>JAQPPZ010000940.1:0-2400000 GCA_028583015.1 Wollemia nobilis
TGTAGACACCAAAACAGCACCAATCCGATTATGTGATTGCAAACACTGATCGCTTTGACAAACATAGCCCCCGGGGCAGCCCTCAGAGGTCAAACGGTGGTCTTAACCACTTTCATAGCAATTTTGTAAGGTCAAGGAGCAATTTGGCACACTTGGGCACTTTGCCCAGTATTCGTCTCACCAAGGGACGAATTCAAAATAGAATCCGTCCCACCCCAGGACGAATTCTGAATCCGTCCCTGGGTGGGACGAATTCTAAGCTAACGGGCAAAAGGGCAAATGGTGCCAAGTGGCAGCCCAGAACAATCAGTTAAGGGCTCCTACCTTGCATGCATGTGTAAGTGGACGGAGGGGCCGTTAGAGGACTGTTACAAGAAGCATTTATCAAAGTTCAAGTCAGTGAAGGACTCCCCTCCCTCATGGGAAGACAAGACCGCCACATGGCGCCCATGGTCAACACTTGGCTTTTGTGCTTCCCTCCCAAAAGAGACCCCTTGGGTCTATAAAAGGTGGGACTTTTCTCACCCAAAACATGTAGGTGGAAGGAGTGTTCAAGCAATGAAGTGCTGCCGAATCGAAGACTCATTTGCATCCCCCTTTGTTCACCTTCCTACATCCATCAATCTCTTTTGCAAGGGAGGTTGTTGGGTGGCCTTTGGAAGCTCGAACCTCACCTCAAATCCGACGCATGGACATCTGAACCTACCAATTCACCGACCCCCCAATCCTAAAAGGTTTTGGGCCCATCCTTGGTGGATTGGCTCCAAAATCGAGGGCCAACGGTGGGAGGCCCACTTGGGCACCCCTGCACCCCCAAATTCTAATTTCAGTTTTTGAGCACTTTAGATTAATTTTTAGATTGCATTCTATGTTACTAGGTCTGATTAGTCTATAATTGCAATTTTGTAGCTTTTGGTCAGATTTTAGGGTGTTTTGTATTGCTTTATCGTTTCGCTAACTTGCAGGTGTCAAGGCCAAATTCCCGAGGGAGGAGGCCAAATTGGGAAAATCCGACCATCTGGGTCGTCCCAAAATGGCCCCAATTACCTAACCCCCTATTTGCAAGAGTTTTGCAGGTCCCGGGATCCAACATTGGAGCAGCAGCAGGTCGATTTCTCCTATTCAGAAGAATTCATCCCACCCAGGGACGAATTACAGTCAGAATTCATCCTGCCCAGGGACGAATTCCAGTTTAAGGTGAATTGGCTAGCTGCCTTAGTGGCAATGGCCTTCTGGTGACTGTTCTTACCTTCTGTCAGATTTTGAAGCAATTTGGATTCACTGTTTTCATGGTTTCAGGCAAATATTCGTATGCATATTTTGTTAGTTTTAGAGAGAGAATGATTTTCATTTGCAACAGGTGCTACTAACGTCTTGATCATTTCTTTGTTTGCAGGAGAAGCAGCAGAGGCGAAGAAGCCATCAACATCAGCGGTGGCATCATCTTAGCCCGCCCAGTGCAATCGTGGGCACGCGGAAGGAGGAACCATTCAGCGATTGTAATCAAACCTTATTTGCGCTCCTAGCCCCTGAAAAGGGAGGAGGCACTATTGTAACAGAGATCGAAAGAAATTAATGAAAGGGCTATTTTTCTTTATCTGATTGCGTCTCTTACAACATATCTCTTTTCGTTTCATGCAATGTACATTCCTAGGACTTAGGCGTACTTAATTTTGAATGCAATCGCACTTGGTGTTTCTTTTGACCGGAATCTCGTGCTTTCACCAACTAGTTGAAGCACCTTGTTATAACTTTAATGCCATCCCCATTGATCATAACACTTTAGACCATTACAAGATAGAGCAAATATGTAATGGAAATATTTGATGAATATCTCCTTTGTATCTAGTGCCCCATTGCCTATTTTATTAGCTAGTTTGTAATGATACGAGACTATAATTAAATAGGTAGCATACATACCTTCTATTCTTGTTGAAGTCATGAAAATATGTAAATTTAAACTTACATCGTATACAAATTAAGCATCCTATTGTGCCCTTTTTAACCAAATTACCACCCTTAGATTACACACTTGTGTGGCCAACCTTTTCTTGAAGAAGGATGCTCTCCCCCTATAATATAGTGTTATAGAGAGCACATATGGAAAAAGGATAAAATTTTAAATTCAAAAAAATTCTTCCCTACTTCCTTTCTATATCGATGCCATAACATCCCTAGAAAAATTATATGGAAAGATTTGAATTACATTTTGTGAGCGTACCTTGGTGATAGCAAAGAAAATTTTGGAGAATGTAGGAATTCTCTAGTAGATTAAGAAGAAATAAAAATCTAAAAATTAAAAATCATTATATGCTTCCTATACCCAAAATGCTTATAAATTTGATAGAGTATTTTGTCCCTATTTTTGAAAGTGATTATTTTTTGTGAATATACTTTTTGCATGATCAACTAATGTTGTTCCATACCTCCACTTTATACCATGTTGGAATTCACAATATATTCTTAAAATAAACAAAAGTAACCCATGCACTTAAATATTATATACAAAGTGTAAGGGGGTAAAAAATATAAAAGAGAAAAAATTGTAAGGTGACTGTAAGTAATAACTATATTGTCTATGGATAAAAATCACAACACACCAATAATTAAGGATGGAGTGATGGGTGTATTTGTAAAAATATCAAAACCTAAATTACATAAATAATACTAACCTAATCAAACATAGCAAGAGGATTTTGAAATTAATTTCATTTTTCTAAGGTGGGTTTAACCATAGTCCATAAAAATTACATTAAATATATTATAAAGATTGAAATAGAGTTTACAAGGGATTCCCTTATGCATATTGAATATTACATCATACAATTATTACCTTGTTCATTAATTATATTACACTTTCAATAAATGTTACCAAGGGTTTCATATAAGGAACGAGTAAGAGCAAGGAGCCTTCATCCATACTGATTTCTTTAGGGCACGTTTTATAAATCCTTTCAAATGAAAACAACATAAGGCTATCCAAATAAGTAATAAGGGCAACCTCACATCTGAATTCACATCAACCTCACATCTTGGAGATGAGTTGCTCTCCAACTTATCCAAATAATTGACTTTCTTAGAAGACGGGATAGGGGATTCCTCAATATTAGACACCTTGGTAGAATTCAAGAGAGCCATTTTGGACATTAGTATTTTGAACCTCCTCATGCTAGTGCTACTTCACCCCACACACAAAAAAGGTGGATTTATTTGGGCTTTAGTTTACATCGAGGTGATGACCAAGACAGAATTCAAACAAAGTAGAGGAAAGGATAATCCTTTTGAAGAATCCTAGGATTCACTCAAGATAAGACCAGTTGAGAGAATAATTTATTGCTCAAGATTTAAGTTAGGAAAGTACTCAAGATCAGAGTTTGTCTTCTAAGAGGAAGAATCTAAATTATTCAAATATTTTTAAACAACCAAAAAGCATAGCTATCCATAAGAGTGGATAGAAAATTGTCACCTGAAAGATTCCTAGAAGGTACCACATAATCAAATATGATTTTGATCAAACATTGATGAAGGTTAATTTTAAATTTACCTCTTTGAAACCCCCATGTTAAATGATCATATTAACCGCAATAGGGGGTGTGGGAATCCAAATAGTATATGATATCATATTAACCACAACAGGTATCACCAACTCCCTAGCTAGTTTCAAGCCTAGTACTCTTACTAATTTTCATTCGAAATTCATGGAAACATCTTCTTTGCAATACGAGGTCACATTTTCCAAATCTTCATTCCTAAAACTAATGTAGTTTATTTTTAATATAAGTGTAATAAAAAATATATTTGTGTTTATTATGATGGATATCATGAGGCCAAACACCGGGTAATTAGAAAACTAGATATACCTAGATGGTCCAATTTATAGATTTTTATGAAGAAGCTGAACACAAGTATTTAAAACAAGGAGAAGTTTTTAATATTTTATCCAAGAAAAAAGTTATGAGATTTAATACGGTTGTAGGATAATATGGGATAAATGATGATCAATAACAAATAAGGTATCACCATTCCCTTATAGATAAAATAAGAAGAGACATATGAAGGATTAAGTCTAGGAAGACACTCTCGATGAATCTCCAAAACTAATGGGTAATAACAAAATGGAAGCAATGGAAATCAATCAAATGGACAAGGAGTTAGCCTTAAAATGTAGATATAAAGGGGAAAATGATGATTTTCTAACTCATATCATAAACATATACTAAATATTAGAATATATCAAAATGGAAATTAAAACACAATATAGGATATTATAAAAGGACATATCCAAGAAGCAAGAAAACTAAAAACTCATAAACCCTAGTAAGCAAATTTTGTAGGTAACTCAAAAATAAAAGGAAGATCATAAGGATGAGGGAAACAAAATTATTGACAATATTGTTGAAGGTCATATTGATTTATTAATAACAAATAATATTACCTCAACTAGAAGTATTTTCATGGATTTGATAGAGAAGTTTTATAAAGAATTTAGTTCAATGGCCTATCTATCATAGACATGTAAAGCTCATGAACCAAATACAAATAAAGGATGACATAGTCTATGAAGAGATCAATATATACAACCATTATCTAAAATTATTGATGATATCATCAAATATTGAAGTAACCGAATATGAAAATGCTAATATAAATAATATGAGTAGGTATGGTAATTTAGTCTTATGGAGAACTTAGACTAATGTGATAGGTGAATCTTTGCAAGAAGCAATAAATAATTATTCCAAGTGGAGCATTAGGTCTATTAACAAGAGCCTAAACATGTACTAGTCTCTAAAAATTATGGGTATTATAGTTGGCATGAAAGAAGAATAACAATTGAAAAAATATTTTCTACATTGGATGAGAGAGTTGGAAATTTAGCCAAATTATTTCACATATTGATTATATGATAAAATAACCATCACATAAAATACGTTTATATAATGCCAATATATCACAAAGTAAAGCTCTATACATAATCATTGAAATACATCAAAATTCATTATAATGCATAGATATTTTTCTCCATTATATAACTTTTCATGACTTTTGTTGTTTTCAAACAACCTGGAAGATGTGACCTTTGATATACCTCACATTATGAAAAAACTCTCATGATTACATGAATCTTCACATTACATCTTGTCACATATTTATGAATCTTCACTACCATACTTGAGATATAACACCTATGACTCTTCGCTTGCTCCCTTGATACCTTCCTCACTTTATTACATAACACATAATGCTCTTCACACTTTGATGCATACATTAGAAAAAGTTCTAAACTAATATTTACAATAATACTCAAAGGTACTTCAGTGTTACCAAATAATATAAAATCTCCAAAACCCCTTCCCATCTTATATTATTTGTTTTAAAGGTATTTTGTTGTACATAGCCGACTCTAAAATATCTCATACTTGTTTCATCCATGTGTTTTTGTATAAATATATATAGGTTGATCATCAATGGGGACATAATATATCTAAAGATGATGGTCTAAAACATGATCTCTAATAAAGTGACATATACCTTCAATATGTTTTATTCATTCATGAATCATATTTTTTATTCATTCATGAATCAATATTGTAGGAGTCCTTTTTATTCCTATATCTAATAAAATGTGTTGTAACCAGAGTGCTTCCCATACAACATCTCTTGTTGCATGATATTTAGCTTCTATTTACGAAAGAGCCATTGCATGTTGCTTGTTCCTATACCATGAGGTAGATCTTGATCCAATATGAAATACATATCTTGGTGTTGATTTTATGTCATTTGTGGATCCAATATTATTAGAATATAAAAAACTCTAAAAGTAAAGATGATCATTTCTTTTGTATTTTATGTCGTATTCTATGGTTTTACTAGTATATTATAGTATTCTCTTTGCTTCCTTCTAATAAATTCCCTGAGTTCTTCCCTAAACCTAGAGAGATAATGTATAGAAAAAAAATCATGTCTAGTAGAAAAAACTAGTGATGACTTATCATCTATTGATAATTGTAGTCCTTGCTCTATTGGAGTATCTTTAGGTTTACATTTTATCATTCTATATATTTCTAGTGACTATGAATTATTATTCTTTAATCGATTCATTAAAAAATTATAATTTTGAATCTTCAAATAAAGAATTTTCTTGATCTAATAAAATATTCAAAAGAGGGCATGTATTGACCTTTGAAATTTTATTGAGAGTTTTGTTCGCTTCATCACAAACCACTTCTCTACTTACATGAAATTTACTTTTAATCAGATCAATTACTCTATATAATGTTATCATCATCATAGCCAAGAAATATCCCACATATAGTTTTTAATCTAATTTCGTACTTTTTTACTTTGGTATATGCACATATGCTTTACATTAGAAAAATATTTAGATATTCCACAAAAGGTTATCATCATGACCAAAGTTTTTTTAGGAGTAATATTTTTAAGTATTGTTATGGATGATCTATTTTGTATGTATACTATATTTTTAAATGCTTCTGCCCAATATTATCAATCAAGTTTATTATTCCAACATCATGAATACATATTATTATATTTATTCCAACAAGTTGTAGTGAATAATTTATTCCAACATCATGAATACATATTATTATATTTGTCATCAATATCATTGATCACCCATGCATCTAAAAAAAAATCCCACCTTTTTATTATTGTCATAAAGTGATGGGCAGAAATAATATTGTGGTCAATACCTATAACATGGACAAAACCATCAAAATATCAAGATTTGATAGTCATATCACTCATCCAAAGACATGCAAGAAATAATCATCATTAGAGATTAATTGGTCACTATGATGATGTCTCTTATAATTAATCAAATCATGAAAATCCTTTTTTATGTGTTGTATTTGTCTAAAATCTACAATTCGTTCCACAAAATATATAGAAATCTAGTATGTTGAGTGAGCCGCCATGTGTTACGATAAAGTACCATCTTCATGCTCATTATCTCTTTGTGTAATAAGGAAAGAATACTCATCTCCATATTTCATAGCCTTATCCTCAAGCTTCTTGATTCTAAGAGATAATACCTTAGTTAAATTATATCCCTACATGTTATGAAAACCCCAAGTAATATTCTTGTATTATTTTTTGAAGAAATTCCACCTCTATTATCTTAGGTTTTCCATTTTTTATGACACATATTCTTACATTGTTTCTCCTCTTGTATGAACCTAATGAGAGGATATAATTCTATTTTGAATTTATAGCTACATTAGATCATCAACACATTAAAAGTATTAAGCAATTAAAGAATGAGTCAAAATATCTAAACTATATTAAATAATATAGTAGCATTATTATATTCACATAAAATTGTTGAAGATAATTAATATAATCTTCAAATCTTTTGGTGGTTCTACCTATACCATGAAACCCCTGTTATAGCTTCATAAAACTCCTTTAATAAACTCTTCAAAAATGCTAGTAATGGCTATCTTTGAGATAGCAAGATTGATTGCCAAAATATTTAATAACATAGCATTGGCTTTGCTCAACACTTTGAAAAACAATCCTAAGTTTACTTAAAAGAATTAATTTGTGTTTCATCATACATGTGATGAACTTTTGTTAAAACAAAAAAAAACCTTTCGTATTATCAAAATTAATATATATATTTCTTAAATATTTTTTAAATTAATAATTTAAAAATTGCAAATTTTATGATTATAATAATTATTATTATATATTAAATAAAATTAATAATTTTTCTTTGATTTTTTTCTTTTTTTTCAATTTCTGTAATTAGCAAGACTTGCGGTATAAGCATACCACTTATATCAAGGATTCAATATGAGAACTAGTTTCATTTAGATATAAACATTAGAGGCTAATCAGCCAAAAATTATGCTTAAACCTGGTTTCCATTGTTCATCAATATTAATGCTTAAATTGTTTTAGATTGCTTTTCCGTGTACAGAGTTATTTATAATTATGTTTAATACAGTTTTCAAACACATTGAACGATATTGCGACTTTGAGCAGAAGTAAATATGGATTTCAAACCCACGTGACACAAACAATTGAAGACAATGATGGACGAGTTGCATGGTGTAGAAATCTGTGTTCTTACTTTGTTTCAGGTCATCGTTTGCAGACACATGTTGCCCCCAATCCAGCGATATTACTGGGTTGATTTTGCTCTCCGTTTAGCTGATTTTACGTTCTAATTACTTCCGACGTGCAAGGAATTTCGTTGACACAAACAAGTGAAGCCATGTTGGAGTAAATTATCCGTACGTTTATTCCATGGATAGCGATCAGGTATATGACCAAATAACAATAACAGAAAGACTAATAAATACTTCTAGTCAGTCATGTGGCCTATTCATTCGTAGGAATCAAATAACGGGACATCGACATCGAGGTACATTATGCATAGCTTAGTACAAGGCAGCATAATTGACATTGGACTTGTAACTTTCGTTGGGCTGCCAATTCTGTGGAATAACGTCATATGCAGTCAGTGTTTTTCCAGTGGAAAGAGACTGCAACCGGATGGAAAATGGAGGTTTCAGAGGTCCTCCACTGTTCAAAGCCCAGTTTGCTCCCCACGACTGTTTCATTGCTTCCCACGTCTCTGATTCTGCCTGCAAGTGTCAAACACAAATTATAAAACCCAAATAAAATTATAGACAGATTATAACATGGACAGGGACTAGACCTTGTTCTAAAAACTAGAGTACCATCCAGGAGCAGTCAGTAGAGTAGAGTACCTGTTTTACATAGACGGCTCCAAGGTCACCGTCGCCATCCTCAAATTCAATAAGGACAGAGAACCAATAAGAGCTGGAGCCAGCATTAACGTGGAATACAATGTTCCGTCCGGGATAGTCGCATGCAACCCTTTCATATGCCACCATCACCACCACCCAACATAATAGTTACGTTAAGACAATAAGGAAGCGAAGCGTGTCAAATATGAATTTCCTGTAACTCTACCTCCATATGTTAGACAAATATTTTACCCACCTTGTGAATAAGATATTCACGCGCCCATCAGTGCGAAGCTTTTCCCCTTGGCCAGGAAGTGCCATATCGGAGAAGCCTGTGCCACTGAGGTCAAAGTGCGCTTCTGCTTCTGTGCAACCTGGGCATTCATCCGTAACCACTACGGTCACCGGCGTCTGGGAACATAACCCATTCACCTCGCATTTCATCTGTTTAGTTTTTTGGGTAAGACATTAGAGAGTTAGATCGATGCAAGGACGCTCCTCTCTCCAAGACCAGTATGTATGAATGAATGTAAGTAGTTACATAGATAGATATACCTGATAGCACTCTCCGCAGGCTTTCCCTCCTCTGTAGAGGACTGGACCCACTGCTGTCACTTTTGATGAGAAAGGTATCTGTCCTACTAGGGTAGTATATCCGCATGCACCTCCTGTTCAATATATAACGACTATATTAGATTAAAAAAAAAACATACTTGCGTAGCTAACTGCTCTAGCGGGACGAAGCATGCAACACACCACGTTATAAATGTAAATATAAAACCAATACGGTTGGATTAGTTGGGGCTGAGTACTCATATACTTGCCTTCACTCCCATCTCCATTTGGAGGGCCATACCAGGTAGCAATACCAGGCTGCCATCCTTCCCCTTCAACTAAACCAATTGCTTCAAGTTGAGAGCATAGTACTAAACAAGCCGCTCCCATTACTATCAAATAAACCACTGAAAGGCTCAAATTCCTCATCACTTCTCTTCTATGCTTCACTACAACCTAACTTATCTGCCAAACATATTCATCAAAATTCCTCTTTATAGAAGTAACGAGCCATAGCCAGCAATTTGGTACCATGTCATGGTTTAGGAGCTTTGTGCTAAGTGTTTCCACAGATTCCTGCTCCGGCAAGTGAACGTCCATGATTATCATTATTAACCGGGAATGGGGACCAAGCTGAAAGATAAACGTGATAAAGGAGATATTATGGTGTAACTGATGGATGTGAACCTCCACAGGAGGCCTAACTTGTGTGATGCGCACTATCATTTCAAGGCCGTCGGGAAGATTAACCGGAAATAGAACGCACAATTTGACCTTAGGCCTAGGGTAGGGCACCCAATTCTTTACGCTGCTTTGATGGATCAGTCAAGATCATTTTGCTATGAAAATATCATGTGCATTTTTTTCCCCAGCTGAAGTGTACTTGCAGGATCAGAACTCGGGTAACCCGCAATATTGGCTTTTTTTTTTTTGGGTCCTTCAACCATATTGAAATTAAGCCACCGTTACAAATTTTCAAATATCCCATAGAATCACCCGAATCCAGTCATTCACGTACATTTATTTCCTAGACAAATAATTTTAGGTCGATTATTGCACATTCCAGGCACTCTTATCCATAAGTTTTCCTTCCCATTATTTCACTGATCATTTTGGACAGAGTGTAAAGGAAACGCCTATCTAAAACCCAGTCCAAACGTTACATAAAACCCAGTCCGAACATTACATAAAGGAATGATTATAGATTAAAAGTAAGATTAATATCTATCATGATGTTTAATCAACGTGTATAGCGTAATCCTTTTTCATGAGTGATGCTCTTAGTTATAGTTTATCATTAACCATGCTCATAGGTATATATATTTAGCGTAATCCTTTTTCACGAGTGATGCTCTTAGTTATAGTTTATCATTAACCATGCTCATAGGTATATATATTTAACCATGTTGACTATAATCAATTTATTTGGCGTTCACCGAGTTGGAATAAAGTATTTATTTTTATGTGAAATATGTTGGTGCTTTATGTTTTGGAGTCTTAGTATTCGATTAAATTTGACAAACTCTTGTCGCACACTCTTTTCTAGAGTGATATCCATCCAAAATAAAATAACTGACGTCCACCCATCTTCAAAGTCCCAACTTGTAATTTCAGGAAGTAATTCTTTATAGGATATCCTTCTCACTTTTAGCATATGCAGAATTGAAGAATTAGTCTTTGGGTACTTAGCTCTTAGTTTACATAGGTTTGGAATTTCTTTATACAAGTATGCACTTATAAAGTATTACAACACTAATCAAGAGTAGGAGATTTTTGAGATTTCATGAATGTAGAAATTATATTAACTATGAGGCTCAACATTTGAAAAGAAAGTGAGATATTAATTTTCACACATTCTATATCATCTTTATTTTTATCTCTATAAGATGTAATATATTCTCTCAATGTCTTAAATATCACAATATATTCCTCAATGTGAACAAATCCAACCAAACCAACTTGAGAGAAGAAATTTTTAACTCCAAATCAGTTACATCAATTGTGTTTATGTTTTCAAATAATTCTTGTCTTTTGATGTTCTCTTCATAAGTTCGCGTACTTCACCATATGGAAAAATAATTTAGGTTCAAACAACAAGGAAAATAGAAGAAGATCTTATTTTTACTTATGTTGGCATGTTTCATCATCAAGAGATAATATTTTATGTCATTGAAAGATATGCCATATGTTCTTGTTGCATGCTAAACTAATTATTTTGGTTGATCAAATACTATAATTTTATTCATTAAGACAAACAATGTGTAGACACCAAAATAGCACCAATCCGATTATGTGACTGCAAACACTGATCGCTTTGACAAACACAGCCCCCAGGGCAGCCCTCAGAGGTTAAACAGTGGTCCTAACCACTTTCATAGCAATTTTGTAAGGTCAAGAAGCAATTTGGCACACTTGGACACTTTGCCCGAGTATTCGTCTCACCCGGGGACAAATTCAAAATAGAATCCGTCCCACCCCAGGATGAATTATGAATCCGTCCCTGGGTGGGACGAATTCTAAGCAACGGGCAAAAAGGCAAATGGTGCCAAGTGGCAGCCCGAACGATCGGTTAAGGGCTCCTACCTTGCACACATGTGTAAGTGGACGAGAGGGCCGTTAGAGGACTGTTACAAGAAGCATTTATCAAATTTCAAGTCAATGGAAGACTCCCCTCCCTCATGGGAAGACAAGACTGCCACATGGCGCCTATGGCCAACACTTGGCTTTTGTGCTTCCCTCCCAAAAGAGACCCCTTGGGTCTATAAAAGGTGGGACTTTTCTCACCCAAAAGAGATAGGTCAAAGGAGTGTTCAAGCAACGAAGTGCTTGCCGAATTGAAGACTCACTTGCATCCCCCTTTGTTCACCTTCCTACATCCATCAATCTCTTTTGCAAGGGAGGTTGTTGGGTGGCCTTTGGAAGCTCGAACCTTACTCAAATCCGACGCATGGACATCTGAACCTACCAATTCGCCGACCCCCAATCCTAAAAGGTTTTGGGCCCATCCTTGGTGGATTGGCTCCAAAATCGAGGGCCAACGGTGGGAGGCCCACTTGGGCACCCTCGCACCTCCTAAGTCCTAATTTTAGTTTTTGAGCACTTTAGATTAATTTTTAGATTGCATTACGTGTTACTAGGTCTGATTAGTCTATAATTGCAATTTTGTAGCTTTTGGTCAGAGTTTAGGGTGTTTTGTATTGCTTTATCGTTTCGCTAACTTGCAGGTGTCAAGGTTAAATTCTTGAGGGTGGAGGCCAAATTGGGAAAATCCGACCATCTGGGTCGTCCCAAAATGGCCCCAATTACCTAACCCCCCTGTTTGTAGGAGTTTTGCAGGTCTCAGGATCCGACATTGGAGCAGCAGCAGGTCGGGTTCTCCTACTCAGAAGAATTCGTCCCACCCAGGGACGAATTACAGTCAGAATTCGTCCTGCCCAGGGACGAATTCTAGTTTAAGGTGGATTGGCCAGATGCCTCAGTGGCAGTGGCATTACAGTAACTTTCCTTACCTTCTGTCAGGTTTTTGAGCAATTTGGGGTCACTGTTTTCACTGTTACAGGCAAATTTTCGTATGCATATTTTGTTAGTTTTAGAGAGAGAATGCTTTTCCTTTGCAACAGGTGCTACTAACATCTTGATCATTTCTTTGTTCGTAGGAGAAGCAGCAGAGGCGAAGAACGCATCAACATCAGTGGCGGCATCATCTTGGCCCGCCCAGTGCAATCGTGGGCACGCGGAAGGAGGAACCATTCAGCGATTGTAATCAAACCCTATTTGCACTCCTAGCCCCTGAAAAGGGAGGAGGCATTATTGTAACAGAGATCGAAAGAAATTAATGAAAGGGTTGTTTTTCTTTATCTGATTGCGTCTCTTACAACATGTCTCTTTTTCGTTTCATGTAATTTATATTTCTAGGACTTAGGCGTGCTTAACTTTGAATGCAATTGCACTTGGTGTTTCCTTTGACCGGAATCTCGTGCTTTCAGTGGCGATCACGGTGGGACTCTGTTCCCTGGTTTTTGAAATCACAGAAACTGATTAAAATTTTGTGTTTGTGCTTGACAGGTACATCTTTTTTTGTTGCAGACTGCTATTCGTCTCGACGAGGGACGAATCCTTTTCTGCAATTCGTCTGACCCTGAGACGAATTCAAATTCGTCTCTGGGTGGGACGAATTCTGTTCTGCAATTCGTCTCCCAGAGGGACGAATTCCTGTCTACGGATTTTCAGAGCAGAAATTCAGAGACAACAGGAGCAGGCAGAGAAGAGGTAGGGATTTTCATGATCTCTGTTAAATTTTTATGTTTCTATTTTTGTTTCGTTTCGTTAATTGTTTTCATTTAATCTTGCATTGCATTAGGAAAAGTCATGTATGCTAGTTTCATTTTGTTGAATAAAACGAATTCCACACACATCACGAAACAACTTTAAACCAAGGAGCTGGTCGTAAGACCCCAGCCCTTAATCAAGACCATTGGTGGATTTAATCACCGCCTTGGCTTGATTTGCATCCATTTACCGATTGTCAACTGTTGTTAGGCGTAAATCCTGACGAAGACGGACCGAGCGTAGCTGGGGTGATTCCCATGCGCGTGAGGATAAGTTTTCTATGGTAGGTGTCATTAACAGGACAATCCCCCTTCCGTACCGCCTATGTACCACGTACCTTCTGCTCTCACGTACCTATAGTCTCCCTCTCGTAAGGGCGGGTATATAGAGAGGTTGGTATATCGGCCTGGTTGGTATATTGAAGGGGTGACCTTTTTGGAGTTATAAGAGCCTACATGATGCATTTAAACGTTCTACAAAACCTACAAAAACAAAAACAAAACACCAAAATGCACTAAACCAGTCTAGGGCACACCAAGAATCCTTAAAAGAGATAATCACGGTCTTGTGAATGTGTGTGTTTAATTATGCTTAGTGTAGAAAAAAAAAAAAAAAACATAAAAACGAGATAAAAATTTATTTAGATAGATAGAAGCACCGCAATGGTGTACACCCGCAGGCAAGCCCAATCAAGGGCGGAAGCTCTGGAAGGTACACAAAAAGCAGGCACAAGTTGCCTTCACTTTAGTCCTGAGGATTTAGTCATACCACCTTATAGGTCAAATCTACAAAAGAATCCAATTCAGAATCCTCGGTGGGGTATGCCTATTCAAAGCAGCCCCTTTCGGGAAGATGCCTTACATGTAGACCTTGACATAAATAGAGAATCACCTCTTGAAGGTAGGCATGAGTGGCCACCGCGCAATGAAGCGCTAAACAGGCACACTTTCCATTTGGAGGGGCAACGTGGATATGGCGTCCCTTCTTTACCTATCATCGAACAGAGAGACCAAATCCGGAGCACAGGGCTCCTTGCATAGGGCGACCTAACTCCGCCCATCCCATTTACATTCGTGAAAGGGAGTATGAGGAAAACCATCGCATTCCTCGAGAGCAACAAACAATGCGGGAACCTTGCATTTCCGCACCAGCAGGATATCATGATCACCCCTTGAGGCCAGAACCTCGAGCACATACTGCCTACCTCGACAGAGGGAAGCGACCAATTGAAACCTTAGAGCATCAAAATCATGGTAGACCCATAGGAGGAACATTTGAACCTCCTAAAAAAAATAGGGTAGAACAAATTGATCCGGCTGTCGCCAGATATACCACCCGTCAAGCCCAAATCATGCGGCTTAAACAAAGTCAGCAAGAGATAGAGTATCAATACCGCTTGGATAAAGAACGCATGCAACGCGAAGCGGATGAGTTACGCTATGAAATACCTGAGAGAGGGCCAACCCCTCGCATCCAAAGAGCTAAACAGTATGAGAGGCATAATCCGTTGGCGCAGGACAGGTCTCCACGACCTCGTCAAGCTCTGCCTCCAAGACCCCATAGATTCGAGAGGGAGGCAACTCCCCGAAACAATGATGGGTACCTTCAGCAAGAACTTGATCGGGGTCATAGGTTTCGCCACTGAGACTCCTCAAGAATTTTACGAGGAGTATGAACCGGAAGAGGAGTATATCGAAACTCCCCATCAAGGCGGGGAAGGATGCCATTCGTCCACCCCTCCATAGGCCTCCAGTTTACCGTAACTTGCAACAAGAGCGAACAAGAGAGGAAGAAATAAAATCTTTCGATGCATACCAAGCGCTATTGGAGCGTTTAGAGTCGGTGGAGACAAAAGCTTTTGGGCATCAAAAACCCACATTACGTCTACTCCGCAATAATCCGGTGCATCCCTCAGTGCCTACACCTCTTTACCCCGAACACTTTAAGTTGCCCCAATTGGCAGTTTTTAAAGGTGAAGAGGACGCACAGGAACATGTCACACGGTTTCTAAGCCAATGCTTCGGCATTCAAGATAATGACGCATTATTGCTTAGAACATTCATAACCACATTCGCAGGCCCTACCTCGGATTGGTTCACACAGCTGCCCAAACACAGCATAAGCAACTTAGATCAGCTAGTAGATGCGTTTCTTGAACGTTTCGCCTTCAACACAAGGAAGAAGGCATCACTTAGTGATCTTGCTAGCCTTAAACAATTTGAGGAGGAAACAATGGCAGCGTACGGGAACCGATGGAGAGCTTTGCTTTCTAAGTTACCCTACCATCCTCCCATGTCGGACCTCACGCAAATGTTCGTGAAAAGTTGTTTAAAATCAATCTCTGGTCTATTGTTGCTGCGACAATATGACAGCTTAGAAGAAGCTTTGGCGCAAGCCAGAGTCATAGAAGAGATTAAGATAGGTGAAGGCGCAATTGCCAAGCCTAAGAAGAAAGAGTGGAATAAAACCACTAAAACGGGGACAACGCAACCACAACACGCTGCAATCAACCAAGTTACGATAAATGTCCCGGCGCACATGCAAGAAACGCAGCCTAAAAGGCTAACTACCAGGCAGTGCCTCACGCTTATGAAAGAGATAACAGGAGACAAGAACAGTATCAGCAGCGTCGCCCTAGGCGACAATTCACCCCGTATGCGAAGTCTAGGGACTCCTTATTTGACCGCTTGTCAGCGGCGAATCTAGTTACTCTGCCAGAAATCCAAATTTTTGACCCTAACGTTCCTAAGCCTAGGGGGTATAGGGAGGAATTGTATTGCAGATTTCATAGACGCAGAGGACATGACCTAAATGGGTCCTTGGAAATTCAAAGAACTAGTCCGAGGATTTGATCGACAATCGAACATTGGTCGTGGACAACCCCATCGCACCTAACAACCAACAAATGGGGGTATTCAAGGACCCCTTGCCACCCACGAGGCACGAGACAAAACCACTCCAAATAAATGAGGTGCGACAAGATCTTCCCGCACAAGGATTTGTGGGAATGATTAGCATTGTAACAAGGAACGAGAAAATACCCAGCGAGTTGCCCCAGAGGTACTGCGAGGGAAGTTCCGTCGACATCGCAGCCTCAACAACGCCCAATGCGAGTTACCTCCACCTAGACACTGAGGTCACGATACGAACCAAACTCACGCGAAGTTTGCGGACCACGTCAGCTAGGCTGTCCATCTACGAGCTTATTCAACAATCGGCTCCACATAGAGAAGCTCTTATGGACATCTTAAAAGCCATTGAAGTACAACCCCACGAAGCTAATTCTTTCAACGCTTTCGTGGGACATGTGAAACAATGTACGGAGCCTATCATCACATTCAAAGAAAATGAGGTCAAAACAATATCGAATGACATGCCGGATCCACCCCTGCACGTTATCGCGCGGGTCAACGGGATCCCGTACAAGAGAGTGCTGATAGATACTGGCTCGTCCAGTAACATTATAACCACTGCTGCGTTAAAGCATTTAAAACTGCCAGCCTCTCACATCACAGCTTCCACGTACACACTGCGAGCTTTTAACGATGCAATTTGCTCGACAGTCGGCACGGTTGTTCTGCCTATACAGGTAGGACAAAAGTCAATACCCACACTATGCCATGTGTTGGAAGGCGAAATGGCTTATAACATACTGCTAGGGCGGCCTTGGATCAGGGACATGAAGTGTGTCCCCTCGATCGCACACCAGTGCTTGAAGTATGCCTATGAAGGGCAAATACATGTAGTCCCAATGGACTTAGAGCCCTTCAAGTATTGCAATGTGGTACAATTCATACCTCAATCGACCCTACCATCAACGCATTTGGATTTTCAATTAAATCCATCTAAACAGGGTCCGATACCGCAGGCACCACTGGTGGCCAATAAGGCAAAATCCCAGCCAGGTGAGACTTCATCATTGGCTCCTTCATCATCAACGCCACCTATCGTGGCCCAACGGAAGGACAAGGGAAAGCAAATCATGGAGGAGGTTAAGCCTCTAGAAGAGGGGTTGCCCACGATCTCGGCAATATCCAACGAGAGGAAGCGCCCAACGCAACGGAAACCAAGATTCCTGAACAACCAAACATGGAATGGACTCGAGAAGGACTACCGTTTCCTCCTACCCAATCATCAACAATCACTGTTGAGATGGCCGAGTACGAGGCACGGGAGAGTACATAGTGCAAAATGTTGTGGCAACCCCCACATTGGAGTCAGTACAAGACATGGGAAGACCTCGCCTTCCCATTGGAACAATCGTCCCTTTAGGCTACCCACCGAACCAAACGAATTTTGTGTATGGGGGCCTTGATCATGGTTATGAACCATGCGAACAAAAGGAAATAGATGAAGAACCTTTTGTCGAAAACATCAATTATCTGTCGAACCCAAAATTTGCCCTAAAATATCTCGAACAATGCAATTGGCATGGGTATGGGCTAGGTAGATACGAGCAAGGGATGCGGATCCTTTGTCAACCAAGATATCAGATGCCATACGACAAGTCGGGGGTAGGGTTCAACCATCCCCTGCCATTAGACATCTTGGTTGAAAACATGCAAGGCCTAGAAATAGGCAACAAGGGGGATTGGCACAAGACCCATACGCCAATCCAAACACAGAATACACATTGGGGGATTATCTCCCATGGTCTACAAACACCCCTGGTAACAACAATAATCCCTCTCCTTTGCTAGAGAGAGGTGAAAGTTCAGAGAGCAGTCCTCGAAAAGAACAACAACGGCTTCCAGATATTTTTTTGAAACTGTTCCCCTTAGAGGTTCCAGACGAAATAACGCAGTCTCAAAAGAATCAGGTCCCTCCACTAAGAGTGGAACAACCGCAATGGGATCAGATTAATTCACTGGAACAAGAAGAATCCTCAATGTCGGAAGCAACAGATGCTGACGAGGATGAACAATTTTGGATCTATGAAAGCGATTCAGAAGACGAGGCTGAGATGGACTATCTCAGACATGCGCGACGACATCACCGCGCTCTAACCCATGAAGATCTAATGGGACAAATGGGTATACGGTTGGGACATGAATGGCACTTAGACCCAACGAGGTGGGACCAAGTGCTAGGCCTATGGCTCCAAATTCAAGTTGAGCATCGTCCACCTCAAGATCCCATCGGGACAACAGTACCAAGGGAAGACCCCGCCTTCCTTTCCGCACATAGAGGCGAATTTGCACCTAGAGAGGATCCATTCGTGCACGTTCCCGTAGAGCCAGATCCAGAGTATAGGGAACATCTGAAAGAATCAAGTCGTCACACCCGTGGTTCTGGAGACCAAATTCATTCCATCCACATGATCTCCATTGATTTGACCACACCCATCCGCAATCCGACCGATCCATCACGGTCATTACATCTAAACACGGATGCCATTGACTGGGATCGCGTCAACTCACCATTGTCACCATCAGAGTCCTGGCCTTTCGGTGAAATGCTTCATTTTACCCCAAGGACAACTCAAGATATTTTTCAAGGCTGAAGAGGGACCCGAGGTCCCCAACGTAGATCTTAACTCAGCTGATGATATCCATTTAATCCCAACTCCACATCGGTTGGAGGACGGATCTCACATGTCGGTCGAAGAGACGGCGACGTGAGACATCGACATGAGATCCAATGAATCCACGGATTCTCAAGGCTGAGGTAAGCCTTTCCCCCGAAGAGCAAGCCGATTACATTGCCCTTCTTAAAGAAAAGAAGGAGGTTTTTGCATGGTCATACAAAGATATGCCAGGACTAGACCCATAGCTAGTCATGCACAATTTAACGCTTGATCCGAAAATCAAGCCGGTAAAGCAAAAACTAAGAAAGATGCACCCAACAGTGGCCTTGATGGTCAAAGACAAATTACAAAAGCTGTTGGATGCACAATTTGTCATCTACGTGGATTATCCGCCATGGTTGTCCAACATGGTTCCCGTCAAGAAGCCCGATGGGAGGATTCGCATATGCACCGACTTTCGAGACCTAAACAAAGCGAGTCCTAAGGATGATTTCCCCTTGCCAAGCATCGACGCATTGGTAGACGCTACAACAGGTCACGAAATGCTCTCCCTAATGGACGGTTTCTCAGGATACAATCAAATTCGTATCAATCCTGAAGACCAACTCAAAACGGCATTCACAACGCCTTAGGGGACATTTTGTTATAAGGTCATGCCTTTTGGCCTTAAAAATGCTGGCGCTACATACCAACGTGCTATGACGTATATCTTCCACGATTACATGCACAAAACTTTGGAAGATTACATGGATGATTTGTTAGCCAAGTCTAAATTGCGCTCAGATCATCTCGGTGACTTAAGAAAGATCCTCGATCGCCTCATAGAGCATAAGGTCAGACTGAATCCCAAGAAGTGCGTGTTCGGCGTCACATCTGGAAAACTCTTGGGTTTTATAGTCTCCAAACGAGGCATCGAAGTGGACCCAAACAAAGTCAAGGCAATCCTTGAAATGGCTCCCCCAACCACTATCAAGCAGCTCAGAAGTCTGCAAGGAAAGGTCACGTCGATTAAACGCTTCATAGCACAATTATCTGACAAATGCCGACCAATGAACAAATTATTGCACAAAGGGGTCACATTTCATTGGGATGACGAGTGCCAGTCAACCTTTGACGAAATCAAACAATACTTGGCTTCACCGCCGGTATTGGCACCGCCTAGACCAGGTGTGCCATTCTACTTATACATCTCAGCTTGCGAGGTGGCCAGGCGCAATGCTAGCCCAGAAGAATGAACTTCACAAAGAACGAGGCTACTTACTATCTTAGCCGCACCCCGGTCGATTATGAACTTAACTATGCATACGTTGAGAAACTACGCGGCAGTGGTGTTTGCCACCAAAAGGCTACGCCACTACATGCTGAGCAACATGACGTATGTTGTGTCTAAGGAGAATCCATTGCGATACATGATGAGTCGTACTTATCATAGTAGCCGCACGGCGAAATGGATCATGTTGTTGACGGAATTTGACATTGAGTTTATTGGACAAAAATCTATAAAAGGACAAGTCATAGCCGATCAACTAGCAGAGGCTCCTCTTGAAGACGATCAGCCTCTGGTCATAGAACTACCCGATGATGAGGTCTTCCATGTCTCAGAATCGCCAGATTCTGAAGAGCCTGAGTCTCAGGCCGACATAACCTTATTTTTTGATGGTTCTAAATGCGAGCAAGGTGGTGGCGCGGGAATTGTATTCTTCACACCGCGAGGGCGCTCCAATGCCCCTGTCATTTAAATTAAACTTCCGAGTGCACCAACAACAATGCAGAATATGAAGCCTTGCTCCTAGGTCTTCAGACATCAATCGCCATGAACATCAAAATACTGAACATCTTTGGCGATTCGTTGTTAATCGTCAATCAAGTCAAAGGGGTATATCAATGCAAATGCCCAGTTACGAAGGCCTATAAAGCCCTCGTGGATAAATTCTTGGCAAAATTTGAGTGGTATGACATCGAGGCACTCCCTCGATCATCGAATCATTTTGCGGACACAATGGCCTCCTTGGGGTCGCTAATCCCGCAAGACCTTTCCGGTGATATAACAACCATTCAGGTCAAAACCTTATCGCAACTCAGCGATGGAGCGCGCAAGCTCGGACTTGACGCCAGGAATCCACATGATCCAGATCGAACCATCTTCGGATAAGTTCTTTCGAATCCAAGACTATTTGAAACACGCCAACTGGGGGTCTTTGTTCTCCCCCACTCCCATTAATAGCAACACCACTATTTTTACAAGTTCTATCCCAATCAGCATTTGTTAGGGAAGAACTCCAAAAGGGATTGGTTGTTCAAACTGTCGAGGTATCCGATCAACAAGACTGGTATTTACCAATAAGATATTACCTCAAGTTAGGTAATCTACCCTTTGGATTGACGCAAGCCGCAAAACGAACATTCAAATAGAAAGCGGAAAAATATGTCTTTATAGGAGACATTTTGTATCGTCGCAGCTACGACGGAATTCTTCTTCGTTGCTTGGACCAGCAAGAGTCCACTTGGGCAATCACCCAAGCGCATGACGGTACATGTGGCGGCCACTTCAGTGGTATGGCCATTGCAAAGTGCATTCTTCGCATGGGCTATTATTGGCCATATTTAGAGCAAGATTGCTGCGCGTATGTCAAGAGGTGTGCAAAATGTCAACATCATGCCAATCTGATGCACGCACCTTCCCAGGCCCTACAGACAGTCCAATCTGCTTGGCCATTTTCATAGTGGGGCCTCGATCTAATCGGAAAGATCTCCCCTGCATCATCAGGCCGTCACACGTTTATCATAACGGCCACAGAATACTTTACCAAATGGGTGGAAGCAATTCCATTAACCTCTACGACAGGACCCCGCATTGCGGAGTTCATTTTGCATTACATCATATGTCATTTTGGTATTCCATCCAAAATAATCTCGGATAATGGGCCATCATTCAAGAACAAACACGTGCGTGCTTTAACCACAAAGTACAAAATTTAGCACAGTTTTTCAACACCTTATTATCCGCAAGCAAATGGGAAAGCAGAGGCGTCAAACAAAACGCTAGTCGCCATCCTTAAAAATACCGTCGCAGACAGTCATAAGGATTGGCACATACAAATCCCACTTGCCCTTTGGGCCTATCGCACTAGCATTCCGGACGCCCATTGGGGCAACTCCGTTTTCACTAGTGTATGGCTCAGAGGTAGTAATGCCTCTCGAGTTGGAAATTCCTTCCCTCCGCATATCAATGCAGGAATTCATCGATGATGACACTACGCGGCAGGCCCGGTTAGACCAGCTTACGTTACTTGATGAAAGACGTGTTAATGCTCTCGAGCACTTACGTATCTATCAAGAGTGGCTTAAGAGAGCTTACAACATGAAAGTTCACCTAAGAGACTTTCGGGTTGGTGATCTGGTTCTGAAGGAAAACCAACAAAACTCTAATTTGCCGTCCCATATGAGGGACAAATTCGTGGCAAATTGGTTAGGTCCGTATGTCATTGATAGCAAAATAGGACCAGGAACGTACAGGCTAGCTTCTCTTGACGGTATCAAGGAAACAGAACCCTTGAATATCAGTCATCTACGACCATTTCATATCTAAGAAAGCCGTGTAGACAAAAAAAAAAAAATCAACAAAAACAAACAAACAAAAAGCTCCAAGGATTATCGCAATCTCTTGGTCAACCCAAAAAGCTCCAAGGATTATTGCAATCTCTTGGTCAACCCAAAAAGCTCCAAGGATTATCGCAATCTCTTGGTCAACCTAAAATGCTCCAAAGATTATTGCAATCTCTTGGTCAACCCAAAAAGCTCCAAGGATTATCGCAATCTCTTGGTCAACCCAAAAAGCTCCAAGGATTATCGCAATCTCTTGGTCAACCCAAAAGTCTCCAAGGATTATCGCAATCTCTTGGTCAATACAAAAAGCTCCAAGGATTATCGCAATCTCTTGGTCAATACAAAAAGCTCCAAAGATTATCGCAATCTCTTGGTCACCTAAAAAGCTCCAAGGATTATCGCAATCTCTTGGTCACCAAAAGCTCCAAGGATTATCGCAATCTCTTGGTCACCAAAATCTCCAAGGATTATCGCAATCTCTTGGTCAAACAAATCAATAAATTCAACAAAAACAAAACAACAAAAATCAACAAAATCAAAAAAAAAATTTGATTTGATAACTGAAAGCACGAGATTCCGGTCAAAGGAAACACTAGTTATGCAACATAAGACGAAAATGAAACGCTTTGATCCTATGCACCAAGATGAAGAAAGAGACAATTTAAGAAAATGAAAGACAAGATATAAAAGAATCACAGCCCTCTTTATTCAAACATTTTGTCCTCAGTTACATAGACGTCTCCTCCCCTTTTGGGGGCGAGGAGCGTTAGATTGGTCTTTGTCACACTGTGTGACTTAGTCTTCCTCCTTTTCGCGTGCCCACGATTGCAATGGGCGGGCCAAGCTGCTGCCGCCGCTGATGTTGATGAGTCTTCGCTTCTGGTTGCTCCTCCTGCGGTCAAAGAAACAGACAAGACATTAATAGCACCTGTGACAAGAAGAGAAATTCACGCTTTTGAAATTGCTAAAAGGCATATATGAAAAGTTGTCTAAAATAGTGACTGCAGCAAATCCAAATGATCTAAAAACTTGACAGGGGACAGAAAACATCACCAGAAGGCCTCTGCCACTGAAACAGTCGGCCAATCCACCTTAAACTGGAATTCATCCCTGGGCAGGACGAATTCTGACTGTAATTCGTCCCTGGGTGGGACAAATTCTTCTGAGTAGGAGAAATCGACCTGCTGCTGCTCCAATGTTGGATCCCGGGACCTGCAAAACTCCTGCAAACAGGGGGGTTAGGTAACTGGGGCCATTTTGGGATGACCTAGATGGTCGGATTTTCCCAATTTGGCCTCCACCCTCGGGAATTTGACCTTGACACCTGCAAGTTAGCGAAACGACAAAGCAATACAAAACACCCTAAACTCTGACCAAAAGCTACAAAATTGCAATTATAGACTAATCAGACCTAGTAACACAGAATGCAATCTAAAAAATAATCTAAAGTGCTCAAAAACTAAAAATTAGGACTTGAGAGGTGCGGGGGTGCCCAAGTGGGCCTCCCACCGTTGGCCCTCGATTTTGGAGCCAATCCACCAAGGATGGGCCCAAAACCTTTTAGGATTGGGGGGTCGGCAAATTGGTAGGTTCAGATGTCCATGCATCTGATTTGAGTAAGGTTCGAGCTTCCAAAGGCCACCCAACAACCTCCCTTGCAAAAGAGATTGATGGATGTAGGAAGGTGAACAAAGGGGGAGCCAAGTGAGTCTTCAATTTGGCAGCACTTCGTTGCTTGAACACTCCTTCCACCTACATCCTTTGGGTGAGAAAAGTCCCACCTTTTATAGACCCAAGGGGTCTCTTTTGGGAGGGAAGCACAAAAGCCAAGTGTTGGCCATAGGCGCCATGTGGCAGTCTTGTCTTCCCATGAGGGAGGGGAGTCTTCCCTTGACTTGAACTTTGATAAATGCTTCTTGTAACAGTCCTCTAACGGCCCCTCTGTCCACTTACACATGCGTGCAAGGTAGGAGCCCTTAACTGACTGTTCTGGGCTGCCACTTGGCACCATTTGCCTTTTTGTCCGTTAAGCTTAGAATTCGTCCCACCCAGGGACAGATTCGAATTGAATCTTGGGGTGGGACGGATTCTATTTTGAATTCGTCCCTGGGTGAGACGAATACTGGGCAAAGTGTCCAAGTGTGCAAAATTGCTTCTTGACCTTACAAAATTGCTATGAAAGTGGTTAGGACCATTGTTTAACCTCTGAGGGCTGCCCCAGGAGGCTGTGTTTGTCAAAGCGATCGGTGTTTGCGAGTCACATAATCAGATTGGTGCTATTTTGGTGTCTACGAGATGTCCCTTTTTGGGAAGCGGCTGTGGGTGACTGTGATGCTTGAGCAAAAATAGATAACCAAAGCACTACCGATTAGGGTTTCTTGGTAACCTAACCAACTTTTGATGCCCCAAGTATGGAAAGGGCATGCATTCTTGAATCCTTGCTTCTAACAAGCTAAGGAATTTGATTTCAAGTATTAACCTGTTTTGGTGAGGTGTGACTTGAACTTGGACATTGATCAGTCATGAACAAGTGAAGGGCATTTTTATCCTCAGGGAGAACCTTGTGTTCATTATTCACGAAATGCCAAGTGTTTGATTGATTTGATTGTTGCTTGTTTACTACCCCAAACAGGAGCGTGGTTGTCTTTGTCAATGATTATTTGAATGCATGTCGTTTTCCTTAATTGGGTGTGTGATTGTTGATTGGTGACTAAGTGTGACTACCCCCTCAAGCGACGAATCGATGAGGGAATGACCTTCATGAGAGAAGCGAAGAGTCGCTTGACCCAAGATGACTTGTGCAAGGTTGCCTTTAGAGGGTTTACCGTTAAGTGTGTGCAATTTTTCCAACATATGGACCTTTCAAAATCTCGTGCTTTCAGTGGTGTTTTTCAGGACTGAAGTGAAGGCAACTTGTGCCTGCTTTTTGTGTACCTTCCAGAGCTTCCGCCATTGATTGGGCTTGCCTGCGGGTGTACACCATTGCGGTGCTTCTATGCTATCTAAATAAATTTTTATCTCGTTTTTATGTTTTTTTTTTTTTCTACACTAAGCAGAATTAAACACACATATTCACAAGACCGTGATTATCTCTTTTAAGGATTCTTGGTGTGCCCTAGACTGGTTTAGTGCATTTTGGTGTTTTGTTTTTGTTTTTGTAGGTTTTGTAGAACGTTTAAATGCATCATGTAGGCTCTTATAACTCCAAAAGGTCGCCCCTTCAATATACCAGCCAGGCCGATATACCAACCTCTCTATATACCCGCCCTTACAAGAGGGAGACTATAGGTACGTGAGAGCAGAAGGTATGTGGTACGTAGGCGGTATGAAAGGGGGATTGTCCTAGTTAATGGCACCTACCATAGAAAACTTATCCTCACACGCATGGGAATCACCCCAGCTACGCTCGGTCTGTCTTCGTTAGGATTTACGCCTAACAACAGTTGACAATCGAGAAATGGATGCAAATCAAGCCAAGGCGATGATTAAATCCACCAATGGTCTTGATCAAGGGCTGGGGTCTTACGACCAGCTCCTTGGTTTAAAGTTGTTTCGTGATGTGTGTGGAATTCGTTTTATTCAACAAAATGAAACTAGCATACATGACTTTTCCTAATGCAATGCAAGATTAAATGAAAACAATTAACGAAACAGAAACAAAAACAGAAACAAAAAAATATAACAGAGATCATGAAAATCCCTACCTCTTCTCTGCCTGCTCCTGTTGTCTCTGAATTTCTGCTCTGAAAATCCGTAGACAGGAATTCGTCCCTCTGGGAGATGAATTGCAAAACAGAATTCGTCCCACCCAGAGACGAATTTGAATTCGTCTCAGGGTCAGACGAATTGCAGAAAAGGATTCGTCCCTGTCAGAGACGAATAGCAGTCTACAACAAAAAAAGATGTACCTGTCAAGCACAAACACAAAATTTTAATTAGTTTCTGTGATTTCAAAACCAGGGAACAGGGTCCCACCGTGATCGCCACTGAAAGCACGAGATTCCGGTCAAAAGAAACACTAGTTATGCAACATAAGACGAAAATGAAACACTTTGATCCTATGCACCAAAATGAAGAAAGAGACGATTTAAGAAAATGAAAGACAAGATATAAAAGAATCCCAGCCCTCTTTATTCAAACATTTTGTCCTCAGTTACATAGATGTCTCCTCCCATTTTGGGGGCGAGGAGCATTAGATTGGTCTTTGTCACACTGTGTGACTTAGTCTTCCTCCTTTTCACGTGCCCACGATTGCAATGGGCGGGCCAAGCTGCTATCGCCGCTGATGTTGATGAGTCTTCGCTTCTTGTTGCTCCTCCTGCGGTCAAAGAAATAGACAAGACATTAATAGCACCTGTGACAAGAAGAGAAATTCATGCTTTTGAAATTGCTAAAAGGCATATATGAAAAGTTGTCTAAAACAGTGACTGCAGCAAATCCAAATGATCTAAAAACTTGACAGGGGATAGAAAACATCACCAGAAGGCCTCTGCCACTGAAACAGTCGGCCAATCCACCTTAAACTGGAATTCGTCCCTGGGCAGGATGAATTCTGACTGTAATTCGTCCCTGGGTGGGACGAATTCTTCTGAGTAGGAGAAACCGACCTGCTGCTGCTCCAATGTCGGATCCCGGGACCTGCAAAACTCCTACAAACATGGGGGTTAGGTAATTGGGGCCATTTTGGGACGACCCAGATGGTCGGATTTTCCCAATTTGGCCTCCACCCTTGGGAATTTGACCTTGACACCTGCAAGTTAGCGAAACGACAAAGCAATACAAAACACCCTAAACTCTGACCAAAAGCTACAAAATTGCAAGAAAAAAATGACACAAATGAGCCCAAAATCAAGTTTTGGCCCTTAAATAGGCCTTTTGCACTAGAATTCATCCTTGACTGGGACGAGCGCTCTGATTAGCACTCGTCCCACCCAGGGACGAATTCTCCAGCTGGGAGTCGTCCCACCCAAGGACGGATTCGGGCCAACACAAAAAAAAATCAAGAAAAATGACTAAAAATGCACTAAAAGCAGACAATAAAGCGCTCGACAGGATTGCAAATGCAACTGACAACATGGGCATAAAAAATCGACATCGGGGTCACAAATTATCAATATCCTACTCCCTAAGAAGGCTACCATAGCCGGACCGCTCCAGGGGAAGACAGATTTTGAAAATTTAATCCCAAAAATGATGTCACAAAAAATAACAAAAACAGTACAAAATTCAACAAATACACAGCAAAAACAATGTCGGACACAAGTGCTCTCGCACTTAGCCTCTAGGCAAAGAAAATCGATGTCGAGGCCCAAATTATCGCTCTCCTAATTCCCCAAGAAGGATATCATAGCCGGACCGCTCCACGGGAAATAGGTTTTCAACGATTTCACCTCATTATGACATCACCAAAAGGGTTAACACCCACCAAAAATAGGTCCATATGTTGGAAAAATTGCACACGCTTAATGGTAAACCCTCTAAAGGCAACCTTGCACAAGTCATCTTGGGTCAAGCGACTCGTCGCTTCTCTCACGAAGGTCATTCCCTCATCGATTCGTCGCTTGAGGGGGTAGTCACACTTAGTCACCAATCAACAATCACACACCCAATTAAGGAAAACGACATGCATTCAAAGAATCATTGACAAAGACAACCACGCTCCTGCTTGGGGTAGTAAACAAGCAACAATCAAATCAATCAAACACTTGGCATTTCGTGAATCATGAACACAAGGTTCCCCCTGAGGATAAAAACGCCCTTCACTTGTTCATGACTGATCAATGTCCAAGTTCAAGTCACACCTCACCAAAACGAGTTAATACTTGAAATCAAATTCCTTAGCTCATTAGAAGCAAGGATTCAAGAATGCATGCCCTTTCCATACTTGGGGCATCAAAATTTGGTTAGGTTACCAAGAAACCCTAATCGGTAGTGCTTTGGTTATCTATTTTTGCTCAGCATTGCGTCACCCACAGCGCTTCCCAAAAAGGGGCATCTGTAGACACCAAAACAGCACCAATCCGATTATGTGACTGCAAACACTGATCACTTTGACAAACACAGCCCCCAGGGCAGCCCTCAGAGGTTAAACAGTGGTCCTAACCACTTTCATAGCAATTTTGTAAGGTCAAGAAGCAATTTGGCACACTTGGACACTTTGCCCAGTATTCGTCTCACCCAAGGATGAATTCAAAATAGAATACGTCCCACCCCAGGACAAATTCTGAATCTGTCCCTAGGTGGGACGAATTCTAAGCTTAACGGAAAAAAAGGCAAATGGTGCCAAGTGGCAGCCCAGAAAAGTCAGTTAAAGGCTCCTACCTTGCACGCATGTGTAAGTGGACAGAGGGGCCGTTAGAGGACTGTTACAAGAATCATTTATAAAAGTTCAAGTCAAGGGAAGACTCCCCTCCCTCATGGGAAGACAAGACTGCCACATGGCGCCTATGGCCAACACTTGGCTTTTGTGCTTCCCTCCCAAAAGATACCCCTTGGGTCTATAAAAGGTGGGATTTTTCTCACCCAAAAGAGACAGGTGGAAGGAGTGTTCAAGCAACGAAGTGCTGCCGAATTGAAGACTCACTTGCATCCCCCTTTGTTCACCTTCCTACATCCATCAATCTCTTTTGCAAGGGAGGTTGTTGGGTGGCCTTTGGAAGCTCGAACCTTACTCAAATCCGACGCATGGACATCTGAACCTATCAATTCGCCGACCCCCCAATCCTAAAAGGTTTTGGGCCCATCCTTGGTGGATTGGCTCCAAAATCGAGGGCCAACGGTGGGAGGCCCACTTGGGCACCCCCGCACACCCCAAGTCCTAATTTTAGTTTTGAGCGCTTTAGATTATTTTTTAGATTGCATTATGTGTTACTAGGTCTGATTAGTCTATTATTGCAATTTTGTAGCTTTTGGTCAGAGTTTAGGGTGTTTTGTATTGCTTTGTCGTTTCGCTAACTTGCAGGTGTCAAGGTCAAATTCCCGAGGGTGGATGCCAAATTGGGAAAATCCGACCATCTGGGTCGTCCCAAAATGGCCCCAATTACCTAACCCCCCTATTTGCGGGGAGTTTTGCAGGTCTCGGGATCCGAAATTGGAGCAGCGACGGGTCGGTTTCTCCTACTCGGAAGAATTCGTCCCACCGGGGGACGAATTACGATCGATTCGTCCTGCCCAGGGAAAAATTCCAGTTTAAGGTGGATTGGTCGACTGTTTCAGTGGCAGAGGCCTTCTGGTGATGTTTTCTGTCCCCTTTCAAGTTTTTAGATCATTTGGATTTGCTGCAGTCACTGTTTTAGACAACTTTTCATATATGCCTTTTAGCAATTTCAAAAGCGTGAATTTCTCTTCTTGTCACAGGTGCTATTAATGTCTTGTCTGTTTCTTTGACCGCAAGAGGAGCAACCAGAAGCGAAGACTCATCAACATCAACGACGGCAGTAGCTTGGCCCGCCCATTGCAATCGTGGGCACGCGAAAAGGAGGAAGACTAAGTCACACAGTGTGACAAAGACCAATATAACGCTCCTCACCCCCAAAAGGGGAGGAGAAATCTATGTAACTGAGGACAAAATGTTTGAATAAAGAGGGCTGGGATTCTTTTATATCTTGTCTTTCATTTTCTTAAATCGTCTCTTTCTTAATTTTGGTGCATAGGATCAAAGTGTTTCATTTTCGTCTTATGTTGCATAACTAGTGTTTCTTTTGACCGGAATCTCGTGCTTTCACAATGAGGTATTGATTCTCCATATTACACAATCTAACCCCTAGTAGTGTAACAAGTCATTGAACTAATAGATGAATATATAAGATTTTCCTTAGTTGACCTCAATAAATATAAAAATTAAATGTGCATACCTTAGAGATGCAAGAGGTGATCCCAACCTACCACTTAGAAAAATCATATTTGCTATGACACTCTAATCGTATTTTACCACTTTAACTCCTATGTTTTACTAGATTGATAACACTTACTATCTTATGATTGGTTGATTGGAATTATATAAGTATTTTTTTTTTGAATTGTATAAAGTAACACCATATGGGTAACAATCCATCTTCCTTCATCTTCTTGTGCCAGAGGAAGTCGATATCTAGTCTTTGTTGATAAAAATAATGTGTTATATAGGATAGCATGACAATAATATTTTTATTTCCTATATGAAAAACAATGAAAATAGTTTCATTAGAGGTATTTTAATCCAAATATTCCCATTCATAAGATTCTTAGCCATTTTGGTATAGCCAACTAGTTGAAGCACATTGTTACAACTTTAATGCCATCCCCATTGATCATAACACTTTAGACCATTACAAGATAGAGCAAATATGTAATGGAAATATTTGATGAATATCTCCTTTGTATCTAGTGCCCCATTGCCTATTTTATTAGCTAGTTTGTAATGATACGAGACTATAATTAAATAGGTAGCATACATACCTTCTATTCTTGTTGAAGTTGATTTGAATAGTCATGAAAATATGTAAATTTAAACTTACATCGTGTACAAATTAAGCATCCTATTGTGCCCTTTTTAACCAAATTACCACCCTTAGATTACACACTTGTGTGGCCAACCTTTTCTTGAAGAAGGATGCTCTCCCCCTATAATATAGTGTTATAGAGAGCACATATGGAAAAAGGATAAAATTTTAAATTCAAAAAAATTATTCCCTACTTCCTTTCTATATCGATGCCATAACATCCCTAGAAAAATTATATGGAAAGATTTGAATTACATTTTGTGAGCGTACCTTGGTGATAGCAAAGAAATTTTTGGAGAATGTAGGAATTCTCTAGTAGATTAAGGAGAAATAAAAATCTAAAAATTAAAAATCATTATATGCTTCCTATACCCAAAATGCTTATAAATTTGATAGAGTATTTTGTCCCTATTTTTGAAAGTGATTATTTTTTGTGAATATACTTTTTGCATGATCAACTAATGTTGTTCCATACCTCCACTTTATACCATGTTGGAATTCACAATATATTCTTAAAATAAACAAAAGTAACCCATGCACTTAAATATTATATACAAAGTGTAAGGGGGTAAAAAATATAAAAGAGAAAAAATTGTAAGGTGACTGTAAGTAATAACTATATTGTCTATGGATAAAAATCACAACACTCCAATAATTAAGGATGGAGTGATGGGTGTATTTGTAAAAATATCAAAACCTAAATTACATAAATAATACTAACCTAATCAAACATAGCAAGAGGATTTTGAAATTAATTTCATTTTTCTAAGGTGGGTTTAACCATAGTCCATAAAAATTACATTAAATATATTATAAATATTGAAATAGAGTTTACAAGGGATTCCCTTATGCATATTGAATATTACATCATACAATTATTACCTTGTTCATGAATTATATTACACTTTCAATAAATGTTACCAAGGGTTTCATATAAGGAACGAGTAAGAGCAAGGAGCCTTCATCCATACTGATTTCTTTAGGGCACGTTTTATAAATCCTTTCAAATGAAAACAACATAAGGCTATCCAAATAAGTAATAAGGGCAACCTCACATCTGAATTCACATCAACCTCACATCTTGGAGATGAGTTGCTCTCCAACTTATCCAAATAATTGACTTTCTTAGAAGACGGGATAGGGGATTCCTCAATATTAGACACCTTGGTAGAATTCAAGAGAGCCATTTTGGACATTAGTATTTTGAACCTCCTCATGCTAGTGCTACTTCACCCCACACACAAAAAAGGTGGATTTATTTGGGCTTTAGTTTACATCGAGGTGATGACCAAGACATAATTCAAACAAAGTAGAGGAAAGGATAATCCTTTTGAAGAATCCTAGGATTCACTCAAGATAAGACCAGTTGAGAGAATAATTTATTGCTCAAGCTTTAAGTTAGGAAAGTACTCAAGATCAGAGTTTGTCTTCTAAGAGGAAGAATCTAAATTATTCAAATATTTTTAAACAACCAAAAAGCATAGCTATCCATAAGAGTGGATAGAAAATTGTCACCTGAAAGATTCCTAGAAGGTACCACATAATCAAATATGATTTTGATCAAACATTGATGAAGGTTAATTTTAAATTTACCTCTTTGAAACCCCCAGGTTAAATGATCATATTAACCGCAATAGGGGGTGTGGGAATCCAAATAGTATATGATATCATATTAACCACAACAGGTATCACCAACTCCCTAGCTAGTTTCAAGCCTAGTACTCTTACTAATTTTCATTCGAAATTCATGGAAACATCTTCTTTGCAATACGAGGTCACATTTTCCAAATCTTCATTCCTAAAACTAATGTAGTTTATTTTTAATATAAGTGTAATAAAAAATATACTTGTGTTTATTATGATGGATATCATGAGGCCAAACACCGGGTAATTAGAAAACTAGATATACCTAGATGGTCCAATTTATAGATTTTTATGAAGAAGCTGAACACAAGTATTTAAAACAAGGAGAAGTTTTTAATATTTTATCCAAGAAAAAATTTATGAGATTTAATACGGTTGTAGGATAATATGGGATAAATGATGATCAATAACAAATAAGGTATCACCATTCCCTTATAGATAAAATAAGAAGAGACATATGAAAGATTAAGTCTAGGAAGACACTCTCGATGAATCTCCAAAACTAATGGGTAATAACAAAATGGAAGCAATGGAAATCAATCAAATGGACAAGGAGTTATCCTTAAAATGTAGATATAAAGGGAAAAATGATGATTTTCTAACTCATATCATAAACATATACTAAATATTAGAATATATCAAAAGGGAAATTAAAACACAATATAGGATATTATAAAAGGACATATCCAAGAAGCAAGAAAACTAAAAACTCATAATCCCTAGTAAGCAAATTTTGTAGGTAACTCAAAAATAAAAGGAAGATCATAAGGATGAGGGAAACAAAATTATTGACAATATTGTTGAAGGTCATATTGATTTCTTAATAACAAATAATATTACCTCAACTAGAAGTATTTTCATGGATTTGATAGAGAAGTTTTATAAAGAATTTAGTTCAATGGCCTATCTATCATAGACATGTAAAGCTCATGAACCAAATACAAATAAAGGATGACATAGTCTATGAAGAGATCAATATATACAACCATTATCTAAAATTATTGATGATATCATCAAATATTGAAGTAACCGAATATGAAAATGCTAATATAAATAATATGAGTAGGTATGGTAATTTAGTCTTATGGAGAACTTAGACTAATGTGATAGGTGAATCTTTGCAAGAAGCAATAAATAATTATTCCAAGTGGAGCATTAGGTCTATTAACAAGAGCCTAAACATGTACTAGTCTCTAAAAATTATGGGTATTATAGTTGGCATGAAAGAAGAATAACAATTGAAAAAATATTTTCTACATTGGATGAGAGAGTTGGAAATTTAGCCAAATTATTTCACATATTGATTTCTATATGATAAAATAACCATCACATAAAATACGTTTATATAATGCCAATATATCACAAATTAAAGCTCTATACATAATCATTGAAATACATCAAAATTCATTATAATGCATAGATATTTTTCTCCATTATATAAATTTTCATGACTTTTGTTGTTTTCAAACAACCTGGAAGATGTGACCTTTGATATACCTCACATTATGAAAAAACTCTCATGATTACATGAATCTTCACATTACATCTTGTCACATATTTATGAATCTTCACTACCATACTTGAGATATAACACCTATGACTCTTCGCTTGCTCCCTTGATACCTTCCTCACTTTATTACATAACACATAATGCTCTTCACACTTTGATGCATACATTAGAAAAATTTCTAAACTAATATTTACAATAATACTCAAAGGTACTTCAGTGTTACCAAATAATATAAAATCTCCAAAACCCCTTCCCATCTTATATTATTTGTTTTAAAGGTATTTTGTTGTACATAGCCGACTCTAAAATATCTCATACTTGTTTCATCCATGTGTTTTTGTATAAATATATACAGGTTGATCATCAATGGGGACATAATATATCTAAAGATGATGGTCTAAAACATGATCTCTAATAAAGTGACATATACCTTCAATATGTTTTATTCATTCATGAATCATATTTTTTATTCATTCATGAATCAATATTGTAGGAGTCTTTTTTATTCCTATATCTAATAAAATGTGTTGTAACCAGAGTGCTTCCCATACAACATCTCTTGTTGCATGATATTTAGCTTCTATTTACGAAAGAGCCATTGCATGTTGCTTGTTCCTATACCATGAGGTAGATCTTGATCCAATATGAAATACATATCTTGGTGTTGATTTTATGTCATTTGTGGATCCAATATTATTAGAATATAAAAAACTCTACAAGTAAAGATGATCATTTCTTTTGTATTTTATGTCGTATTCTATGGTTTTACTAGTATATTATAGTATTCTCTTTGCTTCCTTCTAATAAATTCCCTGAGTTCTTCCCTAAACCTAGAGAGATAATGTATAGAAAAAAAATCATGTCTAGTAGAAAAAACTAGTGATGACTTATCATCTATTGATAATTGTAGTCCTTGCTCTATTGGAGTATCTTTAGGTTTACATTTTATCATTCTATATATTTCTAGTGACTATGAATTATTATTCTTTAATCGATTCATTAAAAAATTATAATTTTGAATCTTCAAATAAAGAATTTTCTTGATCTGATAAAATATTCAAAAGAGGGCATGTATTGACCTTTGAAATTTTATTAAGAGTTTTGTTCCCTTCATCACAAACCACTTCTCTACTTACATGAAATTTACTTTTAATCAGATCAATTACTCTATATAATGTTATCATCATCATAGCCAAGAAATATCCCACATATAGTTTTTAATCTAATTTCGTACTTTTTTACTTTGGTATATGCACATATGCTTTACATTAGAAAAATATTTAGATATTCCACAAAAGGTTATCATCATGACCAAAGTTTTTTTAGGAGTAATATTTTTAAGTATTGTTATGGATGATCTATTTTGTATGTATACTATATTTTTAAATGCTTCTGCCCAATATTATCTGAAAGCACGAGATTCCGGTCAAAGGAAACACCAAGTGCAATTGCATTCAAAATTAAGCACGCTTAAGTCCTAGAAATGTAAATTGCATGAAACGAAAAGAGACATGTTGGAAGAGACGCAATCAGATAAAGAAAAACAGCCCTTTCATTAATTTCTTTCGATCTATGTTACAATAATGCCTCCTCCCTTTTCGGGGGCTAGGAGCGCAAATAGGGTTTGATTACAATCGTCGAATGGTTCCTCCTTCCGCGTGCCCACGATTGCACTGGGCGGGCCAAGATGATGCCGTCGCTGATGTTGATGGGTTCTTCGCCTCTGTTGCTTCTCCTGCGAACAAAGAAATGATCAAGACGTTAGTAGCACCTGTTGCAAATGAAAAGCATTCTCTCTCTAAAACTAACAAAATATGCATACGAATATTTGCCTGAAACCGTGAAAACAGTGAATCCAAATTGCTCAAAAACTTGACAGAAGGTAAGGAAAGTCACCGGAAGGCCACTTGCCAGCGAGGCGGTGGCCAATCCACCTTAAGCCGGAATTCGTCCACGGGCGGGGACGAATTCGAGCTGTAATTCGTCCCTGGGTGGGACGAATTCTTCCGAATAGGAGAAATCGACCTGCTGCTGCTCCAATGTCGGATCCCGGGACCTGCAAAACTCCTGCAAACGGGGGGTTAGGTAATTGGGGCCATTTTGGGACGACCCAGATGGTCGGATTTTCCCAATTTGGCCTCCACCCTCGGGAATTTAACCTTGACACCTGCAAGTTAGCGAAACGACAAAGCAATACAAAACACCCTAAACTATGACCAAAAGCTACAAAATTGCAATTATAGACTAATCAGACCTAGTAACACAGAATGCAATCTAAAAAATAATCTAAAGTGCTCAAAAACTAAAATTAGGACTTGGGGGGTGCGGGGGTGCCCAAGTGGGCCTCCCACCGTTGGCCCTCGATTTTGGAGCCAATCCACCAAGGATGGGCCCAAAACCTTTTAGGATTGGGGGGTCGGCGAATTGGTAGGTTCAGATGTCCATGCGTCGGATTTGAGTAAGGTTCGAGCTTCCAAAGGCCACCCAACAACCTCCCTTGCAAAAGAGATTGATGGATGTAGGAAGGTGAACAAAGGGGGATGCAAGTGAGTCTTCGATTCGGCAGCACTTCGTTGCTTGAACACTCCTTCCACTTGTATGTTTTGGGTGAGAAAAGTCCCACCTTTTATAGACCCAAGGGGTCTCTTTTGGGAGGGAAGCACAAAAGCCAAGTGTTGGCCATAGGCGCCATGTGAAAGCACGAGATTCCGGTCCAAGGAAACACCAAGTGCAATTGCATTCAAAATTAAGCACGCCTAAGTCCTAGGAATGTAAATTGCATGAAACGGAAAAGAGACATGTTGTAAGAGACGCAATCAGATAAATAAAATAGCCCTTTCATTAATTTCTTTCGATCTCTGTTACAATAATGCATCCTCCCTTTTCGGGGGCTAGGAGCGCAAATAAGGTTTGATTACAATCGGTGAATGGTTCCTCCTTCCGCGTGCCCACGATTGCCTTGGGCGGGCTAAGATGATGCCGTCGGCTGATGTTGATGGGTTCTTCGCCTCTGCTTGCTTCTCCTGCAAACAAAGAAATGATCAAGACGTTAGTAGCACCTGCTTGCAAATGAAAAGCATTCTCTCTCTAAAACTAACAAAATATGCATACGAATATTTGCTGAAACCATGAAAACGGTGAATCCAAATTGCTTCAAAATCGACGGAAGGTAAGAACGGTCACCGAGAAGGCCCACTGCCTGAGGCGGTGGCCAATCCACCTTAAGCTGGAATTCGTCCACGGGCGGGACGAATTCGAGCGTAATTCGTCCCTGGGTGGGACGAATTCTTCGAATAGGAGAAATCGACTGCTTCGTTGCTCCAATGTCGGATCTCGGGACCTGCAAAACTCCTGCAAATAGGGGGGTTAGGTAATTGGGGCCATTTTGGGACGACCCAGATGGTCGGATTTTCCCAATTTGGCCTCCTCCCTCGGGAATTTAACCTTGACACCTGCAAGTTAGCGAAACGATAAAGCAATACAAAACACCCTAAACTATGACCAAAAGCTACAAAATTGCAATTATAGACTAATCGAGACCTAGTAACACGAGAATGCAATCTAAAAATTAATCTAAAGTGCTCAAAAACTGAAATTAGAACTTGGGGGTGCGGGGGTGCCCAAGTGGGCCTCCCACCGTTGGCCCTCGATTTTGGAGCCAATCCACCAAGGATGGGCCCAAAACCTTTTAGGATTGGGGGGTCGGCGAGTTGGTAGGTTCGGATGTCCATGCGTCGGATTTGAGTAAGGTTCGAGCTTCCAAAGGCCACCCAACAACCTCCCTTGCAAAAGAGATTGATGGATGTAGGAAGGTGAACAAAGGGGGATGCAAATGAGTCTTCGATTCGGCGGCACTTCGTTGCTTGAACACTCCTTCCACCTGCATGTTTTGGGTGAGAAAAGTCCCACCTTTTATAGACCCAAGGGGTCTCTTTTGGGAGGGAAGCACAAAAGCCAAGTGTTGGCCATGGGCGCCATGTGGCAATCTTGTCTTCCCATGAGGGAGGGGAGTCCTTCATTGACTTGAACTTTGATAAATGCTTCTTGTAACAAGTCCTCTAACGGCCCCTCTGTCCACTTACACATGCGTGCAAGGTAGGAGCCCTTAGCGGCTGTTACGGGCTGCCACTTGGCACCATTTGCCTTTTTGCCCGTTAAGCTTAGAATTCGTCCCACCCGGGGACGGATTCGAGAGTCGTCCTGGGGTGGGACGGATTCTATTTTGAATTCGTCCCGGGGTGAGGCGAATACTGGGCAAAGTGTCCAAGTGTGCCAAATTGCTCCTTGACCTTACAAAATTGCTAGGAAAGTGGTTAAAGCCCTTTGTTTAACCTACGAGGGCTGCCACAGGGAGCTGTGTTTGTCAAAGCGATCGGTGTTTGCGGTCACATAATCGGATTGGTGCTGTTTTGGTGTCTACGAGATGCCCCTTTTTGGGAGGGTGCGGGTGCGATCTTTGAGCAAAAATAGATAACCAAAGCACTAATGATTAGGGTTTCTTGGTAACCTAACCAACTTTTGATGCCCCAAGTATGGAAAGGGCATGCATTCTTGAATCCTTGCTTCTGACGAGCTAAGGAATTTGATTTCAAGTATTAACTTGTTTTGGTGAGGTGTGACTTGAACTTGGACATTGATCAGTCATGAACAAGTGAAGGGCGTTTTTATCCTCAGGGGGAACCTTGTGTTCATGATTCACGAAATGCCAAGTGTTTGATTGATTTGATTGTTGCTTGTTTACTGCCCCAAGCAGGGAGCGTGATTGTCTTTGTCAATGATTCTTTGAATGCATGTCGTTTTCCTTAATTGGGTGTGTGATTGTTGATTGGTGACTAAGTGTGACTACCCCCTCAAGCGACGAATCGATGAGGGAATGACCTTCGTGAGAGAAGCGGCGAGTCGCTTGACCCAAGATGACTTGTGCAAGGTTTGCCTTTAGAGGGTTTACCGTTAAGCGTGTGCAATTTTTCCAACATATGGACCTATTTTTGGTGGGTGTTAACCCTTTTGGTGATGTCATAATGAGGTGAAATCGTCGAAAACCTATTTCCCGTGGAGCGGTCCGGCTATGATAGCCTTCTTGGGGAACTAGGAGAGCGATAATTTGGACCTCGACATCGATTTTCTTTGCCTAGAGGTTAAGTGCATGAGCACTTATGCCCGGCAATGTTTTTGTTGTGTTTTTGTTGAATTTTGTATTGTTTTTGTTGTTTTTGTGACACCATTTGGTGATTGAATTGTCGGCAATCCGTCCTCCCGTGGAGCGGTCCGGCTATGGTAGCCTTCTTCGGGAGTAGGATAGTGACAATGCAAACCTCCGACATCAATTTTTCTATGCCAAGAGGTTAAGTGCAAGAGCACTTGTGTACAGCAATGTTTATGTTGTTTTGTGTTGCCTTTTTTTTGTTGTTTTGTTGTTTTTGTGACATCATTTTTGGGGATTAAATTTTCAAAATCTGTCTTCCCCTAGAGCGGTCCGGCTATGGTAGCCTTCTTAGGGAGTAGGATATTGATAATTTGTGACCCCGATGTCGATTTTGTATGCCCATGTTGTCAGTTGCATTTGCAATCTGTCGAGCGGTTTTATTATCTATTTTTAGTGCATTTTTAGTCATTTTTCTTGATTTTTTTTGTCTTTGGCCTGAATTCGTCCCTAGGTGGGACGAATTCCAGCTGGAGAATTCATCCCTAGGTGGGACGAGCGCTAATCAGAGCGCTCGTCCCAGTCAAGGATGAATTCCAATGCAAAAGGCCTATTTAAGGGCCAAAACTTGATTTTGGGCTCATTTGTGTCATTTTTTCTTGCGATTTTGGAGCTCTGGGAGGAGGAGGTAATTCTGCGAAGCGAAGCGCTCTTGGAATTCTCTCTGCCATCATGAGTGCACAAAGCGGATTCGAGCGGCGGAGCCGAGGCGGGACCTGTAAGTGACCCTAGGGCTTATTTTGCTTTAATTGAATGCATTGTTTTTGTGTTGCGCTTTTCAAAACTTTAAGATTTTTTGTTATGTTTTTTGTTTAACAACTAAGGTTAGAAACCCTAGAATTGAAAATTTTATTTTTATTTTATTTATTATTATTATTTTTTTTTTTTTTGCTTGCAGGTTGTTAGGAGCCGGTACCGTGTACCCGCTGCCTTTCTTGAGGCGCGGTTGGCCTTGGTCGATGACGGCGGGAATGGCTTGATGCCCTTGGGCTCAAGCGGGTGGCTCGGCTGGAGCTTGTGGTTTCGGATCGAGGCCTATCGACGGCCATGATCAAGCTTTGGGATCCGAGGACCAATACTTTCCATCTCCAGACGGAGGATGATTGTGACTCTTGAGGACGTCTATCGGTTGCTTCGGATTCCGATAGATGGTACGCCTATTAGGACATCTCCGTTCGATCGGCGGACTGCTATACTCACGAGATGTTTTGGGCATGGGGGGAGGCTGGGTGTAGCGGACCCGGTGGAGACGGTCGAGGTGGATTGCCGGTGGCGGGATTTTGGTTGGGTGGTGGAAGGAGAGGGGGTGTTAGGAGTGAGGCACGCATTCCTGATGGGCCTCATTTCTAACATTCTTCTCCCTGATTCGTCAGGCGCGAGGTTCCCGTGGAACCTGCTGGATTTGGTGTGGCAGTTGGCAGAGTGCCCGGTAGAGGCACCGTTGATCCTGAGATGGGGACAGACTTTGTTGGCGCGGCTTTACGGGGAGGCTGTACGGGGTCCGTTGTCGGCAGTGGAAGGGTGTCGATTGTAGCTTTTTGTTGCGGTCTTTGGGGTTGGCGGCACATAGGCTGTTGAGAGGCCTACCGGGTTACCGTGGATGACTCGGGTGGCGATGGAGGATGATGAGATTGGTTATGCAGCTTTGTGGCGACGGTCTGCGGAGCGAGGGGAGAGTCGGCGATGGGCAGGTGCGGTTGAGCACTACATTGATGCCTTTTCGTGGCTCACTCCAGGGGAGGTGTTTTGGCGTCCCTATCGGGATCATCCGGCTGGCCTGAGGCTGGAGAGTGGCTCCGACGGGTACGGAGGGAGCGATGGTTGACTGGGCGGCACGGGACGGAGCATGAGTTCTTTCCGTACCGCCGGGTTACACGACAGTTTGGGGTGCGCCAGGGGTTTCCTGGTGAACCCGTAGGCTATCGGCGTCGGGGAGATGAGAGGGATCTGGAGCCACCTGTCCTCGTGCCATTGGGCGAGGAGTCGGATGTTGTTATTGAGGTGTTGGATGTGGATGACGTAGGTACTACCACTGAGTATGACTCGTGGTGGGTTTTGCGGCTTTGGAGAGGTGAGGGTCCTCCAGGAGGTGCGGAGGCGGCAGTGGAGGATGCTGAGGCGAAAGGGGGTGATTGGGGAGGGCCGTTGGATGATGCAGACATGGCGGATGTGGGAGATGAGGATGTGGACTTGGGTGTTCCGGAGCGGCCGGACATGCGGGATGTGGAGGAGCGATTGGAGCACAGGCGAGGCCTACGTCCCGGGAGTCCTATGCGTCAGACGGATACGGAGGGGGTGGGGTCGGATGTAGGCGATGAGGTTGCGCGGCTTACAGAGCTGCTACGGATGCGGGATCTAGAGAGGGATCTTCTACGGGCTCAGTTGGCAGAGCGGGATAGCGTTTTGGCGCAGCGCGATGATGCATTGTCTATCTATCATCGGCGGGAGGCAGAGTGGTGTCTATACCGGATAGACTTGGAGAGGGAGGTCATCCGCCTTGGCGAGCGGCTCCCTGAGCCTTCTATCAGCGAGATCTTCTCGACGGACGAGGGATAGTCGGCGAGCGATCGGCATCATCTCGCCGCGGGCGGTTGGATGAGGGGGTGGTAGTAGGCATGATGCGGGGGCTAGCAGTAGCCGCCCTGCGGGGTCCCGTAGGACCCACACCACGGGGGGTAGTTCCCGTCGCACCGATCCTGCGTGATCATGGTGGCCGACGCCTTAGGTTGGGTTTTGGATATGATTGCGGGGTCTGAGGACCTGTTTTTGTAGCCTGCGGGCATCTTTTTTGACGATATATATATATATATACCGGTTTTATTTTTGGATTTGTACATGTGATGATGTGATTGATTTTTGTTATGCATGTTTATTTATTTGATGGATGCAGATGAATTGAATTGTTTTAGATGCCTATGTGATATGCAAAATGGATGAATGCTATTTTTATTTATCTGGTTTTTCTTTCTTGTTTTTGTATTTTCTGATGGTATCATAAGAATGATAAGTAGCGCAGATGGTTTTGGGATGAGTGTAAGATTTTCTGAGATTCAGACAGTTTTAACTCACTATCCATGACTGTACTTTATCTTACAAGACTTTTGAACAAGGTATGAATCAAACTTGTTTTTGACCGAGCTATTTCACATCCCTGTGTGTGCAATTGAGTTCATTTAGTGGTATTTGTTAGGATACCGCCAGTGCCAGATGGGCTTTCAACCGAACCTATACTGAGGATCACCTAATTAGCTCCACGAATTCCTTTGTTATATGTACTAAGATTAATCTGCGTTGTAATCCGGGATGCCATAAGCTAGCTCATCCACATGCAAACATTGATATGTACACAAGTTAATGTGACAGATATATCGTCATGCGGGAGGTTTACTTCTGTTACCGAGTTGGTATTGAAGCTTGCCTTATGACCTACGAGAATCTTTGAGAGTTCCGGGGATTCAAGGTCAACTCCCTTCTTTTTTTCAATTGTATTGGGATACTTGCTCTTTTGTAGTGATAAGATCACTGTTTATTTTGATTGATTTTTCTTTTGAGCAAGGGATTTGGGATATGGAGTGATGAAAATCACTGTTGTTTGTGCCTTTTGATGTTTGCACTGTATTTTGTCAAATTTTTGAGTTTTGACATTTTTGCAAATTTTTGTGTTTTGCAACTGTTGAGAACTTTAGGGATTCTTAGGGAATTGGGTAGGGAGGAAGCTTGTCCTTTTGCCAACTCTCAGCATTCTAGGGGTCATTCGCACAGGGGGATGAGCAAGATAACCGTTTCGCTTGTGGTGACCTAGTTATTTTGCGGGTTTCATCTTTCGTTCACACAATTTTGGGAATTTTAGTGTTTTGATTTGTGTTGGGATGTTACGTAACAAGGTGTATTTCAAGTATGACTCTACCTTTATAAAATCCGTTCGACTTGGTACACTACATGGCTAAAGAGGAAAATGATGACTGAATTACTGAAACTCCTAGTACGTTCCCAGACCACTGACTGTAGTGTGGTAAGATTTATGCATGGTGTTTTTGTTGATTTTGATGAATTCGAGTATGCCTAGAATTGAGATGCAAATCTTTGTTGATTTTGTTGATTTTTGTTGTTTTGTTTTTGTTGAATTTATTGATTTGTTTGACCAAGAGATTGCGATAATCCTTGGAGCTTTTTGGGTTGACCAAGAGATTGCGATAATCCTTGGAGCTTTTTGGGTGACCAAGAGATTGCGATAATCCTTGGAGCTTTTTGGGTGACCAAGAGATTGCGATAATCCTTGGAGCTTTTTGGGTTGACCAAGAGATTGCGATAATCCTTGGAGCTTTTTGGGTTGACCAAGAGATTGCGATAATCCTTGGAGCTTTTTGGGTTGACCAAGAGATTGCGATAATCCTTGGAGCTTTTTGGGTTGACCAAGAGATTGCGATAATCCTTGGAGCTTTTTGGGTTGACCAAGAGATTGCGATAATCCTTGGAGCTTTTTGGGTGACCAAGAGATTGCGATAATCCTTGGAGCTTTTTGTTTGTTTGTTTTTGTTGAATTTTTTTATTTTTATTTTTATTTTTGGTACATGGTTGTCTTAGATATGAAATGGTCGTAAATGACTGATATTCAAGGGTTCTGTTTCCTTGATACCGTCAAGAGAAGCTAGCCTGTACGTTCCTGGTCCTATTTTGCTATCAATGACATACGGACCTAACCAATTTGCCGCAAATTTGTCCCTCATATGGGACGGCAAATTAGAGTTTTGTTGGTTTTCCTTTAGAACCAGATCACCAACCCGAAAGTCTCTTAGGTGAACTTTCATGTTGTAAGCTCTCTTAAGCCGCTCTTGATAGATACGTAAGTGCTCGAGAGCATTAACGCGTCTTTCATCAAGCAACGTAAGCTGGTCTAACCGGGCCTGCCGCGCAGTGTCATCATCGATGAATTCCTGCATTGATATGCGGAGGGAAGGAATTTCCAACTCGAGAGGCATTACGGCCTCTGAGCCATACACTAGTGAAAACGGAGTTGCCCCAGTGGGCGTCCGAATGCTAGTGCGATAGGCCCAAAGGGCAAGTGGGATTTGTATGTGCCAATCCTTATGACTATCTGCGACGGTCTTTTTAAGGATGGCGACTAGCGTTTTGTTTGACGCCTCTGCTTGCCCATTTGCTTGCGGATAATAGGGTGTTGAAAAGTTGTGCTGAATTTTGTACTTTGTGGTTAAAGCACGCACGTCTTTGTTCTTGAATGATGGCCCATTATCCGAGATTATTTTGGATGGAATACCAAAACGACATATGATGTAATGCAAAATGAACTCCGCAATGCGGGAGTCACATCGTAGAGGTTAACGGAATTGCTTCCACCCATTTGGTAAAATATTACGTGGCCGTTATGATAAACGTGTGACGGCCTGACGATGCAGGGGAGATCTTTCCAATTAGATCGAGGCCCCACTGCGAAAATGGCCAAGCAGACTGGACTGTCTGTAGGGCCTGGGAAGGTGCGTGCATCAGATTGGCATGATGTTGACATTTCACACACCTCTTGACATATGCGCAGCAATCTCGCTCTAAAGATGGCCAATAATAGCCCATGCGAAGAATGCGCTTTGCAATGGCCATACCACTAAAGTGGCCGCCACATGTACCGTCATGCGCTTGGGTGACTGCCCAAGTGGACTCTTCTTGGTCCAAGCAACGAAGAAGAATTCCGTCGTAGCTGCGACGATACAAAATGTCTCCTATCAAGACATATTTTGCCGCTTTCTGTTTGAATGTTCGTTTTGCGGCTTGCGTCAATCCAAAGGGTAGATTACCTAACTTGAGGTAATCTCTTATGGGTAAATACCAGTCCTGTTGATCAGATACCTCGACGGTTTGAACAGCCAATCCCTTTTGGAGTTCTTCCCTAACAAATGCTGATTGGGATAGAACTTGTAAAAATAGCGTTGTGTTGCTATTAATGGGAATGGGGGAGAACAAAGACCCCCAGTTGGCGTGTTTCAAATAGTCTCGGATTCGAAAGAACTTATCCGAAGATGGTTCGATCTGGATCATGTGGATTCCTGGCGTCAAGTCTGAGCTTGCGCGCTCCATCGCGGGTTGCGATAAGGTTTTGACCTGAATGGTTGTTATATCACCGGAAAGGTCTTGCGGGATTAGTGACCCCAAGGAGGCCATTGTGTCCGCAAAACGATTCGATGATCGAGGGAGTGCCTCGATGTCATACCACTCAAATTTTTCTAGGAATTTATCCACGAGGGCTTTATAGGCCTTCAAAGCTGGGCATTTGCATTGATATACCCCTTTGACTTGATTGACGATTAACGGCGAATCGCCAAAGATGTTCGATCTTTTGATGTTCATGGCGATTCTTTGTACGAAGACCTAGGAGCAAGGCTTCATATTACTGCATTGTTGTTGGTGCCTTTGGAAGTTTAATTTAAATGACGGGGGGCATTGGAGCGCCCTGCGGTGTGAAGAATACAATTCTGCGCCACCACCTTGCTCGCATTTAGAACCATCAAAAAATAAGGTTATGTCGGCACTGAGACTCGGGCTCTTGAGAATCTGGCGATTACGAGACATGGAAGACCTCATCATCGGGTAGTTCTATGACCGAGAGGCTGATCGTCTTCAAGAGGAGCCTCTGCTAGTTGATCGGCTATGACTTGTCCTTTTATAGATTTTTGTCCAATAAACTCAATGTCAAATTCCGTCAACAACATGATCCATTTCGCCGTGCGGCTACTATGATAAGTACGACTCATCATGTATCGCAATGGATTCTCCTTAGACACAACATACGTCGTGTTGCTCAGCATGTAGTGGCGTAGCCTTTTGGTGGCAAACACCACTGCAAAGCAGAGTTTCTCAACGTATGCATAGTTAAGTTAAGTAGCCCGACCGGGGTGCGGCTAAGATAGTAAGTAGCACTGTTCTTTGTGAAGTTCATTCTTACGGGCTAGCATTGCGCCCGAGTGCCACCTCGATGGGCTGAGATGTATAAGTAGAACGGCACACCTGGTCTAGGCGGTGCCAATGCGCGGCGAAGCCAAGTATTGTTTGATTTCGTCAAAGGTGAGTGGCACTCGTCATCCCAATGAAATGTGACCCCTTTGTGCAATAATTTGTTCATTGGTCGGCATTTGTCGGATAATTGCGCTATGAAGCGTTTAATCGACGCGACCTTTCCTTGCGGACTTAGAGTTTGCTTGATAGTGGTTGGGGGAGCCATTTCAAGGATTGCCTTGACTTTGTTTGGGTCCACTTCGATGCCTCTTTTGGAGACTATAAAACCCAAGAGTTTTCCGGATGTGACGCCGAACACGCACTTCTTGGGATTCGATCGACCTTATGCTCTATGAGGCGATCGAGGATCTTGCTTAAGTCACGAGATGATGCGAGCGCAATTTAGACTTGGCTAACAAATCATCCATGTAATCTTCCAAAGTTTTGTGCATGTAATCGTGGAAGATATACGTCATAGCACGTTGGTATGTAGCGCCAGCGTTTTTAAGGCCAAAAGGCATGACCTTATAACAAAATGTCCCCCAAGGCGTTGTGAATGCCGTTTTGAGTTGGTCTTCAAGATTGATACGAATTTGATTGTATCTGAGAAACCATCCATTAGGGAGAGCATTTCGTGACCTGCTTGTAGCGTCTACCAATGCGTCGATGCTTGGCAAGGGGAAATCATCCTTAGGACTCGCTTTGTTTAGGTCTCGAAAGTCGGTGCATATGCGAATCCTCCCATCGGGCTTCTTGACGGGAACCATGTTGGACAACCATGGCGGATAATCCACGTAGATGACAAATTGTGCATCCAACAGCTTTTGTAATTCGTCTTTGACCATCAAGGCCCTTGTTGGGTGCATCTTTCTTAGTTTTTGCTTTGCTGGCTTGATTTTCGGATCAAGCGTTAAATTGTGCATGACTAGCTGCGGGTCTAGTCCTGGCATATCTTTGTATGACCATGCAAAAACCTCCTTCTTTTCTTTAAGAAGGGCAATGTAATCGGCTTGCTCTTCGGGGGAAAGGCTTACCCCCAGCTTGAGAATCCGTGGATTCATTGGATCTGTGCCGATGTCTACGTCAGTCGTCTCTTCGACTGACATGTGAGATCCGTCCTCCAAGTGATGTGGAGTTGGGATTAAATGGATATCATCGACTGAGTTAAGATCTGCGTTGGGGACTTCGGGTCCCTCTTCGACTTGAAAAATATCTTGAGTTGTCCTTGGGGTAAAATGAAGCATTTCACCGAAAGGCCAGTACTACGATGGTGACAATGGTGAGTTGACGCGATCCCAGTCAATGGCATCCGTGTTTAGATGTAATGACCGTGATGGATCGGTCGGATTGCGGATGGGTGTGGTCAAATCAATGGAGATCATGTGGATGGAATGAATTTGGTCTCCAGGAACCACGGGTGTGACGACTTGATTCTTTCAGATGTTCCCTATACTCCGGATCTGGCTCTACGGGAACAGGCACGAATGGATCCTCTCTAGGTGCAAATTCGTCTCTATGTGCGGAAAGGAAGGCGGGGTCTTCCCTTGGTATTGTTGTCTTGATGGGATCTTGAGGTGGACGATGCTCAACTTGAATTTGGAGCCATAGGCCTAGCACTTGGTCCCACCTCGTTGGGTCTAAGTGCCATTCATGTCCCAACCGTATACCCATTTGTCCCATTAGATCTTCATGGGTTAGAGCGCGGTGATGTCGTCGCGCATGTACGAGATAGTCCATCTCAGTCTCGTCTTATGAATCGCTTTCATAGATCCAAAATTGCTCATCCTCTTCAGCATCTGTTGCTTCCGACATTGAGGATTCTTCTTGTTCCAGTGAATTAATCTGATCCCATTGCGGTTGTTCCACTCTTAGTGGAGGGACACTGATTCTTTTGAGACTGCGTTATTTCATCTGGAACCTCTAAGGGGAGCAGTTTCAGAAAAATATACGGAAGCCGTTGTTGTTCTTTTCGAGGACTGCTCTCTGAACTTTCACCTCTCTCTAGCAAAGGAGAGGGATTATTGTTGTTACCAGGGGTGTTTGTAGACCATGGGAGATAATCCCCCAATGTGTATTATATGTTTGGATTGGCGTACGGGTCTTGTGCCAATCCCCCCCTATTGCCTATTTCTAGGCCTTGCATGTTTTCAACCAAGATGTCTAATGGCAGGGGATGGTTGAACCCTACCCCCGACTTGTCGTATGGCATATGATATCTTGGTTGACAAAGGATTCGCATCCCTTGCTCGTATCTGCCTAGCCCATACCCATGCCAATTGCATTGTTCGAGATATTTTAGGGCAAATTTTGGGTTCGACAGATAATTGATGTTTTCGACAAAAGGTTCTTCATCTGTTTCCTTTTGTTCGCATGGTTCAGAACCATGATCAAGGCCCCCATACACAAAATTCGTTTGGTTCGGTGGGTAGCCTAAAGGGACGATTGTTCCAATGGGAAGGCGAGGTCTTCCCATGTCTTATCTTGACTCCGGTGTGGGGGTTGCCACAACATTTTGCACTATGTACTCTCCCGGGCCTGTCCTGGCCATCTCAACGATGATTGTTGATGATTGGGTAGGAGGAAGCGGTAGTCCTTCCTGAGTCCATTCCATGTTTGGTTGTTCGGGAATCTTGGTTTCCGTTGCGTTGGGCGCTTCCTCTGTTGATATTGCTGAGATCGTGGGCAACCCCTCTTCTAGAGGCTTAACCTCCTCCATGATTTGCTTTCCCTTGTCCTTCTGTTGGGCCACGATAGGTGGCGTTGATGATGAAGGAGCCAATGATGACGTCTCACCTAGTTTGGGATTTTGCCTTATTGGCCACCGGTGGTGCCTGCGGTATCGGACCACTGTTTAGATGGATTTAATTGAAAATCCAAATGCGTTGATGGTAGGGTCGATTGAGGTATGAATTGTACCGCATTGCAATACTTGAAGGGCTCTAAGTCCATTGGGACTACATGTATTTGCCCTTCATAGGCATACTTCAAGAACTGGTGTGCGATCGAGGGGACACACTTCATGTCCACGATCCAAGGCCGCCCTAGCGGTATGTTATAAGCCATTTCGCCTTCCAACACATGGCACGAGTGTGGGTATTGACTTTTGTCCTACCTGTATAGGCGAGAACAACCGTGCCGATTGTCGAGCAAATTGCATCGTTAAAAGCTCGCGGTGTGTACGTGGAAGGCTGTGATGTGAGAGGGTGGCGGTTTTAAATGCTTTAACGCGGCGGTGGTTATAATGTTCTTTGGACGAGCCGGTATCTATCGGCACTCTCTTGTACGAGATCCCGTTGACCCGCGCGATAACGTGCGGGGGTGGATCCGGCATGTCATTCGATATTGTTTTGACCTCATTTTCTTTGAATGTGATGACGGGCTCCGTACATTGTTTCACATGTCCCACGAAAGCGTTGAAAGAATTAGCTTTGTGGGGTTGTACTTCAATGGCTTTTAAGATGTCCATAAGAGCTTCTCTATGTGGAGCTGATTGTTGAATAAGCTCGTAGATGGACGAGCCTAGGCGACGTGGTCCGCAAACTCTGCGTGAGTTTGGTTCGTATCGTGACCTCAGGTCTAGGCGGAGGTAACTGCATTGGGCGTTGTTGAGGCTGCGATGTCGACGGAACTTCCCTCGCAGGTACCTCGGGGGCAACTGTTGGGTATTTTTTGTTCCTTGTTACAATGCTAATCATTCCCACAAATCCTTGTGCGGGAAGATCTTGTCGCACCTCGTTTATTTGGAGCGGTTTTGTCTGCGCCTCGTGGGCAAGCAAGGGGTCCTTGAATACCCCCATTTGTTGGTTGTTAGGTGCGATGGGGTTGTCCACGACCAATGTTCGATTGTCGATCAAATCCTGGACTAGTTCTTTGAATTTTTGGCACCCATTTAGGTCATGTCCTCTGCATCTATGAAATCTGCAATACAATTCCTCCCTATACCCCCTAGGCTTAGGAACGCTAGGGTCAAAAATTTGGATTTACGGCGGAGTAACTAGATTCGCCGGCGACAAGCGGTCAAATAAGGAGTCCCTAGACTCCGCATACAGAGTGAATTGTCGCCTAGGGCGGCGCTGTTGATCTTGTTCTTGTCTCCTGTTATCTCTTTCGTAAGCGGGAGGCCTTTGCACAGTAGTTAGCCTTTTGAGGCTGCGTTTCTTGCACAGTGTCTGGGACATTTATCGCAACTTGGTTGATTGCAGCGTGTTGTGGTTGCGTTGTCCCAGTTTTAGTGGTTTTATTCCACTCTTTCTTCTTAGGCTTGGCAATTGCGCCTTCGCCTATCTTAATCTCTTCTATGACTACGGCTTGCGCCAAAGCTTCTTCTAAGTCTGTCGTATTGTCGCGACAACAATAGACCGAGAGATTGATTTTAAACAACTTTTCGCGAACATTTGCGTGAGGTCCGACATGGGAGGACGGTAGGGTAACTTAGAAAGCAAAGCTCTCCATCGGTTCCCGTACGCTGCCATTGTTTCCTCCTCAAATTGTTTAAGGCTAGCAAGATCACTAAGTGATGCCTTCTTCCTTGTGTTGAAGGCGAAGCGTTCAAGAAACGCATCTACTAGGCTGATCTAAGCTGCTTATCCTTGTGTTTGGGCAGTTGTGTGAACCAATCCGAGGCGGGGCACTGCGAATGTGGTTATGAATGTTCTAAGCAATAACGCGTCATTATCTTGAATGCCGAAGCATTGGCTTAGAAACCGTGTAACATGTTCCTGTGCGTCCTCTTCACCTTTAAAAACTGCCAATTGAGGCAACTTAAAGTGTTCGGGGTAAAGAGGTGTAGGCACTGAGGGATGCACCGGATTATTGCGGAGTAGACGTAATGTGGGTTTTTGATGCCCAGCAGCTTTTGTCTCCACCGACTCTAAACGCTCCAATAGCGCTTGGTATGCATCGGAAGATTTTATTTCTTCCTCTCTTGTTCGCTCTTGTTGCAAGTTACGGTAAACTGGAGGCCTATGGAGGGGTGGCCGAATGGCATCCTTCCTGCCTTGATGGGGAGTTTCGATATACTCCTCTTACGGTTCATACTCCTCGTAAAATTCTTGAGGAGTCTCGGGGCGAAACCTATGACCCTGATCAAGTTCTTCTTGAAGGTACCCATCATTGTTTCGGGGAGTTGCCTCCCTCTCAAATCTATGGGGTCTTGGAGGCGAGCTTGGCGAGGTCGTGGAGACTGTCTTGCGCCAACGGATTACGCCTCTCATCCTGTTCAGCTCTTTGGATGCGAGGGGTTGGCCCCCTCTCAGGTATTTCATAGCGTAACTCATCCGCTTCGCGTTGCATGCGTTCTTTATCCAAGCGGTATTGATACTCTATCTCTTGTTGACTTTGTTTAAGCCGCATGATTTGGGCTTGACGGGTGGTATATCGGGCGACAACCGGATCAATTTGTTCTACCCTATTTTGTTCAGGAGGTTCAAATGTTCCTCCTATGGGTCTACCTTGATTTTGATGCTCTAAGGTTTCAATGGGTCGCTTCCCTCTGTCGAGGTAAGTGGTATGTGCTCGAGGTTTTGGCCTCAAGGGGTGATCATGATATCCTGCTGGTGCGGAAATGCAAGGTTCCCGCATTGTTTGTTGCTCTCGAGGAATGTGATGGTTTTCCTCATACTCCCTTTCATGAGTGTAAATGGGATGGGCGGAGTTAGGTCGCCCTATGTAAGGAACCCTGCGCTCCGGATTTGGTCTCTCTGTTCTGATGATAGGTAAAGAAGGGACGCCATATCCATGTTGCCCCTCTAAATGGACAGTGTGCCTGTTTAGCGCTTCATTGCGCGGTGGCCACTCATGCCTACCTTCAAGAGGTGATTCTCTATTTATGTCAAGGTCTACATGTAAGGCATCTTCCCGAAAGGGGCTGCTTTGAATAGGCATACCCCACCAGGATTCTGAATTGGATTCTTTTGTAGGTTAGACCGATAAGGCGGTATAACCAAATCCTCAGGACTGAAGTGAAGGCAACTTGTGCCTGCTTTTTGTGTACCTCTCGGAGCTTTCGCCCTTGACTGGGCTTGACTACGGGTGTACACCATTGCGGTGCTTCTATGCTATCTAAATAAGTTTTTATCTCGTTTTATGATTTTCTCTTTTTTTTTTTTGTCTACACTAAGCAGAATTAAACACACACATTCACAAGACCGTGATTATCTCTTTTAAGGATTCTTGGTGTGCCCTAGGCTGGTTTAGTGCATTTTGATGTTTTGTTTTGTTTTTGTATATTTTGTAGAATGTTTAAATGCATCATGTAGGCTCTTATAACTCCAAAAAGGTCGCCCCTTCAATATACCAACCGGGCCGATATACCAACCTCTCTATATACCCGCCCTTACGAGAGGGAGACTATAGGTACGTGAGAGCGGAAGGTACGTGGTACATAGGCGGTACGGAAGGGGGATTGTCCTGTTAATGACACCTACCATAGAAAACTTATCCTCGCGCGCATGGGAATCACCCCGGCTACGCTCGGTCTGTCTTCGTCGGGATTTACGCCTAACAACGAGTTGACAATCGGGAAATGGATGCAAATCAAGCCAAGGCGGTGATTAAATCCACCAATGGTCTTGATCAAGGGCTGGGGTCTTAAGACCAGCTCCTTGGTTTAAAGTTGTCTCGTGATGTGTGTGGGATTCGTTTTATCCAACAAAATGAAACTAGCATACATGACTTTTCCTAATGCAATGCAAGATTAAATGAAAACAATTAACGAAGCAGAAACAGAAACAGAAACAGAAAATTATAACAGAGATCATGAAAATCCCTACCTCTTCTCTGCCTGCTCCTGTTGTCTCTGAATTTCTGCTACGAAAATCCATGAGACGGGAATTCGTCCCTACGGGAGGCAAATTGCAGAACAAAATTCGTCCCACCCAGAGACGAATTTGAATTCGTCTCAGGGTCAGACGAATTGCAGAAAAGGATTCGTCCCTGTCAGAGACGAATAGCAGTCTGCAACAAAAAAAAGTGTACCTGTCAAGCACAAACACAAAAATTTAATTAGTTTCTGTGATTTCAAAACCAGGGAACAGGGTCCCACCGTGATCGCCACTGAAAGCACGAGATTTCGGTCAAAGGAAACACCAAGTGCAATTGCATTCAAAGTTAAGCACGCCTAAGTCCTAGGAATGTACATTACATGAAACGAAAAGAGACATGTTGTAAGAGACGCAATCAGATAAAGAAAAATAGCCCTTTCATTAATTTCTTTCGATCTCTGTTACAATAATGCCTCCTCCCTTTTCAGGGGCTAGGAGCGCAAATAAGGTTTGATTACAATCGTTGAATGGTTCCTCCTTCCGCGTGCCCACGATTGCACTTGGGCGGGCTAAGATGATGCCGCCGCTGATGTTGATGGGTTCTTCGCCTCTGCTGCTTCTCCTGCAAACAAAGAAATGATCAAGACGTTAGTAGCACTGCTTGCAAATGAAAAGCATTCTCTCTCTAAAACTAACAAAATATGCATACGAATATTTGCACGAAACCATGAAAACGGTGAATCCAAATTGCTTCAAAACGCGACGGAAGGTAAGAACAGTCACCGAGAAGGCCACGCCACTGAGGCAGCTGGCCAATCCACCTTAAACTGGAATTCGTCCACAGGCAGGACGAATTCGACTATAATTCGTCCCTGGGTGGGACGAATTCTTCTGAATAGGAGAAATCAACCTGCTGCTGCTCCAATGTCGGATCTCGGGACACTGCAAAACTCCTGCAAATAGGGGGGTTAGGTAATTGGGGCCATTTTGGGACGACCCAGATGGTCGGATTTTCCCAATTTGGCCTCCTCCCTCGGGAATTTAACCTTGACACCTGCAAGTTAGCGAAACGATAAAGCAATACAAAACACCCTAAACTATGACCAAAAGCTACAAAATTGCAATTATAGACTAATCGGACCTAGTAACACAGAATGCAATCTAAAAATTAATCTAAAGTGCTCAAAAGCTAAAATTAGAACTTGGGGGTGCGGGGGTGCCCAAGTGGGCCTCCCACCGTTGGCCCTCGATTTTGGAGCCAATCCACCAAGGATGGGCCCAAAACCTTTTAGGATTGGGGGGTCGGCGAATTGGTAGGTTCGGATGTCCATGCGTCGGATTTGAGTAAGGTTCGAGCTTCCAAAGGCCACCCAACAACCTCCCTTGCAAAAGAGATTGATGGATGTAGGAAGGTGAACAAAGGGGGATGCAAATGAGTCTTCGATTCGGCGGCACTTCGTTGCTTGAACACTCCTTCCACCTGCATGTTTTGGGTGAGAAAAGTCCCACCTTTTATAGACCCAAGGGGTCTCTTTTGGGAGGGAAGCACAAAAGCCAAGTGTTGGCCATGGGCGCCATGTGGCAGTCTTGTCTTCCCATGAGGGAGGGGAGTCCTTCATTGACTTGAACTTTGATAAATGCTTCTTGTAACAATCCTCTAACGGCCCCTCTGTCCACTTACACATGCGTGCAAGGTAGGAGCCCTTAGCGGCGATTGCGGGCTGCCACTTGGCACCATTTGCCTTTTGCCCGTTAAGCTTAGAATTCGTCCCACCGGGGGGGTTAAAAAAAACCATGGGGTGGGACGGATTCTATTTTGAATTCGTCCCGGGGTGAGGCGAATGCTGGGCAAAGTGTCCAAGTGTGCCAAATTGCTCCTTGACCTTACAAAAATGCTATGAAAGTGGTTAAAGCCCTTGTTTAACCTACGAGGGCTGCCACAGGAGGCTGTGTTTGTCAAAGCGATCGGTGTTTGCGGTCACATAATCGGATTGGTGCTGTTTTGGTGTCTACACGAATTTTTCCCGTTAAGCTTAGAATTCGTCCCACCAGGGACGGATTCAGAGTACGTCCTGGGGTGGGACGGATTCTATTTTGAATTCGTCCCCGGGTGAGACGAATGCTTGGGCAAAGTGTCCAAGTGTGCCAAATTGCTTCTTGACCTCACAAAATTGCTATGAAAGTGGTTAAGACCACTGTTTAACCTCCGAGGGCTGCCACTGGGGGCTGTGTTTGTCAAAGCGATCGGTGTTTGCGGTCACATAATCGGATTGGTGCTGTTTTGGTGTCTACTAGAAGCCCCTTTTTGGGAAGCGCTGCGGGTGACGCGGTCTTGAGCAAAAATAGATAACCAAAGCACTAATGATTAGGGTTTCTTGGTAACCTAACCAACTTTTGATGCCCCAAGTATGGAAAGGGCATGCATTCTTGAATCCTTGCTTCGACGAGCTAAGGAATTTGATTTCAAGTATTAACCTGTTTTGGTGAGGTGTGACTTGAACTTAGACATTGATCTAGTCATGAACAAGTGAAGGGCATTTTTATCCTCAGGGGGAACCTTGTGTTCATGATTCACGAAATGCCAAGTGTTTGATTGATTTGATTGTTGCTTGTTTACTGCCCCAAGCAGGAGCGTGATTGTCTTTGTCAATGATTCTTTGAATGCATGTCGTTTTCCTTAATTGGGTGTGTGATTGTTGATTGGTGACTAAGTGTGACTACCCCCTCAAGCGACGAATCGATGAGGGAATGACCTTCGTGAGAGAAGCGACGAGTCGCTTGACCCAAGATGACTTGTGCAAGGTTGCCTTTAGAGGGTTTACCATTAAGCGTGTGCAATTTTTCCAACATATGGACCTATTTTTGGTGGGTGTTAACCCTTTTGGTGATGTCATAATGAGGTGAAATCGTCGAAAACCTATTTCCCGTGGAGCGGTCCGGCTATGATAGCCTTCTTGGGGAACTAGGAGAGCGATAATTTGGACCTCGACATCGATTTTCTTTGCCTAGAGGTTAAGTGCAAGAGCACTTGTGTCCGGCAATGTTTTTGTTGTGTTTTTGTTGAATTTTGTACTGTTTTTGTTGTTTTTTGTGACATCATTTTTGGGATTAAATTTTCAAAATCTGTCTTCCCGTGGAGCGGTCCGGCTATGGTAGCCTTCTTAGGGAGTAGGATATTGATAATTTGTGACCCCGATGTCGATTTTGTATGCCCATGTTGTCAGTTGCATTTGCAATCCTGTCAGGCAGTTTTATTGTCTATTTTTAGTGCATTTTTAGTCATTTTTCTTGATTTTTTTTTTGTCTCTGGCCTGAATTCGTCCCTGGGTGGGACGAATTCCAGTTGGAGAATTCGTCCCTGGGTGGGACGAGCGCTGATCAGAGCGCTCGTCCCAGTCAAGGATGAATTCCAGTGCAAAAGGCCTATTTAAGGGCCAAAACTTGATTTTGGGCTCATTTGTGTCATTTTTTTCTTGCGATTTTGGAGCTCTGGGAGGAGGAGGTAATTCTGTGAAGCGAAGCGCTGCTGGAATTCTCTGCCATCATGAGTGCACAAAGCTGGATTCGAGCGGCGGAGCCGAGGCGAGTCTTGTAAGTGACCCTAGGGCTTATTTTGCTTTAACTTAATGCATTGTTTTTGTGTTGCGCTTTTCAAAATTTTAAGATTTTTTTGTGATGTTTTTTGTTTAACAACTAAGGTTAGAAACCCTAGAATTGAAAATTTTATCTTTTTCATTTTTTTATTTATTATTTTTTTTGTTTGCTTGCAGGTTGTTAGGAGCCGGTACCGTGTACCCGCTGCCTTTACTGAGGCGCGGTTGGCCTTGACTGATGATGACTGGGAATGGCTTGATGCCCTTGGGCTCAAGCAGGTGGCTCGACTGGAGCCTGTGGTTTCGGATCAGGCCTATCTGACGGCCCTGATCAAGCTTTGGGATCCGAGGACCAATACTTTCCATCTCCCGATAGGGGAGATGACTGTGACTCTTGAGGACGTCTATCGGTTGCTTCGAATTTCGATAGATGGTCTGCCTATTAGGACATCTCCATTCGATCAGTGGATTGCTATACTCACGAGATGTTTTGGGCATGGGGGGAGGGTGTAGCAGACCCAGGTGGAGACACGAGGCGGATTCCAGTGGCGGGATTTTGGTTGGTGTTGGAAGGATGATGGGGTGGTAGTAGGATGATCAGGGGGAGGATATATATATATATATATACCGGTTTTATTTTTGGATTTGTACATGTGATGATGTGATTGATTTTTGTTATGATGAATTGAATTTTTTTAGATGTCTATGTGATATGCAAATTGAAATGGATGAATGATATTTTTATTTATCTGGTTTTTCTTTCTTTGTTTTTGTATTTTACGATGGTATCATAAGGATGATAAGTAGCGCAGATGGTTTTGGGATGAATGTAAGATTTTCTGAGATTCAGACAGTTTTAACTCACTATCCATGACTGTACTTTATCTTACAAGACTTTTGAACAAGGTATGAATCGGACTTGTTTTTGACCGAGCTATTTCACATCCCTGTGTGTGCAATTGAGTTCATTTAGTGGTATTTGTTAGGATACCGCCAGTGCCAGATGGGCTTTCAACCGAACCCTGTACTGAGGATCACCTAATTAGCTCCACGAATTCCTTTGTTGTATGTACTAAGATTAATCTGCGTTGTAATCCGGGATGCCATAAGCTAGCTCATCCACATGCAAACATTGATCTGTACGCAAGTTAATGTGACAGATATATCGTCATGCGGGAGGTTTACTTTTGTTACCAAATTGGTATTGAAGCTTGCCTTATGACCTACAGAATGCTGAGAGTTCCAGGGATTCAAGGTCAACTCCCTTCTTTTTTTTTTCAATTGTATTGGGATACTTGCTCTTTTGTAGTGATGAGATCACTGTTTATTTTGATTTTTTTTTTCTTTTGAGCAAGGGATTGGGGATATGGAGTGATGAAAATCATTGTTGTTTGTGCCTTTTGATGTTTGCACTATAGTTTGTCAAATTTTTGAGTTTTGACATTTTGCAAATTTTTTGTGTTTTGCAACTATTGAGAACTTTAGGGATTCTTAGGGAATTGGGTAGGGAGGAAGCTTGTCCTTTTGCCAACTCTCAGCATTCTAGGGGTCATTCGCACAGGGGGATGAGCAAGATAACCGTTTCGCTTGTGGTGACCTAGATTATTTTGCAGGTTTCGTCTTTCGTTCACACAATTTTGGGAATTTTAATGTTTGATTTGTGTTGGGATGTTACGTAACAAGGTGTATTTCAAGTATGACTCTACCTTTATAAAATCCGTTCGACTTGGTACACTACATGGCTAAAGAGGAAAATGATGACTGAATTACTGAAACTCTTAGTACGTTCCCAGACCACTGACTGTAGTGTGGTAAAATTTATGCATGGTGTTTTTGTTGATTTTGATGAATTCGAGTATGCCTAGAATTGAGATGCAAATCTTTGTTGATTTTGTTGATTTTTGTTGTTTTGTTTTTGTTGAATTTATTGATTTGTTTGACCAAGAGATTGCGATAATCCTTGGAGCTTTTTGGGTTGACCAAGAGATTGCGATAATCCTTGGAGCTTTTTGGGTTGACCAAGAGATTGCGATAATCCTTGGAGCTTTTTGGGTTGACCAAGAGATTGCGATAATCCTTGGAGCTTTTTGGGTGACCAAGAGATTGCGATAATCCTTGGAGCTTTTTGGTTGACCAAGAGATTGCGATAATCCTTGGAGCCTTTTGGTTGACCAAGAGATTGCGATAATCCTTGGAGCTTTTTGGGTTGACCAAGAGATTGCGATAATCCTTGGAGCTTTTTGGGTTGACCAAGAGATTGCGATAATCCTTGGAGCTTTTTGGGTTGACCAAGAGATTGCGATAATCCTTGGAGCTTTTTGGGTTGACCAAGAGATTGCGATAATCCTTGGAGCTTTTTGGGTGACCAAGAGATTGCGATAATCCTTGGAGCTTTTTGTTTGTTTGTTTTTGTTGAATTTTTTTTTTTTTTTTTTTTTGGTACATGGCTTTCTTAGATATGAAATGGTCGTAAATGACTGATATTCAAGGGTTCTGTTTCCTTGATACCGTCAAGAGAAGCTAGCCTGTACGTTCCTGGTCCTATTTTGCTATCAATGACATAAGGACCTAACCAATTTGCCACGAATTTGTCCCTCATATGGGACGGCAAATTAGAGTTTTGTTGGTTTTCCTTTAGAACCAGATCACCAACCCGAAAGTCTCTTAGGTGAACTTTCATGTTGTAAGCTCTCTTAAGCCGCTCTTGATAGATACGTAAGTGCTCGAGAGCATTAACGCGTCTTTCATCAAGCAACGTAAGCTGGTCTAACCGGGCCTGCGCTGCGGTGTCATCATCGATGAATTCCTGCATTGATATGCGGAGGGAAGGAATTTCCAACTCGAGAGGCATTACGCCTCCGAGCCATACACTAGTGAAAACGGAGTTGCCCCGGTGGGCGTCCGAATGCTAGTGCGATAGGCCCAAAGGGCAAGTGGGATTTGTATGTGCCAATCCTTATGGCATGTCTGCGACGATCTTTTTAAGGATGGCGACTAGCGTTTTGTTTTACGCCTCTGCTTGCCCATTTGCTTGCGGATAATAGGGTGTTGAAAAAGCTGTGCTGAATTTTGTACTTTGTGGTTAAAGCACGCACGTCTTTGTTCTTGAATGATGGCCCATTATCCGAGATTATTTTGGATGGAATACCAAAACGACATATGATGTAATGCAAAATGAACTCCGCAATGCGGGGTCCTGTCGTAGCGGTTAACGGAATTGCTTCCACCCATTTGGTAAAATATTCCGTGGCCGTTATGATAAACGTGTGACGGCCTGACGATGCAGGGGAGATCTTTCCGATTAGATCGAGGCCCCACTAAGAAAATGGCCAAGCAGACTGGACTGTCTGTAGGGCCTGGGAAGGTGCGTGCATCAGATTGGCATGATGTTGACATTTTACACACCTCTTGACATACGCGCAGCAATCTCGCTCTAAAGATGGCCAATAATAGCCCATGCGAAGAATGCGCTTTGCAATGGCCATACCACTGAAGTGGCCGCCACATGTACCGTCATGCGCTTGGGTGACTGCCCAAGTGGACTCTTACTGGTCCAAGCAACGAAGAAGAATTCCGTCGTAGCTGTGACGATACAAAATGTCTCCTATCAAGACATATTTTGCCGCTTTCTGTTTGAATGTTCGTTTTGCGGCTTGCGTCAATCCAAAGGGTAGATTACCTAACTTGAGGTAATCTCTTATTGGTAAATACCAGTCCTGTTGATCGGATACCTCGACGGTTTGAACAGCCAATCCCTTTTGGAGTTCTTCCCTAACAAATGCTGATTGGGATAGAACTTGTAAAAATAGCGTTGTGTTGCTATTAATGGGAGTGGGGGAGAACAAAGACCCCCAATTGGCATGTTTCAAATAGTCTCGGATTCGAAAGAACTTATCCGAAGATGGTTCGATCTGGATCATGTGGATTCCTGGCGTCAAGTCTGAGCTTGCGCGCTCCATCGCGGGTTGCGATAAGGTTTTGACCTGAATGGTTGTTATATCACCGGAAAGGTCTTGCGGGATTAGTGACCCCAAGGAGGCCATTGTGTCCGCAAAACGATTCGATGATCGAGGGAGTGCCTCGATGTCATACCACTCAAATTTTGCCAGGAATTTATCCACGAGGGCTTTATAGGCCTTCATAACTGGGCATTTGCATTGATATACCCCTTTGACTTGATTGACGATTAACAGCGAATCGCCAAAGATGTTCGATATTTTGATGTTCATGGCGATTGCTTGTCCGAAGACCTAGGAGCAAGGCTTCATATTCTGCATTGTTGTTGGTGCACTTGGAAGTTTAATTTAAATGACGGGGGCATTGGAGCGCCCTGCGGTGTGAAGAATACAATTCCTGTGCCACCACCTTGCTCGCATTTAGAACCATCAAAAAATAAGGTTATGTCGGCCTGAGACTCAGGCTCTTCAGAATCTGGCGATTCTGAGACATGGAAGACCTCATCATCGGGTAGTTCTATGACCAGAGGCTGATCGTCTTCAAGAGGAGCCTCTGCTAGTTGATCGGCTATGACTTGTCCTTTTATAGATTTTTGTCCAATAAACTCAATGTCAAATTCCGTCAACAACATGATCCATTTCGCCGTGCGGCTACTATGATAAGTACGACTCATCATGTATCGCAATGGATTCTCCTTAGACACAACATACGTCGTGTTGCTCGGCATGTAGTGGCGTAGCCTTTTGGTGGCAAACACCAGCGCCAGCGGAGTTTCTCAACGTATGCATAGTTAAGTTCGTAGCCCGACCAGGGTGCGGCTAAGATAGTAAGTAGCCTGTTCTTTGTGAAGTTCATTCTTACGGGCTAGCATTGCGCCCAGTGCCACCTCAGTAGCTGAGATGTATAAGTAGAACGGCACACCTGGTCTAGGCGGTGCCAATACTGGCGACGAAGCCAAGTATTGTTTGATTTCGTCAAAGGCTGACTGGCACTCGTCATCCCAATGAAATGTGACCCCTTTGTGCAATAATTTGTTCATTGGTCGGCATTTGTCAGATAATTGCGCTATGAAGCGTTTAATCGACGCGACCTTTCCTTGCAGACTTTTGAGTTGCTTGATAGTGGTTGGGGGAGCCATTTCAAGGATTGCCTTGACTTTGTTTGGGTCCACTTCGATGCCTCTTTTGGAGACTATAAAACCCAAGAGTTTTCCAGATGTGACGCCGAACACGCACTTCTTGGGATTCAGTCTGACCTTATGCTCTATGAGGCGATCGAGGATCTTGCTTAAGTCACCGAGATGATCTGAGCGCAATTTAGACTTGGCTAACAAATCATCCATGTAATCTTCCAAAGTTTTGTGCATGTAATCGTGGAAGATATACGTCATAGCACGTTGGTATGTAGCGCCGGCATTTTTAAGGCCAAAAGGCATGACCTTATAACAAAATGTCCCCCAAGGCGTTGTGAATGCCGTTTTGAGTTGGTCTTCAGGATTGATACGAATTTGATTGTATCCTGAGAAACCGTCCATTAGGGAGAGCATTTCGTGACCTGTTGTAGCGTCTACCAATGCGTCGATGCTTGGCAAGGGGAAATCATCCTTAGGACTCGCTTTGTTTAGGTCTCGAAAGTCGGTGCATATGCGAATCCTCCCATCGGGCTTCTTGACGGGAACCATGTTGGACAACCATGGCGGATAATCCATGCAGATGACAAATTGTGCATCCAACAACTTTTGTAATTCGTCTTTGACCATCAAGGCCATCTGTTGGGTGCATCTTTCTTAGTTTTTGCTTTGCGGCTTGATTTTCGGATCAAGCGTTAAATTGTGCATGACTAGCTGCGGGTCTAGTCCTGGCATATCTTTGTATGACCATGCAAAAACCTCCTTCTTTTCTTTAAGAAGGGCAATGTAATCGGCTTGCTCTTCGGGGGAAAGGCTTACCCCCAGCTTGAGAATCCGTGGATTCATTGGATCTGTGCCGATGTCTACGTCAGTCGTCTCTTCGACTGACATGTGAGATCCGTCCTCCAACTGATGTGGAGTTGGGATTAAATGGATATCATCAGCTGAGTTAAGATCTACGTTGGGGACCTCGGGTCCCTCTTCAGCTTGAAAAATATCTTGAGTTGTCCTTGGGGTAAAATGAAGCATTTCACCGAAAGGCCGATACTTTGATGGTGACAATGGTGAGTTGACGCGATCCCAGTCAATGGCATCCATGTTTAGATGTAATGACCGTGATGGATCGGTCGGATTGCGGATGGGTGTGGTCAAATCAATGGAGATCATGTGGATGGAATGAATTTGGTCTCCAGAACCACGGGTGTGACGACTTGATTCTTTCAGATGTTCCCTATACTCTGGATCTGGCTCTACGGGAACAGGCACGAATGGATCCTCTCTAGGTGCAAATTCGTCTCTATGTGTGGAAAGGAAGGCGGGGTCTTCCCTTGGTACTGTTGTCCTGATGGGATCTTGAGGTGGACGATGCTCAACTTGAATTTGGAGCCATAGGCCTAGCACTTGGTCCCACCTCGTTGGGTCTAAGTGCCATTCATGTCCCAACCGTATACCCATTTGTCCCATTAGATCTTCATGGGTTAGAGCGCGGTGATGTCGTCGCGCATGTCTGAGATAGTCCATCTCAGTCTCGTCTTCTGAATCGCTTTCATAGATCCAAAATTGTTCATCCTCTTCAGCATCTGTTGCTTTCGACATTGAGGATTCTTCTTGTTCCAGTGAATTAATCTGATCCCATTGCGGTTGTTCCACTCTTAGTGGAGGGACCTGATTCTTTTGAGACTGCGTTATTTCGTCTGGAACCTCTAAGGGGAACAGTTTCAGAAAAATATCTGGAAGCCGTTGTTGTTCTTTTCGAGGACTGCTCTCTGAACTTTCACCTCTCTCTAGCAAAGGAGAGGGATTATTGTTGTTACCAGGGGTGTTTGTAGACCATGGGAGATAATCCCCCAATGTGTATTCTGTGTTTGGATTGGCGTACGGGTCTTGTGCCAATCCCCCTGTTGCCTATTTCTAGGCCTTGCATGTTTTCAACCAAGATGTCTAATGGCAGGGGATGGTTGAACCCTACCCCCGACTTGTCGTATGGCATCGATATCTTGGTTGACAAAGGATCCGCATCCCTTGCTCGTATCTGCCTAGCCCATACCCATGCCAATTGCATTGTTCGAGATATTTTAGGGCAAATTCCGGGTTCGACAGATAATTGATGTTTTCGACAAAAGGTTCTTCATCTGTTTCCTTTTGTTCGCATGGTTCAGAACCATGATCAAGGCCCCCATACACAAAATTCGTTTGGTTCGGTGGGTAGCCTAAAGGGACGATTGTTCCAATGGGAAGGCGAGGTCTTCCCATGTCTTGTACTTGACTCCAGTGTGGGGGTTGCCACAACATTTTGCACTATGTACTCTCCCAGGCCTGTACTGGCCATCTCAATAGTGATTGTTGATGATTGGGTAGGAGGAAACGGTAGTCCTTCTCGAGTCCATTCCATGTTTGGTTGTTCAGGAATCTTGGTTTCCGTTGCGTTGGGCGCTTCCTCTGTTGATATTGCTGAGATCGTGGGCAACCCCTCTTCTAGAGGCTTAACCTCCTCCATGATTTGCTTTCCCTTGTCCTTCTGTTGGGCCACGATAGGTGGCATTGATGATGAAGGAGCCAATGATGACGTCTCACCTGGCTGGGATTTTGCCTTATTGGCCACCAGTGGTGCCTGCGGTATCGGACCCTGTTTAGATGGATTTAATTGAAAATCCAAATGCGTTGATGGTAGGGTCGATTGAGGTATGAATTGTACCGCATTGCAATACTTGAAGGGCTCTAAGTCCATTGGGACTACATGTATTTGCCCTTCATAGGCATACTTCAAGCACTGGTGTGCGATCGAGGGGACACACTTCATGTCCCTGATCCAAGGCCGCCCTAGCAGTATGTTATAAGCCATTTCGCCTTCCAACACATGGCACAGTGTGGGTATTGACTTTTGTCCTACCTGTATAGGCAGAACAACCGTGCCGACTGTCGAGCAAATTGCATCGTTAAAAGCTCGCAGTGTGTACGTGGAAGCTGTGATGTGAGAGGCTGGCAGTTTTAAATGCTTTAACGCTGCTGTGGTTATAATGTTACTGGACGAGCCGGTATCTATCAGCACTCTCTTGTACGGGATCCCGTTGACCCGCGCGATAACGTGCGGGGGTGGATCCGGCATGTCATTCGATATTGTTTTGACCTCATTTTCTTTGAATGTGATGACGGGCTCCGTACATTGTTTCACATGTCCCACGAAAGCGTTGAAAGAATTAGCTTCGTGGGGTTGTACTTCAATGGCTTTTAAGATGTCCATAAGAGCTTCTCTATGTGGAGCTGATTGTTGAATAAGCTCGTAGATGGACAGCCTAGCTGACGTGGTCCGCAAACTCTGCGTGAGTTTGGTTCGTATCGTGACCTCAGGTCTAGGCGGAGGTAACTGCATTGGGCGTTGTTGAGGCTGCGATGTCGATGGAACTTCCCTCGCAGGTACCTCGGGGGCAACTGCTGGGTATTTTCTGTTCCTTGTTACAATGCTAATCATTCCCACAAATCCTTGTGCGGGAAGATCTTGTCGCACCTCATTTATTTGGAGCGGTTTTGTCTGCGCCTCGTGGGCAGGCAAGGGGTCCTTGAATACCCCCATTTGTTGGTTGTTAGGTGCGATGGGGTTGTCCACGACCAATGTTCGATTGTCGATCAAATCCTGGACTAGTTCTTTGAATTTCCAGCACCCATTTAGGTCATGTCCTCTGCGTCTATGAAATCTGCAATACAATTCCTCCCTATACCCCCTAGGCTTAGGAACGTTAGGGTCAAAAATTTGGATTTCTGGCAGAGTAACTAGATTCGCCGTTGACAAGCGGTCAAATAAGGAGTCCCTAGACTCCGCATACGGGGTGAATTGTCACCTAGGGCGACGCTTGCGATACTGTTCTTGTCTCCTGTTATCTCTTTCGTAAGCAGGAGGCACTGCCTGGTAGTTAGCCTTTTGAGGCTGCGTTTCTTGCACAGGCTCTGGGACATTTATCGCAACTTGGTTGATTGCGGCATGTTGTGGTTGCGTTGTCCCAGTTTTAGTGGTTTTATTCCACTCTTTCTTCTTAGGCTTGGCAATTGCGCCTTCGCCTATCTTAATCTCTTCTATGACTCTGGCTTGCGCCAAAGCTTCTTCTAAGTCTGTCGTATTGTCGCAGCAACAATAGACCGGAGATTGATTTTAAACAACTTTTCACGAACATTTGCGTGAGGTCCGACATGGGAGGACGGTAGGGTAACTTAGAAAGCAAAGCTCTCCATCGGTTCCCGTACGCTGCCATTGTTTCCTCCTCAAATTGTTTAAGGCTAGCAAGATCACTAAGTGATGCCTTCTTCCTTGTGTTGAAGGCGAAACGTTCAAGAAACGCATCTACTAGCTGATCTAAGCTGCTTATGTTGTGTTTGGGCAGCTGTGTGAACCAATCCGAGGCAGGGCCTACGAATGTGGTTATGAATGTTCTAAGCAATAATGCGTCATTATCTTGAATGCCGAAGCATTGGCTTAGAAACCATGTAACATGTTCCTGTGCGTCCTCTTCACCTTTAAAAGCTGCCAATTGAGGCAACTTAAAGTGTTCGGGGTAAAGAGGTGTAGGCACTGAGGGATGCATCGGATTATTGCGGAGTAGACGTAATGTGGGTTTTTGATGCCCAGAAACTTTTGTCTCCACCGACTCTAAACGCTCCAATAGCGCTTGGTATGCATCGGAAGATTTTATTTCTTCCTCTCTTGTTCGCTCTTGTTGCAAGTTACGGTAAACTGGAGGCCTATGGAGGGGTGGCCGAATGGCATCCTTCCTGCCTTGATGGGGAGTTTCGATATACTCCTCTTCTGGTTCATACTCCTCGTAAAATTCTTGAGGAGTCTCAAGGCGAAACCTATGACCCTGATCAAGTTCTTGCTGAAGGTACCCATCATTGTTTCGGGGAGTTGCCTCCCTCTCGAATCTATGGGGTCTTGGAGGCAGAGCTTGACGAGGTCGTGGAGACCTGTCTTGCGCCAACGGATTACGCCTCTCATATTGTTCAGCTCTTTGGATGCGAGGGGTTGGCCCCCTCTCAGGTATTTCATAGCGTAACTCATCCGCTTCGCGTTGCATGCGTTCTTTATCCAAGCGGTATTGATACTCTATCTCTTGCTGACTTTGTTTAAGCCGCATGATTTGGGCTTGACGGGTGGTATATCTGGCGACAGCCGGATCAATTTGTTCTACCCTATTTTGTTCAGGAGGTTCAAATGTTCCTCCTATGGGTCTACCTCGATTTTGATGCTCTAAGGTTTCAATGGGTCGCTTCCCTCTGTCGAGGTAGGCGGTATGTGCTCGAGGTTCTGGCCTCAAGGGGTGATCATGATATCCTGCTGGTGCGGAAATGCAAGGTTCCCGCATTGTTTGTTGCTCTCGAGGAATGCGATGGTTTTCCTCATACTCCCTTTCACGAGTGTAAATGGGATGGGCGGAGTTAGGTCGCCCTATGCAAGGAGCCCTGCGCTCCGGATTTGGTCTCTCTGTTCTGATGATAGGTAAAGAAGGGACGCCATATCCACGTTGCCCCTCCAAATGGACAGTGTGCCTGTTTAGCGCTTCATTGCGCGGTGGCCACTCATGCCTACCTTCAAGAGGTGATTCTCTATTTATGTCAAGGTCTACATGTAAGGCATCTTCCCGAAAGGGGCTGCTTTGAATAGGCATACCCCACCGAGGATTCTGAATTGGATTCTTTTGTAGGTTTGACCTATAAGGCGGTATGACCAAATCCTCAGGACTGAAGTGAAGGCAACTTGTGCCTGCTTTTTGTGTACCTTCCGGAGCTTTCGCCCTTGATTGGGCTTGACTGCGGGTGTACACCATTGCGGTGCTTCTATGCTATCTAAATAAATTTTTATCTCGTTTTTATGTTTTTTTTTTTTTTTTGTCTACACTAAGCAGAATTAAACACACACATTCACAAGACCGTGATTATCTCTTTTAAGGATTCTTGGTGTGCCCTAGACTGGTTTAGTGCATTTTGATGTTTTGTTTTGTTTTTGTAGGTTTTGTAGAACGTTTAAATGCATCATGTAGGCTCTTATAACTCCAAAAAGGTCGCCCCTTCAATATACCAACCAGGCCGATATACCAACCTCTCTATATACCCGCCCTTACGAGAGGGAGACTATAGGTACGTGAGAGCAGAAGGTACGTGGTACATAGGCGGTACGGAAGGGGGATTGTCTTGTTAATGGCACCTACCATAGAAAACTTATCCTCGCGCGCATGGGAATCACCCCAGCTACGCTCGGTCTGTCTTCGTCAGGATTTACGCCTAACAACAGTTGACAATCGGGAAATGGATGCAAATCAAGCCAAGGCGGTGATTAAATCCACCAATGGTCTTGATCAAGGGCTGGGGTCTTACGACCAGCTCCTTGGTTTAAAGTTGTTTCGTGATGTGTGTGGGATTCGTTTTATCCAACAAAATGAAACTAGCATACATGACTTTTCCTAATGCAATGCAAGATTAAATGAAAACAATTAACGAAATAGAAACAGAAACAGAAACAGAAAAATATAACAGAGATCATGAAAATCCCTACCTCTTCTCTGCCTGCTCCTGTTGTCTCTGAATTTCTGCTCTGAAAATCCGTAGACAGGAATTCGTCCCTCTGGGAGACGAATTGCAGAACAGAATTCGTCCCACCTAGAGACGAATTTGAATTCGTCTCAGGGTCAGACGAATTGCAGAAAAGGATTCGTCCCTGTCAGAGACGAATAGCAGTCTGCAACAAAAAAAAGATGTACCTGTCAAGCACAAACACAAAAATTTAATCAGTTTTTGTGATTTCAAAAACCAGGGAACAGAGTCCCACCGTGATCGCCACTGAAAGCACGAGATTCCGGTCAAAGGAAACACCAAGTGCAATTGCATTCAAAGTTAAGCACGCCTAAGTCCTAGAAATATAAATTACATGAAACAGAAAAGAGACATGTTGTAAGAGACGCAATCAGATAAAGAAAAACAGCCCTTTCATTAATTTCTTTCGATCTATGTTACAATAATGCCTCCTCCCTTTTCAGGGGCTAGGAGCGCAAATAGGGTTTGATTACAATCGCTGAATGGTTCCTCCTTTCGCGTGCCCACGATTGCAATGGGCGGGCCAAGATGATGCCACCGTTGATGTTGATGAGTTCTTCGCCTCTGCTGCTTCTCCTGCGAACAAAGAAATGATCAAGACGTTAGTAGCACCTGTTGCAAATGAAAAGCATTCTCTCTCTAAAACTAACAAAATATGCATACGAAAATTTGCCTGAAACAGTGAAAACAGTGAATCCAAATTGCTCAAAAACCTGACAGAAGGTAAGGAAAGTTACCAGAAGGCCACTGCCACTGAGGCAGCTGGCCAATCCACCTTAAACTGGAATTCGTCCCTGGGCAGGATGAATTCTGACTGTAATTCGTCCCTGGGTGGGACGAATTCTTCTGAGTAGGAGAAACCGACCTGCTGCTGCTCCAATGTCGGATCTCGGGACCTGCAAAACTCCAGCAAATAGGGGGGTTAGGTAATTGGGGCCATTTTGGGACGACCCAGATGGTCGGATTTTCCCAATTTGGCCTCCACCCTCGGGAATTTGACCTTGACACCTGCAAGTTAGCGAAACGACAAAGCAATACAAAACACCCTAAACTATGACCAAAAGCTACAAAATTGCAATTATAGACTAATCAGACCTAGTAACACAGAATGCAATCTAAAAATTAATCTAAAGTGCTCAAAAACTAAAATTAGGACTTGGGAGGTGCGGGGGTGCCCAAGTGGGCCTCCCACCGTTGGCCCTCGATTTTGGAGCCAATCCACCAAGGATGGGCCCAAAACCTTTTAGGATTGGGGGGTCGGCGAATTGGTAGGTTCGGATGTCCATGCGTCGGATTTGAGTAAGGTTCGAGCTTCCAAAGGCCACCCAACAACCTCCCTTGCAAAAGAGATTGATGGATGTAGGAAGGTGAACAAAGGGGGATGCAAGTGAGTCTTCAATTCGGCAGCACTTCGTTGCTTGAACACTCCTTCAACCTGTCTCTTTTGGGTGAGAAAAGTCCCACCTTTTATAGACCCAAGGGGTCTCTTTTGGGAGGGAAGCACAAAAGCCAAGTGTTGGCCATAGGCGCCATGTGGCAGTCTTGTCTTCCCATGAGGGAGGGGAGTCCTCCATTGACTTGAACTTTGATAAATGCTTTTTGTAACAGTCCTCTAACGGCCCCTATGTCCACTTACACATGCGTGCAAGGTAGGAGCCCTTAACTGACTGTTCTGGGCTGCCACTTGGCACCATTTGCCTTTTTGCCCGTTAAGCTTAGAATTCGTCCCACCCAGGGACGGATTCGAGAATCAGTCTCGGGGTGGGACGAATTCTATTTTGAATTCGTCCCTGGGTGAGACGAATACTGGGCAAAGTGTCCAAGTGTGCCAAATTGCTTCTTGACCTTACAAAATTGCTATGAAAGTGGTTAAGACCACTGTTTAACCTCTAAGGGCTGCCCTGGGGGCTGTGTTTGTCAAAGCGATCAGTGTTTGCAGTCACATAATCGGATTGGTGCTGTTTTGGTGTCTACATTATCAATCAAGTTTATTATTCCAACATCATGAATACATATTATTATATTTATTCCAACAAGTTGTAGTGAATAATTTATTCCAACATCATGAATACATATTATTATATTTGTCATCAATATCATTGATCACCCATGCATCTAAAAAAAAATCCCACCTTTTTATTATTGTCATAAAGTGATGGGCAGAAATAATATTGTGGTCAATACCTATAACATGGGCAAAACCATCAAAATATCAAGATTTGATAGTCATATCACTCATCCAAAGACATGCAAGAAATAATCATCATTAGAGATTAATTGGTCACTATGATGATGTCTCTTATAATTAATCAAATCATGAAAATCCTTTTTTATGTGTTGTATTTGTCTAAAATCTACAATCCGTTCCACAAAATATATAGAAATCTAGTATGTTGAGTGAGCTGCCTTGTGTTACGATAAAGTACCATCTTCATGCTCATTATCTCTTTGTGTAATAAGGAGAGAATACTCATCTCCATATTTCATAGCCTTATCCTCAAGATTTTTGATTCTAAGAGATAATACCTTAGTTAAATTATATCCCTACATGTTATGAAAACCCCAAGTAATATTCTTGTATTATTTTTTGAAGAAATTCCACCTCTATTATCTTAGGTTTTCCATTTTTTATGACACATATTCTTACATTGTTTCTCCTCTTGTATGAACCTAATGAGAGGATATAATTCTATTTTGAATTTATAGCTACATTAGATCATCAACACATTAAAAGTATTAAGCAATTAAAGAATGAGTCGTGTCCGGAAAAAATATCTAAACTATATTAAATAATATAGTAGCATTATTATATTCACATAAAATTGTTGAAGATAATTAATATAATCTTCAAATCTTTTGGTGGTTCTACCTATACCATGAAACCCCTGTTATAGCTTCATAAAACTACTTTAATAAACTCTTCAACAATGCTAAGGCTATCTTTAAGATAACAAGATTGATTGCAAAAGTATTTAATAACATAGCATTGGCTTTGCTCAACACTTTGAAAAACAATCCTAAGTTTACTTAAAAGAATTAATTTGTGTTTCATCATACATGTTATATTTTTTTTGTTAAAACAAAAAAAAACCTTTCATATTATCAAAATTAATATATATATTTCTTAAATATTTTTTAAATTAATAATTTAAAAATTGCAAATTTTATGATTATAATAATTATTATTATATATTAAATAAAATTAATAATTTTTCTTTGATTTTTTTCTTTTTTTTCAATTTCTGTAATTAGCAAGACTTGCGGTATAAGCATACCACTTATATCAAGGATTCAATATGAGAACTAGTTTCATTTAGATATAAACATTAGAGGCTAATCAGCCAAAAATTATGCTTAAACCTGGTTTCCATTGTTCATCAATATTAATGCTTAAATTGTTTTAGATTGCTTTTCCGTGTACAGAGTTATTTATAATTATGTTTAATACAGTTTTCAAACACATTGAACGATATTGCGACTTTGAGCAGAAGTAAATATGGATTTCAAACCCACGTGAAACAAACAATTGAAGACAATGATGGACGAGTTGCATGGTGTAGAAATCTGTGTTCTTACTTTGTTTCAGGTCATAGTTTGCAGACACATGTTGCCCCCAATCCAGCGATATTACTGGGTTGATTTTGCTCTCCGTTTAGCTGATTTTACGTTCTAATTACTTCCGACGTGCAAGGAATTTCGTTGACACAAACAAGTGAAGCCATGTTGGAGTAAATTATCCGTACGTTTATTCCATGGATAGCGATCAGGTATATGACCAAATAACAATAACAGAAAGACTAATAAATACTTCTAGTCAGTCATGTGGCCTATTCATTCGTAGGAATCAAATAACGGGACATCGACATCGAGGTACATTATGCATAGCTTAGTACAAGGCAGCATAATTGACATTGGACTTGTAACTTTCGTTGGGCTGCCAATTCTGTGGAATAACGTCATATGCAGTCAGTGTTTTTCCAGTGGAAAGAGACTGCAACCGGATGGAAAATGGAGGTTTCAGAGGTCCTCCACTGTTCAAAGCCCAGTTTGCTCCCCACGACTGTTTCATTGCTTCCCACGTCTCTGATTCTGCCTGCAAGTGTCAAACACAAATTATAAAACCCAAATAAAATTATAGACAGATTATAACATGGACAGGGACTAGACCTTGTTCTAAAAACTAGAGTACCATCCAGGAGCAGTCAGTAGAGTAGAGTACCTGTTTTACATAGACGGCTCCAAGGTCACCGTCGCCATCCTCAAATTCAATAAGGACAGAGAACCAATAAGAGCTGGAGCCAGCATTAACGTGGAATACAATGTTCCGTCCGGGATAGTCGCATGCAACCCTTTCATATGCCACCATCACCACCACCCAACATAATAGTTACGTTAAGACAATAAGGAAGCGAAGCGTGTCAAATATGAATTTCCTGTAACTCTACCTCCATATGTTAGACAAATATTTTACCCACCTTGTGAATAAGATATTCACGCGCCCATCAGTGCGAAGCTTTTCCCCTTGGCCAGGAAGTGCCATATCGGAGAAGCCTGTGCCACTGAGGTCAAAGTGCGCTTCTGCTTCTGTGCAACCTGGGCATTCATCCGTAACCACTACGGTCACCGGCGTCTGGGAACATAACCCATTCACCTCGCATTTCATCTGTTTAGTTTTTTGGGTAAGACATTAGAGAGTTAGATCGATGCAAGGACGCTCCTCTCTCCAAGACCAGTATGTATGAATGAATGTAAGTAGTTACATAGATAGATATACCTGATAGCACTCTCCGCAGGCTTTCCCTCCTCTGTAGAGGACTGGACCCACTGCTGTCACTTTTGATGAGAAAGGTATCTGTCCTACTAGGGTAGTATATCCGCATGCACCTCCTGTTCAATATATAACGACTATATTAGATTAAAAAAAAAACATACTTGCGTAGCTAACTGCTCTAGCGGGACGAAGCATGCAACACACCACGTTATAAATGTAAATATAAAACCAATACGGTTGGATTAGTTGGGGCTGAGTACTCATATACTTGCCTTCACTCCCATCTCCATTTGGAGGGCCATACCAGGTAGCAATACCAGGCTGCCATCCTTCCCCTTCAACTAAACCAATTGCTTCAAGTTGAGAGCATAGTACTAAACAAGCCGCTCCCATTACTATCAAATAAACCACTGAAAGGCTCAAATTCCTCATCACTTCTCTTCTATGCTTCACTACAACCTAACTTATCTGCCAAACATATTCATCAAAATTCCTCTTTATAGAAGTAACGAGCCATAGCCAGCAATTTGGTACCATGTCATGGTTTAGGAGCTTTGTGCTAAGTGTTTCCACAGATTCCTGCTCCGGCAAGTGAACGTCCATGATTATCATTATTAACCGGGAATGGGGACCAAGCTGAAAGATAAACGTGATAAAGGAGATATTATGGTGTAACTGATGGATGTGAACCTCCACAGGAGGCCTAACTTGTGTGATGCGCACTATCATTTCAAGGCCGTCGGGAAGATTAACCGGAAATAGAACGCACAATTTGACCTTAGGCCTAGGGTAGGGCACCCAATTCTTTACGCTGCTTTGATGGATCAGTCAAGATCATTTTGCTATGAAAATATCATGTGCATTTTTTTCCCCAGCTGAAGTGTACTTGCAGGATCAGAACTCGCGTAACCCGCAATATTGGCTTTTTTTTTTTCGGGTCCTTCAACCATATTGAAATTAAGCCACCGTTACAAATTTTCGAATATCCCATAGAATCACCCGAATCCAGTCATTCACGTACATTTATTTCCTAGACAAATAATTTTAGGTCGATTATTGCACATTCCAGGCACTCTTATCCATAAGTTTTCCTTCCCATTATTTCACTGATCATTTTGGACAGAGTGTAAAGGAAACGCCTATCTAAAACCCAGTCCAAACGTTACATAAAACCCAGTCCGAACATTACATAAAGGAATGATTATAGATTAAAAGTAAGATTAATATCTATCATGATGTTTAATCAACGTGTATAGCGTAATCCTTTTTCATGAGTGATGCTCTTAGTTATAGTTTATCATTAACCATGCTCATAGGTATATATATTTAGCGTAATCCTTTTTCACGAGTGATGCTCTTAGTTATAGTTTATCATTAACCATGCTCATAGGTATATATATTTAACCATGTTGACTATAATCAATTTATTTGGCGTTCACCGAGTCTCATATGGAATAAAGTATTTATTTTTATGTGAAATATGTTGGTGCTTTATGTTTTGGAGTCTTAGTATTCGATTAAATTTGACAAACTCTTGTCCCACACTCTTTTCTAGAGTGATATCCATCCAAAATAAAATAACTGACGTCCACCCATCTTGAAAGTCCCAACTTGTAATTTCAGGAAGTAATTCTTTATAGGATATCCTTCTCACTTTTAGCATATGCAGAGTTGAAGAATTAGTCTTTGGGTACTTAGCTCTTAGTTTACATAGGTTTGGAATTTCTTTATACAAGTATGCACTTATAAAGTATTACAACACTAATCAAGAGTAGGAGATTTTTGAGATTTCATGAATGTAGAAATTATATTAACTATGAGGCTCAACATTTGAAAAGAAAGTGAGATATTAACAAGGATAATTTTCACACATTCTATATCATCTTTATTTTTATCTCTATAAGATGTAATATATGCTCTCAATGTCTTAAATATCACAATATATTCCTCAATGTGAACAAATCCAACCAAACCAACTTGAGAGAAGAAATTTTTAACTCCAAATCAGTTACATCAATTGTGTTTATGTTTTCAAATAATTCTTGTCTTTTGATGTTCTCTTCATAAGTTCGCGTACTTCACCATATGGAAAAATAATTTAGGTTCAAACAACAAGGAAAATAGAAGATCTTATTTTTACTTATGTTGGCATGTTTCATCATCAAGAGATAATATTTTATGTCATTGAAAGATATGCCATATGTTCTTGTTGCATGCTAAACCAATTATTTTGGTTGATCAAATACTATAATTTTATTCATTAAGACAAACAATGAGGTATTGATTCTCCATATTACACAATCTAACCCCTAGCAGTGCAACAAGTCATTGAACTAATAGATGAATATATAAGATTTTCCTTAGTTGACCTCAATAAATATAAAAATTAAATGTGCATACCTTAGAGATGCAAGAGGTGATCCCAACCTACCACTTAGAAAAATCATATTTGCTATGACACTCTAATCGTATTTTACCACTTTAACTCCTGTGTTTTACTAGATTGATAACACTTACTATCTTATGATTGGTTGATTGGAATTATATAAGTATTTTTTTTTTGAATTGTATAAAGTAACACCATATGGGTAACAATCCATCTTCCTTCATCTTCTTGTGCCAGAGGAAGTCGATATCTAGTCTTTGTTGATAAAAATAATGTGTTATATAGGATAGCATGACAATAATATTTTTATTTCCTATATGAAAAACAATGAAAATAGTTTCATTAGAGGTATTTTAATCCAAATATTCCCATTCATAAGATTCTTAGCCATTTTGGTATAGCCAACTAGTTGAAGCACCTTGTTACAACTTTAATGCCATCCCCATTGATCATAACACTTTAGACCATTACAAGATAGAGCAAATATGTAATGGAAATATTTGATGAATATCTCCTTTGTATCTAGTGCCCCATTGCCTATTTTATTAGCTAGTTTGTAATGATACGAGACTATAATTAAATAGGTAGCATACATACCTTCTATTCTTGTTGAAGTTGATTTGAATAGTCATGAAAATATGTAAATTTAAACTTACATCGTGTACAAATTAAGCATCCTATTGTGCCCTTTTTAACCAAATTACCACCCTTAGATTACACACTTGTGTGGCCAACCTTTTCTTGAAGAAGGATGCTCTCCCCCTATAATATAGTGTTATAGAGAGCACATATGGAAAAAGGATAAAATTTTAAATTCAAAAAAATTCTTCCCTACTTCCTTTCTATATCGATGCCATAACATCCCTAGAAAAATTATATGGAAAGATTTGAATTACATTTTGTGAGCGTACCTTGGTGATAGCAAAGAAAATTTTGGAGAATGTAGGAATTCTCTAGTAGATTAAGAAGAAATAAAAATCTAAAAATTAAAAATCATTATATGCTTCCTATACCCAAAATGCTTATAAATTTGATAGAGTATTTTGTCCCTATTTTTGAAAGTGATTATTTTTTGTGAATATACTTTTTGCATGATCAACTAATGTTGTTCCATACCTCCACTTTATACCATGTTGGAATTCACAATATATTCTTAAAATAAACAAAAGTAACCCATGCACTTAAATATTATATACAAAGTGTAAGGGGGTAAAAAATATAAAAGAGAAAAAATTGTAAGGTGATTGTAAGTAATAACTATATTGTCTATGGATAAAAATAACAACACTCCAATAATTAAGGATGGAGTGATGGGTGTATTTGTTAAAATATCAAAACCTAAATTACATAAATAATACTAACCTAATCAAACATAGCAAGAGGATTTTGAAATTAATTTCATTTTTCTAAGGTGGGTTTAACCATAGTCCATAAAAATTACATTAAATATATTATAAATATTGAAATAGAGTTTACAAGGGATTCCCTTATGCATATTGAATATTACATCATACAATTATTACCTTGTTCATGAATTATATTACACTTTCAATAAATGTTACCAAGGGTTTCATATAAGGAACGAGTAAGAGCAAGGAGCCTTCATCCATACTGATTTCATTAGGGCACGTTTTATAAATCCTTTCAAATGAAAACAACATAAGGCTATCCAAATAAGTAATAAGGGCAACCTCACATCTGAATTCACATCAACCTCACATCTTGGAGATGAGTTGCTCTCCAACTTATCCAAATAATTGACTTTATTAGAAGACAGGATAGGGGATTCCTCAATATTAGACACCTTGGTAGAATTCAAGAGAGCCATTTTTGACATTAGTATTTTGAACCTCCTCATGCTAGTGCTACTTCACCCCACACACAAAAAAGGTGGATTTATTTGGGCTTTAGTTTACATCGAGGTGATGACCAAGACAAAATTCAAACAAAGTAGAGGAAAGGATAATCCTTTTGAAGAATCCTAGGATTCACTCAGGATAAGACCAGTTGAGAGAATAATTTATTGCTCAAGCTTTAAGTTAGGAAAGTACTCAAGATCAGAGTTTGTCTTCTAAGAGGAAGAATCTAAATTATTCAAATATTTTTAAACAACCAAAAAGCATAGCTATCCATAAGAGTGGATAGAAAATTGTCACCTGAAATATTCCTAGAAGGTACCACATAATCAAATATGATTTTGATCAAACATTGATGAAGGTTAATTTTAAATTTACCTCTTTGAAACCCCTAGGTTAAATGATCATATTAACCGCAATAGGGGGTGTGGGAATTCAAATAGTATATGATATCATATTAACCACAACAGGTATCACCAACTCCCTAGCTAGTTTCAAGCCTAGTACTCTTACTAATTTTCATTCGAAATTCATGGAAACATCTTCTTTGCAATACGAGGTCACATTTTCCAAATCTTCATTCCTAAAACTAATGTAGTTTATTTTTAATATAAGTGTAATAAAAAATATATTTGTGTTTATTATGATGGATATCATGAGGCCAAACACCGGGTAATTAGAAAACTAGATATACCTAGATGGTCCAATTTATAGATTTTTATGAAGAAGTCTGAACAAGAATATTTAAAACAAGGAGAAGTTTTTAATATTTTATACAAGAAAAAAGTTATGAGATTTAATACGGTTGTAGGATAATATGGGATAAATGATGATCAATAACAAATAAGGTATCACCATTCCCTTATAGATAAAATAAGAAGAGACATATGAAGGATTAAGTCTAGGAAGACACTCTCGATGAATCTCCAAAACTAATGGGTAATAACAAAATGGAAGCAATGGAAATCAATCAAATGGACAAGGAGTTAGCCTTAAAATGTAGATATAAAGGGAAAAATGATGATTTTCTAACTCATATCATAAACATATACTAAATATTAGAATATATCAAAAGGGAAATTAAAACACAATATAGGATATTATAAAAGGACATATCCAAGAAGCAAGAAAACTAAAAACTCATAAACCCTAGTAAGCAAATTTTGTAGGTAACTCAAAAATAAAAGGAAGATCATAAGGATGAGGGAAACAAAATTATTGACAATATTGTTGAAGGTCATATTGATTTCTTAATAACAAATAATATTACCTCAACTAGAAGTATTTTCATGGATTTGATAGAGAAGTTTTATAAAGAATTTAGTTCAATGGCGGAAGAGGAATGGCCTATCTATCATAGACATGTAAAGCTCATGAACCAAATACAAATAAAGGATGACATAGTCTATGAAGAGATCAATATATACAACCATTATCTAAAATTATTGATGATATCATCAAATATTGAAGTAACCGAATATGAAAATGCTAATATAAATAATATGAGTAGGTATGGTAATTTAGTCTTATGGAGAACTTAGACTAATGTGATAGGTGAATCTTTGCAAGAAGCAATAAATAATTATTCCAAGTGGAGCATTAGGTCTATTAACAAGAGCCTAAACATGTACTAGTCTCTAAAAATTATGGGTATTATAGTTGGCATGAAAGAAGAATAACAATTGAAAAAATATTTTCTACATTGGATGAGAGAGTTGGAAATTTAGCCAAATTATTTCACATATTGATTTCTATATGATAAAATAACCATCACATAAAATACGTTTATATAATGCCAATATATCACAAAGTAAAGCTCTATACATAATCATTGAAATACATCAAAATTCATTATAATGCATAGATATTTTTCTCCATTATATAACTTTTCATGACTTTTGTTGTTTTCAAACAACCTGGAAGATGTGACCTTTGATATACCTCACATTATGAAAAAACTCTCATGATTACATGAATCTTCACATTACATCTTGTCACATATTTATGAATCTTCACTACCATACTTGAGATATAACACCTATGACTCTTCGCTTGCTCCCTTGATACCTTCCTCACTTTATTACATAACACATAATGCTCTTCACACTTTGATGCATACATTAGAAAATGTTCTAAACTAATATTTACAATAATACTCAAAGGTACTTCAGTGTTACCAAATAATATAAAATCTCCAAAACCCCTTCCCATCTTATATTATTTGTTTTAAAGGTATTTTGTTGTACATAGCCGACTCTAAAATATCTCATAATTGTTTCATCCATGTGTTTTTGTATAAATATATACAGGTTGATCATCAATGGGGACATAATATATCTAAAGATGATGGTCTAAAACATGATCTCTAATAAAGTGACATATACCTTCAATATGTTTTATTCATTCATGAATCATATTTTTTATTCATTCATGAATCAATATTGTAGGAGTCATTTTTATTCCTATATCTAATAAAATGTGTTGTAACCAGAGTGCTTCCCATACAACATCTCTTGTTGCATGATATTTAGCTTCTATTTACGAAAGAGCCATTGCATGTTGCTTGTTCCTATACCATGAGGTAGATCTTGATCCAATATGAAATACATATCTTGGTGTTGATTTTATGTCATTTGTGGATCCAATATTATTAGAATATAAAAAACTCTACAAGTAAAGATGATCATTTCTTTTGTATTTTATGTCGTATTCTATGGTTTTACTAGTATATTATAGTATTCTCTTTGCTTCCTTCTAATAAATTCCCTGAGTTCTTCCCTAAACCTAGAGAGATAATGTATAGAAAAAAAATCATGTCTAGTAGAAAAAACTAGTGATGACTTATCATCTATTGATAATTGTAGTCCTTGCTCTATTGGAGTATCTTTAGGTTTACATTTTATCATTCTATATATTTCTAGTGACTATGAATTATTATTCTTTAATCGATTCATTAAAAAATTATAATTTTGAATCTTCAAATAAAGAATTTTCTTGATCTGATAAAATATTCAAAAGAGGGCATGTATTGACCTTTGAAATTTTATTGAGAGTTTTGTTCCCTTCATCACAAACCACTTCTCTACTTACATGAAATTTACTTTTAATCAGATCAATTACTCTATATAATGTTATCATCATCATAGCCAAGAAATATCCCACATATAGTTTTTAATCTAATTTCGTACTTTTTTACTTTGGTATATGCACATATGCTTTACATTAGAAAAATATTTAGATATTCCACAAAAGGTTATCATCATGACCAAAGTTTTTTTAGGAGTAATATTTTTAAGTATTGTTATGGATGATCTATTTTGTATGTATACTATATTTTTAAATGCTTCTGCTCAATATTATCAATCAAGTTTATTATTCCAACATCATGAATACATATTATTATATTTGTCATCAATATCATTGATCACCCATGCATCTAAAAAAAAATCCCACCTTTTTATTATTGTCATAAAGTGATGGGCAGAAATAATATTGTGGTCAATACCTATAACATGGACAAAACCATCAAAATATCAAGATTTGATAGTCATATCACTCATCAGAAGACATTCAAGAAATAATCATCATTAGAGATTAATTGGTCACTATGATGATGTCTCTTATAATTAATCAAATCATGAAAATCCTTTTTTATGTGTTGTATTTGTCTAAAATCTACAATCCGTTCCACAAAATATATAGAAATCTAGTATGTTGAGTGAGCCGCCATGTGTTACGATAAAGTACCATCTTCATGCTCATTATCTCTTTGTGTAATAAGGAGAGAATACTCATCTCCATATTTCATAGCCTTATCCTCAAGCTTCTTGATTCTAAGAGATAATACCTTAGTTAAATTATATCCCTACATGTTATGAAAACCCCAAGTAATATTCTTGTATTATTTTTTGAAGAAATTCCACCTCTATTATCTTAGGTTTTCCATTTTTTATGACACATATTCTTACATTGTTTCTCCTCTTGTATGAACCTAATGAGAGGATATAATTCTATTTTGAATTTATAGCTACATTAGATCATCAACACATTAAAAGTATTAAGCAATTAAAGAATGAGTCGTGTCCGGAAAAAATATCTAAACTATATTAAATAATATAGTAGCATTATTATATTCACATAAAATTGTTGAGGATAATTAATGTAATCTTCAAATCTTTTGGTGCTACCACCTATAGCATTAAACCCCTCTTATAGCTTCATGAAACTCCTTTAATAAACTCTTCAAAAATGCTAGTACTAGCTATCTTTAAGATAGCAAGATTGATTGCCAAAATATTTACTAACATAGCATTGGCTTTGCTCAACACTTTGAAATAGAATCCTAAGTTTACTTAAAAGAATTAATTTGTGTTTCATCATACATGTTATAATTTTTTTATTAAAACAAAAAAAAACCTTTCATATTATCAAAATTAATATATATATTTCTTAAATATTTTTTAAATTAATAATTTAAAAATTGCAAATTTTATTATTATAATAATTATTATTATATATTAAATAAAATTAATAATTTTTCTTTGATTTTTTTCCTTTTTTTTCAATTTCTGTAATTAGCGAGACTTGCGGTATAAGCATACCACTTATATCAAGGATTCAATATGAGAACTAGTTTCATTTAGATATAAACATTAGAGGCTAATCAGCCAAAAATTATGCTTAAACCTGGTTTCCATTGTTCATCAATATTAATGCTTAAATTGTTTTAGATTGCTTTTCCGTGTACAGAGTTATTTATAATTATGTTTAATACAGTTTTCAAACACATTGAACGATATTGCGACTTTGAGCAGAAGTAAATATGGATTTCAAACCCACGTGACACAAACAATTGAAGACAATGATGGACGAGTTGCATGGTGTAGAAATCTGTGTTCTTACTTTGTTTCAGGTCATAGTTTGCAGACACATGTTGCCCCCAATCCAGCGATATTACTGGGTTGATTTTGCTCTCCGTTTAGCTGATTTTACGTTCTAATTACTTCCGACGTGCAAGGAATTTCGTTGACACAAACAAGTGAAGCCATGTTGGAGTAAATTATCCGTACGTTTATTCCATGGATAGCGATCAGGTATATGACCAAATAACAATAACAGAAAGACTAATAAATACTTCTAGTCAGTCATGTGGCCTATTCATTCGTAGGAATCAAATAACGGGACATCGACATCGAGGTACATTATGCATAGCTTAGTACAAGGCAGCATAATTGACATTGGACTTGTAACTTTCGTTGGGCTGCCAATTCTGTGGAATAATGTCATATGCAGTCAGTGTTTTTCCAGTGGAAAGAGACTGCAACCGGATGGAAAATGGAGGTTTCAGAGGTCCTCCACTGTTCAAAGCCCAGTTTGCTCCCCACGACTGTTTCATTGCTTCCCACGTCTCTGATTCTGCCTGCAAGTGTCAAACACAAATTATAAAAACCAAATAAAATTATAGACAGATTATAACATGGACAGGGACTAGACCTTGTTCTCAAAACTAGAGTACCATCCAGGACCAGTCAGTAGAGTAGGGTACCTGCTTTAGATAGACGGCTCAAGGTCACCGTCCCCATCCTCAAATTCAATGAGCACAGAGAACCAATAAGCGCTGAAGCCAGCATTTACGTGGAATACAATGTTTCATCCGGGATAGTCGCATGCAACCCTTTCATATGCCACCATCACCAATACCCAACATAATAGTTACGTAAGACAATAAGGAAGCGATGCAAGGACGCTCCTCTCTCTCCAGTATGTATGAATGAATGTAAGTGGGTACATAGATAGATATACCTGATAGCACTCTCCGCAGGCTTTCCCTCCTCTGTAGAGGACTGGACCCACTGCTGTCACTTTTGATGCGAAAGATATATGTCTTACTAGGGTAGTATATCCACACGCACCTCCCGTTCAATACATAACGACTATATTAGATTAAAAATATGTATAAAAAAAAACATACTGCGTAGCTAACTGCTCTAGCGGGACGAAACATGCAACACACCACGTTATAAATGTAAATATAAAACCAATACGGTTGGATTAAATGGGGTTGAATACACATATACATGCCTTCACTTCCATCTCCATTTGGAGGGCCATACCAGGTAGCAATACCAGGCTGCCATCCTTCCCCTTCAACTAAACCAATTGCTTCAAGTTGAGAGCATGGTACTAAACAAGTGGCTCCCATTACTATCAAATAAATCACTGAAGAGCTCAAATTCCTCATCTCTTCCCTTCTATGTTTCACTAGAACCTAACTTATCTGCCAAACATATTCATCAAAATTCCTCTTTATAGAAGTAACGAACCATAACCAGCAATTTGGTACCATGTCATGGTTTAGGAGCTGTGTTAAGCGTTTCCACAGGTTCCTGCTCCGTCATGTGAACGTCCATGATTATCATTATTAACCGGGTATGGGGACCAAGCTGAAAGATAAACGTGACAAAGGAGATATTATGGTGTAACTGATAGACGTGAACCTCCACAGGAGGCCTAACTTGTGTGATGCGTTCTATCATTTCAAGGCCGTGAGGAAGATTAACTGGAAATAGAACGCACAATTTTACCTTAGGCCTAGGGTAGGGCACGCCAATTCCTTACGCTGCTTTACTGGATCAGTCAAGATCATTTTGCTATGAAAATATCATGTGCATTTTTTCCCAACTGTAGTTGTAGGATCAGAACTCGGGTAACCTGCAATATTGGCTTTTTCTCCTGTCCTTCAACCATATTGAAATTAAGCCACCGTTACAAATGTTCAAATATCCAACAGAATCACCCGAATCCCGCCATTCGCGTACACTTATTTCCTAGACAAATACTTTTAGGTAGATTACTTCTTCACATTGCACTCTTATCCATATGTTTTTCTCCCAATTATCTCACTGCTCATTTTGACAGAGTGTAAAGGAAATACCTATCTAAAACCCAGTCCAAACATTACATAAAGGAATGGGTATACAGTAAATGTAAGATTAATATTATCATGATGTTTTATCAACGTGTTTTAACCATGTTGACTATAATCAATTTGTTTGGCGTTCAACGAGTCTCATATGGAATAAAGCATTTATTTTTATGTGAAATATGTTGGTGCTTTAGGTTTTGGAGTCTTAGTATTCGATTAAATTTGACAAACTCTTTTCACACACTCTTTTCTAGAGTGATATCCATCGAAAATAAAATAATTGACGTCCACCCATCTTCAAAGTCTGAACTTCAATACCTTGTAATTTCAGGAAGTAATTTTTTATAGGATATCCTTCTAACTTCTATCATCTGCAGATGGTCTCCAACTTTTTTTGAAGACTTAGTCAGTCCTTGGGTCCTTAGATTATAGTTTACTTAGGCTTGGATTTCTTTACAGGAGTATGTATTTATAAAGTATTACAATAAATTTTGATAGCCACTTAAAAATAAACTAAGAGAAACAGTAATCAAGAGGAGGAGATTTTTGAGATTTCATGAATGCAGAAATTATATTAATTATGAGGCTCAACATTGGAAAAGAAATTGAGATATTAATGAGGCCAATCTTCACATATTTTATATTATCTTTCTTTTCACCTTTATAAGATGCAATATATGCTCTTAATGCCTTAAATATCACAATATAGTCTTAAATGTGATCAATCCCAACCACCTTGAGAGAAAAAAGCTCTGACTCCAACTTAGTTACTTCAATTGTGTTTATGTTTCCAAATAATTCATGTATTTTGATGATGTCTTCATAAATTCACTTACTTCATTGATATGGAAAAGTAATTATGGTTCAAACAACAAAGAAAATAGAAGAAGATCCATTTTTACTTATGTTGACATATTTCATCATAAGGGATACTGCTCTATGTTGTTGAAAGATATACCATATGTTCTTATTGCATAATAAGCCAATCATTTTGGTTGACCAAATACTATAATTTTATTCATTAAGATACACAACTAAGAATTGATGCTCCATCTTACACAATCTAACCAATAGCAATGCAAAAAGTCATTGAACTAATAGCTCAATCTAGAAGGCTTTCCCTAGTGAACCTCAAAAATATAAAAATTTAATTTGTATACCTTAGAGATGCAAGAGCCAATCCCAACCTCACACTGAAAATTTCATATTTGCTATGACACTCTAATCGTATTTTACCACTTCAACTCATATGCTTTGCTAGATGGATGATACTTGCTATCCTATGATTGGTTGATTGGGCTTATATAAGTAATTTTTTTGTTTAAATTGTATAAAGATCACCATATGGGTAATAGTACATCTTCCTTCATATTCTTGTGTTTAAGGAATTTTATCCCTAGTCTTTGTTGATGAAAATAATGTGTTATCTAGGATGGCATGGCATTTCTTAAGACTCATAGATGGTCTATGGTCTCCCTTTCAAAAGCATTGATATTTTCACTTCTTAGATAAAAAAGAATGTAATCAGTTTTGTAAGAGGGATTTGAATCCAAATCTTCTCATCCATAATAGTCTTAGGTATTTTGGTATAGCCAGCTAGTTTAAGTCCCTTGTTACAATTCTAATGGCATACCCATTGATCATAATACTTTAGACCATTACAAGATAGAGCAAATATACAATGGCAAGATTTGATAAATATCTCTTTTGTATCTAATGTCTCATTACCTATTTGCTTAGCTAGTTTGTAATGATACAAGACTGATTAAATAGGTATCATTCATACCTTATAATCTTGTCAAATTTGATTTCAATAGTCATGAAAATATGTAAATTTAAACCTACATAATGTAGAAAATAAGCATCCTATGTTGCCCCTTTTAACTAACTTACCACCCTTAGATTCCACACTTGTGTGGCCAACCTTTTCTTGAAGAAGGATGCTCTTTTCCTATAACTTAGTGCTATAGAGAACACATGTGGAAAAAGGGTAAAATTTTAAATTCAAGAAAATCCTTCCCTACTTCCTTTCTATATTAATGCCATAACATCCCTAGAAAATTGACATGGAAAGATTTAAATTAAATGTGTTGAGCATACGTTGGTGATAACAAAGAAAATATTGGAGAATGCATGAATTCTCTGGTAGATTAAGAGGAAAAAATAACAATCTATGAAAGAAAAATCATTCTATGCTTCCTATGCCAAAAATGCTTGTAAATTTTAATGGAGTATTTTGTCCTTATTTTTGAAAGAATGATTATTTTTTGTGAATATACGTTTTGCATGATCTAGCAATGTTATTCCACACCACCACTTTATACCATACTGGAATTCACAATATATTCTTAAAATAAACAAAAGTGACCCATCCACTTAAATATTATATACAAAGTGTAATGGGATAAAGGAATGAAAAAGAAAAAAAATTAAGGTGCTTGTAAGCAAGTAAGTAATAACTATACTATATTTGGATAATAATCACAACACTCTAATAATAAAGGATGGAGTGGTGGGTGTATTTGTAATAGTACTAAAATCCCAATTACATAAACAATACTAAACTAATCTGACATAGCAAGAGGGTTTTAAAATTAGTTATAATTTTCTAAGGTGTGTTTAACCATTAGAAGGTTAACCATAGCCCATAAAAATTACAAAAAAAATATGACAAATATTAAAATAGATTGTACAAGGAATGCCCTTAGGCATATACAAAATTACATCATACAATGTTGACCTTGTTCAGCAATTAGATTACACTTTCAACAAATGTTACCTAGGGTTTCATATAAGGAATGAGTATGAGCAAGGATCCTTCATCAATGTTGATTTCTTGAGGCATATTTTATAAATCCTTTCACCTGAAAACAACACAAGATTGTCAAAATAAGTAATAAAGGTAACCTCACATCTGACTTCACATCAACCTCACATCTTGGAGATGAGTTGCTCTCCAACTTATCCAAATAATTGACTTTCTTAGAAGACGGGATAGGGGATTCCTCAATATTTGACACCTTGGTAGAATTCAAGAGAGCCATTTTTGACATTAGTATTTTGAACCTCCTCATGCTAGTGCTACTTCACCCCACACACAAAAAAGGTGGATTTATTTGGGCTTTAGTTTACATCGAGGTGATGACCAAGACAGAATTCAAACAAAGTAGAGGAAAGGATAATCCTTTTGAAGAATCCTAGGATTCACTTAGGATAAGACCAGTTGAGAGAATAATTTATTGCTCAAGCTTTAAGTTAGGAAAGTACTCAAGATCAGAGTTTGTCTTCTAAGAGGAAGAATCTAAATTATTCAAATATTTTTAAACAACCAAAAAACATAGCTATCCATAAGAGTGGATAGAAAATTGTCACCTGAAATATTCCTAGAAGGTACCACATAATAAAATATGATTTTGATCAAACATTGATGAAGGTTAATTTTAAATTTACCTCTTTGAAACCCCCAGGTTAAATGATCATATTAACCGCAATAGGGGGTGTGGGAATCCAAATAGTATATGATATCATATTAACCACAACAGGTATCACCAACTCCCTAGCTAGTTTCAAGCCTACTACTCTTACTAATTTTCATTCGAAATTCATGGAAACATCTTCTTTGCAATACGAGGTCACATTTTCCAAATCTTCATTCCTAAAACTAATGTAGTTTATTTTTAATATAAGTGTAATAAAAAATATATTTGTGTTTATTATGATGGATATCATGATGCCAAACACCGGGTAATTAGAAAACTAGATATACCTAGATGGTCCAATTTATAGATTTTTATGAAGAAGCTGAACACAAGTATTTAAAACAAGGAGAAGTTTTTAATATTTTATCCAAGAAAAAAGTTATGAGATTTAATACGGTTGTAGGATAATATGGGATAAATGATGATCAATAACAAATAAGGTATCACCATTCCCTTATAGATAAAATAAGAAGAGACATATGAAGGATTAAGTCTAGGAAGATACTCTTGATGAATCTCCAAAACTAATGGGTAATAACAAAATGGAAGCAATGGAAATCAATCAAATGGACAAGGAGTTAGCCTTAAAATGTAGATATAAAGGGAAAAATGATGATTTTCTAAATCATATCATAAACATATACTAAATATTAGAATATATCAAAAGGGAAATTAAAAAACAATATAGGATATTATAAAAGGACATATCCAAGAAGCAAGAAAACTAAAAACTCATAAACCCTAGTAAGCAAATTTTGTAGGTAACTCAAAAATAAAAGGAAGATCATAAGGATGAGGGAAACAAAATTATTGACAATATTGTTGAAGGTCATATTGATTTCTTAATAACAAATAATATTACCTCAACTAGAAGTATTTTCATGGATTTGATAGAGAAGTTTTATAAAGAATTTAGTTCAATGGCGGAAGAGGAATGGCCTATCTATCATAGACATGTAAATCTCATGAACCAAATACAAATAAAGAATGACATAGTCTATGAAGAGATCAATATATACAACCATTATCTAAAATTATTGATGATATCATCAAATATTGAAGTAACCGAATATGAAAATGCTAATATAAATAATATGAGTAGGTATGGTAATTTAGTCTTATGGAGAACTTAGACTAATGTGATAGGTGAATCCTTGCAAGAAGCAATAAATAATTATTCCAAGTGGAGCATTAGGTCTATTAAAAAGAGCCTAAACATGTACTAGTCTCTAAAAATTATGGGTATTATAGTTGGCATGAAAGAAGAATAACAATTGAAAAAATATTTTCTACATTGGATGAGAGAGTTGGAAATTTAGCCAAATTATTTCACATATTGATTTCTATATGATAAAATAACCATCACATAAAATACGTTTATATAATGCCAATATATCACAAAGTAAAGCTCTATACATAATCATTGAAATACATCAAAATTCATTATAATGCATAGATATTTTTCTCCATTATATAACTTTTCATGACTTTTGTTGTTTTCAAACAACCTGGAAGATGTGACCTTTGATATACCTCACATTATGAAAAAACTCTCATGATTACATGAATCTTCACATTACATCTTGTCACATATTTATGAATCTTCACTACCATACTTGAGATATAACACCTATGACTCTTCACTTGCTCCATTGATACCTTCCTCACTTTATTACATAACACATAATGCTCTTCACACTTTGATGCATACATTAGAAAAAGTTCTAAACTAATATTTACAATAATACTCAAAGGTACTTCAGTGTTACCAAATAATATAAAATCTCCAACACCCCTTCCCATCTTATATTATTTGTTTTAAAGGTCTTTTTTTGTACATAGCCGACTCTAAAATATCTCATACTTGTTTCATCCATGTGTTTTTGTATAAATATATACAGGTTGATCATCAATGGGGACATAATATATCTAAAGATGATGGTCTAAAACATGATCTCTAATAAAGTGACATATACCTTCAATATGTTTTATTCATTCATGAATCATATTTTTTATTCATTCATGAATCAATATTGTAGGAGTCCTTTTTATTCCTATATCTAATAAAATGTGTTGTAACCAGAGTGCTTCCCATACAACATCTCTTGTTGCATGATATTTACCTTCTATTTATGAAAGAGCCATTGCATGTTGCTTGTTCCTATACCATGAGGTAGATCTTGATCCAATATGAAATACATATCTTGGTGTTGATTTTATGTCATTTGTGGATCCAATATTATTAGAATATAAAAAACTCTACAAGTAAAGATGATCATTTCTTTTGTATTTTATGTCGTATTCTATGGTTTTACTAGTATATTATAGTATTCTCTTTGCTTCCTTCTAATAAATTCCCTAGGTTCTTCCCTAAACCTAGAGAGATAATGTATAGAAAAAAATCAAGTCTAGTAGAAAAATACTAGTGATGACTTATCATCTATTGATAATTGTAGTCCTTGCTCTATTGGAGTATCTTTAGGTTTACATTTTATCATTCTATATATTTCTAGTGACTATGAATTATTATTCTTTAATCGATTCATTAAAAAATTATAATTTTGAATCTTCAAATAAAGAATTTTCTTGATCTGATAAAATATTCAAAAGAGGGCATGTATTGACCTTTGAAATTTTATTGAGAGTTTTGTTCCCTTCATCACAAACCACTTCTCTACTTACATGAAATTTACTTTTAATCAGATCAATTACTCTATATAATGTTATCATCATCATAGCCAAGAAATATCCCACATATAGTTTTTAATCTAATTTCGTACTTTTTTACTTTGGTATATGCACATATGCTTTACATTAGAAAAATATTTAGATATTCCACAAAAGGTTATCATCATGACCAAAGTTTTTTTAGGAGTAATATTTTTAAGTATTGTTATGGATGATCTATTTTGTATGTATACTATATTTTTAAATGCTTCGCCCAATATTATCAATCAAGTTGTTCCTTTAACTTTTATTCCATTACATCATGGAATGATTCATATTATTATCATTTATTGCCAACAAGTTGTAGTGAATAATTTATTGCAACATCACAAATAAATATTATTATATTTGTCATCAATATCATTGATCACCCATGCATCTAAAAAAATCCCACCTTTTTATTATTGTCATAAAGTGATGGGCAGAAATAATATTGTGGTCAATACCTATAACATGGACAAAACCATCAAAATATCAAGATTTGATAGTCATATCACTCATCCAAGGACATGCAAGAAATAATCATCATTAGAGATTAATTGATCACTATGATGATGTCTCTTATAATTAATCAAATCATGAAAATCCTTTTTTATGTGTTGTATTTGTCTAAAATCTACAATCCGTTCCACAAAAATATATAGAAATCTAGTATGTTGAGTGAGCCGCCATGTGTTACGATAAAGTACCATCTTCATGCTCATTATCTATTTGTGTAATAAGGAGAGAATACTCATCTCCATATTTCATAGCCTTATCCTCAAGCTTCTTGATTCTAAGAGATAATACCTTAGTTAAATTATATCCCTACATGTTATGAAAACCCCAAGTAATATTCTTGTATTATTTTTTGAAGAAATTCCACCTCTATTATCTTAGGTTTTCATTTTTCTATGACACATATTCTTACATTGTTTCTCCTTTTGTATGAACCTAATGAGAGGATATAATTCTATTTTGAATTTATAGCTACATTAGATCATCAACACATTAAAAGTATTAAGCAATTAAAGAATGAGTCGTGTCCGGAAAAAATATCTAAACTATATTAAATAATATAGTAGCATTATTATATTCACATAAAATTGTTGAAGATAATTAATATAATCTTCAAATCTTTTGGTGGTTCTACCTATACCATGAAACCCCTGTTATAGCTTCATAAAACTACTTTAATAAACTCTTCAACAATGCTAAGGCTATCTTTAAGATAACAAGATTGATTGCAAAAGTATTTAATAACATAGCATTGGCTTTGCTCAACACTTTGAAAAACAATCCTAAGTTTACTTAAAAGAATTAATTTGTGTTTCATCATACATGTTATAATTTTTTTGTTAAAACAAAAAAAAACCTTTCATATTATCAAAATTAATATATATATTTCTTAAATATTTTTTAAATTAATAATTTAAAAATTGCAAATTTTATGATTATAATAATTATTATTATATATTAAATAAAATTAATAATTTTTCTTTGATTTTTTTCTTTTTTTTCAATTTCTGTAATTAGCAAGACTTGCGGTATAAGCATACCACTTATATCAAGGATTCAATATGAGAACTAGTTTCATTTAGATATAAACATTAGAGGCTAATCAGCCAAAAATTATGCTTAAACCTGGTTTCCATTGTTCATCAATATTAATGCTTAAATTGTTTTAGATTGCTTTTCCGTGTACAGAGTTATTTATAATTATGTTTAATACAGTTTTCAAACACATTGAACGATATTGCGACTTTGAGCAGAAGTAAATATGGATTTCAAACCCACGTGAAACAAACAATTGAAGACAATGATGGACGAGTTGCATGGTGTAGAAATCTGTGTTCTTACTTTGTTTCAGGTCATAGTTTGCAGACACATGTTGCCCCCAATCCAGCGATATTACTGGGTTGATTTTGCTCTCCGTTTAGCTGATTTTACGTTCTAATTACTTCCGACGTGCAAGGAATTTCGTTGACACAAACAAGTGAAGCCATGTTGGAGTAAATTATCCGTACGTTTATTCCATGGATAGCGATCAGGTATATGACCAAATAACAATAACAGAAAGACTAATAAATACTTCTAGTCAGTCATGTGGCCTATTCATTCGTAGGAATCAAATAACGGGACATCGACATCGAGGTACATTATGCATAGCTTAGTACAAGGCAGCATAATTGACATTGGACTTGTAACTTTCGTTGGGTTGCCAATTCTGTGGAATTACTTGATTTGCAGTGAGTGTTCGTGCAGTCGAAAGAGATTTTAAGCGGATAGAGAATGGTGCTGTCAAAGGTCCACTGTTCAGTGCCCAGTTTGCTCCCCATGACTGTTGCATTGGTTCCCACGTATCAGAGTTTGCCTGCAAGTGTAAACACAGCGTGAACCTCTGTGTCAGCATCGATATATAGATTAAACATCTAAACTATTTGTTTTAATATGGAAGAATAGTACCTGCTTTAGATAGACAGCTCCGAGATCACCGTCACCATTTTCAAATTCGATAAGCACAGAGAACCAATAATCACTGGAGCCTCCGTTAACATGGAATGTAATGTTCTTTCCCGGGTATTCGCATGGTACCCTACATAGAATAAAATACATTACAACGATAAGCCACCCAATTACCCAACAAACACAGCACACACACAAATCGAAGCAGTGAAATACAAGATGTATAGAGACGAGACTTACCTTTTGAACAAGATGTTTACGCGCCCAGCATTACGCAGATCGGAAGATTCCGCCGGAAATGCCATGTCGGAGAAGGCAGCCCCACTGAGGTCAAAGTGCGCTTTTTCTTCTGTGCATTCTGGGCATTCGTCCGTAATCACCACACTTACCGGAGTTTGTGAACATAAGCCATTCTGCTCGCATTTCACCTGTTTTCTTTGGGTAAGTTATTAGATGGGTACATCCTTCTCTTTCCAAGCAAACACATAAAAAATCGACAAGGTTCGCAGTTACATATATAGATATATACCTGATAGCACTCTCCACAGCCTTTCCCTCCTTTAAAGAGACGTGGACCAACTGCTGCAACTTTCGATGCGAAAGGTACTTGACCCACTAGACTTCCATATCCACACGCACCACCTGATCAATATATAACGACTATATTAGATTAAAAAAAAAACATACTTGCGTAGCTAACTGCTCTAGCGGGACGAAGCATGCAACACACCACGTTATAAATGTAAATATAAAACCAATACGGTTGGATTAGTTGGGGCTGAGTACTCATATACTTGCCTTCACTCCCATCTCCATTTGGAGGGCCATACCAGGTAGCAATACCAGGCTGCCATCCTTCCCCTTCAACTAAACCAATTGCTTCAAGTTGAGAGCATAGTACTAAACAAGCCGCTCCCATTACTATCAAATAAACCACTGAAAGGCTCAAATTCCTCATCACTTCTCTTCTATGCTTCACTACAACCTAACTTATCTGCCAAACATATTCATCAAAATTCCTCTTTATAGAAGTAACGAGCCATAGCCAGCAATTTGGTACCATGTCATGGTTTAGGAGCTTTGTGCTAAGTGTTTCCACAGATTCCTGCTCCGGCAAGTGAACGTCCATGATTATCATTATTAACCGGGAATGGGGACCAAGCTGAAAGATAAACGTGACAAAGGAGATATTATGGTGTAACTGATGGATGTGAACCTCCACAGGAGGCCTAACTTGTGTGATGCGCACTATCATTTCAAGGCCGTCGGGAAGATTAACCGGAAATAGAACGCACAATTTGACCTTAGGCCTAGGGTAGGGCACCCAATTCTTTACGCTGCTTTGATGGATCAGTCAAGATCATTTTGCTATGAAAATATCATGTGCATTTTTTTCCCCAGCTGAAGTGTAATTGGATCAGAACTCGGGTAACCCGCAATATTGGCTTTTTTTTTTTCCGGGTCCTTCAACCATATTGAAATTAAGCCACCGTTACAAATTTTCGAATATCCCATAGAATCGCCCGAATCCAGTCATTCACGTACATTTATTTCCTAGACAAATAATTTTAGGTCGATTACGTCTTCACATTGCACATTCCAGGCACTCTTATCCATAAGTTTTCCTTCCCATTATTTCACTGATCATTTTGGACAGAGTGTAAAGGAAACGCCTATCTAAAACCCAGTCCAAACATTACATAAAACCCAGTCCGAACATTACATAAAGGAATGGTTATAGATTAAAAGTAAGATTAATATCTATCATGATGTTTAATCAACGTGTATAGCGTAATCCTTTTTCATGAGTGATGCTCTTAGTTATAGTTTATCATTAACCATGCTCATAGGTATATATATTTAACCATGTTGACTATAATCAATTTATTTGGCGTTCACCGAGTCTCATATGGAATAAAGTATTTATTTTTATGTGAAATATGTTGGTGCTTTATGTTTTGGAGTCTTAGTATTCGATTAAATTTGACAAACTCTTGTCGCACACTCTTTTCTAGAGTGATATCCATCCAAAATAAAATAACTGACGTCCACCCATCTTCAAAGTCCCAACTTGTAATTTCAGGAAGTAATTCTTTATAGGATATCCTTCTCACTTTTAGCATATGCAGAGTTGAAGAATTAGTCTTTGGGTACTTAGCTCTTAGTTTACTTAGGTTTGGAATTTCTTTATACAAGTATGCACTTATAAAGTATTACAACACTAATCAAGAGTAGGAGATTTTTGAGATTTCATGAATGTAGAAATTATATTAACTATGAGGCTCAACATTTGAAAAGAAAGTGAGATATTAACAAGGATAATTTTCACACATTCTATATCATCTTTATTTTTATCTCTATAAGATGTAATATATGCTCTCAATGCCTTAAATATCACAATATATTCCTCAATGTGAACAAATCCAACCAAACCAACTTGAGAGAAGAAATTTTTAACTCCAAATCAGTTACATCAATTGTGTTTGTGTTTTCAAATAATTCTTGTCTTTTGATGTTCTCTTCATAAGTTCGCGTACTTCACCATATGGAAAAATAATTTAGGTTCAAACAACAAGGAAAATAGAAGAAGATCTTATTTTTACTTATGTTGGCATGTTTCATCATCAAGAGATAATATTTTATGTCATTGAAAGATATGCCATATGTTCTTGTTGCATGCTAAACCAATTATTTTGGTTGATCAAATACTATAATTTTATTCATTAAGACAAACAATGAGGGATTGATTCTCCATATTACACAATCTAACCCCTAGCAGTGCAACAAGTCATTGAACTAATAGATGAATATATAAGATTTTCCTTAGTTGACCTCAATAAATATAAAAATTAAATGTGCATACCTTAGAGATGCAAGAGGTGATCCCAACCTACCACTTAGAAAAATCATATTTGCTATGACACTCTAATCGTATTTTACCACTTTAACTCCTGTGTTTTACTAGATTGATAACACTTACTATCTTATGATTGGTTGATTGGAATTATATAAGTATTTTTTTTTTTAATTGTATAAAGTAACACCATATGGGTAACAATCCATCTTCCTTCATCTTCTTGTGCCAGAGGAAGTCGATATCTAGTCTTTGTTGATAAAAATAATGTGTTATATAGGATAGCATGACAATAATATTTTTACTTCCTATATGAAAAACAATGAAAATAGTTTCATTAGAGGTATTTGAATCCAAATATTCCCATTCATAAGATTCTTAGCCATTTTGGTATAGCCAACTAGTTGAAGCACCTTGTTACAATTTTAATGCCATCCCCATTGATCATAACACTTTAGACCATTACAAGATAGAGCAAATATGTAATGGAAATATTTGATGAATATCTCATTTGTATCTAGTGCCCCATTGCCTATTTTATTAGCTAGTTTGTAATGATACGAGACTATAATTAAATAGGTAGCATACATACCTTCTATTCTTGTTGAAGTTGATTTGAATAGTCATGAAAATATGTAAATTTAAACTTACATCGTGTACAAATTAAGCATCCTATTGTGCCCTTTTTAACCAAATTACCACCCTTAGATTACACACTTGTGTGGCCAACCTTTTCTTGAAGAAGGATGCTCTCCCCCTATAATATAGTGTTATAGAGAGCACATATGGAAAAAGGATAAAATTTTAAATTCAAAAAAATTCTTCCCTACTTCCTTTCTATATCGATGCCATAACATCCCTAGAAAAATTATATGGAAAGATTTGAATTACATTTTGTGAGCGTACCTTGGTGATAGCAAAGAAAATTTTGGAGAATGTAGGAATTCTCTAGTAGATTAAGAAGAAATAAAAATCTAAAAATTAAAAATCATTATATGCTTCCTATACCCAAAATGCTTATAAATTTGATTGAGTATTTTGTCCCTATTTTTGAAAGAATGATTATTTTTTGTGAATATACTTTTTGCATGATCAAGTAATGTTGTTCCATACCTCCACTTTATACCATGTTGGAATTCACAATATATTCTTAAAATAAACAAAAGTAACCCATGCACTTAAATATTATATACAAAGTGTAAGGGGGTAAAAAATATAAAAGAGAAAAAATTGTAAGGTGACTGTAAGCAGGTAAGTAATAACTATATTGTCTATGGATAAAAATCACAACACTCCAATAATTAAGGATGGAGTGATGGGTGTATTTGTAAAAATATCAAAACCTAAATTACATAAATAATACTAACCTAATCAAACATAGCAAGAGGATTTTGAAATTAATTTCATTTTTCTAAGGTGGGTTTAACCATAGTCCATAAAAATTACATTAAATATATTATAAATATTGAAATAGAGTTTACAAGGGATTCCCTTATGCATATTGAATATTACATCATACAATTATTACCTTGTTCATGAATTATATTACACTTTCAATAAATGTTACCAAGGGTTTCATATAAGGAATGAGTAAGAGCAAGGAGCCTTCATCCATATTGATTTCTTTAGGGCACATTTTATAAATCCTTTCAAATGAAAACAACATAAGGCTATCAAAATAAGTAATAAGGGCAACCTCACATCTGACTTCACATCAACCTCACATCTTGGAGATGAGTTGCTCTCCAACTTATCCAAATAATTGACTTTATTAGAAGACAGGATAGGGGATTCCTCAATATTTGACACCTTGGTAGAATTCAAGAGAGCCATTTTTGACATTAGTATTTTGAACCTCCTCATGCTAGTGCTACTTCACCCCACACACAAAAAAGGTGGATTTATTTGGGCTTTAGTTTACATCGAGGTGATGACCAAGACAGAATTCAAACAAAGTAGAGGAAAGGATAATCCTTTTGAAGAATCCTAGGATTCACTTAGGATAAGACCAGTTGAGAGAATAATTTATTGCTCAAGCTTTAAGTTAGGAAAGTACTCGAGATCAAAGTTTGTCTTCTAAGAGGAAGAATCTAAATTATTCAAATATTTTTAAACAACCAAAAAGCATAGCTATCCATAAGAGTGGATAGAAAATTGTCACCTGAAATATTCCTAGAAGGTACCACATAATAAAATATGATTTTGATCAAACATTGATGAAGGTTAATTTTAAATTTACCTCTTTGAAACCCCCAGGTTAAATGATCATATTAACCGCAATAGGGGGTGTGGGAATCCAAATAGTATATGATATCATATTAACCACAAAAGGTATCACCAACTCCCTAGCTAGTTTCAAGCCTACTACTCTTACTAATTTTCATTCGAAATTCATGGAAACATCTTCTTTGCAATACGAGGTCACATTTTCCAAATCTTCATTCCTAAAACTAATGTAGTTTATTTTTAATATAAGTGTAATAAAAAATATATTTGTGTTTATTATGATGGATATCATGATGCCAAACACCGGGTAATTAGAAAACTAGATATACCTAGATGGTCCAATTTATAGATTTTTATGAAGAAGTTGAACACAAATATTTAAAACAAAGAGAAGTTTTTATTATTTTATCCAAGAAAAAAGTTATGAGATTTAATAGGGTTGTAGGATAATATGGGATAAATTATGATCAATAACAAATAAGGTATCACCATTCCCTTATAGATAAAATAAGAAGAGACATATGAAGGATTAAGTCTAGGAAGACACTCTCGATGAATCTCCAAAACTAATGGGTAATAACAAAATGAAAGCAATGGAAATCAATCAAATGGACAAGGAGTTAGCCTTAAAATGTAGATATAAAGGGAAAAATGATGATTTTATAAATCATATCATAAACATATACTAAATATTAGAATATATCAAAAGGGAAATTAAAACACAATATAGGATATTATAAAAGGACATATCCAAGAAGCAAGAAAACTAAAAACTCATAAACCCTAGTAAGCAAATTTTGTAGGTAACTCAAAAATAAAAGGAAGATCATAAGGATGAGGGAAACAAAATTATTGACAATATTGTTGAAGGTCATATTGATTTCTTAATAACAAATAATATTACCTCAACTAGAAGTATTTTCATGGATTTGATAGAGAAGTTTTATAAAGAATTTAGTTCAATGGCGGAAGAGGAATGGCCTATCTATCATAGACATGTAAAGCTCATGAACCAAATACAAATAAAGGATGACATAGTCTATGAAGAGATCAATATATACAACCATTATCTAAAATTATTGATGATATCATCAAATATTGAAGTAACCAAATATGAAAATGCTAATATAAATAATATGAGTAGGTATGGTAATTTAGTCTTATGGAGAACTTAGACTAATGTGATAGGTGAATCTTTGCAAGAAGCAATAAATAATTATTCCAAGTGGAGCATTAGGTCTATTAACAAGAGCCTAAACATGTACTAGTCTCTAAAAATTATGGGTATTATAGTTGGCATGAAAGAAGAATAACAATTGAAAAAATATTTTCTACATTGGATGAGAGAGTTGGAAATTTAGCCAAATTATTTCACATATTGATTTCTATATGATAAAATAACCATCACATAAAATACTTTTATATAATGCCAATATATCACAAAGTAAAGCTCTATACATAATCATTGAAATACATCAAAATTCATTATAATGCATAGATAGTTTTCTCCATTATATAACTTTTCATGACTTTTGTTGTTTTCAAACAACCTGGAAGATGTGACCTTTGATATACCTCACATTATGAAAAAACTCTCATGATTACATGAATCTTCACATTACATCTTGTCACATATTTATGAATCTTCACTACCATACTTGAGATATAACACCTATGACTCTTCGCTTGCTCCATTGATACCTTCCTCACTTTATTACATAACACATAATGCTCTTCACACTTTGATGCATACATTAGAAAAAGTTCGAAAATAATATTTACAATAATACTCAAAGGTACTTCAATGTTACCAAATAATATAAAATCTCCAACACCCCTTCCCATATTATATTATTTTTTTAATGGTATTTTTTTGTACATAGCCGAATCTAAAATATCTCATACTTGTTTCATCCATGTGTTTTTGTATAAATATATACAGGTTGATCATCAATGGGGACATAATATATCTAAAGATGATGGTCTAAAACATGATCTCTAATAAAGTGACATATACCTTCAATATGTTTTATTCATTCATGAATCATATTTTTTATTCATTCATGAATCAATATTGTAGGAGTCCTTTTTATTCCTATATCTAATAAAATGTGTTGTAACCAGAGTGCTTCCCATACAACATCTCTTGTTGCATGATATTTAACTTCTATTTATGAAAGAGCCATTGCATGTTGCTTGTTCCTATACCATGAGGTAGATCTTGATCCAATATGAAATACATATCTTGGTGTTGATTTTATGTCATTTGTGGATCCAATATTATTAGAATATAAAAAACTCTACATGTAAAGATGATCATTTCTTTTGTATTTTATGTCGTATTCTATGGTTTTACTAGTATATTATAGTATTCTCTTTGCTTCCTTCTAATAAATTCCCTGAGTTCTTCCCTAAACCTAGAGAGATAATGTATAGAAAAAAAATCATGTCTAGTAGAAAAAACTAGTGATGACTTATCATCTATTGATAATTGTAGTCCTTGCTCTATTGGAGTATCTTTAGGTTTACATTTTATCATTCTATATATTTCTAGTGACTATGAATTATTATTCTTTAATCGATTCATTAAAAATTTATAATTTTGAATCTTCAAATAAATAATTTTCTTGATCTGATAAAATATTCAAAAGAGGGCAAGTATTGACCTTTGAAATTTTATTGAGATTTTTGTTCCCTTCATCACAAACCACTTCTCTACTTACATGAAATTTACTTTTAATCATATCAATTACTCTATATAATGTTATCATCATCATAGCCAAGAAATATCCCACATATAGTTTTTAATCTAATTTCGTACTTTTTTACTTTGGTATATGCACATATGCTTTACATTAGAAAAATATTTAGATATTCCACAAAAGGTTATCATCATGACCAAAGATTTTTTAGGAGTAATATTTTTAAGTATTGTTATGGATGATCTATTTTGTATGTATACTATATTTTTAAATGCTTCTGCCCAATATTATCAATCACGTTTATTATTCCAACATCATGAATACATATTATTATATTTATTGGCCAACAAGTTGTAGTGAATAATTTATTGCAATATCATGAATAAATATTATTATATTTGTCATCAATATCATTGATCACCCATGCATCTAAAAAAAATCCCACCTTTTTATTATTGTCATAAAGTGATGGGCAGAAATAATATTGTGGTCAATACCTATAACATGGATAAAACCATCAAAATATCAAGATTTGATAGTCATATCACTCATCCAAAGACATGCAAGAAATAATCATCATTAGAGATGACTTGATCACTATGATGATGTTTCTTATAATTAATCAAATCATGAAAATCCTTTTTTATGTGTTGTATTTGTCTAAAATCTACAATCCGTTCCACAAAATATATAGAAATCTAGTATGTTGAGTGAGCCGCCATGTGTTACGATAAAGTACCATCTTCATGCTCATTATCTCTTTGTGTAATAAGGAGAGAATACTCATCTCCATATTTCATAGCCTTATCCTCAAGCTTCTTGATTCTAAGAGATAATACCTTAGTTAAATTATATCCCTACATGTTATGAAAACCCCAAGTAATATTCTTGTATTATTTTTTGAAGAAATTCCACCTCTATTATCTTAGGTTTTCCATTTTTTATGACACATATTCTTACATTGTTTCTCCTCTTGTATGAACCTAATGAGAGGATATAATTCTATTTTGAATTTATAGCTACATTAGATCATCAACACATTAAAAGTATTAAGCAATTAAAGAATGAGTCGTGTCCGGAAAAAATATCTAAACTATATTAAATAATATAGTAGCATTATTATATTCACATAAAATTGTTGAGGATAATTAATGTAATCTTCAAATATTTTGGTGCTACCACCTATAGCATTAAACCCCTCTTATAGCTTCATGAAAATCCTTTAATAAACTCTTCAAAAATGCTAGTACTGGCGATTGCTATAGTGGATGACTTTGTATGTATACATGTGGTTTTTCTTTTTTTGTATTTTTTGATGGTATTGTAAAAAGTAGTGCAATTGGTTTAGAAATGTAGCTAAGGTTTTCTGAGACTTGGACAGTTTTAACTCACTAACCATGACTGTACTTTATCTTACAAGACTTTTAAACAAGGTATGAATAGAACTTGTTTTTGACCAAGCTATTTCACATCCCTGTGTGTGCAATTGAGTTCATTTATGTGGTATTTGTTAGGATACCGCCAGTGCCAGATGGGCTTTCAACCGAACCTGTACTGAGGATCACCTAATTAGCTCCACTAACTCCTTTGTTGTATTTAGTTATATTAATCTGTGGTGTAATCCAGGATACCATAAGCTAGCTCATCCTTATGCAAACATTGGTCTACACACATGCAAAGCGAATGTGACAGAAATATCGTCATGCGGGTAGGATACCACCATTGCCAGATAGGCTATCAACCAAACCTATAATGAGGATCACCTAGATGGTTTTCGAATGCTGAGAATTCCAGGGATTCAAGTTCGAGATATTTGTTGGCTGAATGATTTAGAAAGTTGCTCGTCTATATAGTGATGAAAATCACTTGTTTATTTTCTATTAATTCTTTTTTAGCAAGGATTTTGAATAGTAGTGATAACCACTGTTATTTGATTTTGTATTTTGAGTATTGTGAGTTTGGGCTGGTGAGTGGCCTTGATCCTTGTGGACTTGGGGACGACTACCCATCCTTTGCAGGGACGTGTAGTACGAATCCTTACGACGTTAGGGACCAAGGGGGTGATGGAGATTATGCAGTAAGGGCATTGATCTTTTAGGCCTTGGGGATGACTACCGATCCTGGTTAGGGGCGGATAGTATGAATCCTTACAACTTGGAGACCAAAGGTGAATGGAAAGTGTTAGGATGATGATTTGTTGGAATTTTGTTTGTGAATGGTATTGATCCCTTTAGTTTTTGGGGATGACTACCCATCCTTGGCAGGGACGTGTAGTACAAATCTTTACAACTTTGGGAACCAACTATGATTGGGATTTGGTAGTGGTGAAAACCACTGTATATGGAGGTGAATGGATAGGAAATAGTTTGTCCTTTTGTCAATTCTCAGCATTTTGGAACCATTCGCACAGGGGGATGAGCAAGATAACCGTTTCAATTATGGTGACCTGGATTACTACGCAGGTTTCATCTTTTGTTCACACAACTTGGGAATTTTTATGTGTTTTAATTTGTGTTGGGATGTTACGTAACAAGGTGTATTTCAAGTGTAACTCTACCTTCGTAAAATCTATCTGACTCGGTACATTACATGGCTAAAGAGCAAAATGATGACTCAATCACGAAAACTCTTGATATGTTAGAAGACCACTGACTCTAGTGTGGTAAAAAGCAATGCATGGTGTTTTTGTTGTTTTTGTAAAATGGAACAAGATGGACTAGCAAAGCAATTACAACCTATGGTGCCTTTGACTTGTATGACCACAAATATGCAATGTATGGATGCGATGTTTTAATGCAGCTATGTATTTTTGTATTTTTGATGGATTGATTTTTGTGAATATGAAGATGAAGTGTGAGAAGAGCTCTCTATTGATGAATTTGAGTATGCCTAGAAATGAGATGCAAATTTTTGTTGTTTTTGATGATTTTTGTTGTTTTTGAATTTTCTTGATTTTTGACCAAGCGATTTTAAGGATCCTTGGAGCATTTTTGGATTGACCAAGCGATTTTAGGGATCCTTGGAGCATTTTTGGGATTGACTAAGTGATTATAGAATCCTTGGAGCATTTTTGGGATATGGCTCTCTTAGATATGAAATGGTCACAAATGACTGATATTCAAGGGTTCTGTTTCCTTGATACCGTCAAGAGAAGCTAGTCGGTATGTCCCGGGTCCTATTTTGCTATCAATGACATATGGACCTAACCAATTTGCCACAAATTTGTCCCTTAGGTGGGATGGCAAACTAGAATTCTGCTGGTTTTCCTTCAAAACCAAATCACCAACCCGAAAGTCTCTGAGGTGAACTTTCATGTTGTAAGCTTTCTTAAGTCGCTCTTGATAAATACGTAAATGCTCAAGAGCATTAACGCGTTGTTCGTCAAGCAACGTAAGCTGGTCTAACCACGCCTGCCACGTAGAGTCATCATCGGTGAACTCCTGCATTGATATGCGCAGGGAAGGAATATCCAACTCTAGAGGCATGACTGCCTTAGAGCCATACACAAGCAAAAATGGAGTGGCCCTAGTGGGTGTCCGAATGCTAGTGCGATAGGCCCATAGGGCAAGTTGGATTTGAATGTTCCAATCCTTATGACTGTCTGTGATGGTATTTTTAAGGATGACAACTAGCATTTTGTTTGACACCTCTGCTTGCCCATTCGCATACGGATAATAGGGTATCGAAAAGCTATGCTGAATCTTGTACTTTGTGGTCAAAGCACGCACGTATTTGTTCTTGAAAGGTGTCCCATTATCCGAGACTATTTTGGATGGAATACCAAAATGACATATGATGTTATGCAAAATGAACTCCACAATGCGGGGTTCTGTCATAGAGGTAAGCGGAATCGCTTCCACCCACTTGGTAAAATAATCTGTGGCCATTATGATAAATGTGTGATGGCCTAACGACGCAAGGGAGATCTTTCCAATTAGATTGAAGCCCCACTGCAAGAACGGCCAAGCAGACTGGACTGTCTACAAGGCCTGGGAAGGTACGTGCATCAAATTGGCATGATGTTGACACTTCATGCACTTCTTGACATATGTGCAACAATATCGCTCTAAAGATGGCCAATAATAGCCCATGCAAAGAATGCACTTTGCGATGGCCATACCACTAAAGTGGCCACCACATGTACCATCATGCGCTTGGGCGACTGCCCAAGTGGACTCTTGCTGGTCCAAGCAACGAAGGAGGATTCCTTCATAGCTACGACGATACAAAATGTCTCCTATCAAGACATACTTAGCCGCTTTTTGCTTGAGTGCTCGTTTTGTGGCATGAGTCAATCCAAGCGGGAGATTACCTAACTTGAGGTAGTCTCTAATGGGTAAATACCAGTCCTGTTGATCAAAAACCTCGACAGTATGAACAGCCACTCCCTCTTGAAGTTCATCCCTAGCAAATGTTGAATGGGATAGAACCTGTAAGAATAGCATTGTGTTGCTATTAATAGTAGGGGAGAACAAGGACCCCCAGTTGGTGCACTTTAGATGATCTCAGATTTGAGAGAAATTCTTCGACGATGGTTCAATCTGGATCATGTGGATTCCTGGTGTCAAGTCTGAGCTTGCACGCTCCATCACATATTGTAATAAGGTTTTGACTTGAATGGTTGTCATATCACCGGAAAGGTCTTGCGGGATTAGCGACCCCAAGGAGGCCATTGTGTCCGCAAAATGATTCGATGATCGAGGGAGTGCCTCGATGTCATACCACTCAAGTTTTGACAGGAATTTGTCTACAAGGGCTTTATAAGCCTACAAGATTGGGCATTTGCATTGATATACCCCTTTGACTTGATTGACTATTAATAGCGAATCACCAAAGATATTCAGTCGTTTGATGTTCATGGCGATTGTTGTCTGAAGACCTAGGAGCAAGGCTTCATACTCTGCATTATTTTTGGTGCATGGGAAGTTTAATTTAAATGACAGGGGCATTGGAGCACCTTGCAGTGTGAAGAATACAATTCCCATGCCACCACCTTGCTCACATTTAAAACCATCGAAGAATAGGGTTTTGTCGGCCTGTGACTCAGGCTCATCAGAATCTGGTGATTCTGAGACATGGAAGACCCCATCATCGGGTAGTTCTATGACTAGAGGCTGATCGTCTTCAAGAGGAGCCTCTGCTAGTTGATCAACTATGACTTGTCCTTTGATAGATTTTTGTCCAATAAAATCTATGTCAAATTTCATCAACAACATGATCCATTTTGCCGTGCGACTACTATGATAAGTATGACTCATCATGTATCACAATGGATTCTCCTTAGACACAACATACGTAGTGTTGCTTAGCATGTAGTGGCGTAGCTTTTTGGTAGCAAACACCACTTCCAAGCAGAGTTTCTCAATGTATGCATAGTTAAGTTCATAACTGACCAGGGTGCGGCTAAGATAGTAAGTAGCATGTTCCTTGTGAAGTTCATTCTTCTGGGCTAACATGGCGCCCAGTGCCACCTCAGTAGCTGAGATGTATAAGTAGAACATCACTCCTGGTCTAGGTGGTGCCAATACTGGCTGCGAAGCCAGGTATTGTTTGATTTCGTCAAAGGTTGACTGACACTCGTCATCCCAATGAAATGTAACCCCCTTGTGCAATAATTTGTTAATGGGTCGGCACTTGTCAGATAATTGCGCTATAAAGCGTTTAATTGACGCGACCTTTCCCTGCAGACTTCTGAGCTGCTTGATTGTAGTTGGGGGAACCATTTCAAGGATTGCCTTGACTTTCTTTGGGTCCACCTCGATTCCTCGCTTTGAGACTATGAAACCCAAGAGTTTTCTAGATGTGACGCCAAATACGCACTTCTTAGGATTTAGTCTAACTTTAAGTCATCAATATGATTTGAGCACAAAAGAGACTTGGCTAACAAATCATCCATGTAATCTTCCAAAGTTTTGTGCATGTAGTCATGGAAGATGTATGTCATGGCACGTTCGTAAGTGGCACTAGCATTTTTAAGGCCAAAAGGCATGACCTTATAACAAAATGTACCCCAAGGCATTGTGAACACCATTTTTAGTTGGTCTTTAGGATTGATACGAATCTGATTGTATCTTGAGAAACCATCCATGATGTAGAGCATTTCGTGACCTGCTGTAGCGTCTACCAATGCGTCGATGCTTGACAAGGGGAAATCATCCTTGGGACTCGCTTTGTTTAGATCTCAAAAATCAATGCATATGCGAATCCTCCCATCGGGCTTCTTGACGAAAACCATGTTGGACAGCCATGGCGGATAATCCACGCAGATGACAAACTATGCATCCAATAGCTTTTGCAATTCATATTTGACCATCAAGGCCACTGTTGGGTGCATCTTACATAGTTTTTGCTTTATAGGATTGATTGTTGGATCAAGCGTTAAATTATCCGTGACTAGCTACGGGTCTAGTCCTAGCATATCCCTGTACGACCATGCAAAAACCTCCTTCTTCTCTTTGAGAAGGGCAATGTAGTTGGCTTGCTCTTCGATGGAAATACTTACCCCCAGCTTGAGAATCTATGGATTCATTAGATCTATGCTGATATCTACATCAGTTGTCTCCTCGACTGAAATGTAGGATCCATCCTCCAACTGATATGGAGTCGAGATCAAATGGATATCATTAGATGAATTTAGATCTGCGTTGGGAACCTCGGGTTCCTCTTCAGCCTAAAAAATATCTTGAGTTGTCCCTAGGGTAAAATGAGGCATTTCACCGAAATGCCAGTACTCTGATGGTGATAAAGGTGAATTGACGTGATCCCAGTCGATGGCATCTATGTCTAGATGCAATGACCATGCTGGATCGACCATATTGCGGATGGATTCGGTCAAATCAATGGAGATCATGTGGATGGAATGAATTTTGTCTTCATTACCGTGGGTATAATAACTTGAATCTTTTGGATGCTCCCTATACTCTGGATCTGGATCTAGGGGAATGGGCACGAACGGATCAGCCCTATGTACTGATAGGAGGACAGGGTCTGCCCTCGGTACTGTTGTCATGATAGGGTCTCGGGGTGGACGATGCTCATCGTGAATTTGGAGCCATGGATCCAACACTTGGTCCCACCCCCATTGGGTCTACCCACCATTCATGCCCTAACCTTATGCCCATCTCTCCCATCAGATCTTCATGAGTTAAAGGGTGATTATGCCATCGTGCATGATTGAGATAGTTCATCTCAGTCTCATCTTCTGAATCACTTTCGAAGATCCAAAAATGTTCATTCTCTTCAAAAACTATTACTTGCGACATTGAGGGTTCTCCTTTTTCCAGCAAGTTGATCTGGTCCCATGGCGGTTGTTCTACTCTTGGTGGAGGGACCTGATTGTCTTAACATTGTATTGACTCAACTGGAACCTCTAAGGGGAATAGCTTCAAGAAGATGTTCGGACATCGTTTATGTTCTCTTTGGGGATTAGTATCTGAACTTTCACCTCTATCTAGCAAAGGAGAGGGATTATTGGTGTTGCCAAGGGTGTTTGTTGACCATGAGAGGTAATCTCCCAGTGTATATTCTGTATTTGGGTTGGCATAAAGATCTGGTGCCAATCCCCCCTTGTTGCCTATTTCTAGGCCTTGCATATTTTCTACCAAGATGTCTAAGGGCAGGGGGTGGTTGAACCCTACTCCCGATTTATCATATGGCATCTGATATATTGGTTGGCAAAGGACATGCATCCCTTGCTCATATCTGCCTAGCCCGTATCCATGCCAATTGCATTGGTCGAGATATCTTAATGCAAAATTCGGGTTTGACAGATAATTGATATTTTTAGCAAAAGGCTCTTCACCTTCGTCCTTTTGCTTGCATGGTTCAAGACCATGATCAAGGCCCCCATACACAAAATTTGTCTGGTTTTTTGGGTAACCTAGAGGAATAATTGTTCCTATGGGAAGGTGAGGTATCCCCATGTCTTGTACTGATTCTAATGTGGGTGTTGCCACAACATTCTGCACTAAACACTCCCCCAGGCCCGTACTAGCCATTTCAACAGTGATTGTTGATGCTTGGGAGGGAGGGAACGGGAGTCCTTCCTGAGTCCATTCCATGTTTGGTGGGTTAGGAGTCTCAGCTTTCATTGTGCTAGGTATTTCCTCTGTTGATATCGTTGATATTGTTGGCAACCCCTCTTCTAGGGGCTAAGCCTCTTCCATGATCTATTTTCCCTTGTCCTTATGTTTAGCCATGACAGGTGGCATTGGTAGTGAAGGAGCAGATGATGAAGACTCACCTGGCTAGGATTTTGATGATTTGGTCACCAGTGGTGCCTACGATATTGGACCCTGCTTAGATGGATTTAATTGGAAATCCAAATGCATTGAAGGGAGGGTCGATTGAGGCATTAATTACATCGCATTGCAATACTTGAAGGGTTCTAAGTCCATCGGGACTACATGTATTTCTCCTTCAAATGCATACTTTAAGCACTGGTGAGCGATTGAAGGGACACACTTCATGTCCTTGATCCAAGGTCGCCCTAGCAGTATGTTGTAAGCCATCTCGCCTTCCAGAACATGGCACAATGTTGGTATTTTCTTTTGTCCTACCTGGACAGGTAGAACAACTGTGCTGACTGTCGAGCATATTGCATCATTGAAAGCTCGTAGTGTGTATGTGGAGGCTATGATATGAGAGGCTGGTAGCTTCAAATATTTTAGTGCTGTAGTGGTAATGATGTTACTGGATGAGCCAGTATCTACCAACACTCTCTTGTATGGGATCCCATTGACCCGTGTGATAACATGCAGGGATGGATCTACCGTGTCATTCGATATTGTTTTGACTTCATCCTCTCTGAAGGTAATGACCAGCTCCGTACATCATTTCACATGTCCCACGAAGTTGTTGAAATAATTTGCTTCATGAGGCTGTAATTCGATGGCTTTTAAAATTTCCATAAGAGCTTCCCTATGAGGTGTTGATTGTTGAATAAGCTCGTAAATGGAAATCCTAGCCGATGTGGTCCGCAAACTCTATGTGAGTTTGGTACGTATCATGACCTCGGGTCTAGGCAGAGGCAACTGCACAGGACGTTGTTGAGGCTACGACGTTGTTGGAAATTCCCTCGTAGCTACCTCGGGGGCAACTCCTGGGTACTTTTTGTTCCTGGTCACTATGCTGATCATTCCCACAAATCCTTGCATGGGAATATTCTGTCGCACCTCATTAACCTGGAGAGGTTTTTCCTGTGCCTCATGGACAGGCAAAGGGTCCTTGAATACCCCCATTTATTTATTATTTGGTGCTATGGGGTTGTCCACGACCAATGTTTTATTGTCGATCAAATCTTGGATTAATCCTTTGAATTTACAGCATCCATTCAAGTCTTGTCCCCTTCGCCTATGGAATCTATAATATAATTCCTCTCTGTATCCCTTAGGCTTTGGAGCATTAGGGTCTACAGTTTGGATCTCTGGAAGGGTGACTAAATTTGCCACTGACAAGCGGTCAAATAAGGAGTCCCTAGACTCCACATAAGGGGTGAATTGTCGCATAGGGTGACGCTGCTAATTCTGCTCTTGTTTCTTATTATCTCTTTCATAACTAGGAGGCACTGCCTGGTAATTAGCCTTTTGGGGCTGTATTTCTTGCACAGGCTTGGGAACATTTATTGCAACTTGGTTAACCGTAGCGGGTTGTGATTGCGTTCTCTCGATCTTGGTGGTTTTGTTCCACTCTTTATTTTTAGGCTTGGTGATTGTGCCCTCGCCTATTTTGATCTCTTCTATAACTCTGGCTTGCGCAAAAGCTTCTTCTAAACTATCATATTGCTGCAGCAACAATAGCCCAGAGATTGATTTTAAGCAACTCCGTGCAAACATCTGTGTGAGATCAGACATAGGGGGACGGTAGGGTAGCTTAGAAAGAAAAGCCCTCCATTGATTCCTGTATGCTGCCATTGTTTCTTTCTCATATTGCCTGAGGCTAGCCATATCACTCAGTGATGCCTTCTTCTTTGTGTTGAAGGCAAAGCGTTCAAGAAACACATCTACTAATTGATCTAGGTTGTTTATGTTATGTTTTGGCAACTGTGTGAATCAATCTAAGGCAGGAACTACGAATGTGGTTATGAATGTCCTAAGCAACAATGCATCATTATCTTGGATGCCGAAGCATTGACTTAGGAACCTTGTGACATGTTCTTGTGCATCCTCTTCACCTTTAAAGACTGCCAATTGAGGCAACTTGAAATGTTTGGGGTAAAGAGGTGTGGGCACTGAGGGATGCACTGGATGACTGCGGAGTTGACGTAATGTGGGTTTTTCATGCCCAGAAGCTTTTGTCTCCACAGACTCCAAACGCTCTAATAGCGCTTTGTATGCATCAAAATATTTTATTTCTTCCTCTTTTTTTTGCTCCCGTTGTGAGTTATGGGAGACTGGAGGCCTATGGGGGGGTGGCCGAATGGCAGCCCTCCCGCCTTGATGGGGCGTTTTGGTCCGTTCTATTTTTGGTTCATACTCCTCATAAACTTCTTGAGGAGTCTCTGGTCGAGACCTATGACCCTGATTGAGTCCCCACTGAGGGTACCCATCATTGTTTTGGGGAGTGGCCTCCCTCTCGGTTCTATAAGGTCTCGGAGGCAAAGCTTAACGAGGTCGCAGAGACCTATCCTGCACCAAAGGGTTGTGCCTCTCATATTGTTCTACTTTCTGGGTGCGAGGGGTTGGCACCCTCTTAAGGAGTTTATACTACAACTCATCCACTTCGTGTTGCATGCACTCTTTATTCAGGCGGTATAAGTACTCTAACTCCTGATGATCTTGCTCAAGCTACGTGATTCGGGCTTGGCGGGCGGCATGTCTGGTGACTGCTGGGTCAACTTGGTCTACCCTATGTTTCTCAGGAGGCTTGAATGTTTCTCCTATGTGTTTGCCTTGATCTTGATGATCTAAAATTTCAATGGGTTGCTTCCCTCTGTCGATTCTGGAAAAAGAAACACTAATTACAATGAAAACAACTAGCTTGATGCATGAAAGAACACGGATATAATCAAATGAAAAGCAAGAGAACATCCCTTTTTATTAATGTGATTCCGCTCGGTTACAATACATCTCCTCCCCTTTTAAGGGCTAGGAGAGTTAGCATGTTTCTATTACAACAAGTGAATAGTGATCTTCTTCCGCATGCCCACATTTGAAACGGGCGGGCCAAAGTGTTACCGCCGCTTATTGCTGATGAATCTTTGCTCCTTGCTGTTCTTCCTACGTTCAAAGAAATAGCAAACCGTTTAGTAGCACCTGTGTTAAAATGAAACATTTACTTGAAATTAATGAAAGATGTATGCCTAAGATCATTGAAAACAATGAATAAAATGGATATAAATGACCTGCACATTTAACAGAATAAGCACATACTAAACGAATAGACTAAAATGACAGAACATAGAATGTAGAATGTAATGCATCTAACAGAAGAGGGTAGAATGTAATGCTGCAATGAAAAGCATGAGATCAATGGCAAAATATGAAACTGGCAAAAATGTGTGGGGTGCCCAAGCGGGCCGCCCCCGTTAGAACTTGATTACGACACCAATCCACTAAGGAAGGGCCCAAAATCTCTTAGGTTGAGTTGTCTATGAATTGGTGGATTTTAGTGGTAAAATGTCGGGTTGAGGTCTGATTCACGCTTCGAAAAACCACCCAACAACCTCTCTTGCGAAAGATATTAATGGATATGAAAAGCTGAATCAAAACGAATGCAATCGGGTCTTTGAATGGACAACACTTCATTGCTTGGAAATTTTTTTCAACCTCCCCCTTTTGGGTGGGAAAATCCACCATTTTATAGACCCACGGGGTCTCTTTGGAAAGGTACGCAGGGACACCACGTGGTGGCCATGCCTTCCCAAGAGGGAGGAGACTCCTCCCTGACTTGGGCTTACATGATTTCCCTTGTGACAGTCTGCTAACTACCAATTTTCCCACCTATGCGCGCATGCATAGCAGGTGGCAATAATTGACTGTAAGAGCTGCCACTCGTTTTAATGTCTGCCTTTGATGTTTTAATGTTTTCTTTTAATGTTTTAATGTTTGCTTTTCATTTTGCTTATTTTAATGTTTTTTTTTTTGTTTAACTGTGAAGTTCTTGTCGCGATATCGCGACGTCGCGATATCGCGACGGTCGCGATGTCGCGCAGTCCCGATATCATGATGGTCGTGATATCGTGATAGTCATGACATCGCACTATCATGATATCGTGACAGTCATGATATCGCGATGGTCGTGATATCATGACAGTCATGACGTCGCGCTGTCGCGATGTCGCGATAGTAGCGATATCACGACAGTCGTAACGTCGCGCTGTCACGATGTTGTGACTATCATGATGTTGCGACTGTTGTGATATCACGATAGCTCCAGCCACTGCACCTTGTTCCCCACTGAAAGCATGAGATTCCAAAAAAAGAAACACTAATTACAATGAAAACAACTAGCTTGATGCATGAAATAACACGGATATAATCAAATCAAAAGTAGGAGCACAACCCTTTTTATTAATGTGATTTCGCTTGGTTACAATACATCTCCTCCCCTTTTAAGGGCTAGGAGAGTTAGCATGTTTCTATTACAACAAGTGAATAGTGATCTTCTTTCGCATGCCCACATTTGAAATGGGCGGGCCAAAGTGTTACCGTCGCTTATTGCTGATGAATCTTTGCTCCTTGCTGTTCTTCCTACGTTCAAAGAAACAACAAACCGTTTAGTAGCACCTGTGTTAAAATGAAACATTTACTTCTTGAAATTAGTGAAAGATGTATGCCTAAGATCATTGAAAACAGTGAATAAAATGAATATAAATGACCTGCACGTTTAACAGAATAAGCACGTAATGAACGAATAGACTAAAATGATAGAACGTAGAACGTAGAACGTAATGCATCTAACAGAATAGCGTAGAACGTAATGCTGCAATGTAAAGCATGAGATCAATGGCAAAATATGAAACTAGCAAAAAGGTGTGGGGTGCCCAAGCGGGCCGCCCCCGTTAGAACTTGATTACGACGCCAATCCACTAAGGAAGGGCCCAGAATCTCTTAGGTTGAGTTGTCGGTGAATTGGTGGATTACGGTGGTAAAATGTCGGGTTGAGGTCCGATTCACGCTTCGAAAAACCACCCAACAACCTCTCTTGCGAAAGAGATTAATGGATATGAAAAGCTGAATCAAAACGGATGCAATCGGGTCTTTGAATGGACAGCACTTCGTTGCTTGGAAATGTCTGTCAACCTCCTCCTTTTGGGTGGGAAAATCCACCATTTTATAGACCCACGGGGTCTCTTTGGAAAGGTACGCAGGGACGCCACGTGGCGGCCATGCCTTCCCAAGAGGGAGGAGACTCCTCCCTGACTTGGGCTTACATGACTGCCCTTGTGATAGTCTGCTAACTGCCAATTTTCCCACCTACGCACGCATGCACAGCAGGTGGCAATAATTGACTGTAAGAGCTGCCACTCATTTTAATGTCCTCCTTTGATGTTTTAATGTTTGCTTTTAATTTTTTAATGTTTTCTTTTGATGTTTTAATGTTTGCTTATTTTAATGTTTTGTTTGCTTATTTTAATGTTTTGTTTTTGTTTAACTGTGAAGTTCTTGTCACGATATCGCGACACAAACAGGGGAACAAGGCGCAGCGGCTGGAGCTATCGCGATATCATGACAGTCGCGACATCACGATAGTGCAACGTCATGACTGTCGTGATATCGCTACTGTTGCAACATCACGACAGCGCGACATCGTGACTGTCATGATATCACGACCGTCACGATATCGCGACCGCACGATGTCATGACTATCGTGATATCGTGATCGTCACGATTTTGTGGCAGCGCGATGTCGCAACTGTCGCGATATCACGACTGTCACGATATCATGATAGTGCGACGTCGCGACTGTCGTGATATCACAACTGTCGCGATATCGCGATAGGCAGCAACTCTTTTGCCTAAGTGTCCCAAAAAGCAATTTTTGCCTAAGTGTCCCAAAAAGCAATTTTTGCCTAAGTGTCCCAAAAAGCAATTTTTGCCTAAGTGTAACCAAAGCACTATCATGTAACCGGATTGGTACCTTCCAAAATTGTTGTGTAAGTGGCTAGGACCACTGTTTGACCTCTGAGGGCTGCCTTGAAGGCTGTGTGTCAATACGATCAGTGTTTGTAGTCACATAATCGGATTGGTGCTGTTTTGGTGTCTACAGATGCCCCTTTTTGGGATGCGCTGTGCATGGTGCATCGTCGAGCAAAAATAGATAGCCAAAGCACTAATGATTAGGGTTTCTTGGTAACCTAATCAACTTTTGATGCCCCAAGCATGGAAAGGGCATGCATTCTTGAATCCTTGCTTCTGACAAGCTAAGGAATTTGATTTCAAGTGTTAACCTATTTTGGTGAGGTGTGACTTGAGCTTGGACATTGATCAGTCATGATTAGGCAAAGGGCGTAACCTTTTGTCCACAAGGGGAACCTTGTGTTCATGCTTTGGGAATACCAAGTGTTTGATCAATTTGATGATTGCTTGTTTACTGCCCCAAGCAGGAGCGTAATTGTCTTTGTCAATGATTCTTTGAATGCATGTCATTGCTTTGATTGGGTGTGTGCTTGTTGATTGGTGACTAAGTGTGACTACCCCCTCAAGCGACGAATCGATGAGGGAATGACCTTCATGAGAAAAGTGACGAGTCGCTTGACCCAAGATGACTTGTGCAAGGGTGCCTTTAGATGTTTTACCATTTAAGCATGTGCAATTTCTCGACATTTGGACCTATTTTTGGTGGGTGTTAACCCTTTTGGTGATGCCATAATGGGGTGAAATCATCAAAAACCCGTCTTCCCATGGAGCGGTCCGGCTATGGTAGCCTTCTTGGGGAAGTAGGAGAGTGACAATTTGAGCCCCGACATCGATTTTTTTATGCCAAGAGGTTAAGTGCAAGAGCACTTGTGTCTGGCAATGCTTATTGCTATGTTTTTGTGTTGCATTTTTGGTATGTTTTTGTTGTTTTGAGTTTCTTGCTTTGTGTATATGTCATGATTTTATGTTATGCATAATGATTGATGTTGATGGATGCATGCTACTTTATATTGATGTATGCATATGGTATGATAAATGCGATTGTTGTATGTTGATTTATTTTGATGGATGCATATGTTGTGATGAATGCAAATGTTTTTTATTTATATGTGATATGCAAAATGAAATGGATGGATAGAATTTGTGATGTTTGGCTATGGCACCATAGACTGTTTAGGACTTTGTGATTTTGTTTTTATGCGATTGCTGTAGTGGATGACTTTGTATGTATACATGTGGTTTTTCTTTTTTTGTATTTTCTGATGGTATTGTAAGGATGAAAAGTAGTGCAATTGGTTTAGAAATGTAGCTAAGGTTTTTCGAGACTCAGACGGTTTTAACTTACTAGCCATGACTGTACTTTATCTTACAAGACTTTTGAACAAGGTATGAATCGAACTTGTTTTTGACCAAGCTATTTCACATCCCTGTGTGTGCAATTGAGTTCATTTATGTGGTATTTGTCAGGATACCGCCAGTGCCAGATGGGCTTTCAACCGAACCTATATCGAGGATCACCTAATTAGCTCCACTAACTCCTTTGTTGTATTTAGTTAGATTAATCTGTGATGTTATCCAGGATACCATAAGCTAGCTCATCCTTATGCAAACATTGGTCTACACACATGCAAAGCGAATGTGACAGACATATCGTCATGTGGGTAGGATACCACCATTGCCAGATAGGCTATCAACCAAACCTGTAATGAGGATCACCTAGATGGTTTTCGAATGCTGAGAATTCCAGGGATTCAAGTTCGGGATATTTGTTGGCTGAATGATTTAGAAAGTTGCTCGTCTATATAGTGATGAAAATCACTGTTTATTTTCTATTAATTCTTTTTGAGCAAGGATTTTGAATAGTAGTGATAACCACTGTTATTTGATTTTGTATTTTGAGTATTGTGAGTTTGGGCTGGTGAGTGGCCTTGATCCTTGTGGACTTGGGGACGACTACCCATCCTTTGCAGGGACGTGTAGTACGAATCCTTACGACGTTAGGGACCAAGGGGGTGATGGAGATTATGCAGTAAGGGCATTGATATTTTAGGCCTTGGGGATGACTACCCATCCTGGTTAGGGGTGGATAGTATCAATCCTTACAACTTGGAGACCAAAGGTGAATGGAAAGTGTTAGGATGATGATTTGTTGGAATTTTGTTCGTGAATGGTGTTGATCCCTTTAGGTCTTGGGGATGACTACCCATCCTTGGCAGGGACGTGTAGTACAAATCCTTACAACTTTGGGAACCAACTATGATTGGGATTTGGTAGTGGTGAAAACCACTATATATGGAGGTGAATGGATAGGAAAGAGCTTGTCCTTTTGTCAATTCTCAGCATTCTGGAACCATTCGCACAGGGGGATGAGCAAGATAACCGTTTCACTTATGGTGACCTAGATTACTGCACAGGTTTCATCTTTCATTCACACAACTTGGGAATTTTTATGTGTTTTAATTTGTGTTGGGATGTTACGTAACAAGGTGTATTTCAAGTGTAACTCTACCTTCGTAAAATCTGTCTGACTCGGTACATTACATGGCTAAAGAGCAAAATGATGACTGAATCATGAAAACTCTTGATACATTAGAAGACCACCGACTCTAGTGTGGTAAAAAGCAATGCATGGTGTTTTTGTTGTTTTTGTAAAATGGAACAGTGTGGAACAAGATGGACTAGCAGAGCAATTACAACCTATGGTGCCTTTGACCTGTATGACCACAAATATGCAATGTATGGATGCAATGTTTTAATGCAGCTATGTATTTTTGTATTTTTGATGGATTGATTTTTGTGAATATGAAGATGAAGTGCGAGAAGAGCTCTCTATTGATGAATTTGAGTATGCCTAGAAATGAGATGCAAATTTTTGTTGTTTTTGATGATTTTTGTTGTTTTTGAATTTTCTTGATTTTTGACCAAGCGATTTTAGGGATCCTTGGAGCATTTTTGGGATTGACCAAGCGATTTTAGGGATCCTTGGAGCATTTTTGGGATTGACCAAGCGATTATAGAATCCTTGGAGCATTTTTGGGATATGGCTCTCTTAGATATGAAATGGTCGCAAATGACTGATATTCAAGGGTTCTGTTTCCTTGATACCATCAAGAGAAGCTAGCCGGTATGTCTCGGGTCCTATTTTGCTATCAATGACATATGGACCTAACCAATTTGCCGCAAATTTGTCCCTTAGGTGGGATGGCAAACTGGAATTCTACTAGATTTCCTTCAAAACCAAATCACCAACCCAAAAGTCCCTGAGGTGAACTTTCATGTTGTAAGATTTCTTAAGTCGCTCTTGATAAATACGTAAATGCTCAAGAGCATTAACGCGTCGTTCGTCAAGCAACGTAAGCTGGTCTAATCGGGCCTACCACGCAGAGTCATCATCGATGAACTCCTGCATTGATATGCGCAGGGAAGGAATCTCCAACTCTAGAGGCATGACTGCCTTGGAGCCATACACGAGCAAAAACGGAGTGGCCCCAGTGGGTGTCCGAATGCTAGTGCGATAGGCCCATAGGGCAAGTGGGATTTGAATGTGCCAATCCTTATGACTATCTGCGACGGTCTTTTTAAGGATGGCAACTAGCATTTTGTTTGACGCCTCTGCTTGCCCATTCGCCTGTGGATAATAGGGTGTCGAAAAGCTATGTTGAATCTTGTACTTTGTGGTCAAAGCATGCACGTATTTGTTCTTGAAAGGCGTCCCATTATCCGAGACTATTTTGGATGGAATACCAAAATGACATATGATGTTATGCAAAATGAACTCCACAATGCGGGGTCCTATCATAGAGGTAAGCGGAATCGCTTCCACCCACTTGGTAAAATACTCTATGGCCGTTATGATAAACGTGTGATGGCATGACGACGTAGGGGAGATCTTTCCAATTAGATCGAAGCCCAACTATGAGAATGACCAAGCATACTGGACTGTCTATAAGGACTGGGAAGGTACGTGCATCAAATTGGCATGATGTTGACACTTCACGCACTTCTTGACATATGCGCAACAATCTCGCTCTAAAGATGGCCAATAATAGCCCATGCAAAGAATGCACTTTGCGATGGCCATACCACTAAAGTGGCCACCACATGTACCATCATGCGCTTGGGCGACTGCCCAAGTGGACTCTTGTTGGTCCAAGCAACGAAGGAGGATTCCTTCATAGCTGTGACGATACAAAATGTCTCCTATCAAGACATACTTAGCCACTTTTTGCTTGAGTGCTCGTTTTGCGGCATGAGTCAATCCAAGTGGGATATTACCTAACTTGAGGTAGTCTCTAATGGGTAAATACCAGTCTTGTTGATCAGAAACCTTGATAGTATGAACAACCAATCCCTCTTGAAGTTCATCCCTAGCAAACGTTGAATGGGATAGAACCTATAAGAATAGCGTTGTGTTGCTATTAATGGGAGTAGGGGAGAACAAGGACCCCCAGTTGGCGTGCTTCAGACGATCTCGAATTTGAGAGAACTTCTCCGAGGATGGTTCAATCTGGATCATGTGGATTCTTGGCGTCAAGTCTGAGCTTGCACGCTCCATCGCGGATTGCGATAAGGTTTTGACTTGAATGGTTGTCATATCACCGAAAAGGTCTTGCAGGATTAGTGACCCCAAGGAGGCCATTGTGTCCACAAAATGATTCGATGATCGAGGGAGTGCCTCGATGTCATACCACTCAAGTTTTGCCAAGAATTTGTCCACGAGGGCTTTATAAGCCTGCAGGATTGGGCATTTGCATTGATATACCCCTTTGACTTGATTGACTATTAACAACGAATCACCAAAGATATTCAGTCATTTGATGTTCATGGCGATTGTTGTCTGAAGACCTAGGAGCAAGGCTTCATACTCTGCATTATTGTTGGTGCACGGGAAGTTTAATTTAAATGACAGGGGCATTGGAGCACCCTGCGGTGTGAAGAATACAATTCCCGTGCCACCACCTTGCTCACATTTAGAACCATCAAATAATAGGGTTATGTCGGCCTGTGACTCAGGCTCATCAGAATCTGGCGATTCTGAGACATGGAAGACCCCATCATCGGGTAGTTCTATGACTAGAGGCTGATCGTCTTCAAGAGGAGCCTCTGCTAGTTGATCGACTATGACTTGTCCTTTGATAGATTTTTGTCCAATAAACTCTATGTCAAATTCCCTCAACAACATGATCCATTTTGTCGTGCGACTACTATGATAAGTACGACTCATCATGTATCGCAATGGATTCTCCTTAGACACAACATACGTAGTGTTGCTCAACATGTAGTGGCATAGCTTTTTGGTAGCAAACACCACTGCCAAGCAGAGTTTCTCAACGTATGCATAGTTAAGTTCATAACTGACCGGGGTGCGGCTAAGATAGTAAGTAGCCTGTTCCTTGTGAAGTTCATTCTTCTGGGCTAACATGGCGCCCAGTGCCACCTCAGTAGCTGAGATGTATAAGTAGAATGACACTCCTGGTCTAGGTGGTGCCAATATTGGCGGCGAAGCCAAGTATTGTTTGATTTCGTCAAAGGCTGACTGGCACTCGTCATCCCAATGAAATGTAACCCCCTTGTGCAATAATTTGTTCATGGGTCGGCACTTGTTAGATAATTGCGCTATAAAGCGTTTAATCGACGCGACCTTTCCCTGTAGACTTTTGAGCTGCTTGATTGTAGTTGGGGGAACCATTTCAAGGATTGCCTTGACTTTCTTTGGGTCCACCTCGATTCCTCACTTTGAGACTATGAAACCCAAGAGTTTTCTAGATGTGATGCCAAATACGCACTTCTTGGGGTTTAGTCTAACTTTATGCTCCATGAGGCGATCGAGGATCTTGCTTAAGTCATCGATATGATTTGAGCGCAAAAGAGACTTGGCTAACAAATCATCCATGTAATCTTCCAAAGTTTTGTGCATGTAATCATGGAAGATGTATGTCATGGCACGTTGGTAGGTGGCACCAGCATTTTTAAGGCCAAAAGGCATGACCTTATAACAAAATGTCCCCCAAGGCATTGTGAACGCCATTTTTAGTTGGTCTTCAGGATTGATATGAATCTGATTGTATCCTGAGAAACCATCCATGAGGGAGAGCATTTCGTGACCTGTTGTAGCGTCTACCAACGCGTCGATGCTCGGCAAGGGGAAATCATCCTTAGGACTCGCTTTGTTTAGATCTCAAAAATCAGTGCATATGCGAATCCTCCCGTCGGGCTTCTTGACGAGAACCATGTTGGACAGCCATGGCGGATAATCCATGCAGATGACAAATTGTGCATCCAATAGCTTTTGCAATTCATCTTTGACCATCAAGGCCACTGTTGGGTGCATCTTACGTAGTTTTTGCTTTACAGGCTTGATTGTCGGATCAAGCATTAAATTATGCATGACTAGCTGCGGGTCTAGTCCTGGCATATCCTTGTATGACCATGCAAAAACCTCCTTCTTCTCTTTGAGAAGGGCAATGTAGTCGGCTTGCTCTTCGGGGAAAAGACTTACCCCTAGCTTGAGAATCTATGGATTCATTGGATCTATGCCGATATCTACATCAGTCGTCTCCTCGACTGACATGTGGGATCCATCCTCCAACTGATGTGGAGTTGGGATCAAATGGATATCATTAGCTGAATTTAGATCTACGTTGGGAACCTCGGGTTCCTCTTCATCCTGAAAAATATCCTGAGTTGTCCTTGGGGTAAAATGAGGCATTTCACCGAAAGGCCAGTACTTTGATGGTGATAAAGGTGAATTGACGCGATCCCAGTCGATGGCATCTATGTCTAGATGCAATGACCATGCTGGATCGATCGGATTGCGGATGGGTGCGGTCAAATCAATGGAGATCATGTGGATGGAATGAATTTGGTCTCCATTACCATGGGTATGATAACTTGAATCTTCTGGATGCTCCCTATACTCTGGATCTGGCTCTAGGGGAATGGGCACGAACGGATCGGCCCTATGTGCTGATAGGAGGACAGGGTCTGCCCTCGATACTGTTGTCATGATAGGGTCTCGGGGTGGATGATGCTCATCATGAATTTGGAGCCATGGATCCAACACTTGGTCCCACCCCACTGGGTCTACCCACCATTCATGCCCTAACCTTATGCCCATCTCTCCCATCAGATCTTCATGAGTTAAAGGGCGATTATGCCATCGCGCATGATTGAGATAGTTCATCTCAGTCTCATCTTCTGAATCACTTTTGGAGATCCAAAAATGTTCATTCTCTTCAGCAACTGTTACTTGCGACATTGAGGGTTCTCCTTGTTCTAGCAAGTTGATCTGGTCCCATGGCGGTTGTTCCACTCTTGGTGGAGGGACCTGATTCTCTTGACACTGTATTGACTCAACTGGAACCTCTAAGGGGAACAACTTCAAGAAGATGTCTGGACACCGTGTATGTTCTCTTTGGGGATTAGTATCCGAACTTTCACCTCTCTCTAGCAAAGGAGAGGGATTATTGGTGTTGCCAAGGGTGTTTGTTGACCATGGGAGGTAATCTCCCAGTGTATATTCTGTATTTGGGTTGGCATAAAGATCTGGTGCCAATCCCCCCTTGTTGCCTATTTCTAGGCCTTGCATATTTTCTACCAAGATGTCTAAGGGCAGGGGGTGGTTGAACCCTACTCCCAATTTATCATATGGCATCTGATATCTTGGTTGGCAAAGGACACGCATCCCTTGCTCATATCTGCCTAGCCCGTATCCATGCCAATTGCATTGGCCGAGATATCTTAGAGCGAAATTCGGGTTTGACAGATAATTGATATTTTTAGCAAAAGGCTCTTCACCTTCGTCCTTTTGCTTGCATGGTTCAAGACCATGATCAAGGCCCCCATACACAAAATTTGTCTGGTTTGGTGGGTAACCTAGAGGAACAATTGTTCCTATGGGAAGGCGAGGTCTCCCCATGTCCTGTACTGATTCTAATGTGGGTGTTGCCACAACATTCTGCACTAAATACTCCCCCAGACCCATACTGGCAATTTCAACAGTGATTGTTGATGCTTGGGAGGGAGGGAATGGGAGTCCTTCCTGAGTCCATTCCATGTTTGGTGGGTTAGGAGTCTCAGCTTTCGTTGTGCTAGGTATTTCCTCTATTGATACCATTGATATTGTTGGCAACCCCTCTTCTAGGGGCTGAGCCTCTTCCATGATCTATTTTCCCTTGTCCTTCTGTTTAGCCATGACAGGTGGCATTGGTAGTGAAGGAGCAGATGATGAAGACTCACCTGGTTGGGATTTTGATGATTTGGTCACCAATGGTGCCTGCGGTATTGGACCCTGCTTAGATGGATTTAACTGGAAATCCAAATGCGTTGAAGGGAGGGTCGATTGAGGCATTAATTGCATTGCATTGCAATACTTGAAGGGTTCTAAGTCCATCGAGACTACATGTATTTCTCCTTCAAATGCATACTTTAAGCACTGGTGAGCGATCGAAGGGACACACTTCATGTCCCTGATCCAAGGCCGCCCTAGCAGTATGTTGTAAGCCATCTCGCCTTCCAGAACATGGCACAATGTTGGTATTGTCTTTTGTCCTACCTGGATAGGCAGAACAACTGTGCCGACTGTCGAGCATATTGCATCATTGAAAGCTCACAGTGTGTATGTGGAGGCTGTGATATGAGATGCTGGTAGCTTCAAATGTTTTAGTGCTGTAGTGGTAATGATGTTACTGGACGAGCCAGTATCTACCAACACTCTCTTGTATGGGATCCCATTGACCCGCGTGATAACGTGCAAGGGTGGATCTACCGTGTCATTCGATATTGTTTTGACTTCATCCTCTCTGAAGGTAATGACCGGCTCCGTACATCGTTTCACATGTCCCACGAAGTTGTTGAAAGAATTTGCTTCGTGAGGCTGTAATTCGATGGCTTTTAAAATTTCCATAAGAGCTTCCCTATGAGGTGTTGACTGTTGAATAAGCTCATAAATGGAAAGCCTAGCCGATGTGGTCCGCAAACTCTGCGTGAGTTTGGTCCGTATCGTGACCTCGGGTCTAGGCGGAGGCAACTACACAGGGCATTTTTGAGGCTGCGACGTTGTTGGAACTTCCCTCGTAGCTACCTCGGGGGCAACTCCTGGGTACTTTTTGTTCCTAGTCACTATGCTGATCATTCCCACAAATCCTTGCATGGGAAGATTCTGTCGCACCTCATTAACCTGGAGAGGTTTTGCCTGTGCCTCATGGGTAGGCAAAGGGTCCTTGAATACCCCCATTTGTTGATTATTTGGTGCTATGGGGTTGTCCACGACCAATGTTTTATTGTCGATCAAATCTTGGATTAATCCTTTGAATTTCCAGCATCCATTCAAGTCATGTCCCCTTCGCCTATGGAATCTACAATATAATTCCTCTCTGTATCCCTTAGGCTTGGGAGTGTTAGGGTCTATAGTTTGGATCTCTGGAAGGGTGACTAAATTTGCCACTGACAAGCGGTCAAATAAGGAGTCCCTAGACTCCGCATAAGGGGTGAATTGTCGCCTAGGGCGACGCTGCTGATTCTGCTCCTGTTTCTTATTATCTCTTTCATAACTAGGAGGCACTACCTGGTAATTAGCCTTTTGGGGCTGTATTTCTTGCACAAGCTTGGGAACATTTATCGCAACTTGGTTAACCGCAGCGGGTTGTGATTGTGTTGTCCCAGTCTTAGTGGTTTTGTTCCACTCTTTCTTTTTAGGCTTGGCGATTGTGCCCTCGCCTATTTTGATCTCTTCTATAACTCTGGCTTGCGCCAAAGCTTCTTCTAAGCTGTCGTATTGCTACAGAAGCAATAGCCCAGAGATTTATTTTAAGCAACTCCGTGCAAACATCTATGTGAGATCAGACATAGGGGGAAGGTAGGGTAGCTTAGAAAGCAAAGCCCTCCATTGATTCCCGTATGCTGCCATTGTTTCTTCCTCATATTTCCTGAGGCTAGCCAGATCACTCAGTGATGCCTTCTTCTTTGTGTTGAAGGCAAAGCGTTCAAGAAACACATCTACTAATTGATCTAGGTTGTTTATGCTATGTTTTGGTAATTGTGTGAACCAATCCAAGGCAGGACCTGTGAATGTGGTTATGAATGTCCTAAGCAACAATGCATCATTATCTTGGATGTCGAAGCATTGACTTAGGAACCTTGTGACATGTTCTTGTGCATCCTCTTCACCTTTAAAGACCGCCAATTGAGGCAACTTGAAATGTTCGGGTAAAGAGGTGTGGGCACTGAGGGATGCACTGGATGACTACGGAGTTGACGTAATGTGGGTTTTTGATGCCCATAAGCTTTTGTCTCCACAGACTCCAAACGCTCTAATAGCACTTTGTATGCATCGGAAGATTTTATTTCTTCCTCTTTTGTTTGCTCCCGTTGTGAGTTATGGGAGACTGGAGGCCTATGGGGGGGTGGCCGAATGGCAGCCCTCCCGCCTTGATGGGGCATTTCGGCCCATTCTATTTCTGGTTCATACTCCTCATAAACTTCTTGAGGAGTCTCTGGTCGAGACCTATGACCTTGATTGAGTCCCCGCTGAGGGTACCCATCATTGTTTTGGGGAGTGGCCTCCCTCTCAGTTCTATAAGGTCTCAAAAGCAAAGCTTGACGAGGTCACGGAGACCTCTCCTGCACCAAAGGGTTGTGCCTCTCATATTGTTCTGCTTTCTGGGTGCGAGGGGTTGGCACCCTCTCGGGGAGTTTATAGCGCAACTCATCCACTTTGCGCTACATGCGCTCTTTATTCAGGTGGTATAAGTACTCTAACTCCTGATGACCTTGCTCAAGCTACGTGATTCGGGCTTGGTGAGCGGCATGTCTGGCGACTTCCGGGTCAACTTGGTCTGCCCTATTTTGCTCGGGAGGCTTGAATGTTTCTCCTATGTGTTTGCCTCGATCTTGATGATCTAAAATTTCAATGGGTTGCTTCCCTCTGTCGATTCCAGAAAAAGAAACACTAATTACAATGAAAACAACTAGCTTGATGCATGAAATAACACGGATATAATCAAATCAAAAGCAGGAGCACAACCCTTTTTATTAATGTGATTCCGCTCGGTTACAATACATCTCCTCCCATTTTAAGGGCTAGGAGAGTTAGCATGTTTCTATTACAACAAGTGAATAGTGATCTTCTTCCGCATGCCCACATTTGAAACAGGCGGGCCAAAGTGTTATCGTCGCTTATTGCTGATGAATATTTGCTCCTTGCTGTTCTTCCTGCGTTCAAAGAAATAGTAAACCGTTTAGTAGCACCTGTGTTAAAATGAAACATTTACTTCTTGAAATTAGTGAAATATGTATGCCTAAGATCATTGAAAACAATGAATAAAATGGATATAAATGACCTGCACATTTAACAGAATAAGCACGTAATGAACGAATAGACTAAAATGAAATAATGTAGAACATAGAACGTAATGCATCTAACAGAATAGCGTAGAACGTAATGCTACAATGTAAAGCATGAGATCAATGGCAAAATATGAAACTGGCAAAAAGGTGTGGGGTGCCCAAGCGGGCCACCCCCGTTAGAACTTGATTACGACACCAATCCACTAAGGAAGGGCCCAGAATATTCTTAGGTTGAGTTGTCGGTGAATTGATGGATTACAATGGTAAAATTTTGGGTTGAGGTCCGATTCATGCTTCAAAAAACCACCCAACAACCTCTCTTGCAAAAGATATTAATGGATATGAAAAGCTAAATCAAAACGGATGCAATCGGGTCTTTGAATGGACAACACTTCATTGCTTGGAAATGTCTATCAACCTCCTCATTTTGGGTGGGAAAATCCACCATTTTATAGACCCACGGGGTCTCTTTGGAAAGGTATGTAGGGACGCCACGTGGCGGCCATGCCTTCCCAAGAGGGAGGAGACTCCTCCATGACTTGGGCTTACATGACTGCCCTTGTGATAGTCTGCTAACTGCCAATTTGCCCACCTACGCATGCATGCATAGCAGGCGACAATAATTGACTGTAAGAGCTACCACTCATTTTAATGTCCGCATTTGATGTTTTAATGTTTGCTTTTAATGTTTTAATGTTTTCTTTTGAAGTTTTAATGTTTGCTTTTAATGTTTTAATGTTTGCTTATTTTAATGTTTTGTTTTTGTTTAACTGTGAAGTTCTTGTCGCGATATCGCGATGTCACAATATCGCGACGGTCGTGATATCATGACGGTCACGACGTCGCACGACCGCGGTATCGCGATGGTCGTGATATCGTGATTGTCACGACGTCGCGTTGTCGCGATGTCGTGACAATAGCGATATCACGACGTCGTGATGTCGTGATGTCGTGACAATAGCGATATCATGATAGTCACGACATCATGCTATCGCGATGTCACGACTGTCACGATATCACGATAGCTCTAGCCACTGCGCCTTGTTTCCCATTGAAAGCATGAGATTTCGAAAAAAGAAACACTAATTACAATGAAAACAACTAGCTTGATGCATGAAATAACACAGATATAATCAAATCAAAAGCAGGAGCACAACCCTTTTTATTAATGTGATTCCGCTCGTTTACAATACATCTTCTCCCATTTTAAAGGCTATGAGAGTTAGCATTTTTCTATTACAACAAGTGAATAGTGATCTTCTTCCGCATGCCCACATTTGAAATGGGCGAGCCAAAGTGTTACCGCCGCTTATTGCTGATGAATATTTTCTCCTTGTTCTTCCTACGTTCAAAGAAACAGCAAACCGTTTAGTAGCACCTGTGTTAAAAAGAAACATTTACTTTCTGAAATTAGTGAAAGATGTATGCCTAAGATCATTGAAAACAGTGAATAAAATGCATATAAATGACCTACACGTTTAACAGAATAAGCACGTAATGAACGAATAGACTAAAATGACAGAACGTAGAACGTAGAACGTAATGCATCTAACAGAATAGCATAGAACGTAATGCTGCAATGAAAAGCATGAGATCAATGGCAAAATATGAAACTGGAAAAAAGGTGTGGGGTGCCCAAGCGGGCCACCCCCGTTAGAACTTGATTACGATGCCAATCCACTAAGGAAGGGCCCAAAATCTTCTTAGGTTGAGTTGTCGACGAATTGGTGGATTACAGTGGTAAAATGTCAGGTTGAGGTCCGATTCACGCTTCAAAAAACCACCCAACAACCTCTCTTGCGAAAGAGATTAATGGATATGAAAATCTGAATCAAAACGGATGCAATCGGGTCTTTGAATGGATAGCACTTCGTTGCTTGGAAATGTCTGTCAACCTCCTCCTTTTGGGTGGGAAAAACCACCGTTTTATAGACCCACGGGGTCTCTTTGGAAAGGTATGCAGGGATGCCACGTGGCGGTCATGCCTTCCCAAGAGGGAGGAGACTCCTCCCTAACTTGGGCTTACATGACTGCCCTTGTGACAGTCTGCTAACTACCAATTTGCCCACCTATGCGTGCATGCATAGCAGACAGCAATAATTGACTGTAAGAGCTGCCACTCATTTTATTGTCCTCCTTTGATGTTTTAATGTTTGCTTTTAATTTTTTAATGTTTGCTTTTGATGTTTTAATGTTTGCTTTTAATGTTTTAATGTTTGCTTATTTTAATGTTTTGTTTTTGTTTAACTGTGAAGTTCTTGTCACGATATCGTGACACAAATAGGGGAACAAGGCGCAACGGCTAGAGCTATCGTGATATCGCAACAGTCGTGACATCGCAATAGCACGACGTCATGACTGTGACGATATCGCTACTGTCGCAACATCGCGACATCATGACATCGTGACTGTTGCGATATCACGACAGCACGACGTCACGAAAGCACGATATTGTGACAGCATGACGTCGCGACTGTCACGATATCGCGACCGTCATGATATCGTGGTCGCACGACGTCACGACTGTCACAATATCATGATCGTCATAATTTTGAAGCAGCACGATGTCGCGACTGTCGCGATATCATGACTGTCACGATATCGTGACAGTGCGACATCGCGACTGTCACGATATCGCGACAGGCAGCAACTCTTTTGCCTAAGTGTCCCAAAAAGCAATTTTTGCCTAAGTGTCCCAAAAAGCAATTTTTGCCTAAGTGTCCCAAAAAGCAATTTTTGCCTAAGTGTAACCAAAGCACTATCATGTAACCAGATTGGTACCTTCCAAAATTGCTGTGTAAGTGGCTAGGACCACTGTTTGACCTCTGAGGGCTGCCCTGAAGGCTATGTGTCAATACGATCAGTGTTTGTAGTCACATAATCGGATTGGTGTTGTTTTGGTGTCTACAGATGCCCCTTTTTGGGATGCACTGTGCATGGCATAGCGCCGAGCAAAAATAGATAGCCAAAGCACTAATGATTAGGGTTTCTTGGTAACCTAATCAACTTTTGATGCCCCATGCATGGAAAGGGCATGCATTCTTGAATCCTTGCTTCTGACAAGCTAAGGAATTTGATTTCAAGTGTTAACCTATTTTGGTGAGGTGTGACTTGAGCTTGGACATTGATCAGTCATGATTAGGCAAAGGGCATAACCTTTTGTCCATAGGGGGAACCTTGTGTTCATGTTTTAGGAATACCAAGTGTTTGATCAATTTTATGATTGCTTGTTTACTACCCCAAGCAGGAGAGTAATTGTCTTTGTCAATGATTCTTTGAATGCATATCATTGCTTTGATTGGGTGTGTGCTTGTTGATTGGTGACCAAGTGTGACTACCCCCTCAAGCGACGAATCGATGAGGGAATGACCTTCATGAGAAAAGCAACGAGTCGCTTGACCCAAGATGACTTGTGCAAGGGTGCCTTTAGATGTTTTACCATTAAGCATGTGCAATTTCCCAACATTTGGACCTATTTTTGGTGGGTGTTAACCCTTTTGGTGATGCCATAATGGGGTGAAATCCTCAAAAACCCGTCTTCCCGTGGAGCGGTCCGGCTATGGTAGCCTTCTTGGGGAAGTAGGAGAGTGAGAATTTGAGCCCCGACATCGATTTTTTTATGCCAAGAGGTTAAGTGCAAGAGCACTTGTGTCCGGCAATGCTTATTGCTATGTTTTTGTGTTACATTTTTGTGATGTTTTTGTTGTTTTGATTTTCTTTCTTTGTGTATATGTCATGATTTTATGTTATGCACAATGATTGATTTTGATGGATGCATGCTACTTTATATTGATGTATGCATATGGTATGATAAATGCGATTGTTGTATGTTGATTTATTTTGATGGATGCATATGTTATGATGAGTGCAAATGTTTTTGATTTATATGTGATATGCAAAATGTAATGGATGAATAGATTTTGTGATGTTTGGCTATGGCACCATAGACTGTTCAGGACTTTGTGATTTTGTTTTTATGTGATTGCTGTAGTGGATGAATTTGTATGTATACATGTGGTTTTTCTTTTTTTGTATTTTCTGATGGTATTGTAAAAAGTAGTGCAATTGGTTTAGAAATGTAGCTAAGGTTTTCCGAGACTCAGACAGTTTTAACTCACTAACCATGACTGTACTTTATCTTACAAGACTTTTGAACAAGGTATGAATCGGACTTGTTTTTGACCAAGCTATTTCACATCCCTGTGTGTGCAATTGAGTTCATTTATGTGGTATTTGTCAGGATACCGCCGATGCCGGATGGGCTTTCAACCGAACTCGTACTCGAGGATCACCTAATTAGCTCCACTAACTCCTTTGTTGTATTTAGTTAGATTAATATGCGGTGTTATCCAGGATACCATAAGCTAGCTCATCCTTATGCAAACATTTTTTTGCACACACGTAAAGTGAATGTGACAGAAATATCGTCATGCGGGTAGGATACCACCATTGCCAGATAGGCTATCAACCAAACCTGTAATGAGGATCACCTAGATGATTTTCGAATGCTGAGAATTCCAAGGATTCAAGTTCGGGATATTTGTTGGTTGAATGATTTAGAAAGTTGCTCGTCTATATAGTCATGAAAATCACTGTTTATTTTCTATTAATTATTTTTTAGCAAGGATTTTGAATAGTAGTGATAAGCACTATTATTTGATTTTGTATTTTGAGTATTGTGAGTTTGGGCTGGTGAGTGGCCTTTATCCTTGTGGACTTGGGGACGACTACCCATCCTTTGCAGGGACGTGTAGTACAAATCCTTACGGCGTTAGGTACCAAGGGGGTGATGGAGATTATGCAGTAAGGGCATTGATCTTTTAGGCCTTGGGGATGACTACCCATCCTAGTTAGGGGCGGATAGTACGAATCCTTACAACTTGGAGACCAAGGGTGAATGGAAAGTGTTAGGATGATGATTTGTTAGAATTTTGTTTGTGAATGGTGTTGATCCCTTTAGTTTTTTGGGATGACTACCCATCCTTGGCAGGGACGTGTAGTACAAATCCTTACAACTTTGGGAACCAACTATGATTGGGATTTGGTAGTGGTGAAAACCACTGTATATGGAGGTGAATGGATAGGAAAGAGTTTGTCCTTTTGTCAATTCTTAGCATTTTGGAACCATTCACATAGGGGGATGAGCAAGATAACCATTTCACTTATGGTGACCTAGATTACTGTGCAGGTTTCATCTTTCGTTCACACAAATTGGGAATTTTTTATGTGTTTTAATTTGTGTTGGGATGTTACGTAACAAGGTGTATTTCAAGTGTAACTCTACCTTCATAAAATCTATCTGACTTGGTACATTACATGGCTAAAGAGCAAAATGATGACTGAATCACGAAAACTCTTGATACATTAGAAGACCACTAACTCTAGTGTGGTAAAAAGCAATGCATGGTGTTTTTGTTGTTTTTGTAAAATGGAACAAGATGGACTAGCAAAGCAATTACAACCTATGGTGCTTTTGACTTGTATGACCACAAATATGCAATGTATGGATGCGATGTTTTAATACAACTATGTATTTTTGTATTTTTGATGGATTGATTTTTGTGAATATGAAGATGAAGTGCGAGAAGAGCTCTCTATTGATGAATTTGAGTATGCCTAGAAATGAGATGCAAATTTTTGTTGTTTTTGATGATTTTTGTTGTTTTTGAATTTTCTTGATTTTTGACCAAGCGATTTTAAGGATCCTTGGAGCATTTTTTGGATTGACCAAGTGATTTTAGGGATCCTTGGAGAATTTTTGGGATTGACTAAGCGATTATAGAATCCTTGGAGCATTTTTGGGATATGGCTCTCTTAGATATGAAATGGTCGCAAATGACTGATATTCAAGGGTTCTGTTTCCTTGATACCGTCAAGAGAAGCTAGCCGGTATGTCCCGGGTCCTATTTTTCTATCAATGACATATGGACCTAACCAATTTGCCTCAAATTTGTCCCTTAGGTGGGATGGCAAACTGAAATTCTGCTAGTTTTACTTCAAAACCAAATCACCAACCCGAAAGTCTCTGACGTGAACTTTCATGTTGTAAGCTTTCTTAAGTCGCTCTTGATAAATACATAAATGCTCAAGAGCATTAACGCGTCGTTCATCAAGCAATGTAAGCTGGTCTAACTGGGACTGTCGTGCAGAGTCATCATTGATGAACTCCTACATTGATATGCACAGGGAAGGAATATCCAACTCTAGAGGCATGACTACCTCAGAGCCATACACAAGAAAAAATGGAGTGGCCCAAGTGGGTGTCCGAATGCTAGTGCGATAGGCCCATAGGGCAAGTGGGATTTGAATGTGCCAATCCTTATGACTATCTGTGACGGTCTTTTTAAGGATGGCAACTAGAATTTTTTTTTATGCCTCTACTTGCCCATTCACCTGCGGATAATAGGGTATCAAAAAGTTGTGCTGAATCTTGTACTTTGTGGTCAAAGCACGCACGTCTTTGTTATTGAAATGTGTCCCATTATTCGAGACTATTTTGGTTGGAATACCAAAATGACATATGATGTTATGCAAAATGAACTCCACAATGCGGGGTCCTATCATAGAGGTAAGCGAAATCGCTTCCGCCCACTTGGTAAAATACTCTGTGGTCGTTATGATAAACGTGTGATGGCCTGACGACGCAGGGGAGATCTTTCCAATTAGATCAAAGCCCCACTGCGAGAACGACCAAGCAGACTGGACTATCTGCAAGGCCTGGGAAGGTATGTGCATCAAATTGGCATGATGTTGACACTTCATGCACTTCTTGACATATGCACAACAATCTCGCTCTAAAGATGGCCAATTATAGCCCATGCAAAGAATGCACTTTGCGATGGCCATACCACTAATGTGGCCACCACGTGTACCATCATGCGCTTGGGCGACTGCCCAAGTGGACTCTTGCTGGTCCAAGCAACGAAGGAGGATTCCTTCATAGCTGCGACGATACAAAATGTCTCCTATCAAGACATACTTAGTCATTTTTTGATTGAGTGCTCATTTTGTGGCATGAGTCAATCCAAGCGGGAGATTACCTAACTTGAGGTAGTCTCTAATGGGTAAATACCAGTCCTGTTGATCAGAAACCTTGACAGTATGAACAACCACTCCCTCTTGAAGTTCATCTCTACCAAACGGTGAATGGGATAGAACCTGTAAGAATAGCATTGTGTTGCTATTAATGGGAGTAAGGGAGAACAAGGACCCCCAGTTGGTGCACTTCAGATGATCTCAAATTCGAGAGAACTTCTCCGAGGATGGTTCAATCTGGATCATGTGGATTCCTGGCGTCAAGTCTGAGCTTGCACGCTCCATCGTGGATTGCGATAAGGTTTTGAATTGAATGGTTTTCATATCATCGGAAAGGTCTTGTGGGATTAGTGACCCTAAGGAGGCCATTGTGTTCACAAAATAATTCGATGATCGAGGGAGTGCCTCGATGTCATACCACTCAACTTTTTCCAGGAATTTGTCTACAAGGGCTTTATAAGCCTGCAGGACTAGGCATTTGCATTGATATACCCCTTTGACTTGATTGACTATTAACAATGAATCACCAAAGATATTCAGTCATTTGATGTTCATGGAGATTGCTGTCTGAAGACCTAGGAGCAAGGCTTCATACTCTGCATTATTGTTGGTGCACGGGAAGTTTAATTTAAATGACAGGGGCATTGGAGCACCCTGCGGTGTGAAGAATACAATTCCCGTGCCACCACCTTGCTCACATTTAGAACCATCAAAGAATAGGGTTATGTCGTCCTGTGACTCGGGCTCATAAGAATCTAGCGATTCTGAGACATGGAAGACCCCATCATCGAGTAGTTCTATGACTAGAGGTTGATCATCTTCAAGAGGAGCCTCTTCTAGTTGATCGGCTATGACTTGTCCTTTGATATATTTTTGTCCAATAAACTCTATGTCAAATTTCGTCAACAACATGATCCATTTCGCCGTGCGACTACTATGATAAGTATGACTCATCATGTATCGCAATGGATTCTCCTTAGACACAACATACGTAGTGTTGCTCAACATGTAGTGGCGTAGCTTTTGGTAGCAAACACCACTGCCAAGCAGAGTTTCTCAACATATGCATAGTTAAGTTCATAACTGACCAGGGTGCGGCTAAGATAGTAAGTAGCCTATTTCTTGTGAAGTTCATTCTTCTAGGCTAACATGGCACCCAGCGCCACCTCAGTAGCTGAGATGTATAAGTAGAATGACACTCCTGGTCTAGGTGGTGCCAATACTGGTGGCGAAGCCAGGTATTGTTTGATTTCATCAAAGGCTGACTGACACTCGTCATCCTAATGAAATGTAACCTCCTTGTGTAATAATTTGTTCATGGTTCGGCACTTGTTAGATAATTGCGCTATAAAGCATTTAATTGACGTGACCTTTCCCTGTAGACTTCTGAGCTGCTTGATTGTAGTTGGGGGAACCATTTCAAGGATTGCCTTGACTTTCTTTGGGTCGACCTTGATTCCTCGCTTTGAGACTATGAAACCCAAGAGTTTTCCAGATGTGACACCAAATACACACTTCTTGGGATTTAGTCTAACTTTATGCTCCATGAGGCGATCGAGGATTTTGCTTAAGTCATCGATATGATTTGAGCACAAAAGAGACTTGGCTAACAAATCATCCATGTAATATTCCAAAGTTTTGTGCATGTAGTCATGGAAGATGTATGTCATGGCACGTTGGTAAGTGGCACCAAAATTTTTAAGGCCAAAAGGCATGACCTTATAACAAAATTTCCCCCAAGGCATTGTGAACGCAATTTTTAGTTGGTCTTCAGGATTGATACGAATCTGATTGTATCTTGAGAAACCATCCATGAGGGAGAGCATTTCGTGACCTACTGTAGCGTCTACCAACGAGTCGATGCTCGACAAGGGGAAATCATCCTTGGGACTTGCTTTGTTTAGATCTCAAAAATTAGTGCATATGCGAATCCTCCCATCGGGCTTCTTGACGGGAACCATGTTGGACAGCCATGGCGGATAATCCATGCAGATGACAAACTGTGCATCCAATAGCTTTTGCAATTTTTCTTTGACCATCAAGGCCACTGTTGGGTGCATCTTACATAGTTTTTGCTTTATAGACTTGATTGTCGGATCAAGCGTTAAATTATGCATGACTAGCTATGGGTCTAGTCCTGGCATATCCCTGTACGACCATGCAAAAACCTCCTTCTTCTCTTTGAGAAGGGCAATGTAGTCGACTTGCTCTTCGAGGGAAATACTTACCCCCAGCTTGAGAATCTGTGGATTCATTGGATCTGTGTCGATATCTACATCAGTCGTCTCCTCAACTGACATGTGGGATCCGTCCTCCAAATAATGTGGAGTTAGGATCAAATGGATATCATTAGCTAAATTTAGATCTACGTTGGGAACCTTGGGTTCCTCTTCAGCCTAAAAAAAAGCTTGAGTTGTCCCTAGGGTAAAATGAGGCATTTCATCGAAAGGCCAGTACTCTGATGGTGATAAAGGTGAATTAAAGTGATCCCAGTCAATGGCATCTATGTCTAGATGCAATGACCATGCTGGATCGGCCGGATTACAGATGGGTGCGGTCAAATCAATGGAGATCATTTGGATGGAATAAATTTGGTCTCCATTACCGTGGGTACAATAAATTTAATCTTCTGGATGCTCCCTATACTCTGGATCTAGCTCTAGGGGAACAGGCACAAACGGATCAGCCCTATGTGCTGATAGGAGGATAGGGTCTGCCCTCGATACTGTTGTCATGATAGGGTCTCAGGGTGGACGATGCTCATCGTGAATTTGGAGCCATGGATCCAACACTTGGTCCCACCCCGCTGGGTCTACCCACCATTCATGCCCTAACCTTATGCCCATCTGTCCCATCAGATATTCATGAGTTAAAGGGCGATTATGTCATCGTGCATGATTGAGATAGTTCATCTCAATCTCATCTTTTGAATCACTTTCAGAGATCCAAAAATTTTCATTCTCTTTAGCAACTGTTACTTGTGACATTGAGGGTTCTCCTTGTTCCAGCAAGTTGATCTGGTCCCATGGCGGTTTTTCTACTCTTGGTGGAGGGACCTGATTCTCTTGACATTGTATTGACTCAACTGGAACCTCCAAGGGGAACAGCTTCAAGAAGATGTCCGGACACCATGTATGTTCTCTTTGGGGATTAGTATCTGAACTTTCACCTCTCTCTAGCAAAGGAGAGGGATTATTGGTGTTTCCAAGGGTGGTTGTTTACCATGGGAGGTAATCTCCCAGTGTATATTCTATATTTGGGTTGGCATAAATATCTGGTGCCAATCCCCCCTTGTTGCCTATTTCTAGGCCTTGCATATTTTCTACCAAGATGTCTAAGGGTAGGGGGTGGTTGAACCCTACTCCCGATTTATCATATGGCATATGATATCTTGGTTGGCAAAGGACACGCATCCCTTGCTCATATTTTCCTAGCCCGTATCCATGCCAATTGCATTGGCCAAGATATATTAGAGCGAAATTTGGGTTTGACAGATAATTGATATTTTCAGCAAAAGGCTCTCTGCCTTCGTCCTTTTGCTTGCATGGTTCAAGACCATGATCAAGGCCCCCATACACAAAATTTGTCTGGTTTGGTGGGTAACCTGGAGGAAAAACTGTTCCTATGGGAAGGCAAGGTCTCCCCATGTCCCGTACTAATTCTAATGTGGGCATTGCCACAACATTCTACACTAAATACTCCCCCAGGCCCGTACTGGCCATTTCAATAGTGATTGTTGATGCTTGGGAGGGAGGGAACGGGAGTCCTTCTTGAGTCCATTCCATGTTTGGTGGGTTAGGAGTCTCAACTTCCGTTGTGCTAGGTATTTCCTCTATTGATGTCGTTGATATTGTTGGCAACCCCTCTTCTAGGGTCTGAGCCTCTTCCATGATTTGTTTTCCCTTTTCCTTCTGTTTAGCCATGACAAGTGGCATTGGTAGTGAAGAAGCAGATGATGAAGACTCACATGGTTGGGATTTTGATGATTTGGTCACCAGTGGTGCCTGCAGTATTGGACCCTGCTTAGATGGATTTAATCGAAAATCCAAATGCGTTGAAGGGAGGGTCGATTGAGGCATTAATTGCATCTCATTGCAATACTTGAAGGGTTCTAAGTCCATCAGGACTACATGTATTTCTCCTTCAAATGCATACTTTAAGCACTGGTGAGTGATCGAAGGGACACACTTCATGTCCCTGATCCAAGGCCGCCCTAGCAGTATTTTGTAAGCCATCTCACCTTCCAGAACATGGCACAATGTTGGTATTGCCTTTTTTCCTACCTGGACAGGCAGAACAACTGTGCAGACTGTCGATCATATTGCATCGTTGAAAGCTCACAGTGTGTATGTGGAGGCTGTGATATGAGAGGCTGGCAGCTTCAAATGTTTTAGTGCTGCAATGGTAATGATGTTACTAGACGAGCCAGTATCTACCAACACTCTCTTGTACAGGATCCCATTGACCCACGCGATAACGTGCAGGTGTGGATCTGCCATATTGAAATTAAGCCACCGTTACAAATTTTTGAATATCCCATAGAATCACCTGAATCCAGTCATTCACGTACATTTATTTCCTAGAAAAATAATTTTAGGTCGATTACGTCTTCACATTGCACATTCCAGGCACTCTTATCCATAATTTTTCCTTCACATTATTTCACTGATCATTTTGGACAGAGTGTAAAGGAAATGCCTATCTAAAACCCAATCCAAACATTACATAAAACCCAGTCCGAACATTACATAAAGGAATGGTTATAGATTAAAAGTAAGATTAATATCTATCATGATGTTTAATCAACGTGTATAGCGTAATCCTTTTTCATGAGTGATGCTCTTAGTTATAGTTTATCATTAACCATGCTCATAGGTATATATATTTAACCATGTTGACTATAATCAATTTATTTGGCGTTCACTGAGTCTCATATGGAATAAATTATTTATTTTTATGTGAAATATGTTGGTGCTTTATGTTTTGGAGTCTTAGTATTCGATTAAATTTGACAAACTCTTGTCCCACACTCTTTTCTAGAGTGATATCCATCCAAAATAAAATAACTGACGTCCACCCATCTTCAAAGTCCCAACTTGTAATTTCAGGAAGTAATTCTTTATAGGATATCCTTCTCACTTTTAGCATATGCAGAGTTGAAGAATTAGTCTTTGGGTACTTAGCTCTTAGTTTACTTAGGTTTGGAATTTCTTTATACAAGTATGCACTTATAAAGTATTACAACACTAATCAAGAGTAGGAGATTTTTGAGATTTCATGAATGTAGAAATTATATTAACTATGAGGCTCAACATTTGAAAAGAAAGTGAGATATTAACAAGGATAATTTTCACACATTCTATATCATCTTTATTTTTATCTCTATAAGATGTAATATATGCTCTCAATGCCTTAAATATCATAATATATTCCTCAATGTGAACAAATCCAACCAAACCAACTTGAGAGAAGAAATTTTTAACTCCAAATCAGTTACATCAATTGTGTTTATGTTTTCAAATAATTCTTGTCTTTTGATGTTTTCTTCATAAGTTCGCGTACTTCACCATATGGAAAAATAATTTAGGTTCAAACAACAAGGAAAATAGAAGAAGATCTTATTTTTACTTATCTTGGCATGTTTCATCATCAAGAGATAATATTTTATGTCATTGAAAAATATGCCATATGTTCTTGTTGCATGCTAAACCAATTATTTTGGTTGATCAAATACTATAATTTTATTCATTAAGACAAACAATGAGGGATTGATTCTCCATATTACACAATCTAACCCCTAGCAGTGCAACAAGTCATTGAACTAATAGATGAATATATAAGATTTTCCCTAGTTGACCTCAATAAATATAAAAATTAAATGTGCATACCTTAGAGATGCAAGAGGTGATCCCAACCTACCACTTAGAAAAATCATATTTGCTATGACACTCTAATCGTATTTTACCACTTTAACTCTTGTGTTTTACTAGATTGATAACACTTACTATCTTATGATTGGTTGATTGGAATTATATAAGTAATTTTTTTTTTAATTGTATAAAGTAACACCATATGGGTAACAATCCATCTTCCTTCATCTTCTTGTGCCAGAGGAAGTCGATATCTAGTCTTTGTTGATAAAAATAATGTGTTATATCATGACAATAATATTTTTACTTCCTATATGAAAAACAATGAAAATAGTTTCATTAGAGGTATTTGAATCCAAATATTCCCATTCATAAGATTCTTGGCCATTTTGGTATAGCCAACTAGTTGAAGCACCTTATTACGATTTTAATGCCATCCCCATTGATCATAACACTTTAGACCATTACAATATAGAGCAAATATATAATGGAAATATTTGATGAATATCTCCTTTGTATCTAGTGCCCCATTGCCTATTTTATTAGCTAGTTTGTAATGATACGAGACTATAATTAAATAGGTAGCATACATACCTTCTATTCTTTTTGAAGTTGATTTGAATAGTCATGAAAATATGTAAATTTAAACTTACATCATGTACAAATTAAGCATCCTATTGTGCCCTTTTAAACCAAATTACCACCCTTAGATTACACACTTGTGTGGCCAACCTTTTCTTGAAGAAGGATGCTCTCCCCCTATAATATAGTGTTATAGAGAGAACATATGGAAAAAGGATAAAATTTTAAATTCAAAAAAATTCTTCCCTACTTCCTTTCTATATCGATGCCATAACATCCCTAGAAAAATTATATGGAAAGATTTGAATTACATTTTGTGAGCGTACCTTGCTGATAGCAAAGAAAATTTTGGAGAATGTAGGAATTCTCTAGTAGATTAAGAAGAAATAAAAATATAAAAATTAAAAATCATTATATGCTTCCTGTACCCAAAATGCTTATAAATTTGATAGAGTATTTTGTCCCTATTTTTGAAAGTGATTATTTTTTGTGAATATAATTTTTGCATGATCAAGTAATGTTGTTCCATACCTCCACTTTATACCATGTTGGAATTCACAATATATTCTTAAAATAAACAAAAGTAACCCATGCACTTAAATATTATATACAAAGTGTAAGGGGGTAAAAAATATAAAAGAGAAAAAATTGTAAGGTGATTGTAAGCAGGTAAGTAATAACTATATTGTCTATGGATAAAAATCACAACACTCCAATAATTAAGGATGGAGTGATGGGTGTATTTGTAAAAATATCAAAACCTAAATTACATAAATAATACTAACCTAATCAAACATAGCAAGAGGATTTTGAAATTAATTTCATTTTTCTAAGGTGGGTTTAACCATAGTCCATAAAAATTACATTAAATATATTATAAATATTGAAATAGAGTTTACAAGGGATTCCCTTATGCATATTGAATATTACATCATACAATTATTTCCTTGTTCATGAATTATAGTACACTTTCAATAAATTTTACCAAGGGTTTCATATAAGGAACGAGTAAGAGCAAGGAGCCTTCATCCATATTGATTTCTTTAGGGCATGTTTTATAAATCCTTTCAAATGAAAACAACATAAGGCTATCCAAATAAGTAATAAGGGCAACCTCACATCTGACTTCACATCAATCTCACATCTTGGAGATGAGTTGCTCTCCAACTTATCCAAATAATTGACTTTATTAGAAGACAGGATAGGGGATTCCTCAATATTAGACACCTTGGTAGAATTCAAGAGAGCCATTTTTGACATTAGTATTTTGAACCTCCTCATGCTAGTGCTACTTCACCCCACACACAAAAAAGGTGGATTTATTTGGGCTTTATTTTACATCGAGGTGATGACCAAGACATAATTCAAACAAAGTAGAGGAAAGGATAATCCTTTTGAAGAATCCTAGGATTCACTCAGGATAAGACTAGTTGAGATAATAATTTATTGCTCAAGCTTTAATTTAGGAAAGTACTCAAGATCAGAGTTTGTCAAATTATTCAAATATTTTTAAACAACCAAAAAGCATAGATATCCATAAGAGTGGATAGAAAATTGTCACCTGAAAGATTCCTAGAAGGTACCACATAATCAAATATGATTTTGATCAAACATTGATTAAGGTTAATTTTAAATTTACCTCTTTGAAACCCCCAGGTTAAATGATCATATTAACCGCAATAGGGGGTGTGGGAATCCAAATAGTATATGATATCATATTAACCACAACAGGTATCACCAACTACCTAGCTAGTTTCAAGCCTAGTACTCTTACTAATTTTCATTCGAAATTCATGGAAACATCTTCTTTGCAATACGAGGTCACATTTTCTAAATCTTCATTCCTAAAACTAATGTAGTTTATTTTTAATATAAGTGTAATAAAATATATATTTGTGTTTATTATGATGGATATCATGAGGCCAAACACTGGGTAATTAGAAAACTAGATATACCTAGATGGTCCAATTTATAGATTTTTGTGAATGAAGAAGCTGAACACAAGTATTTAAAACAAGGAGAAGTTTTTAATATTTTATCCAAGAAAAAAGTTATGAGATTTAATACGGTTGTAGGATAATATGGGATAAATGATGATCAATAACAAATAAGGTATCACCATTCCCTTATAGATAAAATAAGAAGAGACATATGAAGGATTAAGTCTAGGAATACACTCTCGATGAATCTCCAAAACTAATGGATAATAACAAAATGGAAGCAATGGAAATCAATCAAATGGACAAGGAGTTAGCCTTAAAATGTAGATATAAAGGGAAAAATGATGATTTTCTAACTCATATCATAAACATATACTAAATATTAGAATATATCAAAAGGGAAATTAAAACACAATATAGGATATTATAAAAGGACATATCCAAGAAGAAAGAAAACTAAAAACTCATAAACCCTAGTAAGCAAATTTTGTAGGTAACTCAAAAATAAAAGGAAGATCATAAGGATGAGGGAAAAAATATTTATGATATCATCAAATATTGAAGTAACCGAATATGAAAATGCTAATATAAATAATATGAGTAGGTATGGTAATTTAGTCTTATGGAGAACTTAGACTAATGTGATAGGTGAATCTTTGCAAGAAGCAATAAATAATTATTCCAAGTGGAGCATTAGGTCTATTAACAAGAGCCTAAACATGTACTAGTCTCTAAAAATTATGGGTATTATAGTTGGCATGAAAGAAGAATAACAATTGAAAAAATATTTTCTACATTGGATGAGAGAGTTGGAAATTTAGACAAATTATTTCACATATTGATTTCTATATGATAAAATAACCATCACATAAAATACATTTATATAATGCCAATATATCACAAAGTAAAGCTCTATACATAATCATTGAAATACATCAAAATTCATTATAATGCATAGATATTTTTCTCCATTATATAACTTTTCATGACTTTTGTTGTTTTCAAACAACCTGGAAGATGTGACCTTTGATATCCTCACATTATGAAAAAACTCTCATGATTACATGAATCTTCACATTACATCTTGTCACATATTTATGAATCTTCACTACCATACTTGAGATATAACACCTATGACTCTTCGCTTTCTCCATTGATACCTTCCTCACTTTATTACATAACACATAATGCTCTTCACACTTTGATGCATACATTAGAAAAAGTTCTAAACTAATATTTACAATAACACTCAAAGGTACTTCAGTGTTACCAAATAATATAAAATCTCCAACACCCCTTCCCATCTTATATTATTTGTTTTAAAGGTCTTTTTTTGTAAATAGCCGACTCTAAAATATATCATACCTGTTTCATCCATGTGTTTTTGTATAAATATATACAGGTTGATCATCAATGGGGACATAATATATCTAAAGATGATGGTCTAAAACATGATCTCTAATAAAGTGACATATACCTTCAATATGTTTTATTCATTCATGAATCATATTTTTTATTCATTCATGAATCAATATTGTAGGAGTCCTTTTTATTCCTATATCTAATAAAATGTGTTGTAACCAGAGTGCTTCCCATACAACATCTCTTGTTGCATGATATTTAGCTTCTATTTATGAAAGAGCCATTGCATGTTGCTTGTTCCTATACCATGAGGTAGATCTTGATCCAATATGAAATACATATCTTGGTGTTGATTTTATGTCATTTGTGGATCCAATATTATTAGAATATAAAAAACTCTACAAGTAAAGATGATCATTTCTTTTGTATTTTATGTCGTATTCTATGGTTTTACTAGTAAATTATAGTATTCTCTTTGCTTCCTTCTAATAAATTCCCTGAGTTCTTCCCTAAACCTAGAGAGATAATGTATAGAAAAAAAATCATGTCTAGTAGAAAAAACTAGTGATGACTTATCATCTATTGATAATTGTAGTCCTTGCTCTATTGGAGTATCTTTAGGTTTACATTTTATCATTCTATATATTTCTAGTGACTATGAATTATTATTCTTTAATCGATTCATTAAAAATTTATAATTTTGAATCTTCAAATAAAGAATTTTCTTGATCTGATAAAATATTCAAAAGAGGGCATGTATTGACCTTTGAAATTTTATTGAGAGTTTTGTTCCCTTCATCACAAACCACTTCTCTACTTACATGAAATTTACTTTTAATCAGATCAATTACTCTATATAATGTTATCATCATCATAGCCAAGAAATATCCCACATATAGTTTTTAATCTAATTTCGTACTTTTTTACTTTGGTATATGCACATATGCTTTACATTAGAAAAATATTTAGATATTCCACAAAAGGTTATCATCATGACCAAAGTTTTTTTAGGAGTAATATTTTTAAGTATTGTTATGGATGATCTATTTTGTATGTATACTATATTTTTAAATGCTTCTGCCCAATATTATCAATCACGTTTATTATTCCAACATCATGAATACATATTATTATATTTATTCCAACAAGTTGTAGTGAATAAAATATTCCAACATCATGAATACATATTATTATATTTGTCATCAATATCATTGATCACCCATGCATCTAAAAAAATCCCACCTTTTTATTATTGTCATAAAGTGATGGGCAGAAATAATATTGTGGTCAATACCTATAACATGGATAAAACCATCAAAATATCAAGATTTGATAGTCATATCACTCATCCAAAGACATGCAAGAAATAATCATCATTAGAGATTAATTGATCACTATGATGATGTCTCTTATAATTAATCAAATCATGAAAATCCTTTTTTATGTGTTGTATTTGTCTAAAATCTACAATCCGTTCCACAAAATATATAGAAATCTAGTATGTTGAGTGAGCCGCCATGTGTTACGATAAAGTACCATCTTCATGCTCATTATCTCTTTGTGTAATAAGGAGAGAATACTCATCTCCATATTTCATAGCCTTATCCTCAAGCTTCTTGATTCTAAGAGATAATACCTTAGTTAAATTATATCCCTACATGTTATGAAAACCCCAAGTAATATTCTTGTATTATTTTTTGAAGAAATTCCACCTCTATTATCTTAGGTTTTCCATTTTTTATGACACATATTCTTACATTGTTTCTCCTCTTGTATGAACCTAATGAGAGGATATAATTCTATTTTGAATTTATAGCTACATTAGATCATCAACACATTAAAAGTATTAAGCAATTAAAGAATGAGTAGTGTCCGGAAAAAATATCTAAACTATATTAAATAATATAGTAGCATTATTATATTCACATAAAATTGTTGAAGATAATTAATATAATCTTCAAATCTTTTGGTGGTTCTACCTATACCATGAAACCCCTGTTATAGCTTCATAAAACTCCTTTAATAAACTCTTCAACAATGCTAGTACTGGCTATCTTTAAGATAGCAAGATTGATTGCCAAAATATTTACTAACATAGCATTGGCTTTGCTCAACACTTTGAAATAGAATCCTAAGTTTACTTAAAAGAATTAATTTGTGTTTCATCATACATGTTATAATTTTTTTGTTAAAACAAAAAAAACCTTTCATATTATCAAAATTAATATATATATTTCTTAAATATTTTTTAAATTAATAATTTAAAAATTGCAAATTTTATGATTATAATAATTATTATTATATATTAAATAAAATTAATATTTTTTCTTTGATTTTTTTCAATTTCTGTAATTAGCAAGACTTGCGGTATAAGCATACCACTTATATCAAGGATTCAATATGAGAATTAGTTTCATTTAGATATAAACATTAGAGGCTAATCAGCCAAAAATTATGCTTAAACCTGGTTTCCATTGTTCATCAATATTAATGCTTAAATTGTTTTAGATTGCTTTTCCGTGTACAGAGTTATTTATAATTATGTTTAATACAGTTTTCAAACACATTGAACGATATTGCGACTTTGAGCAGAAGTAAATATGGATTTCAAACCCACGTGACACAAACAATTGAAGACAATGATGGACGAGTTGCATGGTGTAGAAATCTGTGTTCTTGCTTTGTTTCAGGTCATAGTTTGCAGACACATGTTGCCCCCAATCCAGCGATATTACTGGGTTGATTTTGCTCTCCGTTTAGCTGATTTTACGTTCTAATTACTTCCGACGTGCAAGGAATTTCGTTGACACAAACAAGTGAAGCCATGTTGGAGTAAATTATCCGTACTTTTATTCCATGGATAGCGATCAGGTATATGACCAAATAACAATAACAGAAAGACTAATAAATACTTCTAGTCAGTCATGTGGCCTATTCATTCGTAGGAATCAAATAACGGGACATCGACATCGAGGTACATTATGCATAGCTTAGTACAAGGCAGCATAATTGACATTGGACTTGTAACTTTCGTTGGGCTGCCAATTCTGTGGAATAACGTCATATGCAGTCAGTGTTTTTCCAGTGGAAAGAGACTGCAACCGGATGGAAAATGGAGGTTTCAGAGGTCCTCCACTGTTCAAAGCCCAGTTTGCTCCCCACGACTGTTTCATTGCTTCCCACGTCTCTGATTCTGCCTGCAAGTGTCAAACACAAATTATAAAACCCAAATAAAATTATAGACAGATTATAACATGGACAGGGACTAGACCTTGTTCTAAAAACTAGAGTACCATCCAGGAGCAGTCAGTAGAGTAGAGTACCTGTTTTAGATAGACGGCTCCAAGGTCACCGTCGCCATCCTCAAATTCAATAAGGACAGAGAACCAATAAGAGCTGGAGCCAGCATTAACGTGGAATACAATGTTCCGTCCGGGATAGTCGCATGCAACACTTTTATATGCCACCATCACCACCACCCAACATAATAGTTACGTTAAGACAATAAGGAAGCGAAGCGTGTCAAATATGAATTTCCTGTAACTCTACCTCCATATGTTAGACAAATATTTTACCCACCTTGTGAATAAGATATTCACGCGCCCATCAGTGCGAAGCTTTTCCCCTTGGCCAGGAAGTGCCATATCGGAGAAGCCTGTGCCACTGAGGTCAAAGTGCGCTTCTGCTTCTGTACCAAACATATTCATCAAAATTCCTCTTTATAGAAGTAACGAGCCATAGCCAGCAATTTGGTACCATGTCATGGTTTAGGAGCTTTGTGCTAAGTGTTTCCACAGATTCCTGCTCCGTCAAGTGAACGTCCATGATTATCATTATTAACCGGGAATGGGGACCAAGCTGAAAGATAAACGTGACAAAGGAGATATTTGAAGAAATTATTTCAAATTTCTTTTGCCGAAGTAGGTAGAGCGTAGTGCGAAGTGCGCAGTAGGGAAGGGCGTCGTCGAGTTGCGTGGGCGAAGTCGTGTTTCGCACGGATCTCGGGCGAAGTCGAGTCGCGTGGGCGAAATCGGGATTCACATGGATCTTGGGCGAAGTAAGGTTGCGCGGGCGAAGTCAGGTTTCACACGGATCTTGGGCGAAGTCGGGTTTTCCACGGATCTCGGGCGAAGTCGGGTTGCACGGGCGAAGTCGGGTTTCGCACGGGCGAAGTTGGGAAGACAGCTCCAAACTTAGCCAAATTTTGGCCTTGCAAAATTTTCCCGTCCGAAGTTGGGCTGCCGCTTGGTTTGCCTGGCTTGGCAAGGACCGTATGGAAGAGAGAAACGCCGGATCTGAAAGCAATGTTTCAGATCTGAGCTCTAACTATTAGAACCCAAACAAAATCGCTCTGAGGCGATTTGTATAGAGATCAATCAAACTTTAGCACATAAGAATAACTATAAACCCTAAAGATGTCTAAAACAACAACAAACTTTATTCATATGAAACGAGGGTTACAGAAGTCCTCAACTGAGGAAATAACAACATCTGCAAACTAAGCTGAGGATAAACTAAAAGGAAAAATGTCGAGTCGGTTGCTCGGACATTAATCAAATGAGCCACACTGCTCACTGAAATGCTCTCCTTTCTCTCTTTGCAATTTCTCTACTCCTTCCACTCACTTTCTCCACACCATGTCTGAAGACCCGATCTACCTTATATAGCCATGGGGAGAGGAAGATAGGGTTTGTCCTCTGATAGGTTTTGACAGACCCTCAACTAGGGTTTCTGACCAATCACCAAACTAACATTAAATAACCGAACTAACATTAACTTCTACGGTGATCAAATCTATCTGACGTCACATTTGTCAAAGGGTAGGTGCGACGTCATGTCAAACCTTTTGTCGGGATCCCTGACTGTGCAAGAACAGTCCGACTTTGTCCAAGTTCAGAGCGCAGTTGTGGCAGAGGCATGAAATCTGGGTTAATATTTCTAACACCCTCCTTTAAGCCTAATTTCACAAGTGCTTTGACTTCAAGATACTCTCGCAATCTGCTGAAGTCTTCCTCCTTCAAAGGCTTCATGAAAATATCTGCCAACTGCTCCTTGGATCTACAAAACTGTAGTTGAATTTCTCTGGACTTCACCAACTCTTTGATGAAGTGATAACGAATATTGATGTGCTTCGTCCGGCCATGGAACACGGGATCCTTTGACAATGCAATGGCCAAATTGTTATCACAAAAAATTATTGTCGCGCCTTTCGGAGGATAGTTCAGTTCACTCAGAACTCTTCGCAGCCAAACTGCCTAGCATATGGCTGACATGGCGATGATATATTCTGCTTCGACTGTGGACAAAGCAATGATGGGTTGTTTCTTGGATGCCCATGAGACTGCCCCTAATCTGAGATGGAAAGCATACCCAAAGGTGCTCTTCCAATCATCGGTACTTCTAGCCCAGTCACTATCTATGAAGCTGACCAGTTCCAGCTGGTCCTATATTGCATAAAATAGGCCATTGTTTTGCATCCTATTGACATAGCGCAAGATCCTCTTGCTTTCTTGCCAGTGCATGTCCTTCGGAGTCTCCATGAAATGGCTGATCAGACTGACTTCGAACATCAGATCTGGCCAAGTTGCAGTCAAATACATTAGACTACCAACTAGCCTCTTGAACAGGGTTGGATTCACATTCCTCCTTGAATCCAACTTGTTCAGCTTCAAACCTGTGGCTATAGGTGTGATGGCAGGTTTGTTGTCCTCCATCTTGAACCTCTTCAGGACATACTTCACATACTTTCCCTAAGAAATGAAGATGCCATCTGTCGATTGGTCAACTTCAATGCCAAGAAAATACTTCATCAGCCCTAAGTCCTTCATCTTGAACTCCTTCTTCATGGCTATTCTAAACTAGTCAAATAGGACATTGTTGTTGTCAGTATAAATCAAATCATCCACAGACAGACATACAATTATGATCTCTCCTGCTTCATTTGTCTTCATGTATAGGGTGTGCTCATATGGGCATTTGATAAACCCATTTTCTTGAAAATAGCTATCAATCCAATTGTACCAAGCCCGGGGCACCTGCTTCAAACCGTATAGGGCCTTTTTTAGCTTCAAGACTTTGCCCTCCTGGCCTTCAATTTCGTAACCTGGTGGCTAGTCTATGTAGACCTCTTCCTCCAACACTTTGTTGAGGAAGGCTGACTTGACATCCATCTGGTACATCTTCCACCCCTGTTGGGCTGCTAATGCCAGGATCATCCTAACTGTGTCAAGTCGGGCTACAGGCACATATACCTCATGGTAATCGATGCTTGACTTTTGCTTGTAACCCTTCACCACCAGTCTTTCTTTATGCTTGTCAATGTCTCCTTGGGCGTTGAACTTTGTCTTATACATCCACTTGACTCCAATGGTCTTCTTCCCTATTGGAAGATTGTTAGTTGCCATGTATAATTCTTTTCAATGGCTTCAATCTCCTCGTCTATTGCTTGCACCCAATTTTGATTTTGACTTACGTCTTTGAACTCTACTAGATCAACTTCAGTAAAGAATGCAAAGTTAGAGTACTCTTCATCTACGTGGGTTTGGGTTGCCTCGTAGATTTCTTGCAAGCTCCTTGTCTTCGCTGGCATCACCAGGTTTTGGATTCTACTTGCACATGGAGGTGACCAAGATGGAGTGGTTGTGCTACTGCTGGCACCATTGTTGCTCCTGGAAGTTGCAGGTGGCTCCATAATTCCTTCTTCCAAGTCAACATACTATACTACTACTGGATTTGACTGGCCAATCTCTGACTTCCAGTTCTAGGATTCATCTTCAAGAAATTTCACATCACGGTTAATGATGAGCTTCTTTGTCACAGGGTTGTATAGCCTATATGCCTTCGCCTGCTCACTATACCCTGTGAAAATGCACTTCTCAGCTCTATCATCTAACTTTTGTCGCTTCTCTTCTAGAACATGTGCATATGTAATGCACCTGAACACACGTAAGTGAGCCACACTTTGATTTATACCACTCTAGGCATCTTGAGGGATTTTGTCCTTCACACTTTTGATGGGACATCTTTTTAGTAGCTAGACTGCACAAGTTACAGCCTTTGCCCAAAATTCGTGCGACAATCCCTTCGCCTTCATCATGCTTTGTTCCATCTCCATGATGGTTTGGTTCTTCCTCTCAGCTATGTCATTCTGTTGTGGCGTGTATCTAGTAGTGAACTACCTTCGAATTTCATGCTGCTTGTAGTAGTTATGAAATTTTTTGGAGATGTATTCACCTCCACCATCTGTCCTAAGAGTATTGATCTGATATCCACTCTGTTTCTCCACCAGAGCCTTGAAATCCTTAAATCTAGAAAATACTTCTGACTTCAACTTGATGGCATAGATCCAAGTCTTTCGGCTGAAGTCATCTATGAATGTTAAGAAGTATTTTTTATCGGTAAACGTGCTAGTCTGCATCAGACCACAAATGTCTGAGTGCACTAGCTCCAATGGCTGTGATGCTTTCTAAGATTGATCAAAATGGAATGAATCCCTATGTTGTTTTCCGACTAAGCAGCCCTCACAAAATTGATTTTGTTGCTCTATCAAGGGTAAACCCTTCACCATTTGCATCTTGTGCAGTTGATTCAGGCCACTGAAGTTCAGGTGACCAAATCTGAGATGCCACAGCCAAGTAGCATCTTTCACAACTACACTTAGAGACATCAATGATTCATTCTAAATCTATAGTAGAAACATTTTTTTCTTCGTCATGGACACTATAGCAATCTGCCCATGCGACTTGTCTCTGATGGTGCAAGCTCCATCTTTGAACTGGATCGTATTTCCCTTCTACATGAGTTGTCCAATGCTCAGTAGGTTATGCTTTAGGCTAGGCACATAGTAGACGTCACAGATCTACTTTCGTTCGTCGTGCCTAGTGCGGATGAGGATTTTTCCTTTCTCCATTATGGGAACCTTGTTGTTGTTCCACATATTCATCTCAGACTGGACTGTTTCATCCAGTTGGTAGAACATCTCCTTGTTCCCCGTCATGTGGTTGCTGCACCCACTATCTAAATACCAAAAATTCTTTTGGAACACCTCAATGTTGCAAGTCAACAACACATTTCCTCCTACCACATTTTTGGTTTCATCCGTGTAATGGGCTTACTACTGGTTCTTCGTGGCCATCCATTTTCTACATTGTGAGATGTAATGGCCAAACTTCTTGCAAAAATAGCACTGGACCTTTGACATGTCCTTCTTCTGACTAGATCTAGCTTGCTGATTTCTCGAACTGCCTCTTCCACATTTTTGATGGAAATTGCAGTTGGTCTCTCCTTCGATAGGGTTTTATCGTCCTCTTTACTTGTTGCCTTTCCCATGCTTGCATTTGCCTCTTCCTTCATGAGAACTAGAGGTGCCATGGTGGGAATCTTGTCTGCCATTGTCTCAAAATGAGATCTGAGCCCTGAATGCTTGCTCTAGAGAGGTCTGAGACGAACGACTCAGCCTCTGTTCATGTGTCTGCAATGAACCCATGATTTTTTCTATCGAGAGGGTTATCAGATCCCTCGACTCTTCGATTGCTATCACAACCGATTCAAACTTGGTAGGTAGACTTCTGAGAATCTTCTCCATGATTCTTTGGCTCTGCACATTTTCTCCATTCAACCGCATCTGGTTGATAATATCCATCGTTCAGGTGAAGAAATCACTCATGGACTCAGACTCACTCATCTGTAGATTTTCAAACTCCCTCCTAAGCATCTGTAGTTTCACCAACTTTACTTTATTGGTGCCCTGGTACGAGTTGGACAGAATCTCCCAGGCCTGCTTTGCCTTGGTGGCTGATGTGATCCATGGGAATATGGACTCCTCGACCGCTTGCATGATGTAGAAGAGGGCCTTCTGGTCCTTCTTCGTGTTCTCTTTCAACAAATCCTTGTCTACTTGAGAGAGGGTGACTAGTGCTGTTGTATCTGCCGGTTCTAGGTAGCCGTTCTCAACTAACTCCCATAGCTCCTGAGATCCGAACAAGATCTTCATCTGGATGCTCTAGTTATCATAATTTTTCCTATTGAAGTGCGGGATCTGCAACTGCAAGTTGTTGCTAGTGGAAGCCATTCTGCTTCGGTCTCCGCATCAAGGGATCAGTAGCTCTGATACCAATTTGAAGAAATTATTTCAAATTTCTTTTGCCAAAGTAGGGAGAGTGCAGTGTGAAGTGCGTAGTAGGGAAGGGCACCGTCGGGTTGCACGGGAGAAGTTGGGTTGCGCGGGTGAAGTTAGGTTTTGCATGGATCTCAGGCGAAGTCGGGTTTCACATGGATCTTGGGTGAATTCGGGTTGCACAGGCGAAGTCGGGTTTCACATAGGCGAAGTTGGGAAGACAGCTCCAGACTTAGCCAAATTTTGGCCTTGCAAAATTTTCCCGTCTGAAGGCTTGCACGACTTTCGCTTGGTTTGCTTGGGTTGGCAAGGACCATATGGAATAGAGAAATAGCATACACTCGTATGCTTGATGTCCTTCTTCTCCATAGTGGAAACAGGTTCCATGAAATCCTCCTCTTCCAAACTCTCGTCCATACCTTCCTCTTACTCTCTGGTAACCATTATTTTTGTAGTTATTATTCTGCTCATGGGGGCAGTAAGCATTTTCTCCCTTCTAGTCTTGATTGTTGCTTGTATTTCCAGTTTTCTTTTAGTCCTCATTCCATCCTCCATTTGTTCTCCCACCCGTTATTCCACCATGACCTCTTCCTCTTTGTTTGCTTTCAAACCTTTTGTTCAACTTCTCTTCTACCTTCAAGGCAAATTGGTAAGCATCTTCAATGGTGGTCATCCTGACCAGACTCAACTCTTCTTGAATACTTGCTCTTAACCCATTAATATAATAGACTACTTTCTCCTTGTTGGCCTCAGAATGGCCTATTCTAATTAGGATCTTATAGAACTCCTTTATATATTATTTGATAGACTTACTCGATTGTATCAAACCCTACATTTTCTTGAGCAGATCCAACTTGTAATCAGGTAGAATAAATTGTCTCTTCAACTTCTTCACAATCTACTCCCACCTTGTTATCCTTTCTTTTACTCTTTTATTTTTGTCTAGCTACACTCCCTTCCACCATATGCTAGCATAACCCTTAATATTGGTCTTAGCAAACTTGACCCTCTCAGGATCTTCTACCTCCTCATACTTGAAGTTTTCCTCCATGTTATTGATCTAGTCGATCAACTCTTCTGGGTTGAGATTTCCAGAATACGTGGAGACATCAAACATCGGTCTCTTTCCAATCTATGATATGTCCTTATACAATCTGGCTTGTGCAAGATCTACTGCCTCTACTTCTTCTTATTTTAACTGGGCCTCTTATTCTTCAACTTCATCTTCACTCTCTTCTTCTCTCCTTGGCTCAAACCCTCTATGCAGCTCCTCTTGCAGAGCTTGAACTTACCTCTGTAAAGATCTGAAATCTTCTTCTGGCACCATATTTCTCCCACCACCATGGTTTCTTCATGGAGGAATTTTGCTCACTTATACCACAAACCCTAACCACATATCCTGGTGTAAACTACCTCACGTTCGGTGCTCTATTTACACACTCAAGAACTCTCGCTCTGATACCACTTGAAGCAAATTTGCATAAAAAAAACACATACAATCCACTCAAAACCATAAATGCTAAAATGATCCAAATATTTTCATTACTTTCATGCTAAAAATGATGATCCCAAAATAAGACCCTTTTACCATTTCAAAAACTCCCACGTATCCCTTATTTTTCCCTTTTTTCCCACCTAAAACTTGAAATTTCAAATTTCAAATTTGGGGCAAATTGCGGAGGTCATAACTTCGCGCTCGTTGACTTGATTGACTATTACAGTATAATTTCGAAAATGGCATGAAATGAGCTAAGCGTTAAAGTCCTTTGATTTTCATGCCAAGGCTCGCATCTAGCCAAAAATCCTGAAATTTGACCTCTAAGACCTTTAAAAATCTCCTACAAAAAAAACTAGTTTTACTAGTTTTACTAGTTTTTACTATTTTTTACAAAATTAAACAATTACAATATTTTTTGGGTGATGCAAGATCACTTTTACACCATTGGATGCTCCATTATTTTTTAATCTAATTTTGTTCTTTTTTACTTTGGCATATGCACATATGCTTTATATTAGAAAAATCTTAGATATTCCACAAAAGGTTATCATCATGACCAAAGTTTTTTTAGGATTAATATTTTTAATTATTGTTATGGATGATCTATTTTGTATGTTTACTATATTTTTAAATGCTTCTTCCCAATATTATAAATCAAGTTTTGTTTCCTTTAAATTTTATTGTACCATTTACATAATGGAATGATTTCTTCTTTTTGTTGTACCATTTTTTGGGGTGAATAAGTTGTAGTGAATAAGTTATTGCAACATCATGAATAAATATTATTATATTTGTCATTAATATCATTGATCACCCATGCATATAAAAAAAATTCCACCTTTTTATTATTGTCATAAAGTGATGGGCAGAAACAATATTGTGGTTAATACCTGTAACATGGATAAAATCATAAAAATATCAAGATTTGATAGTCATATCACTCATCCAAATACATGTAAGAAATAATCATCATTAGAGATTAATTGGTAACTATGATGATGTATCTTATAATTAATCAAATCATGAAAATCCTTTTTTATGTGTTGTATTTCTCTAAAATCTACAATCCATTCTGCAAAATATATAGAAGTCTAGTATGTTGAGTGAGCCACCATGTGCTACGATAAAGTACTATCCTCAGGCTCATTATCTCTTTGTGTAATAAGGAGATAATATTCATCTCCACATTTCATAGCCTTATCCTCAAGCTTCTTGATTCTAAGAGATAATACCTTAGTTAAATGATATCCCTACATGTTATAAAAATCCTAAGCAATATTCTTGTATTTTTTTTTTAAGAAATTCCACCTCTATTATTTTAGGTTTTCCTTATTTTATGACACATATTCTTACATTGGATCTTCTTTTGGATGACCCTAATTAGAGGATATAATTCTATTTTGAATTTATAGCTACATTATATCATCAACACATTAAAAGTATTAAGCAATTAAGGAATGAGTCATGTCTAGAAAAAATATCTAAATTATATTAAATAATATAGTAGCATAATTATATTCACATAAAATTGTTGAGGATAATTAATATAATATTCAAATATTTTGGTGGTACCACCTATAACATTAAACCCCTCTCTTTTTTTAAGCGAAAAACCCCTTGTGGATCCACCTTGGTCTGAGAGACCATGAACAGGAGGTTCTACATCATCAAAGTCACCCGGGGCTCGCACTCGACCCTGCCTGCACCAACATTATTAATTGGATTTTGGATACCCAATTCAGCTTTTTGGTAGCATGGAGATTTGAACCTGGGACCTCCCTTGGAGGATTGCCCTCACCTTTCCAACTCACCTACAACACCCAGGTACATTAAACCCCTCTTATAGCTTCATTAAACTACTTTAATGAACTCTTCAACAATGTTGGTATTGGCTATCTTTAAGATAGCAATATTGATTGCCAAAATATTTACTAACATAGCATTGGCTTTGCTCAACACTTTGAAATAGAATCCTAAGTTTACTTAAAAGAATTAATTTGTGTTTCATCATACATATTATAATTTTTTTTTAAAATAAAAAAACCTTTGATATTATCAAAATTAATATATATATATTTCTTAAATATTTTTTAAATTCATAATTTAAAAATTGTAAATTTTATGATTATAATAATTATTATTATATATTAAATAAAATTAATATTTTTTCTTTGATTTTTTATTACATATCTTGGTGTTGATTTTATGTCATTTGTAGATCCAACATTATTAGAATATAAAAAACTCTATAAGTAAAGATGATCATTTCTTTTGTATTTTAAGTCATATTCTATGGTTTTACTAGTATATTATAGTATTCTATTTGCTTCCTTCTAATAAATTCCCTAGGTTCTTCCCTAAACCTAGAGAGATATGGAAATATTTGAGTTGGTTGATACATACTTGGACTAGGGTTGTGTGAGAGAGAGTTGTCCCTTGTGATGATTGATTGAGTTGATAAGTCTAGTAGAAAAAAACTAGTGATGACTTATCATCTATTGATAATTGTAGTCCTTGCTCTATTGGAGTATCTTTAGGTTTACATTTTATCATTCTATATATTTCTAGTGACTATGAATTCTTATTCTTTAATCGATTCAATAAAAAATTATAATTTTGAATCTTCAAATAAAGAATTTTCTTGATCTGATAAAATATTCAAAAGAGGGCATGTATTGACCTTTGAAATTTTATTGAGATTTTTGTTCCCTTCATTACAAACCACTTCTCTACTTACATGAAATTTATTTTTAATCAGATCAATTACTCTATATCTTGTTATCATAATCATAGCCAAGAAATATTCCACATATAGTTTTTAATCTAATTTTGTGCTTTTTTACTTTGGTATATGCACATATGCTTTACATTAGAAAAATCTTAAATATTCCACAAAAGGTTATCATCATGACCAAAGTTTTTTTTAGGAGTAATATTTTTAAGTATTGTTATGGATGATCTATTTTGTATGTATACTATATTTTTAAATGCTTCTGCCCAATATTATCAATCAAGTTTTGTTTCCTTTAACTTTTACTGTACCATTTACATAATGGAATGATTTCTTCTTTTTGTTGTACCATTTTTTGGGGTGAATAAGTTGTAGTGAATAAGTTATTGCAACATCATGAATAAATATTATTATATTTGTCATCAATATCATTGATCACCCATGCATCTAAAAAAATCCCACCTTTTTATTATTGTCATAAAGTGATGGGCAGAAATAATATTGTGGTCAATACCTATAACATGGATAAAACCAGAAAAATATCAAGATTTGATAGTCATATCACTCATCCAAAGACATGAAAGAGATAATCATCATTAGAGATTAATTGGTCACTATGATGATGTCTCTTATAATTAATCAAATCATGAAAATCCTTTTTTATGTGTTGTATTTCTCTAGAATCTACAATACATTCCACAAAATATATAGAAATCTAGTATGTTGAGTGAGCCACCATGTGTTACCATAAAGTACCATCTTCATGCTCATTATCTCTTTGTGTAATAAGGAGAGAATCCTCATCTCCACATTTCATAGCCTTATCCTCAAGATTCTTGATTGTAAGAGATAATACCTTACTTAAATTATATCCCTACATGTTATGAAAACCCTAAGCAATATTCTTGTATTATTTTTTGAAGAAATTCCACCTCTATTATTTTAGTTTTTCCTTTTTTTATGACACATCTTCTTACATTGTTTCTCCTTTTGTATGAACCTAATGAGAGGATATAATTCTATTTTGAATTTATAGCTACATTAGATCATCAACACATTAAAAGTATTAAGCAATTAAAGAATGAGTCGTATCCAGAAAAAATATCTAACTTATATTAAATAATATAGTAGCATTATTATATTCACATAAAATTGTTGAGGATAATTAATGTAATCTTCAAATATTTTGGTGCTACCACCTATAGCATTAAACCCCTCTTATAGCTTCATGAAACTACTTCAATAAACTCTTCAACAATGCTAGTATTGGCTATCTTTAAGATAGCAAGATTGATTGCCAAAATATTTACTAACATAGCATTGGCTTTGCTCAACACTTTGAAAAACAATCCTAAGTTTACTTAAAAGAATTAATTTGTGTTTCATCATACATATTATAATTTTTTGTTAAAACAAAAAAACCTTTCATATTATCAAAATATATATATATATATATATATATATATATTAAAATTAATAATTTAAAAATTGCAAATTTTATGATTATAATAATTATTATTATATATTAAATAAAATTAATAATTTTTCTTTGATTTTTTCTTTTTCAATTTCGTAATTAGCAAGACTTGTGGTATAAGCATATCACTTATATCAAGGATTCAATATGAGAATTAGTTTCATTTAGATATAAACATTAGAGGCTAATCAGCCAAAAATTATGCTTAAACCTGGTTTCCATTGTTCATCAATATTAATGCTTGAATTGTTTTAGATTGCTTTTCCGTGTGCAGAGTTATTTATAATTATATTTAATACAGTTTTCAAACACATTGAATGATATTGCAACTTTGAGCAGAAGTAAATATGGATTTCAAACCCACGTGATAACAAACAATTGAAGACAATGATGGACGAGTTGCATGGTGTAGAAATATGTGTTCTTACTTTGTTTCAGGTCATAGTTTGCAGACACATGTTGCCCCCAATCCAGCGATATTACTGGGTTGATTTTGCTCTCCCTTTAGCTGATTTTACGTTCTAATTACTTCCGACGTGCAACGAATTTCGTTGACACAAACAAGTGAAGCCATGTTGGAGTAAATTATCCGTACGTTTATTCCATGGATAGCGATCACGTACGTTTATTCCATGGATAGCGATCAGGTATATGACCAAATAACAATAACGAAATGTTAGAAAAATAAACCCAGATTTCACGCCTGTGTCCAACTGCGCTGCGAACCTTAGGCGAAACCGGACTGTGCTCCAGACATGGGCGAAGTCGGACTGCACTGCCACAGTCCGGGATCCCGACAAATGTGTGACATGACGTCGCACCTATCTTCTGACAGATTTGACACCTGACAAATCCGATCTCCGCAGGAGTTAATGCCAAGTCGGCGTTTGTCAGAAACCCTAGATGAGGGTCGGTCCGAGGATAACCCTTATCCGAAGCTGTCAGAGGATAAACCTTATCATCCTCTCCCTGCGGTTATTAAAGGACAGTTCATGTCTTCAGACAAAGAGGAGAAGCAGTGCGTATGTGAGACAAGTTCGTGAAAGAAGAAGCGGAGAATAGAGCAGAGAAAGAAAGCAGAGTGATTCAGTGAGCAGTGTGGCTCAGCTGATTAATGTCCGAGTAGCAGACTCGACATTTCCCCTGTTTTGTTTATCCTGTAGCGTAGCCTGCAGATGTTGTTATTTCCTCGGTTGAGGAATTTTCTGTAACCCTAGTTGTTCATATGAATAAAGTTTGTTGTTTGTGTTAGGCATCTTTAGGGTTTGTAGTTTGTTGTTCTCTGTTCCGGTTATTCTCTCCTCTCATACGGGTGTTGCCAAGCCAGGCAAACCCAACGGCAGCCGCAGAAGAAGAAGAAGTCGAAGGCCAGAGTGGCCAAGTCTGAAGCAGCTCGAGTGCGCGAGAGAAGTCTAAAGTCGGCCGCAGTCCGCAGTTCACCCAGCGCAAGTCCGTCGGCTGACCGAAGTGCAAACTTAGCCCAGTTTCGGGCGAAGTCAGTAAGCAGCGGCGAAGAGCGAACTTCGCCCAGTTTCGGGCGAAGTCCGGCTGCGGCCCCGAAGTGCGAACTTCGCCCAGTTTTGGGCGAAGTCCGGCTGCGCAGCCGAAGTGCGCACTTCGCCCATTCCTGGGCGAAGTCCGTCGGCGCAGCCGAAGTGCGCACTTCGCCCATTCCTGGGCGAAGTCCGTCGGCGCAGCCGAAGTGCGCACTTCACCACATGGGCGAAGTCCGTCGACATAGCCGAAGTGTGCACTTCGCCCATTCTTGGGCGAAGTCCGTCAGCACGTGCGACTTGTGCACTGCGCTCTCTGAGCTGCAGCGCCGTACAAACTTCGGTGATAGAAAAAATTAAAAAATGCTCCTTCAAATTGGTATCAGAGCTGATAGTGCCGTGACACAGAGATAGAAGCATGGCTTCCGAGAGAAACTCACTGCAGTTGTAGATCCCGCAATTTAACGGTAAGAAATACGATTACTAGAGCATCCAGATAAAGATCCTGTTCGGATCTCAGGAGCTATGGGAGTTAGTTAAGAATGGCTAGCCAGAACTGGTAGATGTAGTAGCACTGGCCGCCCTCTCTCAAGTAGATAAGGATCTGTTGAAAGAGCACAAGAAGAAGGACCAGAAGGCCCTCTTTTACATCATGCAAGCGATTGAGGAGACCATCTTCCCATGGATTGCATCAGCCACCAAGGCCAAGCAGGCTTGGGAAACCCTGGCAAGTTCGTATCAGGGCACCGACAAAGTGAAGTTGGTGAAACTACAAATGCTCAGGAGAGAGTTTGAGAACCTGTAGATGAGCGAGTCCGAGTCGATGAGCGACTTCTTCACCTGGATGATGGACATATCAACCAGATGCGGTTGAATGGAGAAAATGTCTAGAGCCAGAGAATCATGGAGAAGATTATCAGAAGTCTGCCTACGAAGTTCGACTCGGTTGTGATAGCAATCTAAGAGTCAAGGGATTTGAAAACCCTCTTGACAGACGAACTCATGGGTTCCCTGCAGACCCATGAATAGAGGCTGAGCCACTCAACTCAGTCTTCTTTGGAGCAAGCCTTCAAAGCGCAAGTCTTAGTCTGAGATAGTGGCAGACAAGACTCTTGACACAGTGCTTCTAGTTCTCAAGGAGGAAGAGGTAGCAGTAGACGTGGGAGAAGGAACAAGCAAGGAGGGAACTCAAACCCTCAGGACGCTGAGCCAAGTTGCAACTTTCATCAGCAAGGAGGAAGAGGCACTGGTAGAAATCAGCAAGGTGGCTCTCAACAGAAGAAGGACATGTCAAAAGTCCAATGCTACTACTACAGCAAGTTCGGCCATTATGCCACACAGTGCAGAAAGAACATGGTGAACGAGAATCAGCAGCAAGCCCATTATTCGAAGGAACTTGAAAATGTGATAGGAAGAAATGTGCTACTGACTTACAGTATTGAAGAGGAGAGCAAGAAAAACATCTGGTATCTTGACAGTGGTTGCAGCAACCACATGACTGGGAATAGGGAGATGTTCTCACAACTGGATGAAACAGTTCAGTCCGAAGTCAAGATAGGGAACAACATCAAAGTTCCTGTGATGGGAAAAGGAAAGATCCTCATCCACACCCAGCACGGTTATATAAAAACAATTCAAGATGTTTTTTATGTGCCTAGGTTGAAGCACAAAAGTGTTGGACAGCTTGTGCAAAAGGGGCACACTATACTATTCAAATATGGTGTCTGTTCCATCAGAGACAGTCCATGGACAAATTACAATTGTGTCCATGACGAAAAGAAAAATGTTTTCGCTGCAGATTCAGAATGGATCTCTGATGTCTCTAAGTGCAGTTGAGAAGGATGCTACCTGGCTGTGGCATCTCAGATTTGGTCACCTGAGTTTCAGTGGCCTGAATATGTTGCACAAGAAGCATATGGTGAAGGGTTTACCCCTTATAGAGCAATCAAACCAAGTTTGTGAAGGTTGCCTGGTCGACAAGCAGCACAAGGATGCATTCCCTGTAGGGCAGTCTTGGAGAGCATCATGACCTTTGGAGCTGGTGCACTTAGACATCTGTGGTCCCATGCAGACCACCTCATATGTCGGCAATAAGTATTTCCTAACCTTCATTGATGACTTCAGCCGAAAGACTTGGATTTATCCAGTCAAGTTGAAGTCAGAAGCATTTTCAAGGTTTAGGGAGTTCAAGGCTCTGGTTGAGAAACAGAGTGATTATTATGTGAAGACTCTCAGAACTAATGGAGGTGGAGAGTACATCTCCAATGAATTCTATAATTTCTGTAAGAAACATGGAATTTGAAGGCAGTTCACTGCCAGATACACACCGCAGTAGAATGGCGTAGCTGAGAGGAAGAACAAAACAATCATGGAGATGGCACGGAGCATGCTGAAGGCAAAAATTTTTCCACATGAGTTCTGGGTAGAAGCTGTAAGTTGTGCAGTTTATCTGCTGAATCGATGTCCCACCAAGAGTGTGAGGGACAAAATTCCAGAGGAATACTGGAGCAAGTTGAAGCCAAGTGTGGCTGATTTGCGAGTTTTTGGGTGCATAGGATATGCACATGTTCCAGAAGAGAAGTGACAGAAGCTGGATGACAAAGCTGAAAGATGCATCTTCACAGGATACAAAAAACCATCAAAGGCATACAGGTTGTACAATCCTGTGACAGAAACTTGTCATCAGCCGAGACGTGAAGTTCCTAGAGGATGAAGTCTGGAACGGGAAGTCAAATACTGGTCAGTTTGGACCAGCAACTATTGAATCTGTAGATTTTGAGGAATACAGTGTCCAACCACCTATGCCTTCAAGCAGCAATAGTGATGCCAGCAGTAGCACACACTCATCATCCCGATCACCTCCACTTGCAAGTAGAATTCAAAACCTGAGGACTCCTGCAAAGACTCGGAGCTTGCAAGACATCTATGAGGTAACCCGTAATCAGTTAGATGAAGATTATTCTTATTTTGCTCTCTTTACTAAATGTGATCTAGTGGATTTTGAAGAGGCAATTCAAAATAGCAAATGGGTGAATGCGATGGATGAGGAGATAGCAGCCATTGAGAAAAATGAGACATGGCAGCTAACAGATCTTCCAACATGCAAAAAGACCATTGGGGTCAAGTGGGTATATAAAACGAAGTTTAATGCCCAAGGATAAGTTGACAAGCATAAGGCCAGATTAGTGGTGAAAGACTACAAGCAGAAGTCAGGAGTTGACTATCATGAGGTGTATGCACCTATAGCCCGACTTGACACAGTTAGAATGATTCTGGCACTCGTAGCTCAGAAAGGATGGAGCGTGTGCCAAATGGATGTCAAGTTTGCCTTCCTCAATGGAGTGTTGGAAGAAGAGGTCTACATAGACCAGCCGCCAGGTTATGAAATACAAGGGCAAGATGGCAAAGTCCTAAAACTGAAGAAGGCCCTGTATGGGTTGAAGTAAGCACCCAGGGCATGGTACATCCATATTGACGGCTATTTTTAGGAGATTGGGTTTCAGAAATGCCCATATGAGCAGTGCCTATACATGAAGAAAAATGCAATAGCTGAGCTCATCATCGTCTGCCTATACGTAGAAGATCTAATATTTACTGGCAATAGCAGCAGCCTATTTACGCAGTTTAGAACAGCCATGAAGTCCAAGTTTGAAATGACAGACATTGGGCTGATGAAATATTTTCTCGGCATTGAAGTTGACCAATCAGCAGATGGCATCTTCATTTCTCAGGGCAAGTATGTGAAGGATGTCTTGAAGCACTTCAATATGGAGGACAGCAAACCTACCATCACACCCGAGCCACGGGTTTGAAGCCGAGCAAGTTGGATACGGGGAGGTCTCGTAGATCCAACCTTGTTCAAGAGGCTAGTTGGCGATCCGATGTACCCGATCGCAACTCGCCAGATCTGATGTTCAAAGTCAGTCTGATCAGTCATTTCATGGAGACTCCGAAGGACATGCACTGGCAAGCAGGCAATAGGATCTTGCGCTATGTCAGCAGGACGCGAAACCATGGCCTATTTTACGCCAGACGGGACTAGTTGGAACTGGTGGGCTACATAGACAGTGACTGGGCTGGCAGTATCGATGATCGAAAGAGCACCTTCGGGTATGCTTTCCATATCGGATCTGGGGCAGTCTCATGGGCGTCCAAGAAGTAACCCATTGCTATGTTGTCCACAGTCAAAGTAGAATATGTCACCGCCACGACATCCGCATGTCAGGCAGTATGGCTGCGAAGAGTTCTGAGTGAACTATACAATCCTCCTGAAGGTGCGACAATAATTTTCTATGATAACAATTCGGCCATTGCACTGTCAAAGGATCCCGTATTCCATGGTCGGACGAAGCACATTGATATTCATTATCACTTCATCAAAGATTTGGTGAAGTCCGAAGAAATTCATCTGCAGTTTTGCAGATCCAAGGAGCAGTTGGCAGATATTTTCACGAAGCCTTTAAAGGAGGAAGACTTTAGCAAATTACGAGAGTAGCTTGGAGTCAAATTTCTTGTGAAGTGTGCACTTCGCCCATTCTTGGGTGAAGTCCGTCGGTGCGCGTGACTTGCGCACTATGCTCTCTGAGCTGCAGCACCGTGCAGACTTCGACGATAGAAAAAATTAAAAAATGCTCCTTCAGTAAATACTTCTAGTCAGTCATGTGGCCTATTCATTCGTAGGAATCAAATAACGGGACATCAACATCGATGTACATTCTGCATAGCTTAGTACAAGGGAGCATAATTGACATTGGACTTGTAACTTTCATTGGGCTGCCAATTCTATGGAATAACATCATATGCAGTCAATGTTTTTCTAGTGGAAAGATACTGCAACCGCATGGAAAATGGAGGTTTCAGAGGTCCTCCACTGTTCAAAGCCTAGTTTGCTCCCCACGACTGTTTCATTGCTTCCCACGTCTCTGATTCTACCTGTAAGTGTCAAACAAAAATTATAAAAACCAAATAAAATTATAGACATATTATAACATGGACAGGGACTAGACCTTGTTCTAAAAACTAGAGTACCATCCAGGAGTAGTCAGTAGAGTAGAGTATCTGTTTTAGATAGACGGCTCCAAGGTCACCGTCGCCATCCTCAAATTCAATAAGGACAGAGAACCAATAAGAGCTGGAGCCAGCATTAATGTGGAATACAATGTTCCATCCGGGATAGTCGTGAAAGCACAAGGATCGAAAACAAAAAGGAAAAGCCAAGATGCGATGTAAACGAAACAAAAGATAACGCTAAATATTATGAACTGAAAGTGAATGAAATGAGAGAAGCATAAATGAATCAAAACCAAATAGAAAGCCAATATGGAAGACAACATTTTTATTAATATTCTTCAAAACTTAGTTACAGTTTGCCGCCTCCATTTTTAGGGGCTAGGAGCGTTAAATGTGTTCGTGTCACATCAATGGATGCTATTCCTTCTTCCGCGTGCCCACATGTAAAGTGGGCGGACCAAACATCGCCGCCACTTGCGTTGATGAGTCTTGACTCCTTGCTACTCCTCTAATGTTGAGAACCTGCATTCAAAGAAATAGGAAACAGTCAGTAGCACTTGTAGATAAAATGAAACATGCAATCCCCACGCCTTCAATTAGTACATGCAAAATATAAATAAAACGATAACTAAAATAGATCCAAATGAACTAAAAACTTGATAGGGGCATAAAAACATCACCGGGAAGGCACTGCAAATAGAACAGTCAGAAAATTTGCCATAGATTCATATTCGCTCCGGGGCGAGACGATTAGACCTACAACAAAACATCAAATAGCACTATCCCAAATGTCACATTCGAGAAGCTCCAAATCACCTACTAAATTGGGGGTTAGCTAAAATGGGGTATTTTGGGAAGACCCAGAAGGTCAAATTTTCCCAATTTGGCCTTTATCACCGAGAATTTGATGATGCTACCTACATGTTAACAAAAGCGAGAAATGAAAAAAACATGATCAAAACAGCTCAAAAGGATGTGAAATTTGAATGAAAACCTATCTAAGCAGCATAGAATCAGATGCAAAAATAATAGAACTAAAATTTGCTACATATTTCTAATCACTTCGGGGCAGGGCGATTAGAACTGCAGCAGTGTGGAGGGCGTCCAAGGGCAAGACGCCCACCGTTTAAGGCATGATTTTGGCACCAATCCACTTGGGATGGGTCCAAAACCTCTTGTGGGGTGTTTTCAACAAATTTGGTAGGATGTTATGGCCAAATTTCAGGTTTTGGTTCAAGATTTGCCCTTCCAATAATCATCCAATGACCTCCTCCAAAAGAGATCAAGGATGTGAAAGGCACAAATCAAAAAGGTGTGTGGATGTAAAACGGCAGCACATCATTGCTCAAAATGCTCCTTTTTTGTATATTTTTGGGGTGAGAAGACTCACCATTTTATAGACCTGATGAACGCTTTTGATGAGCATGTAGAGGCGCCACTTGGCAATCATGCCTTCCAAGGGGGGAAAATATTCCTCCCTGATTAGGGGCTCCATGACTGCCCCTGTAACTACCTCTAATGCTTGAAAACGCTCACTCACACTCCCATGCAGTGAAGGAAGACTTAAGTGGTGGGTATGAGTTGTTATTTGTCAAGATTTGACTTTTTTCCCATAAAACCTGCTATTCGCCCCACCCTGGAGCGAATACTGCTAATCGTACCTGGGTGGGGCGAGTACCAGTTTGTAATTATTCTTGGGTGGAACGAGTAAGGATCAGAGTGCCTAAAGGTGCCAAATTGACCTCTGACCTTCCAAAACTGCTGTGAGAGTGGTTAGGAAAATTTTTTAACCTTTGGGGGCTGCCCTAGGGCTGTGTGTCAACTTGATTAGTGTTTGCAGTCACATAATCGGATTGGTGCTATTTTGGTGTCTACAGATGCCCCTTTTTGGGACGTGATGTGTGTGGTGCAGTGCTAAGCAAAAATAGATAACCAAAGCACTAACGATTAGGGTTTCTAAGTAACCTAACCAACTTCCCCAAGTATGGAAAGGACATGCATTCTTGAATCCTTGCTTCTGATGAGCAAAGGAACTTAAGTCAGGTATTAACATTTTTTGGTGAGGTGTTACTTGATCTTGGACATTTGATCAGTCATGAATAGGCAAAGGGCACAACCTTTTGTCTGTGGAAACCTTGAGTTCATGATTCATGAATTCCAAGTGTTTGATCAGCTTGTGATTATTGCTTGTTTTCTGCCCTAAGCATGGGCGTGATTGTCTTTGTCAATGATTCTTTGAAAGCATATAATTTCCTTAATTGGGTGTGTATTTGTTGATTGGTGATTAAGTGTGACTACCCCCTCAAGCGACGAATCGATGAGGGAATTACTAATAAGAGAAAAGCGACGAGTTGCTTGACCCAAGATGACTTGTGTAAGGGTGCCTTCAGATGTTTATCTTTGAATGTGTGTGCAGGTTTTCGACATTTAGACCTTTTTTTGGTTGGTGTGAACCCTTTTTTGCGACGCCCCTTGGGGTTGAAATTGTCGAAAATTCGTCCTCTTGTGGATCAGTCTAGCTATGGTAGCCTTATTGGGAAGTAGGATAATGGAAATTTGTGACCCTGATGTCTGTTTTGTATGCTAGTGAATTGCGGGCACAAAGGCACCTTTTTTCAGTAATGTTATTGCTATTTTTTGGTGGGTTTGGACCCTTTTTGAGATGCCATTTGGGGTTGAAATTATCGGCAATCCGTCCTCCCGTGGAGCAGTCCGAATATGGTAGCCTTCTTAGGGAGTGGGATAGTGAGGATTTGTGACCCTGATGTCAGTTTTGCATGCCCAAAATGTCAGGTGCAAAAGCACTCTCATTGGACAATTTTATGGCTTGTTTTTGTTCATTTTGGTGCATTTTTTGTTATTTTTGAAATTTTTGCTCTGTAATCATCCTTGGGTGGGGCAAATACTAGTTTAGTAATCATCCTAGGGTGGGACGAGTTCTAACTAGAGCACTCATACCAAGGAGGAATGATTATAGGCCTAAAAGCCTATTTAAGGGCCAAAACTAGGGTTTGGGCTCATTTGCATTCTATTTTTTTGGCGATTTGGAGCTCTGAGGAGGAGGTCGATTTTGTAAAGCGAAGCGCTGCAAAATTTTTACCACCACCATGAGTTCATGAACCGAATCAAGCGGCAAAGCTGAAGTAAGACCGATAAGTGCTTCTCTTTGTTATTTTATTTTGTTTTATGTCATACTTTAAAAGCGTAATTTCCCTATTTTGTATTTGGTTTTCCGAGTTTTAAAAATGGAACCCTAAAAAAAAATTGTTTTTTTGTGTATGTGTGAATTTGTGTTTTGTATGGCTTCATTAGAACCTAGATTGAAACCCTAATGGAAACCATGTTTATTATTTTGCATTTGTAAACGAAAAGAAACCCTAGTTTAACAAAGATCAAAACATAGCTTAAAAACTTAGTTTAAAACTTAGCTTAAAAACTTAGTTTAAAACTTAGCTTAAAAACTTAGCTTAACCCTAGTTGTTTTTTTTTTTTATATTTTTTTTTTTTGTCAGTGTAGACTAAGGGAAACCCTAGGTTAACTAAAAATTTTGTTATTTGAATTTTGTTTTTATTAATCATTTTAAACGTAGAGTTAAAAACCCTAGGTACTGACAGACTATTTTTGACTATTTGTGTGTTTTTAATTTATCAGTTTGAACTAGAGTGAAAACCCTAGGAACTGAAAAATTGTTTTTGACTATTTTTGTGTTTTTAATTTATCAGTTTGAACTAGAGTGAAAGACCCTAGGAACTGAAAAATTGTTTTTGACTATTTTTGAATTGTGTTTATCAGTTTAAACGTAGAGTTAGAAACCCTAGGTACTGAAAAATGGTTGTTTTTGTATTTTGTTTATTAGTTTAAACGTAGAGTTAGAAACCCTAGGTACTAACAAACAGTTTTTGAGTTTTTTGAATTTTTGTTTATCAGTTTAAATGTAGACTTAGAAACCTTAGGTACTGACAAACTGTTTGTTTTGAATTTTTTGAATTTTGTTTATCAGTTTAAACGTAGAGTTAGAAACCCTAGGTACTGACAAACTATTTTTGAGTTTTTTGAATGTTTTGTTTTTTAGTTATCAGTTTAAACATAGAATTAAAACTTTAGGTACTGACAAACTGTTTTTTAGTTTTTTGAATGTTTTGTTTTTTAGTTATCAGTTTAAACGTAGAGTTAAAACCCGAGGTACAGACAAACTATTTTTGAGTTTTTTTTAATGTTTTGTTTTGTGTTTTTTTTTAAGTTATCAGTTTAAATGTAGAGTTAAAACCCTAGGTACTGACAACTATTTTTTGAATTGTTTTGAATTTTTTTGTTTGTTATTTGTCTGTTTTTAGCTATACATTGTTTTATGCATTGTTGTATATTCATGTTATTGTTGTACAGTTTATCATGTTTTTTTTTAATGTTTTTTTTTGTTTTCTTTGTAGGTTGTGAAGAGCTGGTATCGTATGCCTACGATTTTCTCAGAAGCACGGGAGGCGCTGACTTTGGCTAACTGGGAGTGCCTTGATGCCCTTAGTCTCAAGCATGTGACTCGACAAGAGCTTGTGGTCAGGGATCGGGCCTATCTGACAGCCCTGATCAACTTGTGGGATCCCTGGACCAACACATTCCATCTCCAAATAGGGGAGATGATAATGACCTTGGAGGATGTCTATCGTATTCTATGGATTTTGATATATGAACTACCGATCAGGATGATGTCGTAGGATCAGCAGATAGTAGTTCTGACATGCTACTTTGAGCATGGGGAGGAGGTGGATGTGGATAGCCCAGTGACTACTAGATTGGTAGCATTTTGGTACGATGGTGGCTAGAGAGGGGTGTGTTGTGAGTGAGGCATGTAGTCTTAATGGGCCTCATTTCCAACATGTGCTACCTAAATATTTGGGTGTAAGGTTCCCATGGAACCTATTGGAGGTGGTCTTTCAGCTGGTGGATTGTCCGACGCATGAGCCCTTGATTATGAGGTGGGGGTAGACACTGCTGGCATAGCTCTATGATGAGTTGTATGAGGTCCGCTATCGAAGGTGGAAGAGTATTGGTTGTAGCTATCTATTGCAGAGCTGGGCTTGGCATCACATAGTGGTGGAGAGGCCGGTGGGGTTGTCGTGGACTACTCAGTCAAAGATGGTGGACAGAGATATAGGATATGTGGCTCTGTGGTGGTAGTCTAAGGAGCAGGGGTAGAGTTAGTGGTGGGTAGGTGTCGTAGGGCACTATGCCGATGCCTTTGCTCGGATTACTCTAGGAGAGGTGTTCTGGCACCCATACCGGGACTGTCCAACCTAGCCTAAGGCTGGAGAGTGGCTCTGCTAGGTGCATAGGGCTATATGGCTGATCGGGTGGCACGAAACTAAGTAGGAGTACTTCTCGTACATTCGGGTGACATGACAATTTGGGGTGCACTAGGGGTTTCCTGGTGAGCCCTTGATATATCAAAACTGGGGGGAAGAGAGGACCTTGGCCTGGTCGATCATCGAGACACTAGGGAGGAGGCAGATATAGTTATTGATGTGCCTAACATGGACGATGTTAGGGTGATGGCTGAGTATGAGTAGTGGTGGACACTACGATGATGGTAGGTAGAGGGGCCATTGGGAGGCGTAGAGGCAGCAACAGCTGGCAGGGAGGATGGAGAGGAACCAGGAGAGGGTTAGGGAGATCCGTTGGAGGATGCAAACATGGTGGAAGTGGATGATGTGGGTGTGGAGGTTGGGGTTCTAGATCAACTAGAGATGCAGCACGTCTCGGAGCAGTGGGAGCTAGAGCAGGCTACTATTTTGGAGATGCCAATGCCTCAGGTAGTCTCGAAGGACATGAAGACAGTGTTGCACACTGAGAATGCATGATTGGAGGGGCTACTCTAGAGGTGGGATGAGGAGCTCGAGGATGCATTGCAGGAGAGGGATCTCCTGTGAATGCAGCTAGCAGAGCGAGATAACACATTAGCTATGTATCACCGATGGGAGGGGGATATCGATGCTATGTGGGAGATGGATCTCTTGCAGATGCAACTGGCATAGTGTGATGATAATTTGGTGATGTACCATCAACGAGAGATGGACTTGGTGTAGCATCAGTTGGATCTAGAGGTCGATATTATCCACCTCGATGGGTGGGTCCCTATGCTTAGTGGAGGCGGATCATCGTGTCGCTCGAGATGGAGCGATACTGAGCAGTCAGAATCCTCTCGGTGCAGGTGAATGGATGAGGGAGGCACTAGTAGGCATGATGTGGTGGCTAGTAGTAGCCGCCCTGAGGGATCCCATAGGACCCACACCATGAGGGGTAGTTTCTGTCACACCATCCTGCATGATCATGGTGGTCGACACCCTAGGTTTGGGGGTTGTTGAGTTTTTGCTTTTTTTGCAAGGTCAGAGGACCGATTATTGTAGCCTGTGGGAATTTTTGATGATATATATATACATATGACTTTATTTTATGTATACACTTGTTGTGATTTGATTTTATGCACAGTGACTGATGTTTGATGGATGCATGTTAATTTACATTATGTATGGATATGTTGTGATGAATGCTAATGTTTCTAATTTATATGATATGCAAATATAATGGATGAATTGAATTTGTGATTGTTGGTGGTGGCACCATAGACTATTTAGAACTTATGGATTTTTGTCCTAGGTGATTGTTGTGGTAAATGACTTTTTATGTATACATGTTATTTTTTGTATTTTTTGATGGCAATGCGGGGATGAAAGATAGCACAGTTGGTTTGGAATGTAGTTAATGTTTTCTGAGACTCAGATGTTTTAACTAGCCATGACTGTACTTTATCTTTCAAGACTTTTGAACAAGGTATGAATTGGAATTATCTTTGACCAAGTTATTTCACATCCTTGTGTGTGCAATTGAGTTCATTGATGTGGTATTCATCATGATACCGCTAGTGTCAGATAGGCTATCAACCAAACCTATACTAAGGATCACCTAATTAGCTGCACTAACTCCTTTGTTATTTTTAGTCATATTAATCTACGGTGCTATCTAGGATACCATGAGCTAGCTCATCCACATGCAAACATTGATTTGCACACAATTTAATGTGACAGATATATCATCATGCAGGAGGTTTGCCACTAGTGATCGATACGTTATCCACCAAACCGATACTAAGGTTTATCTCATGACCTTCTAAATGCTGAGAGTTCTAGCGATTCAAGTTCGACTCCATTCTTTTCTTCAATTGTATTGGGATACTTGCTCTTTTGTAGTGATAAAAATCACTATTTATTTTTGTTTTTATTTTGAGCAAGGGATTTGAATATGGAGTGATGATAATCACTATTGTATGTGCCTTTTGATGTATGCACTTTGGTGGTGATGTCAAATTTTTGGAGTTTTGACTTTTGCAAAATTTTGATGTTTTGCAACTTTTTGAGAACTTGGGTGTAGACACCAAAACAGCACCAATCCGATTATGTGACTGCAAACACTGATCGCATTGACACACACAGCCCCAAGGGCAGCCCCCAGAGGTTAAACAGTGGTCCTAACCACTCTCACAGCAGTTTTGGAAGGTCAGGAGTCAATTTGGCACCTTCAGGCACTTTGCTCAATATCCGTTCCACCCTGGAACGAATTCAAACTGGGATTCGCCCCACCCAGGGATGAATTCTAGATTCGCTCCAGGGTGGGGCGAATTGCAGGTTTGACGGGCAAAAAGTCAAATCTTGACAAATGGCAGCTCAGATCCGCCACTCAACGCTTCCTTCATCGCATGGGAGTATGGGTGAGCATTTTCGAGCGTTAGAGGCAATTACAAGGGCAGTCATGAAGTCCCTATTCAGGGAGGAGTCTCCTTCCCCCTGGGAAGGCATGATTGCCAAGTGGCGCCTCTGCATGCCCATTTCAAGAGACCTCCAGGTCTATAAATTGGTGAGTTTCCTCACCCCAAAATATAGAGAGAAGGAGCATTTTAGAGCAACGAAGTGTTGTCATTTTATTTTCATACCTCACACCTTTTGGATTTGTGCCTTTCACATCCTTGATCTCCTTTAGAGGGGAGGTCATTGGGTGACTATTGGGAGGACGAATCTTGAGCCCAAAACCCGAAATTTGGCCACAATATCCCACCAAATTTTTCGAAAATACCCCACAAGAGGTTTTGGACCCATCCCAAGTGGATTGGTGCCAAAATCAGGCCTCAAACGATGGGCGGCCTGCCCCATGGGCGCCCCCTCCCACACTGCTACAGTCCTAATCGCCCCCTTCGGAGTGATGGGAATTCCATGGTAGACTTTCTTTCTTTCATTTTTGCATTCAATTCTATGATGCTTAGATAGGTTGTCATTTAAATTTCATCTCATTTTGAACAATTTTGATCATATTTCTATCTTTGCTCGCTTCTACTAATCTACAGGTAGCATCATCAAATTCCCATTGATGGAGGCCAAATTGGGAAAATATGACCATCTGGGTCTTCCCAAAATGCCCCCAATTAGCTAACCCCAAGTTTTCAGGTCTTTTGGAGCTTCCTAGGTAGGACATTTGGGATGGTACCTTTTCGGCATTTTGTTGCAGGTGAATTCGTCCCGCCCCGGAGCGAATTCAAATCGGTGAGGAATTTCTTGATTGTTCTTTTTGCAGGGCCCTCCTGGTGGTGTCTTGATGCCCCTATCAAATTTTTAGAGCATTTGGATTCATTTTAGTCATATTTTAATTCATTTTTCTCATTCACTTATCGTAGGCTTGGGGATTGCATGCTTTGTTTTATCCGCAGGTGCTACTGACTGTTTCTTGTTCCTTTGAACATAGGGTCTAGACATTGGAGGAGCAGCAAGGAGTCAAGACTCATCAACGCAAGTGGCGGTGACATTTGGTCCGCCCATTTTACATGTGGGCACGTGGAAGAAGGAAGGGCATCCATGGATGTAACAAGAACGCATACTTAAACGCTCCTAGCCCTTGGAAGGGGAGGATGCGCATTGTAACCGAGTTGTGAAACATATCAATAAAAAGGGTTGTCTTCTTTATTTGCATTTGTTTCATTTTGATTCGCTCATGCTTTTCCCTCTTTTCATGCACTTTCAAATTCCTAGGATTTAGCGTTAAGTTTGGTTCGGTTTGCATCGCATCTTCGCTTTCCTTTTTGCTTTCGTATCCTCGTGCTTTCAGTGGCGATCATGGTGGGACCTTGTCCTCTATTTTTAAGATCAGATATCTGATCCAAACTTGGTTGTTTTTGCTTGCAGGTACCGAGTTTTCATACGTTGACTGTTGTTCGTTCCATCAGGAGGTGGATACAGAGCTGTAATTCATCTTACCCAGGGACGAATGGGAATTCGCCCCACCCTGTGATGAATACAATCCTATAATTCCATCCCCCCAAGGATGAATTCTAGTCTATGAAGTTTTCAGGTAGAAACTCAGAACCGATAGATTTGGGCAGAGAAGAGGTAAGAGTCCTGAACTTTTCCTGTCATTTTTTGTTATTATTTTTCTATTTTTTTGGTTTCTTTTTGCGTGCTTAGGAAAGGTTTGTTGCATGTTTATTTTGTTTCATGCAAAATAAAAAGAACCCCACACACCACGTGGCAAATTAAACACCAAGGAGCTGGTCGTAAAACCCCAGCCCTTGATCAAGACCAACGGTGGATTTCATCACCACCTTGGCTTGAATTTTGCATTCATAAACCCCGATCGCTACTGTTGCTAGACGTAAATCCTGACGAAAGCTGACCGAGTGTAGTTGGGGTGATTCCTAGCACATGAGGATAAGTCTTCTATGGTAGGTGTCATAAACAGGGTGATTCCCCTTCCGTACCGCCTATGTTCCACGTACCATCTGCTCTCACGTACCTATAGTTTCCCTCACGTAAGGGCGGGTATATAGAGAGGTTGGTATATCGGCCTGGCAATGGTATATCGAAGGGGCGACCAATTTTGGGAGTCATAAGAGCCCTCATTTTGCATTTAAACATTCTTTACAAAAACCTTCAAAAAAAAAAAAAACAAAACACACTAAACCAGGTTTAGGACACACTTTTAATATTTAAACGAGATAATCACTGCTTTGTGTGTGTGTGCTCTTTTCTATTTAGTGTAGCATAAAAATCATAAAAAGAGATAAAAAAATCTACTTAGCTTGTAGAAAAACAACACCATGGTGTACACCCGTAGCCAAGCCCAATCAAGGGCAGAAGCTACGAAAAGTGTACAAGGGGGCACAAGTCACCTCCGCTATAGCCCTAAGGACTTGGTCATACCGCCTTGGTGGCCTGACCCACAAGAGAGTCCACATCATTCCATGTCAAGATGGAACTATAGGGACACCCCTTTGGGGGACACGCCCATTCATCATAGCCCCTTTCAGGAGGAGTCCTTACACGTGGCGCTCAACATAGACAAGAAAGCTCCCTTAGAAGCTCGATATGAGTGGCCACCGCACGATGAAGTGCTAGAGTGGCATAGTGTCCATGAGGAGAGGCCACATGATTATGGCATCCCTCCTTTGCCCCCCATCACTGTTAGAACCAATAGACAAACCCCAGAGCGTAGGGCTCTTCAAGCAGGGCGAGCCAACTCCGCCCACCCCTTTCACACATACGAAAGGGAGCACGAGGAAGACCATTACATTCCTCGAGAGCAATGTACAACATGGGAGCCATGCGCTTCCGCACCCGCTATGTACCATGATCACCCACTGAGGCCAGAGCCTCGAGTAAATGCCGCCAACCTCGACAGAGGGAAGCGACCCATTGAGATCTCGGATCATCATGACCGAGGTAAATGCATAGGAGAGGCATCCAGGCCTCCAAGGCTCAAGATGGTAGAACAAATTGACCTGGCAGTCACCAGACATGCCGCCCGCCAAGCCTAGATCACATGGCTTGAGCAAGATCAGCAGCAGCTAGAGCATCTATATCGCCTTAGCAAGGAGCGCATTCGATGCCAAACAGATGAGCTGCTCCATAACCCAGTGCCTGAGAGGGTTCCAACCCCTCGCACCCAAAGAGCGGAACCATATGAGAGGCATAATCCCTTGGTGCGAGATAGGTCTCCGTGACCTTATCAAGTGTTGCCTTCGAGACCCCCTAGACCTGAGAGGGAGGCCACTCCCCAGAACAATGATGGGTACCCTCCGCGGGGACCCACCCAGGGTCATAGGTCTCATCCAGAGACTCCTCAAGAAGCTTACGAGGAGTATGAACAAGAAGAAGAGCGGGCCGAAATGCCCTACCAAGGCAGAGGGGTTGCTATCCGGCCACCCCCCATAGGCCTCAAGTCTCCCACAACCCACAATGGGAGCAAACTAAAGAGGAAGAGATTAAATCTTTTGATGCATACAAAGCGCTGCTAGAGCGTTTGGAGTCTATGGAAACCAAAGCTTCTGGGCCCCAAAAGCCCATGTTACGCCAACTCCATAGTCATCCTGTGCATCCGTCAGTGCCTGCACCCCCTTACCCCGAACACTTTAAGCTGCCTCAGTTGGCAATCTTTAAGGGTGAGGAGGATGCCCAAGAGCATGTGACCAGATTCCTGAGCCAATGTTTTGGCATTCAGGACAATGATGCGTTGTTGCTAAGGACATTTATAACCACATTCATGGGCCCTACCTCGGATTGGTTCACTCAATTGCCGAAGCACAACATCAGTAACTTGGATCAGTTAGTGGATGCGTTCCTCGAACGCTTCGCCTTTAACACCAAGAAGAAGGCATCACTAAGTGACCTGGCCAGCCTCAAGGAAGTATGAGGAAGAGACCATGGCGGCCTACGGGAATCGATGGAGGACTCTGCTTTCCAAGCTACCCTACCTCCCTCCTATGTCCGACCTTACACAAATGTTCTCACGAAGTTGTTTGAGATCGATCTCTGTGCTATTGTAGCTGCAACAATATGCCACCTTAGAGGAAGCTCTGGCGCAAGCCAGAATCATCGAAGAGATCAAGATACAGGATGGCGAGATTGCCAAACCTAAGAAGAAAGAATGGAACAAGAACACAAAAATAGGGACTACGCAACAGAAACCCGCTGTGGTCAATCAAGTTGCTATAAATGTCCCTAAGCCTGCACAAGAAATACAACCTCAAAAGGCTAACTATCAGGCAGTGCCTCCTAATAATTATGAAAGAGAAAACCAGAAGCAGGAGCAAAATTAGTAGCGTCGCCCTAGGTGACAGTACACACCTTATACGGAGTCTAGGGACTCCCTATTCGACCGCTTGTCAGCGGTGAACTTGATCAACCTTCCAGAGATCCAAACCATAGATCCCAATGCACCCAAGCCTAAGGGATACCGGGAGGACTTGTATTGTAGGTTCCACAGGCGGAGGGGACATGACCTGAATGCATGTTGGAAGTTCAAAGGTTTGATACAAGACCTGATTGACAATAAGACGTTGGCAGTGGACAACCCCGTAGCGCCAAACAACCAACAGATGGGAGTTTTCAAAGACCCCTTGCCTGCCCATGAGGCACAAGCAAAACCCCTTCAAGTCAATGAGGTGCAACAGAATTGCCCCATGCAAGGGTATGTAGGAATGATAAGCATAGTGACTAGGAACAAGAGATACCCAAGAGTTGCCCCGAGGCAGCCACAAGAGAGGTTCCATCGACATCACAACCTCAACAACACCCTATGCAACTACCTCCGCCTAGACCCATGGCCACGATTCGGACCAAACTCACGTAGAGTTTGAGGACCACGTCGGCTAGGCTCTCCATATACGAGCTTATACAACAATCAACACCCCATCGGGAGGCTCTAATGGAGATATTGAAAGCCATCGAGTTGCAGCCCCATGAAGCGAATTCCTTCAACAACTTCGTGGGACATGTCAAACGATGCATGGAGCCAGTCATCACCTTTCGAGAGGATGAAGTTAAATCAGTGTCTGATGACATGGCAGATCCACCCCTACACGTTATCGCGTGGGTCAACGGGATCCCGTATAAGAGGGTGTTGGTAGACACTGGCTCATCCAGTAACATCATTACCACAATAGCATTGAAACATCTGAAGTTGCCAGCCTCTCACATCATGGCTTCCACCTATACACTACGAGCATTCAATGATGCGATATGCTCGATAGTTGGCACAATTGTCCTACCCATTCAAGTAGGACAAAAGATGATACCTACATTGTGCCATATTTTGGAAGGCGAGATGGCTTATAACATCTTGCTAGGGCGGCCATGGATCAGGGACATGAAGTGTGTCCCTTCGATAGCTCATCAGTGTTTGAAGTATACATTTGAAGGGGAAGTACATGTAGTCTCGATGGACTTAGAACCCTTCAAATATTGCAATGCGGTGCAGCTGATGCCGCAATCGACCCTTCCATCGACGCACTTGGATTTTTAGTTAAATCCATCTAGACAGGGTCCGATTCCACAAGCACCCCTGGTGATAAATCCATCAAAACCCCAGCCAGGTACATCTTCATCATCCGGTCCTTCACCAACAATGCCACCTATCATGGCTAAATAGAAGGACAAAGGGAAGCAAACCCTGGAAGAGGCTCAACCCCTAGAAGAGGCACTGCCAATAGTATCAACCATCTCTACCGAAGAGATGCCTAGCAAAATGGAAGTTGAGGCTCCTAGTTCACCCAACATGGAGTGGACTCAGGAAGAGCTTTCGTTCCCTCCCCCTCAATCGCCAACAATCACTATTGAAATGGCCAATACGGGCCTGGGGGAGTATCTGGTGTGGAATGTTGTAGCAACGACCGCGCTAGAGTCCATGCAAGACATGGGGAGACCTCGCCTCCCCATCGGTACAATTGTTCCTTTAGGCTACCCGCCAAACCAGACAAAATTTGTGTATGGGGGCCTTGATCATGGTACTGAGCCATGCATGCAAGAGGACGAAGATGAAGAGCCTTTTGCAGAAGATGTCAACTATCTGTCTAACCCGGACTTCGCTCTGAGATATCTTGGCCAATGCAATTGGCATGGATATGGGCTAGGTAGGTATGAGCAAGGAGTGCGTGTCCTTTGCCAGCCAAGATACCAAATGCCTTATGACAAGTCGGGCATGGGGTTCAACCACCCCCTGCCCTTGGACATCTTGGTGGAGAACATGCAAGGCCTAGGGATAGGCAACAAGGGTGGATTGGCATCAGATCCTTATGCCAACCCAAACACAACGTATACATTGGGAGATTACCTCCCATGGTCAACAACCACCCTTGTTAACCTCAATAACCCTTCTCCTTTGCTAGAGAGAGGCGAAAGTTTGGGGACTCACTTTCAAGGAGGGTATAAATAGTGTCAAGAGGGATCTTCGGAGGACGAATCAGAATATGAACCAACATCATATGACCCCTTCGAATCAGATAGTGATCACTCACAAGTGATCCCCATGAATGACTATCAAGAGAGCCTCTTGACAATGTTCCCTCTAGAGGCTCCAATCGAGCAAGCGCCACCGTGAGAGAATCAGGCCCCCCCGTAGAGAGTGGAACAACCACAATGGGGCCAGATTAATTTGCTCGAGCAGGATGAGCCTGTAATGCCTCAAATAGTTGTCGAAGCCAACGAGGGCTTTTGGATCTCCGATAGTGATTACGAAGATGAAATAGAAATGACATATCTTAATCACATGCGGTAGATGCCGCAACCATACCCCTTGGAGATTAACGACATATTTGAATAGATGGGCATAGTGCCAGGGCACGAGTGGTACGTAGACCCAGTGGGGTGGGACCAAGTGTTGGATCCACTCATCCAGGTATATGAAGAGCACCTTCCACCCCGAGACCCTAGAGTGATATCAATGTCAAGGGTAGACCCTGTCCTCCTATCAGCACATAGGGCCGATCCATTCATGCCAATACCTCTAGAGCCAGATCCAAAGCACAGAGAACATCCAGAATGTTCGAGTCATCACACCCACGATAATGGAGACCAAAATCATTTCATCAACATGATCTCCATTGACTTAACCACCCCCATCCACAATCCAATCAACCCAACATGATCATTGCATCTAGACATAGATGCCATAGACTGGGATCCATCTCAATTCACCTCCATCCCCATCAGTACATTCATAAAATCTTCATTAGCAACTAGATATCTTTCATCAAAGGAACCAGTTCCCAACATTTAAACTCAAATGATATCCTTTGTCCACTCCACATCATTATCCCCATAGAAAACACATGACAAACCATTCTCAATCTAAAGATCCATAGCCCAAACAAAATGCTCCAAGGATTCCTACAATCACTTGGTCAATCCCAAAATGCTCCAAGGATTCCTACAATCGCTTGGTCAATCCCAAAATGCTCCAAGGATTCCTACAATCGCTTGGTCAATCCCAAAATGCTCCAAGGATTCCTACAATCGCTTGGTCAATCCCAAAATGCCCCAAAGGTACCCATTACCACTTGGTCAACCAAAAAGCTCCAAGGATTCCCACAATCGCTTGGTCAAAAATAAGAAAATTCAAAAATAGTAAAATCATCAAAAATAACAAAAATTTGCATCTCATTTCTAGGCATACTCAAACTCATCACAACAATAAAGAGCTCTTTTGCATCTCATCTTCATATTCACAAAAATCAATCCATCAAAAACACAAAAATATGTAGCTGCATTAAGCATCACATCCATACATTGCATATTTGTGATCATACAAGTCAAAGGCACCATAGACTGTAATTACTCCGCCAATCCATCTTGTTCCACATTTCTCCATTCTATAAGCAGTCCATCAAAAATAAATGCCATTCACTTCTTTTTACCATACCAGAGTCAGTGGTCTTCTAATGTATCAAGAGTTTTTATCCTTCAGTCGTCATTTGCTTTCTAGCCATGTATTGTACCAAGTCAGACAGATTTTACAAAGGTAGAGTTCTACTTGGATCACACCTTGTTACGTAGCATCCCAACACAAATTAAAACACATAAAAATTCCCAAGTTGTGTGAATGAAAGATGAAACCTGCACAGCAATCCAGGTCACCATAAGCGAAATGGTTATCTTGCTCATCCCCCTATGCGAATGACCCCAAGAATGCTGAGAGTTGGCAAAAGGACAAGCATCTTCCCTACCCAATTCCCCAAGAATCCCAAGTTCTCAAAAAGTTGCAAACATCATAAAATCTTGCAAAAAGTCAAAACTCCAAAAATTTGACATCACCACCAAAGTGCATACATCAAAAGGCACATACAATAGTGATTCTCATCACTCAAAATTCAAATCCCTTGCTCAAAAGAAAAATAAAAATAAATAGTTATTTTTATCACTACAAAAGAGCAAGTATCCCAATACAATTGAAGAAAAGAAGGGAGTCGAACTTGAATCCCTGGAACTCTCCAACATTCCGATAGGTCATGAGGCAAACCTCAGTACTGGTTTGGTGGATAGCCTATCGGTCACTCGGTGGTAAACCTCCCGCATGACGATATATCTATCACATTAACTCGTGTACAGATCAATGTTTGCATGTGGATGAGCTAGCTTATGGTATCCTAGATAGCACCATAGATTAATCTGACTAAATACAACAAAGGAGTTAGTGGAGCTAATTAGGTGATCCTTAGTACAGGTTTGGTTGACAACCTATCTAGCACTGGCGGTATCCTGACAAATACCACATAAACGAACTCAATTGCACACACAGGGATGTGAAATAACTTGGTCAAAGACAAGTCCGATTCATACCTTGTCCAAAAGTCTTGTAAGATAAAGTACAGTCATGGCTAGTTAGTTAAAACCATCTGAGTCTCAGAAAACCTTAGCTACATTCTAAACCAACTATGCTATCTTTCATCCTCGCATTGCCATCAACAAAAACAAAAACCACAAATAAAATTGAACAAAAATGCACCAAAACAGCTAATAAACTTTCCCGATGAAAGTGCTTTTGCACTTGACATCTCGTGCATGCAAAATATTGACGTGGGTCACAAATCCTCACTATCCTACTCCATAAGAATGCTACCATAGCCGGACCGCTCCACGGGAAGACGGATCTTCGAGAATTTCATCCCCAAACGACATCGCCAAAAAGGGTCAAAACCCACCCAAAAATAGCAATAACATTGCCGAACGAAGGCGCCTTCGTGCCTGACATTCTTGGCATCCAAAATAGACATTGGGGTTACAAATTGTCACTATCCTACTCCCTAAGAAGGCCACCATGGCCGGACCGCTCCACGGGAAGACGGATTTTTGACAATTTTAGCTCCAAAAAGCGTCACCAAAAAGGGTTAACACCCACCAAAAATAGGTCTAAATGTCGGAAAACTGCACACACGCTTAACGCTAAAACATCTAAAGGCACCCTCACACAAGTCATCTTGGGTCAAGCGACTCGTCACTTTTCTCATGAAGGTCATTCCCTCATCGATTCGTCGCTTGAGGGGGTAGTCACACTTAGTCACCAGCCAACAAGTACACACCCAATTAAGGAAAATGGCATGCATTCAAAGAATCATTGACAAAGACAATCACGCTCCTGCTTGGGGCAGTAAACAAGCAATAATCACAAGCTGATCAAATCACTTGGCATTTCATGAATCATGAACTCAAGGTTCTCACAGACAAAAGGTTGCGCCCTTTGCCTATTCATGACTGATCAATGTCCAAGATCAAGTAACACCTCACCGAAAAAGGTTAACACTTGAATTGAGTTCCTTCGCTCGTCAGAAGCAAGGATTCAAGAATGCATGCCCTTTCCATACTTGGGGCATCAAAAGTTGGTTAGGTTACTGAGAAACCCTAATCATTAGTGCTTTGGTTATCTATTTTTGCTCGATGTTGCGCCATGCACAGCGCATCCCAAAAAGGGGCATCTGTAGACACCAAAACAACACCAATCCGATTATGTGACTGCAAACACTGATCGCATTGACACACACAGCCCCAAGGGCAGCCCCCGAGAGGTTAAACAGTGGTCCTAACCACTCTCACAATAGTTTTGGAAGGTCAGAGATCAATTTGGCACCTTCGGGCACTTTGCTCAATATCCGTTCCACCTCGGAACGAATTCAAACTGGGATTCGCCCCACCCAGGGACGAATTCTAGATTCGCTCCAGGGTGGGGCGAATTGCAGGTTTGACGGGAAAAAAGTCAAATCTTGACAAATGGCAGCTCAGATCCACCACTCAACGCTTCCTTCATCGCATGGGAGTATGGGTGAGCGTTTTCGAGCGTTAGAGGCAATTACAAGGGCAGTCATGAAGTCCCTATTCAGGGAGGAATCTCCTTCCCCCTGGGAAGGCATGATTGCCAAGTGGCGCCTCTGCATGCCCATTTCAAGAGACCTCCAGGTCTATAAATTGGTGAGTTTCCTCACCCCAAAATATGAAGAGAAGGAGCATTTTAGAGCAACGAAGTGTTGTCATTTTATTGTCATACCTCACACCTTTTGGATTTGCGCCTTTCACATCCTTGATCTCCTTTAGAGGGGAGGTCATTGGGTGACTATTGGGAGGATGAATCTTGAGCCCAAAACCCGACATTTGGCCACAATATCCCACCAAATTTTCTGACAATACCACACAAGAGGTTTTGGACCCATCCCAAGTGGATTGGTGCCGAAATCAGGCCTCAAACGGTGGGCGGCCTGCCCCATGGGCGCCCCCTCCCACACTGCCACAATCCTAATCGCCCCCCTTCGGAGTGATGGGAATTCTATGGTAGACTTGCTTTCTTTCATTTTTGCATTCAATTCTATGATGCTTAGATAGGTTGTCATTTAAATTTCGTCTCGTTTTGAACAATTTTGATCATATTTCTATCTTTGCTCGCTTCTACTAATCTACGGGTAGCATCATCAAATTCCCATTGATGGAGGCCAAATTGGGAAAATATGACCATCTGGGTCTTCCCAAAATGCCCCCAATTAGCTAACCCCAAGTTTGTAGGTCTTTTGGAGCTTCCTAGGCAGGACATTTGGGACAGTACCTTTTCGGCATTTTGTTGCAGGTGAATTCGTCCCACCCCGGAGCGAATTCAAATCGGTGAGGAATTTCCTGATTGTTCTTTTTGCAGGGCCTTCCTGGTGGTGTCTTGATGCCCCTATCAAATTTTTAGAGCATTTGGACTCATTTTAGTCATAGTTTAATTCATTTTTCTCATTCACTTATCGTAGGCTTGGGGATTGCATGCTTTGTTTTATCCGCAGGTGCTATTGACTATTTCTTGTTCCTTTGAACGTAGGGTTTGGACATCGGAGGAGCAGCAAGGAATCAAGACTCATCAACGCAAGTGGTGGTGACGTTTGGTCCACCCATTTTACATGTGGGCACGCGGAAGAAGGAAAGGCACCCATGGATGTAACAAGAACGCATACTTAAATGCTCCTAGCCCTTGGAAGGGGAGGATGCGCATTGTAACCGAGTTGTGAAACATATCAATAAAAAGGGCTGTCTTCTTTATTCACATTTGTTTCATTTCGATTCGCTCATGCTTTTCCCTCTTTTCATGCACTTTCAAATTCCTAGGATTTAGCGCTAAGTTCGGTTCTGTTTGCATCGCATATTCGCTTTCCTTTTTGCTTTCGTATCCTCGTGCTTTCATTGGGATTCTTGGGGAATTGGGTAGGGAATATGCTTGTCCTTTTTTCAAATCTTAGCATTCTTGGAGTCATTCACACAGGGGGATGAGCAAGATAATTGTTTCACTTATGGTGACCTGGATTGCTTTGCAGGTTTCATCTTTCGTTCACACAACTTGGGAATTTTTTTATGTGTTTTAACTTGTGTTGGGATGCTATGTAACAAGGTGTGATCCAAGTAGAAATCTATCTTTGTAAAATCTATCTAACTTTGTACAGTATTTGGCTAGAAAGCTAATGATAGTTGAATGAAGAAAACTCTTGATACATTAGACGACAACCGACTATGATATGGCAAAAATATGTAAATGGCATTTTTTGTTGATGGACTGTTTATAAAGTGGAGAAATGTGGAAAATGATGGATTTGCTAAATAATTACAGTCTATGGTGCCTTTGACCTGTATGACCACAAATATGTAATGTATGGATGTGATGCTTAATGCAGCTATTATTTTTGTGTTTTTGATGGATTGATTTTTGTGAGTATGAATATGAGACGCAAAAAGATTTCTTTATTGTTGTGATGATTTTGAATATGCATGTGAATGAGATGCAACAATTTTTTTGTTATTTTGGATGATTTTATTGTTTTTGAATTTTCTTATTTTTGACCAAGCGATTGTGGGAACCCTTGGAGATTTTGGTTTGAACAAAGGGATTATGGGTACCTGTGGGGTGTTTAGGGGGTTGACCAAGTGATTGTGAGAATCCTTGGAGCTTTTGGTTTGACCAAAGGGATGGTGGACACCTTTGGGGGATTTTGGGATTGACCAAGTGATTGTTAGAATCTTTGGAGATTTTTGGTTTGACCAAAGGGATTATGGGTACCTGTGGGGCGTTTAGGAGTTGACCAAGTGATTTTGAAAATCCTTGGATCTTTTTGGGTTGACCAAGCGATTACAGGAATCCTTGGAGCATTTGGGTTGACCAAGCAATTATGGGAATCCTTGGAGCATTTGGGTTGACCAAGCGATTATGGGAAATCCTTGGAGCTTTTGGGTTGACCAAGCGATTATGGGAAATCCTTGGAGCTTTTGGGCTATGGCTCTTTTAAATATGGAATGGCCACAAATAACTAATGTTCAAGGGTTCTAGTTCCTTGATTCCGTCAAGAGAGGCTATTTGATATGTTCCAGGTCCTATTTTACTATCAATTACATAGGGACCTAACCAATTTGCCACAAACTTGTCCCTTATGTTGGTTCTCTTTTAAGACCAAGTCACCAACCTGAAAGTCCCTCAGGTGAACTTTCATGTTGTATGCTTTCTTCAGTCGCTCTTGATAGATACGTAAATGCTCAGGAGCATTAACACGTCATTCATCGAGCAATGTAAGCTGGTCTAACTGGGCCTACCGTGCAGTGTCATCATCGATGAACTATCATTGATATGCGCAAGGAAGGAATTTCCAACTCAAGAGGCATGATAGCCTCGGAGCCATACATGAGCAAAAACAAAGTTTCCCCAATGGGTGTTTGAATGCTAGTGCGATAAGCCCACAGGGCAAGTGGGATCTGAATGTGCCAATCCTTATAACTGTCTACGATTGCCTTTTTGAGGATGGCAACTAGCATTTTGTTTGATGCCTCTGCTTGCCCATTTGCCTACGGATAATAGGGTGTCAAAAATTATGCTAAATTTTGTACTTTGTGGTCAAAGCATGCACGTCTTTGTTCTTGAATGACGTCCCATTATCCGAGATTATCTTGGATGGAATACCAAAATGACATGATATTATGTAAAATGAACTCCAAATGCGGGTTCCATTCGTACAGGTAAGCAAAATTGCTTCCACCCATTTTGTGAAGTACTCTGTGGCCGTTATGATAAACGTGTGATGGCCTGACGATGCAAGGGAGATTTTTTTGATTAGATCTAAGCCCCACTACAAAAATGGCCAAGTTGATTGGATCAAATGCAAGGCCTAAGAAGGTACATGTGTCAAATTGGCATGGTGTTGACACTTCATGCACTTCCTTACATACACACAACAATATCGCTCTAAAGATGGCCAATAATAGCCCATGTGAAGAATGCGCTTTGTGATGGCTATACCACTGAAGTGGCCACCACATGTACCATCGTGCGCTTGGGTGATCACCCAAGTGGACTCCTGCTGTTCCAAGCAACGAAGGAGGATTTCTTCATAGCTACGATGGTACAAAATTTCTCCTAACAAGACATGTTTAGCTGCTTTTTTTTTAATGATAATTTTATGATATGCGTCAATCCAAGTGGGAGGATACCTAGCTTGAGGTAATCTCGTATGGGTGTATACCAATCCTGCTGATCGAAACCTCGATAGTATGAATAGCAAATCCCTCTTGAAGTTCATCCCTAGCAAAAGCTAAGTGGGAAAGAACTTGTAAGAATATAGTTGTGTTACTATTAAGGGGAGTAGGGGAGAACAAGGACCCCCAGTTGGCGTGATTCAAATAATCATGGATTCGAGAGAACTTGTCCAGGGACGGTTCAATCTGGATCAAGTGGATTTCTGGCATTAAGTCAGAGCTTGCATGCTCCATCACTGATTGTGATAGTTTTTTGAATTAAATTGTTGTCATATCACCAGAAATGTCTTACGGGATTAGTGACCCCAAGGAGGCCATAGTATCCGCAAAATGATTCGATGATCGAGGGAGTGTATCGATGTTGTAACATTCAAGATTTGCTAGGAATTTTTCCACAAGGGCTTTGTAGGTCTGTATAACTAGGCATTTACATTGGAATACCCGTTTGACTTGGTTGACAATTAACAAAAAATCATCAAAGATGTTCAATCATTTGATATTCATGGTGAGTTTTGTCTGAAGACCTATGAGCAAGGCTTCGTATTTTGCATTGTTGTTGGTGCACGGGAAATCTAATTTAAATTATAGAGGCATTGGAGCCCCTTGCGGTGTGAAGAATACAATTCTCGTGCCACCCCCTTGCTCACATTTAGAACCATCAAAAAATAGGGTTATGTCAGCCTGTGACTTAGGCTCATCAGAATCTGGCAATTCTAAGACATGGAAGACCCCATCATCGAGTAGTTCTATGGTCAGAGGCTAATCATATTTGAGAGGAGGCTCTGCTAGTTGATCGGCTACGACTTGACATTTGATGTATTTATGTCCAATGAAATCGATGTCAAATTCCATCAACAACATGATCCATTTCGTTGTGCGGCTACTATGATAAGTATGACTCATCATGTACCACAATAGATTCTCCTTAGACACAACATACATCATGTTGCTCAGCATGTAATGGCATAGCTTTTTGGTAGCAAACACCACTGCCAAGTAGAGTTTCTCAATGTATGCATAGTTGAGTTCATAATTGACAAGGGTGCGGCTAAGATAATAAGTAGCCTGTTCTTTGTGTAGTTCATTTTTCTAGGCTAGCATGGCACCCAGTGCCACCTCAGTAGCTGAGATGTATAAGTAGAATGGCACTCCTGGTCTAGGTGGTGCCAATACTGGTGGTGAAGCCAAGTATTGTTTAATGTCTTCGAAGGTTGACTAGCACTCGTCATCCAAGTGAAATGCTACCCCCTTGTGCAATAATTTATTCATGGGTCGGCACTTGTCAGATAGCTACTCTATGAAGTGCTTGATTGACGTGACCTTTCCCTGTAGGATTCTGAGCTGCTTGATGGTAGTTGGGCGAAGCATTTCAAGGATTTCCTTGACTTTGTTTGGGTCTACCTCGATGCCTCACTTTGAGACTATGAAACCCAAGAGTTTTCCAGATGTGACACCAAATATGCACTTATTGGGATTCAGTCTAACTTTATGTTCCATGAGGCGATCGAGGATCTTGCTTAAGTCATCGAGATGATCTGGGCGCAAAAGATATTTTGCCAACAAATCATCCATGTAATATTCCAAAGTTTTATGCATGTGATCGTGGAAGATGTATGTCATGGCACGTTGGTGGGTGGTGCCAGCATTTTCAAGGCCAAAGGACATGACCTTATAACAAAATGTCTCCCAAGGCGTTGTGAATGCCATTTTGAGTTGGTCCTCGAGATTGATACGAATCTGATTGTATCCTGAGAAACCATCTATGAGAGAAAGCATTTCATGGCCTATTGTAGTGTCTACCAATGTTTCAATGCTTGGCAAGGGGAAATCATCCTTAGGACTCACTTTGTTTAGATCTCAAAAATTAGTGCATATGTGAATCCTCCCGTTAGGCTTTTTGACGGGCACCATGTTGAACAGCCGTGGTGGGTAATCCATGCCGATGAAAAATTGTGCATCCAACAACTTTTGTAATTCATATTTGACCATTAAGGCCATTTTTGGGTGCACCTTACATAGTTTTTGCTTAACTGGCTTGACTGTTGGATCAAGCATTATATTATGTGTGACTAGCTACGGATCTAGCCTCGACATGTCTTTGTAGGACCATGCAAAAACCTCCTTCTTCTCTTTGATAAGGATAATGTAGTCGGCTTGCTCTTCAGGAGATAGACTTACCCCCAGCTTGATAATCTATGGATTCATTGGATCTGAGCTGATGTCTACGTCAGTCGTCTTCTCGACCAACATGTGGGACTTGTCCTCCAACTGGTGTGGAGTTGGGATCAAGTGGATATCATCTTCTGAATTAAGATCATCGTTGGGAACCTTGGGTTACTCTTCAGCATGGAAGATATCCTGAGTTGGCCCTAGGGTGAAATGAAGCATCTCATCAAAATGCTAGTAATCTGATAGGGATGGTGGTGAATTAACATGATCCTAGTCTATGGCATCTATGTCTAGATACAATGACTATGTTGGATCAGCCGGATTGTGAATGGGGACGGTTAAGTCAATGGAGATCATGTTGATGAAATGATTTTGGTCTCCATTACCATGAGTGTGATGACTCAAAAATTCTTGATGTTCTTTGTGCTCTGGATCTAGCTCTATAGGTATTGGCACGAATGGATAGGCCCTATGTGTGGATAGGAAGATAGGGTCTACCCTCGGTACTGATATCTCTATAGGGTCTCTGGGCAGAAGGTGTTCTCTGTATGCCCAAAGTGGCAGATTCAACACTTGGTCCCAATGCGCTGGGTTTAGATGCCACTCATGCCCTGGCCTTATGTTTAACTATTCGAGCATGTCATCAATATCCAAGGGGTATTGTTGTTGCATCTGTCGCATGTGATTGAGATATGTCATCTCAATATCATCTTCATAATCACTATCAGAGATCCAAAGGCCTTCGTTGGTTCCAACAACTATTTGCAATGTTAGAGGCTCGTCTTGCTTGAGTAAATTGATCTGGCCCCATTAGGGTTGTTCCAATCTCTACGGGGGAACCTAATTTTATTGAGGTGGCACTTGTTCTATTGGATCATCCAAAGGGAACATTGCTAAGAGGTTTTCTTGGTAGTCATCCATGGGGGTCACTTGTGAGTGATTGTTATCCAATTCGAAAGGGTCCCATGGTGCTACCTCATATTTTGACTCATCTTCTGAAGATCCTTCCTGACCTTGTCTATACCTCTCTTATAGGTGAGTTCTCAAACTTTCCCCTCTCTCAAGCGAAGGGAAAGGGTTGTTGAGGTCAACAAGGTTGGTTGTCAACAATGGGAGATAATCTCCTAGTGTATATGTCGTGTTAGGATTGGCATATGTATCTAATGCCACTCCACCCTTGTTGCCTATCCCTAGGCCTTACATGCTCTCTACCAATATTTCCAAGGGTAAGGGGTGATTGAACCCTACTCTTGACTTGTCATATGGCATCTAATATCTTGGTTGGCAAATAAATCGCACTCCTTGCTCATATCTGCCTAACCCATATCCATGCCAATTGCATTGTCCAAGGTATATCAAAGTGAAGTTTGGGTTGGAAAAATAGTTGACATCTTCTGCAAAGGGCTCCTCATCTTTGTTCTCTTGCATGTAAAGTTTAATGTCATGATCAAGGTCCCCATACACAAAGTTTTTCTGATTCGGTGGGTATCCTAGAGGAACAATAGTACCGATGGGGAGGTGAGGTCTCCCCATGTCCTGCATGGACTCCAGTGTGGGTGTTGCTATAATATTTTGCACTAGATACTCCCCCAGGCCCGTATTGGCCATTTTAACGGTGATTGTTGGCGATTGAGGGAATGGAAGTTCTTCCTGAGTCCACTCCATATCAGGTGAACTAGGAGCCTCGATTTCCATTCTGCTAGGCATCTCCTCAGTAGATATGGTTGAGACTAATCGTGGTACCTCTTCCAGGGGTTTCTTCCCTTTGTCCTTCTATGTGGCCACCATAGGTGGCATCGTTGGTGAAGGACCAAATGATGAATATGGACCCGACTGGGGTTTTGATGGACTTTTCAATGGGGATGCCTATGAAATCTGACCCTATTTAGATGGATTCAAATAAAAATCCAAATGTGTTGATGGAAGGGTTGATTGCGGCATTAGCTACACCGCATTGCAATACTTGAAGGGTTCCAAGTTCGCCATGACTACATGGACCTGCCCTTCGAATGTATACTTTAAGAACTGATGAGCTATCGAAGGGACACACTTCATATCCCTGATCCATGGCCAACCCAACAAGATGTTGTAGGCCATCTCACCCTCCAAGATGTGTCACAATGTAGGTATAGTCTTTTGCCCCACTTGGATGGGTAGGACAATTTTGCCAACTATCGAGCATATAGCATCATTGAATGCTTGCAGTGTATAGGTGGAGGCCACTATGTGAGATGCGGGCAACTTTAGGTGCTTCAAGGCCATCATTGTAATGATATTACTGGATGAGCCAGTGTCCACCAATACCCTCTTGTATGTAATCCCGTTGACCCGTGCAATGATGTGCAAGAGTGGATCCGCCATGTCACCAGCCACTTATTTCAATTCGTCCTCTCAAAAGGTGATGACTGGCTCAGTGCATCATTTGACATGTCCCACGAAGTTGTTGAAGGATTTTGCTTCATGGGGATGCAACTCGATGGCCTGTAGTATCTCCATTAGAGACTCCCTATGGGGTGTTGATTGTTGTATGAGCTCATATATGGAGACCCTAGCTAACATGGTCCTCAAACTCTAGGTGAGTTTGGTTTGAATTGTGGCCACTGGTCTAGGTGAAGGAGGTTGTGCAAGGTGTTGTTGTGGTTGTGACATTTTTGGTACCTCTCCTGTAGCTACCATGGGGATAGTTGTGCTCAGGTACCTCTTGTTCCGAGTCACTATACTGATCATCCCTACATACCCCTACATGGGGTAGTTCTGTGTTACCTCATTGACTTGTAGGGTCTTTTCATGTGCATCATGGGTAGGCAAGGGGTCCTTAAAGACCTCCATTTTTTGGTTGCTTGGTGCCATAGGATTATCCACCGCTAATGTCTTATTATCTATTAGGTCTTGCACCAAGCCTTTAAACTTCCAACATGCATTAAGGTCATGTCCCTTTTGTCTATGGAACCTATAGTACAAGTCTTCCCTATAGCCCTTAGGTTTTAGTGCATTGGGGTCTATGGGTTGAATCTCGGGTAGGTTGATCAATTTTGCCACTGACAAGCAGTAAAATAGGGAGTCTTTGGACTATGTGTAAGGTGTGAATTGTTGCCTAGGGTGATGCTACTAATTTTGTTCTTGCCTCTAATTTTCTTGGTCATAACTGTTAAGAGGCACCGCCTGATAGTTAGCCTTTTGGGGCTGTGTTGCTTGTGTAGGCTTAGAGATTTTATAGAAACCTGATTGACTGTAGCGGGTTTTTGTTGTGTGGTCCCTATTTTGGTGTTCTTAGACCATTATTTCTGGCTTGGCTATCTCGCCATCCTAAATCTTGATCTCCTAAATGATTCTTGCTTGCGCCAAAGCTTCCTCTAAAGTGGCATATTGCTACAACTGCAGTAGCACATAGATCAATCTTAAACAACTCTTTGAGAACATTTGGGTGAGGTCAGACATAGGAGGGAGGTAGGGTATCTTGGAAAGCAAAGTCCTCCACAAATTCCCATAGGCTGCCATGGTTTCTTCCTCATACTACCTGAGGTTGACTAGGTTGCTTAGTGATGCCTTCTTCTTGGTATTAAAGGCAATGCGTTCAAGGAATGCATCCACTAGATGATCTAAGTTACTAATGATGTGCTTTGGCAATTGAGTGAACCAATATAAGGTAGGGCTTGTGAACGTGGTGATGAATGTTCTTAACAGCAAAGCATCATTGTCCTAAATTCCAAAGCATTGGCTCAGGAATCAAGTCACATGCTCTTGGGCATCCTCCTCACCTCTAAAGATTACCAGCTAATGCAGTTTAAAGTTTTTAGGGTAAGGGGGTGCTAACACTGATGGATGCACAGGATGACTACGGAGTTGGCATAAAGTGGGCTTTTGGGGCCTAGAGGTTTTGGTCTCCATAGACTCTAATAACTCTAGCAGCACTTTATATGCATCGAAGGATTTGATCTCTTCCTCCTTGGTTTGTTCCAGTTGCGGGTTGGGGGGAACTTGAGGCCTATGGAGGGATGGATGGATAGCACCCCCTCTACCTTGGTAGGGCATTTTAGCTTGCTCTTCTTCTTGCTCATACTCATCATAGGCTTCTTGAAGATTTCTTGAATGAGACCTATAACCATGGGTGGGTCCCCGTGGAGGGTGCCCATTGTTGTTCTTGGGATTGACCTCCTGCTTAGGTCTAGGAGGTCTCGAAGGCAGCACTTGGTAAGGTCGTGGGGACCTATCTTGTACTAAGGGGTTGCGCCTCTCATATGGTTCTGCTCTTTGGGTGCGAGGGGTTGGAACACTCTCAGGCACTATGTTATGGAGCAGCTCATCTATTTGGCGTCGAATGCACTCTTTGCTAAGGTGATATAGATGCTCTAGCTATTTTTGGTCTTGCTCAAGCTACATGATCTGCGCTTGGCGGGTGGCATGTCTGGTGACTACCAAGTCAATTTATTCCACCATATTGAGTCTAGGAGGCATAGATACCTCTCCTACACATTTGTATTAGTCATGATGATTCGAGATCTCTATAGGTTGCTTCCCTCTATCGAGGTTGGCGGCATTCATTCGAGGCTCTGGCATTAGTAGGTGATTTTGGTAGATAATAGGTGTGGAGGTGCATTGCTCCTGTGCTGTGTATTGCTCTTGAGGAATGTAATGGTCTTCCTTGTGCTCCCTTTTGTATATGTGAAAGGGGCGAGCAGAGTTGGCTCACCCTATTTGAAGAGCCTTGTGCTCTGGATTTGGCTTATTATTCCTAACAATGATGGGGGGTAAAGGAGGGATGACATAATCATGTGGCCTCTCCTCATGGACCCTATGCTATTCTAGCACTTCATCATGTGGTGGCCACTCATACCAAGCTTCTAAGGGAGCCTTCCTGTTTATATTGAGTTCCACATGTAAGGACTCCTCTTGAAAGGGTTTATGTTGGACGGGAGTGCCCATCGAAGGGGTGCCTCTATAGTCCCATTCTAAAATGGCACGATGTGGACTCTCTTGTGGGTTGGACCACCAAGGTGGTATGACCAAGTCCTTAGGGCTATAGTGGAGGCGACTTGTGCCCCCTTGTACACTCTCCATAGCTCCTGCCCATGATTGGGCTTGGCTATAGGTGTACACCATGGTGGTGTTTTCCTACAAGATGCGTAGATTTTTATTTATTTTTATGATTTTTATGCTACACTAAATAGAAAAGATCACACACACACACAAAGCAATGATTATCTCGTTTAAATATTAAATGTGTGCCCTAAACCTGGTTTAGTGTGTTTTGATTTTTGTTTTGAAAGCTTTTGTAAAGAATGTTTAAATGCAATATGATGGCTCTTATGACTCCCAAAAATTATCACCCCTTCGATATACCATTTCCAGGCCGATATACCAACCTCTCTATATACCCGCCCTTATGTGAGGGAAACTATTGGTACGTGAGAGTAGATGGTACATGGAACGTAGGCGGTATGAAGGGGGAATCACCCTGTTTTTGACACCTACCATAGAAGACTTATCCTCATGCACTGGGAATCACCCCAGCTACACTTGGTCATATTTCATCAGGATTTACATCTAGCAACAGTAGCGATCGGGGTTATGGATGCAAAAATTCATGCCAATGTCGTGATGAAATCCATCGTTTGTCTTGATCAAGGGTTGGGGTTTTATGACCAGCTCCTTGGTGTTTAAATTACCACGTGGTTTGTGGGGTTATTTTTATTTTGCTTAAAAGAAAGTAAACATGTAGTAAAACTTTCCCTAAGCAAGCAAATAACTAGACAACAGAAAATAGAAAGCAAAAAATGACAAAAAGTGTTTAGGACCCTTACCTCTTCTCTGCCCAAATCGGCTGGTTCTGAGTTTATGTCCTAAAACTACACAGAGAGCTATTCATCCCTGGGTGGGATGAATAACATAATTGTATTCATCACAGGGTGGGGTGAATTCCCATTCATCCCTGGGTAAGAAAAATTTTAGCTCTGTATTCGCCACAGGCTGAAATGAACAGTAGTCCAGCATTTGAAAACTTGGTACCTACAAGCAAAAACAAGCAATTTTTAATCAAATTTCTGATCTAAAAAATAGAGAACAAGGTCCCACCGTGATCACCACTAAAAGAACAAGGATACAAAAACAAAAAGGGAAATCCAAGATGCGATGTAAACGAAACAAAAGATAACGCTAAATCCCATGAACTGAAAGTGCATGAAAGGAGAGAAGCATAAACGAATCGAAACCAAATAGAAAGCCAATATGGAAGACAGCCCTTTTAATTAATATGCTTCAAAACTCGGTTACAATTTTCCTCCTCCATTTTTAGGGGCTAGGAGCGTTAAATGTGTTCTTGTCACATCAATGGATGTTATTCCTTCTTTCGCATGCCCACATGTAAAGTGGGTAGACCAAACGTCACCGCCACTTGCATTGATGAGTCTTGACTCCTTGCTTCTCCTCTAATGTTGAGACCCTATGTTCAAGGAAACAGGAAATAGTCAGTAGCACCTGTAGATAAAATGAAACATGCAATCCCTACGCCTTCAATTAGTACATGCAAAATATAAATAAAATGATAACTGAACTAGATTCAAATGAACTAAAAACTTGATAGGGGCATAAAAACATCATCAGGAAGGCATTGCAAATGAAACAGTTATAAAATTCACCACAGATTCGTATTCGGTCTAGGGCAGGACGATTAGACCTGCAACAAAATGTCAGATAGCACTGTCCCAAAAGTCACATCCGATAAGCTCCAAATCACCTGCTAAGTAGGGGGTTAGCTAAAATGGGGTATTTTGGGAAGACCCAGAAGGTCAGATTTTCCCAATTCGGCATCTATCACCAAGAATTTGATGATGCTACCTGCATGTTAGGAAAAGTGAGAAATGATAAAAACATGATCAAAATAGCTCAAAAGGATGTGAAATTTGAATGACAACCTATCTAAGTAGCATAGAATCAGATGCAAAAATAACAGAACTAAAATTTTATATAGAATTCTAATCGCTCTGGGGTGGGGCGATTAGAATTATAGCAGTGCGGGGGGTGTCCGGGGGTAGGACGCCCGTCGTTTAAGGCCAGATTTTGGTACCAATCCACTTGGGATGGGTCCAAAACCTCTTGTGGGGTGTTTTCGACAAATTTGGTAGGATTTTATGGCCAAATGTTGGGTTTTGGTTCCAGATTTGCCCTTCCAATAATCACCCAACCAATAATCACCCAATGACCTCCTCTCCAAAAGAGATCAAGGATGTGAAAGGCACAAATCAAAAATGTGTGTGGATGTAAAACAACAACACTTTGTTGCTCAAAATGCTCCTTTTTTGTATCTTTTTGGGGTGAGAAGACTCACCATTTTATAGACCTGATAGTCTCTTTGGATGAGCATACAGAGGCGTCACTTGGCAATCATGCCTTCCAAGGGGGAAGAAGATTCCTCCCTGATTAGGGGCTCCATGACTTCCCCTGTAAGTGCCTCTAATGCTCGAAAACGGTCACTCACACTCCCATGCAGTGAAGGAAGAGTTAAGTGGCAGATCTGAGCTGCCATTTGTCAAGATTTGACTTTTTCCTATCAAACCTACTATTCGCCCCACCTTGGAGCGAATACTACTAAATTGTCCTTGGGTGGGGTGAGTACCAGTTTGTAATCGTTCCTAGGTGGAACGAGTAAGGAGCAAAGTGATGCCAAATTGACCTCTAACCTTCCAAAACTGTTGTGAGAGTGGTTAGGACCATTGTTTAACCTCTGGAGGCTGCCCTGGGGCTGTGTGTGTCAACTCGATCAGTGTTTGCAATCACATAATCGAATTGGTGTTGTTTTGGTGTCTACAAGTCGCATGCAACCCTTTCATATGCCACCATCACCACCACCATTTCATATGCCACCATCACCACCACCCTTTCATATGCCACCATCACCACCACCCAACATAATAGTTATGTAAGACAACAAGGAAGCGAAGCGTGTCAAATATGAATTTCCTGTAACTCTACCTCCATATGTTAGACAAATATTTTACCCACCTTGTGAATAAGATATTCACGCGCCCATCAGTGCGAAGCTTTTCCCCTTGGCCAGGAAGTGCCATATCGGAGAAGGTCCGTGCCACCGAGGTCAAAGTGTGCTTCCGTCTCATGCAACCCGAGCATTCATCCGTAACCACTACGGTCACCGGCGTCTGGGAACATAACCCATTCACCTCGCATTTCATCTGTTTAGTTTTTTGGGTAAGACATTAGAGAGTTAGATCGATGCAAGGACGCTCCTCTCTCCAAGACCAGTATGTATGAATGAATGTAAGTAGTTACATAGATAGATATACCCGATAGCACTCTCCTGCAGCTTTCCCTCCTCTCGTAGAGGACTGGACCCATCGTTGTCACTTTTGATGAGAAAGGTATCTGTCCTACTAGGGTAGTATATTCGCATGCACCTCCTATTCAATATATAACGACTATATTAGATTAAAAAAAAAACATACTTGCGTAGCTAACTGCTCTAGCGGGACGAAGCATGCAACACACCACGTTATAAATGTAAATATAAAACCAATACGGTTGGATTAGTTGGGGCTGAGTACTCATATACTTGCCTTCACTCCCATATCCATTTGGAGGGCCATACCAGGTAGAAATACCAGGCTGCCATCCTTCCCCTTCAACTAAACCAATTGCTTCAAGTTGAGAGCATAGTACTAAACAAGCCGCTCCCATTACTATCAAATAAACCACTGAAAGGCTCAAATTCCTCATCACTTCTCTTCTATGATTCACTACAACCTAACTTATCTGCAAAACATATTCATCAAAATTCCTCTTTATAGAAGTAACGAGCCATAGCCAGCAATTTGGTACCATGTCATGGTTTAGGAGCTTTGTGCTAAGTGTTTCCACAGATTCCTGCTCCGTCAAGTGAACGTCCATGATTATCATTATTAACCGGGAATTGGGACCAAGCTGAAAGATAAACGTGACAAAGGAGATATTTGAAGAAATTATTTCAAATTTCTTTTGCCGAAGTAGGTAGAGCGCAGTGCGAAGTGCACAGTAGGGAAGGGCGTCGTTGGGTTGCGTGGGCGAAGTCGTGTTTCGCACATATCTCAAGCGAAGTCGAGTTGCGCGGGCGAAGTCGGGTTTCACATGGATCTTGGGCGAAGTCGGGTTGCGCACGGATCTCGGGCGAAGTCGGGTTGCACGGGCAAAGTCGGGTTTCGCACGGGCGAAGTTGGGAAGACAACTCCAGACTTAGCCAAATTTTGGCCTTGCAAAATTTTCTCGTCCGAAGGCTTGCGCAGCTGCCGCTTTGGTTTCCCTGGCTTGGGAAGAACTGTATGGAAGAGAGAAACACTGGATCTGAGTCCAATGTTTCAGATCTGAGCTCTAACTTATAGAACCCAAACGAAATCGCTCTGAGGCGATTTGTATAGAGAACAACAGACTTTAGCACATAAAAATAACTACAAACCCTAAAGATGCCTAAAACAGCAACAAACTTTATTCATATGAAACGAGGGTTACAGAAGTCCTCAACTGAGGAAATAACAACATCTGTAGACTAAGCTGCAGGATAAACTAAAAGGAAAAATGTCGAGTCGGCTGCTCGGACATTAATCAGATGAGCCACACTGCTCACTGAAATGCTCTCCTTTCTCTCTCTTGCTTTCTCTACTCTTCCACTCACTTTCTCCACACCGTGTCTGAAGACCCGATCTGCCTTATATAGCCACGGGGAGAGGAAGATAGGGTTTGTCCTCTGATAGGTTTTGATAGACCCTCAACTAGGGTTTCTGACCAATCGCCAAATTGACATTAAATCACCGAACTAGCATTAACTTCTACGATGATCGAATCTATCAGATGTCACATCTATCAGAGGGTAGGTGCGACGTCATGTCAAACCTTTTGTCGGGATCCCCAACTGCATAAGCGTAGTCTGACTTTGCCCAAGTTCGGAGTGCAGTTGTGCTGAGGCATGAAATCTGGATTAATATTTCTAACACCCTCCTTTAAGCCTGATTTCATGAGCGCTTTGACTCCAAGCTGCTCTCGCAATCTGCTGAAGTCTTCCTCCTTCAAAGGCTTCATGAAAATATCTACCAACTGCTCCTTGGATCTACAAAACTGTAGTTGAATTTCTTCGAACTTCACCAACTCTCTGATGAAGTGATAACGAATATCGATGTGCTTCGTTCGGCCATGGAACACGGGATCCTTTGACAGTGCGATGGCCAAATTGTTATCACAAAAAATTATTGTCGCGCCTTTCGGAGGATAGTTCAGTTCACTCAGAACTCTTCGTAGCCAAACTGCCTGGCATGCGGCTGACGTGGCGGTGACATATTCTACTTCGGTTGTGGACAACGCAATGATGGGTTGTTTCTTGGATGCCCATGAGACTGCCCCTGATCCGAGATGGAAAGCATACCCGGAGGTGCTCTTTCGATCATCGGTACTGCTAGCCCAGTCACTATCTGTGAAGCCGACCAGTTCCAACTGGTCCTGTCTAGCATAAAATAGGCCATTGTTTCGCATCCCATTGACATAGCGCAAGATCCTCTTGCCTGCTTGCCAGTGTGTGTCCTTCGGAGTCTCCATGAAATGACTGATCAGACTGACTCCGAACATCAGATCTGGCCGAGTTGCAGTCAAATACATCAGACTGCCAACTAGCCTCTTGAACAGGGTTGGATCTACATTCCTCCCTGAATCCAGCTTGCTCAGCTTCAAACCTGTGGCTACAGGTGTGATGGCAGGTTTGTTGTCCTCCATCTTGAACCGCTTCAGGACATCCTTCGCATACTTTCCCTGAGAAATGAAGATGCCATCTGCCGATTGGTCAACTTCAATGCCGAGAAAATACTTCATCAGCCCTAAGTCCGTCATCTTGAACTCCTTCTTCATGGCTGTTCTGAACTGGTCGAATAGGACATTGTTGTTGCCAGTATAAATCAAATCATCCACATACAGGCAGACGATAATGAGCTCACCTGCTTCATTTGTCTTCATGTACAAGGTGTGCTCATATGGGCATTTGACAAACCCATTTTCTTAAAAATAGCTATCAATCCGGCTATACCAAGCCCGGGGCACCTGCTTCAAACCGTATAGGGCCTTCTTTAGCTTCAGGACTTTGCCCTCCTGGCCTTCAATTTCGTAACCTGGTGGCTGGTCTATGTAGACCTCTTCCTCCAACACTCCGTTGAGGAAGGCTGACTTGACATCCATCTGGTACATCTTCCAACCTTGTTGGGCTGCCAATGCCAGGATCATCCTGACTGTGTCAAGTCGGGCTACAGGCGCATATACCTCATGGTAATCGATGCCTGACTTCTGCTTGTAACCCTTCACCACCAGTCTGGCCTTATGCTTGTCAACGTCTCCTTGGGCGTTGAACTTTGTCTTATACACCCACTTGACCCCAATGGTCTTCTTCCCTACTGGAAGATCTGTCAGTTGCCATGTCTCATTCTTTTCAATGGCTGCTATCTCCTCGTCCATCGCTTGCACCCACTTCTGATTCTGACTTGCATCTTCGAACTCTACTGGATCAACTTCAGTAAAGAATGCAAAGTCAGAGTACTCTTCATCTATGTGGGTTTGGGTTGCCTCGTAGATTTCTTGCAAGCTCCTTGTCTTCGCTGGCGTCGCTAGGTTTTGGATTCTACTTGCACATGGAGGCGACCGAGATGGAGTGGCTGTGCTACTACTGGCACCATTGCTGTTGCTGGAAGTTGCAGGTGGCTGCACACTTCCTTCTTCCAAGTCAACAGACTGTACTACTACTGGCTCTGACTGGCCAGTCTCTGACTTCTAGTTCCAGGCTTCATCTTCAAGAAATTTCACATCACGACTGATGATGAGCTTCTTCGTCACAGGGTTGTACAACCTATATGCCTTCGCCTGCTCATTGTACCCTATGAAAATGCACTTCTCAGCTCTATCATCCAACTTCTATCGCTTCTCTTCTGGAACATGTGCATATGCAATGCACCCGAACACACGTAAGTGAGCCACACTTGGCTTCACACCGCTCCAGGCCTCCTGAGGGATTTTGTCCTTCACGCTTTTGGTGGGACATTTGTTCAGCAGGTAGACTACACATGTTACAGCCTCTGCCCAAAATTCGTGTGACAATCCCTTCGCCTTCATCATGCTTCGTGCCATCTCCATGATGGTTCGGTTCTTCCTCTCAGCTATGCCATTCTGCTATGGCGTGTATCTAGCAGTGAACTGCCTTCGAATTCTGTGTTGCTTGTAGTAGTTATGGAATTCATTGGAGATGTATTCACCTCCACCATCTGTCCTGAGAGTCTTGATCTGATATCCACTCTGTTTCTCCACCAGAGCCTTGAACTCCTTAAATCTGGCAAATGCTTCTGACTTCAACTTGATGGCATAGATCCAAGTCTTCCGGTTGAAGTCATCTATGAATGTTAAGAAGTATTTGTTGTCGGAAAACGTGCTGGTCTGCATCGGACCGCAAATGTCTGAGTGCACCAGCTCCAATGGTTGTGATGCTCTCCAAGACTGATCAGAAGGGAATGAATCCCTATGTTGTTTTTCGACTAAGCAGCCCTCACAAACTTGATTTTGCTACTCTATCAGGGGTAAACCCTTCACCATTTGCATCTTGTGCAGTTGATTCAGGCCACTGAAGCTCAGGTGACCAAATCTGAGATGCCACAACCAGGTAGCATCTTTCACAACTGCACTCAGAGACATCAATGATTCATTCTGAATCTGCAGTGGAAACATTTTGTTCTTCATCATGGACACTGTAGCAATCTGCCCATGCGACTTGTCTCTGATGGTGCAAGCTCCATCTTTGAACTGGACCGTATGTCCCTTCTGCATGAGCTGTCCAATGCTCAGCAGGTTATGCTTTAGGCCAGGCACATAGTAGACGTCACAGATCTACTTTCGTTCATCATGCCTAGTGCGGATGAGGATTTTTCCTTTCCCCATTATGGGAACCTTGTTGTTGTTCCCCATATTCACCTCAGACTGGACTATTTCATCCAGTTGGGAGAACATCTCCTTGTTCCCCGTCATGTGGTTGTTGCACCCACTATCTAAGTACCAGACATTCTTCTGGCACTCCTCAATGTTGCAAGTCAACAACACATTTCCTCCTACCGCATTTCTGGTTTCATCCATGTAATGGGCTTGCTGCTAGTTCTTCGTGGCCATCCATTTTCTACATTGTGAGATGTAATGGCCAAACTTCTTGCAAAAATAGCACTAGACCTTTGACATGTCCTTCTTCTGACCAGATCTAGCTTGCTAATTTCTCGAACTACCTCTTCCACCTTGTTGATGGAAATTATAGTTGGTCTCTCCTTCGCTAGGGTTTGACCTTCCTCCTTGCTTGTTGCCTTTCCCATGCCTGCCTTTGCCTCTTCCTCCATGAGAACTAGAGGCGCCATGGTGGGAATCTTGTCTGCCACTGTCTCAAAATGAGACCTGAGCCCTGAATGCTTGCTCTAGAGAGGTCTGAGATGAATGGCTCAGCCTTTGTTCATGTGTCTGCAATGAACCCATGAGTTCGTCTATCGAGAGGGTTGTCAGATCCCTCGACTCTTCGATTGCTATCACAACCGAGTCAAACTTGGTAGGCAGACTTCTGAGAATCTTCTCCATGATTCTTTGGCTCTACACATTTTCTCCATTCAACCGCATCTGGTTGATAATGTCCATCGTTCGGGTGAAGAAATCACTCATGGACTCGGACTCACTCATCTGTAGATTTTCAAACTCCCTCCTGAGCATCTGTAGTTTCACCAACTTTACTTTATTGGTGCCCTGGTACGAGCTGGCCAAAATATCCTAGGCCTGCTTCGCCTTGGTGGCTGATGCGATCCACGGGAAGATGGACTCCTCGACCACTTGCATGATGTAGAAGAGGGCCTTCTGGTCCTTCTTCGTGTTCTCTTTCAACAGGTCCTTGTCTGCTTGAGAGAGGGCGGCCAGTGCTACTGCATCTATCGGTTCTGGGTAGCCGTTCTCGACTAACTCCCATAGCTCTTGAGATCCGAACAAGATCTTCATCTGGATGCTCCAGTAATCATAATTTTTCCTATTGAAGCACGGGATCTGCAACTACAAGTTGTTGCTAGTGGAAGCCATTTTGCTTCGGTCTCCGCATCAAGGGATCAGTAGCTCTGATACCAATTTGAAGAAATTATTTCAAATTTCTTTTGCCGAAGTAGGGAGAGCGCAGTGCGAAGTGCGCAGTAGGGAAGGGCACCGTCGGGTTGCACGGGAGAAGTCAGGTTGCATGGGTGAAGTCGGGTTTCGCACGGATCTCGGGTGAAGTTGGGTTTCGCACGGATCTCAGGTGAAGTCGGGTTGCACACGGGCGAAGTTGGGAAGATAGCTCTAGACTTAGCCAAATTTTGGCCTTGCAAAATTTTCCTGTCTGAAGGCTTGCACGGCTGCCGCTTTGGTTTCCCTGGCTTGGGAAGAACTATATGGAAGAGAGAAACACCGGATCTGAGTGCAATGTTTCAGATCTGAGCTCTAACTTATAGAACCCGAACGAAATCGCTCTGAGGCGATTTGTATAGAGAACAACAGACTTTAGCACATAAAAATAACTACAAACCCTAAAGATGCCTTAAACAACAGCAAACTTTATTCATATGAAACGAGGGTTACAGAAGTCCTCAACTAAGGAAATAACAACATCTGCAGACTAAGCTACAGGATAAACTAAAAGGAAAAATGTCGAGTCGGCTGCTCGGACATTAATTAGATGAGCCACACTGCTCACTGAAATGCTCTCCTTTCTCTCTCTGCACTTTCTCTACTCCTTCCACTCACTTTCTCCACACCGTGTCTGAAGACCCGATCTGCCTTATATAGCCGCGGGGAGAGGAAGATAGGGTTTGTCCTCTGACAGGTTCTGACAGACCCTCAACTAGGGTTTCTGACCAATCGTCGAACTGGCATTAACTTCTGCGGCGATCGGATCTGTCAGATGTCACATCTGTCAGAGGGTAGGTGCGACGTCATGTCAAACTTTTGCCGGGATCCCCGACTGCGCAAGTGCAGTCCGGCTTTGCCCAAATTCAAAGCACAGTTGTGACAGAGGCGTGAAATCTGGGTTAATATTTCTAACAATATTATGGTGTAACTGATGGATGTGAACCTCCACAGGAGGCCTAACTTGTGTGATGGGCACTATCATTTCAAGGCCGTCGGGAAGATTAACCGGAAATAGAATGCACAATTTGACCTTAGGCCTAGGGTAGGGCACCCAATTCTTTACGCTGCTTTGATGGATCAGTCAAGATCATTTTGCTATGAAAATATCATGTTCATTTTTTTCCCAACTGAAGTGTAATTGCAGGATCAGAACTCGGGTAACCCGCAATATTGGCTTTTTTTTTTTTTTTCCGGTCCTTCAACCATATTGAAATTAAGCCACCGTTACAAATTTTCGAATATCCCATAGAATCACCCGAATCCAGTCATTCACGTACATTTCCTAGACAAATAATTTTAGGTCGCATTGCACATTCCAGGCACTCTTATCCATAAGTTTTCCTTCCCATTATTTCACTGCTCATTTTGGACAGAGTGTAAAGGAAACGCCTATCTAAAACCCAGTCCGAACATTACATAAAGGAATGGTTATAGATTAATATCTATCATGATGTTTAATCAACGTGTATAGCGTAATCCTTTTTCATGAGTGACGCTCTTAGTTATAGTTTATCATTAACCATGCTCATAGGTATATATATTTAACCATGTTGACTATAATCAATTTATTTGGCGTTAACCGAGTCTCATATGGAATAAAGTATTTATTTTTATGTGAAATATTTTGGTGCTTTATGTTTTGGAGTCTTAGTATTCGATTAAATTTGACAAACTCTTGTCGCACACTCTTTTCTAGAGTGATATCCATCCAAAATAAAATAACTGACGTCCACCCATCTTCAAAGTCCCAACTTCAATCCCGGAAGTAATTCTTTATAGGATATCCTTCTCACTTTTAGCATATGCAGAGTTGAAGAATTAGTCTTTGGGTACTTAGATCTTAGTTTACTTAGGTTTGGAATTTCTTTATACAAGTATGCACTTATATAAAGTATTACAACAAGAGAAACACTAATCAAGAGGATGGAGATTTTTGAGATTTCATGAATGTAGATCAACTATGAGACTCAACATTTGAAAAGAAAGCGAGATATTAACAAGGATAATTTTCACACATTCTATATCATCTTTATTTTTATCTCTATAATATGTAATATATGCTCTCAATGTCTTAAATATCACAATATAGTCCTCAATGTGATCAAATCCAACCAAACCAACTTGAGAGAAGAAACTTTTAACTCCAAATTAGTTACATCAATTGTGTTTATGTTTTCAAATAATTAATGTATTTTGATGTTCTCTTCTTAAGTTCACATATTTCACTATATGGAAAAAAAAAATTAGGTTCAAACAACAAGGAAAATAGAAGAAGATCTTATTTTTACTTATGTTGGCATGTTTCATCATCAAGGGATAATATTTTATGTCGTTGAAATATATGCCTTATGTTATTGTTGCGTGCTAAACCAATTATTTTTGTTGATCAAATACTATAATTTTATTCATTAAGACAAACAACGAGGGATTAATTCTCCATATTACACAATCTAACCCCTAGAAGTGCAACAAGTCATTGAACTAATAGATGAATATAGAATATTTTCCTTAGTTGACCTCAATAATTATAAAAATTAAATGTGCATACCTTAGAGATGCAAGAGCGGATCCCAACCTACCACTTAGAAAAATCATATTTGCTATGACACTCTAATCGTATTTTACCACTTTAACTCCTTTGTTTTACTAGATTGATAACACTTACTACCTTATGAATGGTTGATTAGAATTATATTAGTATTTTGTTTTTTTAAATGGTATACAGTAACATCATATGGGTAACAATCCATCTTCCTTCATCTTCTTGTGTCAGAGGAAGTCGATATCTAGTCTTTGTTGATAAAACAAATGTGTTATATATGATTCCTATATGAAAAACAATGAAAATAGTTTCATTAGAGGTATTTGAATCCAAATATTCCCATCCATAAGAGTCTTAGTCTTTTTGGTATAGCCAACTAGTTGAATCACCTTGTTACAATTTTAATACCATCCCCATTGATCATAACACTTTAGACCATTACAACATAGAGCAAATATGTAATAGAAATATTTGATAAATATATCTTTTGTATCTAGTGCCCCATTGCCTATTTGATTAGCTAGTTTGTAATGATACGAGACTATAATTAAATAGGTAGCATATATACCTTCTATTCTTATTAAAGTTGATTTGAATAGTCATGAAAATATGTAAATTTAAACTTACATCATGTACAAATTAAGCATCCTATTGTGCCATTTTTAACCATCTTACCACCCTTAGATTACAAACTTGTGTGGCCAACCTTTTCTTGAAGAAGGATGCTCTCCCCCTATAACATAGTGTTATAGAGAGAACATATAAAAAAAGGGTAAAAGTTTAAATTCAAAAAATTTATCTCCTACTTTCTTTCTATATTGATGCCATAACATCCCTAGAAACAATATATCGAAAGATTTGAATTACATTTTGTGAGCATACCTTGGTGATAGCAAAGAAAATGTTAGAGAATGTAGGAATTCTCTAGTAGATTAAGGGGAAATAAAAATCTATGCCCAAAATGCTTATAAATGTTACCAAGGGTTTCATATAAGGAATGAGTAAGAGCAAGGAACCTTCATCCATATTTATTTCTCTAGGGCACATTTTATAAATCCTTTCAAATGAAAACAACATAAGGTTATAAAATTAAGTAATAAGGGTAACCTCACATCTGAATTCACATCAACCTCACATCATGGAGACGAGTTGCTCTCCAAATTATCCAAATAATTGACTTTCTTAGAAGATGGGATAGGGTATTCCTCAATATTAGATACCTTGGTAGAATACAAGAGGGACATTTTGGACATCAGTATTTTGAACCTTCTCATGCTAGTGCTACTTCTCCCCACACACAAAAAAGGAGGATTTATTTGGGCTTTATTTTACATCGAGGTGATGACCAGCTCAGAATTCAAACCAAGTAGAGGAAAGGATAATCCTTTTGAAGAATCCTAGGAGTCACTCAGGAAAAGACCAGTTGAGAGAATAATTTCTTGCTCAAGATTTAAGTTAGGAAAGTACTCAAGATCAAATTTTGTCTTCTAAGATGTAGAATTCAAATTATTCAAATATTTGTAAACAACCAAGAAGCATAGCTAGCTAGAAGAGTGGATAGAAAATTGTGACCTGAAAGATTCCTAGAAGGTACCACATAATAAAATATGATTTTGATCAAACATTTATGAAGAGGAATTTTCAATTTACCTCTTTGAAACCCCTAGGTTAAATGATCATATTAACCACAATAGGGGGTGGGGGAATCCAAATAGTATATGATATCATATTAACCACAACAGGTATCACCAGCTCCCTATCTAGTTTCAAGCCTAGTAATATTACTAATTTGCATTCAAAATCCATGGAAACATATTCTTTGCAACATGAGGTCGCATTTTTCAAATCTTCATTCCTAAAACTAATGTAGTTTATTTTTAATATATGTTTAATAAAAAATATATTTGTGTTTATTAATATGGATATCATGATGTCAAACACTAGGTAATTAAAAAACTAGATATACCTAGATAGTCCAATTTATATATTTTTATGAAGAAGATGAACGCAAGTATTTAAAACAAGGAGAAGTTTTTAATATTTTATCCAAGAAAAATGTTATGAGATTTAATAGGGTTGTAGGAGAATATGGGATAAATGATGATCAATAAAAAATAAGGTATCACCATTCCCTTAGAGATAAAATAAGAAGAGACATATGAAGGATTAAGTCTAGGAAGATACTCTTGATGAATCTCCAAAACTAATGGGTAATAACAAAATGGAAGCAATGGAAATCAATCAAATGGACAAGGAGTTAGCCTTAAAATGTAGATATGAAGGGAAAAATTATGATATTCTAACTCATATCATAAACATATACTAAATATTAGAATATATCAAAAGGGAAATTGAAATACAATATAGGATATTATAAAAGGAGATATCTAAGAAGCAAGAAAACAAAAAAATCATAAATCCTAGTAAGCAAAATTTGTAGGTAACTCAAAAATAAAAGGAATATCATAAGGATGAGGGAAACAAAATTATTGACAATATTGTTGAAGGTCATATTGATTTTTTAATAACAAATAATATTACCTCAACTAGAAGTGTTTTCATGGATTTGATAGAGAAGTTTTATAAAGAATTTAGTTCAATGGCAGAAGAGGAATGACCTATCTATCATAGACATGTAAATCTCATGAACCAATTACAAATAAAGGATGACATAGTTGATGAAGAGATCAATATGTACAACCATTACCTAAAATTATTGATGATATCATCAAATATTGAAGCAACCGAATATGAAAAGGCTAATATATATAATATGAGTAGGTATGGTAATTTAGTCTTATGGAGAACTTAAACTAATGTGATAGGTGAAGCTTTGAAAAAAGTAATAAATAATTATTCCAAGTTGAGAATTAGGTCTACTAACAAGAGCCTAAACATGTACTAGTCTCTAAAAATTATGGGTATTATAGTTGGCATGAAAGAAGAATAACAATTGAAAAATATTGTCTACATTGGAAGAGAGAGTTGGCAATTTAGCCAAATTATTTCACATATTGATTTCTATATGATAAAATAACCATCACATAAAATTCATTTATATAATGCCAATATCTCACAAAGTAAATCTCTATAGATAATCATAGAAATCCATCAAAATTTATTATAATGCATAGAGCTTTTTCTCCATTATATAGCTTTTCATGACTTTTGTTGTTTTCAAACAACTTGGGAGATGTGACCTTTGATATACCTCATATTATGAAAAAACTCTCATGATTACATGACTCTTCACATTACATATTGTCACATATTTATGAATCTTCACTACCATACTTGAGATATAACACCTATGACTCTTCGCTTGCTCTCTTGATACCTTCTTCCTTTGTTACATAACATATAATACTCTTCACACTTTGATGCATATATTAGAAAAAGTTCTAAACTAATATTTACAATAATACTCAAAGGTCCTTCAGTGTTACCAAATAATATAAAATCACCAACACCCCTTCCTATATTATATTATTTGTTGTAAAGATCTTTTGTTGTGCATAGCTGACTCCAAAATATCTCATACTTGTTTCATCCAAGTGTTTTTGTAAAAATATATATAGGTTGATCATCAATGGGGACATAATTTATCTAAATATGATGGTCTAAAACATGATCTCTAATAAAGTGGCATCTATCCTCAATATGTTTTATTCATTCATGAATCATGAATCATGAATCAATATTGTAGGAGTCCTTTTTATTCCCATATCTAATAAAATGTATTATAAGCAGAGTGCTTCACATACGATATCTCTTCTTGCATGATATTTAGCTTCTATTTATGAAAGAGCCATTACATGTTGTTTCTTTCTATACCATGAGGTAGATCTTGATCCAAGATGAAATACACATCTTGGTGTTGATTTTATGTCATTTGTAGATCCAACATTATTAGAATATAAAAAACTCTATAAGTAAAGATGATCATTTCTTTTGTATTTAAAGTCATATTCTATGGTTTTTCTATAATATTATAGTATTCTCTTTGCTTCCTTCTAATAAATTCCCTAGGTTATTCCCTAAACCTAGAGAGATAATTTATAGAAAAAAAATCAAGTCTAGTAGCAAAAAACTAGTGATGACTAATCATTTATTGATAATTGTTGTCCTTGCTCTATTGGAGTATCTTTAGGTTTACATATTTTTTTTAAGAGAAAAACCCCTTGCAGAGCCGCCTTGGTTTGAGAGACCACAAACATGGGGTTATACATCATCAAAGTCACCCGGGAGTCACACCCGACCCTGCCCACACCAACATTATCAATTGGATTTTGGATACCCAATTCAGTTTTTTGGTGGGGTGGAGATGTGACCTTGGGACCTCCCTTGGAGGATTTCCCTCTCCTCTCCAACTCACCTACAACACCTGGGTTTTTAGGTTTACATTTTACCATTCTATATATTTCTAGTAATTATTTTTCATACATTGTCTAAGTTATTGTGATGTTCTTGTCTATTTTAAAAAGTTATAAACCAAGAGAGTAGTGGAAGTTCAAGATCTATCATTTAAAATTCATTTTCTATGTCAATTTTTACCTTATTTATTAATTTCTTTGAACTTCCCATGATTTCTATATAATCCACATATAACACAAGAATATTCATTCTAATCCAACCCTTTTTGTATAAATATTTGAATCATATGGACTCCTTTAAAAATTGTGTTATAGTAGATGATCATTAATTTTAATGTACCATGATCTAGGAGCTTGTTTTAATCTATATAATATTTTTTTAATTTTTTTATCTTTTGTTCCTATCGCTTGATGGCAAATCCTTCTAGTTGTATTATATATAACTCTTCTTCAATATCACCATTAAGGATTGAACTTCTAACGTCCATCTAGTGTAGCTTCCAACCAAGTTGTGTTGTTAATGTGCACATTGTGTGAATGATAGTCATTCATGTTTTAGATTCAAAGTTTTTTTCATAGTCAATTTATTTGGTTTATGTATAACCCTTTGCTGATAATATTACCTTCAATTTATTAAGAGAATCATTTGCCTTGTATTTTATGTTGTATATCCATTTACATTCTACTCCTTTCTTTATTTATGGTAGATCAACTAGATTTTATGTTTTATTATTTATCAATGTTGCATATTTGGATTCCATGGGTGTTTTCTATTATGGTTATCTATAGTGGCTCGTATAGTTGTAGGTTTTGCTACTAAAATTATTAAACTCATATATTGTTGTCATACTATGAGCTTAATATCTTGTAGCGATAATATCTTGTAATGGATTATGTAGTTGTATGTTATGTTGCTAAACTCATGAAACTCTTATTTGTTCTTTTCTTACTAGGAGCTTGAGGTCTTGTAGCGGTAAGATCTAGAAATTGCTCCAACTTTGAGTCCTTAAGTGTATTTATATACCGTTTTGTATATTTTTCTTATAGTTACTATGACTTATTATTCTTTAATCGATTCATTAAAAATTTATAATTTTGAACCTTCAAATAAAGAATTTTCTTGATCTGATAAAATATTCAAGAGGACATGTATTGACCTTTGAAATTTTATTGAGATTTTTGTTCCCTTCATCACAAAACACTTCTCTACTTACATGAATTTTAATTTTAATCATATCAATTACTCTATATCATGTTGAATCATCATCATAGCCAAGAAATATCCCACATATAATTTTTGAAGCAGAGTTGCATAAAAAAACACATACAATCCACTTAAAACCAGAAATGCTAAAAGGAGCCAAAGCTTTCCATTAATTTCATGCTAAAAATGAGGATCCCAAAATAAGACCATTTTACCATTTCAAAAATTCCCACTTATCCTGCATTTCCCCCTTTTCCCTTGAAATTTCAAATTTCAAATTTGGGGCAACTTGCGAAGGTCATAACTTCGCGCTCGTTGACCCGATTGACTATTATAGCATATTTTTGGAAAATGGCATGAAAAAATCTAAGTGGGGCGCTCCTTGGAATTTCATGCCAATTCTAGTGTCTAGCCTAAAATCCTCAAATTCTACCTCTAAGACCTTTAAAAATCTCTTGCATGAAAAACTAGTTTTACTAGTTTTTACAAAATTAAACAATTACAATATTTTTTGGGTGATGCAAGATAACTTTTACACCATTGGATGCTCCTGCATCAGACACCCAAGGTAAATTGAGAAGTGACCTTCACTTATTTTTTGTTGGAAGCAAACCAAGGCGTTCAACCTCAGCCTTCGACAACCAAGATGAATCTTCAATAGGCCTGCCCTTCCACTTAACTAGATATTTTGCATACTACCTATTTCTTGTGCTTTTGCCTACACGGGTATCTAGGACCTCTTCTATCTCTTCTATCTCTAGAGTAGATGTGGGAATACTCCACAATTCTGTGACTGGTCTACCATTATTGTCACCTTCATGATATTCTGCCAAATCTAAAATGTTGAAAACAGGTGATATATTCATCCCACTTGGCAATTCTACCTCATAGGCATTACCTGAATCCTGTTTCTCTATGACCCTGCATGGTCCAAACTTCTTTATTTTTAACTTGTTGTAGGTTTTAGAAGGAAATATTTCCTTTCTCAAATGAACCATTACTTGATCTCCCACTTGGAACTCCTTAAGTCATCATTTCTGGTCTGCTCTTGTCTTGTACTGAATGTTCATCTTGTTGATATTTGGCTTCACTTCAAAATGCATGCTCTTTAGGTGCACTACAAAGTTCTCAACCTCAACACTACTCTTTTCCCCTCTGTCTATATTTCTCAACTCGAAAGCATTCCTTGGTTTGCTCCCATACATAATATTGAATGGGGATTTATTAGTACTCCTATTGACAAAATTATTGTATGCAAAATCTGCCTATGGCAAAATAAAATCCCATCCCTTGGGCTTATATCCTTCCAAGCACCTTAGTATATTGCCCAAATTTGTATTCACCACCTCTATTTATCCGTTAGTCTATGGGTGGTATGCAAAACTTATTTTTAGGTCTCTATTCAATTTCTTCCATAGATTCCTCCAGAAATACCCAACAAACTTGGTATCCCTGTCAAAAATAATACTCTTTGGTAGACAATGTAGGTGTACCAACATGAACTACATCATTAGTTTTTTGGCAAGGAATAAAATGTTCCATCTTCGAAAACCTGTCAACTACCACAAATATGGAGTCATTCCTCCTTTGTGTCCTTGGTAAGACAAGAAAAAATCCATGCTGATGTCCTCCCATGGCCTATCTCGTATAGGTATCGATTGATATAATCCAATGTTCTGTCTCACATCCTTGGCCATCTGGCATACTCTACAAATCTGTACAAACTTCTTCACATCTTGTTGTAACTGTGGCTAATAGTAGTTCTCACTAATGAGGGTAATGGTCTTATCTTGAACAATGTATCCAACCAACCCTCCACTGTGCTTCTCCTTGACCATATTCTCCCTCATTGAACTCCTTGGAATGTATAAATAATTTCATCTGAACAAAATCCCATCTTGGATGTGAAAATCCAACCACTTAGTCCTATCTAAAGTAACAGGTGCTAAGCAAGCCCTCCAAGCCTCTAAAAAATTAGGATCTTTAGGGTACAAACCCTTAAGTTCGTCAAACCCTACAATTTCCACCTTCATTTCTATAAACAAACATTACCTTCTACTTAAGGCATCTACAACTCTATTTGACTTCCCACTCCTATGCCTCAACACAAAGGTATAACTCTGTAGAAACTCAACCCACTTTAAGTGCCTCTGATTTAGCTTCACTTGGCTATTAATATACTATAACACATGATGATAAATATATAGAACAAAATATTTTCACAAAAAATAATACCTCCACTTCTTTAGAGCCTAAACTATAGCATAAAACTCCTGATCATATATAAAATACTTCTTCCTAGCATCATTGAGTTTCTCACTAAAATAAGCAATAGGTTTACTTTCTTGACTCAACACAGCTCCTATGGCACTACCACTAGCATCACGGTCTACCTAAAATACCTTATTGAAATCTGGAAGTGCTAAAATATGTTGTTCTATTTCAACATATCAAAGCTATTATCTTCTCCTAAGGTCCACTTAAATTCTTTCTTATCCCCTCTCATTGTTTCTATTAGGGGTGCACAAATACTGCTGAATTTTCTAATAAGTTTTTTGTAAAAACTTGTTAGACCATGAAATTATCTTACCTCAGTTATGCTCCTTAGAGTAGGCCATTCAATGATAGCCCTCACCTTTTTTGGGTCCATTTTTTGACCTTTGGCTGAGATGAAAAATCCCAGATACACTAACTCCTTCACAAAACTGCACTTCTTCAAATTAATCAGCAATTGCTCCTCCTTAAACTTCTCAAAACTCTTCTGATATGCATAAGGTGCTCTTATAGGGTCTTGCTAAATATTAAAATGTCATCCAAATAGACAATGATGAATTTTCCTAAAAACTCATTCAATACTTTCATGCTAAAAATGACGATCCCAAAATAAGGCCCTTTTACCATTTCAAAAATTCCCACGTATCCCTTATTTTTCCCTTTTTTCCCATCTAAAACTTGAAATTTCAAATTTCAAATTTGGGACAAATTGCGGAGGTCATAACTTCGCGCTCGTTGACTCGATTGACTATTACAGTATATTTTAAAAAATGGCATGAAATGAGCTAAGCGGTAAAATCCTTGGATTTTCATGCCAAGGCTCGCATCTAGCCAAAAATCCTGAAATTTGACCTCTAAGACCTTTAAAAATCTCCTGCAAAAAAAACTAGTTTTACTAGTTTTGACTATTTTTTACAAAATTAAACAATTACAATATTTTTTGGGTGATGCAAGATCACTTTTACACCATTGGATGCTCCTCCATTAGTTTTTAATCTAATTTTTTTCTTTTTTACTTTGGCATATGCACATATGCTTTACATTAGAAAAATCTTAGATATTCCACAAAAGGTTATCATCATGACCAAAGTTTTTTTAGGATTGATATTTTTAATTATTGTTATGGATGATCTATTTTGTATGTTTACTATATTTTTAAATGCTTCTTCCCAATATTATAAATCAAGTTTTGTTTCCTTTAAATTTTATTGTACCATTTACATAATGGAATGATTTCTTCTTTTTGTTGTACCATTTTTTGGGGTGAATAAGTTGTAGTGAATAAGTTATTGCAACTTCATGAATAAATATTATTATATTTGTCATCAATATCATTGATCACCCATGCATATAAAAAAAATTCCACCTTTTTATTATTGTCATAAAGTGATGGGCAGAAACAATATTGTGGTTAATACCTGTAACATGGATAAAATCATAAAAATATCAAGATTTGATAGTCATATCACTCATCCAAATACATGTAAGAAATAATCATCATTAGAGATTAATTGGTAACTATGATGATGTATCTTATAATTAATCAAATCATGAAAATCCTTTTTTATGTGTTGTATTTCTCTAAAATCTACAATCCATTCTGCAATATATATAGAAGTCTAGTATGTTGAGTGAGGCACCATGTGTTACGATAAAGTACCATCCTCAGGCTCATTATCTCTTTGTGTAATAAGGAGATAATATTCATCTCCACATTTCATAGCCTTATCCTCAAGCTTCTTGATTCTAAGAGATAATACCTTAGTTAAATGATATCCCTACATGTTATAAAAATCCTAAGCAATATTCTTGTATTTTTTTTTGAAGAAATTCCACCTCTATTATTTTATTTTTTCCTTTTTTTATGACACATCTTCTTACATTGTTTCTCCTTTTGGATGAACCTAATTAGAGGATATAATTCTATTTTGAATTTATAGCTACATTATATCATCAACACATTAAAAGTATTAAGCAATTAAGGAATGATTCATGTGTAGAAAAAATATCTAAATTATATTAAATAATATAGTAGCATAATTATATTCACATAAAATTGTTGAGGATAATTAATATAATATTCAAATATTTTGGTGGTACCACCTATAACATTAAACCCCTCTTTTTTTTTTAAGCAAAAAACCCCTTGCGGATCTGCCTTAGTCTGAGAGACCATGAACAGGAGGTTCTACATCGTCAAAGTCACCCGGGGGTCGCACCCGACCCTGCCTGCACCAACATTATTAATTGGATTTTGGATACCCAATTCAGCTTTTTGGCAGGGTGGAGATTTGAACCTAGGACCTCCCTTGGAGGATTGCCCTCACCTCTCCAACTCACCTACAACACCCGGGTACATTAAATCCCTCTTATAGCTTCATTAAATTACTTTAATAAACTCTTCAACAATGCTAGTATTGGCTATCTTTAAGATAGAAATATTGATTGCCAAAATATTTACTAACATAGCATTGGCTTTGCTCAACACTTTGAAATAGAATCCTAAGTTTACTTAAAAGAATTAATTTGTGTTTCATCATACATATTATAAACTTTTGTTAAAAAAAAAAAACCTTTGATATTATCAAAATTAATATATATATATATATATATATATATATATATATATATATATATATATATATATATATATATATATATTTCTTAAATATTTTTTAAATAATAATTTAAAAATTGCAAATTTTATGATTATAATAATTATTATTATATATTAAATAAAATTAATATTTTTTCTTTGATGTTTTATTGCATATCTTGGTGTTGATTTTATGTCATTTGTAGATCCAACATTATTAGAATATAAAAAACTCTATAAGTAAATATGATCATTTCTTTTGTATTTTAAGTCATATTCTATGGTTTTACTAGTATATTATAGTATTATCTTTGCTTCCTTCTAATAAATTCCCTAGGTTCTTCCCTAAACCTAGAGAGATATGGAAATATTTGAGTTGGTTGATACATACTTGGACTAGGGTTGTGTGAGAGAGAGTTGTCCCTTGTGATGATTGATTGAGTTGATAAGTCTAGTAGAAAAAAACTAGTGATGACTTATCATCTATTGATAATTGTAGTCCTTGCTCTATTGGAGTATCTTTAGGTTTACATTTTATCATTCTATATATTTCTAGTGACTATGAATTCTTATTCTTTAATCGATTCAATAAAAAATTATAATTTTGAATCTTCAAATAAAGAATTTTCTTGATCTAATAAAATATTCAAAAGAGGGCATGTATTGACCTTTGAAATTTTATTGAGAGTTTTGTTCCCTTCATCACAAACCACTTCTCTACTTACATGAAATTTATTTTTAATCAGATCAATTACTCTATATCTTGTTATCATAATCATAGCCAAGAAATATTCCACATATAGTTTTTAATCTAATTTTGTGCCCTTTTACTTTGGTATATGCACATATGCTTTACATTAGAAAAATCTTAGATATTCCACAAAAGGTTATCATATGACCAAAGTTTTTTTTAGAAGTAATATTTTTAAGTATTGTTATGGATGATCTATTTTGTATGTATACTATATTTTTAAATGCTTCTGCCCAATATTATCAATCAAGTTTTGTTTCCTTTAACTTTTAGTGTACCATTTACATAATGGAATGATTTCTTCTTTTTGTTGTACCATTTTTTGGGGTGAATAAGTTGTAGTGAATAAGTTATTGCAACATCATGAATAAATATTATTATATTTTTCATCAATATCATTGATCACCCATGCATCTAAAAAAAATCCCACATTTTTATTATTGTCATAAAGTGATGGGCAGAAATAATATTGTGGTCAATACCTATAACATGGATAAAACCAGAAAAATATCAAGATTTGATAGTCATATCACTCATCCAAAGACATGAAAGAAATAATCATCATTAGAGATTAATTGGTCACTATGATGATGTCTCTTATAATTAATCAAATCATGAAAATCCTTTTTTATGTGTTGTATTTCTCTAGAATCTACAATACATTCCACAAAATTTATAGAAATCTAGTATGTTGAGTGAGCCACCATGTGTTACCATAAAGTACCATCTTCATGCTCATTATCTCTTTGTGTAATAAGGAGAGAATCCTCATCTCCACATTTCATAGCCTTATCCTCAAGATTCTTGATTGTAAGAGATAATACCTTACTTAAATTATATCCCTACAACCCTAAGCAATATTCTTGTATTATTTTTTGAAGAAATTCCACCTCTATTATGTTAGTTTTTCCTTTTTTTATGACACATATTCTTACATTGTTTCTCCTTTTGTATGAACCTAATTAGAGGATATAATTCTATTTTGAATTTATAGCTACATTAGATCATCAACACATTAAAAGTATTAAGCAATTAAAGAATGAGTCGTATCCAGAAAAAATATCTGACTTATATTAAATAATATAGTAGCATTATTATATTCACATAAAATTGTTGAGGATAATTAATGTAATCTTCAAATATTTTGGCGCTACAACCTACAGCATTAAATCCCTCTTATAGCTTCATGAAACTACTTCAATAAACTTTTCATCAATGCTAGTATTGCCTATCTTTAAGATAGCAAGATTGATTGCAAAAGTATTTAATAACATAGCATTGGCTTTGCTCAACACTTTGAAAAACAATCCTAAGTTTACTTAAAAGAATTAATTTGTGTTTCATCATACATATTATAATTTTTTGTTAAAACAAAAAAACCTTTCATATTATCAAAATTTATATATATATATATATATATATATATATTAAAATTAATAATTTAAAAATTGCAAATTTTATGATTATAATAATTATTATTATATATTAAATAAAATTAATATTTTTTCTTTGATTTTTTTCTTTTTCAATTTCTGTAATTAGCAAGACTTGTGGTATAAGAATATCACTTATATGAAGGATTCAATATGAGAATTAGTTTCATTTAGATATAAACATTAGAGGCTAATCAGCCAAAAATTATGCTTAAACCTGGATTCCATTGTTCATCAAATTAATGCTTAAATTGATTTAGATTGCTTTTCCGTGTACAGAGTTATTTATAATTATATTTAATACAGTTTTCAAACACATTGAATGATATTGCAACTTTGAGCAGAAGTAAATATGGATTTCAAACCCACGTGACACAAACAATTGAAGACAATGATGGACGAGTTGCATGGTGTAGAAATATGTGTTCTTACTTTGTTTCAGGTCATAGTTTGCAGACACATGTTGCCCCCAATCCAGCGATATTACTGGGTTGATTTTGCTCTCCCTTTAGCTGATTTTACGTTCTAATTACTTCCGACGTGCAATGAATTTCGTTGACACAAACAAGTGAAGCCATGTTGGAGTAAATTATCTGTACGTTTATTCCATGGATAGCGATCAGGTATATGACCAAATAACAATAACAGAAAGACTAGTAAATACTTCTAGTCAGTCATGTGGCCTATTCATTCGTAGGAATCAAATAACGGGACATCAACATCGACGTACATTCTGCATGGCTTAGTACAAGGGAGCATAATTGACATTGGACTTGTAACTTTCGTTGGGCTGCCAATTCTATGGAATAACATCATATGCAGTCAGTGTTTTTCCAGTGGAAAGAGACTGCAACCGCATGGAAAATGGAGGTTTCAGAGGTCCTCCACTGAAGCCCAGTTTGCTCCCCACGACTGTTTCATTGCTTCCCACGTCTCTGATTCTGCCTGTAAGTGTCAAACAAAAATTATAAAAACCAAATAAAATTATAGACATATTATAACATGGACAGGGACTAGACCTTCTAAAAACTAGAGTACCATCCAGGAGCAGTCAGTAGAGTAGAGTATCTGTTTTAGATAGACGGCTCCAAGGTCACCGTCGCCATCCTCAAATTCAATAAGGACAGAGAACAAATAAGAGCTGGAGCCAGCATTAACGTGGAATACAATGTTCCATCCGGGATAGTCGTGAAAGCACGAGGATACGGAAACAAAAAGGAAAAGCCAAGATGCGATGTAAACGAAACAAAAGATAACGCTAAATCTTATGAACTGAAAGTGAATGAAATGAGAGAAGCATAAACGAATCGAAACCAAATAGAAAGCCAATAGGGAAGACAACCCTTTTTATTAATATGCTTCAGAACTCGGTTACAATTCGCCACCTCCATTTTTAGGCGCTAGGAGCGTTAAATGTGTTCTTGTCACATCAATGGATGCTATTCCTTCTTCCGCATGCCCACATGTAAAGTGGGCGGACCAAATGTCGCCGCCGCTTGCGTTGATGAGTCTTGACTCCTTGCTGCTCCTCTAATGTTGAGACCCTGCATTCAAAGAAACAGGAAACAATCAGTAGCACTCGTAGATAAAATGAAACATGCAATCCCCACGCCTTCAATTAGTACATGCAAAATATAAATAAAACGATAACTGAAATAGATCCAAATGAACTAAAAACTTGACAGGGGCATAAAAACATCACCGGGAAGGCACTGCAAATAGAACAGTCAGAAAATTTTCCATAGATTCATATTCGCTCCGGGGCGAGACGATTAGACCTGCAACAAAACATCAAATAGCACTATCCCAAATGTCACATTCGGGAAGCTCCAAATCACCTGCTAAATTGGGGGTTAGCTAAAATGGGGTATTCCCAGAAGGTCAAATTTTCCCAATTTGGCCTCTATCACCGGGAATTTGATGATGCTACCTGCATGTTAACAAAAGCGAGAAATGACAAAAACATGATCAAAACAGCTCAAAAGGATGTGAAATTTGAATGACAACCTATCTAAGAAGCATAGAATCAGATGCAAAAATAATAGAACTAAAATTTGCTACATATTTCTAATCACTGCAGAGGGCGTCCAGGGGCAAGACGCCCACCGTTTAAGGCCCGATTTCGGCACCAATCCACTTGGGATGGGTCCAAAACCTCTTGTGGGGTGTTTTCAGCAAATTTGGTAGAATGTTATGGCCAAATGTCGGGTTTTGGTTCAATATTTGCCCTTCCAATAATCATCCGATGACCTCCTCCAAAAGAGATCAAGGATGTGAAAGGCACAAATAAAAAATGTGTGTGGATGTAAAACGACAGCACTTCGTTGCTCAAAATGCTCCTTTTTTGTATATTTTTAGGGTGAGAAGACTCACAATTTTATAGACCTGATGAACTCTTTTGATGAGCATGCAGAGGCACCACTTGGCAATCATGCCTTCCAAGGGGGAAAAAGATTCCTCCTTGATTAGGGGCTCCATGACTACCCCTGTAACTGCCTCTAACGCTTGAAAATGCTCACTCACACTCCCATGTAGTGAAGGAAGACTTAAGTGGTGGATATGAGTTGTTATTTGTCAAGATTTGACTTTTTTCCCATAAAACCTGCTATTCGCCCCACCCTAGAGCGAATACTGCTAATCGTACCTGGGTGGGGCGAATACCAGTTTGTAATTATTCCTGGGTGGAACGAGTAAGGATCAGAGTGCCTAAAGGTGCCAAATTGACCTCTGACCTTCCAAAATTGCTGTGAGAGTGGTTAGGACCATTTTTTAACCTTTGGGGGCTGCCCTGGGGTTTTGTGTGTCAACTTGATCAGTTTTTGCAATCACATAATCGGATTGGTGCTATTTTGGTGTCTATAGATGCCCTTTTTTGGGATGTGTTGTGTGTGCTGCAGTGCTAAGCAAAAATAGATAACCAAAGCACTAATAATTAGGGTCTCTAAGTAACCTAACCAACTTTTGATGCCCCAAGTATGGAAAGGACATACATTCTTGAATCCTTGCTTCTGACGACCGAAGGAACTTAAGTCAGGTATTAACCTTTTTTGGTGAGGTGTTACTTGATCTTGGACATTTGATCAGTCATGAATAGGCAAAGGGCACAACCTTTTGTCTGTGGGAACCTTGAGTTCATGATTCATGAATTCCAAGTGTTTGATCAGCTTATGATTATTGCTTGTTTGCTGCCCTAAGCAGGGGCGTGATTGTCTTTGTCAATGATTCTTTGAATGCATATAATTTCCTTAATTGGGTGTGTATTTGTTGATTGGTGATTAAGTGTGACTACCCCCTCAAACGACAAATCGATGATGGAATGATCGATAAGAGAAAAGCGATGATTTGCTTGACCCAAGATGACTTGTGTAAGGGTGCCTTCAGATGTTTATCTTTGAATGTATGTGCAGGTTTTTGACATTTAGACCTATTTTTGGTTGGTGTGAACCCTTTTTTACGATGCCCCTTGGGGTTGAAATTGTCAAAAATTCATCCTCCTGTGGATCGGTCCAGGTATGGTAGCCTTATTGGGAAGTAGGATAATGGCAATTTGTGACCCTCACGTCTATTTTGTATGCTAGTGAATTGCGGGCACAAAGGCACTTTTTTTTGGTAATGTTATTGCTATTTTTTGGTGGGTTTGGACCCTTTTTGAGATGCCATTTGGGGTTGAAATTATCGGCAATCCGTCCTCCCGTGGAGCGGTCCGACTATGGTAGCCTTCTTAGGGAGTGGGATAGTGAGGATTTGTGACCCCGACGTCGGTTTTGCATGCCCGGAATGTCAGGTGCAAAAGCACTCTCATTGGACAATTTTATGGCTTGTTTTTGTTCATTTTGGTGCAGTTTTTTCTATTTTTGAAATTTTTGCTCTGTAATCATCCTTGGGTGGGGCAAATACTAGTTTAGTAATCATCCTAGGGTGGGACGAGTGCTAACTAGAGTGCTCATACCAAGGAGGAATGATTACAGGCCTAAAAGTCTATTTAAGGGCCAAAACTAGGGTTTGGGCTCATTTGCATTCTATTTTTTTGGCGATTTGGAGCTTTGAGGAGGTCGATTCTACGAAGCAAAGCACTGCAAAATTTTTCCTGCCACCATGAGTTCATGAACCGAATCGAGCGGCAAAGCCGAAGAAAGACCGATAAGTGCTTCTCTTTGTTATTTGATTTTGTTTTATGTTATACTTTAAAAGCGCAATTTGCCTCTTTTGTATTTGGTTTTCCGAGTTTTAAAAATGAAACCCTAAAAAAAAATTGTTTTTTTGTATGTGTGAATTTGTGTTTTGTATGGCTTCATTAGAACCTAGATTGAAACCCTAATGGAAACCATGTTTATTATTTTGCATTTGTAAACAAAAAGAAACCCTAGTTTAAAAAAGATCCAAACGTAATTTAAAAACTTAGTTTAAAACTTAGCTTAAAAACATAGTTTAAAACTTAGCTTAAAAACTTAGTTTAACCCTAGTTGTTTTTATTTTTTATTTTTTTTATTTTGTCAGTGTAGACTAAGGGAAACCCTAGGTTAACTAAAAATTGTGTTATTTGAATTTTGTTTTTATTAATCGTTTTAAATGTAGAGTTAAAAACCCTAGGTACTGACAGACTGTTTTTGACAGTTTGTGTGTTTTTAATTTATCAGTTTGAACTAGAATGAAAACCCTAGGAACTGAAAAATTATTTTTGACTATTTTTTGTGTTTTAAATTTATCAGTTTGAACTAGAGTGAAAGACCCTAGGAATAGAAAAAAATATTTTTGACTATTTTTGAATTGTGTTTATCAGTTTAGACGTAGAGTTAGAAACCCTAGGTACTGAAAAACGGTTGTTTTTATATTTTTTGAATTTTGTTTATTAGTTTAAACGTAGAGTTAGAAACCCTAGGTACTAACAAATAGTTTTTGAGTTTTTTGAATTTTTGTTTATCAGTTTAAATGTAGACTTAGAAACCTTAGGTACTGACAAACTATTTGTTTTGAATTTTTTGAATTTTGTTTATCAGTTTAAACGTAGAGTTAGAAACCCTAGGTATCGACAAACTATTTTTGAGTTTTTTGAATGTTTTGTTTTTTAATTATCAGTTTAAACATAGAGTTAAAACTTTAGGTAATGACAAACTGTTTTTGAGTTTTTTGAATGTTTTGTTTTTTAGTTATCAGTTTAAACGTAGAGTTAAAACCCTAGGTACTGACAAACTGTTTTTGAGTTTTTTTTAATGTTTTGTTTTGTGTTTTTTTTTAAGTTATCAGTTTAAATGTAGAGTTAAAACCCTAGGTATTGAAAACTATTTTTTGAATTGTTTTGAAATTTGTTGTTTGTTATTTGTCTATTTTTAGCTATACATTGTTTTATGCATTGTTGTATATTCATGTTATTGTTGTACAGTTTATCATGTTTTTTTTTTAATGTTTTTGTTTTATTTTCTTTGTAGGTTGTGAAGAGCTGGTATCGTGTGCCTACGGTTTTCTCAAAAGCACGAGAGGTGCTGACTTTGGCTGATTGGGAGTGCCTTGATGCCCTTGGTCTCAAGCATGTAACTTGACAGGAGATTATGGTTGGGGATCGGGCCTATCTGACGGCCCTGATCAACTTGTGGGATCCCTGGATCAACACCTTCCATCTCTAAATAGGGGAGATGACAATGACCTTGGAGGACGTCTATCATATTCTACAGATTTTGATATACGAACTATCGATCAAGACGACATCACAAGATCAGTGGATAGTAGTGCTGACATGCTACTTTGAGCATGGGGAGGAGGTGGATGTGGATAGCCCAGTGGAGAGGATAGAGTGTGACTACCATATTGGTAGCATTTTGGTACGATGGTGGCTAGAGAGGGGTGTGTTGGGAGTGAGGCACGTAGTATTGATGGGCCTCATTTCCAACATGCTGCTACCCGAATCTTCGGGTGTGAGGTTCCCATGGAACCTATTGGAGGTGGTCTTTCAGCTGGTGGATTGTCCAATGCATGAGCCCTTGATTATGAGGTGGGGGTAGACACTGCTAGAACAGCTCTATGATGAGTTGTATGAGGTCCGCTATCGAAGGTGGAAGAGTAATGGTTGTAGCTATCTATTGCAGAGCTGGGCTTGGCATCACATAGTGGTGGAGAGGCCGGTGGGGTTGTCGTGGACTACTCGATCAAATATGGTGGACAAAGATATAGGATATGTGGCTTTGTGGTGGTAGTCTGAGGAGTAGGGGTAGAGTCGGTGGTGGGTAGGTGTCGTAGGGCACTATGCTAATGCTTTGCTCGGATTACTCTAGGAGAGGTGTTATGGCACCCATATCGGGACTTTCTAACCTAGCCTAAGGTTGGAGAGTGGCTCTGGTAGGTGCATAGGGCTAGATGGCTAATCGGGTGGCATGGGACTAAGCAGGAGTACTTCTCGTACGTCTAGGTGACATGACAATTTGGGGTGCTCTAGGGGTTTTCTTGGTGAGCCCTTGATATATCAACATTGGGGGGATGAGAGGACCTTGGCCTGGCTGATCATCGAGCCACTAGGGAGGAGGCAGATATAATTATTAATGTGCCTAACATGGACGATGTTAGGGTGATGGCTAAGTATGAGCAGTGGTGGACACTACGATGATGGCAGGTAAAGGGGCCATTGGGAGGTGTAGAGGCAGCAACAACAGGCAGGGAGGATGGAGAGGCACCAGGATAGGGTTGGGGAGATATGTTGGAGGATGCAAACATGGTGGAGGTGGATGATGTGGGTGTGGAGGTTGGGGTTCCAGATCAACCGGAGATGCAGCACATCCTGGAGCAATGGGAGCTAGAGCAAGTTGCTATTTTGGAGATGCCAATGCCTTAGGTAGTCTCGAATGACATCAAGGTAGTGTTGTGCACTAAGAATGCATGATTGGAGGGGCTACTCCAAAGGTGGGATGAGGAGCTCGGGGATGCGTTGCGGGAGAGGGATCTCCTATGAATGCAGCTAGAAGAGCGAGAGAACGCATTAGCTATGTATCACCGATGGGAGGGGGATACCGATGTTGTGTGGGAGATGGATCTCTTACAGATGCAACTGGCACAATGTGATGATAATTTGGTGATGTACCATTAGCGAGAGATGGACTTGGTGTAGCATCGATTGGAGCTAGAGGCAAAGATTATCCACCTCGATGGGCGGGTCCCTATGCTTAGTGGAGGCTGATCATCGTGCCAGTCAATAGGGAGCGATACTAAGCAGTAAGCATCCTCTCAGTGTAGGTAATTGGATGAGGGAGGCACTAGTAGGCATGATGTGGTGGCTAGAAATAGCCACCCTGAGGGATCCCATAGGACCCACACCATGAGGGGTAGTTTCTGTCGCACTGATCCTATGTGATCATGGTGGCCGACACCCTAGGTTTGGGGGTTGTTGAGTTTTTGCTTTTATTGCAAGGTCAGAGGACCGGTTATTGTAGCCTGTGGGAATTTTTTATGATATATATATACAGATGACTTTATTTTGTTTATACACTTGTTGTGATTTGATTTTATGCATAGTGACTGATGTTTGGTGGATGCATGTTAATTTACATTATGTATGGATATGTTGTGATGAATGCTAATGTTTCTAATTTATATGATATGCAAATATAATGGATGAATTGAATTTGTGATTGTTGGTGGTGGCACCATAGACTGTTTAGAACTTATGGATTTTTGTCCTAGGTGATTGTTGTGGTAAATGACTTTTAATGTATACATGTTATTTTTTGTATTTTTTGATGGCAATGCGAGGATGAAAGATAGCATAGTTGGTTTGGAATGTGGTTAATGTTTTCTGAGACTTAGAAGTTTTAATTAGTCATGATTGTACTTTATCTTTCAATACTTTTGAACAAGGTATGAATCAGAATTATCTTTGACCAAGTTATTTCACATCCTTGTGTGTGCAATTGAGTTCGTTGATGTGGTATTCATCAGGATACCGCTAGTGTCAGATAGGCTATCAACCAAACCTATACTAAGGATCACCTAATTATCTCCACTAACTCCTTTGTTGTTTTTATTCATATTAATCTATGATGCTATCTAGGATACCATGAGCTAGCTCATCCACATGCAAACATTGATTTGCACACAATTTAATGTGACAAATATATCATCATGCGTGAGGTTTGCCACTAGTGACCTATATGTTATCCACTAAACCGATACTAAGGTTTATCTCATGACCTTCTGAATGCTGAGAGTTCCAGGGATTCAAGTTCGACTCCATTCTTTTCTTCAATTGTATTGGGATACTTGTTTTTTTGTAGTGATAAAAATCACTATTTATTTTTGTTTTTATTTTGAGCAAGGTATTTGAATATGGAGTGATGATAATCACTATTGTATGTGCCTTTTTATGTATGCACTTTGGTGGTGATGTCAAATTTTTAGAGTTTTGACTTTTTCAAAATTTTGATGTTTTGCAACTTTTTGAGAACTTGGGTGTAGACACCAAAACAGCACCAATCCGATTATGTGACTACAAACACTGATCGCATTGACACACACAGCCTCAAGGGTAGCCCACATAGGTTAAACAGTGGTCCTAACCACTCTCACAGTAGTTTTGGAAGGTCAGAGATCAATTTGGCACCTTTAAGAACTTTGCTCAATATCTGTTCCACCCTGGAACGAATTCAAACTAGGATTCGCCCCACCCAAGGACGAATTCTAGATTCACTCCAGGGTGGGGTGAATTTCAGGTTTGATGGGCAAAAAGTCAAATCTTGACAAATGGCAGCTCAGATCCACCACTTAACGCTTCCTTCATCGCATGGGAGTATGGGTGAGCATTTTTGAGCATTAGAGGCAATTACAAGGGCAGTCATGAAGTCCCTATTTAGGGAGGAGTCTCCTTCCCCCTAAGAAGGCATGATTTCCAAGTGGTGCCTCTTCATTCCCATTTTAAGAGACCTCTAGGTCTATAAATTTGTGAGTTTCCTCACCCCAAAATATACATGGAAGGAGCATTTTGGAGCAACGAAGTGTTGTCATTTTATTTTCATACCTCACACCTTTTGGATTTACGCCTTTCACATCCGATCTCTTTTAAAGGGGAGGTCATTGGGTGACTATTGGGAGGATGAATATTGAGCCCAAAACCTGACATTTGGCCACAATATCCCACCAAATTTTCTAAAAATACCCCATAAGAGGTTTTGGACCCATCCCAAGTGGATTGGTGCCAAAATCAGGCCTCAAACGGTGGGCGGCCTGCCCCATGGGCCGCCCCTCCCACATTGCTACAGTCTTAATCGCCCCCCTTTGGAGTGATGGTAATTATATGGTAGATTTTATTTCTTTAATTTTTGCATTTGATTCTATGATGCTTATATAGGTTGTCATTTAAATTTCATCCCATTTTGAACAATTTTGATCATGTTTCTATCCTTGCTCGCTTCTACTAATCTACAGGTAGCATCATAAAATTCCCATTGATGGAGGTCAATTTGGGAAAATATGACCATCTGGGTCTTCTCAAAATACCCACAATTAGCTAACCCCAAGTTTTAAGGTCTTTTGGAGCTTCCTAGGAAGGACATTTGGGATGGTACCTTTTAGACATTTTGTTGCAGGTGAATTTGTCCTGACTGTTCTTTTTGCAGGGCCCTCCTGATGGTGTCTTGATGCCCCTATCAAATTTTTAGAGCATTTGGATTCATTTTAGTCATATTTTAATTCATTTTTCTCATTCACTTATCGTAGGCTTGGGGATTGCATGCTTTGTTTTATCCGTAGGTGCTACTGATTGTTTCTTGTTCCTTTGAACATAGGGTCTGGACATTAGAGGAGTAGAAAGGAGTCAAGACTCATCAATGCAAGTGGCGTCGATGTTTGTTCTACCCATTTTACATGTGGGCATGCAGAATAAGGAAGGGCATCCATGGATGTAACAATAACACGTACTTAAACGCTCCTAGCCCTTGGAAGGGGAGGATGCGCATTGTAACCGAGTTGTGAAACATATCAATAAAAAGGGCTGTCTTATTTATTTGCATTTTTTTCATTTTTATTTGCTCATGCTTTCTCCCTTTTCCATGCACTTTCAAATTCCTAGGATTTAGCGTTAAGTTTGGTTCGGTTTGCATCGTATATTCGCTTTCCTTTTTGCTTCTGTATCCTCATGTTTTTAGTGGCAATCATGGTGGGACCTTGTCCTCTATTTTTAAGATCAGATATCTGATCAAAACTTGGTTGTTTTTGCTTGCAAGTACCGATTTTTCATACGTTGACTATTGTTTGTTCCATCAGGAGGCAGATACAGAGCTATAATTTGTCTTACCCTGGGACGGATGGGAATTCGCCCCACCCTGTGATGAATACAGTCTTGTAATTCATCCCCCCCAGGAAAAATTTTAGTTTGTGAAGTTTTCAGGCAAGAACTCAGAATCGACAGATTTGGGCAGAGAAGAGGTAAGAGTCCTGAACTTTTCCTGTCATTTTTTGTTGTTCTTTTTCTTTTTTTTCTGGTTTCTTTTTGCATGCTTAGGAAAGGTTTGCTGCATGTTTATTTTATTTCATGCAAAATAAAAATACACACACCACATGGAAAATTAAACACCAAGGAGCTGGTCATAAAACCCCAGCCCTTGATCAAGACCAACGGTGGATTTCATCACCACCTTGGCTTGAATTTTTACATCCATTACCCCAATCACTATTGTTGCTAGACATAAATCCTGACTAAAACTAACTGAGTGTAGCTAGGGTGATTCCCAGCACACGAGGATAAGTCTTCTATGGTAGGTGTCATAAACAGTGTGATTCCCCTTCTGTACCGCCTACGTTCCATGTACCATCTGCTCTCACATACCTATAGTTTCCCTCACATAAGGGTGGGTATATAGAGAGGTTGGTATATCAGCCTGGCAATGGTATATCAAAGGGGTGACCAATTTTGGGAGTCATAAGAGCCCTCATTTTGCATTTAAACATTCTTTACAAAAACCTTCAAAAAACAAAACAAAACAAAACACACTAAACTAGGTTTAGGACACACTTTTAATCTTTAAATGAGATAATCATTGCTTTGTGTGTGTGTTCTCTCTTCTATTTGGTGTAGTATAAAAATCATAAAAAGAGATTAAAAAAAAATCTACTTAGCTTGTAGAAAAAAAACACCATGGTATACACCCGTAGCCATGCCCAATCAAGGGCAGAAGCTGTGGAAAGTGTACAAGGGGGCACAAGTCGCCTCCGCTATAGCCCTAATGACTTGGTCATACCACCTTGGTGGCCTGACCCACAAGAGAGTCTACATCATTCCATTTCAAGATGGAACTATAAGGACACCCCTTTGAGGGACACACCCATTCATCATAGCCCCTTTCAGGAGGAGTCCTTACACGTGGTGCTTAACATAGACAAGAAATCTCTCTTAGAAGCTCGATATGAGTGGCCATCGCACAATGAAGTGCTAAAGTGGCATAGTGTACATGAGGAGAGGCCACATGATTATGGGATCCCTCCTTTTCCCCCCATCACTGTTACAACCAATAGACAAAATCTAGAGTGCAAGGCTCTTCCAGCAAGGCGAGCCAACTTTGCCCGCCCCTTTCACATACGAAAGGGAGCATGAGGAAGACCATTACATTCCTTGAGAGCAATGTACAGTGCGGGAGCCATGCGCTTCCGCACCCGCTATGTACCATGATCACCCATTGAGGCCAGAGCCTCGGGTAAATGCCACCAACCTCGATAGAGGAAAGTGACCTATGGAGATATCGGATCATCATGACTAAGGTAAGTGCATAGGAGAGGCATCTAGGCCTCCTAGGCTCAATATGGTAGAACAAATTGACCTAGCAGTCGCCAGACATACCACCTTCCAAGCTGAGATCACACATCTTGAGCAAGACCAGCAGCAGCTAGAGCATCTATATCGCCTTAGAAAAGAATGCATTCAGCGCCAAATAGATGAGTTGCTCCATAACCCAGTGCCTAAGAGGGTTCCAACCCCTCACACCCAAAGAGAGAAACCGTATGAGAGGAATAATCCCTTGGTGTGAGATAGGTCTTCGTGACCTTATCAAGTGTTGCCCAATAGGCCCCCTAGACCTGAGTGGGAGGCCACTCCTTGAAACAATTATGGGTACCCTCTACGAGGACCCACCTAGGGTCATAGGTCTCATCTAGAGACTCCTCAAGAAGTTTACAAGGAGTATGAACAAGAAGAACAGAGGGTTGAAATGCCCTACCAATGCGGAGGGGTTGCTATCCGGCCACCCCCCATAGGCCTCAAGTCTCGCACAACCCACAACAGGATAAAACTAAATAGGAAGAGATTAAATCTTTCGATTCATACAAAGCATTGCTAGAGCATTTAGATTCTATGGAAACCAAAGCTTCTGGGCCTCAAAAGCCCATGTTACGCCAACTTCGCAGTCATCCTGTGCATTCGTCAGTGCTTGCACCCCTTTACCTTGAACACTTTAAGCTGCCCCAATTGGCAATATTTAAGGGTGAGGAGGATGCCCAAGAGCATGTGACCAGATTCATCAGCCAATGTTTTGGCATTCAGAACAATGATGCGTTGTTGCTGAGGACATTTATAACCACATTCGTGGGCCCTACCTCAGATTGGTTCACTCAATTGCCAAAGCACAACATCAGTAACTTGGATCAGTTAGTGGATGCGTTCCTTGAACACTTCGCCTTTCACACCAAGAAGAAGGCATCACTAAGTGACCTGGCCAGCCTCAGGCAGTATGAGGAAGAAACCATGGTGGCCTACGAGAATCGGTGGAGGACTCTACTTTCCAAGCTACCCTACCTCCCTCCTATGTCTGACATTACACAAATGTTCTCATGAAGTTGTTTGAGATCGATCTCTATGCTATTGTAGCTGCAGCAATATGCCACCTTAGAGGAAGCTCTGGTGCAAGCTATAATCATCGAAGAGATCAAGATATAGGATGGCGAGATTGCCAAACCTAAGAAGAAATAATGGAACAAGAATGCAAAAACAGGGACTACGCAATAGAAACCCACTGTGGTCAATAAAGTTGCTATAAATTTCCCTAAGCCTACATAAGAAATACAGCCTCAAAAGGCTAACTATCAGGCAGTGCCTCCTAATAATTATGAAAGAGAAAACTAGAAGTAGGAGCAAAATTAGCAGCGTCGCCCTAGGTGACAGTACACACCTTATATGGAGTCTAGGGACTCCCTATTTGACCGCTTGTCAGCAATGAACTTGATCAACCTTCCAGAGATCCAAACCATAGATCCCAATACATCGAAGCCTAAGGGATACCGGGAGGACTTGTATTGTAGGTTCCATAGGCGGAGGGGACATGACCTGAATGCATGTTGTAAATTCAAAGGTTTGATACAAGACCTAATTGACAATAAGATGTTGGCAGTGGACAACCCCGTAGTGTCAAACAACCAGCAGTTGGGAGTTTTAAAAGACCCCTTGCCTTCCCATGAGGCTCAGGCAAAACCCCTTCAATTCAATGAGGTGCAACAAAATTGCCCCATGCAAGGGTATGTAGGAATGATAAGCATAGTGACTAGGAACAAGAGATAGCCAAGAGTTGGCCCCGAGGCAGCCACAAGAGAGGTTCCATCGACGCAACAACCTCAAAAACACCCTATGCAACTACCTTCACCTAGACCCGTGGCCATGATTCAGACCAAAATCACATAGATCTTGAGGACCACGTTGGCTAGGCTCTCCATATACGAGCTTATATAGCAATCAACACCCCATCGGGAGGCTCTAATGGAGATATTGAAAGTCATCGAGTTGCAGCCCCATGAAGCGAATTCCTTCAACAACTTTGTGGGACATGTCAAACGATGCATGGATCCAGTCATCACCTTTCAAGAGGATGAAGTTAAATCAGTGTCTGATGACATGGCAGATCCATCCCTACACGTTATCGCATGGGTCAATAGGATCCCGTATAAGAGAGTGTTGGTAGACACTAGCTCGTCCAGTAACATCATTACCACAACAGCATTGAAACATCTAAAGTTGCTAGCCTCTCACATCATGGCTTCCACCTATACACTGCAAGCATTCAATGATGTGATAAGCTCGATAGTTGGCACAATTGTCCTACCCATTCAAGTAGGACAAAAGGCAATACCTATATTGTGCCATATTTTGGAAGGTGAGATGTCTTACAACATCTTGCTAGGGCGGCCATGGATTAGGGACATGAAGTTTGCCCCTTTGATAGCTCATCAGTATTTGAAGTATACATTTGAATGGGAAGTACATGTAGTCCCGACAGACTTGGAACCCTTCAAATATTGTAATGCGATGCAGCTGATGTCGTAATCGACCCTTCCATCGATGCACTTGGATTTTTAGTTAAATCCATCTAGACAAGGTCCGATTCTACAAGCATCCCTAGTGATAAATCCCTCAAAACCCTAGCCAGGTACATCTTCATCATCTGGTCCTTCACCAACAACACCACCTATCATGGCTAAATAGAAGGACAAAGGGAAGCAAACGCTAGAATAGGCTCAACCCCTAGAAGAGGCACTGCCAACAGTATCAACCATATCTACCGAAGAGATGCCTAGCAAAATGGAAGTTGAGGCTCCTAGTTCACCCAACATGGAGTGGATTCAGGAAGAGCTTTCGTTCCCTCCCCCTTAATCTCCAACAATCACTATTGAAATGGCCAATATGGGCCTAGGGGAGTATCTGGTGTGGAATGTTGTAGCAACAACCACACTAGAGTCCATGCAATACATGGGGAGACCTCACCTCCCCATCGGTACAATTGTTCCTTTAGGCTACTCAGCAAACCAGACAAAATTTATGTATGGGGGCCTTGATCATGGTACTGAGCCATGCATGCAAGAGGACAAAGATGAAGAGCATTTTGTAGAATATGTCAACTATTTGTCTAACCTGGACTTCACTCTGAGATATCTTGGCCAATGCAATTGGCATGGATATGGGCTAGGCAGGTATGAGCAAGGAGTGCATGTCATTTGCCAGCCAATATACCAAATGCCTTATGACAAGTCGGGCATGGGGTTCAACCACCCCTACCCTTGGACATCTTGGCGGAGAACATGCAAGGCCTAGGGATAGGCAACAAGGGTGGATTAGCATTAGATACCTATGCCAACCCAAACACAATGTATACATTAGGAGATTACCTCCCATGGTCAACAACCACCCTTGTTAACCTCAATAACCCTTCCCCTTTACTAGAGAGAGGCGAAATTTCAGGGACTCACTTTCAAGGAGGGTATAAATAGTGTCAAGAGGGATCTTCGGAGGACAAATCAGAGTATGAACCAGCATCATATGACCCCTTCGAATCAGATAGAGATCACTCACAAGTGATCCCCATGAATGACTATTAAGAGAGCCTCTTGACAATGTTCCCTCTAGAGGCTCCAATCGAGCAAGCGCCACCGTGAGAGAATCATGCCCCACCGTAGAGAGCAGAACAACCCCAATGGGGCCAAATTAATTTACTCGAGCAGGACAAGCCTATAATACCTCAAGAATTTTTTAGAGCCAACAAGGGCTTTTGGATATTTGATAGTGATTACGAAGATGAAATAGAAATGACATATCTTAATCACATGCGGCAGATGTAGCAACCATACCCCTTGGATATTAACGACATATTTTAATAGATGGGCATAGTGCCAAGGCACGAGTGGTACGTAGACCCAGTGGGGTGGGACTAAGTGTTGGATCTGCTCCTCCAGGTCTATGAAGAGCACCTTCCACCCTGAGACCCTAGAGTGATATCAGTGTCGAGGGCAGACCCTGTCCTCCTATCAACACATAGGGCTGATCCATTCATGCCAATACCTCTAGAGCTAGATCCAAAGCATAGGAATCATCCAGAGTGTTCGAGTCATCACACCCAGAGTGACCAAAATCATTTCATCAACATGATCTCCATTGACTTAACCGCCCCCATTCACAATCCGGTCGATCCAGCATAGTCATTGCATCTAGACATAGATGCCATAGACTGGGATCACGTCAATTCACCTCCATCCCCATCAGAGTACTGGCCTTTCGGTAAAATGCTTCATTTTACCCTAGGGTTAACTCATGATATCTTCCATGCTAAAGAGGAACCTGAGGTTCCCAACGCATATTTAAACTCAGCAAATGATATCCATTTGATCCTAAATCCACATCAGTTGGAGGATGGATCCCACATGTCGATCAAGGAGATGATTGACGTAGACATCGGCTCAGATCCAATGAATCCATAGATTATCAAGCTGGGGGTAAGCTTATCCCTCGAAGAGCAATCCGACTACATTACCCTTCTCAAAGAGAAGAAGGAGGTTTTTGCATGGTCATACAAAATAGCCATAGCCCAAAAAAAATGCTCCAAGGATTCCTACAAACGCTTGGTCAATCCCAAAATGCTCCAAGGATTCCTACAATCGCTTGGTCAATTCCAAAATTCTCTAAGGATTCCTACAATCACTTGGTCAATCCCAAAATGCTCCAAGGATTCCTACAATCGCTTGGTCAATCCCAAAATTCCCCAAAGGTACCCATTACCGCTTGGTCAACCAAAAAGCTCCAAGGATTCCCACAATCGCTTGGTCAAAAATAAGAAAATTCAAAAATAGTAAAATCATCAAAAATAACAAAAATTTGCATCTCATTTCTAGGCATACTCCAACTCACCACAACAATAAAGAGCTCTTTTGCATCTTCATATTCACAAAAATCAATCTATAGCTACATTAAGCATCACATCCATACATTGCATATTTGTGGTCATATAGGTCAAAGGCACCATAGACTGTAATTACTCTGCCAATCCATCTTGTTCCACATTTCTCCATTCTATAAGCAGTCTATCAAAAATAAACGCCATTCACTTCTTTTTACCATACCAAAGTCAGTGGTCTTCTAATGTATCAAGAGTTTTTGTCCTACAGTCATCATTTGCTTTCTAGCCACATACTGTACAAAGTCAAACAAATTTTACAAAGGTAGAGTTCTACTTGGATCACACCTTGTTACATAGCGTCCCAACACAAATTAAAACACATAAAAATTCCCAAGTTGTGTGAATGAAAGATGAAACCTGCACAACAATCTAGGTCACCATAAGCGAAACGGTTATCTTACTCATCCACCTGTGGGAACAACCCCAAGAATGCTGAGAGTTGGCAAAAGAACAAGCATCTTCCCTACCCAATTACCCAAGAATCCCAAGTTCTCAAAAGTTGCAAACATCATAAAATCTTGCAAAAAGTCAAAATTCTAAAAATTTGACATCACCACCAAAGTGCATACATCAAGAAAAGCACATCTGATAGGGATTCTCATCACTCCATATTCAAATCCCTTGCTCAAAAGAAAAACAAAAATAAATAGTGATTTTTATCACTACAAAAGAGCAAGTATCCCAATACAATTGAAGAAAAGAAGGGAGTCGAACTTGAATCCTTGGAACTCTTAGCATTCCGACAGGTCATGAGGCAAACCTCAGTATCTGGTTTGGTTGATAGCCTATCGGTCACTGGTGGTAAACCTCCCGCATGACGATATATCTATCACATTAACTCGTGTACAGATCAATGTTTGCATGTGGATGAGCTAGCTTATGGTATCCTAGATAGCATTGCAGATTAATCTGACTAAATACAACAAAGGAGTTATTGGAGCTAATTAGGTGATCCTCAGTATAGGTTTTGTTGACAGCCTATCTGGCACTGGTTGTATCCTGAAAAATACCACATAAATGAACTCAATTGCACACACAGGGATGTGAAATAACTTGGTCAAAGAAAAGTCTGATTCATACCTTGTCCAAAAGTCTTGTAAGATAAAGTATAGTCATGGCTAGTTAGTTAAAAATGTCTAAGTCTCAAAAAATCTTAGCTAAATTCTAAACAAATTGTGCTATCTTTCATCCTCGCATTGCCAAAAAAAAATTCAAAAACAACAAAAAATTGAACAAAAATACACCAAAACAGCTAATAAGCTTTCCCGATGAAAGTGCTTTTGCACTTGACATCTCGGGCATGCAAAATAGACATTGGGGTCACAAATCCTCACTATCCTACTCCCTAAGAAGTCTACCATAGCCGTACCATTCCACGGGAATACGGATCTTCAAGAATTTCATCCCCAAATGACATCGCCAAAAAGGGTCAAAACCCACCCAAAAATAGCAATAACATTGCCGAATGAAGGCGTCTTCATGCCTGATATTCTTGGCATCCAAAAAAGACATTGGGGTTACAAATTGTAACAATCCTACTCCCTAAGAAGGCCACCATGGCTAGACTGCTCCACGGGAAGATAAATTTTTGACAATTTTAGCTCCAAAAAACGTCACCAAAAAGGGTTAACACCCACCAAAAACAGGTCTAAATGTTGGAAAACTACACACACGCTTAATGCTAAAACATCTGAAGGAACCCTCACACAAGTCATCTTGGGTCAAGTGACTCATCGCTTTTCTCATGAATATCATTCCCTCATCGATTCGCCGCTTGAGGGGGTAGTCACACTTAGTCACCAGTCAACAAGTACACACCCAATTAAGGAAAATGGCATGCATTCAAAGAATCATTGACAAAGACAATCACGCTCCTGCTTGGGGCAGTAAACAAGCAATAATCACAAGCTGATCAAATCACTTAGTATTTCATGAATCATGAACTCAAGGTTCTCACAGACAAAAGGTTACACCCTTTGCCTATTCATGACTGATCAATGTCCAAGATCAAGTAACACCTCATCGAAAAAGGTTAACACTTAAATTAAGTTCCTTCGCTTGTCATAAGCAAGGATTCAAGAATGCATTCCATTTCCATACTTGGGGCATCAAAAGTTGGTTAGGTTACTGAGAAACCCTAATCATTAGTGCTTTGGTTATCTATTTTTGCTCGGTGTTGCGCCATGCATAGCGCATCCCAAAAAGGGGCATCTGTAGACACCAAAACAGCACCAATCTGATTATGTGACTGCAAACACTGATTGCATTGACACACACAGCCCCAAGGGCATCCCATAGAGGTTAAAAAGTGGTCCTAACCACTCTCACAACATTTTTGAAAGGTCAAAGATCAATTTGGCACATTCAGGCACTTTTCTAAATATCAGTTCCACCCTGGAACGAATTCAAACTGAGATTCGTCCCACCCAGGGACGAATTCTAGATTCGCTCCAGGGTGGGGTGAATTTTATGTTTTATGGGAAAAGATTCAAATATTGACAAATGGCAGCTCAAATCCGCCACTTAACACTTCCTTCATCGCATGGGAGTATGGGTGAGCATTTTCGAGTGCTAGAGGCAATTACAAAGGCAGTCATGAAGTCCCTATTCAGGGAGGAGTCTCCTTCCCCTGAGAAGGCATGATTTCCAAGTGGTTCCTCTACATGCCCATTTCAAGAGGCCTCCAGGTCTATAAATTAGTGATTTTCCTCACCCCAAAATATACAAGGAAGGAGAATTTTGGAGCAACGAAGTGTTGTCGTTTTATTTTCATACCTCACACCTTTTGGATTTGTGCCTTTCACATCCTTGATCTCTTTTAGATGGGAGGTCATTGGGTGTATTTGGAGGATTAATCTTGAGCCCAAAACCTGACATTTGGCCACAATATCCCACAAAATTTGCCTACAATACCCCACAAGAGGTTTTGGACCCATCCCAAGTGGATTGGTGCTGAAATCAGGCCTCAAACGGTGGGCGGCCTGCCCCATGGGCACCGCCTCCCACACTACTACAGTCCTAATCGCCCCCCTTCGGAGCAATGGGAATTCTATGGCAGATTTTATTTCTTTCAATTTTCATTTTATTCTATGATGCTTAGATAGATTGTCATTTAAATTTCATCCTATTTTGAACAATTTTGATCATGTTTCTATCCTTGCTGGCTTCTACTGATCTATAGGTAGCATCATCAAATTACCATTTATGGAGGTAAAATTGGGAAAATCTGACCATCTGGGTCTTCCCAAAATACCCCCAATTAGCTAACTCCAAGTTTGCAGGTCTTTTGGAGCTTCCTAGGTAGGACATTTGGGACAGTGCCTTTTCAGCATTTTGTTGTAGGTGAATTTGTCCCGGCCCAATGTGAATTCAAATTGGCGAGGAATTTTTTGATTGTTCTTTTTTTAGGGCCCTCCTGGTGGTGTCTTGATGCCCCTGTCAAATTTTTAGAGCATTTGGATTCATTTTAGTCATAGTTTAATTCATTTTTCTCATTCACTTATCGTAGGCTTTGGGATTGCATGCTTTGTTTTATCCGCAGGTACTACTGACTTTTTCTTGTTCCTTTGAACATAGGGTCTAGACATTGGAGGAGCAGAAAGGAGTCAAGACTCATCAACGTAAGTGGTGGTGACGTTTGGTCCACCCATTTTACATGTGGGCACATGAAAGAAGGAAGGGCATCCATGGATGTAACAAGAACGCGTACTTAAATGCTCCTAGCCCTTGGAAGGGGAGGATGCGCATTGTAACCAAGTTGTGAAACATATCAATAAAAAGGGTTGTCTTGTTTATTTGCATTTGTTTCATTTTTATTCGCTCATGCTTTCCCTCTTTTCCATGCACTTTCAAATTCCTAGGATTTAGCGTTAAGTTTGGTTCGATTTGCATCGCATCTTCGCTTTCCTTTTTACTTCTGTATCCTCATGCTTTCATTGGGATTATTGGGGAATTGGGTAGGGAATATGCTTGTCCTTTTTCCAAATCTCAGCATTCTTGGGGTCATTCACATAGGGGGATGAGCAAGATAACTGTTTCGCTTATGGTGACCTGGATTGCTTTGCAAGTTTCATCTTTCGTTCACACAACTTGGGAATTTTTTTATGTGTTTTAACTTGTGTTGGGATGCTACATAACAAGGTGTGATCCAAGTAGAACTCTACCTTTGTAAAATCTATCTGAATTTTTACAGTATTTGGCTAGAAAGCGAATGATAGTTGAATGAAGAAAACTCTTGATACATTAGACGACAACCGACTGTGATATGGTGAAAATATGTAAATGGCATTTTTTGTTGATGGACTGTTTATATAGTGGAGAAATGTGGAAAATGATGGATTTGCCAAATAATTACAGTCTATGGTGCCTTTGACCTATATGACCACAAATATGTAATGTATGGATGTGATGCTTAATGCAGCTATTATTTTTGTGTTTTTGATGGATTGATTTTTGTGAGTATGAAGATGAGATGCAAAAAGAGTTCTTTATTGTTGTGATGATTTTGAATATGCATGTGAATGAGATGCAACAATTTTTTTGTTATTTTGGATGATTTTATTGTTTTTGAATTTTCTTATTTTTGACCAAGCGATTGTGGGAACCCTTGGAGATTTTGGTTTGACCAAAGGGATTATGGGTACCTTTGGGGTGTTTAGGGGTTTGACCAAGTGATTGTGAGAATCCTTGGAGCTTTTGGTTTGACCAAAGGGATGGTGGACACCTTTGGGGCATTTTGGGATTGACAAAGTGATTGTTAGAATCTTTGGAGCTTTTTGGTTTGACCAAAGGGATTATGGGTACCTGTGGGGCGTTTAGGAGTTGACTAAGTGATTTTGAAAATCCTTGAATCTTTTTGGGTTGACCAAGTGATTACAGAAATCCTTGGAGCATTTGGGTTGACCAAGCGATTATGGTAATACTTGGAGCATTTGGGTTGACCAAGCGATTATGGGAAATCCTTGGAGCTTTTGGGTTGACCAAGTGATTATGGGAAATCCTTGGAGCTTTTGGGCTATGGCTCTTTTAAATATGGAATGGCCACAAATAACTATTGTTCAAGGGTTCTAGTTCCTTGATTCCATCAAGAGAGGCTATTCGATATGTTCCATGTCCTATTTTACTATCAATTACATAGGGACCTAACCAATTTTCCACAAACTTGTCCCTTAGATGGGGCGGCAAGTTAGAGTTTTGTTGGTTCTCTTTTAAGACCAAGTCACCAACCTGAAAGTCCCTTAGGTGAACTTTCATGTTGTATGCTTTCTTTAGTCGCTCTTGATAGATACATAAATGCTTAGGAGCATTAACGCGTCGTTCATCAAGCAACGTAAGCTGGTCTAATTGGGCCTACCATGCAGTGTCATCATCGATGAACTCTTTCATTGATATGCGCAGGGAAGGAATTTCCAACTCGAGAGGCATGACAGCCTCGGAGCCATACATGAGCAAAAACAGAGTTTCCCCAGTGAGCGTCTGAATTCTAGTGTGATAAGCCCACAGGGCAAGTGGGATCTGAATGTGCCAATCCTTATAACTGTCTACAACTACCTTTTTGAGGATGGCAACTAGCATTTTGTTTGATGCCTCTGCTTGCCCATTTGCCTAAGGATAATAGGGTGTCAAAAATTGTTCTAAATTTTGTACTTTGTGGTCAAAGCATGCACGTCTTTGTTCTTGAATGACATCCCATTATCCGAGATTATCTTGGATGGAATACCAAAATGACATATGATATTATGTAAAATGAACTCCAAACTGCACGTTCCATTTGTACAGGTAAGCGAAATTGCTTCCACCCATTTGGTGAAGTACTCTATGGTCGTTATGATAAATGTGTGATGGCCTGATGACGCAGGGGAGATTTTTTTGATTAGATCTAAGCCCCACTACAAAAATGGCCAAGTTGATTGGATCGACTGCAAGGCCTGAGAAGGTACATGTGTCAAATTGGAATGGTGTTGACACTTCATGCACTTCCTTACATACACACAACAAGCTCGCTCTAAATATGGCCAATAATAGCCCATGCGAAGAATGCGCTTTGCGATGACTATACCACTGAAGTGGCCACCACATGTACTATCGTGCGCTTGGGTGATCACCCAAGTGGACTCTTGTTGGTCCAAGCAACGAAGGAGGATTCCTTCATAGCTATGATGGTACAAAATTTCTCCTAACAAGACATGTTTAGCCACTTTTTTTAATGATCATTTTGCGATATGCGTCAATCCAAGTGGGAGGTTACCTAGCTTGAGGTAATCTCGTATGGGTGTATACCAATCCTGCTGATCGAAACCTCGACAGTATGAATAGCCAATCCCTCTTGAAGTCCATCCCTAGCAAAAGCTAAGTGGGAAAGAACTTGTAAGAATAGAGTTGTGTTACTATTAAAAGGAGTAGGGGAGAACAAGGACCCCCAGTTGGCGTGATTCAGATAATCATGGATTCGAGAGAACTTTTCCAGGGATGGTTCAATCTGGATCAGGTGGATTCCTGGAATTAAGTCAAAGCTTGCACGCTCCATCACTGATTGTGATAGTTTTTTGACTTGAATGGTTGTCATATCACCAAAAATATCTTATGGGATTAGTGACCGCAAGGAGGCCATAGTATCCGCAAAATGATTCAATGATCGAGGGAGTGTCTTGATGTCGCAACATTCAATATTTTCTAGGAATTTGTCCACAAGGGCTTTGTAGGCCTCCAAAACTAGGCATTTACATTGGAATACCCATTTGACTTGGTTGAAAATTAACAAAAAATCACCAAAGATGTTCAATCATTTGATATTCATGGTGAGTGTTGTCTAAAGACCTATGAGCAAGGCTTCGTATTCTGCATTGTTGTTGGTGCACAGGAAATATAATTTAAATGATAGAGGCATTGGAGCCCCTTGCGATGTGAAGAATACAATTCCCCTGCCACCCCCTTGCTCACATTTAGAACCATCAAAAAATAGGGTTATGTCGATCTGTGACTTAGGCTCATTAAAATCTAGAAATTCTAAGACATGGAAGACCCCATCATTGGGTAGTTCTATGGTCAGAGGCTGATCATCTCCGAGAGGAGGCTCTTCTAGTTGATCAGCTATGACTTGACATTTGATGTATTTATGTCCAATGAAATCGATGTCAAATTCCATCAACAACATGATCCATTTCACCATGCGGCTACTATGATAAGTATGACTCATCATGTACCACAATAGATTCTCCTTAGACACAACATACATCATGTTGCTCAGCATGTAATGGCATAGCTTTTTGGTAGAAAACACCACTGCCAAGTAGAGTTTCTCAACGTATGCATAGTTAAGTTCATAACTGACCAAGGTGCGGCTAAAATAATAAGTAGCATGTTCTTTGTGTAGTTCATTTTTCTAGGCTAGCATGGCGCCCAGTGCCACCTCAGTAGCTGAGATGTATAAGTCGAATGGCACTCCTGGTCTAGGTGGTGCCAATATTGGTGGTGAATTGTTTAATGTCTTTGAAGGTTGACTAGCACTCGTCATCCCAGTGAAATGCTACCCCCTTGTGCAATAATTTATGCATGGGTCGACACTTGTCAAATAGCTACTCTATGAAGCGCTTGATTGATGTGACCTTTCCCTGCAAGCTTCTGAGCTGCTTGATGGTAGTTGGGGGAAGAATTTCAAGGATTGCCTTGACTTTTTTTGGGTCTACCTCGATGCCTCACTTTGAGACTATGAAACCCAAGAGTTTTCCAGATGTGACACCAAATATGCACTTCTTGGGATTTAGTCTAACTTTATGTTCCATGAGGCGATCGAGGATCTTGCTTAAGTCATCGAGATGATCTGGGCACAAAAGAGATTTTGCCAACAAATCATCCATGTAATATTCCAAAGTTTTATGCATGTGATCATGGAAGATGTATGTCATGGCACGTTGGTAGGTGGGGACAGTATCTTCAAGGCCAAAGGGCATGACCTTATAGCAAAATGTCTCCCAAGGCATTGTGAATGCCATTTTGAGTTGGTCCTCGAGATTGATACGAATCTGATTGTATCCTGAGAAACCATCCATGAGAGAAAGCATTTCATGGCCTATTGTAGTGTCTACCAATGTTTCGATGCTTGGAAAGGGAAAATCATCCTTAGGACTCGCTTTGTTTAGATCTCAAAAATCAGTGCATATGAGAATCCTCCCGTCAGGCTTTTTGACGGGCACCATTTTGGACAGCCATGGTGGATAATCCATGCAGATGAAAAACTGTGCATCCAACAACTTTTGTAATTCATATTTGACCATTAAGGCCATTGTTGGGTGCATCTTACATAGTTTTTGCTTAACTGGCTTGACTTTTGGATCAAGCATTATATTATGTGTGACTAGTTGTGGATCTAGCCCCGACATGTCTTTGTAGGACCATGCAAAAACCTCTTTCTCTTTGATAAGGGCAATGTAGTTGGCTTGCTCTTCAGGAGATAGACTTACCCCCAGCTTGATAATCTATGGATTCATTGGATCCGAGCCGATGTCTACATCAGTCGTCTTCTCGACCAACATGTGGGACTTGTCCTCCAACTGGTGTGGAGTTGGGATCAAGTGGATATCATATGCTGAATTAAGATCATCGTTGGGAACCTCGGGTTACTCTTCAGCATGGAAGATATCTTGAGTTGGCCCTAGGGTGAAATGAAGCATCTCATCAAAATGCCAGTACTCTTATAGGGATGGTGGTGAATTAAAACGATCCCAGTCTATGGCATCTATGTCTAGATACAATGACCGTGTTGGATCGGTTGAATTGTGAATGGGGACGGTTAAGTCAATGGAGATCATGTTGATGAAATGATTTAGGTCTCCATTACCATGAGTGTGATGACTCAAACATTCTTGATGTTCTTTGTTCTCTGGATCTAGCTCTAGAGGTGTTGGCATGAATGGATCGGCCCTATGTGTGGATAGGAAGATAGGGTCTGCCCTCGGTACTGATATCGCTATAGGGTCTCTGGACAGAAGGTGTTCTCTGTATGCCCAAAGTGGCAGATTCAACACTTGGTACCAATGCACTGGGTTTAGATGCCACTCATGCCTTGGCCTTATGTTTAACTGTTCAAGCATGTCGTCAATATCCAGGGGGTATTGTTGTTGCATCTGCCACATGTGATTGAGATATGTCATCTCAATTTCATCTTCATAATCACTATCGGAGATCCAAAGGCCTTCGTTGGTTCCAACAACTATTTGCAATGTTAGAGGCTCGTCTTGCTCGAGTAAATTGATCTGGCCCCATTGGGGTTGTTCTAATCTCTACTTGGGAACCTAATTTTCTTGAGGTGGCACTTGTTCGATTGGAGCATCCAAAGGGAACATTGCTAAGAGGTTTTCTTGGTAGTCATCCATGGGGGTCACTTGTCAGTGATTGTTATCCAATTCGAAAGGGTCCCATGGTGCTACCTCATATTCTGAATCATCTTCTGAAGATCCTTCCTGACCTTGTCTATACCTCTCTTGTAGGTGAGTTCTCAAACTTTCCCCTCTCTCAAGTGAAGGGAAAGGGTTGTTGAGGTCAACAAGGTTGGTTGTCAACAATGGGAGATAATCTCCCAGTGTATATGTCGTGTTAGGATTGGAATATGTATCTAATTCCACTCCACCCTTGTTGCCTATCCCTAGGCCTTGCATGTTCTCTACCAATATTTCCAAGGGTAGGGGGTGATTGAACCCTACTCTTGACTTGTCATATGGCATCTGATATCTTGGTTGGCAAAGAACTCACACTCCTTGCTCATATCTGCCTAACCCATATCCATGCCAATTGCATTGGCCAAGGTATCTCAAAGCAAATTCTGGGTTAGACAAATAGTTGACATCTTCTACAAAGGGCTCCTCATCTTTGTTCTCTTGCATGTAAGGTTTAATGTCATGATCAAGGTCCCCATACACAAAGTTTGTCTGATTCGACGGGTATCCTAGAGGAAAAATAGTACCGATGGGGAGGTGAGGTCTCCCCATGTCCTGCATGGACTCCAGTGTGGGTTTTGCTACAATATTTTGCACCAGATACACCCCCAGGCCCGTATTGGCCATTTTAATGGTGATTGTTGGCGATTGAGGGAATGGAAGTTCTTCCTGAGTCCACTCCATATCAGGTGAACTAGGAGCCTCAATTTCCATTCTGCTAGGCATCTCCTCAGTAGATATGGTTGAGACTAATGGTGGTACCTATTCTAGGGGTTTCTTCCCTTTGTCCTTCTATGTGGCCACTATAGGTGGCATCATTGGTGAAGGACCAAACGATGAATATGGACCCAGATGGGGTTTTGATGGACTTGTCAATGGGGATGCCTATGAAATCAGACCTTGTTTAGATGGATTCAAATAAAAATCCAAATACGTTGATTGAAGGGTCAATTGTGGCATCAGCTACACTGCATTGCAATACTTGAAGGGTTCCAAGTCTGCCATGACTACATGGACCTGCCCTTCGAATGTATACTTTAAGAACTGATGAGCTATCGAAGGGACACACTTCATATCCCTGATCCATGGCCGACCCAACAAGATGTTATAGGCCATCTCACCCTCCAAGATGTGTCACAAAGTAGGTATAGTCTTTTGCCCCACTTGGATGGGTAGGACAATTGTGCCAACTATCGAGCATATAGCATCATTGAATGCTTACAGTGTATAGGTGGAGGCCACTATGTGAGATGTGGGCAACTTTAGGTGCTTCAAGGCCACTGTTGTAATGATATTACTAGATGAGCCAGTGTCCACCAATGCCCTCTTGTAAGGAATCTCGTTGACCCGTGCAATGATGTGCAGGGGTGGATCTGCCATGTCACTAGCCACTTATTTCAATTCATCCTCTCAAAAGGTGATGGCTGGCTCAGTGCATCATTTGACATGTCTCACGAAGTTGTTGAAGGAGTTTGCTTCATGGGGCTGCAACTCGATGGCCTGTAGTATCTCCATTAGAGCCTCCCTATGGGACGTTGATTGTTGTATGAGCTCATAGATGGAGACCCTGGCTGACATGGTCCTAAAACTCTGGGTGAGTTTGACTCGAATTGTGGCCACTGTTCTAGGTGAAGGAGGTTGTGCAAGGTTTTGTTGCGGTTGTGACGTTGTTGGTACCTCTCCTGTAGCTGCCACGGGGACAGTTGTGCTCGAGTACCTCTTGTTATGAGTCACTATACTAATCATACCTACATACCCCTACATGGGGTAGTTCTGTGTTACCTCATTGACTTGTAGGGTCTTTTCATGTGCATCATGGGTAGGCAAGGGGTCCTTAAAGACCTCCATTTTTTGGTTGCTTGATGCCAAAATATTATCCACTGCTAATGTCTTATTATCTATTAGGTCTTGCACCAAGCCTTTAAACTTCCAACATGCATTAAGGTCATGTCCATTTCGTCTGTGGAACCTACAATACAAGTCTTCCCTGTAGCCCTTAGGTTTTGGTGCATTGGGGTCTATGGGTTGAATCTCGAGCAGGTTGATCAAGTTTGCCACTGACAAGCGGTCAAATAGGGAGTCTTTGGACTATGTGTAAGGTGTGAATTGTTGCCTAGGGTGACACTACTAATTTTGTTCTTGCCTTTGATTTTATTGGTCATAATTGTTAAGAGGCACCGCCTGATAGTTAGCCTTTTAGGGCTATTTTTCTTGTGTAGGCTTAGAGATGTTTATAGCAACCTGATTGACCATAGCAGGTTTTTGTTGTGTGGTCCCTATTTTGGTGTTCTTAGACAATTCTTTCTGGCTTGGCTATCTCGCCATCCTGAATCTTGATCTCCTCAATGATTTTGGCTTGCGCTAGAGCTTCCTCTAAAGTGGCATATTGCTACAACTGCAATAGCACATAGATCGATCTCAAACAACTCTTTGAGAACATTTGGGTGAGGTCAAACATAGGAGGGAGGTAGGGTATCTTGGAAAGCAAAGTCCTCCACCGGTTCCCATAGGTCGCCATGGTTTCTTCCTCATACTACCTAAGGTTGGCTAGGTTGCTTAGTGATGCCTTATTCTTGGTATTAAAGGCAAAGCGTTCAAGGAACACATCCACTAGATGATCTAAGTTACTAATGTTGTGCTTTGGCAATTGAGTGAACCAATCTAAGGCATGGCCTGTGAATGTGGTGATGAATGTTCTTAACAACAAAGCATCATTGTCCTAAATTCCAAAGCATTGGCTCAGGAATCAAGTCACATGCTCTTGGGCATCCTCCTCACCTCTAAATATTGCCAGCTAAGGCAGTTTAAAGTTTTTAGGGTAAGGGGGTGCTAACACTGATGGATGCATAGGATGACTACAGAGTTGGCATAAAGTTGGCTTTTGGGGCCCAGAGGTTTTGGTCTCCATAGACTCTAAGCACTCTAGTAGCACTTTATATGCATCGGAGGATTTTATCTCTTCCTCCTTTGTTTGTTCTAGTTGCGGGTTGGGGGGAACTTGAGGCCTATGGAGGGATGGATGGATAGCACCCCCTCTACCTTGGTAGGGCATTTTAGCCCACTCTTCTTCTTGCTCATACTCATCATAGGCTTCTTGAAGAATTCTTGGATGAGACCTATAACCATGGGTGGGTCCCCGTGGAGGGTGCCCATCGTTGTTCTTGGGATTGACCTCCCGTTTAGGTCTAGGAGGTCTCGAAGGCAGCACTTGGTAAGGTCGCGGGGACCTATCTTGTACCAAGGGGTTGCACCTCTCATACGGTTCTGCTCTTTGGGTGCGAGGGGTTGGAACCCTCTCAGGCACTATGTTATGGAGTAGCTCATCTATTTGGCACCGAATGCACTCTTTGCTAAGGTGATATAGATGCTCTAGCTATTGTTGGTCTTGCTCAAGCTACGTGATCTGCACTTGGTAGGTGGCATGTCTGGTGACTACCAGGTCAATTTATTCCACCATCTTGAGTCTAGGAGGCATAGATACCTCTCCTATGCATTTTTCTTAGTCACGATGATTTGATATATCTATAGGTTGCTTCCCTCTATCGAGGTTGGCGACATTCACTCGAGGCTCTGGCATTAGTAGGTGATTCTAGTAGATAGCAGGTGTGGAGGCGCATTGCTCCTATGCTATGTATTGCTCTTGAGGAATGTAATGGTCTTCCTTGTGCTCCCTTTCATATATGTGAAAGGGGCAGGCAGAGTTGGCTCACCCTATTTGAAGAGCCTTGTGCTCTGGATTTGGCTTATTATTCCTAACAGTGATGGGGAGTAAATGAGGGATGACATAATCATGTGGCATCTCCTCATCGACCCTATGCTATTCTAGCACTTCATCATGTGGTGGCCACTCATACCGAGCTTCTAAGGGAGCCTTCATGTTTATATTGAGTTCTACGTGTAAGGACTCCTCTTGAAAGGGTCTATGTTGGACAGGAGTGCCCCTCGAAGGGGTGCCTCTATAGTCCCATTCTGAAATGGCATGATGTGGACTCTCTTGTGGGTTGGGCCGCCAAGGTGGTATGACCAAGTCCTTGGGGCTATAGTGGAGGCGACTTGTGCCCCCTTGTACATTCTCCACAGCTCCTGCCCGTGATTGGGCTTGGCTATGGGTGTACACCATGGTGGTGTTTTCCTACAAGATGCATATATTTTTATTTATTTTTATGATTTTTATGCTACACTAAATAGAAAAGGTCACACACACACAAAGCAATGATTATCTCGTTTAAAGATTAAATGTGTGCCCTAAACCTGGTTTACTGTGTTTTGATTTTTGTTTTGAAAGCTTTTGTAAAGAACATTTAAATGCAATATGATGGCTCTTATGACTCCCAAAAATTATCACCCCTTCAATATACCATTGCCAGGTTGATATACCAACCTCTCTATATACCCGCCCTTATGTGAGGGAAACTATTGGTACATGAGAGCAGATGGTACGTGGAACGTAGGCGGTACAAAAGGGGAATCACCCTATTTTTGACACCTACCATAGAAGACTTATCCTCATGCACTAAGAATCACCCTAGTTACACTTAGTTAGCTTTCGTCAAGATTTACGTCTAGCAACAGTAGCGATCGAGGTTATGGATGCAAAAATTCATGCCAAGGTCATGATGAAATCCATCGTTTGTCTTGATCAAGGGTTAGGGTTTTACGACCAGCTCCTTGGTGTTTAAATTACCATGTGGTGTGTGGGGTTCTTTTTATTTTGCATAAAATAAAGCAAACATGTAGTAAAACTTTCCCTAAGCAAGCAAATAACCAGAAAATAGAAAATAGAAAACAGAAAATGACAGAAAGTGTTTAGGACCCTTACCTCTTCTCTGCCCAAATCGGCTAGTTCTGATTTTATGTCCTAAAACTACACAGAGAGCTATTCATCCCTGGGTGGGATGAATAACATAATTGTATTCATCACAAGGTGGGGTGAATTCCCATTCGTCCCTGGGTAAGACGAATTCCAGCTCTGTATTCGCCATAGGTTGAAACGAACAGCAGTCCAGCATTTGAAAACTTGGTACCTACAAGAAAAAACAAGCAATTTGTAATCAAATTTCTGATCTCAAAAATAGATAACAAGGTCCTACCGTGATCACCACTAAAAGAACAAGGATATGAAAACAAAAAGAAAAATCCAAGATGCGATGTAAACGAAACAAAAGATAACGCTAAATCCTATGAACTGAAAGTGCATGAAATGAGAGAAGCATAAACGAATCAAAACCAAATAGAAAGCTAATATGGAAGACATCCCTTTTTATTAATATGCTTTAGAACTCAGTTACAATTTGCCTCCTCCATTTTTAGGGGCTAGGAGTGTTAAATGTGTTCTTGTCACATCAATGGATGTTATTCCTTCTTTCGCGTGCCCACATGTAAAGTGGGCAGACCAAACATCATCGTTGCCTGTGTTGATGAGTCTTGACTCCTTGCTACTCCTCTAATGTTGAGACCCTATGTTCAAAGAAACAAGAAATAGTCAGTAGCACCTGTAGATAAAATGAAACATGCAATCCCCATGCCTTTAATTAGTACATGTAAAATATAAATAAAATGATAACTAAACTAGATTCAAATGAACTAAAAACTTGATAGGGGCATAAAAACATCATCGAGAAGGCACTATAAATGAAACAGTTAGAAAATTCACCACAGATTCATATTCGGTCTGGGGCGGGACGATTAGACCTGTAACAAAATGTCAGATAGCATTGTCCCAAATGTCACATCCGGGAAGCTCCAAATCACTTGCTAAGTTGGGGGTTAGCTAAAATGGGGTATTTTGGGAAGACCCAGAAGGTCAGATTTTCCCAATTTGGCCTCTATCACCAAGAATTTGATGATGCTACCTGCATGTTAGGAAAAATGAGAAATGACAAAAACATGATCAAAACAGCTCAAAAGGATGTGAAATTTGAATGAAAACCTATCTAAGTAGCATAGAATCAGATGTAAAAATAACAGAACTAAAATTTGCTATAGAATTCTAATCGCTTCGGGGCGGGGCAATTAGAATTGTAGTAGTGCGGGGGGCGTCCGGGGGCAGGACGCCCATCGTTTAAGGCCCGATTTCAGTACCAATCCACTTGGGATGGGTCCAAAACCTCTTGTGGGGTGTTTTCAATAAATTTGGTAGGATGTTATGGCCAAATGTCGGGTTTTGGTTCCAGATTTGCCCTTCCAATAATCACCCAATGACCTCCTCTCCAAAAGAGATCAAGGATGTGAAAGGCACAAATCAAAAAGGTGCATGGATGTAAAACAACAACACTTTGTTGCTCAAAATGCTCCTTTTCTGTATCTTTTTTGGGTGAGAAGACTCACCATTTTATAGACCTGACGGTCTCTTTGGATGAGCATACAGAGGCGCCACTTGGCAATCATGCCTTCCAAGGGGGAAGAAGATTCCTCTTTGATTAGGGGCTCCATGACTGCCCCTGTAAGTTCCTCTAACGCTCGAAAACGCTCACTCACAGTCCCATGTAGTGAAGGAAGAGTTAAGTGGCAGATCTGAGCTGCCATTTGTCAAGATTTGACTTTTTTCCTATCAAACCTGCTATTCGCCCCACCTTGGAGCGAATACTGCTAAATTGTCCCTGGGTGGGGTGAGTACCAGTTTGTAATCGTTCCTGGGTGGAACGAGTAAGGAGCAAATTGCCTGAAGATGCCAAATTGACCTCTAACCTTCCAAAACTGTTGTGAGAGTGGTTAGGACCACTGTTTAACCTCCGGGGGCTGCCCTAGGGGTATGTGTGTCAACTCGATCAGTGTTTGCAGTCACATAATCGAATTGGTGTTGTTTTGGTGTCTACAAGTCGCATGCAACCCTTTCATATGCCACCATCACCACCACCCTTTCGTATGCCACCATCACCACCACCCAACATAATAGTTACGTAAGACAATAAGGAAGCGAAGCATGTCAAATATGAATTTCCTGTAACTCTACCTCCATATGTTAGACAAATATTTTACCCACCTTGTGAATAAGATATTCATGCGCCCAACATTGCGAAGCTTTTCCCCTTGGCCAGGAAGTGCCATATCGGAGAAGGCTGTGCCACTGAGGTCAAAGTGCGCTTCTGCTTCTGTGCAACCTGGGCATTCATCCGTAACCACTACGGTCACCGGCGTCTGGGAACATAACCCATTCACCTCGCATTTCACCTGTTTAGTTTTTTGAGTAAGACATTAGAGAGTTAGATCGATGCAAGGACGTTCCTCTCTCCAAGACCAGTATGTATGAATGAATGTAAGTAGGTACATAGATAGATATACCTGATAGCACTCTCCGCAGGCTTTCCCTCCTCTGCAGAGGACTGGACCCACTGCTGTCACTTTTGATGAGAAAGGTATCTGTCCTACTAGGGTAGTATATCCGCATGCACTTCCTGTTCAATATATAACGACTATATTAGATTAAAAAAAAAACATACTTGCGTAGCTAACTGCTCTAGCGGGACGAAGCATACAACACACCACGTTATAAATGTAAATATAAAACCAATACGGTTGGATTAGTTGGGGCTGAGTACTCATATACTTGCCTTCACTCCCATCTCCATTTGGAGGGCCATACCAGGTAGCAATACCAGTCTGCCATCCTTCCCCTTCAACTAAACCAATTGCTTCAAGTTGAGAGCATAGTACTACACAAGCGGCTCCCATTACTATCAAATAAACCACTGAAAGGCTCAAATTCCTCATCACTTCTCTTCTATGATTCACTACAACCTAACTTATCTGCCAAACATATTCATCAAAATTCCTCTTTATAGAAGTAACGAGCCATAGCCAGCAATTTGGTACCATGTCATGGTTTAGGAGCTTTGTGCTAAGTGCTTCCACAGATTCCTGCTCCGTCAAGTGAACGTCCATGATTATCATTATTAACCGGGTATGGGGACCAAGCTGAAAGATAAACGTGACAAAGGAGATATTATGGTGTAACTGATGGATGTGAACCTCCACAGGAGGCCTAACTTGTGTGATGCGCACTATCATTTCAAGGCCGTGAGGAAGATTAACCTTAGGCACGCCAATTCTTTACGCTGCTTTGATGGATCAGTCAAGATGATTTTGCTATGAAAATATCATGTGCTCTTTTTCCCAATTGAAGTGTAATTGCAGGATCAGAACTCGGGTAATCCGCAATATTGGCTTCTTTTTTTTTTTCCGGTCCTTCAACCATATTGAAATTAAGCCACCGTTACAAATTTTCAAATATCCCATAGAATCATCCGAATCCTTCAACGATATTGAAATTATGCCACCGTTACAAATTTTCGAATATCCCATAGAATCATCCGAATCCTTCAACCATATTGAAATTAAGCCACCGTTACAAATTTTCGAATATCTCATAGAATCATCCGAATCCAGTCATTCACGTACATTTATTTCCTAGACAAATAATTTTAGGTCGATTATGTCTTCACATTGCACATTCCAGGCACTCTTATCCATAAGTTTTCCTTCCCATTATCTCACTGCTCATTTTGGACAGAGTGTAAAGGAAACGCCTATCTAAAACCCAGTCCAAACATTACATAAAGGAATGGTTATAGATTAAATGTAAGATTAATATCTATCATGATGTTTAATCAACGTGTATAACGTAATCCTTTTTCATGAGTGATGCTCTTAGTTATAGTTTATCATTAACCATGCTCATAGGTATATATTTAATCATGTTGACTATAATCAATTTATTTGGCGTTCACCGAGTCTCATATGGAATAAAGTATTTATTTTTATGTGAAATATGTTGGTGCTTTATGTTTTGGAGTCTTAGTCTTCGATTAAATTTGACAAACTCTTGTCGCACACTCTTTTCTAGAGTGATATCCATCCAAAATAAAATAATTGACGTCCACCCATCTTCAAAGTCCCAACTTCAATCCCTTGTAATTTCAGGAAGTAATTCTTTATAGGATATCCTTCTCACTTTTAGCATATGCAGAGTTGAAGAATTAGTCTTTGGGTACTTAGATCTTAGTTTACTTAGGTTTGGAATTTCTTTATACAAGTATGCACTTATAAAGTATTACAACAGAATTTTGAGATTTCATGAATGTAGAAATTATATTAACTATGAGGCTCAACATTTGAAAAGAAAGTGAGAGATTAACAAGGAAAATTTTCACACATTTTATATTATCTTTATTTTTATTTCTAATATATGCTCTCAATGCCTTAAATATCATAATATAGTCTTCAATGTGATCAAATCCAACCAAACCAACTTGAGAGAAGAAAGTTTTAACTCCAAATCAGTTACATCAGTTGTGTTTATGTTTTCAAATAATTCATGTATTTTGATGTTGTCTTCATAAGTTCACTTACTTCACTATATGGAAAAATAATTTAGGTTCAAACAACAAGGAAAATAGAAGAAGATCTTATTTTTACTTATGTTGGCATGTTTCATCATCAAGGGATAATATTTTATGTCGTTGAAAGATATGCCATATGTTCTTATTGCATACTAAACCAATCCTTTTGGTTGATCAAATACTATAATTTTATTCATTAAGACAAACAACGAGGGATTGATTCTTCATATTACACAATCTAACCACTAGCAGTGCAACTCATTGAACTAATCGATGAATATAGAATATTTTCCTTAGTTAATCTCAAAAATATAAAAATTAAATGTGCATACCTTAGAGATGCAAGAGTCGATCCCAACCTACCACTTAGAAAATTCATATTTGCTATGACACTCTAATCATATTTTACCACTTTAACTCCTCTGTTTTACTAGATTGATAACACTTACTATATTATGATTGGTTTATTGGAATTATATAAGTAAAAATTTTGTTTAAATTGTATAAAGTAACACCATATGGGTAACGGTCCATCTTCCTTCATCTTCTTGTGCCAGAGGGAGTCGATCCCTAGTCTTTGTTGATAAAAATAATGTGTTATCTAGGATAGCATGACAATAATATTTTTACTTCTTAGATGAAAAAGAATGCAAAGAGTTTCATTAGAGGGATTTGAATCCAAATATTCCCATCCATAAGAGTCTTAGCCATTTTGGTATAGCCAACTAGTCAAAGCACCTTGTTATAATTTTAAAGCCATGCCCATTGAGCATAACACAATGTTGCCCCCAATCCAGCTATATTACTGGGTTGATTTTGCTCTCCCTTTAGCTGATTTTACGGTCTAATTACTTCCGACGTGCAAGGCATTTCGTTGACACAAACAAGTGAAGCCATTTTGGAGTAAATTATCCGTACGTTTATTCCATGGATAGCGATCAGGTATATGACCAAATAACAATAACAGAAAGACTAGTAAATACTTCTCGTCAGTCATGGGGCCTATTCATTCGTAGGAATCAAATAACGGGACATCGACATCGAGGTACATTCTGCATAGCTTAGTACAAGGCAGCATAATTGACATTGGACTTGTAACTTTCGTTGGGCTGCCAATTCTGTGGAATAACGTCTTATGCAGTCAGTGTTTTTCCAGTGGAAAGAGACTGCAACCGGACGGAAAATGGAGGTTTCAGAGGTCCTCCACTGTTCAAAGCCCAGTTTGCTCCCCACGACCGTTTCATTGCTTCCCACGTCTCTGATTCTGCCTGCAAGTGTCAAACACAAATTATAAAAACCAACTAAAATTATAGACAGATTATAACATGGACAGGGACTAGACCTTGTTCTAAAAACTAGAGTATCATCCAGGAGCAGTCAGTAGAGTAGAGTACCTGTTTTAGATAGACGGCTCCAAGGTCACCGTCGCCATCCTCAAATTCAATAAGGACAGAGAACCAATAAGAGCTGGAGCCATCCGGGATAGTCGCGTGCAACCCTTTCATATGCCACCTGTTAGAGTAAATCACTATATAAAATATATTTATATAGAAAAGCAATTATAGTGTTTCAAACTTTAACGGAAGAATTAAAGAAAAATTAGACAAACACACACAGAAGAAAAGACAACGATTTTAACGTGGTTCACCCAATGTGGGTTACATCCACCGAGAATTTTCAGTCCTTCATTTTCTCAATCCAAGCAATAGAGGGTTACAACCTACAGCCAACATCTGTTGTAATTTCCTCTCTATATTTCCAAGGAATCAACACAGTAATTTTCTTTGTCATTGTATTCTTTGTTTTTCCTCACAACTATATATAAGAAAAAACAGAAAAAACAAACTGCTTTTCTTAATACATTCCAAGATTAACATTGAGTTCCCAACATCTAATTTTGGGATAAAAACAAAAAAACTTTCTCTGGTTGTCCTGTTGTAAATCCGGAAACTTTCTTTGGTAGACTAACAGACTGTAAATCTGGAAACTTTCCCTGCCCGTCCTGCAGTAAATCCAGAAACTTTCTCTGTTTAGTCTCCTCGTAATTAGGCTCCATTCCTAACAATCTCCCACTTGGAGACTAATTCCATTGCACCATACTTGCAACCAAGGACTGAAAAATTCTCATCATGGCCTCTTATTCCTTAAGGCCAACTGAAGTTGAGCAAAAGCTCAACTTTTCTCTTGACACCACTTTTGTAAGCATGTCAGCAGGATTTTGTGATGTGTGAACCTTCCCTAATTTCAAAGATCCATCTTCCACTACTGATCTAATGAAATGATACCTGAGTTTGATGTGTTTAGTTTTTGAATAGAATGCTGAATTCTTTGCAAGGTGTATAGCACTCTGGCTATCACTCCACAAACTATTATCCTCTTGCTTCTTCCCAGTTCTTCCATTAGTCTTTGCAACCAAACCATCTCTTTTCTTGCTTACGTAGTAGTAACATATTCAGCTTCAGTGGTTGAAAGGGCAACTACGTTTTGGAGTTTAGAAATCCAACTAATCGCTCCTCCTCCTATAGTAAATATGTAGCCAGTAGTGCTCCTTCCACCATCAAGATCACTTGCCATATCAGAATCTACAAAACCTTTCAAGCATATATTAGAGCCTCCAAAATTCAAAGAATAATTTGAAGTTCCTCTCAAGTACCTGAGTATCCATTTTACCGTTTGCCAATGTCCTTTTCCTGGATTACTCATAAATCTACTCACTACTCCCACTGCATGGGCAATGTCTGGTCTTGTACAAACCATTGCATACATCAAGCTTCCAACACTAATGCATAGGGAACCTTAGCCATATGTTCTTGTTCCTTTTGTGTCTTGGGACACAAATCTTTGGTGAGTTTGAAATGCTTTGCCAATGGAGTAGCAACAGACTTTGCATTGTTCATGTTGAATCTCTTAAGCACTTTTTCAATGTATTTTGCTTGTGATAATTTCAGAGTGTGACTCTCCTTGTCTCTTGTTATCCTCATACCAAGGATTTGTTTGGCTTCTCCCAAATCCTTCATGGCAAAGGATTTAGCCAACTTCTTCTTGAGCATGTTTATATCTTGCATATTTGTTCCTGCAACTAACATGTCATCCACATACAATAGCAAAATAACATAGTTACCATTTCCGGTTTGCTTAAAATATACACGGTGATCACTTTGACATCTTTCAAACCTTTGATTAGCCATGAACTTATCAAATTTTAAATACCACTTGTCTAGGAGCTTGTTTTAACCCATACAAGCTCTTTTTCGGTTTACATACCCAATCCTCTTTACCTTTCACTCGAAAGCCTTCGGTTGGTGCATATAAATTTCCTCCTCCAAATCACCATGAAGAAATGTTTTCTTCACATCCAATTGCTCCAGAAACAAATTTTCTATAGCTACAAGACTCAAAATAGCTCTAATAGAGGTCATTTTTACAACTGGAAAAAAAATCTCATCAAAATCAATACATTTTTTCTGAGCGAATCCCTTGACCACTAGTCTTGCTTTGTATCTCTTATGCCCTTCATTCTCCTCTTTAATCCTATACACCCATTTATTGGTCAACGCTCTTTTACCTTTGGGTAGCTCAACCAAATCCCAAGTTTGGTTGTGAAATAAAGAGTCCATTTCTTCATTCATTGCAAGCTCCCACTTATTCCTGGTATCCATCTGTAATGCTTCCTGAAAACATTCTGGCTCACCAGCATCAGTATACAAAACATAATCAGAGAAACATTGAGGAATTTTACTTATCCTGGTAGAACGTCTAACAACACTTTCTGAAGATTGAGGTGCTTGTTGCTGCTGCTGTATATTTTGATCTTCTACCACTTTTGGAGTTACCTTTTCTATGTGTCCATCAAGGTCTATGTATTCAGTAATTTCCTCTTTCTGTTTCTTTCCACGCAATCGATCTTTATACAAGTTTTTTTCATTAAATATGACATCCCTACTTCTAATGACTTTTCGGTTATCACAATCCCATAATCTGTAACCCAAGCCATCAATACCGTAACCAATAAAATAGCACTTTTGGGCCTTAGCATCTAACTTATTTCTATTCTCTTTGTCTATATGCATAAAAGCCTCACAACCAAATACCTTAAGGAAAGAATAATTTCTTGGTTTACTCGTCCAAAGCTCTTCCGAAATTCCTCCATCCAAGGCACTAGACGGTCCTCTATTAATCGGATATACTGCAAGTATCAACGAGCATGAGCCCATAAAAATAATGGTAAGCCTCCATGTATTCTCATGCTCCTAGCACGCTCCATGATGGTTCTATTCATTCTTTCTGCAACCCCATTTTCTTGAGGTGTTCTTGGAACTACCTTGATTCTTCTAATTCCATTTTTAGAACAAAACACATCAAATTCTCTACTATAATATTACCCAATAATAACTATTTCTATCAAGAGATAAGATTAAAGCATCTTGTAGAATTTGTCCAATAATATTGGCTTCTGAAGTGTTACCATTATTATCATTACCTTCATTTCCATCACCCTTTCTTTGCCAACAATCCTTCTTGAGATGACCCTTTTTGCCACAGTGCCAACACTGTAGCTTTCCTTTTCCACGTGATTTGGATCTGCCTTTGGATTTGCCATGATGTGAACTCTTGCCTCTTTCTCTTCCTCTTCCTCTATTCTCAACAGTTAATGCGGTGCTAGATGATTCTCCTGTGGTTTTTCTTCTCATGTCCTCACTGAGTATCACACCAACCACATCATCAAATTCTAATTTATTTGAACTCGAAGTAGAGTTACTTACCGCCATTACCAAACTGTTCCAACTTTTTGGAAGAGAGCATAAGATTAATAAGGCCCTAAGCTCATCATCAAAATCCAATCCTACTAAATGCAATTGATTAGTGATAGTATTAAATTCATTTAAATGATCATGCACAGATCCTCCTTCACTCATTTTCATGTTAAATAACCTTTTCATTAAGAATACCTTATTTGATGCTGATGGTTTCTCATACATCTTGGCCAACTTATCCATGACTCCCTTGGTAGTCTTTTCATCAGAGATGTTGAAGGCTACGGTGGCTCCCAAGCACAGCCTCACAGTACCCAATGCCTTTCTATCAAGGAGACTCCACTCCTCATCAGACATAGATGAAGGTCTCTTTGTTTCCCCCTCAAGAGGTAAGTAAAGATCCTTCTGGTACAAGTAATCCTCCATCTGCATCTTCCAGAATTGAAAGTTCTGGCCATTGAATTTTTGAACTCTAAACCTCCCTTCTTTCGCCATTGCTCCCACTTTATCTAGAAATTCTTCTTCTCTCAAGTGCACCCAACAAAACAACCGCTCTGATACCACTTGTTAGAGTAAATCACTATATAAAATATATTTATATAGAAAAGCAATTATAGTGTTTCAAACTTTAAAGGCAGAATTAAAGAAAAATTAGACAAACACACACAGAAGAAGAGAACGATTTTAACGTGGTTCACCCAATGTGGGTTACATCCACCGAGAATTTTCAGTCCTTCATTTTCTCAATCCAAGCAATAGAGGGTTACAACCTACAGCCAACATCTGTTGTAATTTTCTCTCTATATTTCCAAGGAATCAACACAGTAATTTTCTTTGTCATTGTATTCTTTGTTTTTCCTCACAACTATATATAAGAAAAAATAGAAAAAACAAACTGCTTTTCTTAATACATTCCAAGATTAACATTGAGTTCCCAACATCTAATTTTGGGATAAAAACAAAAAAAGCTTTCTCTGGTTGTCCTGTTGTAAATCTGGAAACTTTCTCTGGTAGACTAACAGACTGTAAATCTAGAAACTTTCTCTGCCCGTCCTGCAGTAAATCCAGAAACTTTCTCTGTTTAATCTCCTCATAATTAGGCTCCATTCCTAACACCACCATCACCACCACCCAACAGAATAGTTACGGAAGACAATAAGGAAGCGAAGCGTGTCAAATATGAATTTCCTGTGCCTCTACCTCCATATGTTAGACAAATATTTTACCCACCTTGTGAATAAGATTTTCAAGCACCAAACATTGCGAAGCTTTTCCCCTTGGCCAGGAAGTGCCATATCGGAGAAGGCTGTGCCACTGAGGTCAAAGTGCGCTTCTGCTTCTGTGCAATATATAACGACTATATTAGATTAAAAATATATATAAAAAAAAATATATACTTGCGTAGCTAACTACTCTAGCGCAACGAAACATGCAACACACCACATTATAAATGTAAATATAAAACCAATACGTTTGGATTAGTGAGTACTCATATACTTGACTTCACTCCCATCTCCATTTGGAGGGCCATACTATAGACTTTTCAAAAAGCCCTCAACAGCGAATCGAGCGACAGCTAGCATCGCTCGTTAATTGAGTGACAGCGGGAGTGAGGGGACTTACCCCACCGCGGATCGCTATCGCCGAAGGGCGACAGCAAGGGTTGCTCACTTTATTGAGCGACCGCGGGGAAAGAGCTAACTCCCGTCTAAAATCCGGATCGCTGTCGCTAGGCAGAAAAAGAAGGGGAAGACAATAATAGCGAGAAAGAATGGAAAAATACAAAGCCAATAAAGGACAAAAATACATAAATATAACATAAATTGAATTCCCTTCCCTAAATTGATAAAGTGAAAGGTTTACAAGTTGAGTGATAGAGGGAATATCTATCCGGCAAGCGACAGCGGGAGAAATAAAACAAACCACCTACCGTTTAAACAAGGTTTCAGAGTTCACTCGTCATGGGAGAGGAAATACAGCAAAATGACAGAGATGAAACAAATCCCTTTGGCTTGAGAGGAAATAAAATTTAACATACCAAATAAGCACATATTTTATTGAACGAAAAACAACCAGGTTTCTCCGTGCAAGAGTTATAAATGTATGCATAAAAGTAGGATAAGAGCGAGAACAAGGGATTTCGAAACTATTGTTCCGAAATATTTCTTCCTACTCCAATTTACTCCTCTTCACCTCTCGCTTCTCCAAATTTGCCCAAACTTGCATTGTTGTGCACTGCTTTGATCTACTCAAACCTATCTTTCTGAAAACCTGCTCTGCCTTATATAGCCTGGAGAAAGGGAGGATAAGGCCTGTCCTTTGACAAGCTTATCCTCTAACATGCTCTGAACTAGGGTTTCTGACCAATTTTCAAACTGCAACTACTGGTATTAATTGAGCATGCTTGAAAAAATGTGGTGATCAGAGTGATTCTTGGGATCGCCATCGCAAGCTAGTTTTTCTCTTCTTTGGTGCTTGTTTCGAGCGATAGCGAGATGGGGGTCAGGTTTAATATTTTTGACACCCTCCTTTGAACCTAATCTCAAAAGCGCTTTGATGCCTAACTGTTCACGCAATCTCCAAAAGTCTTCCTCCTTCAAAGGCTTAGTGAAGATATCAGCTACCTGCTCCTTGAATCTGCAGAATTGTAACTGAACCTCGCTCGACTTCACCAGCTCTCTGATGAAGTGATATCGGATGTCAATGTGCTTCGTCCACCCATGAAACACTAGATCCTTTGACAAAGCTATGATGAAGTTGTTGTCCGATGGATGGTTCAGCTCACCCAAAACTGTCCACAGCCATACTACCTAGCATGTGGTTGACGTGGCGATGACATACTCTACTTTAGCAGTGGAAAATGCAATGATAGGTTGCTTATTGGACACCCATGACACTGATCCCAATATAAAATGGAACACATACCTGGAAGTGCTCTTTTGATCATTAGTACTGCCAGCCCAGTCGCTATTTATGTAGCCCACTAGTTGCAACTGGTCTCATATGGCATAGAATATTCCATGGTTCTGCATCGCATTGACATAGCACAAGATCCACTTGCCTGCTTACCAATGCATGTCCTTCGGAGCCTCCATAAATATGCTGATCAAACTTACTCCAAACATAATATCTGGCCGAGTTGCAGTCAGATACATCAAACTTCCAACTAGCCGCTTGAACAGGGTTGGATCAACATTCCTACCTAAATCCAACTTGCTCAGATTCAAACCCATGGCAACAGGTGTGATTGCAGGTTTGTTGTCCTCCATCTTGCAGAGATTGAACTTACCTCTGTAAAGATCTGAAATCTTCTTCTGGCACCATATTTTGCCCACCACCATGGTTTCTTCATGGAGGCATTTTGCTCACTTCTCCCACAAACCCTAACCACATATCCTGGTGTAAAATGCCTCACGTTCGGTGCTCTATTTACACACTCAATAACTCTCGCTCTGATACCACTTGAAGCAAAGTTGCATAAAAAAATACATACAATCCACTCAAAACCATAAATGCTAAAATGAGCCAAAACTTTCCATTACTTTCATACTAAAAATGAGGATCCCAAAAGAAGACCCTTTTACCATTTCGAAAATTCCCACGTATCCCTTATTTTTCCCTTTTTTCCCACCTAAAACTTGAAATTTCAAATTTCAAATTTGGGGCAAATTGCAGAGGTCATAACTTCGCGTCCATTGACCCGATTGACTCTTACAATATATTTTTGAAAACGGCCTAAAACAAGCTAAATGGGGCATTATCTTAGATTTTCCTTTTTTTATGACACATCTTCTTACATTGTTTCTCCTTTTGTATGAACCTAATTAGAAGATATAATTCTATTTTGAATTTATACCTACATTAGATCATCAACACATTAAAAGTATTAAGCAATTAAATAATAAATCGTGTCCAGAAAAAATATCTAAATTATATTAAATAATATAGTAGCATTATTATATTCACATAAAATTGTTGAGGATAATTAATGTAATATTCAAATCTTTTGGTGCTACCACCTATAACATTAAACCCCTCTTATAGCTTCATGAAACTACTTCAATAAACTCTTCCCCTCTTATAGCTTATGGCAACAGGTGTGATGGCAGGTTTGTTGTCCTCCATCTTGTAGAGCTTGAACTTACCTCTGTAAAGATCTAAAATCTTCTTCTGGCACCATATTTCGCCCACCACCACGGTTTATTCATAGAGGCATTTTGCTCACTTCTCCCACAAACCCTAACCACATAGCATGGTGTAAAATGCCTCACGTTTGGTGCTCTATTTACACACTCAGGAACTCTCGCTCTGATACCACTTGAAGCAAAGTTGCATAAAAAAAATACATACAATCCACTCAAAACCATAAATGCTAAAATGAGCCAAAACGTTCCATTACTTTCATACTAAAAATGAGGATCCCAAAAGAAGACCCTTTTACCATTTTGAAAATTCCCACGCATCCCTTATTTTTCCCTTTTTTCCCACCTAAAACTTGAAATTTCAAATTTCAAATTTGGGGCAAATTGCGGAGGTCATAACTTCGCGTCTGTTGACCCAATTGACTCTTACAACATATTTTTGAAAACGACATGAAACAAGCTAAACGAGGCATCATCTTAGATTTTCCTTTTTTTATGACACATCTTCTTACATTGTTTCTCCTTTTGTATGAACCTAATTAGAAGATATAATTCTATTTTGAATTTATACCTACATTAGATCATCAACACATTAAAAATATTAAGCAATTAAAGAATAAATCGTGTCCAAAAAAAATATCTAAATTATATTAAATAATATAGTAGCATTATTATATTCACATAAAATTGTTGAGGATAATTAATGTAATATTCAAATCTTTTGGTGCTACCACCTATAACATTAAACCCTTCTTATAGCTTCATGAAACTACTTCAATAAACTCTTCCCCTCTTATAGCTTCATGAAACTACTTCAATAAACTCTTCAACAATGCTAAGGCTATCTTTAAGATAACAAGATTGATTGCAAAAGTATTTACCAACATAGCATTGGCTTTGCTCAACACTTTGAAAAACAATCCTAAGTTTATTTAAAATAATTAATTTGTGTTTCATCATACATATTATAAATTCTTGTTAAAACAAAAAAAACCTTTCATATTATCAAAATTAATATATATATTTCTTAAATATTTTTTAAATTAATAATTTAAAAATTGCAAATTTTATGATTATAATAATTATTATTATATATTAAATAAAATTAATATTTTTTCTTTCATTTTTTTCCCTTTTTTCAATTTCTGTAATTTGCGGTATAAGCCTATCACTTATATCAAGGATTCAATATGAGAATTAGTTTCATTTAGATATAAACATTAGAGGCTAATCAGCCAAAAATTATGCTTAAACCTGGTTTCCATTGTTCATCAATATTAATGCTTAAATTGTTTTAGATTGCTTTTCCGTGTACAGAGTTATTTATAATTATGTTTAATACAGTTTTCAAACACATTGAATGATATTGCAACTTTGAGCAGAAGTAAATATGGATTTCAAACCCACGTGACACAAACAATTGAAGACAATGATGGACGAGTTGCATGGTGTAGAAATCTGTGTTCTTACTTTGTTTCAGGTCATAGTTTGCAGACACATGTTGCCCCCAATCCAGCGATATTACTGGGTTGATTTTGCTCTCCCTTTAGCTGATTTTACGTTCTAATTACTTCCGACGTGCAAGGAACTTCGTTGACACAAACAAGTGAAGCCATGTTGGAGTAAATTATCCGTACGTTTATTCCTTGGATAGCGATCAGGTATATGACCAAATAACAATAACAGAAAGACTAGTAAATACTTCTCGTCAGTCATGTGGCCTATTCATTCGTAGGAATCAAATAATGGGACATAGACATCGAGGTACATTCTGCATAGCTTAGTAATTGACATTGGACTTGTAACTTTCGTTGGGAAATGGAGGTTTCAGAGGTCCTCCACTGAAAAAATCAAATTCCTCATCACTTCTCTTCTATGCTTCACTACAACCTAACTTATCTGCCAAACATATTCAACAAAATTCCTTTTTATAGAAGTAACGAGCCATAGCCAGCAATTTGGTACCATGTCATGGTTTAGGAGCTTTGTGTTAAGCGTTTCCACAGTTTCCTGCTCCGTCAAGTGAACGTCCATGATTATCATTATTAACAGGGTATGGGGACCAAGCTGAAAGATAAACGTGAGAAAGGAGATATTATTGTGTAATTGATGGATGTGAACCTCCAAAGGAGGCCTAACTTGTGTGATGCGTACTATCATTTCAAGGCCATTTGGAAGATTAACCGGAAATAGAACGCACAATTTGACCTTAGACCCTGGGGTAGGGCACGCCAATTCCTTCCGCTGCTTTGCTGGATCAGTCAAGATCATTTTGCGATGAAAATATCATGTGCATTTGTTTTGCAACGGAAGTTTAACTTTAGGGTCAAAACTCAGTTAACCTGCGATATTGGCTTTTTTTTCCGTTAACCTGTGAAATTAAGCCACCGTTACAAATTTTCAAATATCCCATAGAAACACCCGAGTCCGGTCATTAACGTAGAATTATTTCCTAGACAAATATTTATAGGTAAGCTTACCTAGTCACATTGCACATTCTCGGAATTCTTATCCATATGCTTTCCTTCCAATTATCTCACGGCTCATTTTAACAAAGTGTAAAGGAAACAATTATCTAAAACTCAGTCCAAACATTACATAATGGAATGGTTATAGATTAAAGAAAGATTGATATTTATAATGGTGTTTAACGAACTAATCTAAAATAATCATTTTTCACAAATGATGTTATTAATTATAGTTTATAATTAACCATGTTCATACTCAAAACAAACATACACTTCCAAAGTTCATCATTAACAATGTTTGACTATAATCAATTTGTTATGCGTTCAGTCTGATATGGTATAAAGTATTTTATTTTATGTGAAATATTTTGGTACTTTATGTTTTGGAGTCTTAGTATTGGATTAAATTTGGCATTTTTTTATCGCAGTCTTTTCTAGAGTGATATCCATTGAAAATAAAGTGAATCATGGTTTGCTTAAATTTTGTTGTTGGTAGATATATGTATTATCTATATTTCTCTAGGAATAATAAAACTTTGTTTAAAGCATATAATTTTTAAAAGTGGTAAAATGTTTTGGATCTTACAAATGCCTATTGCAGAATGATAATATTTTGAACAACTTGAAAAAAAAAAAATAACCTAGTCAATATAAAATTATATTAATTTTTGCTTTCTTTATAAACTTCATAAAAGTTACTTTTATTGTTTTACATGATACTTTTAATAGCTATTTATATGATGTAACTTTAATCAGCATCATATGATTCTATATATTATAACTTCTATGAACTATGTTTTAATGTTAGATGAGTTATGCTTTAGAGTTGTATAAGAGAAAAGAACACCACACAACCTTTCTAAAATAACAAGAGTAGTTTATTTATAGATAATTCAAATGTAATTAAAAAAAAGAATGTAAGGCGCATTTGGTATGATTGAAAAAATACAAACACCTTATAAATTGGATATATTATGCTTGAGGTACATGTAATCTAGAAAAATCTCATATTTGTGTTGGAAGGATGTTGAAGAAAAATCTCATGTAATTGTGGTTTGAACAAATCTTTTTACCCAAAAATATATGAAATTTATTTTAAATATAAGTTCAAAGAACCAAATATATAGGTGTAATATGATGGATATCATGGGGTTAGATACCAAGTAATTGATAACACTTGTTATCCACTAATTGGTTTATTGGACATATATAGGTAAAAATTTATAGATAATTCAAATGTAAATAAAAAAAAGAATGTAAGGCTCATTTGGTATGATTGAAAAATACAAACACCTTATAAATTAGATATATTATGCTTGAGGTACATGTAATCTAGAAAAATTTCATATTTGTATTGGAATGATGTTGAAGAAAAATCTCATGTAATTGTGGTCTGAACAAAGCTTTTTACCCAAAAATATATGAAATTTATTTTAAATATAAGTTCAAAGAACCAAATATATAGGTGTAATATGATGGATATCATGGGGTTAGATACCAAGTAATTGATAACACTTGTTATCCACTAATTGGTTTATTGGGCATATATAGGTAAAAAAATTATTTAAGTAGAACAAAGTAGTGCCATGTAGACCATAGTCCATTTCCCTTCATCATCTTGTGCTAGTTGATCCTTGGTTTCTATAGATAAAAATCAATATGCTATCTACGATAAGATAGCACTACTTAAGAATCATAAATTATATTCCTTCTAAAATATTGATGTTGATGCTTATAAGCTAAAATATAATATAAAAAAGATAACTCAAGGGATTTGAATGTAGATATTCCTATATATAGGAGTCTTAGCCATTTTGGTATAACAAACTTGCTAAAGCCCCTTGTTAGATTGTGATGATATGCCTATAGATCATAACTCTTTATACTATCATAAGATAGAGCAAAAGTACAATGATAGAATTTTATCACTATCCATTTTATATTTAATGCCCTATTACCCATTAACTTAGATAATTTTCCATAGAGAGTATGATTAAAAATATAGCTAAATACCTTTTTATATTTTTAATATTTATTTGAATAGCTAAGAGAACAAATAGATTTGAACCTACATTATGTAGGGAAAAAAGCATCCAATAGTTTCTCCTTTTAACTGTTAGGACTCCATCCCAACCTTGCTATGTAATGACCCCCTTCCTAATATAGGTATCCTATCTTAATAATGTTAAGTAATATTTTTAAATTTATATGTGTAATTTAAGATTCCTAGATAAGTGGAGTCATTTAATGTAACCATTATAAATAATTTAATTAATTGTTTAGTAGAAGATTTTGGCTTGTGTGGCCACTTGCATATGAAGCCAACCCTTGAGTTGTTGAAAATATTTAGCATACTGAGTTGTCATTGATGTCAAAGGTGCATGTTCATTGATTTCAAAGGTTCATAATGCTCAGGATAGAAATTTTCTTCAAGGTTGTGAAGTTAAAAAGATTGGAAAATTATTCAAGTGGAACAAGCCAAGAAAAAATATATTAAATAAAGGTTTATAATATTTAAATTTCATAATTAAATATTATAAAGAAAAATGTTTAAGGATGCTTGGATGAAAGTTTTAAAAAGATAGGATAAAGGTTTAAAAGGTTTAAGGGTGAAAATACAAAGGTTTAAGGATGCTTGGATAAAGTTTTAAAAATATTATAAAGGTTCAAGTCCTGGGATAAAGGATTTAAAAAAAGGTTTAATAGCATGACGACAAAGGTCTATAAAATACAAGGACCAAGGTTGGGATATTATTGTGGAATATTAAATCAAAATATTTAATTATTACAAGGCCCTAAGAGTTAAAGTTATAATATTTAATTCAAATATTATAACCCAAAGGTTTGGGTGCCAATATTATGGAAGACATTTGAGTTCAATTTTTGAGCCGACGTGACATCTTCGTAAACCTTTCGAGAGCATATAAATTGGTGATTAATTGCATTTTATTTTTAATGATAGATGATAGGCAATAAGATTGAAAATATTGTTTACCCTGTGATTGTGAATGACACAAATATTAGAAGATTTGATAGCAAAAATTGAGGTAGGAACATTCATTGTTTATCTTTTACACCTAAGGTTTGTTGGGCCGAAGGTCAAGGGGTCAAACCCCCTTGATGCCATTTTTTGATTCGTCGTTGAGAAGGGAGAAGAACGAAATATTTTTCATTGTATATACCTAAGGTTTTTTTCATCGGGGGTAGTCCAGTCAGTGGAAGGTTTTGCACTTAGTGTTGCTTGGTAGGAGGTCACTATGTCGATTCTCGTCATCGTCGATTTTGTGGTTTTCGTGCTGGATAGTGCACAGAACATGGTTTAAGAGATACATCACCCCCTTTTCGTCTCAGCCACTATGATAGCATAGTTGACCAAGGTACTTGGGAGAGTATTAGTTGTTGTGAGGTTGGAGGTTCAATTCGTAGTAGTGATAGAGGTACTTAAAATTTTTTATAAAAATTATTTTTATTAAGGTTGAGAAATATATGAGGTGCATGTATTGATTTAAATTGAATTTTGCAAGTTGAGGAATAATAAGAGTTTTGGGTTTCATTGCTTTGAATTTATAGAAAAGGAGTAATAAGGTGTATATGAGATTTATTGTTATTTTATTGCTTTGAATTTCTAGAAAGGAGTAATAAGGTGTATATGAGATTTATTGTTATTTGTATTGCTTTGAATTTCTAGAAAGGAGTAATAAGGTGTATATGAGATTTATTTTTATTTTTATTGCTTTAAATTTCTAGAAAGGAGTAATAAGGTGTATATGAAATTTATTGTTATTAGTATTTTTATATATCTTAAAAAGGAAAAACAAGGTGTACTTATGATTATTGATATTTGTAATATTGGCATATCATTCAAGGGAATAAAAGGATTTGTGTTATTATTGTAAGGCTTGCTTGAGTACATTTTGAAAAATGGTTTTTATGAGAATATTTTGATACCTAATCAAGAAGAGAAAAAGGGATTTGCTAACCTATTTTGAAGTGGAAAAAATAATATTATTTTTGTTAAGACATGTGTTGAGGGCACATCATCATCAATGCAGTTTTAGAGGTATGGTGTTTTTTTTTTATTTCTAAAGGTTGATGTTTATTTGAAGGAAATATTTGTGATATCATATGGTGGAGGTATAAGTATTGATTTGATGAGCATTACTAATTGATTGAAGTTGAGAGTATTTGTGCATTGATTTAATTAATATTGGAAATATATGAGCTAGAGTTTGAGAACAAAGTGTGCATCATTTTTGAATGAGATTGGAAAAAAATGTGCTAGATTTTGAGAACAAAGTGTGCATCATTGTTGAATGAAATTGGAAATATATGTGCTAGGTTTTGTAAAGCAAGTTTGTGCATTATAGTGATTGATATTAGAAGTAAACTTGCAAGGGTTATAGACCAGTTTTGTGAAGTAAATTTATGCATTACTGTGATTGTTATTGAAAGTAAATTTTGCAAGGGTTATAGAACAGTTTTCTTGTAAAGAAAATTTGTGCATTTGCTTGGTTGGCTTTGGGAGTACATAAGAAGGTCAACTATTCAATTTCTAGACTAGAGCTATCTTGTGAATGAAAATAAATGTGACACATGTGAAAGTAACAGACTTAATGAATGTGAAAAGAACATATTGATTGTTTGTAATACATATCATTCTTTATATGCTTATGAAGAAAAAGAATTTTGGATAGAATATGTTTGAATTACTTCAGTCAAAGAAAGAACTTGGGAAAGATATATTAAATTGTTTAAATGTAATAATTGGGAATATTTAAGCAAATTTTATGAGCATATTTAAGTAAACCTTATGATAAGGTTTGGAGTAGATTTGAGTAGGTTTTGTGAGCCATTTTGAGCAAGTCACATGAGTATATTTGGAGAATATTTGAGCAAGTTTTGTGAGCTGGATTGAGCAGGTTTTATGAGTAGGTTTGAGTAGTGATTTGAGCAGATTTTGTGAATCATATTTGAGTAAGCCTTATGAGTAGCCTTGGAGTAGATTTGAGGAGGTTTGAGTAATGATTTGAGCAGGTTTTATGACCTAGAATGATCAGGCTTTATAAGCAGGTTTGAGTAGTGATTTGAGTAGATTTAGTGAAGTGGATTTGAGTAAGCCTTGTGAGCAGGATTAGAGCAAATTTGAGCATATTTGAGTAATGATTTGAGTAGGTTTTGTGAGCTATACTGAGTAGGATTTATGAGCATATTTGAGTAGTGATAGTGAGTATATTTGAACAGTTTTGATGAGAAGATTTGAGCAAGCTTGGGGTATATTTGAACAAATTTGAGAGTAGGTTTTGGAATAGATTTGAGCAAGCCTTATGTAAAGTCTTAAAGCATATTAGAGCAAAGGGGATTGGTGCCTTCTATGGATATAGGTCCACAAACTAGAGTAAAGGATATTGGTATCTCCTATGGATATAGGACCACAAACTAAAGCAAAGGGGATCGGTGTCTCTTGTGGATAGTGGTCCATGAACTTGAGCATAGGAGATTGATGTCTCCTTTGGGTTGGTGCCCATAAACATTGTAACAGGGAATTGATTCCCAAGAGATTATTTGAGAAAATTTATAAGAAATATATTCTTCGTGGATGTAGCGCATATTGGGTGAACCACATTAAATCTGTGTATCTTATGTGTATGGTGATTTATGCATTTTTTCATTTGATGATATTGGATAATATTGATTTGGAAATAAAATTAAAAGTTTTATCTTATACTATTCACCCCCCTCTTAATATAATCTTGTGTTTTTCAATTGGTATCAAAGTGGGTTCCTTTGTGAAAGTCTAACAACTTGAAGGAAGATCTTACAAGAACACACATGGAAAGGAAAGACAAAAGAAGAACCTTGAGACCACATCCTCCTAAGAAGGAAGGAACATGCATGGCCATTAAATAAAAGGAAAATACTCTAATAATTTAAATCTAAGAAAATGGAGAGAAATAGGAAACTATGGTGGACATGGAAGAAGAATTTGATTTTGCTCTCAAAGAGATTGTTACTCTAAAAAGGGAAGTGGAAACATATAAAGAAATAGAATCAAGTGATGAATAAAGTAGTGGAGAAGAAGCTAACTTTGTAAGAAGGAATAAGAAGGATCCAAGAAAACACAAAGATATGCAATCTATGAAATATTTTAGTTGTGGTAACATTGGTCACTATGCATCTTATTATCCATAAAATGGGTATAGTAGTAGTGATGAAAGCCTCTCCGATAGTGAAAAAGAATAAAAAGGTTTAAAAAATTAAGAAGAAGCCACAATTGATGTGAAAGAGGAACTTGATGAGTTAAAAAGGGAGAACTTAATATTGAAGGCTCAAGTACAAGAGGATGAGAAAATAAAAACAAAACTTCTACAAGATCTCACTGACTTAAAAGTTAATATTGAAGAGGTAAAGAAAATTGAAGAAGGTATGGTTGAACAGTTAAAGGCAAAAGAGCTAGAATATGAAAAATTAGAACATGAAATGGCTTCTCTAAGGATGGAAGTGAAATATTCTAATGATAAGCTACATAAGTTTGATAAAAGCACAAAAATTGTGGGTAAGATTATCCAAGCACAAAGATCTTCATCTATAAAGACTAGACTTGGTTATGAAGAAGGTCAAAAGGAAAAAAAATAGGATTCAAGCTCAAAAGAAATAGAAGCATCAAAGAAGGTATATGAAGAAGAATCTAAGACCTGTACTGATGAGTTGAGAAGTGGAAACATCAAAGAGGAAGAAAATAATGCAAAATCAAGGAACAGGGATCATCACAAAAACGATAAAGAAAGAACAATGAGATCACACTCTCCAAGGTAAGATAAATATTTTTTATCATAGAGCTATACATTGCAGGGTTCATGGTAAGAATGATTTTGGCTTCATCAAGAGGAACTTCAATTCATTTGTACCTTTCAAGAATTACAATATCAGATGTTACAATTACAATAATTATGAGCATAGAGCAAAGTGGTGTAGAACAAAATTGATGCAGGAACCTATCTTTAGAGGGTTTTTTCTAAATAAGTTTTAAAATAATTTTTTATTACTAAAAATGTAATTATTTGATGCAAAATATAATTTGCCGAAAATACTAATTACTAAAAAAAGCAATTTTTTATGAAAAATAATTTGTTGAAAATGGTAATTACTTAAAAAGGAATTTTATGGTGGAAAAATCAATTTGCCAAAAATAGTAATTTTTTTTTATTTTTAGGGTTTTAAGCTTTAGGGTTTTCTTTTAGGGTTTCTTTTAGGGCTTCAAGTTTTAGGGTTTTATTTTAGGGTTTATTTGGGGATATATATTCCCTTGGTATTGCATTGTAAAATGGGAAGTGAATCCAGGAATGAGAAAATAAATTATTTATTGGTTTATTTCAATGTACTATAGTTTTTAAGTGAATAGAGGGTTTTACTGATTATTTTCATTTATTGTAGTTTTTATGTAAATGGAGAGTTTTACATAGGATTTTCATTTACCGCAATTTTTATGTAATGGGGGTATTTTATTTTGACCTCTTGCAGCTGGATTTACATCATTTGGTATCAGAGCAAGTTGGATCTTGTTGGGAGCAGAAAATATAAGAGAAAAAAAGAGAAAATGAGAGGAGAGCAAAGAGGCTCCAAAAAAAATATTGGCACTCTATGCAGTGTTTGCAAAAGGTTTTTAAAACCTTGGAGACAGAAATTGGCACTCTGTGTAAGTGCTTGCAAGAGGTTTTTTATGTAAAAGCATCAGAGAAAGAGATTGGCACTTTGTATAGTGCTTGCAGAAGGTTTGTAAAACCTTGGAGAAAGAAATTGGCACTCTGTGTAAGTGCTTGCAAGAGGTTTTTTATATAAAATCTCAAAAGGAGGAATTGACACTTTGTGTAGTACTTGCAGAAGGTTTGTAAAACCTTAAAGAAATAAATTAGCACTCTGTGTAGTGCTTGCATAAGGTTTGTAAAACCTTAAAGAAATAAATTGGCACTCTATGTAGTGCTTGCAAAAGGTTTTTTTCATTAAAAATCTCAAAGGGAAGAATTGACACTTTGTGTAGTGCTTGTAGGAGGTTTGCTATTTGAAAAAATTGAAAGAATAAATTGGCACTATGTAGTTTTTGTAGGAGGTTTGAGATATAAAACCTCAGTGACAATCTATGAAGAGCGATTATGAGTTTTATCAGAGGAACTCGTAGGAGTAGAGTTCTTTTCAACCAAAGGAGAATGATGCAGGAGCCTATCTTTAGAGGTTTTTTTTTAAATAAGTTTTAAAGTAATCTTTTTATTATTAAAAATGGAATTATTTGACACAAAATATAATTTGCCGAAAATGGTAATTACTAAAAAAGACAAATTTTTATGAAAAAATAATTTGCCGAAAATAGTAATTATTTTAAAAGGCATTTTATCGTGGAAAAATCAATTAGCCGAAAATAGTAATTTTTTTATTTTTAGGGTTTTAAGCTTGAGGGTTTTCTTTTAGGGTTTCTTTTAGGGCTTCAAGTTGTAAGGTTTTATTTTAGGGTTTATTTGGAGATATATATTCTCTTGGTATTGCATTGTAAAAGAGAAAGTGAATCTAGAAATGAGAAAATAAATTATTTATTGGTTTATTTCAATGTACTGTAGTTTTTATGTGAATGGAGGGTTTTACTAATTATTTCCATTTATTACAGTTTTTATGTAAATGGAGAGTTTTACATATGATTTTCATTTACCGTAGTTTTTATGTAATGGGAGGTATTTTATTTTGACCCCTTGCAGCTGGATTTACATCAAGAATTTTAAGAACTTTCAAAGACTATAAAGAAGGATAGCTAAAAGGTTCAAAGATCTATGACTACTAAGATATGAAAAATATTGAAAGAAAAGAAGAGCATTGTAATTTGGGAGTAGATTTACTCCCATCCTAAAATTGATCACCTCAAGAAATAATTTGGTGAGGAGGTTATGCTAAGTGTCTCATCTTCAACCTCAAGGAGCCATTTTCCATTGATGTCAAAGGGGGAGAGAATTTAGTAAGGGGGAGCAACTTGTTAGGGGGAGCAGTTTGGAAATCTAGTTGCAGTAAAAGATTATTTTTTAAGGGTTACTATCAATGACAAAGGGGGATATTGTTGGAAATATTGAGCATATTGAGTTGTCATTGATGTCAAAGGTGTATGGTCATTGATGTCAAAGGTTCATAATACTCAAGGCAGAAATTTTCTTCAAGGTTGTGAAGTTAAAAAGATTGGAAAATTATTCAAGTGGAACAAGGCAAGAAAAAATCTATTAAATAAAGGTTTATAATATTTAAATTTCATATTTAAATATTATAAAGGAAAAGGTTTAAGGATGCTTGGACAAAGTTTTAAAAATATTATAAAGGTTCAAGGCTTGGGATAAAGGATTTAAATAAAGGTTTAATGGCATGAGGACAAAGGTCTATAAAAGACAAGGACCAAGGTTGGGACATAATTGTGCAATATTAAATCAAAATATTTAATTACTACAAAGCCCTAAGAGTTAAAGTTATAATATTTAATTCAAATATTATAACCCAAAGGTTTGGGCACCAACATTATGGAAGATATTTGAGTTCAATTTTTGAGCCAATGTGACATCTTCGTAAACCTTTTGAGAGCATATAAATTGGTGATTAATTACCTTTAATTTTTAACGATAGATGATAAGCAGTAATATTGAAAATATTGTTTACCCTATGATTGTGAACAATAAAAATATTAGAATATTTGACAGTGAAAATTGAGGCAGGAACATTCATCGTTTATCTTACATGCCTAAGGTTTGTTGGACAGAAGGTCAAGGGGTCAAACCTCATTGATGTCAGTTTTTTATTCACCATTGAGAAGGGAGAAGAACATAACATTTTCATTGGATACACCTAAGTTTTTATTCACTGGGGGTAGCCTAGCTGGTGGAAGATTATGCACTAAGTGTTGCTTGCAAAGAGGTCATTGTGTCAATTTTTGTTATCATCAGTTTTGTGATTTTCATGTTGGATAGTGCATAGAACATGGTTTAAGAGATACGTCACCCTCTTTTGGTCTCAGTCACCATGGTAGGGAATCTGGCCAAGGCACTTGGGAGAGTGTTGGTTGTTATGAGGTTGGAGGTTCGATTCACAACAATGATAGAGGTACTTAAATTTTTTGATAAAAAATGTTTTTATCAAGGTTGAGAAATATATGAGGTGCATGTATTGATTTAAATTGTATTTTGCAAGTTGAGGAATAGTAAGGGTTTTGGGTTTCATTACTTTGAATTTCTAAAAAGGATTAATAAGGTGTATATGATATTTATTATTATTTCATTGCTTTGAATTTCTAGAAAGAAGTAATAAGGTGTATATGATATTTATTGTTATTTCATTGCTTTGAATTTCTAAAAAGGAGTAATAAGGTGTATATGAGATTTATTGTTATTTGTATTGCTTTGAATTTCTAGAAAGGAGTAATAAGGTGTATATGAGATTTATTGTTATTTGTATTTTTACATATCTTAGAAAGGATAAATAAGGTGTACTTATGATTATTGATATTTGTAATGTTGGCATATCATTGAAGAGAATAAAAGGATTTGCGTTATTATTGTAAGCCTTGATTGAGTATATTTTGACAAAAGGTTTTTATGAGAATATTTTGATACCTAATAAAGAAGAGAAAAAATAATTTTCTAACCTATTTTGAAGTGGGAAAAAGAATATTATTTTTGTTAAGACAGGTGTTGAGGGTACATCATCATCAAGGCAATTTTAGAGGTATGGTGTTTTTTATTCCTTTCTAAAGGTTGATATTTGTTTGAAGGAAATATTTATGATATCATATGGTGGAGCTATAAGGAATGATTTGATGAGCATTAGTGATTGATTGAAGTTGAGAATATTTTTGCATTGTTTTGATTAATACTGGAAATATATGAGCTAGAGTTTGAGAACAAAGTGTGCATCATTATTGAATGATATTGGAAACAAATGTGCTAGAGTTTGATAACAAAGTGTGCATAATTGTTGAATGAAATTGGAAATATATATTTTGGGTTTGTTGAAGCAAGTTTGTGTATTATAGTGATTGATATTAGAAGTAAAATTGCAAAGGATTGTAGACCAGTTTTGTGAAGAAAAATTGTACATTACTATGATTGTTATTGAAAGCAAATTTTGCAAGGGTTATAGAACAGTTTTTTTGTAAAGAAAATTTGTGCATTAGCTTGGTTGGCTTTGGGAGTACATAAGAAGGTCAATTATCAAGTGCTAGACAAGAGCTATCTTATGAATGAAAATAAATAAGAGACATGTGAAAGCGATAGACTTAATGAATGTGAGAAGAAAATATTGATTGTTTGTAATGCATATCATTCTCTATATGCTCATGAAGAAAAATAATTCTAGGTAGAATATGTCTAAATTACTTCAGTCAAAGAAAGCATTTAGGAAAGATATATGAAATTGTTTGTATGCAAGAATTGGAAATATTTAAGAAATTTTTGTGAGCATATTTAAGCAAAACTTGTGATAAGGTATGGAGTAGATTTGAGCAATTTTTGTGAGCTGGTTTCAGCAAGCCTTGTGAGTAGGTTTGGACCAGATCTGAGAAAGTTTCATGAGCTATATTGAGTAGGTTTTATGAGTAGGTTTGAGCAGTGATTTGAGTATATTTGATGAAGCAGATTTGAGCAAGCCGTGTGAGTAGACTTGGAGCAGATTTGAGTAGGTTTGAGTAATAATTTAAGTAGGTTTTATGAGTTAGACTCAACAAGCTTTATAAGCAGGTTTGAGTAGTGATTTGAGAAGATTTTATGAAGTAGTTTAGACACCAAAATAGCACCAATCTAATTATGTGATTGCAAACACTGATCACTTTGAGACACACAGCCCCCAGGGCAGCCCTCAGAGGTTAAATAGTGGTCCTAGCCACTTTTGTAGCAATTTTGTAAGGTCAAAAGGCAATTTGGCACATTTAGGCACTTTGCTTACTATTTGTCCCACCTAGGGACAAATTCTATCTAGGATCCATCTCACCCAGGGATGAATTCTAAATTCGTCTTTGGTCAGGACAAATTCCAGGTTTAACGGGCAAAAAGAAGAATGCTGCCAAGTGGTAGCCGGAGACTGTCATTTATGGCCTCTTATCATGCATGCGCATGTAGGTGGGTAGATTGGTCATTAGAATACTATCACAAGGGCAGTCATGGAGGCCCAAGTCAGGGAGGAGTCTCCTCCCTCTTGGGAAGGCATGGCCACCACATGGCATCCCTGCATGCCCATCCAAAAGAGACCCCTTGGGTCTATAAATTGGTGGACTTTCCCACCCAAAAGTGGGATAGGTTGGAGGCATTTTCAAGCAATGAAGTGCTACCAAATTGAACACCCCATTGAACCCTTTTTCGATTCACCTTTTCACATCCTTAATCTCTTTCGCAAGAGAGGTTATTGGGTGCCTTTTGGAAGCATGGATCCGAACCCAAACCCAACATTTGACCACATTGAATCCACCAATTCATCAAAAACACATTCCAAGAGATTTTGGGCCCTTCCCTAGTGGATTGGCGTCGAAATCAAGTTCCAACGGGGGGCGGCCCGCTTGGGCACCCTGCACCTTTTTGTTAGTTTCATTTTAATCTATTCGATTATTATTTTTTTATCCTACATTACACTTTATGCTGTTTAGATAGTTCACAATCTTGATTTCAGAAGACGTTTATCAAATATTATCATGCTTTTGTCGCTTTAGTTGTCCCACTAACTTGCAGGTAACAACATCAAAATTCTCGGTGATGGAGGTCAAATTGGGAGAATTCGACCATCTGGGTCGTCCCAAAATGGCCCAAATTACTTAACCCCTCTATTTGCAAGTGTTTTGGAGGTCCCGAGGTTCAAGATTTATATGGCATCACTTCAGCTTTTCATCACAGGCGAATTCGTCCTATCGGGGGACGAATTACAGTAGAATTCATCCTAACCAGGGATGAATTTTAGTTGAATGTAGATTGGCCAACTGTTTCAATAGCAGTGGCCCTCTGGTAATGTTTCCTGGTTCATGTTCAAATTGCAAGTCATTTGGAATCAGTTTAGTCATCATTTTATTAGGTTTTATGCATGCATCTTTTATCATTTTTAGAGAACAAATGCTTCTTCTTTGCAACAGGTGCTACTAACAATGTCATTGTGTCTCTAAACATAGGATAAGCAGCGAGAAGTGAGGATTCATCAGCATAAGTGATGGCAACACTTTGGCCCACCCATTTCAAATGTGGGCATGCGGAAGAAGGAGTATTGATCACAATTGTAACCAAAACATGCTAACACTCCTAGCCCCTAAAAGGGGAGGAGATGGATTGTAACCGAGTTTGGAATCACATTAATATAAAAGGGTTGTGCTCCTGCTTTCTCTTTATGTTTGGTCTTGATTTGATTACGTTCGTCCTATTTCATGCATCGAGTTAGTTTTGTTTATATTGCATCTTAGTACTATTTTTCTTTCAGAATCTCATGCTTTCAGTGGTGATCACGGTGGGACCCAGTCCCTTGATTTTTAAGATCACCGAAATTGATTGAAACTTGTGTTTTTGTGCTTATAGGTACCTTTTTCAATTTTATACTGTTATTCGTCTTTGCCTGTGGCGATTACTTTACTGTAATTCATCTAACCCTGAGATGAATTTGAATTCATCTCAAACAGGGACGAATTTTGTTCTAAAATTCGTCTCTCACTGGGATGAATTTTTCTATAAATTTTTAGAGCCGAAGATCAGAAATAGTAGGTCTAGGCAGAGAAAGGTAAGGGTTCCAAACTGTCCCTGTCATTTTCTAATTTTTTGCTTCTACTTTCTATCAATTTTTGCTTGCTTAGGGAAAGTAGTTGCTTCTGCTTGTTTCAATTTTAATTAAAATAAACCACACACACATCACATGGTATCTTTAAACCAAGGAGCTGGTCGTAAGACCCCAGCCCTTGATCAAGACCAACGGTGGGTTCATCACCACCTTGGCTTGATTTTTGCATCCATTTACCCCGATTGTCACTATTGTTAGGTGTAAATCCTGACGAAAGCTGACCGAGTGTCACTGGGGTGATTCCCAATGTGCGAGGATAAGTCTTCTATGGTAGGTGTCATTAACAGGACAATCCCCCTTCCATACCACCTACGTACCACGTACCATCTGCTCTCATGTACCTATAGTTTCCCTCTTGTAAGGGCAAGTATATAGAGAGGTTGGTATATCGGCCTGGCAATAGTATATTGAATGGGCGACCATTTATGGGAGTCATATGAGCCTTCATTATGCATTTAAACATCCTTCAAAAAAAAAATTAAAAACAAACACTAAAACACATGAAACCATACTTAGGGCACACTTTTAATCGTTAAAAGAGATAATAATCGCTCGCATGTGTGTGATCTTTTCTATTTTTGGTAGCATAAAAATTAGAAAAATCATAAAAAAAAAGATAAAAATCTACGCATTTTATCATTCGCTCTAAAAGCTCCAAGGATTCCCGCAATCGCTTGGTCAACCGAAAAGGCTCCAAGGATTCCCATAATCGCTTGGTCATCCCCAAAACGCCCCAAATGTGTCCATAAACCCTTTGGTCAACCTAGAAGTACCCCAAAAGTGCCCATAAATTATGTGGGAGCATCCAACGAATTTTAGGAAATTTTACTTTTTTTTTCCCTAAATTTTAGTGCATCTTGCCAGGGCCATAACTTCTCAACCGTAGCTCCGATTGACTTCAAATTTTACAGGGAGTTATTTGGGATAATTTTAAACAAATATGACTCCTTAGAGTCCTATTTGTCCAAAAAATTTAGTTTTCGGGGCCAAATTCCATCATCTAGTGCCCCAAAATTAGGTTTTAAAATTACTCAGCTAATTTTTTTCGCTTTTTGAGCTATTCGGAGGTCAATATCTCCTAATGTATTTAGATTTAGGACTTGAAACTTCATTTTTGTCTTATATATGGTAAGAAGGATGTGCACCCCAATTTTGGGCCCCATCTGACTCATTTCAATTTTTAGGGTTTTTAGAGAGACATCGTCATGGTGCTCACCCGTAGCCAAGCCCAATCACGAGCGGACGTTGTGGGGAATATCCAAAGAGGCACAATTCACCTCCGGTATAGCCCCAAGGATTTTTTCATACCACCTTGGTGGCCTGACACACAAGGCAGACCCCTCCACACCTTAACAGATAAGGACTATAGGGGCACCCCTTCTAGGAGCACTTTTGTTTAGCATAGCACCTAGCACACACCCTTCCATGAGGGGTATATCCATAGGAGAGCTCCCTTAGATGCTCACTATGAGTGGTCACCATGTGATGAAGCGCTAGGTCAACATAGGGTTCAACGAGAGGAACCACATGATTACACTATCCCTCCTTCACCCCCTCTAGTTGTCAGGACTACAAGGACAAATCTAGAGCACAAGGCTCCTCAGGCGGGGCGAGCAAACTCCGCCCATCCCTTTTTCACTTATGAAAGAGAGCATGAGGAAAACCCTTACCTTCCTCGAGAGAAATATACAGTGTGGGAGCAATACGCCTCCACACTTGCTATCTATTAGGACCACTCACTGAGGCCAAAGCCCCGAGGGAATGCTGCTACCCCCAAAAGAGGGAGGTGGCCTATAGATATCTTGGATCACTACGACCGAGATAGATATGTTGGAGAGGCATCTAGCCCTTCTAGACATGATACGATGGGACAAACTATGTTAGAATCTGTCGAGCATATCGCACATCGGGCGCAACTCAGACAACTTGAGCTAGAATGACAATAGTTAAAGCAATGGTATCTTTTAAATAAAGAGCACCTTCACCGCCAGAAGGATGAGTTGTTCCAATGCACTATGCAGGAGAAGACTCCAACCCCTCACATGCATAAGATAAAACATTATGAGAGGCACAACCCCTGGGTGTGAGACAAGTCTCTATGACCTTATCGAGCACCACCCCTGATGCCTCCTAGACATGAGTGGGAGGCTACTCCTATAACCAATGACGGGCACCTTCTTCAGGCACCCACCCAAGTTTATGGGCCACCCTTATAAATTCCTCAAGAAGCCTCTAAGGAATTAGAGCGAGAAGGAGAGTAGGATGAAATACCCTACCAAGGCATGGGGGGTGCTATCTGGCCACCCCTCCATAGGCCCCAAGTTCCTCAACAAGAACCAACCAAAGAGGAGGAGCTCAAATCCCCTAATACATGCAAAGCACTAGAGCACTTAGAGTCGATAGAGACCAAGATTTTGGAGCTCCCAAGGCCCAACTTACATGAGGCTCCTTTTGAAAAAGATCAACCTTTAACCGTAGGGCTACCTAATGATGCAGTCCTCCATGTCTTAGAATCTCTAGATTCTGATGAGCTGTACTCACTGGTTTAAGGTGAGGATAAAACAAAGATAGCCCACAACAATCACATGCGACAACATCGACATCCCATAAATATCGATGAAGCAATTCAATAGCTAAACATAATACTAGGGCATGAGTGGTGCGTTAACCCACTACAGCGAGGCCAAGCGTTACGTCCGCCACTTTGGGCATACAGAGATCAACTTTCACCCAAAGATCCCATAGCAATATCAGTGTCGAGGGCAGATCCTACCCTCATCTCTGTGCATAGGGCCAATCCATTCGTGCCAATCCCTACAGAGCCAGATCCGGTGCACACATATCATCAAGCTGGGGGTACATCTATCCCCTGAAGAGCAAGCCAAAAGCTCCAAGGATTACCGTAATCGCTTGGTCAAACCCAAAAGCTCCAAGGATTATCGCAATCGCTTGGTCATCCCAAAATGCTCCAAGGATTCTCGCAATCACTTGGTCAAAACCCAAAAAACTCCAAGGATTATCGCAATCACTTGGTCAAAACCCAAAAAGCTCCAAGGATTATCGCAATCGCTTGGTCACCCCAAAAGCTCCAAGGATTATCGCAATCACTTGGTCACCCCAAAATCTCCAAGGATTATCGCAATCACTTGGTCACCCCAAAAGCTCCAAGGATTATCACAATCACTTGGTCACCCCAAAAGCTCCAAGGATTATCGCAATCACTTGGTCACCCCAAAAAGCTCCAAGGATTATCACAATCACTTGGTCACCCCAAAAGCTCCAAGGATTATTGCAATCACTTGGTCACCCAAAAATCTCCAAGGATTATCGCAATCACTTGGTCACCCCAAAAGCTCCAAGGATTATCGCAATCGCTTGGTCACCCCAAAAAGGCCCCAAAGGATTCTCGAAATCCCTTGGTCACCATCAAGAAAATTCAAAAACAACAAAAATCATCAAAAACAACAAAAATTTGCATCTCATTTCTAGGCATGCTCAAATTCATCAATAGAGAGCTTTTCTCGCATCTCATATTCATATTCACAAAAATCAATCCATCAAAAATACAAAAATACATAGCTACATTAAGCATTGCATCCATACATTGCATATTTGTGGTCGTACAGGTCAAAGGCACCATAGGCTGTAATTGCTCTGCTAGTCCATCTAGTTCCACATTGTTCCATCTTATAAAACAAACAAACAAATGCCATTTACCACTTTTTACCACACTAAGAGTCAGTGGTCTTCTAATGTATCAAGAGTTTTCATAATTCAGTCATCATTTTGATCTCTAGTCACATAATGTACCGAGTCAGACAGATTTTACAAAGGTAGAGTCATACTTGAGATACGCCTTGTTACGTAACATCCTAACACAAATTAAAACACATAAAAATTCCCAAGTTGTGTGAACGAAATATGAAACTTACATAGTAATCTAGGTCACCATAAGCAAAATGGCTATCTTGCTCATCCCCCTATGCGAATGACCCAAAGAATGCTGAGAGTTTGCAAAATGACAAGCATCCTCCCTACCCAATTCCCTAAGAATCCCAAGTTCTCAAAAGTTGCAAAACATCAAAAATTTGCAAAGGTCAAAACTCCAAAATTTGACATCCCATAGTGCATACATCAAAAAGCACATACAATAGTGATTCTCATCACTCCAAATCCAAATCCCTTGCTCAAAAAGAAAAACAAATAAAACAAAAATAAACAGTGATTTTATCACTAAAAACGAGCAAGTATCCCAATACAATTGAAGAAAAGAAGGGAGTCAAACTTGAATCCCTAGAACTCTCAGCATTTCGACAGGTCATGAGGCAAGCCTCAGTACCGGTTTGGTGGATAGCCTATCAGTCACTGACGGTAAACTTCTCGCATGACGATATATCTGTCACATTAACTTGTGTACAGATCAATTTTTGCATGTGGATGAGCTAGCTTATGGTATCCTAGATAGCATCGCAGATTAATCTAACTAAATACAATAAAGGAGTTAGTGGAGCTAATTAGGTGATCCTCAGTACAAGTTCGATTGACCAAAACAGCACCAATCTGATTATGTGATTGCAAACACTGATCGCTTTGACACACACAGCCCCCAAGGCAGCCCTCAAAGGTTAAACAGTTGTCCTAGCCACTTTTGTAGCAATTTTGTAAGGTCAAAAGGCAATTTGGCATATTCAGGCACTTTGCTCAGTATTCGTCCCACCCAGGGACAAATTCTATCTGGAATCCGTCTCACCCAGGGATGAATTTTAAATTCATCTTTGGTCAAGACGAATTCTAGGTTTAACGAGAAAAAAGAAGAATGCCGCCAAGTGGCAGCCAAAGATAGTCATTTATGGCCTCCTGTCGTGCATGCACATGTAGGTGGGTATATTGGCCATTGGAAGACTGTCACAAGGGCAGTCATGGAGGCCCAAGTCAGGGAGGAGTCTCCTCCCTCTTGGGAAGGCATGGCTACCACATGGCATCCCTCCATGCCCATCCAAAAGAGACCCCTTGGGTCTATAAATTGGTGGACTTTCCCACCCAAAATGGGGACAGGTTGGAGGCATTTTCAAGCAACGAAGTGCTGCCAAATTGAACACCCCATTGAACCCTTTTTTGATTCACCTTTTCACATCCTTAATCTCTTTCACAAGAGAGGTTATTGGGTGGCTTTTGGAAGCATGGATCCAAACCCAAACCCAACATTTGACCACATTGAATCCACCAATTTGTCGACAACACATTCCAAGATATTTTGGGCCCTTCCCTAGTGGATTGGCGTCAAAATCAAGTTCCAACGGGGGGCGGCCCACTTGGGCACCCCGCACATTTTTGTTAGTTTCATTTTAATCTATTTGGTTATTATTTTTTTATCCTACATTACACTTTATGTTGTTTAGATAGTTCACAATCTTGATTTCAGAAGACGTTTATCAAATATTATCATGCTTTTGTCGCTTTAGTTGTCCCACTAACTTGCAGGTAACAACATCAAAATTCTCGGTGATGGAGGTCAAATTGGGAGAATCCGACCATCTGGGTCGTCCCAAAATGGCCCCAATTACTTAACCCCTCTATTTGCAGGTGTTTTGGAGGTCCCGAGGTTCGACATTTAGACGGCATCACTTCGGCTTTTCATCACAAGCGAATTCGTCCTACCCGGGGATGAATTACAATAGAATTTGTCTTGACCAGGGACGAATTTCAGTTGAATGCAGATTGGCTGACTGTTTCAATAGCAGTGGCCCTCTGGTAATGTTTCCTGGTTCATGTTCAAATTGCAAGTCATTTGGAATCAGTTTAGTCATCATTTTATTAGGTTTTATGCATGCATCTTTTATCATTTTTAGAGAACAAGTGCTTCTTCTTTGCAACAGGTGCTACTAACAATGTCGTTGTGTCTATGAACATAGAATAAGTAGTGAGAAGCGAGGATTCATCATCATAAGCGACGACAACACTTTGGCCCGCCCATTTCAAATGTGGGCATGCGGAAGGAGTATTGATCATAATTGTAACCAAAACATGATAACACTCCTAGCCCCTAAAAGGGGAGGAGATGGATTGTAACCGAGTTTGGAATCACATTAATATAAAAGGGTTGTGCTCCTACTTTCTATTTATTTTTGGTCTTGATTTGATTACGTTCGTCCTATTTCATGCATCGAGTTAGTTTTGTTTATATTGCATCTTAGTACTGTTTTTATTTCGGAATCTCATGCTTTCAAGTAGATTTGAGCAAGCCTTGTGAGTAATATTTGAGTAGATTTGAGCATATTTGAGTAATTATTTGAGAAAATTTTATGATCTATATTGAGCAAGCTTTATGAGAAGGTTTGAGCAGTGATAGTGATAAGATTTGAGTAGTTTTGGTGAGCATATTTGAGCAATATTTGAGAGCAAGCTTGGGGTAGATTTGAGCAGAGTTGAGAACAATTTTTGGAGTAGATTAGAGGAAGGGGTATTGGTGTCTCCTGTGGATAGAGGTCCACAAACCAAAGCAATGAAAATTGGTGTCTCCTATGGATAGAGGTCCATAAACCAAAGCAAATGGAATTGGTGTTTCCTATGGATAGTAGTCCACAAACTTCAGCATAGGGTGTTGGTGTCTCCTTTAGGTTGGTGCCCATAAACATTATAATAGGGAATTGGTTCCTAAGAGATTTTTTGAGAAAAAATATAAAAAATATTTTCTCCATGGACGTAGCCTACATTGAGTGAACTACATTAAATATGTCTCTTATGTGTATGGATATTTATGCATTGTTTCATTTGATGATATTGGATAATATTGATTTGGAAAGAAAAGTATAAGTTTTATCTTATACTGTTCACCCCCTCTCTTATAATAAGCTTGTGTTCTTCATGAGTATTATATTTAGGGTTATGAAGAGTCTTTAAAAATGAAGGAGGACATAGATGAAGGCATCCCATATTTTATTATAATGAAGCTCTACTTTTAAGGATGTTGCCCCCTCAAAGAGGCCTACAATTCTATAATATGTTCATGTTTTTGGTAGAATAATACACTACATTTCCATTTTATCTTACAATATTGTTAATCTCAAGCTTATTTTCTACTATTATTGTAATATTCTATGGATGTAATTTTATTTTACTACAAAGTTCATAACAAGTGGTATCAGAGTGTTTTCTAGAAAAATATTTTACTATAGTGCAAATTGTTCATGCCCTACCATTTTGACTTGTTAGATATAAAATTTTCTTTTTTTCATTTTCTTGCTTATTATCCTATAAATTTTTTTTAAAAATTGAGTCATTGTTTCCTCTATTTTAGTTTAATAGGTTAGAAACCGTATGTTGAGGATTTTGAAATATCATGGAGCTTTCATTATTAGCTAATATAGATTACACATAAATCATATAATGAAGTAAGGGGTGATTAGACTCCAATACCCAAGCCTTGGATAACACCTATATATGAACTTGACCTCCTACGTATTGGGTATATTGAGAGACTCCCCTAGGTTTATGAGAGATATTTACCCATAGGAAGTTTTTTGACCATGTATATATCCATAGCACACCAAGCATAACACTTGAGAATATTACCCTCACATACTATCAAAGAGGTAGGTAGTGTGCCCAAGGGCATGTGTAGAACCCTCCTTGAGTAGTGGTCTAAAATATTGGTCCGAGTATTATCGTTCAACATTGTGGTATAATAGTGGGTTATGGACAATGTGTTAGTTGTGGAGCCTGTTTCTAATTTGGAGGCCCTGTTTTAGTCGCATTTGGACCCACTCTATGAAAGGAAATGGGCATTATGTAATTGTGTGTCAAATTGCATGTCAATCCAAGTTTTTTTGTGAGTTACTATTTTCAAAAAAAAATTGACAAAAAATAATTTGCCAAAAATAGTAATTACTAAAAACGAAATTTTTTTGAAAAAAACTAATTTGCCAAAAATAGTAATTACTAAAAACGGATTTTTTTTGCAAAAAATATTTTTCCGAAAATAGTAATTACTATAAATGGAAATTTTCTTTATAAAATATAATTTACCAAAAGTAGTAATTTTTTTTTTTTTTTTGGGGTCTTAATGATTTTCTCTAAAATTGTAACCTTCGTTTTATAAGAGGATGTTGTATGACATTTGATATGTTAGAAGGAAGAGAGATTGTAATTGTGAGATCGAAGAGGAAGTACAGTGGATTTGTTGTAGATTGTACTCCTTCGAGATTTGTTAGACACAATAATAAATCCTGGTTATTTTCTTCGTGGACATAGCCCACATTGGGTGAACCACATAAATCTATGTCTTGAGTATTGATTTATTCTTTTGTGTTTTATTTTCATATTTATTTATTGCTTATGTTTTATTTTTTAATCCTAACAACTGGAGGTCCGAGGTGTAGACCAATTGGTTCATCCAAACCCCATAAGGGGGGCGAAGGTCCAAGGTTCAAATCTCGGGCCTCGTCGGACTGAAATCTTGTCCCTTTCCTGGTGCTTTCAATGGCATAAAAGGTTTAACATGATTGTGGCATGGTGGTTATAGGGGCATACTGTGCAAATATATGTGTGGCAGCTTTTGGGGTGAATAACGCAGAATACTGTGGTGGCCATAAAAAGTTGGACAACCTACCTAGATTTGTGGCAGCTATCGATTCCACCATGTAAATTCAAAAAAAAAAAATCCTAACAACTGGTATCAGAGCCTAGGGTTTAAAAAACGCACTTGAAAGAAGAGTTTCCAATTCGAATAGGAGTAATTGCAGAAGAAGGGAGAATTAGGGTTGAGAATTTTAATGGCAAAAATTACCAACTATGAAAGATACAAATAGAGGACTATCTTTATCATAAGGATCTTTACCTATCATTAGGTGGAATAGCAAATAATCCAATGAAGCTATCAGATGAAGAATGGAAATTTATTGACAAAATTTATTAGGAATAATACGGTTGTGCCTGGCACAATTAGTGGCATTTAACATTTCAAAGTAAAAGACAACGAAGGGCTTAATGAAACATTGACTAAACTATATAAAAAACCCTTAGCTTGAAACAAGGTATTTCTTATGAAGTGTTTATTTAATATGCAGATGTTAGAAGGTGGGTCTGTTATTGATCACTTAAATGAGTTTAACACGGTTACTAATTAGTTAAATTCTATTGGAGTAAATTTTTATGATGAGGTTAGGGCTCTTTTGATCTTATGCTCATTGCTAGAAAATTGGAATGGATTGGTCATGGTTGTGAGTAATTATATTTATGGTATAAATACTATAAAATTTGATGATGTTATTGGTGTTATCATTAAAGAGGAAATACGATGAAAAATCATAGGTAAGACATCGGGTAATGCATTGACTGTGGAAAATAGGGGGAGACAAAAAGAGAGCGAAAAGAGTCTAGGAAAATATTAAAAATAAAAAAAAGGTAGATCCAAATCCAAAGGAAAGCAGTTGGAATGTTGGTATTACAGGAAAAAATGACACCTAAAAAGAGATTTTTGGACTCAAAAAGAAAAAATAGGGAGAAAAAAATAGGGTAATTAAGAAGAAAACATATCTGGTGATGTATTGCAAGATGCTTTAATCCTTTTACTATATAATATTAATTATTTTTGGGTGCTAGACTTAGGGGATTCATATCATGCCACATCCCATAGGAAATATTTTCTAGATTATGTTCAAAGTGATTTTGGATAGGTCTATTTGGGTGATGATAGACCATGTAAAATCGTTGAAAAGGGTAAGATATAGATAAAATTATTGAATGGAAACCAATGGTTGCTAGAAGAGGTAAGGCATATTCATGATTTGAGAAGAAATCTAATTTCCATAAGGTAGTTGGACAGTGAATGATATACAGTTACATTCTCAGTAAATTCATGGAAGGTTGCAAAAGGATCACTGTTATTAGCAAAATGAAATAAGGAAGGTACATTGTATGTATGTACTAGTAATGCTAAAATTTCTATTGCTTTATCTTCTACAAGAGCGGATATAGTTTTAAGGCATCATAGGATTGGGCACATGAGTGAGAAGGTAATGTAGATTCTCCACTCAAGGAATTTGTTGCCAAGTTTGAAGTAGGTTGATTTGGACTTTTACGAGCACTACATTTATGAAAAATAGAAAAGAATTAGTTTTATTAGAGTTGGAAAATAAAAGAAGAGTGAAAAGCTAGAGCTTATGCATACATATGTATGGGGACCAACTCAAGTATCATCTCTTGATGGCTCCTATTATTATGTTACATTTATTGAAGATGCAACAAAAAAAACTTGGATTTATTGTATTTGAAATATATTAGATGTCTTTAATACTTTTAAGAAATGGAAAGATTTGTTTGATAATGAGAAAATAAATAAGTTAAAGTGTCTTAGATCAAATAATGGAGGTGAGTACTGGAGCAAATATTTTGATAGTTACTATTCATACCATGGGATTCATAGAGTGAATATGGTTCCAAGAACTCCACAAGACAATGGTGTGTCAAAGAGGATGAGCAAGACTATCATGGAATGTGCTAGATGTATGAGATTACATGCAGGATTGACCTTATAGTTTTGTATATATCCTATGGATATTTTTGTTTATTTAATAAACAAAGCGCCTTCAAGTTTCTTGGATGGTGGGATTCCAGGACATGTAAGCCTATTAACTACTCATTTTTTAAGACTTTTGGTTGTAAATAATTCATACATATAGATAAAGAAAATAGAACTAAACTTGAGGTAAAATACAAGTGCACTTTCATTGGATATGGAGTTAATAATTTTGGTTATCATTTTTGATATTATGAAAATTACAAAATCATTAGGAGTAGATATGTAGTATTCAATCAAAAATTCATGTATAAATACTAGTTGTAACAAAAGAAACAGGAAAAAATAAACACATAATACACAGTGCTTGATGAAATTGAAACTTCAAAGGTGCTAGAAAATCAACAGTAGCAGCAGCAACAAGCACCTCAAACTCTTGCAAGTGTTGTTAGAAAATCTACTAGGATAAGTAGACCCCTTGATCGCTACTCTCCTTCATTATATTATGTATTATTATCTGACTCAGGTGAACTAGAAACATATGAATAAGTGATGCAAGTAGAAACCAGGAAGAAGTGGGATCAAGGCAAGAAAGAAGATATGGACTCCTTGGTACATAATCAAACTTGGGATCTGGTTCGGTTTCCTACAAGAAAAAGAGCAATGCATAATAAATGGGTTTAGAGGGTGAAAAAAGAATATGAAGGTAAAAAGAGGTATAAGGCTATACTGGTTATAAAGGAGTTTACGTAGAAGAAAGGTATTGATTATGATAAAAAAAATTATCTTGTTGTTAAAATAACTTCAATTAGAACTATTTTAAGCCTAGTGGTTGTAGAGGATTTGCATCTTGAACAATTATATGTAAAAACAATTTTTCTCCATGGGGATTTGGAGGAAGATATTTATATGCATCAACCACAAGGGTATGAGGTCAAAGGAAAGGAGGAATAAGTATGTAGGTTGAAAAAGATCTTGTATGGCCTAAAGTAAGCTCCAAGGTAGTCATATATAAAATTTTATAAGTTTATGTCAGAACAAGTTATAGTAGATGTTATTCTAACCACTATGTTTATTTTAAGAGATTGGATAATGGTAACTATATTATCCTATTATTGTATGTAGATGACATGCTTGTTGTAGGGTCTAACATGTAGGATATAATTATGCTCAAAAGAAAATTGGCAGATTCATTTGCAATGAAGGATTTGAGTGTTGCAAATCATGTCCTTAGTATGAGAATAACAAGAGAGGAAAAAACACAAATTAACATTGTCTCAGGGTGAGTACATTGAGAAGGTGTTGGAAATATTTAATATATAGGATGCAAAACCTATTAGTACACCTTTGGCCAATAATTTCAAATTGACCAAAGAGATGTGTCCCAAGATACTGAAGGAGATTGACTATATGTCCAAGGTTCTTTATTTATCATTAGTTGGTAGTTTGATGTATGTGATGGTGTGGACAAGGCCATATACTACACATGCAGTGGGGGTTATGAGTAGGTTTTTGAATAATCTATAAAAATAGCATTAGGAGGTAGTTAAGTGGATTCTCAGGTATTTAAGAGGTACTATCACTTAGGTATTACACTTTGGAGGTTCTAAAACTATTTTACAAAGATATGTTGATTCATATGTGGCAAGTGATATAGACAGAAGGAGGAGTACCATAGGGTATGTTTTTACTATAGGTGGAACTATAGTAAGTTGGATTTCAAAATTATAGAAGGTTGTTGTACTTTCAACGAAAGTAGAGTATGTTGTTACAAAGGATAGTAAGGAGATAATTTGGTTACAAAGGTTTATGGAGGAGTTGAAAAACAAGAAGGAGAATAGCATATTATATAGTGATAGTAATAGTGTCATTTATCTTGCAAAGAATTCAGCCTTCCATTCCAGGACTAAATATATATAGACCAAGTACCATTTCATACGCTTAGTGTTGGAAGATGGACGATTAAAGTTGTAACCCTCGTTTTATAAGAGGATGGTGTACGGAATTGGATATGTGAGAAGGAAGAGAAATTATAATTGTGAGATCAAAGAGGAAGTACAGTGGATTTGTTTTAGATTGTATCCCTTCAATATTTACAGGATGAAATAATAAATCCTAGTTATTTTCTTCGTGGACATAGCCCACATTGGGTGAACCATGTAAATTTGTATTTTGAGTATTGCTTTATTCTTTTGTGTTTTTTTTCATAATTATTTATTGCTCATGTTTTATTTTTTAATCCTAACACAATGCACACACCTTGACCTAGTGTTACCTTGTTACATTCATATAAAACACCTCCAAAATCCTAACCATAGTTTTGAGCATACTGAAGAGACTACACCTATCACAATTTTGACCATACCAAAAAAATATTCTTAGCTAGAGAATAAAATATTGGGGTTAGTAAAATTTAGGAAAGAAGGTAGGTAGGGAAATATTTTGGTAGTTATCTATGATATATAAAAATAGTGTCAAACAATGTAGTTATTAGTAATAGTCAAAATAAATTTTGTTAGGAGAGTTGTCAATAATAGTCAATAACAATGTCAAATAGGGTAATGATAATGATAGAAAATACAGTCTAATAAGGTAGTTGGGGATAATATATCAACTAGTAATTGATATGATAGTTATCAAGGACCAAAGAAGAAATTTATTTTTAGGTAAATAAAACCTTTAGGAGGAAAAAAGACAACACTTGTGTAGACACCCAAAAGTCACACATTACCACTTTTCCCATCATCATGGCTGATCAATTTACAAAAGCCATAATATTTGTATATATTAACCTTAAAATATTATTCATTTATTAAAACCATTATTCATGCAATATTCACAATCCTCCTTGGGCCACTTAAGCCCTTTCCTATGCTTAACCTTAGGTCCAAGTGACCATCATGCTAACATAACCTTGCTAACCTTGGTCAAAGTCACCTCATAGTCAAAATCCACCCCATGGTTAATCTAACCATGGTCAATATGATTCATGGCCACCTCACCTAGTCTACTCTTTGACTAGCCTAGGCTCCACCTCATCCATTTGATCTTAATCTAACCTAGGGTCAACCTAAGTAGGGTTAACCTTAACCCTTGCTCCACACATATTTCCATGTGCATCTAGGGCCTTCAATGGAATTTGAAGACCTTTTTTTCCCAAATAATGGGAGACATGGTGACTTACCCTCCACGTCAACCAAAAATTAACATTAATCTAGGGTCAACCTAACCCTATTAAGACTTAACCCTTACTCCATTTCAAATTTCCATGTGCATTTAAGTTCATAAATGACATTTGAGGACTTTGGGATTTCAAATCATGGGGTAATTATGAGTCATACTCCACCTCACCCAATTCAAATATTAATCTATGGTTAATCCTAATATGGTTAGTATTTAACCCCAAATCTACTCCACATCCCCATGCTCATTTATGACATGTAGATGGGTGAGTGATTCTCACACCCATGTGCACTTATGAGGATGCCACATCAAGGGATACCTCATAAGGGACTCCTCAGGGGACACCTTAAGCCCCCTAACCTCTCCAAATTATATAAATAGAGGGTATTTTCCTCCATATCTATCCATATACTATTTGCATACCCAAACTTTACCAAAATCCATCTAGACTACACTACACTCCATCACTCAGTTTGCCATCAATATCCGGTAATCACCATACAAAATATATTTTTGCATCCTTTTTGTGTTCCAAATTGCTCTTTATTTTAGGTTTTGAAGGTGATACAATGAGGACGAGAGCTCCAACTATAGTAGAATACCACTTTATACCACCCAAAATTCTATCGGGATATCATAGTCTTGGTCACAAGGTAACCTGTGACTCAAATGATCACATCTTAAGAATCAACCCTTTTCAAGGGTAAGTTTCAAACATCAAAATGATAGAAAACCTTGAAGTAGGTAAGTATTATTTTCCATACTAATTTTGTAACCATTTTTAATGCTTTTGTAATCAATTAGCTCCAATTTGGTGTATTTTTATCTGTAAATATGAGGGGTCTGATTGAGATATACCTCAAAATTTTCTAACCTATTTTTTAGGTCTTGTATGTCTTTAGGATATATTTGGTTGATAGTGGAACATGAGCAATAATCCCACTCCTTTTGAGGATATTTTGAAAGAATCTTAGTGTTGTTGACCTGCTTACTGGAAGAGGGTTTTCATATCCTAAAACCCATGTTGTAGCCTTCGAAAGGAAAATTTGTAAAAGGGAATCCCTTATAAGCCATTTAATAATAAAAATTCAAATAATATGGTTTTCCATCAGTTAATTCTAGCACTCCTAGTGGGACCTCTACCCTATTATATGTTTTTAGATAATATTTTAGCTTATTACTTAACATTTTTGTCATATTTATAAGTTATAGGTGATACAAAACCAGCATAGGAACTTACAAAACCCTTGAAACACAACTCAAGTCCAAGGAAAAAGCCTTTTTTGTGTATTATCCAATGTCACAAGGTAAGGTATGACCATTTTAGTCATAAGGTACCTTGTGACTACACAAAGTGCTCCTAAAATTGGTTTAGAAACTAGTTTCTACACAACCAACAACTCCATAGTTGTAGGTAAGTTTGGGGGATTGATTTACCATAACAAGAGATTGCTATCTCTCTTCCTACCATACCTTCTTAGGCCAAATTTCCTATTGATGATATCCCTATAGGTGTAATCAATAATATTTCCTTTGCTAGTCTCCTTTCCTTTGCTTTTAGATTTTGCAAAACTCAGTATCCCACCATATTGCAATTTTTAGTTTGATATTTTATTTATTTTATGTAGAAAAGTTTCATCAATAAAACTAATAGTTTATCTTCTATTGTTGTCGGTACCTATACATAAACTAGCTATCATACCACATAGACTATCAACAAGCCCAAACTTGGAAAAAATCCAACTTTAGTTTGGGTTGCAAGGTAAGGTGCAACTATTTGAGTCATAGGGTGACTTTCAATTGGATTTGAGACACAATTTACACCTAAAAACTTGATCACAAATACTTTTAGGAGCTGGAGACCACATGTAAACTCAAAAAACCCTGTATATCTAGCTTAAAAATAGCAAGTTTAATTTAATATCTTTGGCATATTTTTATTTTACAAAAGCCCCAAAATTTCTTTAGGTATTTTACAAAATTTATTTTGTTTACTTTTTAGCTTTACAAAATGCACCAAATTGCTTTGGTCACATTTATTTTTGTTTATTAATTGCTTAAAAAAGCTCCAAATTACATTGGTCAACTTCCAAATCTCTTTCTTTTTCTTTCATAAATGTTATTTAGTTGAATACTTGCATTACATAGAATTAAAACATTTGCACAAGGTTCAAATAAGCCTTCTAACCTCTTCATCTTCATTATTTGATAACAAATCTTGATTTATCCCATATATAAGGCTCTAAAAGACATATAGCCTTAACCTTAAAAAGCATATCTTGGCTAGTGTCATCAGATTTGCACCTAAGCAATTATTAGAATAGTTCACTAAAATTAAGATACTTTCCTTATTTCTCCTTAGCATAAGGTTTCTCTTTTACAAAATATAATCTGCATTGCTTGTCTTGCATTCCTTTCATTTCATAAAGGTGTTCTATTTCACAAAAATAAGAGGTATTACTCTTGCTCAACTTAGTTTTTTTTTCATATTTCAAGATTTCTAGGTAAACCACTGTCACACTTCATGTATTTCATATATTGGTAAGGTTGAATTTCATCACCAACCCCCAATCAAGACCAGTGATGTTGGAATTCATCTCCAACCATTGGATCACCTCCTAAACACCACAGTAGCCCTTATAAGTAATTTTTTGGACTTCATCACCAAATAATCCCCTACTCTTGAGAGATCCTTGAGGTAGGTTAGGATTAGACACCCTTGCTCACAAGGCTTCATATAATTAATGAGTGTGCAACTATCATTTGTGACTAAGCCCATTTGAGGGTGAAGCAAAAGCCTAGCTGTACTAGTAGCAAGTCTTAAACAATGTCACCTCTTTCATAAGAGATTATATATATCTCTCTCCTGGGTTGCTTGAGCCATCGCCTTCATTAGAAGTTATTTTCTTATTTGTTCATAGTTACCCCTCGCATGCCTTTGGGTATAACAAGAAACTATGTGTGGACATACCTTCATAGGTCATATATGCTATCTCTTTTTTATTTTAGGGCTTATTACAAAATCATATATACACTTTGTCATAAAACTTACTTTTTAATTGCTTTAATTATTAAATAGGTTGATTTTTATTGCAAAATTAATTATAAAATCTCAAGAATAGGTTTCCAAATAGTCCAAACAATTTTTATACTTCTAGAATTTATTTTCATTAGAGTCACATCATAAGGTGTGACCAAAAATAGTTGTAGGTTAACTTGCAACCCAAATATATATTTCACAAACAAACTCAAAAACCATGTAAACACTCATACAGTTGACATATTGGTCTAAAATTATCAAAAACTTGGTTTCTCAACCTATCACTCTTCAATCATTGTCCTTACCCAAGGTTTAATCTTGAGTGCAAATGCTCCTAGCTATGGAGGTTTCTCCCATGATCCCTTCTTCTCCAACCAATTTGTTAGTTAATTTGGATGAAATCACCTCTACCCATTCTCAAAATCTATTTGTTTCCTCTCATTCCTCATGCCCACCTTGTATATTACACAATATTATTTCATCCTATGATCATTACCTCAAGCATTGGGCTAGTCATATCACTCTCTCCTAAGTTCTTATGCAAGAACCAATATATCCTCTCCACATCAATCTCCATCACATCATCTATACCCTTTTCAAGCACCACCTTATCCACCTCTTCTTTTGTTACCTCATTTTCCATTCCAATGGGACCAGTTGAGGGGCATGCCCCAATGCCTTTGTCCTCTTTTATCTCCTTAATATTACTCATATGCACATTATTTCCCACATTAATCAACCACAACCCCTCCTTCGATTGATATGCAACACATCTTAGAGTACCTCAACAATATTGAGTTATAATTGAGAGATTATAAGTGGCATACACCCACCCATAAACCAACCATAAGAGGTCTTGAAATACCTCCACTTCAAAAAACTTCTCATGTTCAATGGTAGGGTTATCCACAACCTAGGCAAACAATTTTCCCATTGCCACCTAATCAAACTCTCACTTACCAACAATACCCTCTGTGTTCATATCATAATGGGACTCCTCTCTTTGAGTCTCTATATCACGTTTTTCAACAGTTGTATGATGTGAAACGCATAGCTCTATCTAAATTTAAATTGAATGACCAAAATTAGAGAAGGTCTAAAACCTACAATGAGCATCCATTTTACCTCTATCATCGCTACCAAGGGTATGATATTAACAATTATCATATTTTCAAATAACTAGTCCACAATATGATTGATATGGAGGAAATACAATAGAATGATCCTATCTCATCTTGTAATGAGAATCTTGACACATTTCCATATCAATATCTTCAATCAATGCCACCATAACCACCAACATACACTTTTGCATTTCCTCATATACCTCAACAAGTTCATCATGTCAATAATCATATTTTATACCAAGATATTAGTCATACCAATTTTATAACTAGCAATCCATGACCTATCATATGATACCCTCCAACAATATAGTATTTATTTTGCTTTACTACAACAATCATCCATTCTTTTCTAGATTTTTTTCTAATTACTTCTACTTGCTCCCTACTCCAATCATCTTCTCTTCTCTCTTTTATAAGTTCCATCTCCTTGTTGTAAGGTCATTCATGAGCGACTATGTACCTATGAACGGTTATTTTCTCTTCTTTATCCTCCTCTTATTCACCCCCTTCTTCTATTATGCAATCTTATTCATCCCTTCTATTCCTTCTCTCCATTCACATTCTTTTCATCATCAATTCTTCATATTGTTTGCTTCAATTTCACAACTATGGGATTTCCTTATTTTCCAACCAATTTCTTATAACTGTGGAAGTTTCATCTCCCTCAAATACTTCTATGATTGGGGAACTTCATCCTCTTTCAAACCACATTTTTATTTTTGAAATTTCACACCCCTTATAACCAATTTTGTGACTAGGAGAGTTTATTTCTCCCATATGTTATCATTTATAATGTACTCATGTTAATGCCACCTAACACACCAAATCCATCATAAGATTTAAAGGTTGTAGTATTTACCACAACTTCATCAATCAATTAGTCACTAGGTTCAAAATGTTGTGTCCTTTTATCAAAGGTTGCACCCTTTGCCTCATTATAATAAATTACTGCTTTAGATAGTAATTTTCTATTCCTTGCTTAGCCTATATATTACTTCAAATAGCAATTTTGCATTCCTCACTTTTATTCATTAAAAATAATGGTTTCTCTAAAGTCTCAAGCCATTTGTAACATTATTTTTTTTAATCTCTTAGTAGAATGGTTTCCCAAAAATCTCAACAAAAATTTGGAAAGGTTTCTCCAAAATCCTCAAGCCATTTGGAATATTCTTTTTAAATCTCTTAGGGAAATGGTTTCCCAAAAACCTATAATTTGAAAAGGTTTCTCCAAAAGCCTTAAGCCATTTGAACATATATTTATTTAATTCTCTTAGAAAAACAGTTTCCCAAAAACTTCAACAAAAATTTGGAATGGTTTCTCCAAAAGACTTAAGCCATTTAGAATATCCTTCTTAAATCTCTTAGTAGAATGGTTTTCCAATAACCTCAACAAAAAATTGAAGAGGTTTATCCAAAATCCTCAAGCCATTTGGAAAATTATTTTTTTAAATCTCTTAGAAGAACAGTTTTCCAAAAACTTCAAAAAAAATTTGGAAAGGTTTCTCCAAAACCCTCAAGCCATTTGGAAAATTCTTCTTAAATATCTTAGAAAAACGGTTTTCCAAAAACCTCAACAAAAATTGGGAAAGGTTTTTCCAAAAGCCTTAAGCCATTTAGAACATTATTTTCTTAAATCTATTATCAAAAAGGTTTTACCATAAACCTCAAGACATTTGGCCAATTATTTTTAGAATCTCTTAGCAAAAAGGTTTCACCATAAACCTCAAGATATTTGGCCAATTCTTTGTAGAATATCTTAGCACAAAGGTTTTGCCAAAAACCTCAAGATATTTGACCAATTCTTTGTATAATATCTTAGCTCAAAGGTTTCGTCATAAACCTCAAGAAATTTGGCCATTAAAATATCTTAGCAAAGGCACCAAACCCCTTTGATCAAATTTCAATTTCATTTCAAAGGCTTCAAACCCCTTTGGTCAATTTTCCATTCCTTACTTTATCACCTTAGCATAGATCTTGTACATTCAACATCAAAAACAATAAAAATACAAAAACAATAACAATAATAATAAAAACAAAAATAATCAAAACCATCCATCAACGATGTATCTTGCATTTTATTTTCCTCTTTTTCTCTTTGTATTCTACTTCTTTTTCCTCCACATATACCTTATTTGGATCTATATCAATATTTTATTATCATGCTTTGAGTGGCTACATACCTTTGATATGATTCTCTTTCTTCTCTTCTTTTATTCCACATTCTTTCATTCTTTGTGAATGTTGTATAGTCATGATTTGAGTAGCTACCTACCTTTGATTTGATCATATTTTATTCTTTTCATTATTCTATCTATGTCTCTTTTTTTTCCCTATCAATGTTGTATGGTCATGCTTTGATTTAAACCCTTAATACATATTATCAATGCTGTCCATTCTATGGGATGTTTTTTTTTACCATATTCTATTATTTTTATATGGGCACAAGCTAATCTGCATGGTTCTTGCATGATTAGTTTTTGTCTTTGTTAGTTCTATTTTGCGTATTTCTTTTCTGATGGTCATAATATTAGGCTTCCATAGTTTAGTTTGGCTGTATTCTGTTGGAAGAGTAGGTCTTGGCCCTTTTTGTTGTCAGTTTAAACTTTTAGGGCTTGGCCTTTGTCCAATTGGTCAGTGGACCCTATTTTGTAAAATGGTTTTGGGTCAACCAGTTAAAACCCGGTGTTAATTATAATATTCTCTTACTTACCAAAAAAAAAATATATTTGAAGAATATAGATTAAGGGTTTATAATAAAAGTGCAATTCATAAAATAATTTATATTGAAATAGATGTATATTAAATATGAGATATGAAAGTGCATTTCATAAAGTAATTTATATTGAAATAGATATATATTAAAGATAAAATATGGAAGCTTTTAGAGTATTTTATAAAGGAATTTAACATAGATTATATTTGGAATCCATTTATTATGTTATAAGTAGGGTTTAACATAGTTTATATCAAATAAAGGTAGATTATGTTTAATTAATGGAAACATGGTTTATTTTGTAAATGGTGGATTATGTTGTTAGGTGAATAACATAGTTATATTGAATACTCATGGATTATGTTAGAATGTAAATAACATGGCCTATGTTGGAAGGATGGTTTATGTTAAATATAGATTAAGGAAAATAATGGAAGGATGTTTCATTATGGATTTATATTTGGATAAATCTAGAGAGATGTTATAATGGTTTAGCATATAGAAAATATATTGATGTTATAATGGTTTAGCATCTAGAAAATATATTGATGTTATAATGGTTTAGCATCTAGAAAAAAATTACTAGATTAACTAAAGGTATGGGACTTTAGTTAGTTTAGTAAATGGAAATTGGATTATTGGATTGACTAAAGGTATGGGACTTTAGTTAGTTTGGTAAATAAAGTTAGATTCTCGATTTAATTAAAAAGTGTGGACTTTAGTTAAATTGATAGACGGAAATATTCTTATGTGGAATCTGGTACTAATTGTATAAGTACAATAAAGTAATTATGGATATTGTTATGTGGATTAATTGAGCAATCCATGGTAAATTCATATGAACTATGTGTTCTACACATTTTATTGACATACATTTGGGAGAAAAGATCATGGGATACCTTGTATTTATTTAGACCAAACTTATGCAATAAATAAAAATTTGGAGACTGGATTTTCCCATAAGGATTTTCCCTAGGATATATATTTTTTTATGGATATTGAGTCTTTCTTTCTATTGCTTTAATGTACCTCTATAATGAAGTTTTCCATATTTCCTTATAATGTGACTTTTTATGGTGGATTCCTATGTTTGTTTTGGATAGATATTCTAATAGATATTATTATTTGGTTGTTCTATATTAGATAAGCTTTGTGGTTGTTTGTATGTGATAGTGTTGATGTTGTTAATTACTTTAAAATATATATAGTAGTAAATAGCGAAATACCTCAACCAGTTGAGTGATGGGGTTGTTGCACATGGTATTAGAGCAATAAGGTGTAGTACGATATACTTACATGAAATGAAATCTAAGAAACAATGGAGTAGAGGTTTCCTTGTAATGTGCTAAGGATTAGGTATATTTATATACATGCCTTTACTTAGTTAAGCTTGTAACGAACCAAAAACACACAAACAAAAAATACAAAAATAAAAAAAGTTATTTTTTTTACTAAGGAAAGGGATACATGAACCCCTAACCCAACTAGTATTTACCTAAAGTTTCGATCCCCTAATTTTTCCTTCAAGCTACATTACACGAGGTTCTCGAACACAATCTCGTCTATATAGGCATACCATGTGTTACTAGAAATAAGCCCATATATCCCATCACTCTTGATGAGCTATACTTATCACCCTTAGTCCATCAAATGTATACACACATCTCCATACCATATACAAATTATTATGTGTAGGTATACTACGAGTATTACGAGTTAAGCTATCTATCTCATCTACATGACGAGCTATCTTAACTCAGATGTAGTCTCTCCACAACTTAGTCCTTTATCTCCCTAAAGAGTCTCAATTCTCTTAGGTCTCCTATATTCACCCTAAGGGGTTCTCAATTTTCCATAGGTCACCTATAAGTTCACCCTAGAAATATACTCTTATATTTCTAATATCAAGCAACCAAACAAGAATAAAACTAGAAACTAAAACAACAAAGAGTAATTGCTAAGCATCCTAAAAATAAAGAATGATTAACACTAAAAGAGAATCATCTACATAGTATAACCAAATACAAAAATAAAGTAAAAGTACCTTCTCTAAACCAATAAACAATTATCACATTAAATATTGCATGGTAAATCCTTCTTACTTTAAATAATATTACATTAACTGCATTGGGGATATCTCCTCACAATTCTAGTCTACTTGAGCATAAGTAAAATAACATAATATACAATTACCTATCCTTTGTTTCCATTGAACGCCTTGTTTCTCCTTGCTTCCCATCGATTATTTGAAGGTAGTAGGGTATCAAGGTACTCATGGTTTACGATAGGCATACCTTTAAATGCATCTATTCATTTACTTTTCCAAATTGCAACTATACAAAATTCAATTAAGTTTCCAACCATCTAACGCATAATGGTTATTATAAAAGATCCTTTACTTTTATCTTCATCTCTCAAACTCCCTTAGAGATTCATCCAACATGTACTACTTATATCAAGGTATAACTTTAATCAAATTCATTCATGTCTTAAAACAATAAAGTCCCATACATTTAACCTCTAAAACAATCCCTTTCTTTTTCATTCCCTAAATCAAAGCCCCATAACTTAAATTCAAAGAATAAATCTACATCCTTTTTAATACATAAATTCCAATCAAATCAATTATTATTTTAAAGGATTAAAGTACCATACCTTTAATCTCTAAAAAAATCATTCATCCCTAAATCAAAGTCCCATAACTTCAATTTAAAAAATAAATCTACATCCTTTTTAATTCACAAATTCTAATCAAATAAATTACTATTTTAAAGCATTAAATTCCCATACCTTTAACTCTAAAAAAATCATTCATTCATTCCCTAAATCAAAGCCCCATAACTTCAATTCAAAGAATAAATCTACATCCTTTTTAATTCACAAATTCCAATAAAATTAATTACTTTTTTAAATTATTAAATTCCCATACCTTTAACCTCTAAAACAATCCCTTTCTTTTTCATTCCCTAAATCAAAGCCCCATAACTTGAATTAAAATAATAAATCTACATCATTTTTAATTCATAAATTCCAATCAAATCAATTATTGTTTTAAATTCCAATCATTTTTTCTCTTTGGCCGTGATGTTGCAACCTTTGGCCACGATAATGCAACATGTCATGATATCGCGACACTTTTTCTCCTTGGTCGTGATAATGCAACATGTCACGATTTTGCGACACTTTTTCCTCATTTGGCCATGGCAATGCAACTTGTCGCAATATCACGACACTTTTTCTCCTTTGGCCATGGCGTTGCAACTTGTCACGATATCACAACATCTTTTCTCCTTGGCCGCGATGTTGCAACTTGTTGCGATATCATGACACTTTTTCTCCTTTTGCGCGACATTGCAACTTGTCACGATATTGCGAAACCTTTTCTCTTATAGTCATGATGATGCAGCATGTCGCGATATCGCAACACTTTTCCTCTTGTGGCCGCGACAATGCAACATGTCGCGATATCACAACATATTTTCTTCTTTGTCCTCGACGATTCAACTTGTCACGATATCATGACACCTTTCCTCCTCTAGCCGCGATGACAAAAATTGTCGCGATATCGCAACACTTTTCTTTTCTGGTAGTGACGTTGCAACATGTCATGATTTCATGACACTTTCTCTCCTTCGGCCGTAGTGCTGCATCTTGTCGCGATATCGCGACATCTTTTTCTCCCTTGGTCACGACGGCACAACATGTCGCAATATCGCAACACCTTTTCCTCCTTGCTTTCCTATATGCTTGGAACCGCGAAAATGCAACATGTCGTGATATCGCGACACCTTTCTTCTTGTGGTGTTTGACTTTTTATCTATTCTTTAGCTCTTGGGCCTCTTCGGTCGGTTTGATTAACATGTAAATTTATACTTGTACAAGGTTTAGGGACATTTCAACACCGTTTCAACCAATCAAAAAAAAATTATTGTTTTAAAGAATTAAAGTCCCATACCTTTAATATCTAAAACAATCATTCATTCATTCCCTAAATCAAAGCCGCATAACTTCAATTTAAAAAATAAATCTACATCCTTTTTAATTCACAAATTCAAATCAAATCAATTACTATTATAAAGCATTAAAGTCCCATACCTTTAACTCTAAAACAATCATTCATTCATTCCCTAAATCAAATCCCCATAACTTCAATTCAAATAATGAATCTACATCCCTTTTAGTTCACAAATTCCAATCAAATCAATTTATTTTTTAAATTATTAAATTCCCATACATTTAACCTCTAAAACAATCCCTTTATTTTCCATTCCCTAAATCAAATTCCCATAACTTCAATTCAAATAATAAATCTACATCCTTTTTAATTCATAAATTCCAATCAAATCAATTATTGTTTTAAATAATTAAAGTCCCATGCCTTTAATCTCTAAAACAATCATTCATTCATTCCCTAAATCAATACCCCATAACTTCAATTTAAAAAATAAATCTACATCCTTTTTAATTCATAAATTCTAATCAAATAAATTACTATTTTAAAGCATTAAAGTCCCATACCTTTAACTCTAAAACAATCATTAATTCATTATCTAAATCAAATCCCATAACTTCAATTCAAAGAATAAATCTACATCCATTTTAATTCACAAATTCTGATCAAATCAATTACTTTTTTAAATTATTAAATTCCCATACCTTTAACCTGTAAAACAATCATTCATTCATTCCCTAAATCAAAGCCCCTTAACTGCAATTCAAATAATAAATCTACATCCCTTTTAATTCACAAATTCCAATCAAATCAATTATTGTTTTGAAGCATTAAAGCCCCATACCTTTAACCTCTAAAACAATCATTCATTCATTCCCTAAATCAAAGCCCCATAACTTCAATTCAAATAATAAATCTACCTCCTTTTTAATTAAAATCTCCTAAGATAATCAACATTAATCAAAGGTTCCTTTTTAATTAAAATCCTTCAATATATTTCATATAAATCAAAGGTTCCTTTCTAATTAAAATCCTTCAATATATTTCATTTAAATCAAAGGTTCCTTTCTAATTAAAATCCTTCAATATATTTCATATAAATCAAAGGTTCCTTTCTAATTAAAATCCTTCAATATATTTCATTTAAATCAAAGGTTCCTTTCTAATTAAAATCCTTCAATATATTTCATATAAATCAAAGGTTCCTTTCTAATTAAAATCCTTCAATATATTTCATTTAAATCAATGGTTCCTTTCTAATTTAAATCCTTCAATATATTTCATTTAAATCAAAGGTTCCTTTCTAATTAAAATCCTTCAATATATTTCATTTAAATCAAAGGTTCCTTTCTAATTAAAATCCTCATATAAATCAAAGGTTCCTTTCTAATTAAAATCCTTCAATATATTTCATATAAATCAAAGGTTCCTTTCTAATTAAAATCCTTCAATATATTTCATATAAATCAAAGGTTCCTTTCTAATCAAAATCCTTCAATATATTTCATTTAAAACAAAGGCTCTAGTTTAATTAAATTACACAATGAATCTTTCTAAGCCAAGATCTACAACAAAAGGCTAACATCCTCCATGGCGGATGTGGAACAACCTCTACAAAACTATAGTCCAAACAAAATAGAACCAGATACTATGTTTTTACTTCTTTTGCCACTAAAATTATGTAACAACAGAGTTCCCCACAAAGGCGAATGGTCTTATGCTACAAGCAACGTTTTCTAAACCCAACCCTTTTTCTAAACACAGGTGATTTTCCTAAAGGCGATGCTCCCAAACGCAATGCTCTTTCTTGGAGTATGAGTGGTTTTCCCACTGCAGCAGACGTCTCTAAAAAAAGGTTCCTACTCTTGGAACATGGTGCTTTTAAATACATAGTTCTCTCTAACTCCCACAATGCTCTCGTAAATGTAGTGCCCTCTAACACTTACATCACTCTCTTCGACATATAGTGGCCATCACTTATGTATAGCGCTCTCTCTAAACACATAGTGGCCATCATATATGTACAACTCTCTCTCTAAACACACAGTGGCCATCAAATGTATAATGCTCTCTCTCTAAACACATAGTAGCCATTAAATGCATAAAACTCTCTTTAAACATATAGTGGCCATCAAATGCATAGCTCTCTCTCTCTAAACACACAGTGGCCATCAAATGCATAGTGTTCTCTCTAAACTTATATGCAGGTGATTTCTAATATTTTCCCATGGATTTTCATGCTACAAGGAAGTATAACTAAGGGAGCAAAACCAAGTTTCGAACTAAGACATTCACCATACCAACGCAAGTAAAAATGGATTTAAAGTTTAAAACACTCCAACCTTAATACTTATGTGGAGATGGAAATCTGGTGGTGTCTTGGCTGCCTCTCCTCCTTGGTTGTAGTGCATTCTTCTCTATTCCCTGGTACCTGGTGTGCATATCCTATATCCTCCCTTCGTCCTCTCTCCTTCCCCTTCCTTATTCCATTTTCCTTTTTCCTTACATGCACCTTATGTGATTCCTTGCTCCAGGTGGCCAGTTTGCCATCCTTCTCAAACCTTGAGCCCAACCTCAAGCCCCCTTCCTTCAATGCTTCGTCCCTTATCCTCTGGTAGTAAGGAGTTCCCTTTTCCATAATTTCCATCTTCGAAAATTAGTATCCCCCTAGATTATTTTTATAGGTTACACTATATAGGGGAAAGGGATATTTACATTTTTTTAAATGAAGAATGATACTTTTAAATAAAATATCATTTACATGATATTTATCACCATTAAAATATATTTCTTTTATTTACACAATTTCACAACTGCTTTTTCAGTAAAATAAAAGGTATATATTTCTTAAATGGGTTTTCTTTCATTTATTTCAATTAACTAAAGTCTTTTAATGAATTTTCCATTATCATTAAAATGAACACCTTTAATTAATTTAAATGAAATATCGTTTATTAATTGCAATGAAGTTTACTAATGAGCTCAAATGAGTCAAAAACTATTTAATTAAAACCTCATTAATTAATTTAAAGGAATATTTATTTAGCATATAAATTTAATTTTCTTTTCTTCATAAGAATGATACTCTACTTTCACTTTAACATGAAAGTTTACTTTATGCATCCACATACATTTTGCATTTGTTCTCGCATAGAAATCCCAACATTAAGCTACCCAAGCTATGATGCGGTATAGAGAAAACAAATTTATAAAACAACAAAGAGGGAATCTTTCCATCAACCCAATCACCTATCTTAGCCAAATATTTTACGATAGCTACTAGGCTATCAACTAAATCTCAAGGTGATCAATCATCGATGATTATCCCTTCTGACAATGCATGCCTATATAAAGGTATCTACCCATGTTACCTCTGAGTACCTTAATCATAATTTCCCCTGATCTTAAGTACCCTCATTTTTTATGGGTTATTTAGCCTACTCCACCTATGAGTGTACCTGATCCTACACACTTGTAAATATGTTAACGATAACACATTCTTATAAATAAAAAAACATCATATAGTTGGTTCAATTGTTCAAACTAGGGATCATCACATCATAGGTTAATACATTTTTTCTTTGTGCCCTAAAATCTGCTAGGGAGGGTCATGACATCCACCCCCACTAGAATTAAACATCATCCTTGGTGTTTCCTGTTTTCCTTTTGTTTTTAATAGAAAGTAAACATTATTACATCATATAGCTTCAAGCAAAAAGGGAAAATGTTTTCACATAACCTCCACTTTCTCCCAAGTGGTAATCTTCTCAGAGAACCGGTCCCACTGTACCTTACACTATTCGAGAGTCTGATTCCATAGATATTTAGAAAGAAACACAAGAAACTTCACTGGTAGTACTTCAATGGTCTTTGAATTTACCATCTATAAATTATAAATATTCCATACATGTTTAGGATCAACAACATATTTCCTAAGCAATCATATATGGAAGGTGTTATGTATTTTGGATAGATTAGGTGGTAATGCAAATCGGTATGCAACCAGACTAATATTTTTCATGATCTCAAAGGGCCCCACAAAATGTGGATCCAACTTTGTGGATTTGATACCACTCTTCTTTGGCTTAACCCTCAAGAACACCTTATCTCCAATAGAATACTCTCTTGAAGTCCTTTTTAGATATGCATAACTCTTCAGCCTATCAATAGCTTCTTTAAGCCTTTGTCTAATATCCTTTAGCTAATCTTCCATTACCCTGATCATTTATGGCCCAATCACAACTTGATATTCTAGGTTATCCCAAGACAATGGTGTTCTACACTTTCATCCATACAAGGTATCAAAAGGTGTCATTCCTAGCGAGGAGTGTTGTCCATTATTGTAGGCAAACTCTACCAAAGGTAAACAATATTCCCATCAAGATTTGCGATCTTGTAGTACATGCAGAGCATATATTCCAGAACTTGGTTTACCCGCTCCATTTGGCCATCGATTTTAGGGTGGTATGCTGAAATCATATTCAATTTCGTACCAACTACACTATGAAGGGATTTCTAGAATTCAAAAGTGAATTTGGAGTCTCTATCTGAGATAATTACCTTAGGAAATCCATGCAATCGAAATACCTTTTTGATAAATTTTCTAGCCACTACCTGAGCATTTTCCTTGGTATTTTTTGGTATGAAATGGGTAACCTTAGTCAATTTGTCAACCACTTCAAAGATGGTATCATGTTAGTACCGAGTCTTGGGTAAACCCACTATAAAATCCATAGATATAACATGCCATTTTTGCATAGGTATATCATCCAGATATAGTTTTCATATAGGATGTTGATGTTCTACGTTAAATTTCTGACAATCGAGGTATTGAGCAACAAAATCCATGATGTCCTTATTCATTCCTACCCAAAATAAGGTTCTTTTCATGTTTTCTCGTATTTTGGCTCCTCCTAGATGAGCAGAATAATGAGATCTATGGGCTTCTTGCATTATCAAGTTCCTTAAATCACCCATATCCGGTATGATTACCCTTCCCTTATAACACAAAAAGTCATCTTTCACACTAAATTCCTTATTTTCCTCAGGATATTTGTTCATCCTAACTCAAATTCCTTGGCAATACTCATCCTGAGATTGCTTCTATCTTACTCGATCCATTAGATCCATGTGGATTTTAGTTATGGCTGCTATATATTTCCTTCTACTCAAAGCATCAACTACTTTATTATATTTTCCTTTTATATACTCAATTTCAAAATTATACTCAGTGAGAGATTCCACCTATCTTCTCTATCTCGCATTAAGTATTGGTTGGGTGAATATTTATCATAGACTTTGATGTTCTATATTTAACTCAAAGGGCCTTCCCACCAAGTAGTGGCACCAAATATTTAAAGCATGCATCATTGCAGCTAGCTCTAAATCATGCATAGCATAATTAACTTCATGCTTTTTGAGCTTCCTTGAAGTATTTGCCACTACTGACTCCTCTTGTGAGAGTACCCCACCCAACCCATCTATTGATGCATCAGTGCACACTAAAAAGTCTCCTTGAGGATCGATAACATTTAGTATTGGTGCATTAGGAAGCCTATGATTTAGTAGTACAAAGGTAACATCACACTTATTTGACCACTTGAATTCCTTTCCCTTCTTCTAAAGGTTATTTATGGGTCTATAAATCTTGGAGTAGTCCTTTATATAACATCTATAGTAGCCCATTAACCCCATGAAACTTTACACTTCAGTAATATTAGTAGGGGATGGCCAATTCAGAATAGCCTCAATATTCTCTAGGTCCACAACAATTCCCTTTGCTAAAATTATGTGTCCAAGATATCGTACCTCTAGAACATAGAATTCACTCTTAGCCAGATTTCCATAAAGTTGATTCTTCCTTAACAATTCTAACATGATCCGAATATTTTTAGTGTGTTCTTCTTTATCTCAAGAGTATATAAGGATATCATCTAGGAACCAAGACAAATTGGTCCAAGTATCTTATGAACACATTGTTTATTAACTTCATTAAAGCATCTGGGACATTAGTCAATCTAAAGGGTATAATCGTAAACTCATAATACCCATACCTAGTCTTAAATGTCATATTGTGAGTGTCTTCCTCATGAATCATTAGCTGGTGATACCCTGACCTCAAATAAATCTTAGTAAACACCTCGACATCTTTTAGTTGATCAAATAAATCTTCAATCATAGGTAAAGGATATTGATTCTTGATTGTAGCCTTATTTAGCATTATGTAATCAATACACAATCGTAGCAAACCGTAATTCTTTTTCATGAACAAAACTGATGCACCCCACGGTGACACACTTGGTTTTATCAAACCCTTATCCAATAATCCTTGCAATTGAACCTTCAATTATTGCATTTTAATAGGATTCATCCTATACGAGGATCTATGAATAGTTTCGACTCCCGTCGTAAGTTCTATTGTGAAGTTAAATTCCCATACAAGAGGTAGCCCAGGTAGGTCCTTTGGAAATACATCCTGAAAATCCTATAAAATTGGATGTTGTCTTAGTATTTCTCCTTTTTTGTAGTATTCCACTTCATTAAGTTTTACCACATACACTATTCCTCCTCTCTTTAGGGTCTTTTTTAATTACATAGTAGACAACATCTGAGGTTCAAACACCCCTTGTTTGCTATGAATTCTTAGTATCTTTCTACCTTCTTCTGAATAGTCAATCCATCAGTCTTGAAATTTGACTAAGGCTTTGAGCCTATAGCCAATACATCCCTAGGACCACATCAAAGGCATGTAGGGGAGCTACATATAAACAACATTCTATAGTCCCATTATATAGATTGATCTCTACCATAGGATAACATTGGTTCATCGAGTAGGTCTACCCAGAACCGTAATCAGCCTTCCACCCTTGAGTCAAATATTCAAGCCTTTTCGACATAGTCCTTGCTAGAATAGATGAAATAAAACTATTACTGGCCCCAATATCTATCAAAATATTTAATTATTTATTAAAAACCTTACCTTTCATAATTAATTGGGTGGGTTGTCCCTCTAGCTTGTGCTTCCCGGTTGTAGCATAGATCTGATGTTCCGGTTCCTTCCCTTTTGCATTAGCTATGCTAGTCCCTGCTCGATATGGACACTGATTATGGTAATGAGGTCCTCGAAAATTATAGCACCCTTCCTTGAGTCCTTGTTGTTTTTTAGGTTTCTCATTCCATTTTTTAACTGTTGGAGTTGGATCTTGTGACTTATGTGGTTGAGGTTTCGTGTTATTGGGTTTGTTATATTTCTTATAAAAGTTCTTGAACTTCTTCTAATTTTCGTAAGGTTTCTTCTCAAGATTTTTGGGGTTCTTAGTTTTTTGCTCTTAATCGACCTCTTATTTTACAAACCCATTACTATTCCTCTTATTTAGCTCCTACCGAGCTTGCTCGAGCAGAGTTTCATATTTATAACATAAGTGTAACTCTGCTATCTTTGCTAGGTCATATACCTTTTGTAGTGATTTAGGCTTCTGCATATCTACATCATGCTTTAACCTAGATTTCAATCCATGAGTGAACTTGTGAACTCATATTTTCTCATTATAAATAGGTACATATTTGAATAGTCTTACCAGCTTCTTATAGTACACCTCTACTATGTTGGTTCCTTATCTTAGACTAGCAAATTCTTCAAAATTTAAGGCATAGAAATTCTCTGTTAGGAATATTTTATTAAATATATTTATAAATTCTTCTCATGGGGTGTCAATATGTTCAATCTTAGTTTTCTCATAGTGGGATTCCCACCATTCCAAAGCAACCCCTTCTAGGTTAATTGTAGCTCAAAGTATTTGGGTTCCTGATGAGTAGCCTTTTACCTAAATTGAACATCTTCTTCTCTTATCCATGCTTCCACTACATCCCCATTGTCCTCTCCATCAAACTTGGAGATACTGATGTTTTTCATGTCCCTAGCTATTTTATTTTTCGCTAAGGTTTTGGCTTGCACTTGTTCTACAATTAGTCCACTATCTAGACCAATCTCTAAGCCTTGAACTTGTGAATTCTAATATGCAACCATTTATAGCAACTGTCTTATCTAATCCTGCATAGCAAAGATCGTAGTGATGAGGTCTTCTACCACCCTATTGGGGCTTTTTGGTTCCCCATCCTAGTTTTCTTCCTTGATATTACTTTGTTGAGTTTTTCTAGGCATAGGACTCCCTCTTCTAGTCTTAGGTGGCATCTTAACCTGATTCCATCCAAAAAATAAGATTAGATTATAGTTTCATCTTAAATTGTACCTCTAATTCAAGCCATCATACAAAGTTCTCTTATTATATGCATTAACAACCTAACTTAGGGTAATATCCCAGGTTAGGATGTGTCATTCATATCGAATCCTATACTAAGGTATACTAACATGCACTATACCTTTGGGTTTATGCCCAGAATATTCTATCAAATAGGGTATTCTAGATCATCCTATCTTTAGTCCTTTTCTTAAGCAAACCTTTATTGGATACATCTAATTTCCTTTAGCACACGTAGAAGTTCTATACCCTTACACCTAGATATCTGATACCAGATGTAACAACCCAAAAATACACAAAAAAAAAATACAAAAATAAAAAAAAATGACTAAAAAGAGGGATACATGAACCCTTCATGAACCCCTAACCCAACTAGTATTTACCTAAATTTTTGATCCCCTAAGTTTTCCTGAAAGCTACATCTCACAAGGTGCCCTAACACAAGCCCATTTGTGTAGGTGTACCATGTGTTACTGCAAATAAGCCCATATATCCCATCACTCTTGATGATCTAGACTTATCACCCTCAGTCCATCGAAGGTATACACGCATCTCCATACCATACACAAATAATTATGTGGAGATATGCTACGAGTATTGTGATTTAAACTATATATCTCATCTACACGATGAGCTATCTTAACTCAGATGTAGTCTCTCCACAACTTAGTCTTTTATCTCCCTAAGGGATCTCCCTAAGGGTGTTCCCTTAGAGAGTCATCCAACATGTACTACTTAGATCAAGGTCTAAATTTAATCAAATTCATTCATATCTTAAAGCATTAAAGTCCCATACCTTTAACCTCTAAAAAAATACCTTTCTTTTTCATTCCCTAAATCAAATCCCCTTTACTTCATTTCAAATAATAAATCTACATCCTTTTTAATTCATAAATTCTAATCAAATCAATTACTATTTTAAATCATTAAAGTCCCATACCTTTAATCTCTAAAACAACCATTCATTCATTCCCTAAATCAAAGCCCCATAACTTCAATTCAAATAATAAATCTACATCTCTTTTAATTCATAAATTCCAATAAAATCAATTACTATTTTAAAGCATTAAAGTCCCATACCTTTAACTCTAAAATAATCATTCATTCATTCCATAAATCAAAGCCCCATAACTTCAATTCAAATAATAAATATACATCCTTTTTAATTCACAAATTTCAATCAAATAAATTACTATTTTAAAGCATTAAAGTCCCATACCTTTAATATCTAAAACAATCATTCATTCATTCCCTAAATCAAATCCCCATAACTTCAATTCAAATAATAAATCTACATCCTTTTTAATTCACAAATTCCAATCAAATCAATTATTGTTTTAAAGCATTAAAGTCCCATACCTTTAACCTCTAAAACAATCATTCATTCATTCCCTAAATCAAAGCCCCATAACTTCAATTCAAAGAATAAATCTACCTTATTTTTAATTAAAATATCCTAAGATAATCAACATTAATCAAAGGTTCCTTTTTAATTAAAATCCTTCAATATATTTCATATAAAAGAAAGGTTTCCTTTCTAATTAAAATCCTTCAATATATTTCATTTAAATCAAAGGTTCCTTTCTAATTAAAATCCTTCAATATATTTCATTTAAATCAAAGGTTCCTTTCTAATTAAAATCCTTCAATATATTTCATATAAATCAAAGGTTCCTTTCTAATTAAAATCCTTCAATATGTTTCATATAAACCAAAGGTTCCTTTCTAATTAAAATCCTTCAATATGTTTCATTTAAAACAAAGGTTCCTTTCTAATTAAAATCCTTCAATATATTTCATTTAAATCAAAGATTCCTTTCTAATTAAAATCCTTCAATATATTTCATTTAAATCAAAGATTCCTTTCTAATTAAAATCCTTCAATATATTTCATATAAATCAAAGGTTCCTTTCTAATTAAAATACTTCAATATATTTCATTTAAATCAAAGGTTCCTTTCTAATTAAAATCCTTCAATATATTTCATTTAAAATAAAGGCTTCAGTTTAATTAAATTACACAGTGAACCTTTCTAAGCCAATATCTACAACCAAAGGCTAACACCCTCCATGGCGGATGTAGAACAACCTCTGCAAAACCTAGATTTCAAACAAAATAGAACCAGGTACTATATTTTTACTTTTGTCACCACTAAACTTATGTAACAATAGAGTTCCCCACAAAGGTGGATGGTCTTCGGCTACAAGAAGCATTTTTTAAATCCAAGCCTTTCTCTAAACACAAGTGATTTTCCTATAGGCGGTGCTCACAAACACAACGCTCTTTCTTGGAGTATGAGTGGTTTTCCCACTACAGCAGATGTCTCTAAAATAGGGTTCAAGGCAACCTCAGGTTTAAATCCCATCACCCACCAACAATTTGTGGATGACACCTTGCTGAAAACTAAATCTTCAGTCTCTGAAGCCAAAAACATCAAGGGTATTCTCAATATGTATGAGGAAGTAGTTGGGCAAAAGATCAACTACACCAAAAGTAAGATTCATTTCATCAGCACCCTTGCTAGACGATAGACCAATATTACGAGCATATTGGGGTGCTCCATTGTTGATTTTCCAACATCTTATCTGGGCCCACCCATGTTCAAGGGGAGGCCTCAACAAAAAATTTGGAACAATGTCACTGACAAGATTCATAAGAAGTTGGCAAGATGGAAGGGGGCCCTACTCTCTAGTGCGGGCAAAGTGACTTTGGTCAAGTTGGTCCTACAGAGCATCCCCACCTACTTTTTGTTAGTGTTAAAAATACCTGCTATGGTAGGAGAAGCTATTGAAAAACTCCAAAAATAGTTCCTATGGTCGGGTAATGCTAATCATAAAAAATTTCACTTAGTAGCCTAGAATAAAGTCTGCTCTCCTAAAGACATGGGAGGTCTGGGATTGTGAAATACAACCATCACAAATCAAACCCTCCTGGATAAGCAATCTTGTAAGGTGGTTACAAATGCTAAAATAGAGTGGGTAACCATTTTCAAAAGGAAATACCTACAACAACACCCATTCCTTGAAAAAAAGACCCCTCGCTATGGGTCCCACTTTTGGAAATCCATCAGCCACACTAAGAAGCTGGTGCAACAGGGATCTTCGTGGTAACTAGGAGATGGTAAGACCATCAATTTTTGGAAAGATGCATGGGCCAAAAAAGAACCACTCATCAGTGATCCCAACTTATCCCCCATTTAGCACCTCATCGATAGGAAGTATGAAGCTCATGTTGTCGATTTCATCACTTTTGACCAAGGATCCCGTGGTTGGAAAAAGGTTTAGTTTAGAATTAAGAATTATGTGATTAACAAAGGCCTTGCCACTCTCATGGACATATTCAAAGCTAACTTCATACCCCAAACCTTGAAGGAGGATGAACGTTGTTGGAAGGGGTCGAGTGATGGGGAATTCACGGTCAAAAATGCTGCCCAGATGTTAGAAAACACTTTTATTGGCACTAAGAAAGATGACAGCCAAACTCTAGCCAAGAGTGTGTGGCTCAAGCTGTTGATCCCAAAAGTGGAAAATTTTGTTGGCTTGCTGCTCATAACAAAATTTTTACCACTGATAACTTGATCCATAGAGCAATTATAGTCCCCAATAGGTGCTACCTCTGTACTAAAGCTTGGGAATCCACACAGCATCTCCTCCTGGACTGTCCCTTTGTCGATAATGTGTTATCCATTTTTATCAACAAATTCCAGGTCTGCTAGACCCAACCCAAGACTGTTGCTGAAATGTTCATTCAATGGCCAAGAATTTTCAAAAACTCTAGACTTCGATTCCTTTGGAGTTCCATGCTTCACCATGCGGTCTAGAAAATTTGGTTGGAATGTAATAACCACATGTTCAAAGAGGATACCAAGAATCTGGAAGATTTCAATAGAGCACTATCCCTAGCTATCAAAAATAGTAGTCTGATTTCGTGCGAAGAGGTTCCCAACTATGGGTTGGAATCCCTTCTTTTTTCTTCCCTTAATATTCCCATAGATTGTTGCAGAATCCAAAAGACTGGTAACTCCCGAATCCTGGCTGAATAGACCCCTCCCCTATAGGGATGGCTCAAATTCAACTTTTATGGTGCTTCAAAGGGAAATCCAGGGAGATCTGGGGCAGGAGGTGTCATCAGAGACCACACATGAAGCATAATCAAAGCATTCTCAAAAAATTTTGGGACCCAAACCAAAAATTATGCAGAAGCTAGAGCCCTATGGAGGAGCATCATGTAAAGTAGAACCTTTCCCAAGCCAATCATATTTGAAGATGACTCATCTGTGATTATTGGTCACATTACCAAAAACAACTCAAGGGGGAAGAACATTCAGAATATAATTCAGGAGTGCCAATTACTCCTCAACAACAACCCCCAAAGTCAAATCAACCATGTTATTAGAGAAGCCAACAAAGTGGTTGACATTCTCGCTAACAAAGTTGTTAATCAGTCAAACTTGATCATCTGAGAAGAATATTTCCCTCAAGAAGTTATCTCTAAAGCAAATCAGGATGTGGAAAGTTGAATCTTTGTTAATCAGGATGACGCTGCTCAATAGAAAAAGAACAAGAAATCCCAGTAACCTAAGAGGATGTTAGATAGACAGGTAGACTGTCTGGTGTATGTCCTTCAGCTGTATCTTTTTATTTTGTGTCCCTTATCTTAAGGGTTGTCTTTCGAATATAAGATATGTTGTATGTGGTGGAATTGTATTTGATAAGCTATTTTTTGGCCATTGCCAATGGAGGCCTCAGGTGTCTCATTTTGCTACTGATGTAATAGGTACAGGACCCTTCAACTCATAAAACAATAAAATATTTTTTACCTACCAAAAAAAAATAAAGGCTCCAGTTTAATTAAATTACATAGTGAACCTTTCTAAGCCAATATCTACAACCAAAGGCTAATGCCCTCCATGGCGGATGCGAAACAACCTCTACAAAACCTAGAGTTCAAAAAAAATAGAACCAAGTACTATGTTTTTACTTTTGTCACCACTAAAATTACGTAACAACAGAGTTCCCCATAAAGGCGGATGGTCTTAGGCTACAAGAAGCATTTTTTAAATCCAGCCCTTTCTCTAAACACAAGTGATTTTCCTATAGGCGGTGCTCGCAAACACAACGCTCTTTCTTGGAGTATGAGTGGTTTTCCCACTATAGCATATGTCTCTAAAATAAGGTTCTCACTCTTGGAACATGGTGTTTTTAAATACATAGCGCTCTCAAACTCCCACAATGCTCTCAGACACGTAGTGCCCTCGAACACTCATAGCGCTCTCTTTGACATATAGTGTCCATCACTTATGCACAATGCTCTCTCTCTAAACACATAATGGCCATCACATATGTACAATGCTCTCTCTAAACACACAACAACCTTCAAATTAATAACAATCTCTTTAAACACATAGTGGCCAGCAAATGCACAACACTCTCTCTAAACACACAATGGCCATCAAATGCACAATGCTCTCTCTAAACACATAGTGGCCATAAAATGCATAGTGCTCTCTCTAAACTTAGACATAGGTGCTTTCCAATATTTTCCCATGGATTTTCATGCTACTAGGAAGTATAACTAGGGGAGGAAAACCAAGTTTCGAACTAAGACATTCACCATACCAACGCAAGTAAAAATGGATTTAAAGTTTAAAACACTCCAACCTTAATACTTTTGTGAAGACAAAAATCCGATGGTGTCTTGGCTTCCTCTCCTAATTGTTTGTGGTGCATTATTCTCTATTCCCTGGTCCCTCATCTACGTCTCCTCTATCCTCCCTTCGTCCTCTCTCCTTCCCCTACCTTCTTCTATTTTCCTTTTTCCTTACTTGCACCTTACATGCTTCCTTGCTCCAGGTGGCATGTCTGTTGTCCTTCTCAAACCTTGATCCCAAAATTGAGCCCCCTTCCTTCAATGATTCATCCCTTATCCTCTAGAAGAAAGGAGTTCCTTTTCCCATAATTTCCATATTTGGAAATTAGTAGCCCCCTATATTATTTTCATAGGTTACACTATATAGGGAAAGGGATATTTACATTTTTTTAAACGAAGAATGGTGCTTTTTAAATAAAATATCATTTACATGGTATTTATCACCATTAAAATTTATTTATTTTAATTAAACAATTTCATAATTGCTTTTTCAGTAAAATAAAAGGTATATTTTTCTTAAATGGATTTTCTTTCATTTATTTCAATTAATTAAAGTCTTTTAATGAATTTTCCATTATCATTAAAATGAACACTTTTAATTAATTTAAATGGAATATCATTTATTAATTGCAATGAAGTTTACTAATGAGCTCAAATGAGTCAAACATTATTTAATTAAAACCTCATTAATTAATTTAAAGGAATATTTATTTAGCATATAAATTTAATTTGCTTTTCTTCATAAGAATGATACTCTACTTTCACTTCAACATGACAGTTTACTTTATGCATCCACATACATTTTGTAGTTGTTCTCCCATAGAAATCCTAACTTTAAGCTACCCAAGCCATGATGTAGTAGAGAGCAAATAAATTTATAAAACAACAAAGAGGAAATCTTTCCATCAACCCAATCACTTATCTTAGCCAAATATTTTACGATAGCTACTAGGCTATCAACTAAAGCTCAAGGTGATTAGCCATCGATGATTATCCCTTCTGAAAATGCATACCTATATGAAGGTATCTATCCATTTTACCTCTGAGTACCTTAATCATCATTTCCCCTGATCTTAGGTACCCTTGTTTTTGGTGGGTGATTCTTCCTGCTCCATCTACATGATCCTGCACACTTGGCAATATGTTAAAGATAACATGTCCTTATAAATCAACTAAACATTATATAGTTGGTTCAATTATCCAAACTAGATATCACCACATCATAGGTTAATACATTATTTTATTTATACCCTAAATTCTGTGAGGGAGGGTCATGACAAAGCTAAAGCCATAAAGACCTTAAACTACTAGTTGCGTAAAGCTAAAGTACATAGTCATGGGACTATAAGCCCCTCTAGATAAGGATATAGATATGACATGCTAGAATATTCCTTGGATAAGCTAAGGATTGTTTAAGTATTGGTCCTAAGAAAATTAACTTTAATCTGGTATAGTATCTTGTATAAAGTAAGCATAACCTTAACCATTAGCAAATGAGAGTAGCAAAAAATGATATAGATAACTTTAGCTATCTCAAGAGAGATATATGGATAGAGTCAACTCATAGATAAAAATGAGATAGATGACTTTAGATATCTCAAGGCAAGATAGATGGATAGAGTCATATCATAGCTAAAAATGAGATAGGTAACTTTAGCTATCTCAGGTGAGATAGATGGATAGAGTTAGCTCATAGCTAAAATGAGATAGATGACTTTAGCTATCTCAGGTGAGATAGATGGATAGAGTCAACTCATAGTAAAGGTGGGATGGATAACTTTAGCTATCTCATCGATGAAGGTGAGAAAAATATCTTAGAGTTAGATCATTGCAAGTGAAGTAACTAATCTTGGTTAACTTAATTGTACTTAAGAGTAGAGGAAGAATTTTATTATTTGGATTTGATCTTGCTTATCTAAAGAGGAACATGTAGGAAATATACTCTAGAGAGAATTATGGGGTCCTCTCCTTAATTTTATTAAATAAGGAACCAAAATTTGAGTTTAGTAGACACCTAAAAGGCATAAACAATCTATCTAAGAAGCAGATTTTGAGACTAGGAAGTAAGAAAATCATGTATAGTCTCAAGCCTCAAAGAAGGCACATAACGGTCTAACTTGAAATTCCTTGGATATAATGGAAAAAATAAATAAAATTTGATCTCTAGGTGAGAGTTGTGATAAATTCCAAGTCAAGAATAAAGGAAATCTCACAAAGAGTGAGATATTTGCATGAATGATGGACTCTTGTGCTTAAAAAATGGGGTATTGTTACCCAAAATTAATAGTTTGAGACTGTGTGTTATGCATAAATCATCGTATTTTCTTCATTCTTTTACCTTGAAAGTGCAAAATTGGGGAAACTAGGAGAAAAACCCCCTTATGGATAGATTCAAATAATGGTGTTGCTATTTCTATCACTCAATAATTAGGAATGTGTCTCCTATTGAGAAAATACAATCATAAATTTTTTTCTGGAAAACTCAATAAAGTCGAAGGCAAATATTACCCTTGATCTTATATCTTGGTAGCAATGATGTTTTGGAGGAAACACCTGGGATGGTGTTTAGCCTAGGGGGTATGATGTCATGACCCACCCTAGTGGGCCTTAGGGGCATAGAAACTGTGTACTATTTAAAGATAGATTGTACATAGTTTTCCAGTTATGGAATGTATAGAATAAATCCTAAGGACTATTGTATATGTACAATGGTGAAATTGCATATTATAAATAAAAAGAGTTTATTTATAATATAGATAATTATAATAGTAGAGTTATATATTATAAATAAAAGGGTTTATTTGTAATATATATAGACTATTATATATAATATTAATAAGAGAATTGTATATTATAAATATAAAAGAGTTTATTTATAATATAGATAATTATAATAGTAGAGTTATATATTATAAATAAAATAGTTTATTTATAATATAGATAATTATAATAGTATATATATATATATATATATATATATATATATATATATATATATATATATATTGCAAATGAAAGGGTTTATTTGTAATATATAGACTATTATATATAATCTTAATAAGAGAATTATATTATAAATAAAATAGGTTTATTTATAATATAGATAAGTATAATAGAAGAATCCCATGTTATAAATAAAAAGGTTTAATTATAGCATATACTATTATATATAATAGGAGAAAATAAAATATTATAATTAAAACGGTTTTATTATTATATAAACATTTAATAGGGGAAAGGTTTAATTATAATATAAACTATTATATATGAGAGCAAAATTATATATACTTATATAAATATATTCTTTCAAATCTATGCAGGGGTAAAGATGAATTTTATATTAACTATTTTAGAAAAAATGTCTCTTTGTCATATTTTTTGATAAATGCGATATATTTACAATTAAGGAAGGGGGATGAGTTTTTTTGACATGGATAGAAGGAGCCTTAAATGGGAAAGATAGTGGTAGTTAGATCTCATGGGTTAAGGGATGAAGGAATAGTAGAGAGAGGGAGAGCACGCAAGATCACACAGGCTTGAGGAGGGAGCGACCATTAGAAGGAATGAGCAAAAACTATGAAAATAAGGGGTGACTAGTTCATGTTTTTGAGGCTACTCCACATATAATACCTATGGAACATAGTTATCAAAGTGAGGAAGAGGCTCTAATACCAAAGCATGAACATTGGGGTTATATCTCCATGATTTTTCTCTAGGTTATTTGTTGTTGGATGACCACCCGGTCTGCTCATTCCCTACAGTCATTGGAAGCCTTTACATATCCTGACGGAGGCCTAGAGTATCTAAACCTATCAGAAGAAAAAAGTTGAGGATTCTTACCATGCTTGTGTATTGTATGTTCCATGAGTATGTTACATTTTCTCTATTGGAACCCTATTCACTATCTTTCTTTGAGTGTTATACTGGTTAAAATTACCTATCATGCTTAGCCTAGTGCCCCTATTAGCTGATGTAATACTTGGTAAAGCTTATGTATTAGGGCTTTGGATGAATTATTAGTATGAAGTAGAGTTTTGTTGATTTTTGGTGACCTCCCTATGCTCGATAGGGTGTTAATAATTTTGTTGTACCTCTCTATGAGGTCTCCTCATTTCAATTGTTGCAAACACTTCTTTGCTACTGCAAATTTTTGAACTAAGTAGTGGTGATATTCATAGCCACTAAATGTAATAATCTCTCCATCGTGGTGTTTCAGATGCATGATTGGTTGTCTTGAAGCTTATTAATTATCACTAGATATTGGCTACTTCACATGTTAATTTCCCCTTGCTAGCACCCTCCCCCTACGATGTTCTCCTAGTAAAATAACCCACTAGCTAGGTTTATTAGTGGGTGTGGTGGTACAAAAAAGCTTGTGGGATGCTTCTATTAGATTTATGGTCTCAAGAAGTTGATCCTTGAGTGGCTGGAGTGTCGAGTGGGTGCTTGGTTTCACTCAGGTGGAAATTGGTTCAAACCCCTTTTGAGTTTAATAGTGGAATGATGATGTTTAAAATGATATAAGTCTAAGGACACACACACACACAGATATATATATATATATATATATATATATATATATATATTGTATTTAATTTAGTTAATATAGCTTATATTTTCATGAAATAATATATTATAAATGTAGGAAAGATTATAATATTGTTTTATAATCAAATGAAATGCATTATAGTTGTATAGATTTATAGTGGAAAGATTATAATAGTGTTTTATAATCAAATGAAATGCATTATAGTTGTATAGCTTATATTGGAGAAATTATATTTATGTTTTATAATAAAATAAAATACAATATAGATGCAGGGAAAGATTATAATAGTGTTTTATAATAAAATGAAATGCATTATAGTTGTATAGCTTATATTGGAAATATTATAATAGTGTTTTATAATCAAATGGAATACAATATAGATGTAGGAAATATTATAATAGTATTTTATAATCAAATGAAATGCATTATAGTAGTATAGCTTATATTGGAAAGATTATAATAGGTTTTATAATTAAATGAAATACTATATAATTGCAAGAAAATGTATTAATATTATGATTTAATATTAGAGAAAGTGTATTAACGTTATTGTGATTTAATATTAGAGAGATTAAGAATTATAATGAAAGTAGATTCATTATGTAATTTATATTGGAAAAATATAGATTAAGTGTTTATAATGAAAGTAGATTTCATTATGTAATTTATATTGGAAAAATATAGATTAAGGTTTATAATGAAAGTAGATTCATTATGTAATTTATATTGGAAAAATATATATTAAGGCTTATAATGAAAGTAGATTCATTATGTAATTTATATTGGAAAATCACCTACGCCACGTTTGCAAATTCCATCCACAAATGTATCCACAAGCATCACAATAATTTCCAGATTGAGGACAGTTGGAACCCGATCATTTGGTCCGCACGTTGCCTGTCGACCATGGAGTCTTTCCATGACATTCTCAGGGAGGTTTTGTTCAAAATCAGAGACAACATCAACTCCTGTGCCCATCTATTGGGGAAGTCTGGTAAATGGAAGGAATATCGGTCCAAAGGCATTCACAAGCGGTAGTTTCCTTGGAGCGCACCCCTGATTTTCAACGTCCTCACAAGCATAATTATGAATACCCGACCCCTTTCCCATGCGGGAACCCCTTTCCCATGCTTGGCCTTAAATTTCTCTGTTTAAGTTTCGCTTTCCTTTTTCTGTTGGCCACTGGTCATGTTTCACTTTAGTTAGTTCTTCCAGTTAGTTCTTCTGGGCACCTTTACCTTAGGTGGCCCCTACTATTTTTGGGCTTACTTGTTCTGCTGCCACCGTACTTCCCCTTTGCCTCCCCTCTTTGGAGGCCCACGGCTATTTTGTACAAGGTTTAGGGACCTTTCAACACCCTTTCAACCAATAAAAAAAAAATAGATTCATTATGTAATTTATACTTGAAAAATATATATTAAGGGATTATAATGAAAGTAGATTTAGTTATGTAATTTATATTTGAAAAATATAGATTAATGGTTTATAATGATAGTGCATTTCATAAAATAATTTATATTGAAATAGATATAGATTAAATATAAGAGCTAGAAGTTTTTGGATTATGTTATAATGGAATTTAACATAGATTATACTTGGAATTCATTGATTATGTTATAAGTAGGATTTAACATATTTTATATCAAAGAAATGTAGATTGTGTTTAATTAATGAATGCATAGTTTATTTTGTAAATGGTGAATTATGTTGTTAGGTGAATAACATAGTTATATTGAATACTCATGTATTGTGTTATAATACAAATAGAATGGCCTATGTTGGAAGGATGGTTTATGTTAAATATATATTAAGGAAAATAATGGAATGGTATTGGATAAATATAGAGATATGTTATAATAGTTTAACATCTAGAAAATATGTTTATGTTATAATGGGTTAGCATCTAGAAAATATGTTGATTTTATAATGGTTTAGCATCTAGAAAATAAATTAGATTGACTAAAGGTATGGGACTTTAGTTAGTTTAGTAAATGGAAATTGGATTATTGAATTAACTAAAGGTATGGGACTTTAGTTAGTTTAGTAAATGAAAAAAATATTATTATATTAACTAAAGGTATGGGACTTTAGTTAGTTTAGTAATTGGAAAAGAGATTATTAGATAAAATAAAGGCATGAGACTTTAGTTAGTGTAGTAAATGGAAAGATATGATTATGCTAATATGTTAGTGTAGTTGTAATGAAAGAAAAGTTATGATGATACCAATATATTAGTGTAGTTGTAATGAAATGAAAGTTATGATTATGCTAAGATGTTAGTGTAGTTGTAATGAAAGGAAATTTATGATTATGCTAAGATGTTAGTGTAGTTGTAATGAAAGGAAAGTTATAATTATGCTAAGATGTTAGTGTAGTTATAATGAAAGAAAAGTAAATGGAAATTGGATTATTAGATTAACTAAAGGTATGAGACTTTAGTTAGTTTAGTAAATGAAAATTGGATTATTGGATTGACTAAAGGTATGGAACTTTAGTTAGCTTGGTAAATAAGTTAGATTCTCAATTTAATTAAAAAAATGTGGATTTCGGTTAAATCGAAGGATGGAAATATTCTTATGTTGAATCTAGTATTGGTTATATAAGTACAATAAAACATTCGTGGAGATTGTTATGTGGATTAATTGAGCAATATATAGTAAATTCATATGAACTATGTGTTCTATGCATTGTATTGACATACATTTGGGAGAAAGGATAATGGGATCCCTTGTATTGATTTAGACCAAACTTATGCAATAAATAAAACTGTTGATACTGGATTTTCTCATTAGGATCTTTCCTAGGATATATAATTGTGTTATCGGTATTGAGTCTCTCTTTTTATTGCTTTAATGTACCTCTTTAATGAATTTTTCCATATTTGTTTTTAATGTGACTTTTGATGGTGGATTCCTATGTTTTTTTTGGATAGATATTTTAATAGGTATTATTATTTGGTTGTTCTATATTAGATAAGCTTTGTGGTTTTTTGTATATGATAGTGTATATGTTGTTATTTACTTTTAAAAATATATATATAGTAGTAAATAGTGACATAGTTCAACCAATTAGGTGATGGGGTTGTTACATATAGGCTAGTGCATTGAGTGTATGAGATACACTTGTCCATGAAGAAACCAAGCAAACTACTAAAAAATGTAATTTCAGTACATTAATCAAAGGCTCAAGAAAGAAGTTACTCAATGAGCATTTTATAACACCTTCTACTCCTCAAGCACTCAATAATAAAATGAATGTACCACTTGTTATGTCATTCAATATTCTACTACATTTTAAGGGCATCAACGATCAACATTTACTAGACAATATTTATGTCTCTGCATTCAACTTTGGGGTTTGTGCGTACAGGGTCAAATTATAGTGTGTAAATAAGGTGGTAGAGCCTTCAATACTCTATTCAAGCAAGGTCAAAAGCAGAAACAAAAAGAGCACCATATTTGGAACTTTAAATACAAGCCAAGTCCAAGTAGCTCTATTGGAGAGTATAGTCAAAGCAGTGATGTCAATATTATAGCCTTTTATATCTAAAATTAGCATCGAATATTACTTGATATAAGATAAGGTTTATTCCTATTTTTATGTGCTTTAATTTCTTGAGAGTTATAAGATTAAACTTAGATAAATTTAATCATATTGAAATCCATACCTCAAAGGGAATAATTAATAAAGCTAATATAATATTTGCAATATTAATCTTGGGAGTAATAAGGGTTTCTATTGGAGATTAATCTAAAATATTGGTAAATATTATTGTGGTCTAATTTTTCCAAACTTAGAGATTTATAAGGGTTACTACATCAAATTAATTTATAGGAAATTAGATTCACTTAAATTAAATCCTAAAGGGATATTAAATAGAGGTTTATCAAAGCATTCCAAAGTTAAAAAATTTATAATATTATTGTCTCAAAACTTCTCAAAAGAGATAAAATAAATCCAACCTTAAAATATTTTTAAATTCGATAAAAGTGCTTAGTTCAATAGGATCAATAAGGGATAATAAAATTCGATTTGGATATTTACAAAAACTTTATAAAATCAACCAAAATTGAAATACAATTTACAAAAGCACTATAGATCTTATCCAAAACATACTAGGCAGTCATAAGGCATTCTACAAAACTTGGTAATATCAACATTTAGCAAAAATAATCAAGATGCAAATCCATTAGCAAAATATAAGCTTTCTACAAAACCTGAAAATCCTTAAGAGTATATATTCTCATTACTAGAGAGACATAAGGAAACCTACAAAAGCTAAGGATTAATAGAGGTTTCATAAAAAAATAATCTTATATATTGGGATTTTATAGACACTAAGTAGGGAGCTATAAGGTAGACTACTCTATCTCAAATAATTCAGGTAATACAAATTACTACTAGCATGCTAAGAAACACTCTTAGTGAAATAAGGAAGATACCAATATGTATTAAAAACCTGATGGATAACAATGATGAAAAGGGCAAATAAAATGAACATATACAATGCAAAATAAGATCTGAAATTAACAACTATGTAAAGGGATATTCATCCAGTGAATCTGATACCAAAAGAGATCTAAAATAGGAAAAAATTGATCAACAATATTTTATACAAAAAGGAAAATATGGAATAGCTTCAATTGTGCATATATGGTTAGAAGGTCTTATTAAGGAGATAGACAAATATGATATTCCTAAATTAGACTTCAAATTCATCAAATCATCTCTATTGTGCACCTATTGCAATAAATATGGTCATGAAAAGACCAATTGTTGGAGTTTCCATCCTTGCAAATATTGTTATGGGATAAATCACTCATATTTTTCTTGTCATTTCAAACATAGCTACTATAAGTTCCATGAAAGAAGATTACTACAAATAATAAATTTTTATCTTCAAGAACTTATTTCAGAAGGATCTACTAACATTGATCTCAAGGTTGATACTTATGAAGGGAAAATAAATACGTCTTACATAGGTACAAAAGAAAGGAGAAGAACCTATTCAGATCCACTCATGACATGCAAAATTATGAGAAAAATTATTCATAAAAAATACCTAATATCAAGAGACAACAAACTGGAAAATATCAGGAACCATGACATGAAGATTGAAGCAGCTGAAGAAGAAAAACCAATTCAAAACTATCCATTGGAGGAAGATCCACATTGAATACTAAAGTCTTCAATACCCAAATATTGTAATACAGGGGGTGTTAGAAATAGATTATATTACATCATTTGGATCATGTAAATGTATCTTTATTGGTACATACTTAGGACATTAGATTACTTTAGGGGGAATTTATCTAGTTACTTCATGCAATGTAATAAATACACAAGTATCAACATGCAAGTTGTATATTTGCAAGGTGTCCCTTGTATAGCTAGGTAAAGTGTTGGTCAATGAACCTATCTCCCTATATAAATGGCCATATATATTAGTGTGATATGTATGTAGTAGTGTAACAGAGTAGTAGAGTGTAGTAGTGTAGAGTGTGTGTGATCTATAAGCTTAGATATCATTCGTGAGTAGTATCTTAGATCATGGAGTGTTCATTTCCTCCATATCTACTTTGTAATCATTTCCATCATTTCTATTTATAGTATATTTTAGTCATCTTGTAGATTTACTTTATTTCTTATTATTCTACATCTTATGATTGATATCTCCCATTACATGTTGTATCAAAAGCTAACAATAAAAAAGATCTTTGCATATCTTGTTTATATACAACGAAATCTTGTTTGGCAATTTAAAAAGGTAAGTTCTTAACCATAGTGCAAATACTATAATACAATCCATCCCTATTTATATGATGTCACTTTCAAGATTACCAATAGGTGTAGCATCAAAAATTGATAAAATTTAAAGATACTTTCTTTGGAAATAATGTGAGGAGGAGTTTAGGTTTCCTCTTTGTAAGTGGGATAATGTTTACAAATAAAATAACATTGGAAGAAAAAGCTTGCAAAATTGTAAACTTATGAGTTTGGCCTTAGGGGCAAAGCTTAATTGGAGGCTATTCAGAGATCAAGGAATTAGGTAAAAATATTACTTCAAAAATAAATAGGTTCTCTTGATGCAATGAAATAATATAGGAAAACAACCCTACCTAAAGGATCATCAATATCAAATTTCATATCATATAGTTTTCAATTGATAAAGAAATATATTAGATGGTTAGTTAATGAAGGGAATTATGCAAATTTGTATTTTGATGTTTGGTTCAAGCCTTATATTCTTATCGTTTACTCTAAATAGAAACCATTGGCTTGGGCATGTCTAGATTATAAAGGTATAAAGTTCAAATGATATATTAATATGAGCAACATATCCAAATCATGGATTTCTATTAATAACTTGGTTGAAGAAGAGGAACTAAAAAAATGTAGATGAACTTCAAAAGATGCTTTAAGAGTTTTATTTATCAATTTTTACATAAACAAGTGAATTAGTTTAGAATCTATTAAAATATGGTGGATACTCATTCAAGTTAGAATATTAGGATTTAGAGAAATCAAATTTTTGTACTCCTTGGAATAATGTTTCATCACTAAAGGCTCTCCCTAAGGACTCAACATTATTTTGTTTAGCAATTCAAAGAAATATTCTTATAGGAAATAGTCTATAAATAAGAGAATATCTTGGACCTTTTAGATGTGTCTTGTTTACGAAGGATTTAGGAAAAATCATATCATTTACTTATTTTTTATTTTTATCATATCATTTGCGATTTATTTTTTAAAAATATAATAATATATTCAGTAGATCCATTAATATTGAAAGAGTTGATGAAATGTTGGATTAATTATCTCAATGCTAAGGCATTATTTATTCTATGAAGGATTGGTCATGCCATTATTTTTTGAAATTTATGGCTTGAAAGGAATAATAGAATTTTTTAAAATAAATCTCAAAATAATACCCCAAGTTTAGAAATGTGTTATTGCCTCTCTTGCATAATATTTATAAGTATGCTGCTCATCATGAGAAGTCTCAAGTGTAAACAAAATGGTGGTAACAACTTGGATATATAGGATATGAACATACATGGAAAAGTCATCTATGATAATAGCATTAAAATAATAGATCCATTTTAATCCAAGGTAAATTAGAAATATCTAAAAATTAGGTTTATCAAAATTAAATTTGATTGTACTTCTAAAATAAATCCAATAGAAGTTGATGGAGGTGATGTTTTTCAAATTAATGAAACCAATTTTTTTCTCACTTACTTAGAATCATATGGAACTTCAACTAACAACTATGTAGAGACCAGGGCACTTCTTATAGGGATTAAAATTATAATAGAAAAAGATGAAAATGTATTCCAATTGAAAGGAATCCACAAATTATCACTAATTCTATCTACAAAAATGGATGTTGTATTGGATAAAAAATAATACTATTGTCTATGATCATCATCTATTGTTGAAGGTAATCTCTTAGAAATATGAGCATATTTATGAGAAGAAAATTGGGTAGCAAATAATTTAGCCAATCATGGCATTGATCTTCATCTTGATGATATTCAAATTCTAGAAGGCAACAATCCAACTAGGATTTTATACCTTAATAAAAATTATATCAAAGATATAATTGTAGAAACATAACACTTTGAGGAAGTTGAAGAAAATATTTTATGAAAAAAGAAGTAAAAAATATTTGTGATAAAATGGCATGTTGGATATGGTTTAATTGACATAATAAAAAGTATAATACTTTGTTACTTTATTTTTGCCAATGGGTTATTGGTTCAATGGTTGGGATAAATAGTTGATGTAGCCCATACCAAGGTTCAAATCTTGGTGGCACCAAATAGCTCAATGTGATTAAATCAATGTAAAAATATAAATGGTAACCCTTTCAAAACCCTACACACACACACACACACACACACACACACACACACACACACACACACCTATATATATATATATATATATATATATATATATATATATATATATATATATATATATATATATATATATATATATATATATATATATATCAGTATTTTGATGGGAGTGGCCCCCAATACAATCCACATATAACTTATTTTAAAAAAAACAAAAATAATAATAATAAATAGATAAAGAGAAAGTAGATCACCCTAGTAAAGCCCATGAAATGATTCAAAGCATCCAATATGGAATCCATTTATCAATACAAAAATGTTTGGCATGTTGTATCAACATCTAATCCATTCACACCAACCTTGATCAAAACCAGGATTTTTAAGAATATAATATAGAAAAATCCAGAAATACTATACTATGCTTTAGTAAGTGTTGGCCTTCATTCTAATGATTCAACCATCAAGAATCTATTTATCATGAATGAAACCACCTTGTCCCTCTAAGATAACCCAATATATAATGCTTGTAAACATGTTTACCATAATTTTTGATATGATCTTATAAATTATATAATAAAGGCTTATTGGATAAAAATTATCAAAATATTATCTCTAGCCTCTTGGGAACCAATGTAATAAAGGTAGCATTGATCTCACTTATTGTTCTAGGAATTTTTCAATATAGAAAACATCTCTTTAAGTAATCCCAAAGTTTTGGAAATAATTTTTTAAGAAATTCATTTGGACTACATGCCTTATTAGAATAGAAAGAGAGAAGTGCCTCATGTAGCTTATCCATAGATATTGTCTTCATCAAGATTTATTTTTTTCCTATATGATAATTTATGGAATATTGTAGAAAAAATTACTTTGAGCCTCCTTATCTTGAGTAGTATTTGACAAAACATCTTTGAAAATATTAATTGCTTTCTTATTGATATATTATTCTTCCTTCATATTTCTACCATCTGAAATTGAAATATTTTTTATATGATGAAAAGGAAAATTTGTTATGGTTATAGAATGAAAATTTTATATTTTTATCTCCTTCCATGAGCCATATCTTTCTAGATTTTTGGAATTAATATGAATTTCCATTTTTCAATACATTATATTAATCAAAAATTAAATATTTTTCTTGCACATAAAAATACTTGTCCATTCCATTGATTTCTACTATATCTTGTAAATTTTTGAGCTTGGATTTAATTTTCTCATTTTTTTTAAATATGTAACTAAAATATTTGGTATTTTAAATCTTTATTTTTCCATTTAGATATTTCATATTTTGAACAAACCTATGTATACATGATCCTTCAAAATTTATTGCATCTCACCATAATATATCTATTTGGAAGAAACCAAGGTCTTCGAACCACATAGACTAAAAGAAAAATGGCTTTGGATGACCATTGTTGAGTGAATCACATCTCGAGAGAATGGATTTGCTATGTGATCTTGCTTGTTATAAAATATGTGAAATAGTTGTATACTTTTTTTACAACCATGTGTTAGATAACAAAAGTAAATCCAATATTTTTACTATATGATTTTACCCAGTGCATCTATTATCTTAGGTATATTGATATCTTAAAGGAATAACATCCCAAAGTCCTTTTGAATTGACAAAGAAAGAAAAATCTTGAACTAATTTAGACCATCTAGGTGTACCATACTTCTTTTCCAAATGAGATTGAACCATGTTGAATTCCCTCCAAAATTTCATAGATAACATTTGTGAATCATTATTATATTTGAAAAATATGTCAAGGACCTTCCAATATCTTTCACGAGGATATATATTAATAACACCAACTTTGATATTTTCCACTTTCCAGCAAAATAAACTAGCAACCCAATTAATTTCTACTTCAAGCAATTACCCATCTCATTTATGTTTGTCACATACTATCACAATACCTCTTGAAGATCCAATAGAAGAATTTTTTAGACAAACCCCCATCATCAAAATATTTTTGAATTCATTCTTACATTCATCACTAATTAATAGTTTTCCTTCTATTAAAATAAACACAAAACTATAACAACCTATTAAATCCCTAATAATTTTCTTTTAGTATTATTATTCATATCCTAATGTTCCATGATAACATTTTAATCATTACTTTTTATTTTTTATTTTTTGATAGATAAGAGGGTTTTGAAAGGATCTCTAAACCTTTTACAAAGAGTAATAAACAAGAGAAACATCCTCCCAAATAATATCTAGGAAAAAGTAAGAGCAGGGATATGATCTCAGAATAACAAGAAACGATCTCCCTAAGACCGTCTCTAGATAGGCGTAAAGACATAATATGGTTTCTCTAAAACCATAACTAGGCAAACAGAGGAACAGGAGACGATTTCCTCAAAATCATATAAAAAGAAGGAATATGGTTTCCCTAAAATCAATTCTGGGAAAGCAAAGAAATAGGATATGGTTTCCCCAAAATTATCTCAAGACAAGCGCAAAGATAAAATATGGTTTCCCTGAAACCATTTTTAGGTAAGCAAAGAAATAGGAGACGGTTTCCCCAAAATTGTATCTAAACTTCCTAAAAAATAAATTTGAGTTTCTACTCAAGGAATAACTTGAAATCATACAATATTAAAACTAAAAATTAAAATTGAGTTCCAGCACGAGGAAACTTTTAGGAATCAAAATTGAAACACAATCTTCTCGCTTGAAAAAACACCATGAAAATTAAAAAAAATACTTCTCGGGAAACCTAGATCTTGCAACACAAAAAGTGGAAAGAAGTTCCACACTATAGGAACCTTCAACAACTAGCTGGACCAGAGGAACTGAGCCAGTAGAAGGAAGAAGTTGGAAATAGTGCTAAAAGTAGAGATAGTCCTCAGAAGAAGTAGATCACCAACACTACCACCCAAAGGGATTCTATAACCAACTAAAAAAAGAAACCAAACCTATAACCCTCCTCAACAACCATCATGAAAGCACCAGGTCCACCCCCAAGACCTCAAAAAGTTGAAATAAAATAAGTTCATAGAAACAAGATTCTCTTCAGAAGATGAAATAACCCTAGCCAACCAAGAGACAACCATGGAAGTGAATAAAAACCCCCTAGAAGTTTCAAAAGGACTTCCACACCAACAGCCATAATACCAATGCTACCAAAATACTACAAAGGTCACACAACCCTGATGCACTACTATCATATCAAGCTATTATCCGAAAGAGGCATCCCCTATGACAAATAACTGGTCTCCCTCCAAAGACCACTAAAACATAGGGAATGAACATATTGGACCATCACAAGCATCTAGAAAGCAACATATCACACCATGGGTAACCCAAAACTATTGAATCTAGAACAAGAAATCAACCGATAAACCACTTCCATGATTAGAGGAGTAAGGGAGGGAGTAGGCAAAATAGATAAGTGGTCTCCTTTCCAGATTGGGAGACCTCCTGTCTCCTTCATTCGTGATCCATACCCAAAAATTTGGAAAGGAACTGATAGGACCATCTCACACATCAAGCAAACAATGAATGACCCGACCACCAAGGAAGCACTACTGATCCACAACAAAGATAACCTCACCCACCACCATAGTCCAGTAAAATCTAAAAAAAAAGAAAAAATAGGTACCCCACCAGAAAGTACATCCAAGGAAGCCAGGATCTATCCAATATCTTTCCAGGATCAATGCTAAAGCAGTAGGGGAGGGAGCAAAGAGAATGGAGAGGTGGCCTCCTACCTAGAGCAGGAGACCTCCTTGTCCCACCATCATTACTTTTTATTTTCTTTAGTGGGTTTGGTCTAACTTCTTGTTAACACCTACCATATTTTTTTTTTGTTTCCTAAATTGATATCCGTTTGAGTATTTACCTCTTTGTTCTCACTTTAAGGGACTTACTCTTATTTTTTTATTATCATCAATACTTTCATATTCATCCACCTCTTATATTTTTCCATGCTATTCATAATGAGACTTATCTTCTAAAGATTTATTATTATTTAGAGAATTTGAAATGCAAGAAATAACCTCACAAACATGTTTTTATTTATGTTACCTAAGAAAAACTTAGAGTACAATGATGATCTTCCATAGTAATTACTTTCTTATGCTTTATTGGAAACCTTAAATTTCCATGGATATTCTCTTTTGGGGGCTAGATATGACCCTTGTGCCTTCCCAGGCACCACAATCTCTCTTCATCGTAATTTTTAGACCTCCAATATTCTTTCAAGTGGATGTGTTTTATGCCCTATGCCTTGCATGGGGGATGCCAATATTGGGAATCTAAGGAAGCATGGGATGCAACTCTTGTTAAATTACCTATGGGGATTTTTACCCAAGGCCAACTCCTTACTTCTGGATATGATCTTTGAAATTCATCTTCTTGATGCTAGGCTAACCTAATCCTAACTAACTTCTTTGTGGGAAAGAAAAAATAAAAGAAAGAAAGAAGATGTTGGAACAAATAATTCAAATTTAGAATTACATTTTATATTCACCTAAGTATAAAGGTGAATAATAAAATTAGGTATCTAAGATTTAATATAAATTAAATAGATATTTAGTTTATATTTATGAATATGTATATGTACCTAGGTTAAACTAATATATATTAAGGTATATGCGTAAAATAAATATATACCTATATTAATTTTATCCTACACCTTAATATTATTATTCCTACAATTACTAAATTAAAATAATTTTCATATCTAGTTGAACTCTAGTCAACTCAAAGTCAAAGGTAATATGGCTTGAGACTTGAGTGTGGTGGCATGTTTTGTGCACATAATTTCATGTGGTATAGGTATGGTGGCATGTGGCATGAGTGTGGTGGCATATGGTATAAGTGTGATGGCATGTTGCATGAGTGTGGTGACATGTGGTATAAGTGTGGTGGCATGTGGTATAAGTGTGGTGGCATGTGGTATAGGTGTGGTGGTACATATTGTGGAGGTTTTTATCCATGGCTATTTTCCAATGGGAGGATAACCCAAACTATATATTTGGGCTAAAATCCTTGTGTTGAAATAGTGCTAACTATATAGAGCAAAATAATATGAGCCAACTATGTGAGCTAATTGTGAGACACTATTGTTTACTTGAGACATTGGTGATTTGCACCAATCACATTTGAGGAAAAATGCTTGTATATTTTGTTGAAGATAATACAAAAGTGGAGATACAATTTTGACCATGGTTTTTCCCTTTACAGGGTTTTCCACATAATATTGTTGTCTCTTATGTGGTTTGATTTATTTCTATCTTACCTTCCATTTTTATTTAAATTTTTTAAATTTTATGATATTTACATTTGTGTAATATATATACTTGGCATACTAATAATTTGTTGTTTGAGTTTGTTTTAATTCGCTACATTTGAGATATTTTGCTTACTTCCCCCATTCATTTGGTATCAAACCTTAGGTTCATCTTTGATGAGCTCTCTAATTTTAGCTTTTAGTAATTTAAAAAAAAAAGGCTATGTTACATTTAAATCTAATATTTATCTTTAATACAAATTTAATGTTAGATCTGATTTAAATGAACATCCTCATTTATTTTTTTAAATGATAATATTTTTTTTAAATATATATAAGAAGGAAATAAAAGGGGCTTTTTTCAGCTTTTGTAAAACGGTTTTGGAGACCCAGCTCAAAACCCCGTTCTAATTAAATCTTCTCAACTTACCAAAAAAAATGGTTTTTTTTAATTTATATATTTAAATGAAAAAATCTCCTTTATTTTTTAAATGATAATATTGTTTTTTTAAATATATATAAGAGGGTTAGACTTTTTTTAATTTAAAAAAATAGAGAAAAAGGGTTCTTTTATTTATATACTTAAATTATCTTCATTTAAATATTGTATTAAATTAAAAAGTTTTTTTAGTCTAATAAGTTGTTTATTTAAAAGTTATTTTTTTATGTGACTCATCTTATAGCAAGACGGTAGCCTGATAGACTACTAATGGCAACCGTGGTTGTGGCAAAGTGGTGGCTAGATGGTAGATACTAGCAGCCCATCAAAAACATAATGTGTTGGTCAACAATAACCCTTAAGGTTGCATGATGTGGTAGGTGGACCTTGAGCCTCCCCTATGCCCATTATATTTTTAATAATAAAATAATATTTATAATAGGAGCATAGGCCTACCTCTCCCTAATTTATTTTATTTTTAATTTTGTGGTAAGGTCCACAAAATCTATTTTTTATTTTATTTTATTTTTTATTTTTTAATTTACATGGTGGAATGGGTAGGTATCCAGCTTTTATGGCCGCCACAGTATTATGTGTTGTCCACCCTAAAATATGCCACATAGTTCCTCACACAGTCTCCTCCTATAAACACCATGCCACAATAATTTTAAACCTTTTACATCATTGAAAGCACCAAGGAAGGGACACGCATTCAATCCAACGAGGCTTGAGATTTGAACCTTGGACCTCCACTCCCCTTACAAGGTTTGGTCAAACCAATTGGTCTACACCTCGGACCTCCTTTTTAATTTTTAAAATTAAAGGTATTTGAATTTTTTTGGTAAAATAAGTTGTTTATTCTAATTCTTTACAAAATTACTTCTACAATCATACTAACATGTTTGTGCTTTTGTTCATGACCTCTAACAATATTGCTAGATTTACCCCTAAGCATATTATTGAAGGAACAAAATATCATATTTGTGATCCTAGAATAAGAGCAGAATACCAAGCGAGGCAACTTTGAAAGATCATGAAAAAGGATGAGCCACAATCCCAAAATGGAAGAGCACTTGAGTCATGGAATGTAAAAAATCAATAAGTATTTTCTATGTCATTTAGGGTTGTAATTTATGACATATTAGTGCATATTTCTAATTTTTATTTTATATATGAAGCGTGGGATGATTTTAAAACCATGTTCACAAGGTCAAACATGGGTAGAAAATTTTTCCTTCTTTCAAAGTTGTTTAACACAAATATGTCATGTGAATAATCTATTGTAATATACCTATTTAAAATGAGGGAAATTAAGACACCACTTACATGTAGTTGTGAATGGGTGAATGAAAATATCTTATGCTTCATTGTACTCAAAAATTTCACTGAAAAGTTCAAGGACATTGTAAATGTCCTCAATATGAGATTCGATCAAGACAATCTACCTACACTATCGAAGCTCTCCAACCTAGTTGTTCAACATGAATAAATAATCAAGCTAAAATAAGGTACAAAGGTAAGTGAATTTAAGGACCCTATTTCTACTTCTATTGCCTTGAATGTTTATAAAGGTAATAAACCTAGAAAGTAGAACAAAGGCAACTACTTTAAAGGTAAGTATAAAACTAGTTCTTCAAAACCTAAGTTTGAGAATAAATCAATGAGCAATAATCCTAAATTTAATGGTAATTGTAAATTTTGTGGTATTTTTTGCCACAAAGAAAATTATTGTTACAAGAAGGTAGCCTCTAAAAACATAAAGAGCAAGAAGGGAGGTAAGCAAACTAATAATGTTGCTTTAGTTTATACATTGACTTCCATTCATGATATAATAGACCATAATTCTTGGATTATTGATTCAATATAAACTAATCATATGACTAATTCTAAGTCATATTTTTCTTTATTAAACTTAGATTACAATGATGTAGTTACTATTTGGGATAATTTCCAAATTGTTGTAGAAGAAATTGGAAATGTTAATATAGGTGCAAACATATAAATGATATTTTGTTAGTTACTAATCTTGCAACTTACCTAATTTCTATAAGGAAAATTAGCTTCTCAAGGAAAAAGCATTCAATTTTGTGACAATAGGTTCATCATAAAAAGTAATGTGGAAGAGTTTATTGGAGAAGGTGTGCTTTCCAAAAACTTGTATGTATTCTCTCCACATCAAATTTTAAGTAAATATTAACTTGTCATGTATGTTGACAATAATTCTAATTAATGGTATAATAGATTAGGACATCTAGACTATAGAAGTATAATTGATATGTTTAACAAAAATATGGTAATTGGTCTTCCTAAAATTGAAGCTGATGGAGGGCTTTGTGAGGCTTGCATTTTATCCAAGAAACCTAGGACTAATTTTGGTGAAACTTGTTTTAAATCATCTTATAGATTGCAATTAGTTCACTATAACCTTATGGATCCATTTCAAGTTAAATTATTAAGTGGATGTTTATATTCTTTAAATTTTATTGATGATTTTTCAAGGTACACTTGGATTTACATTTTATAAAACCAGTCTCAAGTATTTGAATATTTTAAAATTTTTAAGTCACTTGTTGAAAATGAAATCTATTCCTCCATAAATATTAAAATTATTAGGGACTTATAATGGAGGAGAGCATGTGAGTAATATGTTTAACTCTTATTGTCCTGAAATGGATATTTTAATATAATTCACATGCCCATATTCACCCTAACAAAATGGGAATGTTGAGAAGAAAAATAGGTCCATTGCACATATGGCAAGGACTTTCCTCAAAAACTTACCTATATTATTATGGGTTGAATTTTGTTTTACTTTTGTATATTTTTTTAATAGGTGTGCCACTAAGTCACTAAATGGAGTCACTCCATTTGAGGTTTGGTTTCAAAGGAAATTATCAATTAAGCATTTGAGAGTAATTGGGTGCATTTCTCATGCACATCATAATAATTCAAATAATATTAGAAAATTATATGATATATCTTTGAAATATGTGTTAGTAGGTTATGATAATCAATCCAAATAATATAGATTATATAATCCTATTAGTAGGACTATCTTTGTGAATAGGGATGTCACATTTGATGAATCTACTTTTTATAAATCTAGTTCTTTTAGCATTGATGAAAATTCTCCCTTATAAAATCAAACTAAGAGATCAAAATGGTTAGAGCAAACAACCAAAGACACTCCATTTGGTAAAATGTACAAATATATAACTAGAAGCCAAACATAAAGTATAACCTTAATGACTAAAATTCAAAATTTGAATGAACCTCAAACCTTTAATCAAGCTAAAAATAATCCAAACTACATCAAAGCTATGGAACAAGAATTCAATTATCTTATAAAAATTATTCTTATAATTTAGTCCCAAGGCCTTCTAAGAGAAATTTAATAGGTTGTAAATGGGTATTTTAAACTTAAGTTAAACTCTCTAGTAAAAGTTGACAAACATAAGGCTATATTAGTAGCAAAAGGTTTCTCATAAAATTATGGAGTATATTATGAGGAAACGCTTGTTGTAGTTGCTAAAATACATATAATTAGATTAATAATAGCACTAGATGCTACTTTTAATTGGAAAATATATCAATTATATGTAAAGAGTGCATTTCTTAATGGTAACTTAGATGTTACGATTTATATGGAACAACCTCAAGGCTTTGATAACCTAGAAAAGCCAAATTATGTTTGTAGATTAAAGAAATTTATATATGGACTTAAGCAAGCTCTAAAAGCTTGGTCTGATAAAGTTTCCAAGTATTTTTCTTTAATTTTATTAAGGTTTATTTTTATCTGGATTTGTATATTTCTAGGGAAAATAATAGCATTACAATCATTTTTTATATGTAGATGATTTACTTTTAATATGAAACAATGAATGTGTGATTGAAATAAATAAAAATAAATTACTAAATAGATTATAAATTCTCAATCCCATAAGATTATGATTTCTCAGCAATACCAAGTATATTATGAATTACTTTTATATGCAAATCTACCAACAATCCCATAAGATTATGATTTCTCAATCTAAGTATATATTAGAAATATTGCAAAGGTTTAAAATTAAAAAACTACAAATGTGTTTCTACTCCTATGGTTTATAGAAAATTTAGAATTAATAAAGATTCTAATCTTGTAGATAAAACTCAATATAGAAAATATTATAGTTAGTTTACTCTATCTTACTATTTCTAGGCCTGATATTGCTTATGTTGTTAATGTGATGGCTATATTTATGAATAAGACTTATTATGTTCATCTTAATGTTGTTCATAGAATACTTAAATATCTAAGTGGAACAACTAATTTAGCTTTGGAATATTTCAGTAATTCTCACATAAATTTGTTTGGTTATTGTGATAGTGACTATGTTATGGATAATGTTGAAATAAAATCCACAAGTGGATAGTGTTTCTCCTTGGGATCAAATGTGATATCTTGGTGTCATAAGAAACAACCAACCATAGCACTCTCCTCAACTAAGGTTGATTATAGAAGTGCTACTCTAGCTTTTAAAGAAGCCATTTGGCTTGAAATACTACTAACAAAAATTGGGTTCAACAACAATAAATCTATCACAATATTTTTAATAACCAATCCTCAATAGCTTTAGCAAAGAATCCTATTATGCATAAAATAAAAAAAACATATTGAGATTAAATCACACTTCATTCGAGAGAAGGTATTAGATGAGACAATTAAACTCATATATTTCCTCACAAATGAGAATATTTTTGATATTTTTACAAAAACCATTAATAGAATCTAAAATTTCTTACTTTAGAATTAAATTAAACCTAAAAGAATTTTCCTTGAGGGGTAGTAAAGCATAATATTGTGTGATTTTAATGCATAATATTATGTGATGTTAATTGTTCTAAGTATTTTTTTTAAGTTTTTGTGAATTCTATATTTATGGATGTATGCCACTTATTTTTTCCATGTTGATAGAATATGTGTGTGTACCATTTATTTATCCATGTTGATGTATGTTATTTTTTCCATGTTTATGGAATATGTGTGCATGCCATTTATTTATCCATATTTATGGATGATATTTTTTCCATGTTGATGGATATTTTTTCCATGTCGATGGAATATGTATACCACTTGTTTATCCATGTTTATGGATGATATTTTCCATGTTTATGGAGTATGTATACCACTTGTTTATCCATGTTTATGGAATATGTATACCACTTGTTTATCCATGTTGATGGGTGTTATATTTCCATGTTGATGTAATATATATATGCTAGTTATTATTGATGTTTTTCATGTTGATGGAAACCTTATTTACATATCATATTTTATATATATAATTAATGACTCTATGTCATGTTTTTCTTTCATAGATCCATGTTGAAGGATGGTACCTTGCCTATTGCCACATAACTTGGAATCTCTACTATGTCATTGTTGAAGAAGTATTTACCAAAATGTATGCTCCTTGATAAATTGGTTCTTTGGAACCTCACCTCTTGTAAAATTGTATTGTAACTCCAAATTTAAATTAAGGGGAAGTGTTGGAACAAATAATTTAATTTTGGGATTATATTGTAAATTTACCTAAGTATAAAGGTGAATAATAAAATTAGGTATCTAGGCTTTAATATAAATTTAAAAAATAGGTATTTAATTTATATTTATTAATATGTATATATATACCTAGGTTATACTAATATATATTAAGGTATATGGGTAAAATAAATATATACCTATATTTATTTTATCCTACACCTTAATATTATGATTCCTAAAATTACTAAATTAAAATAATTACAATATCTAGTCTAACTCTAGACAAATCAAAATCAAAGATGACATGGCATGAGACTTGAGTGTGGTGGCATGTGGTATAGGTGTGGTGAAACATGTTGTGGAGGTTTTCCTCCATGGCTATTTTCCAATGAGAGGATAGCCCAAATTATATATTTGAGCTAAACTCCTTGTGTTGAAGTAGTTCTAACTATATAGAGCAAAACAATATGAGCCAATTGTATGAGATAATTATGTGACCTAATTGTGAGACATTATTATTTACTTGAGACATTGGTGATTTGCATCAATCACATTTAAGGAAAAAGTCTTGTATATTTTTTTGAAGATAATACAAAAGTGGAGATACGATTTTGTCCATTTTTTTCCCTTTATAAGATTTTCCATGTAATATTGATGTCATTTATGTGGTTTGATTTATTTCTATCTTACCTTACATTTTTATTTAATTTTATTAAATTTTATGATATTTACATTTGTGTAATATATACTTAGCATACTAATAATTTATCATTTGAGTTTGTTTTAATCATCTCCCTTCAAAAAATATGTAGAAAATAAACTATAGAAAATAAAACTACAAAAATTAAAACCTACCTAGTCTATCTAAGGGTGGCAATGCACCAAAGACTAAGATGTGGTCCTCCCATGTCCTAGATGTTTCAATGAGCACATGCGTAGTGGTTAATATTTCATAAAGAATATATGTCTATCTAAGAACATACAACAAAATAGAATACCCACATGAGAACCAAAATAAGGATTTAGTAAGTAGTCACATATTCTTATTAGTGTGAACTATAGGTTACATACATGTAGAGAGAAGTTCAAAAAATTCATGGTCAATTGTACAAGGTTTGAGCTAGGATGAGACACAAGAGGTAATGAAGGAAAGCACCCCTTATAAAATGAGTGGGTTTTGGTATTTTACAATGAGAATAAGAGAGGTATTTATAAGAAGGAAAAAGAGAAAATTCCCTCCAAAGTTTAAAATTCCTACTTCAAAATCTTGCCCAAGGGGAGTTCTGTATTAATGCTATGTAATACCAAGGTTACTCAATCCTAGAGTTGTTGGAGGTGATATTGTGTTGCACGTGTGATGCAACACTGTATGTAGGTTGAATTAACAATAGGCACACAAGCACAGGAGTACACAACAAATGTAGGAAGAATCAATGAAAGTCAAAATAGAAAACTTTATTGATCTATAGTAGAGATCTATAGTATGGACTCTTTGTGTTACATTCAAACCAATATAAAAATATACCCCCAAAACTATTCCAAACCAATATCTCACCCAAATGGAATCCAAAACCTCACAATTAACCAAGATGCTATATATATATATATATATAGAATAATATTTACATTGTAAATCTAAGGAATCCTAATGCAATGGTAATATCAGCCACCAAAAATTGGATCATTATGGATAGTGCATAAATACTATGGAACTGCATGATACCTATCATGATAATATAGATGTTTTTAGTTGATGCAATATTTCACAAACACAAGGATGTTCCTACATCACCATGCTAGAGATTTATTGCAGGGATATCCTACCATTAATTTTCTCAAGTCCATGGCCACCCTTCTAGAGGTCTAATGATAATGTCTTAAATGTTGTACCTACTTATAAATAAATACTAGATATCCAAGGAATTATACATTCTTGCACAATACGTGGGGAATAAGAATATCAAAGCATGGTTGAAGGCAGTTTGATCGAAATCTAATTATATTCTCCAACCCAATCTAAGTTCCTCATGGCAGTATCCCCTTTCTTATTTATCCCATTGTTTTGATTATTACCATTGATCAGATGTTTCTATTCATTTGATATAGCTAGGCATCCCCTATGTTAGACATCTTTTCTAGTTTTGACTATTTGATATGCTATGGTGCCATAGGATTTTATCAAAAATTTGGTTATATTTTTTACTATGAGCCCTTACCATGTGGATCCAATTATTGGGTTTTTTGCTATTGTATTATCTTGTGCTCTTCTACGAGGATCTGGTTTATTATTTTACCTTGGATCTTCATCTGGTTCTGGCATGGTTCAATCTTCTATAGAAACTAGCCTTCAAAATTATCCAAATGACCTTACTCTATCCAATTGTAGTGAGAATTCACTATATTCTCAATACATATTTCTTTATAATTTTACTCTTAAAATCCTAAAGTGCAAAGAGTACATTATGTACTACATTCATTTTTATTGCAAGGAGAGAATTGTATACTACTTAAGGAAAATGAAGATGACTTTCAAGGATTAACCTTGACCTCTTTCACCTCATTTATTTTATAGTTTGCCTACTCATATTCCTTTTCATATTTAACTCTTTCTATATTTAAACTTATGAATTGTACTTCCTCATTTCTTGTGTCATTTTTTCTTCTAATGGTTGATTCGAGTAAGTTGTAATGGCCCTTGTCATTTGATGATGTAGAGGTTATTTCTTTATGACTTTATTTGGAGTGGAAAATCCTTTATTTGACCCATGTTCTACTATGATATGGTCTCCTTTATTCATATTGAAGTCTACCTTATGCCCAAAAAAATTCATCTTTTTTTCCATTGTTTTCAATTTACAATATCTTTCCATGTGTCTAAATGTTATGGCATTTGTGACACTAGAATACAATATTCTCATAATTCATTTTTTAATCCTATTATCTTGTTTGATATTTAGTCCCAATGAACTAATATAAGGTTTTGAAACATCCATGACAACCATGTTTAGGTGTTTATAACATATATTTTCTCATTAGTAGTTTATCCCTTTTGGATGAGCTCCTATAGAGTAATGCCAATATTCTTCAAGATCTTATTGATAAGCTAATATGGAAATATAAAGAGCCTAATTCACATTTGAGGTCTTTTAATAGTCTATATATCCATTTTCACTCTATGGGATTAATTTATATTAAATCCCCAATTCCACTTGATCTAATTTTAAATGTATGAAAAACATGACTAGTATCCATAGAACTTATGTAATAACCCTCTACTTTTAAAAATAATTATGTCATGCAGCTCATCCTTGATAGTCATTTTAGGTGGAATATATACTACTTGGATAGGGTTTGTTATAGATTCTATCTTCCTCTTATCCCCAACTAGGGCATTCATATTTCTAAGTAGGGAATACTTGCTTCCAATTAGGACTTAAAATATGACTTTCCTACTATGCTACCTAGATTTTCTTCATAAGAATCATTTAGTTTTTGAAATTCCTCTAAGATCTAAAATAATAAAAAGAAACACTTGCTCCTTGCTTAAATTTTACTTCCTACTTACACTTGCATGTTTTATAAAATAAAACATTTGAGGCTTGCTCTTGGATCACACTCTAATATTATAAAAATTACATAATTTAATCTAATAGTGTATGTAGATTTATCAAAATAATTAACTATGTTTGTATTTACATTTTGTTCTAGTCTTAATTTTTAAAAAGATTAAGTTGAATATTTTGCAAAATATAATTAAATATATGTATTATATCTATAATGTTAAAAAAATTAGCTTTAGTTTGGTCACCACCCCGGTTTCGAGGACCTCAGGATTCCTAGTTTCATCCCTCATCATTGCCCAAAGTTTGTTGACCTATCACCACCTTTTGTCAATCCGTGTGAGTTGGTTCGCGTGCCTTTTGAGTTTGATTCCCCTATCAATTATCCCTTATCATATTGCACTCTTGGACTATAGAAACTCTAAGGCCCTCATTTTCTTTAACTACCCCAAGCGCCTTTGCCACACACCCTTTTCCATCCTAGTTGGTTACCCCTCTCACCATTTTCTAACCTAGACGACCCTGTTCGTCAGCCTCGATGTCACCCACGCCCATATCCATATGGTCCTCTCCATTTCTTGGTGTGATTTTTTCGCGTTCCTGCACCTCTTTGTGCAATTTGGATGATGTGGGTCATGAATCACCCTATTTTTCAACACCTTCTAGGCCCTTCCTCTAGCTTTATTTCCACCATTATTTTTTTGCTAGCCTTTCATATTTACCATATTTCTCCCTCTCAGTCCCCCTTTTCTACTATGCATTCATTTCCTACCATGGCTAACATTGAACCTTCCTCCCTTCAGCTCACCCCTTTGGTCAGATATATTTTTAGAGACCATGGCCTCCTTAATTTTCTATAGCTATTTAATGGAAATGAATCGGACCTATCACTGGAATTTTTTCACACTTGGAATGGAGGACATGTTATCCTCAAACACCTGGTTTTTACTATCACAGTGGTTTTGCTGGCTAAAATCATTAGCCTCCCCAATGATGGTAAAATTATCAACTGAGAGAAGCATTCCCTTTAGGGGGAATTGGCCCTCTTCAGGGGAAAAGGAGAATCCCCAGGTAAGGATAAAGGAGGTATTGTTCAAGAGATGTTGCCAAAGCCTTGGGATACTATCATGATCATGGTTCTACAGTACTTCACCCTTAATAACCTGGGTGTGATCCTGAGAAGTTTCTATATAGCATTTTTGAACCACCTTTGAGGAAAAAAGATAATAAATATTCTGGAGTACATGTTCAGGTCTATGAAAAGGTTGATGTTGAACATAAAAAGAAAAATATCCTCATATCCTCTCCATAAAGGCCTCCATCATGTCCTTTTCAACCATGTTATCACAGAGAAAAATCATAGAATTGTTGGTCCTATTAGGCCTGTGCTCATAGTCGATGGCCTACTGACATTGAAGGGGATGTCGAGGGAGATGTTTAGTCTCACCTCTACCTAACTGAATTCTAAGGCCTACGATAAGAGTAGAGGATACCCTAGTTCTTAGAAGTCTGAACCTCGGTGTTACCTCCTTTCTACTAATGCATGATGTAGAAAATAGAAAGCTCCACTAGTCATCGATGATGTTTCGGGTGATTCTCTATCGTTCCAAGCCAATAAGGAGAATATAACCAAGAAACCATCCCCCACTAAGGGTACAACTACCCAAGCACCAATGTTGTTCTTTCGGTTTACAAGTTATCCCAATCTATCAGATTAAGAGTATCTCCAAGAGATGCAAGATATTCTCAAGGCCCTCGAGTGGGCGGCCAAGACCATATCATCCTTTTTGGTATAGGTGGATGCCCTCCTCAAGGAATACAAGGACCAATATGAAATCCTCAAGGAATTAAAGAACTTGGCTGGAGCTAACATCATCGATAACAACCATGGGTTGAATAGCACCAATGTCTAATCGAGCACTCTCGGTTGGTTTGGCTTTGGGGAGTTTTGTTTTTTGTTGTTCCTACCCATGCGTGGGTACTTTTTTTGGGTCTACTATTTTTGCCCTTGCATGGGCTTGTTCATGGTTTGTTTTCTATGTTTCTATTTTTGTTTCTCCTTAAGTTTGGTAGGATCATCCTGGTCTCTTAGCTAGGATTTGAGCTCCTATTTCTTTTTATCTCTATGGAGATTTTTGTAATTTTTTAGGCTATGTAAAATGTTATGGTACCCTTTCAAAACCCCTTTTAACAAATAAAAAAAAAATGTTAACAAAATAAATGAATGTGTATGTTATTTTGCTTCCATGTAAAATGCAATTTTTTTTTGTTGGTAAAGGAAATTTATATTAATGTAAGGATTTTGTAAGGGATACCAAAACCTTAATACATTGAAAGTGAAACTAAATTACATAAAGCTTAATATCCAACATAGTAAAATCTATCAAAAATTGTGAAGAATCCAAAAAACAAAAATCAAAGGACCTATAGTACAGAAGAGATGATCCCATCCTAAAGGACATGCCCATCTTGATGGGGGACCCCACATTCAGGGTCAAGCCTTCAATTTCCATCAGGGGTGATGCATATCTCCTGTGCATCCTTGAATATGATACTGAGTTACGCATGGGTAGCACCAAAGTCATTTACCACCTATTGGATGATAATCCATTGGGACCTAAAGGTTTCAATAGCCACAGAGAGGGTGGTCATAGATCTGTCCAAGTGAGTGAGAACTGTATTACAGATAGCACCCTTACCACCATTAACATTCATCAGTCCCTAAATTCTAATACCTTCGATCTTCACCTTGCCTTCGGTCTGCACCTCCACTCAAGCAGAAGATTTTGCCACATTGTTATATTTAGCTGAAGAAGAGTTAGTTTTTTTACCCAACTCACTGGTTTTAGTAGGGGAAGCTAAGTTAGATTTGAATATTTTTAGCCACAGAGAGACATGCATGTGGGAAGGGCTAGGATTTTGGAGAATTTTTTATGAAGAATGCTTCACTACTCTTGGCTTATGCGTAGTATCTTTCAAGGGCTCGATTTTGATCAGGGAGTAGTAGGGGAGGGGAAATCAGGGTCTGATTTATCGTTGGGGACCTCATAGATGTAGGTTTTGCTATTGGATCTATCGGTGTACTTTAAAAGGGTGGGGTAGGTGGGAGGATAGGAGGGGGAAAGTGAAGGGAGAAATGGCAGGGGGCTTGGGGGTGGGTTGAGAGGAACCAGGGGAAGACTAAGAGAGGCCATGGACATATTAAAAAGGGCCAAGTGAGTTATGGTGGGAGGGAATGAGGAGGGTTATGGGAATAGAGGAGGTAAGGAAGATGGAGGGGGCAAGGGAGGAGGAGGGGGTAGCGATGATAAAAGCTCTTCTAGAAAAAGCATCAAGGGTGTGCTTGTAAAGGATGTAGTGCAGACCTTGGTGGATAGCATAGTGGGATTTTCTAGTGTGAATATTTATTATGAATAGTTTAATATATCTAAAAAGGTAATCAAGGATGTTGATTTTTCTCTTACCTCTAAAATTATTTAGAAAAGTAATATGGAAGCTTCTCAAAGTAGAGTCAATTTTATCAATAGTGAAAAACTAAAGTATGGGAATCATTAATCAGTCCCAAGGTCTAGGGATCTTGGTTCTTTTAATACCCCCATCAGTGGTGATGATATCCTTATATTTTTTTTGGGAAGAACTCAAGCTCCACTGCCATCGAATATTTATCTCTACGAATGCTCCTCCCATCCATAGGAAGGCTCGTCACCTCTGCTAGTAGTTGACCATCAATGGTAAACTCAAGGCCACAAATGGAGACATGGCCATCCTCCTAGGTACTGATGATGGTGTTGGTAATGTCCTTCTCATTGCTAGTTGATTTTCTTAATAAATGGAGGCAATTATGGAGGATATCCTCAACCATAGGGTTGAAGTTCAGGGTCGACGGTTCAAAAATTATCGTTGAGGGAACTCCATAGAGGGTTTTGGACTTAGGATGCACAAAATGTGAGTGAGGTTGATTTCAATGGAAATTTTTTAGACATTGGCTAAATTTAACAATCTATATATAGAAAAAAATGACCCATTAAGATGAGTCATTTTCTCAAAAACCCTTAGTTTTCCCTATAAAAAAACTAAGGTTATCTTCAAGATAATTTTTTCCCTATAAAATCATCATAATTCTTCTCAAATTTTATGTTTTTGTATAGTTCTTGAAAAGATATTTCCAATGGTATATTATATGTCCAATTCTAACATCTTTTGACCCCTCAACTTGTAAATAAACTATGTACAATTTTAGGTGTCATAGAAATAATGGGAAAACGCACATCTAACTTTATAAACTTTATTTAATTTTGCTCAAAGACTATTTCAATGGTAGAGTTATTTCTTGTTGATTTGATAGCCCTAATTTGGGCTAGAAAATAATTTATATTAGCAAATTACTAATCTAATGAGAACGGCTCAACAAAATGCCTAGATTGGTTATATTACAAAAAAGATAAATATACGGACTCCATCTCCCAAGTGGGGAGGGGGGGGGAAAGCAAAGAGATATTGTAGGAATGAATAAGGGAGATAAATTGAGAAATTAAGGACAATGACAGTGTTGAATTGAGAGATGCTTATGGATTAATAATTTTCTATTGTAGGTAAATATCCAAAACAAGTTTTCTCTTCCCTTTTCTTTTGCAGGTTGAATGCTTGAAGCTGATTGAAGAATGTTGTCAATATTTTGCATTGCCTTAATTACCAATAATTAAAACTCGTGATACCCCCCATTGTAAGCAAGTTTTTCTTTTCTTCTAATTATCCTGAAAATCATTGTTTTATTTATTTTACAATCGTATTTTATATTTTATTTATTTCTCTTAAAATGTAATATCACCTTCAGGTTGAATTTTATCTAAGTAAATCACCTCTATTTTCCCTAAATATTATACCATTGGATAGGTCTCGAAAAGAGCTTTTCAATAGTATATAATTTGACTCATTTCAATAATGTTTGGGCCTCTAAAATACTGAACAACGGTATGTAGGTCTAGTTATTACAAATTCGCCTAGATCTATAAATTTATAGAAAATTAAATATGGGGTAAATAATTGAATGTAAATTAAGTATTGTTGTTAAACCATTTATTCTCATTATCTTCATCAATCGTTGCATTGTTGAGCACCCAGATATAGACTTAATTTATTTATAATCATTATCTTTATAGTCTTCTTTTTTTATGTGTAATTTATCAAAAAATAATAATAATAATAATAAATATGGAGGCAAAAATCTGATTCTTAATCTTGTCATATTAATATTGCATAATCTTATAAGCATTTACACACATTTTATTACTCTTTGCTGCATTTAAATTGTTATGCTTTGCATTAGATTATTAGATTTCATATTTTTCCAATGGTTATTAAAGAGTTGAGGGGATCTGACTATTGCATATCATGATTCACTATGACCTATGCAGATCCCCCATCCCTAATTAAAATTTTTAGTGTGTCATTGTGAAAGTTGCAGGTTTTGACAAATCCAGATGATTGAAACTAATTCAAAGATGTGAATTCGTAGTCCAGATCCAAATTTGTTTAGACTTCAAATTGTAGATCTAGGTAGGGTATAAAATCCAAATTCTCTATCTTCACATAAAAAATCTACAATCTTCTTTATTTTACACACTCTTTTCATTTAAAATGAAAAAAACCCAAAAACATAGGCTTTAATCACATTGGATAACTTACATTTAAAAATCATAGAAAAACTTACAAAAATCTAAAACATTCATCTTTGCATCATTGCATTCTTGTTTGTATTTACAAAGCTTTCTTAGATTAAAATTTGTTTGCCCTTGTCTTCATTGAATATAAAATTACATCTAGCTAGGTAGAAATTGCATTCTGGCCAAACCTAGGTTGTATGTGAGACAAAATAATCAAATCAAAACACTACCTCACCTAGGCATGGAAACCACCATAGCAAGAGTTTCCTAGTGAACCCCACCCCATTCGTCGATAAACACCAAAGAGGGCATGACATCAAGTGCTTCTCCTCCGAGGTGTAGCCTCATTATTTTCCCATTCCCCTTCAAGGTGCGGATCCATTAGCCTGAAGGAAAGGAGTGCAAAAATTTTAAGACTACATTCTTTGGTGAACCCAACGTGAACTACATAAGCATCATTCTTATTCATAAAACACAAAACATAAATAAATAAATATATATATATATATATATATATATATATATATATATGTATTTTGAATTTTTGGGTATATATGTTATATATATACCTATGTGAAATATTGTACATATGTATATATATAGGTATATATATAACATATATACCCAAAAATTCAAAACCCATATATATATACCACTAAAAAACAAAATAGCCAAAGGTAAAATGCCTAGAATTCTGAGAAATGGTAAACAAATAGAATCTGGCTCCGCAGAAGATCCATATCAAGAAAATATTGATGATAGGATACATATTGAATATGATAGACTCACGGAACAAGGTGAGGATGACAATAGATAAGAGGAAGAAGAAGATCCTACCAAGCCTACAATGGACCCTCAAGGTAATGTTAGTTTCAAATTCATCCAAAAATTTACTAAATTTCTAAAAAGTAATATAGATGATATCAATCAAGATTTAAGGACTCGATATTTACTTCCAAAAAGATATTATTCAACAGAGGCAGCTATAGAATCTACTTTCTAAATTCATGCAAATCCTTTGACATACATGAATATAACATATCAATATGATGATCAAGGTGGTCCATCTCAAAAAATCAATCAAAATATGGATTTGAACATTCAAAAACCAATATAATCTATTGTTGTGAAAACCAAAACTACTTCAAAACATAAATAACTCTTTTCTCTCAAGCTTTTAATCAACAAGCATCAACATCACAAAAGGCCAAAAAAATACAAAACTCTAACCATTATCAATAGAAAACTCAGCAAAATGCAATTCCATATAAATTTCACAACACTTTTCCTACAAATACACTACATAATAGCATTTCTACTAGAAATAATCATATGGTGACACAATCATATCATCAAATGCATAACAATATGATGACACAAAATCAATTTAGTGAGCAACCACAAGGACTTGAAGCTATAGTCAAACAATTAGCTTCACACTTAGATCAAATAGATCCTTACCATCCCACATATAGTTATAAAGAGATGTGTAGTCAACCATTGGATCCCATTGTTGTTGCCCAACCTTATCCTAAACATTTACCCATGCCAATTCTAATATATAAATGGATCGAAGGTCCTATTGAACATTTTTGTATGTTTATGATAGCTTGTCATGATATTTCATATGATGATTTACTATTACTAAATATGTTTCCTAAAAGCCTCGAAGGCATGGCTTTGGAATGGTATTATCAATTACCAAAAAAATCCTTAGGAAATTTTGAAGAAACAACAAAAATGTTTATTCATCAATTTAGCTCCTACAAAGAAAGACATGTTACCATTAAGGACTTATATAATTTAAAATAAGGAAAAGATGAAAGTTTTGTTGAATTCTTAGCTAAATGGAGACAACTTCTAGGGAAATTACACTTTGCTTTACCTCACCAAGAAATGTTAGAAATCTTCATCGATAACTTACAAGAGTAGTTATCTTATGAACTCGCCACTGCTATAATAACTTCTTTTGATCAAGCTATATACTTATAAATAAGGGTAGAAGATGCCCTTGTTAGAAGAGGACAATTCAAGAAGAAGGATGAAGATAAATCTTCCAAAAACCCATATAAAAACAAACAAGTAGTGGGTGTTGGAGTTACTGATAGTAGAAACACTCAAAATACAAATATTGCCAAAGCCATAAATAAATTTGTATTAAATATTCTTGATAAACCTCCATGATAATTCAAAATATTGAACCAACCATTAACCTTTATTTTACCCCAATTATTGGAAAAATGTTTGATATGATTGCTAGAAATACGACAACTAGACATCACTTTACCTGGATATAGAGCTAATTTATATTGGATTTTTCATCGAGTTGATGGACATTCAACCAACTCTTGCAAAATATTAAAACATTTGATACAAAATATAATTGATAAAGGTGCCATCGAAGTAGAAAAATTCCCTCCAAAAAATAATCCTCTAAATAATGCTCAGAAGCAACAAACACAAAATGCTAATCAAAACTTAGATATCTTCCAAAATCCTTTACCCAATCATGATAAAGAAGTTGTGAATCAATTAGATGACCACAATGTACCTCCCCCAACTTGATACATGGGAAATATCAGCAATTTCTTACCATATTAAAATTTGTACACTTCTTATGTGCCTACTCAATCTATAATCACAATTAGGCCAATTCAATATTTTGAATCATTGTCTTTAGAAGATACAAGAAGTAATCCAGAAAGTGAAATGAAAAGTGAAATAGATATTACTTCTAATTATTCAAATAGTCCTAAAGATGGGCCATAACCAATCCTTCCTATCACAGACTTATTGGTTACAAAAGAATCATTTTCGAGAAGAGTTACTACGCACTCTTCATCTCAACCAATCCCTTCATGATTTTTTGTTCCACAATATTTTCCATTATAATGTCCTTCAAAATCACCACCATATTCTTTTGTACAAACCAGTTATTCACCTCAATCTCTCCATAATAGTGGTATTATTCCCACTACACATTCATGTCAAGCTATTCAATCCACATGTAATTCTTCTTTATTATCATTGCAATCACAACCATTTCAATATTCTTCTTTCAACACAACACATTCATCTCAACAAGGAAATACTTCTTCTTCCAATCCTACTATGCAATCAAATCATACTTCACAATATGATCATCATCATTCTACTCATAATCAAGAAGAAAGATTTAATGAACCATGAAGAACATACGCTCATACTAAGAGGGGGTGAATAGTATAAGATAAAAAATTTCACTTTTTAATCCAATCAATAGCATTAGTAATATCAAAGTAGTAAACATTGCACAAATCATCACACACATGAGAGACATGATTTAACGTGGTTCACCCAATGTGGGCTACTCCACGAATAAAATATTTCTACTAAATTTTCTCAAATAAATATTTTGGAAACCACTTACCTATTACAAAGTTTATGGACCTCTATCCAAAGGAGAAACCAATCTCCTAATGCTCTGTTTTATGTAACTCTATCCACAAGAGACACCAATATCCTTTGCTCTAGATGATTACCTTCTATAAGAGTATTATCCCCATTGCACTGGCTTGTGGATCTCTCTTCATAAAATACCTATGTCCTCACTTAGAAGATCTTTGTCCTCATTGTCCTGGCTAATGGATCTCTATCCACTGGAGACTACTATCCTCTGCTTTGTCACCTCCAAAGCTTGATATTAACTCTATCTTAAATCTGCACCAAATATTATCCTCAGTCTAGCACAAATATACTCTAACTCTATCTCAAATATACACCAAACAATGTCCTTGGTATAGTACAAATCTGCTCTAACTTTGTCTCAGGTCTAGCAAAAATCTGCTCTCAAATATACACCAAACTATGTCCTCAAGCCTTAACACAAATCTTGATCCAATCACAAATCAAATCTTCTTAGATTTTCCCCAAGCCTTAACTTAAATCTTGAACAAATCAATCAATCAACTTTGCTCACAAGTCTTCACCAAGACTTACCTCAAATCTGCCCTTAATTTTTCATAAAATCTTACTCAACTATATCCAAACACATGCTCAAAATAGCTCACAATATATGCTCAATAAAACTCAAATCAATGAAACACAACTTGCTCACAAACCCTAGCCAAGTGTTTCACACTACTTCCAACAATACACAAAATGGGTCTCAAACCCTAACTCAAATAATCTTTAATCTCTATCTCAAATATTCTCTAAACATTTACCAATCATGCATATAAAAAACTCACTCAAAAATTCCCAACAATGCTTATCAAAAAATGCATTTCACAATATTCAAATCAACCACACTCTAATCAAAATATTATTTGCCCATACCTTTTTTTTTTATGGAGATATGTCTTCAAAACCTGTTTTACTTACAAAAAATCATCTTTCCAATTTCAAGGTTAGATAGCAACAATCTATCTCAAAATATTCCACACAAATATTCACCTCAATAATTTATTTCACCATTCAAGAAATACAATGAAATATCAAGTCTCAAATACACCTTATTATCTCCAACTTAGCACACTCAAAACATAATCAACAATGACTTCCAATAATTCACTTCTCAATAATTCACTCTAACTTCCTTCAGAAATTTAATGCATAGAATAATCAAAATTACTTCCTTATATCTCCCTACTCATCAAAATATATTTTCAAAATAATTATAACCACCATTCAAAAATATTCCAATGCACCTTTTAAATCAAAATTTAAATCATTCTATACCTTCAACCATCATAAAAATAATATTTATTTCAACCACCTTATATCTCCACAAGGCATATTCTATCAACTTTAGACCAAGCTTAATTTATAAAATTAAAAAATTTAAATACCTTTTGTGCATGCTACCTCGATGGGATTCGATCTCTTGTCATGCTACCACCAGCACCCTAGCCATGGACTAACCGCCATGTGAGCTAGATGCTCACTTGAGACACAAAAGTGCCTTTTACACTTTGTTTCTTATCTTGGTGCCAAAACAAAAATCAAAATCTTTTCCCCTTTAATTTCGTCGAGACTCGAACATGAGACCTCCACTCACCCAACAATCTACACTGCCAATCCTTACCACTAGCCCAACCACATGGTTGGTGATAAGGCTTTGAGCCTTATTCGATTTATCCTCCATGATTTTTGCCACAATCTAATACCATAGTAGATTGGTAGAAACCTAGGCTACATTGTGAATATCATAGAGTGGATGGATATATGACACAAACATGCTAAATTTAAAATATGCAATTCAAGACTTGATTTATGAGGGTATTTTTCTATAGAGGAGTTACAATCTACTATTGACTATAAATCTCTAGTAAACAATCAACATCCTACACAACAAGTAACCATAACCAATCAATATATGGGGATCTCCCAAAAACCCATATTCAAGCATCAACAATAGGAAACCAATCAAATATTACATCTTAATATGTCCCATCACAATGATATCACTAATAATATAACAAAAACTACAAGTGAGCAACATCAAGCTCAATCAACTCAATTTGATAAACAAAAAATAAATTCTTCATCCAACCAACCTTCAATACCTCTCTTAGTTTTGAAGAATAATCTAAAAGAGGATACAAGCATAGAAAACTTATCTTTAGTGTTGAAGTCTCAATCTAAGGTATCTCTTTTAGAACTTTTGTGAACCTCTCCTATTCATAGGGAATCTTTGTTCTTTATTCTCTCTTTCTTTATCATAACTACAACAAGTTCTTTATTCTTTTCTTCTTTATCATCATTGTCATCTTTTGTCTGTCACCTTTTATCCTTCATTCTCTCTTTCATTATCATTTATCACATCAAGTCATCTATTTTTTTCTCTTTATTATCATCGTCATCTTCTATCCATCACTTTTCTTCATCAATGTCTACTTATTATTCTTCATCACAACAATATCAACTATCAACCAATCAGCTTCAATCACCTACACCACAACCAAATTGTCCTTCAAAACCTCCTTTAATTTTGAAGCCACCTTATATATGATATATAAAAATCACCTTGTATAGTGTATATAGATCATCTTGTATATACCACCAGTTCCATCATCAAAAATAAAAAAAATCAAAAGTCAAATCAAAAATCAAAACAATCAAAAAAATCAAAAAGAAAAAAAATATGTCAAAGTTGTTAAGTCATCATTAATTGTTTTTCAAAATTCAAAGTTATATTTCATTTTATTTTGGATAAACTCAAAATTTATCTTGAACCACTCACCTAATTCACATTTCTACTAAATCTTGATTTTTTCATTTTGATTATAAATCTCTCTTGAACCGAAATCACTATTACTTCACTAAATAAAATTTTGAGTTTCGAGAACTGCTATTGCTACTTTTGGAACCAAGAACACATTTCACATATTAAAAATGATTTCACACAATGGAATATAACACTAATAGTAGTCCTAGCTCCTTAAGTGAAAGGTTTCCCTTGCTATCCTATTATGTGCATGGTTTAGAATACTGAGAATTGGCAAAAGGACAAGCTCCTCCCTACCCGAATAAAATTCCTTTCTCTTTGTCTAATATGAGCAAGTATCCCTTGAAAGAAAAAAAAAGAGAGAAAAGCAAAAAAGAGTAAAAGCAAATGATTTTACTACAAAGCAAATAAAAAATCCCCTTGTTCAAAATAAAAAGTGAACAATAATCTCTACTCAATGAAGTCAAAATAAAAGAAGGGGGTAACAAGCTTGAATCCCTAGAATTCTTTAGTTATTTGAACACTATGGGGTGATCCTCATTACATGTTAGGTGGAATCAAGCCAACTTGGAAATGGAGGTATCCTTATGCATGGTGACATGTCAATCACATTAACAACCTCCTTTTATACAAACCAATGTACGCTTGAGCTAGCTTTTGGTGACTTGACTTACATAGTAGTTCAGTACAATTGCATACATAAAATCATGGGTAATGAATCTCTCACTTGCACACACATTGGTTCATAAAATCTGGCTTATATCATTACCTCACTTAAATATGGTAAATAAACCTCACAAAGCACACACATTTTATCCTTGAGAGATTTTATATCATTATGTGAATTAATATGGATAATGAACTCACACGTCACACATTGGTTCTTGAAATATTTGACTTTATCCTTGAAATAATTTAAAATATTTCTTTGAAATTTACTAGAAAACATCAGTTTTTGTAACCATTTGCATTAATCACTTCATCTTAGCAATTATAGTGTAATTTGTCTTCAAAATTTTCAACATGCAACATAATGATTTATTTTCAAATAAACCTTGCATTTTAAATCACACATAATTATCTTATCATACATTTACATTTTTTACTTTGTAATGATGGCATAATTTCTAGTAATAACTCTCACTTCAAAATTCTCACTAGGACTAGCTCACTTTTTTCTTTCTTTTGTTCCTTTGTTGTTTCTTGCCTTAATAGTCTTCTAGTCTAGATAGGTCATTGTTATGTTCAATTTTTTTTCTTTTCTTTTTTGTTTTTTGGTTTAGTTTTTAAGGTGTGTGTGTTCTTTTGTTTTGTTTTGTTTGTGTGTTCTTTGTGTTGTTTTTTGTTGTTCTTGTGTTTTTTTTGTTTTGTGTTTTTTAATGTTTTTTGTTATTGTTCTTGTGTTTTTGTCATTCTTGTTCTTGTGTTTCTCTTTGTTTGTGTTAATTCGTGTTTTTTTGTGTGAGTGTTTTCTATATTTTTTGTTTTTTTTTTTATTTTCTGTTGTTGGTTGTTTTTTATTTTTATTTTTTTAATATTTTAGGCTTTGGTTCTGTTTATTTTTCATGTTATTTTTGGATTATGTCTTTGTACTGTTATGTTGTTTTTGTCTTGTTTGTGTTTTGTTATGTGGTTTTTGTGTTTTTCTATGTGGTCTATGTTGTGGTTTCTTTTATCTTATTGTGTGTGTGTTTGGTTGTGCTTTTACTTTTGACACACTGAAGGAGCATGTTTCTTATTTTATTTTATTATTTTTGTTGTTATTTACTTATTTATTTACTTATTTTTTAATTGGTTTTGTGTGTTTGTTTGCTCCTTGAGTATGTCAAATGTGGTAGACTAGGTCCGAGTCTTGGGCATTTTTGATGGAAAGGATACCCATGCCTCCTTAGGTCTTACCCGAAAGTGGCATCCCTTTTGGGATGTTTTCCACAAATTAAAAAAAATCTCCCTAGGAATTCTATGCCTAATGCAAGTCTTCCTTCCCAAAATTTTCTTGCTCAATTTACTCTATATTTCTCACAACTGCAATATTTATCAACCTATTTTCCCAAAATCAATTCCTCTTAAAGGAATCACCATCATTTTTCATCATCATAAGCCTCAAGGTTACTCTTGAGCCCAAAATATTTTTTGGCGTTAGCAATACAAAACTTCCTCACAACAAGATGCACTTCATGACCTAGCGAGAATTGATCTCCATGAACGGTCATATAACAACACAACATCCTTTCAAGGTTCATTGCTAATCCATCAATTGTATCACTTCACAAAAACATCTTTTGTCTTTCAAACACACTTTGCAAAACCATTCCTTTTTCAAAGCATACATCAAAATCAGCATGCACTTCCATTTAATATCATTTACAACATACATCAAGAAGCAAAAATTTTTACACTTAAAGTAATTTACCCCTTATCTAGATCCTCCCAACTACTTTATCATTGTCTCTCCACACAAATTCTACTCAATGGATAACAAGTTCCATTTCTCTTTAATGCTCCACCATTATTTTCTATTTTCCACTTTTCTCTTCTATCAGTCATTTTGAGTTCCATTAGGAATATGGTATTCCTCATGAAACTCGAGGGGGCATCCTAGTCAGTAAATTAGTAATTATTTTTCTAAAACATCAATTTCCCATGAACTATTCATTCTAAACTATCTACTCATTTTTTGCCCATGTCAATCACAATCACTTCTACTCAAGTGTCTACACTTTTCTTTGACACATTTATTATTCATAAATATGCCAAAGAGGGGGTAAAATGTAGACAGGAAAAATTGACCCATTAATATGAGTCATTTTCTCAAAAACCCTTAGTTTTCCCTCTCAAAAAGATAAGGTTATCTTCAAGATAATTTTCACCCTATAAAATCATCAAAATTCTTCTCAAATTTCATACGTTGGATAGGACTCGAAAAGATCTTTTCAATGATATATTATATGTCCAATTCTGACACCATTTGACCCCTCAAACTGCAAAAAAACTATGTACAGGTCTAGTTGTCACGAAAATCATGAGAAAATGCGCATCTAACTTTATAAAATTTATTTAATTTTTTTCAAATATTGTTTCAACAGTAGGATTCTTTCTCATTGATTTGATAGCCCTAATTTGGGCTAGCAAATTACTAATCTAATGAGAACGACTCAAAAAAATGCCTAGATCGGTTATCTCACGAAAAAGATAAATATACGGGCTCCATCCCCCAAGGGGAGGGGGAGAGAAGCAGAAAGAGATCGCAGGATTGAAGGGAGAGGAATTAAGAAATTAAGGGCAATGACAGTGCTGAATTGAGAGATGTTTATGGATTAATAATTTTTTGTTGCAGGTAAATATCTAGGACAAGTTTTCTCTTCCATTTTCTTTTGCAAGTTGTTGGCATTTTCATTGGTGAAGCTAAGGATCCTATTGGAAATCAAGGAGGGATCCCTAGGGGAATTCGAGAAAGCACGGTTGTTACACTCAAGCCAAATTTACCATAAAAAATGATGGAGGTACATTGACCACAGGGATTTGACTTTGGGGTTCTTGAAGGGATTGGGCCATTGTTTAAAAAGGTCAATTAGAGTGTGGGGGCGGGTCCAGGAAATGTTGAATATGGTAAATATTGATATCATGACCAAGTCAGTGAAAAAAACTCAAGAAAGAGGTCACTTACTTGATTCCCACTTGGACATATAAAATGCAATTTAAAATGTATAATGTAATAGTCTTTTATTATTGGATCTTGTTAGCCTTATATATATAGATCTTTGAAGATAATTAAATGCATTTGTCTATGGTATTGATACTATACCTTCATAGCATAATAGAAAATGTATACTTGCAAATAGAATTGAATATAAAAATAAAGAGCATTGTATTATATTTGTTACGTAAAATTCATTTATTATATATATAATATATATACCAAATTTTAAAATATTAACATTAAATTTTTAAGCAAGTTATTTTTTAAAATTATTAAAATATTTAAGTCAAATCTAATATCTTATTTATTTTTAGTAGAAATTATTTTAATATATGGATATTGTAAGACAAGGTTTTATTATTATTTTGAAATACTATGATTATGTATTGAACTATTTGTTGTCATGGAAAAATATTATAGTTCATGAATATTCATACTATTTGATAAACAGTATTTAGTAGGAGAATGCAGAGGAAGTATTTGTTATTTCAAAGTTAAGCTCAATTCATTCTCATCACTAATATAATGTTTGGATGAACTATTTTGCGCTTTTGAATGAAAAGTTATATACCTTTTTCTTATCTATTTTCATAGAATTAAAGGTAAAATGATATGGATTGTGGTTTTGACCAATATATTCATATAAATTTATTTTGATCATAAGATGATATTATCAATAGATTAAAAAATAAAATATTGCATACATCTATGACAAGGTAATAATTGAAAACATCATGGGATGTCATTATCAAAGAAGGAAAATAAGAAAGAAATAATCGAGAGGGCAATAAGGATAGTTGATACTCCACATATAAAGGATTATCTAGATAATTTCTAATGTAATAGTATTATATTATGCTATTTTTTCTTTTGTTTTTTTAATTACTTCATCTTGTATCATATTTTACGAATAAAAGAAGATTATTTTTGCAGAAAATAAATGTTTTTTTCTATTTTTATTAGATAAATGAATAAAGTTTTTTTTAACATAATAATTTTTTTTTTGATAATATTAAGAGAAGAGGGTTTTGAAAGGGGCCCCTAAACCTTTACAACATAGAAAAACAACTAAGAAACCAATGCACTAAAGCACAATACAACCGAGAACAGAGCAAAAAATGCAAGAACGACAACTAAGAAACTAGGAGGGACAGAAAGGCCAGAGAATCTGAGAAGACCTATGGAAGAATCAATAATGATAAGTATATGAATATTCTAAAATATTTATTTAATTTTAATCATAATTTTTTAGAACCAACAAATAGAAGATTTGTATAGTTCTAAATATATTCTTGAGTGATAATTAAATCCTATATATATACTGCAACTTACCTTGGCCTACCGTTGTTCCAAGGGCACCCAACTGTGAGGATGTGGGATAGTATCATTCAGATGGTTATGAAGAAGCTTATTTGCTGGAAGGGAGCCTTTCTCAACAGCGCAGGGAAGTTCATTATAGTCCAATATTGACTTTAGAGTATACCAATCTACTTTATGTCCCTGTTTCAAACTATGATAGTTGTTTGTAATAAATTGGAGCAGCTTCAATGGAATTTCCTATGGTCAGGAACATAGAATAAAAGCATATTTTCCCTTATTGCATGGGATAAGGTTTACCTTCCAAAATGTAGCAGAGGACTAGGTTTGAGGAGAGTTCACCAGATGAATATGGACATGATGTCAAAGAAGGGATGGAATATTGTGTCTAACTACCCAGCTCAATGGGTTGATATTGTTAAGGCCAAATACCTTAGGCAATGGTCTCTGATGGATAATTCCCTTATGCCTGTTAGGTCTGCATTCTAGAACTCAGTGTGTCGAACTCAATATATCATCTAAAAGGGTGGACACTGGAATCTTGGATATGGATCGTGAATTAGATTCTACGAGGACCCATGGATTATGGCTCAGTCACTCATCCATGATTAGTCTATAAGTATTCTTAAACCTTTCACTAATCTAACTTTTTATCCCAAAGTTGATAATTTTATCAATTGTGAAGCAGTGGTTCCCCACTGGGTTGATATCCCTACTGATCTGGATTCTCCTAAGCTTCACTTTTCCCACCTCTATATATCTAAGCTTCTCCAAGCTCATTTAATTCCAAGCACCAGGCCACCTAATGTTCTCTTCTGGCAACTCAGTTAGTCTAGGAATTTCTCAGTCAAAACTACATATATGGCTATGAATGAACCTGAAGATGATTGGTTCCCCTTGAATAGTATCTGGATCAAAAATTTGACTCCTAAGATTTCTCACTTTTATTGGCTGGTAGCAAAAAATAGGCTATTTACCATCAGTAACTTGATAACTTGTGGTATGATCTTGCCCAACAAATTTTACCTCTACAAATTCGCATGGGAGTCAGTTACTCACATATTTCTAGAGTGCTTATTTTCTTACATTGTCCTATCCTCGATCATGTCAAGTGTTTCAATTTCCTAGGTTGCTCCTAAGTTTATTAGTGATCTTAGTATCCAATGTCCAAACCCCTTTAATTCCACTCATTTAAATTTTTGGTGGGTGATCATTCTCCCCCACTTTATGTGGTAAATTTGGATGGAAAGGAACAATCACACTTTTTAATTTGTGTACCTTGACCCAGAGTCAATTTGAGAACTATCATGTTTGCCTCAAAAAATGCTAATACCATTCCTTCAAATAATTTTTCTTCATCCTCATTTGATATTCAAGTGTCGCATTCTTCTAACCTATCTTTTGAGGTTTCTGGTCATCCCCAGGTTGTTGTGGATAGATCCCTTGTTTCATGGATTTCCCCCCCATTGGTTCAAGCTAAATTTTGATGGTGCATCAAAAGGAAATCCTAGTGCTGCAAGTTGTGGAGTGATCCAATATGATAGAGATCGACTCATTTTGGCTTATGTAGAAAAACTTAGAGTCCAATCTAATAATTTTGTAGAGGCTCGGGTAGCTTTTTGAGGTATCCAAATGGCCATTTATCTCAATATATAGTACCTGATAGTCGAAGGAGACTCCTTAAACACCATAAATTATTTTAAAAGGGTCTCAAATCCTCCTTGGAATGTGGGACCAACCATTGAAGAGTCCATTGTCCAGCTAAGGACAATTAGAAATAGGTGCATTCAACATGTGTATAAGGAAGGCAATCGGGCGGCATATACAATGGTAAAATTTGGGTTAACTATTCAATCCTTTTCGACATGGCAAGGGAATCTTCCATAATGTATCGCTAATTCTTGTAGTGAACTTGTAGTTTCCAATGTTGATTAATGATGAACAAATAGAAGAACATTAGTCCTGTGGAGGATGATCCCAAAGATGATGAGGACTACATCTCGAAGTAAAATAGCTGGCCCTGATTGGGACTATCCCCTTTTGTTTCCTAGGATGGTCTTTGTGCTCTCCTTGTCTCTCTATTTGTGGTTGTTTGGGAAGGTTCTTATGATATCTATGTTGTTTCTAGTTTATGTTTGTGCCCTTGGGCGGTATGTTAGTAATAGTTTAGGCTGATTTATTTTATGGACCCTACGAATGGTCCAATTTTGTCTTGTTTTGTAGGGAGCTAAACCTTCACAGGATCCTCCTTGCAGCATGTTTATAAGGTTTTGGGTCCCTTTTAAAACCCGTTACTAATCAAAATATATATATATATAATAATCAAATAAAAAAAATTATATAAAGAATTAATAATCCCATGTTATTGCCAAATGTGAGACTTGAGAGGTTCATGAGGCTCATCACCTATCAAATATTTGGCCAATGGACTAGGGCTTAAAGGAGCAAGTGCTTCATCACTCTTTAAGTGGGATCCTCATTCATATTAATAATGAATTATAATATAGTGATTGATAATAGTTGATCCTCCTAATTTGGAGTTAGAGTCTATGTGATGTATGCAAAGCCTTATTAGCAAATCATTCTTCTCCAAGTGGAATATTCTCAAGTGAGAAATAAATCCACTTTAATATCTAAAATTAAAATAACTAATTGATTTTAAAAGTCACAAAAACAATTAATAATTGTATATTCTTCCCAAATATGAGATTGGAGTGGTTTATGAAGATCATTATCTACCAAACTCTTTGTAAATTTAGTAGAAGGATTAGATGTACAAGACCTCCTTTTTTAAAGTGTGATCCACGTTACTATTAACATAGAGTTATCATACCATGATCTATATTAATTGAAACTTTTAACTTGTAGTTAGAGTTTATGTGATGTATAAAAAGCCTTGTTAGCAAGTCTTTCTTACTCATGTGGAATATTCTTAATAATATCTAACATCAAAATAATTAATTTGAGTTCACAAAGTCACAAATAAATTAATAATTGGACATTCTTCTCAAATATAATACAAGAATATTTTATAAGGATCATCACCTATCAATCTCTTTGTTAATAAAGTACAAGATTAAATATGTAAGTTCTTTTCACTATTTAAGCTAGATCTTACTTCAATTGACATCATTTTTTGATATTGTGATGGATAATAGTTGACCCTCTTGAATTCTAGTTGAAGTCTATAATATATGTAAATCCTTGTTAGCAAATAGTTTTTATCCAAGTAAAATGTTCCCAACTAAGATTTAAATTTTCTTTTAATTTGTAACTAAATAGAATTTACAAAATCACAAAAAAATAAGTAATACCACATTCTTCCCAATTTTGAGATAAGAGTGGTTTATGATGTTGGGACTAAAACTGATGGGGTTATTTTATTGATACAAATGGTTACAATATATCGACAGAAGGCCTATATGATAAACTGACAAGTGTCAATATAAACTGGCAAATACAAATGAGTTACATATATATGCAGAAGGCCTATATGATAAACTGACAAGTGTCAATATAAACTGACAAGTGTCAAAACAGAGGCATAGTGCACTTTAATTCTAACATTCCCCCTTAAAGTGCACTATCCTAACTAAAGAAAAAAAAACAAGTCAACATTAGGTAACATTCCCCCTTAATGTTGACTTCTCTAAAAAATTCTACATCCTCCTTTATTGCTGATTTGGTCTAGGCTCGTGCTCTTTGTGCTTGGCTCTCCAACTGTGAATAATGCTAGATTCACTATGTATACATCTTGGTATGTTGCCTCAGGGTTAGCCACTTCCACGGGTCTGTTGCCACTGGGTCAGCCGTCTAAGTGCCTCAGGGTCATCATGGGTGCCTTAGGGTCAGCCACTTCTGGGTCTGTTGCCTCTGTAGGTCATCCTCAGAGGATGTTGCCTCTCGTAGGTCACTGACTAGTCCCACCATAAATATCAAATCCTTCCTTATGGTGAACTCAATCTAGAAGGTGTCGGTCTCTACCAAAAATGCACCTAATACAAAGGAAAAATGAGCCATATAAGAGTGTCGATCTCTGCCGAAAATGCACTCAATACAATAAAATGAGCCATAGATGCCAATTATGGAGGAGAAGAAGAGAAGAAGAGAATCTTCTGAAGTGTCTTCGTTTATAGTCTTCAAAAGTAGATCTGGAAAAAAAACTTGGATAGAGTCTAGGGTGTCTATGTCTGTAGTCCCTAGATTAAGTGTCCTTATGGTAGTCACCTCATCTTATCGAAATGCATGGGTAACCAACCGCTACATCCGACAAGTATAAAGAGGAGAATACTAGGTACTAGGTTCACTTATAATTTTTTGGGAGTGTTGGGTACAATCGAGAGTGCACTCCAAGGTAGAAAAACTTTTAGGCTAAAAATTCAATTGAAACAGCCTCAAAATTACAATATGACACCACCATTGTGTCCGTCGTGGAAAAACATTTCCAACGACTATAAATACCCCTATATTCCACCATCAAAGGGGCCTTCATCATGAGGAAAAACCATCATGCCTATCTAAGGCAGCAAAATAAACAACATCGCTCAATGGCGGCATCGCTCTCAGGAGGAATGAAAAAATAGACTTCTCAATTTTCCCATTCAAGGGAATTACAATGGCTATCTATCTTTGAATTTTTTTAAAAACTCACAACCTCGTTCTTTGTAAAGGCTATATGGAGCATTTTCCCAAATCCTCATACAAAAGTAATATGTTCCCCCTTTCCACTTTATAAAAAATATTATGTTTACAACTTTCATTTTATAAATTCCCATGTTCCCATTTGACTTTTCAAACGAGTGGGCCCTCCCCACTATTGAAAAATAAGGCACTTTTAAATCCGTGAATCTCTATCATCTAGGTGAGTCTGCCCAGTATGACCGAGATCTTTGCTAGCCTGATCTCCACAGCAGTAAACCTCAAAAATGACACATCTCCTAGTCTGACTAACAGTAGGTATGATGGCATCGCTCTCCAAAAGCATGCGAGTGATGTACAAAGTGTTGATCCTCACGTGAATTCACATTGATGCCCGACTCCACCAATAACCATAGGCATCGATTGTGATCTCCCCCAACAACAGTGTCATCTTTCTCCTAGGGTTTCGATACCCTGATCGATATTCAACAAAAAATTTGTCACAGCACATCAGAGCAGGCAAGTCGAGTTGAGTTTCAGACAATCTAATCTATACTCCAGCAAATGGAAGTGTCGTGCTCCTGCAGAAGCACGTTTAATGCTCCGCTTTACTAAAAGCTATTTTTTTTATTGATGCTTTCCTTCTTCACAGACCACCACAAAAAAATTCAAACCCTACCAGATGAGAATACCACCCTCTTCTACTCATTACGCTTTTGGCGGTTGTGGTCAAGCCAGGCAAGGCATATGACAGCATGATGCGCTTTGAGTAGAACCCCACGAGGGCGATCGTACAAATTCCCCCTGGTGACATATTCGAATCCATCCATTGATCATTTTAATCGAACCCACATCTTAGGGGTCACGGGATCCCAGAACGAGCCCTTCTACGATCTTCTTCATCCAAATAATAACGGCAATAATAGCAGTAGTGGTAGCGGTGGATTGATTAAGCAAATGGACGAGCTAGGATTAGGGTTTGAGAAAGATATCATGTTGCCCTCCTACAATTCATAAATCCTTAAAATGAGCATTGGTCCTTCTTCCTCAGGATCGATCGATTTGCATGACAATTCACCATGTCGACCGTCGCAATCAATTCCAACTCCTTTATATTCTCCCAAGGTCCACAGTGCTAGTGAGTATCACGAGCGTTTACTAGCAAAGTGGTAGTATGACAGGGAATATTTTGAGGTAGCAACAATGAAGCTGTAGAATGAGCTATGAAAAGACATGGAGACAATCTACTTCATGCAATGGAGGGAATAAATGGAAAGCTTACACAACTAGAAAACAAAACTCAATATCTAGAAAATTCAGTGGAAGAGTTAAAAATATCTGTAGGTAAAAGTCATGGTGAGGCTGATGGAAGGATGAGGTTACTAGAGAACCTCTTAAGAGAGGTATTAGCTAGAGTTCATATTCTTTGAGATAAGCAGGAAATTGCAGAAGCTCGTTCACAAATTGAAATCATGAAAGCCCAATCTTTAAAGAATGACTTTTCTGATAATATTGCTTCTCATCAGGCCTCAGATTCCAAGCCTGTTGACCCACAGCACCAGACAGGATTTGCAGCTCCCTGGAAGTCAGTGCCATCTTTTGTTTTTCCTTCACAACCTGAAACATCTATTTCTGCTCCAACATAGAATATACCTGGACCTTTACTTCCCCAACAATCAGGCAGCTTGCCTCTGTTTCCAACAGCACAAACTCAACAGTCAGGCCCAGTACAAGCTCATGCACCACCATTAGGACCCCAACAGGTACTTCCTTCCACTCCATCTATACCAAGTGAACCTTCTTATCAAAGTTCTCTTCACCAATCTTCTTTGCTCACATAAAAAAAATAAAACTTTTTCCAGAAAAAAAAACTTCATGGATTTTTTTTTTCAACTTCTGGTTTCTGATCCATCTAGCAAGGGATGGAGAGCATACTCCCTCAGTATCCAAAAAAAAAATAATGAAAAATGAGGGGGGAGGGAGGATTTCCATGGGGGAAATCCCCCCTCAAAGGTTTCACAGGTAGGAGAGGGAACCTGCTCTGATACCAAATGTTGGGACTGAAACTAATGGGGTTATTTTATTGATACAAATGGTTATAATATATTGGCAGAAGGCCTATATGATAAACTGAAAAGTGTCAATATAAACTGACAAGTTTCAAAACAGAGGCATAGTGCACTTTAATTCTAACATATGATACCCATAACCTAAAAAATATGGATCAATATATTATAAGTCTTAGATGTGTGAGTCCTCGACCACTCTTTAAGTGGAATCCTCACTCCTATTGATATTAATTTGTGGTATTATAATTAGAAGTAATTGACCCTCTTGGCTTGTAATCAAAGTCTATGTTATGTATGTGAATCCTTATTAGAAATTCCTTATCCAAGTAAAATATTCTAAAGTGATAATTAAACCCACTTTAATATCTAAAATTGAAATAATTAAATAAAATTTTTAAATTCACAAAAATATTAAATATTATTATATTCTTCATAAATATGAGGCTTGTAATCAACATCGATGTTATGTATCTGAATCCTTATTATCAAGTCTTTATACAAGTGGAATATTCTAAATTGATTAAAAAAAAATGAATATGTTGAATAGTTGAGGGCATATTGGGGTCAATATTCCCATGAATTGGACTTGGGTCTTCGTTAGGGAATCCCAATGCCTTTTTCCATTATGGTGTCCCTATTGGGACATTCTAAAGTGATAATTAAATCCACTTTTCTTTCTTTTTTTTAATTTTCTTTGTGGAATCGGTAGCCACCACAAATTTGGGTAGGATGTTCGGCTTTTAATGGCCACCATATTATTCTACATTGTCCATCCTAGAAGCTGCCACACAAATCTCCGTACAATCTGCCCCTATAACCACCACCATGACATGATCATTTTAAACCTTTTATGCCACTAAAAGCACCAGGAAGAAATTAAATCTATTTTAATATCTAAAGTTGAAATAATTAAATCAAATTTTCAAATTCACAAAAATTATAAATAATCCTTTATTCTTACTAAATATTATATAGGAGGGTTTTATTAATCCCATGACATACCAAACTCTTTCTTAATGGAGTATAAGCCTTAAAGGTGTCATCATTCACTCTTTAAGTAGGATCCTCACTACTAATAACATCAAATTATGAAACCATGAACATTAATTGCTGATTTTATTTGCTTGTGATTAGAATCCAAGTGATGCAAATATTTTTTTATTATCAAAGTCTTCTTATTTTAGTGAAATATTTCTCTCGGAAAACTTAATCCACTTTAATATATAAAATTGAAGTAATTAAATCAAATTTACAAAGTCATAACAAGGATTATTAATCCCATATTCTTCCCAAATATGAGACTTGAGTGGTTTATGAATCCTATCATCAACCACTTTCTTGCAATGTTAAGGCATACCAATTATGCAAGTACTCAATTTCTACATAAAATATAGGTTTGGTTTGTCTAAGCAATTGTTTAGTAGATAAACTATGCATAGGATATTTCTAGTATTGAACTTCATATCATAGAGTTTATAATTGATCTTTGAAAACTATTAGTTTATCATCTAGAGAGGACTATTTTATAAAGTTGACCTAATACTTAGTTGAATAATTATATTTTTATTTATAAAAAATAATGGCAACCATTGGCTCAAACATGTTTAACTTGTAGAGGTTCAAAGGTCAAAAATTATATTGATATGGGTGATAATCAAAATTATGGATGGGCTTCAAATTATGCTTCTAAAAGTTATATTTGCTCATTTATAAGAGGATCAATTACAAGTTTATTTGGAATATATCAAAATATGGTGGATACTTAGTCAAGTTCAGATATAAGGCTTTTGAGTAACCAAAATTTTCTACTCAAAAATATTTGATCACTTAAGATCCTCCCTAAGGCCTCAAAATTCCTTGATCAGTAGTCCAAAGAAAATTTCTCATGGGTTAAATTATATAAATAAAATGATATTATGAAGATTATGGATGTACCTTATGTAATAAGGATGTAAAAACATTAGATCCTCTATTTCTTGATTATTATTTTATTTGTACAATTTGGGGGTTATTTTTTCAAAAATAAAAATATAATATGCAACTCAATCAACACTAAATGATTTGTTGAAACATTGGATTAATTTTTTCAAAGATAAATCGTTATCCATTATATAGAATATTGGTCCTACCATTATTTATTAAAATATATGGTTTTAATAGAATTTCTAGAAATAAATCTCATAATCATGTCCCGGTTTGAAATATTATTATTACCTCCCTTTTAGAATATTTAATGGTATGTTTCTCATTATTGGAAACCTTAGTTATGAAAAAACATGTGATTAACTCTTGGTTATAGGAATTAAATATACATAAAAGGGTCATCTATAGCAATGGAGCTAACACAAAGGATTTGTACCTATCTACACATATCTAAAAATGAAAATGTATAGAATTTCAATTCATTAAAATAAAATTTGATGTCTTCCAAATAAAATATAGAAAAAGCTAGTGGTGGTGATATTTTTAAATTAATAAATGTAAAACTCTCCTTACTTAGGATCATCTAGAAGTTTAATTAACAATTGTAAAGAGGCTAGGTCATTTATTATAGTCATAATACTTATCATTGAAATAAGGATGAAGATATATTTCAATTGAGGTGATTCACAAATTATGATTAAAAATATCATAAAAAAATACATATGGAAATTAGATAATAGTATCATTACTTCTTATGTGCATAAACTATTGTTGGAGGAAGTATCTTGAAATGTAAACATATCTATAGATAATAAAGTGGGTAGTAGATTTATAATTCAATTATGATGTTACTCTTTGTTTTGGAAATTTTTAAATTTTAGGAAGTAATTGGTCAAGCATGATTTTATATCTTAATAAAAATGATATAATGGATTTGACATAGGAATCATACTAATTTGAGGAAGATGAAAAATATATTTTATAACAAGGCAAGATAAATATTATCTAGTTGAATATTTTGATATTTTCATGCTAATGGTCCCTAATAGAATCCACATATATAGCTTATTAAAAATTAAAATGTAATAGCTTTATTCCTTATTAGTTTATTGATTTTTTATCCCCAAATCGAGAAATAGTTGGAATGAGTACAACTACTCTAAATATGGATGTGATCCATATATATGAATTAAAATATTAAGATTACTATCTGCAATGTAAAATATGTATTACATGTGTTCATGTTATAGCTTTACTATGCTATTCATATGCTTATATTCATGCATTATGGTTTTATTTCATGCTTCTATTTATTACATCAAATTCTAAATGTGGATGTGTGGGAAATATGAGATGATGATTCATGGGTGCCAGTCCCACTATGTGGGTCATTAAACATGTGTCTCTATGATTATGATCATTGATTCTATTTTGTTATGGGTCTTATGTGTTCATGTGATGGTATCATAGTTTACTCTTGATTGTGTTATAATATGATATGATTATAGTTAAAATACCTATATTATCATTTTTTGTTTTATATGAGACTTAGAGAAAACAAGGTGGTAAATCCTTGTAACAATTATGGTCTATCCTAAATGGATATAGGAATGAGTGAAACTAATAAATCATTCTACTATAGGTGCAAGTGGAATCATTGAAACATGATAATATAAGCATAATTGGTGCTATTTAATAATTTTGGTACAAGAATGGGTGGAACCAAACAATGTTATTGGAATAATAGCATAGACTATGATTATTATACCAATGTTTTAACTAAAATACCTATGTTGTAAAGACATTTTTTATTTATCCAATTATGATTATGTAGTTATAATATTTGTTCTAATGGATGGATTATGAATCTGGTCAGATAAGTGTTATTTATGTATGATCTTATTGATTGCATGTGTGTACTAAAATGGATCATGATTATCTTACTAGTAGAAGTGTTCCCTATGAGTAACTAGATAAAAATTTATTGTGATATAATTCATGCATGAGGTATTGTTAGCAATAAAAATAAGTTGAGTGACTCCTTGTTTAACCCATGAATTTTAGACTTACAAACAAGGATAAAAGATTTTATAAGTTATGCTTCTTTATGTTAGTGAAATTTACAACTTTGTTTGTGTAGACATCATAAAGAGTGAGGATATGGCTATTTATTATAACATGAACATTAGAGAGGGTGTTGTACCTTACACATTAGGCACAAATTACTTTCCTTAATGCCAATTTGAAGGGTGCATATTCATGAGGTTTCATCATGTAAAATAAATTAAGCACTTTAGGTCCTCACCAATAACCTTAAGAATTTGAAATAGTCTATACTTGTCTTATGGCTCATATGGACAAGAGTTAACATTCATAAAATTTATTATGCTAAGTATTGTTAAAGCATTCATTATATCCCTATTTAGTTTATACATTCTCATGGATCCTAAGTGGTGAATGTCCTTATAACTAATTTTTAGTGCAATATCCCAACCAAAAATACAATCCTCGAATGTGAATAATAAGAGAGAGACCCCTCTAGAATGTTCTACTCAAAAATAAGTAGCATACAAACATTTCAAAGCATTGCTCAGTCACAAAGAGCATACAATTATTGGAAACTCTTCTCAATAATAGACAATAACCCCAATAGAATGAAGAAGGGACTATCATTCCTAGAATGGGAACACCCATAAGCAATAAGGCTAAAAGACCATGGTAGAAAGTCTAAAATCATATTCACAAAATGTTACCTATTGCAAAAAAAAGGATAAAATAACAAGGAAAAAAATCTTCCAAGTGTCCTTGTGGTAATATACTCATCTTACCAGATTGTATGGATAACCAGTCACTGTAATTTCCAAGTGTTATAGAGGAGATTACTAGTTATGATATTCACTTGTATTGATGAGTGTCAAGTACCACCGAGCTTGCACTCCATATTACAAATCCACAAACACTTTCAAATAAGTGTACAAATAAGGTTATCAAAACCCAAATGGGAGGAGTGAGAAGCCAACTCAAATCCTCAAAACCTTCAAACAATCATAGATTATATTACAAAATCCACAATGACAAGTGGATAAATATGTGTAAAAGCATACAAATGGCTTGTAGCCAAAATAAATTCCAACATAGGACTTAATACAAAGTTTTCAAAAGCCCTAAATAAGAGGATGAAAAGAGAACTCATTCCTCCAAATCCATAATTCCTCCAAGTGGATAGAAATACTGAAAGCATACAAAAGGGCTTGACTATGCACCTTAATACAAAGTTGCGAAATAAATTAATTATTGCAAAATAATTAATTAAGTATAAGGTGCATTAATTTAATTAATTAATGAGTTTGTTAATTAATTAATTAATTATATATATATTATTAATTAATTAAATTAATCCAATAAAAATTTACCTATTCTCAAAATATTTTGTGCCAAGTTTGAACCCAATGCACTTTAGGTGAATATGGTCCAACAATCACCTATTGACCATCAAAACTGAGTGGTCTATGACCCAAGAAAACTAATACCAAGTGCCAATATTGAAAGGAAACTAGTCAAAAGGGTCATTCAATCGTTGCCTACCAACCAAATGCATAAAAATGCTACCAAGCACCAACATGTGACATGTTGCACAAATAAATGCATGTATAACATTATAGGTTGACTTATGTTGTCTATTCTCTATCCTTCCAAAAATACTATTAAAGCATAAAAATTGTTCTCACTCCACCAATGTGGGACACTTATTCCTGATGAAGAAATGCTTGTTTGGGATACCAAGCTAGTGGCCTCATCAATGCACAATCTACCAATGGAATGATTGGATTTGTCACTATGGATAGTCAAATATGAATTAGATAGAGGTGATTCACCAGATAGTTATCCAACAAGAAGGTTTCAAAGGGCTCCAATAACAAGTTCACATAAATATTTGATACCAGCAAATTATTCTCTTCGTCCTCTGTACGAGGCATCTCCCTATAGGACCCTCACAAGAACACGCATGAGAGATTTAACAGGGCTTAACGTTGGGGTGGCCATGCCACATGGCCAAGGTAGTAAAATCCAAAAAAGTGTAAATGACTATCTCATCATCCTCAAAGTTGAGAGTAGCACAAATTTATTAGCAACACAGGTAGAAATGAAAACTTTGTGGCCACACATTAAGCTCCATGTTCAAATGATAAAATTTTACTTCCATACGTGAGTGTGTTGGGTGTGCCATGTGGCACTTCTTCATTCACAATCATGGGTATGCTATTCATGGACCAATTTTATTTGTCACAAATTATAATTACCCCAAAAACTAGCTATAGGAAAAACATAAGAAAAGAAAAGAATTTTGTTTTACTACTAATATTATGGAGATGGATTCATAAACCCCTATCCAACATTTGGTTAATCTATTATTTCAAGTCTACTAAGTTTCCCAACTTATCCAAAGAGTTACATTGCATGCAATACCCTACACAAGCCCATCTATGTAGGAATACCATATGTTACCACAAATAAGCTTATCCCTCTCATCATTATTGATAAGCTAAACTTATCACCTTTGATACAGTTGAAGGTATACACCCATCACCATACCATATACAAGTCTATCTGTGTAGGTATGCTACACGTATTATGAGTTAAGCTATCCATATTATCTTCACGATGAGCTATCTTAACTTCGATGTAATACATCAGTTTACTTAGTTAACATTCTCTCTAAGGGGTCTCAATCCCTTAGGTCTTTTCTACGTTCACCCTAAGATCTCATTTTCTTAGGTTACTTTCTAGGTTCACCCTAATATCTCATTTTCTTAGGTTACTTTTATGTTTAGCAAGAAGACAAGAATGACTCTATTTACTTAATCAATTAAGGAACAAAATCCATAAAGCATAAAGAAGTACTTAGAAAGGAAACAACATTTAAATGAAGATAACCATTAAATAAAAATAAGAGCTAAACAAAGAAAAAATTGAATAATAAAGCTTGCATAATCCATAACTTAAATTAAAGGTTCATTCCTCATTCAATCATTCCACTTATTACATAAATCTAAGTATGGTAAAACCTCCATACTTTAAAAGAATAAAGTATTACATTCATGTCTATCTAGGGATTTCTCCCTACAAGTCTAGTCTACTTGAACATAAATAAATTATTGCAATTATAAATCAAACCAGTGCATTGGTTCCAATTGTCCTCTTTGCTCATGGTTCTATGAAATACATGCATCTAAATGCATCTACTATTAACATGAAACCAGTGCATTTACTATTTACTTTGCCAAATTGCAACTATACAAATTCAAACAAAGCATTCAACCATCTACTGTTTATATGATCTTATGAGGATCACATCATTCTCATTTTTCTCCTCTCATTCACTCAATGAGAGTCATTTCAACAAAAAGATAGATCTCAAAACTTTCTTTAATCAAATCATTTCAAATCCATTGTTTAAATATCTAGGGTTTCATTCCCTAATTAAACAAATGAATCCAATAGCATATTATTTCAAATAACTAAGGTGTCATTCCTTAATTAAACAAATAATCTATTTTTCCTTTATTTAAATTAATAGAAGTCCCATACCTTCAATTAACGAAATAAACTAAGTTTCTTTTATTTACATTAATCAAAGTCTCATACCTTTAATTAACAAAATAAACTATAATTTCTTTATTTACATTAATCAAAATCCCATACCTTTAATTAACAAAATAAAATAAAATTCCTTTATTTACATTAATCAAAGTCCCATACCTTTAATTAACAAAATAAACTAAAATTCCTTTATTTACATTAATCAAAGTCCCATAACTTTAATTAACAAAATAAACTAAAATTCTTTTATTTATATTAATCAAAGTCCCATACCTTTAATTAAAAAAATAAACTAAAATTCCTTTATTTATATTAATCAAAGTCCCATTACTTTAATTAACAAAATAAATTAAATTCCTTTCATTTAAATTACAACAACCTTAGAAATTTTGTTCTAAAATTTATAAATATTAAAGTTCTTTTCTTCAGAATTAAATATTTCTCTAATTAAAATAAAAGGAGATCAACGATCATCCTCATTAAACTAAAGAGTTCTAAAATATAAATAAAAAGGACCAACAAAGCTTAGGAGGGGGGTGTAGTGAAGGTTGTGATCGATCTAAACTTAAATATTTAGGGCTTCACATTTAAAGCATCATGGCCTAGTGCAAGAAATCCTAGACCAACTATGGGTAAACATACCATCTGAAACCACCAAGGAACAATAGTCAAAGAGAAAGGTGCACAAAGGAGGGCTTTGACCTAATCCAATAGACATAGCCCATCAGTGAGGACAACACTAAACTCTATCACGCAAGAGAAACCCAACAAGGAACTCAATGATGATTGCCTTCATGGTGACTAGCGAAGATGATGGAGAAACAAAAAAAAAACCTAAATAAGGGTAAAAATTCCATCACACAAGATTGGCCAATGTTACAGCTAATATTTGTTGACTGGTTTAGATGAAAGTTACACCAGGGAAAGAGAGGTTTATTGTTTAAACAAAATAAGGTAACAAATTGTTGTAGTGCTTACTTATCGATGCTAGCCAAGCCTAGCATCCACCCGACGTAGTGATTCAACCATCAACATTGGTCAAGGTCACACAAACTACAACATCAACAAACTATAACATAGTTATAGCATGGTGTACATGAATCATTGTAGCAATGAAGCATCTATAGTTTGCTAGCTCAAAGTAAGGATGGAGTAAAACTAAGAGCCAAAACTATGAGAGTCACCAAGGAAGACTAAGGGAGTTGTGGATATCACAACAGTTAAGGAGAACCTAGTCTTAAGGAGATGAATAGCAATGCCAAACCCAATAAAAAGGGAAATTTCTAACAGAGCAAGGATAGGTAGCAAAACCAAACTGCTAGCATAAATATGATGTCCAACAAAAAACACTTAGAAGGTAAAAGGTAGTGAACATGCATGCTTAAACCAACCTATATTTTTCTTCCAAGATGTCTTTGACTTGCTCCTCATGTTGGTTTCACCAAAAGGTCTAGTCCTCCTTCCTCATCTTAGCATCCTTCTTTTATTTCTACTACGAGCTAGCTCTTCCTTCTTTTCTTCTTTCCATTCTTAAGAGATGGATTCCTATTTCCTCATGCCATTGGACATGCTTCCCATTACTCTCACCTATTTCCCATCTTATCCCATAGGTGTATGAGCAAGAAATATTGGTTTTTAAATGGTTTTTCCCTTATTTCAAAAATATTACCATTAATGAAGCTTCTTCGTCAATTCAGTAGGAGGCTTATCTTCCCATGGTTCTTCCTTCCACTTGCTTCTAATGGAAGACTTTTAATCCTAAATATCTTATCATAATAAAAAATGTATTATTATTATTTCAATATGGATCTTTATTCATTTAAATAATAGTCTATTCTTATTTAAATTAAGATATTATTATTTACTTAAATAATATTCTATTTATTATTTAAGTCAATATCTTTCTTTTATTTAATTAATACTCCATTATTTAAATAAAGTTCTTATATTATTATTAATATTTTTAAATAAGCTCTACTTATATAAAATTCTATTATTATTTAAAATAGAGTTTCTTTATCTATTAAATAAATTTCTATTATTATTTAGAATAGATTCAAGTTATCTATTTAAAATAATAATCTACTATTATTGAAAAGGAACTCTTATCATCTATTTTAAATAAAATTCTATTATTATTTAAATAGATTCTTCTATATATTCTTACATATAGAAGAAGTCCTTTCATCACAAACTAACAACATGTTATTCTACAGCAATTCAGTGAATTGAAAGGCAACCAGATACATGCACATTTTCCAAAAACCAAAGATGCAACCAAGTGATGAAGTAAATACAACCAATATTATACAACAAACAAAGAGAGAGTCTTTCCATCAACCCAGTTACCCATATCATCTAGAGAATTTATGATAACTACTAGGCTATCAACTACAACTCTTGGTGGATAGCTATTGACGTTTATCCCTAAAGTGATAATGCATGCCTATATGAGGGTAGTCATCCATGTTACCCTCAAGTTGTCTTAATCATCACTTCCCCTATTTCAAGTACCCCATTTTTGGTGGATAGTTCTATTTCTTCCACCTACAAGCATACCTGATCCTACACATTGATAATCTATTAGTAGTACCATGTTATTCAAATATAAATCAATCTAAGCATTGAATAGTCATTCATTTGCAATAAAATTGATCATCACATAGTTTTTCCATGCTATAATTCTTGCCAAGGAGGGTCATGACATGAATACCTTGAATTGTTTACATGGGTAGTAATGAACCCATAGATCCAATTCATGTGAATATTGCATAAACTAGTGGGGAAGACACACATTCTTCATGCATGGAAATGCCCAAGTTAGACATCAAAAATGATGAGCAAGCTAGCTCTCTATCACATATCATGCAAGCCATAGAATGGATCATATTCAACTTAGAAAATCATTTCCATCTTCAACATTGATAGTTATAGATCTAATAGCAGCAACATCATCACTCAAAAACAAATAAATGGAGCTTAATCAATGTGGATTCAATGAGTTGTGTCTAAAAACTGGGTCAAATTGTGCTCAATAATATAAAATTTAGTTCTAATTAAGGGGCAATAAACCTCATGGACAATATCCATAGTGAGCCTTTAAAGTGCTAGTCAAAATTGTATGTGTAAAATTAAAAACATAATCGAGTTTTTATTAAAACCCTCCAGCATCACTATAGTTATTTTATGGTATGATCAGCCACTCTATAGGAGCTACCATGTAGATAAAATTGGTATTGAATCCATAATAGGTTTAGGCCATCAAGGCCTACTCCAGGCCATAACGAGAGCCACGATCTTGTTCTGCTAGCATCTGATCCTATTGTCTTATGTGCTTATACCCATGATAGTGGAGGAAGAGGATGTGATGGCACCGTAGACATTGAGTTGAAGCCATTGTCACCTCAATCAGATCAAGGACTAAAATATCCTCATTACATATAATAGTCAATACAACCTTAATCACATGATGTTTACTTATTTTCAACACTTGTATTGTGTATGATTGATGTTGAATTAAATAAAGGAGCATACAAGAAAAACACCAATCAAGGAGGAAGATGTAAAAACCTAACCACTTAACAAAGATCATTGGCATCGACCAAAAAGTCGATCTAGGAACATTGGTATCTATCGACAGTAAATATTCATATTTATCTTGATGTGTTCAAGGGTCACATTCTCTACCACAAATTGGACATAGGCATCAATCTTAGCCTCAAATCGACAATAAATTATAGAATTATTGAATGGAATTGTAGAGGGGAGGGATAATTTCTACAAGGGAAATTCCCCCTCATAGGGTAATATACCCCTACTCTAAAATCATATACCCCTACTCTAAAATCAATGTTGAGGATCAAAACCTCAATGATAATTTTATTTATGTTGTAGCATAATATAGGTATTGAGGTGCCAATAATACAAGATATGTAAAATCATGTAGATCTTATAATAGCTTAACTGAAGCTAATATGAGCATAACAAATATCTTAAGCTAAACATAGGTTTCTAGAAAACCCACGTGAGCTAAGATTCAAGCTCACATTTTATGCCTAGGATAAATAATTAAATAAAACCTAAGCTAACCCTTATCACAATTTAAATGCCATGATTTTAGATGTCATGTGTCCAAATAAATTATTCACAAGATTCTTAGGCACCATGTTAGTTGAGGTGATTTCATCAAGTATTAACACCATAAATTGATAATATCATAATTTCAAGATAGTTGGGCTCCAAGATAGAGTATGTTTGTTATACAGTTGATGCACCTAGTTAGTTAACACACCATTTCCTTGGCTATTGGGTGTTGGAAGTCATACTTATTTTAGATTTGGTTTAGTGGCCCTCTAAAAAGAGGAGATAATCCTATATTTTTTTATCAACCTAATTTAAAATCTTAGAAATATCAATAATGGGAAATTTATCTAAGTATTATACTCAAGTAAAGGATCTTGATGTCATTCAAATAAACCTATCACATAGGTTGTATAGACATTCAAGTTTAAGAAGATTATCAATTATACAATCAAGGAAACATCTACCCTCTCAAGAATGAAAACACCATAAGTAACCATACAAGCTAGAAATTAATCAAAGGTGCATTTAATGACCTAAATTGAAAATGCTATATCCAAATTAGTAGCACTAGCACTACAATTGAAATTAGTAGCACTAACACTACAATTGAAATTAGTAGCACTAACACTACAATTGAGAAAGAAAAAATACTTTTCCCTAAATTTCAAATAAATATCTATCCAATTGACCCACCAAAAATTATTTTCTACATTAACATTGGGAAGCATTAGCACCATCACTCTATTAATTCTAATATTATTTCTTAGTTATAGATTAAATCAAATTTTCCATGGCTTATAATATTTGCTTTGTCATCATCTCACTTGAACACCAAGTAACCTTCTTTGTAGTCCATTTTAGTGGCCCTTTTGTTGAATCATTTCTAGTGCCATTTGATGCTACACTTATTCATGAACACAAAGTTACTTTCTCTCTTTTCTCTTCTAGAGATAGTAAGTCATTTATTCATACTTGCATTGGTTCAATATCTATGTATTTAAGCTCAAAATATTGAGACATTTGGAGAGAAGGGAGTTCCAAATTGATGTGTAATATCACTTCTTTTTTAAAGCAAGATTGTAAGGTTATGTTCATCTGGAAGCATTAGGTTCTACTCTATCTACCCATAATTCCTTCTTTATTTTGGTGTGTCAATCCCTTTATTATTTGACTATTATCTTTTTTAATATTCTTTTAATATCCTTATTTATAAAATCAACCAAGTTGTTGCCTTGAAGGTAGTAGTCATGTGCTATTTTTAATACAAATCCATATTATAGTGCAAACTTAATTACATTGAGCCCTATTAGAGATTTGGTATTATCAATAACTACCATGGAAGGAGTTCCAAATCTGGTTATGATGCCCTCTAAAAATTGGATAGCAGCTTCCTATTTTATGGACTTGACTAGCACTACTTAAATCCACCTAGTGAAGTAATCAATCATAGTTAGAATCCATCCATATATAGTACTTAATAATGAATTAATATTGTTAATACAATCTAGGCCCCATAATTTAAAATGTTTACTAATAATTATGGTCTTTACGGGAATGGTTACTTTTTATCCTACCAATGAAAGTGCAACAAACTTTGCATTCCTTATCCCATTGAAAGCAATTAGAAAATATGGTAGGTTAGTAATATTTTTCCCTTAGGATTAATGAGCTAATTATTTGGGTATAATAATGTCCTCCATCATCATGGTATTCCTTGCTTACGTTTCTCATCCTTTCCTCTTCTACACACTATAGTAGAACTCTCCTATTTTATACACTATAGTGGAACTCCATCATATCCTATTCATAAAAGTACATTATCTAGCCAAGTACAGTGCATCACCTTCTATTTTAATCTAGCCCTTTATTTAGGTGGTAAATCTTATAAAATATAATTTTATATCATGTACCCATTAATATCTCCCATTTGACCTAGTTGATCATCAAGTTCAATTTCTTCCACTAATACTACTTAGTCCTTGGGAGTTGACATAATCATATTTTCATATAAATATCTATTATGATCAATTTTGTGGCTTTGATCTCTTTATTAAATTATTGCATCTATTTATCTATCCTGCTCTCTTTTCTCCCAAATCACCATGTAATACAACAAATCTAACATTAGGGTATACTATAAAAATAATGGTTTGGCTTTTATACAAGTAATATCTAAACTTTCTTAGGGATTTAAAAATTGAAAACACCTACTTTTATATGAAAATGTGCTTTTATTCATAATTATGGAGCATGTGCATCATAAAAGAGATTCAATTTTATTCTTCTATATTATCTTTCTAAGTCAAAATAACTCTAACACTTTCATCTATGCCAAATGCATACAACCTAAATTCCCTAGAAAAGTCTAGGTTTATGAGAACTAGAGATTTTATAATCACATCCTTTATATCTTGGAATGCTTCCTTGAATTCTTTATTCCATACAAGGATAGCATAATTCTTCAAAATATTGGTTATTAATCTGACCAGTTGTATGAAAATGGTTATAATTGGCTACAAATTGAATTTGTCATAGAATGACCTAATTTCCTTGATAGGTCTGCATAAGGGTAATTCTTGTATTGTTTTTATCTTATCAAAGTCTATTTCTAGGCCATCCTTAGAAACTACATACCCTTAGAGCTTCCCTTAAGTACCATAAATATATACCTTTTTGGATCCATTAAAATGTCATACTTCATACACCTCTTAAATATGGATTCTAGATGTTCAATATGCTTATTTATTTATTTAGAAAAAATAGTTAAAACATTTAGGTATATGAATATGGTTTCATCCATCAAATCTACAAAATAAATATCCATGGTTATTTGGAATGTGGCCCCAAAATATGACAAACTAAAAGGTATTCATTGTTATATAAAGCTTCCCCATTTGGTTATGAGAGTTATTTTGTGTTGGTCATCATCTTTAACCCATATCTATTTGTACCCTAAGAAACCATCTAGTAGTGACAATATGTGGGATCTAGCTACTTCATGTAATATTTTATCTATGGTAGACAAAGGGTAATGTTTTTTTAATGATGCTCCATTCATGTTTCTAAAATTTATACATTGTATCACCATGTTTCTTTTAGATTGGAACTAGATTGGCCGCCTAAGTAAAGTGCTTAATAGAAATATGATTTGGGATTATAAAATATTCAAAAGCTTTTCCTTCATTACTGCTTTCATTTTTGTATTGATAGGTCTTTGCTTATTATGAAAGGTCTTTGTACCAAGTTCCAACTCTATGGTATGTTCAATAATAATTTTATCATAGCCTTTAAATTTTATTAATACCAAGCAATGATATCACCATAATTCTCACAAAGCTCCTTGAAAAGTCCTTATCCAACAATATATTCTTCCCTTTGACAACTTTTATTGAGTAGTAAGAGAAAGCTTTTATTTTGATGCTAGATTTCTTAGTAGTATAATTAGGGTTGAACAATATTTCTAGCATGATTAGTCTCTTTGGTAGTTGATTAATATTCATTTGTATCACTCTATTCTATATATCATCCCTATACTTGTTCTTGTCTTTAGCATCTTGAGATTCCTTATGAGAAATTCTGTTATTTTCTCATCCTTACAAAATACCTATTAGTAAATAGAGCTATCAAGGATTGCATTTTTGAAGGCTACCTTTATCACTTTTGGCATGTTCTATATTTCTAAATCAAGGTCAAATTTTGTTGCCTTTGAAGTGAATTTATTTACCTCAATATTTAACTCTCAAGGGATTTTCTTTATCTCATATGTATTAAAAATCGTTAGAAAATAATAAAATTTGTGCTTACATAACTTTAAGTGTTTATTTTTAGTTTCACATTCTAAATTAAATTGGTTTATGAATATCTTGGAGTCACCAAACACTTTGATGTTCTTGATACCCATATTTTTAACTTTCCTTAGACCAATACAATGTTCTTCATATTCATCCATATTATTACTACAATTGAATATTAATATACATATAAAATTTACCTAAGTATGGTACAATGAAATATTGGGAGATCAAGTTTGAGATATCTATACCTCTCATTTAGGAAGTAACGGGGCTGCCAACTGATGGTGTTTGTCTGAATAGGGAAAAACACTCCCTTCCAAAATAAATGAGAACTTTCATGAGTGAGGATGAGTTGGTGGAAATATTTTCAAATGGCTACTCATAGAAATATCTTAAAGCGTTATGGAATATGGTGGTCCTAGTTATAATGGACTACTTAAATTTGGATAGCAATAGGTATGTTCTTAAAAGCTTCCACTTTGATTTTCTAAACTAGCTTTGCCATAGAATACTTTTAAATATCCTTGCATTTTTATTTAAATCTCTGGAGAAGTTGATGCAAAGCATGAAGAATGGAGATGCCTTAGATCCTCTACACTAGGGAATAATTAAAATTATTATTGACCATGTTTAGAAAAAATGTGGTAGTTCAAAAATTTTGAAGGTACCTTTGGTTGATTATCTAGTTGACTCCCACTTTGATGAGGACCCTACTTTTTTTCTTCATAGGAACTCTACTAATTCTTAGGACCCTACATTTTTCAATACCACCCTGGGTGATAGGGTAGCATATATGGCTTAGACTAAAGGTAGTGTACCCCCAGGTAGCTTTGGTGGAACTTATTGCAATACCAAGCATTCAAAATACCTATTTTCCAAAATGGTTAAAGTGGAGAAGACTCCCTTATTAACTGGAGATTTCAATTTGTATGAATCGGATACCAATAAAAAGAAGATAAAATTTCAGAATGAGACTATGTTAAGGAAGATGTCAAAACCTTAGGAGACTCCAAACTCACCTAATCCTAGAAAATATATGAAGAAAGAGCTTTTAAGGACCTAGATTAGTACCCTCAAAATGCCCATCTCTTGCACTAAAGAGTTAAATCCTATGATGGACTGAGTTCATCGAGGTGTAATTGCTACCATTTTTTTGAAGGACTCAAGGGGTATTTAGGATTTTTTTGTTGCCCCTCTCTTTTGATACCCTTTGGTCTTGGGGCTTTAGGCTCATCTATTTTTCTTTTAGTGATGGACAATATTTATTGTTGGTAGGTCTGGAGCTCCTTTGATTTTATATTAATAGTAATAGGTTCTCCAGGTTCTTAGGACCTCCTTGTTTTTCTTTCTATCCTCTTAAATGTGGTCAGTTGGTCGGTTGTGGTCCCTTCTATGGGTATATTTGATCTTTTTTTTCTCTTGACTTGCTCTTAAGAATTTGTGTTTCCCTTTTGTAAAAGTTTCGAGGATCCTTTCAAAACACCTTCTTTTATCTAATCAAGTGGATCAGATAAATTGAAGACCATTACTAACTCTATTTTTGGTTCTTGTACCATAAAAATATGTAGTCCATGTCCCATTGGATCCATGTGCTTGTTAGGTAGTCAAGGCTAAAATATTTTTACATTCTTAATATATTAGCTTATGGCCAAGATTGGTTTAATTAAATTTGATCTCTAAATTTCCATTACCTTGGAGTATAGTAATAATCATGTAAAAACTTTACATATGGTCACCCTAATTTACCTCACTGTCCATGAATGTAAGTAAATCATTTCAATTCACTATGCCATCATCATCAAATTTGTGCAACTGGTAGTTGCATGGAAGTTCTCTTTCTATCTTGGTCATTTTTTCAACTTGAGATACCTTCATATGCATATTATCCATTACTAGGTATCCATCCCTAGACAACTTCTAGGTTAATTATCTTAAGAGCAACATCTTAAAATGATAAAAATTGAAAACTATTACTTCCTAAACAACTACCAACTTAGGATGCTTTGCCACAATAATTATTAGATATTTTAAACCCCTATGGTGTTTAACCTAATCTTATCAATTTGAATTGAATTCCTAGTATTCTTAGTATATGGTAGACCCATTTCTTCATAAGCAACCTTCAACATTGTTGTTGCAACTCTTTTTCTAGTAATTCTCAATTCCCAATGTTACATGGAATGATGGTGATTTTAATGTCTTTGGTTTTGGAGCATTAAAATATATACCACATTGACTTGGATGTATTATGGATCTTATGTAATCATATATTTTTATCCTATCAAACTACGTCATGTTTGTGTTGGCTATTACTACCTGTTCTTAGCATAACTTCACTCTTTCTCTTTGAGAAATTTTTGGAGGAAATCAATTTGACTTCAAAGAGTATGAATTCCAACATGCTCAATTTAGCTAATTCATCTCCATAGTTATATTGAACTTGAATTTAATGGCATTGCTTTCATTATGCAATGTGAATTTCCTATATTACCTTGTAGCAATTTCACAACATTCATTAGTTAGGGATGGATATTTTAGACATTTTTTAGCCTTCCTCTATTTTTTATCCCTTACTTTTTACCTTTCTTATATATTTTCCTATATTTTGAAGTCCCTTCCTATACTTATAATTATTTTTGGGCTATTTTTCCTTTTCTACATGTTTTCCTTTCATAGTTGGAGTTTCATTTTAGGGTGCTACAACTAGATTCTTATTAGCATTTTAATTATATGTTTCCTATTGCATAGTTTATATATATACCTTATATTTAATATAACCTCTCCTAAATATTATATTGCATGTATCATCTTCAACCTAATTCGTAAATGACTCCTACTCAACAACCACATACTTTTTGGTTTTGGTTGAAACTCCTTGCTAGTCAGCACATGCAACATTATCTTCAAAATAGTAATACTCATCTTATTCAATGACACTAAATTTTACAAAGCCTATAAAATTTAGTTTTGATAAAGCTATAATTACTTGTTGTACTAGATTTGGAGCTTGGTATACTAGTCGATTCATCATATGAGGGTGATAAATTGCTTGATTCATTACAAATGGTTGGTTTATTAATAGAACCATTTGTCCCATAGCTATGGCCTATTGAGCTTGAAATTTCTAGCCATTCTAATTGTTTTAAGGAATCGTAAAAGCCATGACATAATAAATAATATTACATCCAATATTACATGGGTTTTACCAAGTAATATTACCTATGTAATGGGTCCTAAAGTCTACAACTAGTTATTAGGCTTTCCAAAATTTTATCAAGGAACCTAATATTTTTTGAGATAGGGAGTTTTTCTTTTATGTTAATTCTATTGTTTCCATCCACTACTTTTTTTCCATACCTAATTTCCATATTTTATAGTTCACCATTATTCCCACTATATCTACATTTCCTTCATAGAGGGTTAACATTCATTGAGGTTTTAAGAGAAAATATTGTTAGTACTCTATAGAGGAGTGGGTAGAGAGGGTTATTAAGGCTAAAATAAAATGGATTAAGTCATAGTTAGACCTATAAATATCACCTTATAATAGGAAGAATTGGTTTATGAATAACTAGTAACATTGGTGGATGATAGAGTAGTTGGGATAGGTGAACTAGTAGGAGTGGATCATAGAATTTGAGGATTTTAGGTGATATGAGCAACATAGGCCATAGGTAGAGAAAGGGTTAATTTCCATACTCTAATAATCATATCCTTTGCATGGACCACCTTTTCAAAATTTATGACTAAATTAACATGATTAACAATATAAATCATTATCGCTAAATCAAACTTCAAACCCTTTATTTAATATGGCAAAGATTATTCTTTATTAGGGCATTTATTTGATGGAATAGTATATAGTATCCTTATAAATATACTATTATAATCATGGATATTTTACTGACGATGTTTTTTCATAGCTTTTAATTGAAAGAGTGAAAGTGTACCAAATATTTGTTACCCATATTATTGAATCTCCACATAAAAGGTTCTACAACTAATGCCAACTAGTAATAGAATTGTTATATGAACCTATATACCATAAATAAAATGTATCTCTTAATGAATAAATCAAAAAATATGCCATGATATATTATTTCTAAAAGTAGTGAATTGTCTTCAACATGGAAAGCTCATTCTGATGATTCATCATCATTTTGGTCCTATTTCCATAAAAGATTGGTAAGGATTTCATGGTAGTTGATGAAATGGGAGAATAATCTCTTACATTCAAGGGTCCTTGATAGATATTATTTGTATGGTTGTTTAATTCCTAGGCAATGTGATTGCCTACTTTTATTGATATGGTTGACCAAGTTGCATTAGGTAAGGATACATCATGTATCCTTAAGGTAGAGTTGCATATGCTTAATATGGAGGCATGTGCAGGACTATTTGTTGCTATAAGTTTTGAATATTTTGTTGTGCAACATAGTAATATGGTAGAAAAAAAGGCTTGAATTTTGAATAGGAAGTACATTTGAATAAGCTAAATTGTGATATGGTAAGTATTAATTTTGGATAGGTGGAGGTCTTTGCAAGTATTATTAATCAACTTACTGATTGGAAGGAGGTACATATTGATATATATTTTATATTAGCTTAATTTTTGAAGGTAGAATTTGACTTGGAGGATTTCCTTGAAATCCTTACATCTCCATTTATCCATATAATTCTTGTATATTATTCCCCATGCCTTGGGTTGAGAATGGAATGTGAATTTATCTAAAAGTGCTATCAATACTGGTATTAGATGATGTGGATTGGCCAAGGGATGGAATCATTACTTTGGAATTGTTAGCTTATCACTCTTCATAGGTTTATCACTATTGATAGGTTTGATTAGACTTAGGTAAGATCAAAGTTAGAATTGTTAGTTTGTTGACTACACTTAGGTAAGGTCACTAAATATATTATTTAAAATATGTCTATTAAAGCAATACAATGTAATGCAATATTTATACTTTGATACTCTATTACAAAGCTTTGTCTTCAATATATACATATTCACAATACTCTTGACATTATAATTACATAAAATCTTCATCTCCTCATACGTATGGGAGACCTAACTCTTCATATTTATCACATATTTACATAAATACAAAGGCTCTCATGATTGCATATAACTCATAACTCCTCACTTATAAACATGATACTTCACTTATATAACTTCACACTTACTAACATGGAACCTCACCTACATAACTCCATACTTATTTACATGACACATAACTCACACTTAATAACATGACATCTACTATATACTCAAATATTAAACACACCCTAGACTAAACTATTTACATGGTCCTTGTATTAATATTGCAAGGTACCAAATAATGTAATACCTCTAACAACTTCATAAAGGGTTATTTTGTATGTTAGTTACTAGCAATTGACTTACTCAAACATGGTTATTGGAAGATACTAGAATTTGATTATTTGGAGGAATGGTTATAGTAGTTGAATAACCTATTTGATTTAGAAACTAGAATAAATTATGTGATACTTGGAACATTTCATATAAAGGATCGATATTAGTGATAGTAGGTCTAATGTATGTGCTTTTTTATTAGGGTTTTTAAATGCATGGTAAAAACTTGTGGGAAACAGAGTAAATTTAACTCCTCAAAAATAAGATTTTGGATTTCACTAGTTTGATCAACCACTAGACTTTTCCTTTTTATTAAATAGGATTAGGTATTGGATCAATTTTAGGCTTGTTGTCTCTATGTATCCATATGATAACTTGTTCCTTTTACCTTGTCATGTTGCTTTGTTCATATAATATCAATTGTCTCTATTGTTTTATGAGTTTTAAAACAAATTCACCATTAGGAAATCACCTACAAAATTGAATCTTTCGCTCCTATGACTACTACATAATCTATTGTACATTGCTCCTTTCTAACCCTATATATATAGCAAGAATATTGTAAATAATAGTCATTGTTAATTTAATTCCAGGGGTTGCGCATGCTCAAATTTTATGATAAAATATTTTCTTGGAACTGGTAGTTTGTATAAATGCTTTCAATGCATATCCCTTTTCAATATTGGTATACTTTAAACCAATGAAATTGGTATAATTTAAAATATGGTAGCTACCATGTATAATTTGCCTTCAATGAGCTTCCACTACTTATAAAATACTATGGACACTATTGCCACTATAAAACTATTTATATGTGTCATTATTTATATATATGCACTTTAGTGGCACACCTTTTTATGCATAATACTTTAAATATTGATTGGTTACTAAAATAGGCAAAAGATGACCATCCATGTCTTGAAGCTCATATGCATTTAGTTCTTTATTTCTTGGGATTAGATATGGACTAGACCAAAGTGATTGTAGCTTATCATGCTTTCCTAATTTTGCTCGATTTACATTCCATTTGAGTACCAGATCACCATCCCTAAATTATTTCATGAAATTTTATCAAACCATATTTTAATGGTTGATTTATGCTGGTAGAAATTATTGTAGGTTTTTTCTCTTTTTTCTTCCAACAATAATAATTTTTCCATTCTCTTCTCAACTGGATCTGTATTCTCTAATTCTAATTGGTTGATAAATTTCAAGGTAGATAACTCCAGATGAATTGGAAACATAGCTTATTTTCCATAAACCAAAGCATAGGGTGTGGTCTTCAGAGCCTTCTTGACCATTATTCTATCTTCCTATAATACTTGATTTAGACTATTTATCAATATCCCTATTAATTATTTTTATTAAATTCTAATTCATGGACTCTGCTAGTCCATTGCCTTGTGGGTAATAATCACAGGAAGCCTTCTAGTATATACCATATTTTTTGATAAATTCCATCATCTTAAAAACTCTTAATTCTTTAGAATTATCATAAACTATCATAGAAGAGATCCCAAATCTAGTTATCAATCTGTCAATATATTCAATGATAGTATCTTGATCTACATGTTTGGTTGCTTCAATATTATGATAGGTATTTTGAAGGTGGTTGTGTGAGGGCTTTGTCTATGAGTTGAGTGCAGGTAGTGACAAAGGCTATTTTTTGAGGCCTATGGATCCTAGTAGCCATTTTATTTTTTTATTTTTTTTTCCCAAGATAAACGTAGGATATGTTGCAAGAGACCCATGATGGGTTAGAAATTTTTCATTCAACAAATCTTCATGCTATGGAATTGATTAAAAACTACTTCCAATTTGCTACCCAAGGAAAAAGCAAAAATCACACCTTTCCTCAATGTTTGAGGAATGGATTAAAGAGACCTAGAAACAAGTTTCAAGTTGCAGATAAAATAAAATAAGCTTCCTTAGAAAAAGAAAAAATGGGTTAGAACTCAAGAAATTCTACTTCTAAGGAATTCCCCCAAAACAAATCCACTATAGAAACACCTTTCAAGGGTAAGTATTTTGAGGATTCAACTCCCAAAAATAATTTTAGGGATGCCCTTCATGGTGGAAAATCTTATACTAATGCTAATATTAATCTTAAGGCACCTCATAGACCCCTAAGAATTCCTAATATTGATCCAAAAAAATAATTCAGGATGTCTAAGAGTAGTTGATGGAACTCTAATTATTAACCTTAAAATAAGTGACATTTAGGATGGCATAGAATATCTAAAAAGAAGAAGATTGATTTATCATTTCTTGGGTTTTCATCTAAGCCTATTTGCTTTCAAAGTGTGGTCTGCAAAATACTGTAAAACATAAGGTGAATTATTAATATTTGTTTATCCCAATGGTTTTTTTCTTATTATTTTTTCTAATGATGAAGATAGAGAAAAAATATTTCAAGGGGGTCCTTGGTTCTTTGGAAGGGTAGGGTTTTTCATGAATCCTTGGCACACTAAATTTAAATTCAAAGAAGAGATACCTTCTACAAGACCTATGTGGGTTAGACTCTTTGGCCTCCCAATTGAATTTTAGAATCCGGTTGTATTTTCTACAATTGGAAACTCCCTTGGAAATTTCATTATGACTGTTGATTGTACACATAAATTTGAATACATTATTTATGCTTAAATTTGTATCTTAATAGATTTCAACAAACCTCTTACAAAAAATATCTCATTACAATTTGGGGAGGACACTTGGGAACAAGTGGTGGACTATGAGAAAATTCCTTTTCATTTTAGAATATGTCTTTAATATGGTCATTTGGATAATTTCTATCCAAATAAGATTCTAGATCAAAATAAAGAGAACACAAAATTAGAAGGTTTCCAAATGCCTAAGAAGAAAACCCAAAAAAACCAGTTATGAAGGATCAAACGATGTTTTCATATGTTTGGAATTCTTTCTACAAATAACCTCATAGGTGAGGAATAGAACATAATGGAGATATAAATATTTCAAACACAGTTTAAATATGTAGGGAAGGACTCAAAGACAAACCAGGAAATCAAAGGTTTTCAACAAAAATATAAGGGAGAAAACATACACAAGAAGAACAATCTTTTAAATGCTAAAACTTCAAATATTTTATACCCCAATACAAACTTTGTTGAACCTTCCAATAGCTCTTTTGTTGTGTATACACATACTTCAGGGTTAGAATTTTTCCCATATTCAATCGGGGTAAGACAAGAAATAGGAAAATAAAAATGAATATGGACACTAACCAAAAGGTATATTACAAGACTAATTAGCATCATATGGTAAAAGAAGGTAATATTAATGCCCTTACCAATATCTTTAGCCTTTTTATTAATGAAGATCATCACTTGTACTATAAGAGGGCTCAAAGGGAGTCTTTAAAAATAAAACAAAATTATAAGAATGATTCAGACTAACCAACCACATCTAGTTTTCCTTTAGAAAATAAATATGGTTATAGGGAAAATGGATTCTATTGCAAGTAAAATATAGCTAACTAGAAAATTGGTTTCACTCAACTCCCATGGGGCTTCTAGCAATATTGCTTTCCTCTAGGACCCTAAAGAGATTACTTTTCACCATATGGTTGGTAGCTAGGATCTCTTGGTTGTGGTTGCACAAAGTAGACAATCTAACCAAATTATGCTTAGCTTGACTGTTTATGCTCCAATTACTTTGGAGGAAAATCGACGAAAATAGAAGGATATAACTTATATTATTTTCCATTTTCCTAAAGCTTGGGTATTGATTTAAGGAGACTTCAATATTGTCCTCTCTTTTTAATAGAAGAAGGGGGGAATAGAAATCTAGATGGGAGCTCAAACCTTATGAGTGGATATATTGTAAACATTTGCCTTGTGTACATCTAGCCAAATAATGACCTCATGACTTAGTTTTAAATAAGACAAGGCTCTACTTGTATCATGGAAATATTGGATAGGTTCTTGTTCTTTGATAATTTCTTAATCCATGGTCACATTCCTAAGGTAAAAAATCTTAACAATATTAGTTAGGATCATTGGTCTGTCATGGTTGAAATATGGAAAACTAAGGTCACTTTTTTCCAATTTTAATCTTAGTTAATTTGGCTTAAATATAGTTTCTTCAAACCCCAAATGTGGAAATGGTGGTAGGAAGTTAAACCAAGGTATGGAACTAAGATATTTTGTTTCACCAAAAGGTTTTAATACATCAAATCCAAAATAAAGATTTAGTATTGGAAGGAGATAAAAACATAGAATTATTCCACAAATATCTTCTAGCCCATTGATCCCACAACTTTATTTATTTCCTAAATTTATATTCTAGAGACTTTATCCACACTTGGGATGGCATGAATTCTATCACAGTCAACTAATTTTTCAAATTATTCACGGATGCATGTCTTGACTCAACTTCTCAATATAATGTCTTTCAAGTGATCCCAACTCTTATCATCTCTGAGGAGAACTCTATTTTGACTACTCTAGTTACTATTAATAAGCTTCAACAAGTGGTTTATAAAATGCAAAAAGGGAAGACCTTGGGGCCTGATGGTTTTCCCATCAAATTTTACCAAGAATTCTAGAATATTCTTCATGTTGATTTATTAGGGGTAATGGAATAATTTAGGAAGACCAAATATATTTTGAAGGTTATGAATAAAAATTATATAGCTCTGGTCCCAAAGTCTCAAGATGTAGATCATATTTTAGCTTTTAGGCTAACTAATTTATGTAATGTACTTCTCAAAATAATTACCAAGATCATGGTGGATAAGTTGAAACCTCTTTTGAATAATATGGTTTCCCCTGAATAAGGAGGTTATGTGGAAGGAATTCAGATTGTGTATGAGATATTTCTTGCTCAGGAAGCCATCCATTCCATGGAAGCATAAAATCATCCTTCCATGTTCATCCATTTAAACCTATCCAAAGCTTATGATAGAGTGGATTGAAATTTCCTCATTAAAGTTATGATGCAATTTGGCTTATCTTAGTATTGGATAGATTATATTATGGGATCTATCCCTTCAGTGTCCTACTCAGTTCTTATCAATGGTTTCCATTCACAGGTGTTCCCAACTTCTAGAGATATTAGGCAGGGTGATCCCCTCTCCCCTTATTTATTCATCATTCTTGCTTAATGCTTGGGCAAGTCTATGATCAAAAATAGAGAAAATAGAACCCTTTAGGGGGTTACCATTGCTCATGGAGCTAGGCCTATCTCTCATATTTATTTTTTTTATGATTCTACTCTATTAGGTAAATTTACGATTAAGGAAGCCTCTAAGATTAGTTAAATCATTTGGTGTTTCTCTAATGCTACAAGGCAATTTATCAATGAAGACAAATTGAAAGTCATATTATTTCACTATCTCCTATATATATGTCCATGGTTCTATATAAATTAATATATAATAAGACCTCCCTTTTGATCACTTATTTACGCATTCCTATCAACATCCAGAGAAAAAAAAATACTAGAATTGGTTGTTGGATAGAGTAAATAATAAAAATAGAAAGTGAACCAATAGGTGGCTTTCATCTGGGGGTAGAATTACCTTGGTAAAATAATTCCTTCAAGCTATACCTATTTATTTTTCTAGTGTGTTGAATATCCTAAGAAATAGTTCTTTGATAACTAGATCAAATCAATAAATTGTTCCTCTAAAGTGGTACTAAGGAGAAAATAAAATGGTCCTTGGTGAAATGGGATACTTTATGCCTTCCCAAGCATGAAGGGGGGTTAATATTTTGGTCTACTATAAAAATAATAAGGCTTTAGCTACAAAGTTGTATTGGAGGATTTTTAATAACCCCAATTCCCTATGGACCAATAATCTTCATGCTAAATATGTTGAAAACAAAAGTCTTGAAGACCTTATTTGCTATTAACTTCCTACTAGATATTCTCCCATTTTTGTGGTTCTTAGGAATGGTGAGGATTTGATAAACAATAAGTTATTTTGGATCATTCATAATGGTCAATAGGCTAGTTTTTGAATAGATTCTTGGGATGGTCACCAACCTTTGATAACTTCGTTCCTTAATTGGAGGTCCTGGATGGAGAAGCTTCACCAAGCTAACTGGATAAAGGTAGCTAATTACTATCAGTACTAGACTGATTATTTAGAGGTTGGTAGATATTGGATCCCTATTGAGAACTAGACTATTCACATTCCACAAATACAAAGGAAAGATATCCAATGCATCCTTAATAAGAGATCTCTCTCTTGGTCCCATGATAAGGATTATTTTGGATGGAACAACACCACTATGGATGTGTATATTATTGCTCAAATTTATTTGACCTATGCCACAATAATCCCAACTAGTCCTATGACATATTTACTCAATTGTGGGATCAAAATATCTAGCCTAAGGTGAGGTTTTTTATTTAGATTTTATTACATCAAAGGGTGCTCACTAGTGAGCAACTTATGAAACATGGCTTTCATGGCTTGTTTAGATGTGAGATGTGTGGAAAGAATGTGGAAAATTTTAGTCATATTTTTTATTGAGTGTCCCTTAGCCTTTGAGTTTTGGAGGATAATGGCTACCTTACTCGATTTATAGTGGTCCAATTTTTGTACTCTTAAACAAATTTGGAGGGATTGGCCTAAATAGGAGGTTGTTAATCATTTTATTAGACACTTAGTTTGGATGGGAACTACCATCCTACCTTGGAATATTTGGAAGGAAAGAAATAATTAAATTTTTAAATAGAAAAGGAAGGATATTCACTATACTTGGTAAAATACCACTGCCAACTTAGCTTAATTAGTCCAACAACTCCTTAATCACCCCTAGGACTCCCACCAACAATGGTATCAAGTTATGCAAATATTGAAGATTCACTCTACTATTGGCAACCATCTTAAAGGGAATGTGAATAATCAAAATATGGATAGAACAAGGAGTTGGTAGCCACATTTAGAAGATTTTTGAAAATTCAATATGGATGGAGCCTCTAGGGGGATCCCTAGAAAATTGAATGTTGGAGGAATTAGTAGACTTTTATATGGTTCGTTTGTTTTCACTTTTGCTGAGAATTTGAACATCTTTTCTAATAACCTTACGTGGTATGGTATCCTCAAAGGCCTTTGTGAGGTCACTAAGGTTGGTTGGCAAAAGGTTCTAGTTGAATCTAACTCCCAAGTAATGATTACTCTATTGAAGACTCCTAAGAATCATAAGGTTGATTGGAGAATAAAAATAATTATTGAGAAGATTATTTTAATCCAAATAGGATTTTTGAAAGTTGAATACAATCATGTGGTTATAGAAAAAATAGGATTGTTGATTCTTTAGCTAATTAGGCATCGAATAAGGGTGATCTTACTTGCTATGGCCACCCTCCCAGATGGTGGGCTTTGCATATCATGGATGCTCTTATTTCTATCCTTTCTCTAGATGGCTCTAGTACTAGAGGTACCTAGTTCCCTTTTCTTTGTATTAGCCTCTTTTTGGTCCTGTCAAGGTATTTTTTGTCCCTTGATCAGAAAGATCATTCTTATGTTTCTTATGTTGATTCTTGGATAAAAGGCATGTTAGTCTAGAAAGGCCATAGTTGTAATTTGTTCTTTCCATCAATTTAATTTTTTGGTGTGTGTGTTTTTGTTTTTTTGTGTCTTTTTGGTTATTTTTGTGTGTGTATTTTGTGTTTTGTGTTTTTTTTTTTTTTTTTATGTTTTGGTTTATTTTTTTAGTTGTGTGTGTTTTTTGTGTTTTGTTTTTGTTGTTTGTTGTTCTTGTATTTTTTTGTGTGTTTTGTTGTTGTTTATTGTATTTGTGTTGTTTTGTCATTATTTTTGTGTGTTTGTGATTGTTTGTGTTTGATTAGTCTGTGTTATTTATGTTTTTATTATTTTAGGCATGCTCCTTGAGTGTGTCAAAGGGGGTAAGCCAGGTGTTAGCCCTAGGTGATTTTGGTGGAATAGATACCCCTACCTCCTTAGGTCTTACTTGTGAGTGGCACCCTGAAATGGGTGTTTTTCACAAACAAAAAAAATGGTTCCTTGTGATTTAAACCATATGGTGAAGTAATCTATTGCTATTAGTATGAATCTATGCTTGAAAAAATAATTTTAATTGATCATCCCAATAAATTTTAACCCCCATTTCTAGAAGGGTTCTCATTGGTTTTAATTTGTAGAAGGGTTCTTCTACAATAGATCCTTTACTTTTATCTTCAACTCTCTAGTTCCCTTAGAGAGCCATCCAACATGTACTACTTAGATCAAGGTCTAACTTTAATCAAATCCATTCATGTCTTAAAGCATTAAAGTCCCATACCTTTAACCTCTAAAACAATCCATCATTCATTCCCTAAATCAAAGCCCCATAACTTCAATTCAAAGAATAAATCTAACATCCTTTTTAATTCACAATTCCAATCAAATCAAATACTATTTTAAAGCATTAAAGTCCCATACCTTTAACCTCTAAAACAATCCATCATTCATTCCCTAAATCAAAGCCCCATAACTTCAATTCAAAGAATAAATCTAACATCCTTTTTAATTCACAAATCCAATCAAATCAAATATTGTTTTAAAGCATTAAAGTCCCATACCTTTAACCTCTAAAACAATCCATCATTCAACATAAACTTTGTCATCAATATTATAACATAATTATGTTTTCCTTTGAAGTCCTTTTTGTAAAGTCTACATCATAGACTTACTAATCAAATATTTTCAACCTTAATCTTAGATTCATAACCTCAATTAAAGATTCACAACCTTATCTAAAGATTCACTACTTTAGTTACAAATAACCCCTTCATGATATTATTACACAAAAGGTCTTACCCTAATTAAAACCACATAAGGTAAATCTCATTAATTAAAGGTCCCTTCAATTAAGATCTCATAAAATAAATCATAATAATCAAAGATCTTACTATCATTAAAATCTCTTAAGATAATTCATGCTAATCAAAGGTTTCTCTTTAATTAAATATCCTAAATAATCAAAATATAATCAAAATCAATTTATCAAAGGTTTCCAAAACTTAAATTAAAAACCCTAAGATAATCATCATTTATCAAAGGTTTCCTCTTTTAATTAAATCTCCTAAGATAATCAACATTTATCAAAGTATAGTTTCAACTTTAATTAAATCTCCTAAGATAATCAACATTTATCAAAGGTTTCCCTAATTAAACTAAAAAAACAAAATAATAAACATTTATCAAAGGTCTTCTTTAATTAAATCTCCCTAATATAATCAACATTTATCAAAGGTCTTACTTTTAATTAACATACCATAATATAATTTAACATTTAAATCAAAGGTCTTATTTCAATTAAAGTCCCTAATAAAATTAAAAAAAGTCCAATAATATTATTTATATAAATCAAAGGTTTCTCTTTAATTAAAATTACATAAGTAAACCTTACTAATCCAAGGTTTACAACCATGGACTTATACACCTTCATGGTGGATGCGAAACATCTTCTGTATAACGATCTAAGGACTTTCAGACTCTGAGTTTAGACAAGATAAAACTAGGTGCTAAGTTTCTCTTCTACCACCACTAACTGTCCCAAAGGGACTAGGCTTACATAGCAACAAAACTTCCACAGAGATGTGGATGGCTTCCCATTGAGCAGTGCTCCCCAAACACAACACCCTATCTAAACCATGGGTAGTTTTCCAAACTATGAGCAACACTTTCCAAAACATAGTGCTCGCTTAACATGGGTGGTTTTCCAAACTACAAGCAACACTTTCCAAAACATAGTGCTCACTTGACACAGGTGTTTTTCCAAACTATGAGTAGCACTTTCAAAACGCATTGCTCTCACATTGACATAGGTAGCTTTCCAAACTATAATAAGTGCTTTCAAAACATAGTGCTCTCAAATTGACACAAGCAGCTTTCCAAACTATGAGCAGCACTTCCAAACACAACACTCTCACATTGACAAGGGCAGCTTTCCAAACTATGAGCAACGCTTTCAAAACACAATGCTCTCACATTGACACAGGTGGCTTTCCAAACTATGAGCAGTGCTTTCAAAACACAATGCTCTCACATTGACACAAGTGGCTTTCCAAACTATGAGCAGCGCTTTCACAACACAACGCTCTCATACAAGCATCTAAACACACAATGCTTCATATACTAGCATCTAAATGCACAATGCTTCAAATACTAGACGTATGTGGTTTCCAAACCTTTCAATAGGTTTATTATGCTATAGGGGAGTATAACCAGGTTTCAATATAAACATTCATCATACAAACATATGTAAGTGGATAAAGTTTTAAGACTTTCCAACCTTAATACTCCTACGAAATGAATTTTGGTGGTCTCTTGCTACCTCTCCCTTAGCTTGTTGCGCGCTCCTATCTTCCCCGATCGCCTCCTCTATATTCTCCCCTATTTCTCCCATCTTCCTCCTTCCTCTGCACCTTACGTGCTCCTCTTGCTCTAGGTGGCCCATCCATTGTCCCATATCGAATCTTGAGCCAACATCGAGCCCCCTTTTCTTCAATGCTCCCATCCCTTCTCATCTCGTGGTAAACGATTCTTTTTCCCATAATTTCCACCTTTGGAAATTGATAGCCCCCTACATTATTTACATAGATTGCACTATATAGGGGAATGAGATATTTGCATTATTAAAATGAAGAATGGTGCCCTTTACAATATCCTTGACATGATATTTTATCACCATTTTAAAATATATCTCTTTTATTTAAAACAATTTCTTAATTGCTCTATCTTTAAAATAAAAGATTCTATTTATCTTAAATGGATTTTTTTATTTATTTCACTTAATTAAAGTCCATTAATGAATTTATATTATCATTAAAATGAACTTCTTTAATTATTTCAAATGAACTCTCATTTGTTTATTGAAATGAAGTTTACTAATGAGTTCTAAATGAGTCATATCATTTTTAATTCAAAACCTCATTAGTTAGTTTAAATGAATCTTCATTTATCATTTAAATTTAATTTACTTTCCTTCATAACAATGATGCTCTATTATCACTTCAACATAACAATTCACTTTATGCATCCACATACATTTTGTAGTTGTTCTTTTATTGAAATTCCAACATTATGCTACCCAAGCCATGATGCAGTAGAGAGCAATCAAATTTATAAAACAACAAAGAGGGAGTCTTTCCATCAACCCAATCACCTATCTTAGCCAGATATTTTATGATAGCTACTAGGCTATCAACTAAGGCTCAAGGTGATCAGTCATCGATGATTATCCCTTTCGACAATGCATGCCTATATGAAGGTATCTATCCATGTTACCTTCGAGTACCTTAATCATCATTTCCCCTGATCTTAAGTACCCTCATTTTGGTGGATGCTTCTGCCTTCTCCACCTATGAGTGTACCTGATCCTGCACACTTGGCAATATGTTAGCGATAACATGCCCTTCTAAATCAACTAAACATCATATAGTTGGTTCAATTGTTCAAACTAAGTATCACCACATCATAGGTTAATACATTGTTTCTTTGTGCCATATAGTCTGCTAGGGAGGGTCATGACATCCTCCCCCACTAGAATTAAACATCATCCTCGATGTTTCCAGTTTCCTTTGTTTTTAATAGAAAGTAAAAATTATTACATCATATAGCTTCAAACAAAAAGGAAAATATTTTCGCATAACCTCCACTTTCTCCCAAGTGGCATTTTTCTCAGAGAACTGGTCCCACTGGACCTTACACTGTTCGAGAGTCTGATTCCATAGAGACTTAGAATGAAACTCAAGAATCTTCATTGGTAGTACTTCAATGGCCTCTGGATTTGCCATCTACAAATTAGAAACATCCCACACATGTTCAGGGTCAGCAACATATTTCCTAAGCAAGGATATGTGGAAGGTGTCATGGATTTTGGATAGATTAGGTGGTAATGCAAGTTGGTATGCAACTGGACTGATATTTTCCATGATCTCAAAGGGCCCCACAAAATGTGGATCCAACTTCATGGATTTGATAGCACTCTTCTTTGGCTTAACCCTCAAGAACACCTTATCTCCAATAGAATACTCTCTTGGAGTCCTTTTTAGATCTGCATAACTCTTCTGCCTATCCGTAACTTCTTTAAGCCTTTGCCTAATTTCCTTTAGCTGATCTTCCATTACCCTGACCATTTCTAGCCCAATCACAACTTGGTCTTCTAGGTTATCCCAAGACAATGGTGTTCTACACTTTCACCCATACAAGGCATCAAAAGGTGCCATTCCTAGCGAGGAGTGATGTCCATTATTGTAGGCAAACTCTACCAAAGGTAGACAATATTCCCAATGAGATTTGTGATCCATGCAGTACATGTGGAGCATGTCTTCCAGAACTTGGTTTACCCACTCTATTTGGCCATCGATTTCAAGGTGGTATGCTGAACTCATATTCAGTTTCGTACCAACTGCACTATGAAGGGATTTCCAGAATTCAGAAGTGAATTTGGAGTCTCTATCTGAGATAATTACCTCAAGAAATCCATGCAATCGGAATACCTCTTTGATGAATCTGCTAGCCACTACCTGAGCATCATCCTTGGTATTTCTTGGTATGAAATGGGTAACCTTAGTCAATTTTTCGACCACTACAAAGATGGCATCATGTTGGTACCGAGTCTTGGGTAAACCCACTATAAAATCCATAGATATAACCTACCATTTTTGCATAGGTATATCATGCAGATATAGTTTTCCTATAGGATGCTGGCGTTCTGCCTTAACTTTCTGACATTCGAGGCATCGAGCAACAAAATCCATGATGTCCTTCTTCATTCCTACCCAAAAGAAGGTTCTTTTCATGTTTTCTCGCATTTTGGCTCCTCTCGGATGAGCAGAATAAGGAGATCTATGGGCTTCTTGCATTATCAAGTTCCTTAAATCGCCCATATTTGGTATGATGACCCTTCCCTTATAACACAGAAAGTCATATTTCACACTAAATTCCTTATTTCCTTCAGGATATCTATCCATATTAACTCAAATTTCTTAGCAATACTCATCCTGAGATTGCTCCTGTCTTACTCGATCCATCAGGTCCATGTGAATTTTAGTTATGGCTGCTATATATCTTCTTCTACTCAAAGCATCAACTACTTTATTCTCTTTCCCTTTTATGTACTCAATCTCGAAATCATACTCAATGAGAAATTCCACCCATCTTCTCTATCTCGCATTGAGTATTGGTTGGGTGAATATGTATCATAGACTTTGATGGTTGGTCTTTAATTCAAAGGGTCTTCCCACCAAGTAGTGGTGCCAAACCTTTAAAGCATGCACCACTAAAGCTAGCTCTAAATCATGGAGAGATAATTAAACTTCAGCTTTTTGAGCTTCCTTGAAGTATATGCCACTACTGACTCCTCTTGTGAGAGTACCCCACCCAACCCATCTATTGATGCATCAGTGCACACTAAAAAGTCCCCTTGGGGATCGAGAACCTTTAGTATTGGTGCAGTAGTAAGCTTATGCTTTAGTAGTACAAAGGCAGCCTCACACTTTTCTGACCACTTGAATTCCTTTCCCTTCTTCTGAAGGTTAGTTATGGGTCCAACAATCTTGGAGTAGTCCTTTATATAACATCTATAGTAGCCCGTTAACCCCATGAAACTTTGCACTTCAATCACATTAGTAAGGGGTGGCCAATTCAGGATAGCCTCTATCTTCTCTGGATCCACAACAATCCCCTTTGCTGATATGACGTGTCCAAGATATCGTACCTCTGGAACATAGAATTCACTCTTAGCCAGATTTCCATAAAGTTGATTCTTCCTTAACAATTCTAACATGATCCTAAGATGTTTATCATGTTCTTCTCTATCTCGAGAGTATATAAGGATATCATCTAGGAATACCAAGACAAACTGGTCCAAGTGTCTTCTGAACACACTATTCATTAAGTTCATGAAAGTAGCTGGGGCATTAGTCAGTCCAAAGGGTAGAACCGTAAACTCATAATGCCCATACCTAGTCTTAAATGTCATCTTGTGAGTGTCTTCCTCATGAATCCTTAACTGGTGATACCCTGACCTCAGATCGATCTTAGTAAACACCTTGGCATCCTTTAGTTGATCAAATAAATCTTCAATCCTAGGTAAAGGATACCGATTCTTGATTGTAGCCTTATTTAGCATCCTGTAATCAATACACAATCTTAGCGAACCATCCTTATTTTTCATGAACAAAATTGGTGCACCCCATGGTGACACACTTGGTTTTATCAAACCCTTCTCCAATAATCCTTGCAATTGAACCTTCAGTTCTTGCATTTCAATAGGATTCATCCTATATGGGGATCTATGAATAGGCTCGACTCCCATCATAAGTTCAATTGTGAAGTCAAATTCCCATACAGGAGGTAGCCTAGGTAGGTCCTCTAGAAATACATCCTAAAAATCTTGTAAAATCGGATGTTGTCTTAGTATTTCTCCTTTCTCATAGTCTTCCACTTCATTAAGTTTTACTACATACACTATTCCTCCTCTCTTTAGGGCCTTTTTCAATTGCATAGCAGACAACATCTGAGGTTCAAACACCCCTTGTTTGCTATGAATTCTTAGTCTCCTTCCACCTTCTTCTAAATACTCGATCCATCGGTCTTGAAAATTGACTAAGGCTTTATGAGCCTGTAGCCAATCCATCCCTAGGACCACATCAAAGGCGTGTAAGGGAGCTACATATAAACAACATTTTGTAGTCCCATTAGATAGAGTGATTTTTACCATAGGATAACACTGGTTCACCGAGTAGGTCTACCCAGAACTGTACTCAACCTTCCACCCTTGAGCCAAATATCCAAGCCTTTTTGACATAGTCCTTGCTAGACTAGATGAAATAAAACTATCAGTGGCCCCACTATCTATCAAAATATTTACTTGCTTATTAAAAACCTTACCTTTCACAAGTAATGGGGTGGCTTGTCCCTCTAGCTTCTGCTTCTCGGTTGTGGCATAGATCTGATGTTCTAGTTCCTTCCCTTTTGCATTAGTTGTGCTAGTCCCTACTCGATATGGACACTGATTATAGTAATGAGGTCCCCAAAAATTGTAGCACCCTTCCTTGGGTCCTTGCTATTTTTTAGGTTTCTCATTCCTGATTTTAACTATTGGAGTTGGAGCTTGCAACTTGCAACTTCTATGGTTGAGGTTTCATATTATTGGGTTTGTTATCCTTCCTACAAAATTCTTCTTGAACTTCTTCTAATTTCCATAAGGTTTCTTCTCAAGATTTTGGGGGTTCTTAGCCTTTCGCTCTTGATCAACCTCCCATTTTACAAACCCATTACTATTCCTCTTCTTTAGCTCCTATCGAGCTTGCTCGGGTAGAGTGTCATATTTATAACAGAAGTGTGACTCTACTTTCTTTGCTAGGTCATATGCCTTTTGTAGTGATTTAGGTTCCTGCATGTCTACATCATGCTTTAACCTAGACTCCAATCCCAGAGTAAACTTATGAACCCACATTTTCTCATTATAAATAGGTACATATTTAAATAATCTTACCAGCTTCTTATAGTACACCTCTACTATGTTGGTTCCTTGCTTCAGACTAGCAAATTCCTCAAACTTTAAGGCATAGAAATGCTCTATTAGGAATCTCTTCTTAAATATGTTTATAAATTCTTCCCATGGAGTATCAATAGGTTCAATCTTAGTTTCCTCATAGTGGGTTTCCCACCACTCTAGAGTAGCCCCTTCTAGGTTAATCGTAGCCCAAAGTGTTCGGGTTCCTGATGAGTAGCCTTTTACCATAAAGTGAACCTCTACTTCTCTCAACCATGCTTCTATTGCATCCCCATCACCCTCCCCATAAAACTTGGAGATACTGATGTTTTTCATGTCCCTAGCTATTTCCTTTTCCTCTAAGGCTCTAGCTTGCACTTGTTCTATAGTTAGTCCACTATCTAGACCAATATCTAAGCCTCAAACTTGCGAATTCTGATTCGTAGCTATTTCCAAAAATTGTCTTATCTGATCCTGCATAGCAGTGACCATAGCGGTGAGGTCTTCTACCTCCCTATTGGGGCTTGTTGGTTCCCCATCCTAGTTTTCTTCTTCGACATTACTTTGTCAAGTTTTTCTAGGTGTAGGCCTCCCTCTTCTAGTCTTAGGTGGCATCTTAACCTGGTTCCATCCAAGAAAGAATATTAGATTATAGTTTCATCTTAAGTTGTATCTCTAATTCAAGCCATAATACAGAGTTCTCTTGCTAGATGCATTAACAATCTAACTAGGGTAATATCCTAGGCTAGGATGTGTCACTGATACCAAAGCCCATACTAAGGTATCCTAACATCCATGCTCCCTTGGGGTCAATTCCCATTAGATTCTAGAAAATAGGGTATTCTAGATCATCCTAGATTTAGCCTTTACCTTAAGCAAGCCTTCATTGGAAACATCTAATTCCCTTTAGCACACATAGAAGCTCTATACCCTCATACCTAGAGCTCTGATACCAAATGTAACGACCCAAAAACACACAAACAAAAAAATACAAAAATAGAAAAAGTTTTTTTTTACTAAGGAGAGGGATACATGAACCCTTCATGAACCCCTAACCCAACTAATATTTACCTAAAGTTTTGATCCCCTAAGTTTTCTTGAAAGCTACATCTCATGAAGTACCCTATCACAAGTCCATCTATGTAGGCGTATCATGTATCACTATAGATAAACCCATCTATCCCATCACTCTTGATGAGCTAGACTTATCACCCTCAATCCATCGAAGGTATACACACATCTCCATACCATACACAAGTCATTATGTGTAGGTATGCTATGAGTATTATGAGTTAAGCTATCTATATCATCTCCACGATGAGCTATCTTAACTCAGATGTAATCTCTCCACAACTTAGTCCTTTATCTCCCTAAGGGGGTCTCAATTCCCTTAGGTCTCCTATGTTCACCCTAAGGGGTTCTCAATTCCCTTAGGTTACCTATGTTCACCCTAAGGGGTTCTTAATTCCCTTAGGTCACCTCTGAGTTCACCCTAGAACTCTACTCTTAGATTTCTATTATTAAGCAACCAAACAAGAATACATCTAGATACTAAAACATCAAAGAGTAATCACTAAGCATCCAAAAAATAAATAAGGATTAACACTAAAAGAGAATTTTAATCATCGGAAGAGAATCACATAATACAACATAAAAAAATAATAATAAACCTTCTCTAAACCAATAAATATTATTCATTAAATATTCATTAAATCCTTCTTACTTTAAAGAATATTACATTAATTGCATTAGGGATATCTCCCCACAATTCTAGTCTATTTGAGCATAAGTAAATCAACATAAAATACAATTACCTATACTTTATTTCCATTGAACTCCTTGCTTCACCTTGCTTCCCATTGGTTCTTTGAGGGTAGTAGGGGATCAAGGTACTCATGGTTCAGGATAGGCATACCTCTAAATGCATCTATTCATTTACTTTGCCAAATTGCAACTATACAAAATTCAATTAAGTTTCCAACCATCTAATGCATAGTGGATATTATAAAAGATCCTTTACTTTTATCTTCAACTCTCAAGTTCCCTTAGAGAGCCATCCAACATGTACTACTTAGATCAAGGTCTAAATTTAATCAAATCCATTCATGTCTTAAAGCATTAAATTCCCATACCTTTAACCTCTAAAACAATCCATCATTCATTCCCTAAATCAAAGCCCCATAACTTCAATTCAAAGAATAAATCTAACATCCTTTTTAATTCACAATTCCAATCAAATCAAATACTATTTTAAAGCATTAAAGTCCCATACCTTTAACCTCTAAAACAATCCATCATTCATTCCCTAAATCAAAGCCCCATAACTTCAATTCAAAGAATAAATCTAACATCCTTTTTAATTCACAATTCCAATCAAATCAAATACTTTTTTAAAGCATTAAAGTCCCATACCTTTAACCTCTAAAACAATCCATCATTCAACATAAACTTTGTCATCAATCTTATAACATAATTATGTTTTCCTTTGAAGTCCTTTTTGTAAAGTCTACATCATAGACTTACTAATAAAATATTTTCAACCTTAATCTTAGATTCATAACCTCAATTAAAGATTCACAACCTTATCTAAAGATTCACTACTTTAGTTACAAATAACCCCTTCATGATATTATTACACAAAAGGTCTTACCCTAATTAAAACCACATAAGGTAAATCTCATTAATTAAAGGTCCCTTCAATTAAGATCTCATAAAATAAATCATAATAATCAAAGATCTTACTATCATTAAAATCTCTTAAGATAATTCATGCTAATCAAAGGTTTCTCTTTAAATAAAATCTCCTAAGATAATCAACATTTATCAAAGGTTTCTCTTTAATTAAATATCCTAAGATAATCAACATTTATCTTTTTTAATTAAATATCCTAAGATAATCAACATTTATCAAATTTCTCTTTAATTAAATCTCCTAAGATAATCAACATTTATCAAAGGTTTCTCTTTAATTAAATCTCCTAAGATAATCAACATTTATCAAAGGTTTCTCTTTAATTAAAATCTCCTAAGATAATCAACATTTATCAAAGGTTTCTCTTTTAATTAAATATCCTAAGATAATCAACATTTATCAAAGGTTTTCCTTTTAATTAAAATCTCCTAAGATAATCAACATTTATCAAAGGTTTCTATTTTAATTAAAATCTCCTAATATAATCAACATTTATCAAAGGTTTTCCTTTTAATTAAAATCTCCTAATATAATCAACATTTATCAAAGGTCTTATTTCAATTAAAGTCCCATAATATAATTTACATAAATCAAAGGTCTTATTTCAATTAAAGTCCCATAATATAATTTATAAATCAAAGGTTTCTCTTTAATCAAAATTACATAAGTAAACCTTAATAATCCAAGGTTTGCAACTATGGACTTATACACCTTCATGGTGGATACGAAACATCTTAAGCAGAATGATCTAAGGACTACCAGACTCGAGTTTAGGCAAGATAAAACCAGATGCTAAGTTTCTCTTCTACCACCACTAACTATCCCAAAGGGACTGGGCTTATGTAGCAACAAAACTTCCACAGAGATGTAGATGGCTTCCCATTGAGTAGAGCTCCCCAAACACAACACCCTCTCTAAACCACATGTAGTTTTCCAAACTATGAGTAATGCTTTCCAAAATGCAGTGCTCACTTGACACAGGTGGTTTTCCAAACTACAAGCAATGCTTTCAAACATAGTGCTCGCTTAACACAAGTGGTTTTCTAAACTATGAGCAGTGCTTTCAAAACACAACACTCTCACCTTGACACAGATGGTTTCCAAACTATGAGCAGCGCTTTCAAACAATGCTCTCACAAGACATAGGTGCTTTCCACAACTATGAGCAACACTTTCAAAACACAATCCTCTAACAGACTTTCAAACTATAACTTCAAACATCTCTCACAAGCCTTTCCAAACTATGAGAAGCTTTCAACATACTCTCACATTACAAGTGGTTTCCAAACTATGAGCAGCACTTTCACAACACAATGCTTTCATACAAGCATCTAAACACACAACGCTTCATATACTAGCATCTAAATGCACAATGCTTCAAATACTAGACGCAGGTGGTTTCCAAACCTTTCAACAGGGTTATCATGCTACAGGGGAGTATAACCAGGTTTCAATCTAAACATTCATCATACAAACATATGTAAGTGGATAAATTTTTAAGACTCTCCAACCTTAATACTCCTACGGAATGAATTCCGATGGTCTCTTGCTACCTCTCCCTTAGCTTGTTGCATGCTCCTATCTTTTCCTAATTGCCTTGTCTGTGTTCTCCTCTGTTTCTCTCGTCTTCCTCCTTCCTCTGCACCTTACGTGCTCCTCTTGCTCTAGGTGGCCCATCTTATGTGCCTCTTCGAATCTTGAGCCAACATCGAGCTCCCTTTTCTTCAATGCTCCCGTCCCTTCTCATCTCGTGGCAAACAGTTCTTTTTCCCATAATTTCCACCTTTGGAAATTGATAGCCCCCTAGATTATTTACATAGGTTGCACTATATAGGGGAATGGGATATTTGCATTATTAAAATGAAGAATGGTGCCCTTTTTAATAAAATATCCTTGACATGATATTTTATCACTATTTTAAAATATATCTCTTTTATTTAAAACAATTTCTTAATTGCTCTATCTTTAAAATAAAATATTCTATTTATCTTAAATGGATTTTTTTTATTTTTTTCACTTAATTAAAGTCCATTAATGAATTTATATTATCATTAAAATGAACTTCTTTAATTATTTCAAATGAACTCTCATTTGTTTATTGAAATGAAGTTTACTAATGAGTTTAAATGAGTCATATCATTTTTAAATCAAAACCTCATTAATTAATTTAAATGAATCTTCATTTATCATTTAAATTTAATTTATTTTCCTTCATAACAATGATGCTCTATTATCACTTCAACATAACAGTTCACTTTATGCATCCACATACATTTTGCAGTTGTTCTTTTATTGAAATTCCAACATTATGCTACCCAAGCCATGATGCAGTAGAGAGCAATCAAATTTATAAAACAAAAAAGAGGGAATCTTTCCATCAACCCAATCACCTATCTTAGCCAGATATTTTATGATAGCTACTAGGCTATCAACTAAGGCTCAAGGTGATCAGTCATCGATGATTATCCCTTCCGATAATGCATGCCTATATGAAGGTATCTATCCATGTTACCTCCGAGTACCTTAATCATCATTTCCCCTGATCTTAAGTACCCTCATTTCTGGTGGATGCTTCTGCCTTCTCCACCTATGAGTGTACCTGATCCTGCACACTTGGCAATATGTTAGCGATAACATGCCCTTCTAAATCAACTAAACATCATATAGTTGGTTCAATTGTTCAAACTAAGTATCACCACATCATAGGTTAATACATTGTTTCTTTGTGCCATATAGTCTGCTAGGGAGGGTCATGATATTGTTAATCTATTTGAACACTTGTTGATTTTATGAAACTGATTCAATTTATCTATTTAGGTGTTCTGCTCTATCTGATATTTTATTAGTTGTGATTATTCTTATTCTTCAATCAATAAATTGGAATTCAATGCTATATATTTTACCAATTGTTAATGAAGTGCTCTTATCCTGATCAACTTAGTCTATTTTATCTCTATATCATATTCCTAGAATTTTGTGATCCATCTAGATCTTTACTCACCTAATTCCCCTTGCACTATGAAATCTTGAACATATGGATGCACAATGTATACTAATGTTTTTCTCTAAGATATATAATGCCTTAGTTTTTTAAGAGATTTCATCATAGCAAAAACTTACTTTTTGATGAATTTGTAGCATTCTTCATGATCATGCAAATTTTGAATTAGAAAAACTATAGGTTGCTCATTATGATCTTTATCCTTTTCAATGAGTACAATCAGATAGCTCTATTTTGCTCCAAACACATAGAGAATGAATTATATCCTATATTCAATATTAGCTAACACCAAGGACTTGGTTATAGCTTATTTTATGTTTCTAAAAGCTTCTCTTCTAGTTTCAGTCCATGTGAAGTTTATCTCCTTTCTAAGCATCTCTATCATTGGCTTCATTATCTAATAAAAGTTAGATGTAAAATTTTGAACAAAATTAATCTACCAAAAGAATTACTACATGCCTTTCTTATTTTATAGTAATAGAAGTTCTAGTATAGCTTTCACTCTATCCAGATCAATAGCTAAACATTCCTTTGATACCACATGACCTAGAAATTTCCCTTCATGGATGACAAAAACTGACTTTATTGGATTAAGTGACACCCCAAATACTCCATATTTTTTAAAAATAAGATTGAGATGATCTAAATGTTTTTATTTTTTATGGAAAAATATTGTCATGTCATCCATATAGATCAATATAAAAAATTCACTAGCTCATTGAAAGCTAAATCTATAGCCCTTTGAAAGGTAGCTCTAGGATTCGATAGGTTGAAAGGCATTATTTGAGAGGTGAACATTTCCAACTTGGTTGTGAATGTAGTTTTATATTTATCTTCATCTAGGATCCTACTTGGTTAAAGCCTTAAAATCCATCCAACAAGGAGAATCTCTCTACCTCAGTAACAAAATGCAAGATTTGATCAATATAATACAAAGCATAGTGATCCTTTAGGGATACTTTATTCAAGTTTATAAAATTCACATAGATATGGATGTCTCTATTATTCTTTCTTATGAGTACTATATTAGCTACCCATGTGGAATTCTTATTGGGTAAATGATCTTTGCATTGAGTAGCTTCAACAATTATTGTTTTATTAGTGCTTCTATATTTGGATTTATCAGTCTTTGTTTTTTTCAAATGGCTTAGAATTGGGAAACAATTTTATAGTATTTTGGATAGTCTCTTTTATATATACCTTTAAATAATCATAGCTCCATGCATTTACATTGCTAAATTCTCCACATAAACTTAAAAGTTGCTTAACCACTTCTTTAGAGCATTATACAACAATCTTAAATTTCTTAGGTTCCAATTGAACTTGAATAACACAAGCTTATACTGAGAGGGGGGTGAATAGTATAAGACCACTTTTTACTTTTCTTTCCCAAACAATATTATGCAATGTATATATAGCAATATCAACAGCAGTAATCAAAGTAATGCACAAATCACCACACACAATAGAGACACCACAATTTATGTGGTTCACCCAATGTAGGCTACTCCACGGAGAAAATATTTCACTAAAATTTTCTCAATAAATCTCTTGGGAATCCTTTCCATATTACAATTTTTATGGACCTATGTCCAAATGAAATACCAATCCCCTAAATCAAATTAATGGATCTCTATCCACAGGAGAACTCCTTCTCCTCTTCTCTGGCTAGTGATCCTCTAGAAGACTACTGCCTCCACTACACTAGCTTGTGTATCTCTTTCCACTGAATACTCTTGTCCTTACTTAGAAGACATGTCCTCATTGCCCTGGCTAATGGATCTCTATCCAATGGAGGCTACTATCCTCTGCTCTTTGTTATCTCCAAAGCTCCATCTCAAATCTGCACTAAACACATTCCTTCGGTCTAATACAAATCTAATCAATATCTGTCTCTGATCTGGCACAAACCTATCCTTAAATATGCACCAAACTATATCCACAAGTCCTCTTTATAACTTGTCCAATCTGCTCAATAATTCCTCTCAAGAACTTATCCAAATCTACTCAAAATCTATATTGTAAGCTTCCACAAAAGCTCACACAAAATCAGTCCACAAGTCTCCTCAAAGACTTGCCTCAAATCTACTCAACAAGTCCACACAAAACTTGTCCAATATCATAGAAACATAGAGATAATTTTTAGAGACTCAATATGCTTCAAATTCAACTTAATGCTCAATCACTTTCTCAAATCAGAATATAGAATAATTTATTTTATGGAACTTGAACAATCACTTCACACACCCACTTGACTAGGCTCAACAAACTCTGCTCAACCAAACACTCAATGAAATAAACCTTACTCACAAACCCTAGTCCAAGCATATGATCACTCACTCAAAAAAGTTTTCAACAATGCTCAACAACAAATCTCACATAATAATGATACTCATGTTCTTTTCAAGCCCTAGTTCAAGTTCTTTGCTCAACAACTTACTTCAACAACAATGCTTATAAAACAATCTTCACATAGCAATGATACTCAAACCCTAGTTCAAGTTCTTCACACAACCAATGGTTTCAACAACAATGCTTATAAAACAAAATTTTAACAACTCTTTATTCTAGAAAACCTTGAAGTATTAACTCAACACAATCAATAGGAAAACCTAATCAAGTCATTTTCACTCGAAACTTATTTTCCAGAAAACTAACCGATCAACTTAACTATGGAAGAATGTGCTTATACCTTTTTCTTGATGATGAAGTAATCTTATAAATCTGCCACAACCATAAACACTTATTTGTCAAGATCAAAGAAATTATAATATGATAAACTTCCTCAAAATACAATGTAAATATCGAGACACACATACACCTTATCACTCCATATTTAATAAAATATTCATGAACATTTACAAAAATAATACACCACTTACACCTTATAATCTCCCAATTAAAATAATATTCAATGCACTGTTCTTTTCAAAAATAACTCAATGCAAGAAGTTCCCTCTATCCTTTTAAAACTTCAACAAATCAATGTGATACAAACACTTTATTAAAATAAATCTAACACCTTATTCCTCCAACTTTTAAAAAATAATTTTCAACTAACAATCCTTTTAAGCAACCCTTTTAACTCCAAACTTTAGGCAACACACAAAAATAATAATAAAAATTTATTATCTTGGTCTTGAAGGGAATCGAACTCACAACGTAGCCTCAACCAATGCCCTAGCTACAAATCCAACCGCCATGCAAGCTAAGCACTTTCTTGGGGAGTAAATGGCACCACGTGCTCCAAAATGCTCCCCACCTTGACTAGCAAAACAATGTGCGCCTTTCCTTTGGCGCTTCCAACACAAACACAACCACCAAATTTTTTTCCACCACGTTTCGAACGTAGGTCACCTAGTGCCCAAACACTCTAATCGTTATCCTCTTGCCAATAGGCCATGCTACCCAATTGGTGCTTGGCAATTTGGTGTTGTTCCCTTTAAAACTTATTCGTTGGTACTAAAACAAAAAAATTGCTTGTCTTTTCCACACGAATTCTCAACACAGTTGCACGCATTAATTCAATCGAGAAAAAAGGATAAGTGTTAATGACTCTAAGGCATATATTTATATATTTATTTCCTCCTCATGCATATACGTTGGTGCTCGAATTACCTTCTAACTTTTAGACGTCGACACTTTTTATTTTTGTCGAAACTTATTAATTTATAAATTATTTAAATTCATTTGAATTTAAATTTTATAAATTAATTATTTAAAACCCTTTGGTTTATTAAGGCCTTCTCTCATTTCACAACTTTGTATAAATAATATTTATTTATAAAATTTTAATTCAATTTGAATTTAAATATTTTATAAAATATATACTAAACCGTCCTTTAACTTTGCAATAAGCTTCCTTGGGTTTTTGTGCAAAACCTTTTATTTTAAACCTTCTAACTTATGCTTCCACATAATATTAAAAAATATTGTGAATCCCTTTTACCTTTAACCTCTGCATTGTTCCTCTTGATCTTTGACATCATCAATGGCTTATTCCTGGATATCAATGACAACTTTGACAACTTTATTTCTTGACAAATTCCTTGACATTAATGATGACTTTATTACTTGACATCAATGACAACTTGACTTAATGACTCAAAATTTCCAATAATCTCCCTCTTTTTCATTGATGGCAACCCAAATTCCTTTTACTGAAAACTTGAATTTTTCTTTGTTCTGCTCCCCTGAACATTGCTCCCCCTGGCTCAATGCTTTCTTCTTTTTACTCAAATACCAAATATCTCCCTCTTACTCAAATATCTCCCCCTTTGACATCAATGGAAAAGGGTTACCTTTGGGGCTTGGGGCTAAGAATGAGCCTCTTAGCTTAACCCCTCCCCCACCTCCTCTTGAGGTGGTTAATTCTAGGGTGGGATTATTTCTACTCCCAGAAAGCATTGTTATTTACCTTTAAACTCTTTCCTTCTTATTTGATCCTTCTAATTTCTCTAACTATTTCTTTCCATGTCCATGTTCCTGTCCGTATCTACATTCCTATCCCTATTCTTGTTCCTGCTCCTATTCATATCCATGTTCATGTTCCTGTTCATGTTACTATTTGATTCTGAAATATTTGCTCTATATCAATTTTTTGTGTAACCATCATTATTGCACTTATAAAACTTAATATTATTATTCCTTGGAGGTGCAAATTTCTTAGTATTTCTCCTAGTGAAGTCATATCCTTTTCTGTCATGAACCCTGCAATTGATTGCCTTGTGACCAAACTAATTACATGAGTAGCAATACCCATGGAAAAGTTGTATGTTCCCATATTCTTGTCTTTCATGTATCCTGCATTGTGAAGCCATGTGCCCAAACCTGTGACATGAAAAAAAAATTCCATTTAAGTTTCCTTGTCTTGACCTCATTGGTCTCTTAGTCTCTATTGACCTATTATGATTATTGTTCCATTTGTATCTTCTTTGTGCATTGTTCCTGTTCTTGTTGAACTATCTATTATCCAAATCATCTTTAGATGTCTCACTTTATTTTATACTATCTTCTTCTGAAGTATCTTCATCTGAAGTTTATTCTCCTCGAAAACTTAAGGTTGTCTTTCCTTCCCATCTCTTTTGAACCTATTCAAATCCAAGACATGTTTTGTTTGATGTAGGCTTTTGTATCTTGATGAACTTATCCAAGTTCTTTGAGTTATTTTTGAACCCTTTTAGCTTGACTTTGGAGTCTTCTAAATCTTCTCTTAGTAGTGCCACTTCTTGTGCTAAATTTTCATATTCTAAGATCTTCTCTTATAACTTATCCTTGAACATTTTTTCCTTAGCCTTTGATTTTTATAGATCCTCTATAAGCAATCTTCTCTCTTCATCACATTCTTGAAACTGAATTTCAAGTTTAGATTTTTTCTTTCTTACCTTCTTTATTGTGTCAAGAGAATAAATAAGTTCTCCCTTGAGATCATATCCACATTTCTCTGAATATTCCTCTATTTTTTAACCTTTTCCCACATCTTTAATTTCTATTGGCTTGTCTTTTTTTGGATCACCTACTCCTTATTCTAATGCCATTAGAAGGTTTTCATTTAGTCCTTCAAGTGCATCCTCATATTCATCATCACTAAAACTATAACCATTCTTTGTACAACTATCTTCAAGATGTCCAAATTTACCACATCTAAAATACTTGAGAATTACCGGAGTCCTTTTCTTAACTTGTTTTTTTTCTTCAATCATAAATAGGACTTCATATCTATCATTGTCTAAAAAACTAGCATCACTATCACTTGAGTGCTTACTTACTTTATCCACATAGCAACTTCTATTTTATCTTTGAAATAACTTCTTTCCTTGTCCACTTTGTCCATCCTTGCTTTTATTTTGGTGCATGTATCTTTCTGATTCCCTATTATTGTGATCCTATTTTTCTTCATCATTGTTATTCTTAGCTTCTTGATAGTTAGTTGCATAATGGCCATATCTTCCATAATTGAAACATTTAAAATATCTTGTATCTCTAGATCTTCTTGAATCCTTATTCCTTCTACCATAATTTACTTCTTCATCACTGGATGACTCATTACTTGATTCTAACTTCTTACCCTTTGTCTTCTTGATTGCTTTGAATGTTGATCTTTCTAGGGATTATATTCCTCTTTTGTTCTCTTAAGTGCTGGAAGAATATCAAGCAACATATCTCTTGTAAAAGAATCACCATCTATTGACTCTTCTATAGCAGAAACATTTTCACTAAATATTTTTGGAAGAGTTCTTAAGACCTTGTCACAAACATCCGATTCATCAATTTTCATTCCAAGTACTTACATATCATTAACAACCTCATCAATTTGAAGTAGATAAGTACTAATATTTTCCTCATCATTCATTCTTAATGCTTCAAATTATCCTTTGAGATTTTGTATCTTTGCTTTCTTGACACTTTTATCTCCTTCATATATATTTTGCAGTTTATCCCACATTTCTTTTACAGTTTGACAATGCATAACTTTCATAGACTATGTTCTATGAAAACCTCTCAAAAGTGCATTCATTGCTTTTGAATTGTAATTATTTAGGAGCTTACCTTCCTTATATGTAGGAGGATTAATTAAGGGATCATATCCAATTTCAAATGCTTCCCAAATTTCATTGCCAAGTGCCATCAAGTAGATCTTCATTCTCATACTCCAATATATATAGTCACTTCCATAAAATACTTGTGTTGAATTATTTGAGGACACATTCTTAGAATACATTATGTTATTGTTAGATTTTCCTTAAAGCTTTTAAACTCTTCTAAAGTAACCCACTCTAATACCAATTGAAGAACACAAACTTATACTGGGCGCAAGGGTGAACAATATAAGATTGTTTTTTACTTTTCTTTCCCAGATAATATTATGCAATGTATAGATATAAATATCAACAATAGTAATAAAATCAATGCACAAATAACCACACACAATAGAGACACCACAATTTACGTGGTTCACCCAATGTGGGCTACTCCACGGAGAAAATATTTCACTAAAATTTTCTCAATCAATCTCTTGGGAATACTTTCCCTATTACAGTTTTTATGGATATCTATCCAAAGGAAATACCAATCCCCTAAATCAAGTTCATTCATCACTATCCATAGGAGAACTCCTTCTCCTCTACTCTAGCTGGTTATCCTCTAGAAGACTATTGCCTCCACCATAATGGCTTGTGGATCTCTCTCCACTGAATACTCTTATCCTCACTCAGAAGACCTGTCCTCACTGCCCTAGCTAATGGATCTCTATCCACTGGAAACTACTGTCCTCTACTCTCTATCACCTCCAAATATTCGTCTCAACTCTACACTAAACATAGTCCTTTGGTCTAACACAAATCTTCTTAATATCTATTTCTAATCTGGCACAAATCTATCCTTAAATTTGCACCAAACTTTGTTCATAATTCCTCTTCAGAACTTGTCCAATATTCTCAATAAGTCCTCTCAATAACTTATCTGAATCTGCTCAAAATCTATATTGTAAGCTTCCACAAAAGCTCACACAAAATCAGTCCACAAGTCTCCTCAAAGACTTATCTTAAATCTACTCAACAAGTCCACACAAAACTTGTCCAATATCATAGAAACATAGAGAGAATTGTTAGAGACTCAATATGCCTCAAATTCAACTTAATGCTCAATCACTTTCTCAAATTAGAATATAGAATATTTTTTTTTATGGAACTTGAATAATCACTTCACAAACCCACTTGACTAGGCTCAACCAACTCTACTCAACCAAACACCTGATGAAACAACCCTTGCTCACAAACCCTCGTCCAATCATATGATCACTCACTCAAAAATGTTGCCAACAATGCTCAACAACAAATCTCGCATAACAATCATACTCATGTTATTTTAAAGCCCTAGTTGAAGTTCTTTGCTCAACAACTTACTTCAACAACAATGCTTATAAAATAATCTTCACATAGCAATGAAACTAAAACCCTAGTTCAATTTCTTCACACAACCAATGGTTTCAACAACAATGCTTATAAAATAAATTTTTAACAACTCTTTATTCCAGAAAACCTTGAAACATTAACTCAACATAATCAATAGGAAACCCTAATCAAGTCCTTTTCACTTGAAACTTATTTTCCAGAAAACCAACCAATAAAATTAACTATGGAAAAATGTGCTCATACCTTTTTCTTTATGATGAAGGAATCTCATAAATTTCCCACAACCATAAACACTTATTTTCCAAGCTCAAAGAAATTATAAGATGATAAACTTCCTCAAAATACAATGTAAATATCAAGACACACATACACCTTATCACTCCATCTTTAAGAAAACATTCATCAATATTTACAAAAATAATACACCACTTACACCTTATAATCTCCCAATTAAAATAATATTCAATGCACTCTTATTTTCAAAAATAACTCAATGCAAGAAGTTCCCTCTATCCTTTTAAAACTTCAACAAATCAATGTGACACAAACACTTTATTAAAATAAAGCTAACACCTTATTCCTCCAACTTTTCAAAAATAATTTTCAACTAACAATCCTTTTAAGCAACCCTTTTAACTCCAAACTTAAGGCAACATACAAAAATAATAATCAAGATTTATTACCTTGGCCTTGGAGGGAATCAAACTCACAACACATCCTCAACCAACACCCTAGTCGTGGCTCCAAACACCATGCAAGCTAGGTGCTTTCTTGGGGAGTAAAGGGTACCACTTGCTCCAAAAGGCTCCCCACCTTGCCTACGAAAAAAATGTGTGCCTTTCCTTTGGTACTTCCAACACAAACACAACCACCAAAAATGTTGTCACCACATTTCGAATGTTGAACACAAGCTTATACTGAGAGGGGCGATGAATAGTATAAGACCTCTTTTTACTTTTCCTTTATACTTCAAAACAGTAAAGCTATATATCCAAAGCAATATCAAAAAAATGCACAAGATCATCCACAAGAAGCATCAATTTTAACGTGGTTCACCCAGAAAGCCTGGGCTACGTCCACAAAAATTTTCTCTAAAAGTTATCTCAATGTTCTTTGGGAAACCTTCCCAATTACAAGGTTTATGGGCACCAACCCAAAGGAGACACCAATCCCCTAATCTCAAGTTCATGGGCACCGACCCACAGGAGACACCAATCCCCTAGCTCAAGTTCGTGGGCACCGACCCACAGGAGACACCAATCCCCTAGCTCAATTTTGTGGGCACCGACCCATAGGAGACACCAATCCCCTAGCTCTGCTCTAGCTAGTGATCCTCTAGAATACCTCTGCCTTTGCTGCCCTTAGCAAATGAAACTCTATCCACAGAAGACACCTGTCTTCCCTGCTCTAGCTAAAGACCTCTATCCTCAACTCTAACACCTCAAATCTAGTCCTCGAATTTGCACTAAACATAGTCCTTTAGTCTAGCACAAATGTCCTTGGGTTATACTCATAGAATCAATGCATCTTTGTCCTCAAGTTCTCTGATCGAACTATCAAACTCAGCTTCGCAAGTCCTCTGCTAGGACCTGTCCAAATCTGCTCACAAGTCCCCAATGGAACCTGTCCAAAACCTGCTCACAAGTTCATCAAGTAAAACTTGCTTGGCATGAACCCACAGAGAGAATTGTTAGAGACCCAATGTGATTCATCAACCACATAGAAGCATAAAGAGAATTGTTAGAGACTCAATATGTTCTATACTTAACTCCCAATCTCAATCTCAACTCAATCTCAAACTCAACAGAATAAGATAGATGTAGTATGCTTTTTCTCAAGAACATGAAACTCAAACCAACAATTGCCAACCATGCAATGTCTCATATAACAATGATACTCATGTTCTTTCCAACAACCAATATCTTTTCTCAACCAATTAGGACTTCAACAACAATGCTCAAAGACAAGGTTTAACCAACATCATTCAACTTAACATTAACTTTGAAGCATTCAACCAATCATCACAAGAAAAGGAAACAAGTAGAAATCCTTTTCCCTCCAAAGATATTTGAACAAAACAGCCACCAACACAATATCACCAAATGCAAAGAATAACTTGTTCAAATCAACACAATGGAGTAAGCCCAATATCATGTATCAAGAAAAAGCAATAACTTGATCAACCAACCTCTATGGAAGCAACTCAACCATCACTATCAAAACAGCCATCTAAGGGTTTCATCATCTCAATGCAAGTAACAAGACTTACAAACATAAACCCTAGTGCACAATGCTTCCACTACCCCAAACCAGAAATATGCATTCACCAAAACTCTCATCAATGATAACAATGCATAAGTAGTCTTCACCAAACCAGAAAATAGGATTTACACCCAACCAAAGGAAACCTTGTTGTATACCTTTTCACTCCAATATTATTTCAGAAAAACATACACCAATCATACTCATAAGAAGAATGTGCCCATACCTTATTGTAGTGAAGAAACCCCTTTGGAAATCTGCCACAATCATAAAATTCTTTTGCCATTTTTTTTTCACAAGGGTTAGTAGATCACAAAATAATCAACATTACTCCACTTTTCAATAATCATCACCAAAGCCTTTAATTGCTCTACTTCCTTATCTCTCCTAAAACCACTTGTACCATAAAATAAAATAAATCACAACATTGCATAACCTTATAACTCCCAAAATACTTTAATCAAATTTAATTAACAAACTTTACCTTGTCTTTTCTACTCCCTGTCACAAATCGTCAGTGATTGTAATTTCAGCACAATGCACCATGTTCTAATCCACCACTGAGAAGGCTAGAATTGCTGCCTCTGTTAAGCTCTCTGCTGCTGTGTCTAACCAATTGCCGTGTTCTAATCCACCACTGAGAAGGCTAGAATTGCTGCCTCTGTTAAGCTCTACCACTGCTGCGCTCGTCTAACTCCGTCGCTTAGTCTCAACTCGTCGTCGCGTTTGGTAATTTTTGCTTGTTTGATAGCTCCGCGTGCTTTTCAACACCATCAAATTATCAATCGAAACCTTTTCCTTTCAAAAAGTGTACCCGAAGGATTTGACCTGCAGATCTACCATTTTGCAGAACACTCAAATCAACTAACACATATCTTCTCCACGCCGTCAGATGAGATTGAAGGAGGCATATAATATTTTTCTTTTTCTGTTTAAAACTTCTGAACAGGCCCAAACGTTTCTCGCTGCCACCTCACGGAATCACTTGCTCACCGATCGCTTTGACAATCTGTCTCATCCAGGCACGATCTTCAAAATCAAAATAATAAAAAACTTATCCCTTCTATTATTTTTGCTTTCGCCGAATTAAACTTCGTTTCCTTTGACCTCGTGGTCAAGCATATACAAATCACAACCTAGATCGAAACCTATGCTTTGTTGTCGAAAACCTTGTGCTCTATATAGTCTTTAGAGAAGTCTCACCATCGCCTTGTGTTTCGTTCTCAAAAGAGGATTTATTTTTATTCACAGAGATATTCTTATCATCACAAATACAGCGCGGCTATGTTTTCGACTTGTACAGGATTCCTCCTTCGCTGGCACCGGGGCTTCGAAGACGAAATCGAGAAATGCTCGCCGATCAATATCGAATTCTATTCCACCCCATTAATGAGTTCCATTGCCTCCTTTTATATGCACTAAGATGCATTTCCAAACACGTCGGCCCTTTTAATTTTTAATTTAAAATATTAATTTAAATTTTAAATAAATAAAATTTAAGCTAAATATTTAAAATTAAATATCTTCATTACCGGGGCATCTTTTTCAACGAAACGAAGAGCCAACTTGGGTTTTAAGAAAAACCCATTTCAAATCTGTTATCCATGGTTTTAAATAAAACCTTTTATTTTGACTACCTTGGTTTTCACAAAAAACCCTTCCGCTTCTTGACATCAATGACAACATCAACACTTGAGCAAGAGCAATGTACCCAATGTACCCAAAATTGCCAACAAAACGTAGGTCACCTAGTGCCCAAGCACTCTAACCACTATCCTCTTGCCAATAGTCCATGCGACCCAGTTGGTGCTTGGTAATTTGGTGTTGTTCCCTTTAAACCTTATTTAGTGGAACTAAAACATAAATTTTGATTGTCTTTTCCACGTGAGTTTTCAACACAATTGCACATATTAATTCGATCGAGCAAAAATGATAAGTGTTAATGCCTCGAAGGCATAGATTTATAAATTGATTTCCTCCTCATGCATATATGTCGACGCTCGAATTACCTTTTAACTTTTAGACGTCGGTGCTTTTTATTTTCCTCGAAACTTATTAATTTATAAATTATTTAAATTCATTTGAATTTAAATTTTATAAATTAATTCTTTAAAAACCTTTGGTTTATTAAGGCCTTCTCTCATTGCACAACTTTGTATAAATAATATTTATTTATAAAATTTAAATTCAATTTGAATTTAAATATTTTATAAAATAAATATTAAACCTTCCTTTAACTTTGCAATAAGCTTCCTTGGGTTTTTATGCAAAACCTTTTATTTTAAACCTTCTAACTTATGCTTCCACATAATATTAAAAAATATTATGAAGCCCTTTTGCCTTTAACCTCTGCATTGTTCCTCTTGACCTTTGACATCATCAGTGGCTTATTCCTGGATATCAATGACAACTTTAACAACTTTGTTTCTTGACAAATTCCTTGATATTAATAATGACTTCATTCCTTGACATCAATGACAACTTGACTTAATGACTCAAAATGTCCAATAGAACTTCTTTGAAGTCATGTTCATCAATTTTCATCTTTTAGCTAATTAGCCAATCACTGCTATCAAATAAACTTTTAAGAGTAATCAATCCCTTGGGAATGCGATTATTCTTTAGTTTAATCACTTCTTCTGCATTCATACTCTTTAGCAATTCATCAGTCATATTAGCACAATTTGTCTCTTGAAATAAGAAATCCACTATCTTTTTATCATTATCAAACACATAACATAAGAAATATTTATTCATCATAGAGGGGCTAAATGTCATCTTAACACATCTTGAACCTTTTCTCAAATCAAAGGTCAAACAAAAATTAACTCCTTAGGAAGCCAATGCATTAGCTTACGTATTTTGATCCCTAGGGATTTATTTTATATTCAACATATCAAAGATTTCAAATAGATCCCAAACTCTATTTCAATAAGCTTTTAAGTAATGTTACTTGGTATTGCATTTTTTAGTGACTTGACTCACTACTAGATCGGAATCTCCATAAATTGTTAATAGCTTTATTTCTATTTTCTCTACTTATTTTAGCTTGATACATAGTGCTTCATATTCTATTGTATTATTGGTGTAGCTCCAAGTTATATGGTATGAAAACTTTTTTATTCCTTTAGATGATGATGCCAACACTATTCTTACTCTAGCATCATTTCTACATCTAGCTCTATCAAAGTAGAGCTTCCATATCTCAGTTTGTTAAATATATTTGTTTTTTATGGATGGAAGCTTTTTATTCTATAGTTTTGAGATATAATAAGTTTTTATTCCTATTTTAATCATAGCATTGAATTTTTTTTAGTGAGAATTGATCTTTATTTTACAACTCATTCATGATCTCTTCTATTGGTTCAGTTTCCTTGATAATCATGCAAATACTATTTTCTTCTTATTTAATTATTTCTATATGGTATGTAGAGGGATTTTCTGTAAATATTATCACCTTTCTACTTTTGTGAGAAATTTCCATATACAAATAGTCCAAAGACAAGTATCTACCCAACTTTACTATGAATTCACAAGAGAGACACATACCAAAGTAAGGCTCTAGGTCTACTATAGCCATTTCCTATATAACTGTAATCTAAGGTATCCTATGTAATACCATGGGTATGTCTTTAATAACTCCAATAGTATTTACTGGAGTTTCATCTAGCATCTTAAGATTAGAATATGTGTATTCCATGCTCATTGCTTCACATATAGATTTTGGCATAATTATCATTATTACTCTAAAATATACCATATAATTATGTACGACCCATCCTTCCATATGCAATGACATGTAGAATGTGAGGAGCCTATTTTTACCTACTCCTGGTGCAGGTTTACCTTATTCTATATTGAGTTTTGGATGAGATTGGTTGTCAGTCCTAATGGATTTTAGTAATGCCCTGAGGAGGTTGATTTATCCTAAAATCATCAAAGCATCATCATACTCACTTTAGACAATGTTTTCTTTAGTTTATCCATGATATTTAAGCTAGCAGATTCTAGTTGCTTATTTTCTTCCTTTTTTGGTTTATTAAATTTCCTCTAGTATTCCTATGTTGCTTCAATTCTTTATCACTTAGTGATGGAAGGATACCAAAGCTTTTTTATATCCTATTCATACTTCTCAACTTATTTTGCTTGCATTGGCTTGTGCTCTTATGTAGAATACTCTACTAGAGGCTACTCTATTTTTTAGTAGTTTGAGGTTTCAACGACCCATCTTGGTAAGACATCTTATTGTTTGATTTATGTATTGATGTGTTGATAATTAATGCATGATTCTATTTTATTCTATCAATATAAGTTGATAGTTGTAATTTATGCTTTTTAGAGTTGGATTATGCTATTTTTAGAACATGGTACTGCTGATGAATTTTATGGTTGCAATACCAAGTACTCTCATAAGTGGATTGATATGGGACAACCACCAGAGTTGAGAGAAATGTAAAATGGGAAATGATGCATTTTCAGTTGATAGTCCATAGGGGTAAAACAATCATGTATAAGCATTGCATGTGTGTATGTATAATTAATTGCATCATCTAGCAAGGAGGTTTTTATAAAAGCAAAAGAGCCCTTGCCCCTATGCTTAAGGGTCATTTTTGTAGTTATCATAATGCCTCCTACATAGGGAATAGTAATGTTTGTGCATATTCTTACTTATTGTTGATTGCATCTTAATCCATATGAGGACAACTTTTAGCAAGATCCCTTGTGTTGCTTAGGCTCTTAATTTACCATTAGGATGCATTAATTTATGTGTGGTGAAGTATAGAACTTAATTGATTTATTGTATATCAAGAAAGGTATTAATAATAATGGAAGTATTATTAATACTTCAAATATTAAATATTAATAGACCCATGAGGGATACCATAGTGGTAAGCACTTAGATTTTCATTCAAGAGATCTAATTTTAAACCTCGATAGAAGTGGACCGAGACCCATCATAATAACTCGTGTAAGCTTACTACAATGGTAAGGGCTTTGGCCTCTATTTTATAGGTACAAGGTTCAAACCCCACTCAATATGAGGGGACTAGGACCCCTCATAAAAAGATGTGTGAACTCATTAAATTTTTATCAAGTTGCATTAGCTCAACTGGTTAGATTCCTCAACATTCAAGGAGGAGACCAAGGTTCAAATCTTACCAAGTGATATCTAGATAATATCTAAACTTTGTTATAATACCACTATATGGTGATGATGTAACATGGGTGGGATCCATTTCAATCCCTTATAACCAATTGAGAAAAAATATTAAATGCTAATAATTAACATTAGCATTAGTCAAGGAAAAAATGGTAATAGCATTAAATGGTTTAATACTATAAGGTGAGTAAATAATTTTATTGCTAATATCTTGCTTAAAAATTATTAGTAAATTAATATTAAATTTATTAAGTTAATATTTTATTAAAAGGGTCTCATTCAATAAATAAAAATTATTATTAAACGAAGTGCATATTTTAATTATTGAGTTGGAAAGTTAATTTTTTTTTGGAAATGTACCAATTTGAAAAGTAATATTTTTGAAATGTTGCAAGAAGAATCAAGAAAGAGATACCCAACTCTTGGGCTTCACCTTTCCCATATTTTTATTTCCTCCCCTCTCCAAAATCCTACTTGAATCTTTAAATTGCGGAGGTTTGGGGAAATTTCGGGGGTAGTAGGAAGAAAACTTGCAAGGAGTGAAGGATTTGAAAATATCAAAAAGGTATTCTAGTTTGCTATTATGGAGGTAATTCCTCTCCATTCTATTTTTTAGTAAGTGTAAACAATTTTATTTTTTGCTATCTTTCGATTTTTTCTTCGATCTCCTTATGGATACCTAATCTAAGGGTAGAAGTCTTCTGTACATTTTTCTAAGTTGCATTCAAGTAGAGAATCCAATTAAACTTGATATATTTTCCACCCTAACTTGAATAATGGAATCCAACCTCAGGTTGAGCTTTAGAGACTAGAATAATTCTCAATTGCAGACCCATGGAAATGACTCCTTCCAGCAAACCCATAATATTGTTAATATGGGCTTGATTTTGTAGTCCTCTTGTGCCTGATAAAATGGAACTATGAGCACCCTAGAAAACCTTTGGTATCTATAGTAAACATAACCTTCTTTTATTTTTTTGCAGTCTTTATGCTAATATGAATTCTATTTGATTTTTGCTTCCCTATGTTTGCAGCCTTCCTAAATGCATTAAATAATGCATTATGGATGAAAGTTGTTATTTATTTTATCATTATTAAAGTTAATTATTTTAACGCTATGCATTGATAAGATTTTATACCAAACCAAGAATTAAGGAACTAGAAATTAAAGTTGAAAAACCATTTCTTTTTCCAAACTTTGTTATGAGAGCTAAATTTCCCTTAAGGTTAATTTGGATAATGAAGAATCAAAAATAGTTTTAAAATATACCATACTTCATATTGTAATATATGATTTTGAGTGTTTCCTTTAGTTTCATAATCATAACTACTTCATAACACAGAAGTTGTTGCTTGAATTTGTTTCTTTCAAAGCGTATATGTATTTTATATGGTCATAATAAATAATGTCAGTATTTATCACTTGGTATGGTTATTAATATAATTAAATATTTTCCATGGTAATTTTATCTTGTGCATCCTCACTTATCATGTCAATAAATGAAACTGAAGCTCATGCTCTTATATTTATGGGTTTTTAATGGCACTTCCTTACATTTAATAAACAACACTATTATCATGTATTTAGAATTTAATGGTTTTATTAAGTCACTTTTAAATTGATAGGGTTAAGCTATTAAACTAATATTAATAAAATATAATAGACCCTTATATTTTTTATATTTTTTATTTAATATATTTGTTAAATTAATCAACATGATTATGGTCATTTATTAATTAATAGTTTTACTAAGTCATAGGATTAAATTATTAATTTTAATAAAATATTGAAGACTTTGTCATATTAATATTGATTGAATAATGTGTTTGTTAAATATCAATATTAATTTATTATAGTTGGGTTTATTAAGAGAGTAATAAACCCATGATATAAAAGAAGATTGTAAGAATTATGAACAGAGAAAATATATTGAAAATATTTCTATATTTAAGAAATGAGGAAATTATTATTTAATCAAGAAGGATTGAATAGTAAGTTTATTTAAAGAAATGGATGTGGCTTGTGTAGCAAGATAACCATAATTGAGCGAGAGAAGTATGGGCTTCTCTCATGTTTGACTAACTGGAATTACACCTTAATAATCCTAAATATATGTGTCTCCTTAAGAGATATGGACCTTAAGGTGATAGGCATCACTTTAAGAGATATGTAGGGTTAGGGTATTGACATAACCTTTAAGTTATATAGGCCTTAAAGGGTAACCCCACGCTATGGTCAAGTTTTTTTCTTAAAATAAAGTGTAGGGAAATGGGGGGACCACTTATGACATCTTTTTTAGTAGTCAGGTCAAAAAAGTGAGCCCCCACATTGGAAGAATGCTTGAAAGCCTATTATGGAATTGAGATATTGCATTTTTATTGAATTATTTTATTTGCATGATGCATGTTCTTGCATTGTAGTTGAATTATTTTATTTTCATGACGCATGTTAGTATTGCATATTCATTCAAAGAGTTGTCATGATCCCTATAATTATGTTTAAAAATGATCGATGGAGAAAAGACCTATCAAGTAGAAGACATTGAAAAAGAAGATGAGACTAGTTACCATTATGTATTTATATATTGAAATATCATATTGTATTTGGAGATGAGAAATATTAAAAAGATATCATGTGTAGAAGTTATGCTATGTAATGATTACAAAGAAGGAATGGATATCCTTGTAAACATTCTTGATGCATTGTTATAAATTTTGTTCAAAAAGTGAAAGAGGAATTATTGCTTTCCTTCTATGTTAAGTTTCTTTGGAAAATAAATTGTAGATAGTGAGATAGATAAATTGTATTTATTAGAATAAAATGATGGAATAATAGGGAAAAGTAATTAATGAAATTCAGTTATGATTTCTAGATGTTTACTTCCTTTCATGTAAATAAAGTAAATACCTAATTCTAGTGTTATTATTGAAAGTACCTAAATTATTTAGTCTTTATTAATATGATATGTTGATGTTAGTCTTGAATTCTGGTATGATTTATTATAGCACACTATGTTTGTGAGTTAGATAAAAAAATATTGAATAGGACCCTTGGATTAAGTGGGGATTTTATGGGCATGATTATTAAATGCAAAATTTGTTAACCCTAGAGTTGAGTTGCATCCAATATTAGTTGAGTTTGTGGGTAGAAAAATAAACTAGGTAATTTTGGTGAATTACAATACCCTAGCGATGAGGCTTGGGTGATCCTAGTGGTGAGTCTTGGTTGATTCCTAGTGGTGAGGCTTGAGTAATACTAGTGATGGATTGGTATGGGAAAATCCATCGGATCATTCACCTAGGAAATATTGTGGTGGTAGCTTGGAGGTAGGTAAGTCCGACCATTATCATTATTAGGTGAGTGGTAATTGTCTTAGTTAGTTTCATGGGTAGATGAAACTAACTAATTAAGATGGCATTATGCCATAGTAATCCTACATAGATGCTAGTATTTAGGGTTAGGGGATAGGCATCACCTTTAACTGATATGGGCTTTAAAGGGTAATCCCTACATCGTGGTCAAGTTATCCCATACAAGGAAGTGTAGGGAAATAGGGGGACCACTTATGGCATATTTACTAATGGTGAGGTTAGAGTGAACCCTAGGAATTATAGGAGTTGGTCACTCCAATCCACTTGAGTATCATTTGTAGCGATAATAAAATCAATATGGTTATGCCTTAACACTGTTGAATTATTGGGTCTTCTTAGTGAGTTAGTTAATTCTTGTAAAAAAGAGAAAAAATGTAGCTCTCTCCCTTGGGTTGAGAATGAGTATCATTACAGAGTTACTTCCTTATTTGATTGTTTTTTACTGATATGGGACTTTGAATGGGTCTAGTATCTCAGGATCTACTTGTAATGGATTTTTTCGAGATCGGGTTAGTATTGCAATTGACTCATCTTCTTATACCATCAAATTTTTATCTGCTTCCCATAGCATATTAACCTAATATTTTTGTGACTTTTTCCTTTTCAACTACAATTTTTTACACCTAATGTTGATGAAGCATACAAGTATTTTTCTATATGGGTCATTATAAGCTGAGCACCAATAATTTTCTTTTGATGTTGAAGCAGAAGGATCATGTTCCTAATTATTGTATACTATAGTAGGTCTTCCACCAGTATTACTAGAATAAACTCCTTGATTTTTACCATGTAAGGAAATAATCAAGGCTAGAAATTCTTTTTGGCTTCACTTCTTTCATGGTGGTGATTTCATTTGTCATATTTTTTAATCTTGTTATTATTTCCTTCATGTTGACTATTTCTTGATGTTTAGGGGGCAATAATGCAGATATGGTAGGAGGTGTTGATAATGTTGGGGATGATAGATTTATTGATAATGCTAAAAACTTGGTTGTAGGAACTAGGGCTATGTTTGGCAGATATGTGATTGTGATCGGTGCTTGTGTTTCTTATTATAGGATTTTTGGGAAAAATAGAATTCCATTCCTAGGAGGAAGTTTACCTATAGTTATCAAAGTATTCTTTACTATTATAGATGTTTGGTAAATTTTAGGGAACATTAACACATTAGATTGCCATATAAGCAAGGCTAAGTTTGGGTTGAAAGCTTAGACGTAATAATATGGTGCTTGGGTATCCATCAAATTAACCTCTTATGACACTCTTTTCCATGTTCTGTTTAACCTAATGTTGAAGTCCATTATTACTTCTTGAGGGTGCCTTTGTATAGTGGTGAACTAGGTTAATAGAGATAACAGATCAGCTTGTTCATTAAATTCTTTCATCAATATACCAACAAGTTGTACCCATAAATTAATACAACCATCCTAAAGGGTCAAATACTAATATAGTACCTTACCATTGAATCATAATACCAATAAATTTTTCATAACATCCTCATATTGAATATTATGTATTATAGCTAAGGAGGCTACATCTTGATAATGCTCAAAGGTTATTTTTCTAGTGTTATCATATGTTGACAAAGCCTTTAGTGATGTCTGAGAAATAGGATTCTGATTAACCAAGCTAAGTGATCATGTGTTATTCTATTTTAGAATGTTTTATGGAGGCTAGATTTGAGCCATTTGTTCAAATCCAATTGAGTGAACAGATTGTGGAAAAGTGAAATGTGTATATCCTTTACTTTTTGTAGGCTTGAAGATGATGATGGAGAAGATGTTGATGATCTATATCTTTTGAATATTAATGGAGGTAGTTCTACAAATAGTATTGGTTCCTCTAGCTATTTAGTTGTTGCCCTTGTGAGCATAAGCTTGTAATTCAAATGGTGGATGGGTTTATTTATAATAATTTCATTTCAACAGGATCACCAGGTGATTAGATAATGATCTATTAGAGCATACTATCACCATGGTACTACTCAATCATGGAGGTTAGATTTGGGTCCCACCGAGCATGCCAAAAACTCTTGGTTCAAAAATTACCTAAGTGGATGAGTTGCATCCTCAAGACCTTAGACAATATTAGAAGACCCAAAAATGAGGTCTTTTGAGTTAGCCTCTAGAGTAGGCCAGTTCCTATGGTTCTAGCTACACTAACAAATAAAATGGAAAGTGGGGTTTGAAGACTAAAGTAAGAAATGCAAAAAGTTAGAGGCCTGACTTAAAGTGCCATGAATTTAGTGGTATTAAGAGACATAAAGCATAAGAGACTCACATATTGAACTAAACAAGACTTCCTAATGGACCAACTTTCCTTCCATATGATAGAGCATTTAATCTTATCAAGTATTCCAAGAACTAATGAATAAAAAATCCAATGAGAAATCTAGAAAGCATAATAATTGTAACAAAATAAATCATTCACATAGCTTTAACAAAAATGCTTAACTTTTAAATTGGCATACATACATGATTTACAATAATTTGAGAAAGAGACCAAAATAGCAATTCAATATTTATTCAAATATGTAAAGTACAATTATCATATAATATGCAGTTGCAAATGCTAAATAGGCAACCTTTTGAATGAGCTACATTCAAGTATATATATAGTTTTATAATGCATTTAGTTATTTCTCTAAGAGTGGATTGCAAGTTTATCAGGTTGTTGTAGCACATGTGCATCCCTTTCTACATCACTCTATTGTAACTAAATTGGCACCATAATGTTTACATGGCTTACTTCTACTTCATCTAAGAGAGTGACAACCAAAATATTATCATCTAATCCATAGGATCCCCTAACAAGTTTGTTCTACTTCTAGTTACCTCATGATTGGTTTAGTTGTATCAACACAAGTGTCAATCAAGAAAGATTTTGGTATTTGATATACTTTGACAAAAAAATATGATTTTCAAGAGTATGCTTAGGCATTTTATTTAAACTCAATTCATCCAGGACCTTCAACTTCAACATCTATCTGATGTTTTTCAATACTTATCTGAACCTTTTATCAGATATTGGGTTCTTAGCTTATCTTGATGATATTAGTGCCTCCAAAATTTGGACATCCTTTTTGCTTTGTCATAATCATGCATAACTTTAGAAGCTAGAAGTTAGATATTTATTCATTAGGCTTTATTCTTTATCAATTCTTTGTCCAACACTACTTCATTTCATTAGGCTTTCATGTACCTTACGATGACATCAGCATTTGAAGTATTTGATGCTCTTTGATGCTATTGGGTGTCAAATTAACTTTATGTTCTCCTTAGTGAGTCAAGTTCAATGCCTTAGAATATTTTCTACTCATAATCTATTATATTATGTTCGATTTTCATGTAACCTATGCTAATATCAGCACCTTTAAAAAATAGCCCTCTTTGCTTTATATTTAAGAGTTTGTTGTACCCAGTAGGTCCTAATATAATATCAAATGATAGATTATTATAAATGCTTAGCTAAAATTATCTTACATTACATCAGATGCCATTTCATAGTGCATTATATTTCAAGATTTCAACAAGTATTTTCTAATATTAGCATTTTATATTTTTGGCCATGCTCTCTACTTAGTCAAAATTTGAGTCTTGTGTAAAAGATAAAAAGACAAACTATTTCTCTTCATTTGAATTTTAATATTTGGCCATGTTGAAATCTAGATATTTTTATACTTATTGTTGACATCATAACATTAAAAAATTTAGTTGCTTTATATAGTTGGCAAATTTGGTGTCGTAGTGTTGCTTAAGCTTAGTTTATCTTTACTTACCTTCATCTTGATCTGACAATTATTTCAAATGTTTGATTGAGTCTTTGAATTTGCCTTATCAAAATGGTAAAATATTTGATTAGAAAAAATTCTCTCCTCCTAGGTCCGAGGTGTAGACCAATTGGTTCTCCCAAACCCTGTAAGTGGGGTAGAGGTCCAAGGTTCAAATCTCGGGCCTCACCGAATTGAATGCTTGTCTATTTATTTCAATGGCATAAAATATTTAAAATGATCATGGCATGGTGGTTATAGGTATGGGATGCATGAAGATCTATGTGACAACTTTTGGGGTGGATAATGCATAATACTATGGTGGCTATAAAAAAAATTGGATAGCCAACCCGAATTCATGATGACTACTGATTCCACCATGTAAATTCAAAAAAAAAAATCTCCTCCTAAGGATATAAATGTGGGAATTTATTCTACCCACACTTCTAACCATGATAAATTTGTGTAACCTTGGTGTAGACATGTAAAATTGACCCATAAAATGAATCATTTTTCCCTTAGATCCTTAGGAATCCCCTCAAAATTGTTACAAGTAATTTTGAACCCCTTCCCTCCTTTGTTTAGACTTTTTTTTCTTTAGCCTTGCCAAATTCACACGCACCAAGAATGGGACATGAATTTTGTACGACAAATTTGCATCCGCCAAGTACAAGGTACGAATTTGGCAATCCTGGATTTTTTCTCCCTAGTCTTGAGTTAGCTCTTTGTGATGTCGACCCTTGCTCGGGTTTAAGTTTTATTTTCTTACCTTTTTCTCACTCCCACCCTCTTACAAATATAAGGTTTGGACTCCTTTTTTCCTCTATTTTTTATTGGGTTTTGATCTATCTGATCTTTTGCAAAAGTGCTCTTGCCACTCAAGAATCATTGCTTTTGGATTGCTTTCCTACTTTGCTTCTATACTTCTTGTGATTAGTTGCTTTTGGTGAACAAGTGATGGAGTCTTGATGATAGGATAGGCCTACCATTTTTGTCACTGCCTTCACTTTTTCATTGCTCGTTTCTTTCTCTATAGGCTAATCATATTTTTCTTGTGTTATTCGTCTCTTTAGATCACTAATTATATTCTTTTTTGCATTGCATTTTTCCATTTTGAAGATTAGAAACAGGCTTTGTACCAATCATACCTAGTATATACAAGTTGTAAATTTGGTGAGCCAAATTCTCACCGACCCCTTACAAGGGATGGATTTGGTTACTAGGGCTTGTGGAAAAGTATTGGCTCCCAAAAAAATCCTAGATCATTGCTTGCATACTTCATTTCTATCATATTCTTTACGTCTACATTGTCTGTATTATTTCATGTTCGTCATATCTTATTTTGGTTATTCCAAATTTCAAAAATCACTTTTATTTTCAAATGGTCAGCTAAAAGTACCAAGGGGTCTTGAATCTTGCACCTACAAGTGTATTCATACAGTAGCCTAAGAAGGCCTCCAATCACTAATTAATTTTTCCAAGGGTTTTGTAGCTATTTTATAGGCTTTGAATATGTTGGATAGTCTAGGGTATGAATTTGGCTAGGATCAGCCACCAGGTAAAGTAAATATTTGGATTGATCTTGTTAGGCTAGTCTATAGTTATCACATTATTTTATTATTTTTAATGCATGTTTGGATGGTGTTATAGAAACCAACATGTTGTAATTGATTTTTAGTGAGTGCCTAAATTAGCCTATTTGGTTAGGGACTACAAATATTTGAATTTGTTATTTTATTCATGTTTTTTACTATCTAATCTAGGCTAGTTCACTGTATTTATTTATTTTCTCTAGAATAAAATGATGTTCATTTACCAACATTGGTATCAAAGCAAGGTTGGTCATGGCAGTTGTATTTGATCTTTCCTCTACCAATGCATTGTGAGCTCATCTTGGTGAGCCTACAGCTTGGCATAGGTGGTAGAAAGAGATCAATTCATCACATTATTTTTTACCATATTTGTAATTACCCTGTTGTTAAGTGCCTCGGTTCCATAGATCCTTTGTATGTGTTGCTTTGTTATTTATTTATTTTATCGATCGATATTAGACCTGATTTAAAAAACAATAAATAATAAAAAATATCATGAGTAGCTCCAATTGACCACAATAATGTAGTCACTCATAGGCCACTCAAATACTCTACTCAAGGTAGGTGCACCCTTACCACAGGTTGAACATTGACCCCATTACAGAGTCAATCCATGTAGTTCCTATGCACTACCAACCATGACTTAGGGTAGGTGCACCCTACTCATAGGTTGACCTCAACCCTAACTTACAATCCAAAGCCTCACATAGCCATAGATTAGAGCCTCCATGGCTATGCAGGCCTAAACCAAAGCTCATGTTATTGTAGCCATAGTAATCAATCATTATTAGCCAACTATAGGCCAGATCAGGCTCTTCAGGCCTTGATCATAGGCTGATTTTGATTCATGTAGGCATGCATGAAAATGAGGGTGCATGCATAAGAGAAAAAATTGATCACGGTTTAAAGAAATTTTCCCTGGTACAATGGTGAAGCATAGATCGTTGCATAGCAAATCTATCAAGCTACAACCTAAAAATATCAGGTGTAGAAATAAATGTGTCATGTAGGTAGAGAGCCATGCATAACAACGCTTGATGACGAGAAAATAAAAAAAATCAAATGGGCTTCCTAAGGATTTAAAACCATAAAACCACATGCTCCAAAATATTTGATTCATTCCACCACTCGTGTGCAACCATGTATCAATTTTAGACATAGAGTGGAATGTAAAGATAGTTTTGTATGTGTTATTTGTTTTGTGCAAATACCCCACACATAGCATGGGAAGTAATTGTGTGTTCCTTATATGCATGAGAATGCATATAAACGCTTGACCACCTTTTGATGGTCAGGCTATCCATGCACTAGACCACCCCTTGGCACCAGTTGGTGGTGCCTTGCACTCGAGGGTTCGTTCGCTAGTTGATGAGGTGATGAATTACTGACCTGTTGAATGCTCTGCTTTGGTGTTGATCCGACCATTGAATTGTGCTTTGATTTTGACTCACCTATGTCTGAAGGAGCTAGAGCCTAAAAGGTGTCACTTTTTTGTTTTATGAAAAACATAATAGCATTTTTTATTACTTAGAATTATTCAATTAATAATTTTTTGAATTTTAACTCTTTACTTAATTAGTTAATTAATATTTTTTCTAATTAATTAATTAAGTATTATTTAAACTCATTTAAATTATTTAGCTCAATAATTTCTATTTAGAAAAAAAAAAGTGCATTTATTTTTTTTAATCTCACCTTAAAAACAAGGAAAACAATTGTGAAAGCACACATTTTTAGGGCTGCAAAACACAAAGGGGCTATTAAACACATAAAATCACAAAGGCCATAAAAATCTTGTAATTTTGCAAAACCAAAACATAAAGGGGGAAAATACAAAATTTTATTGGATTTTGTAAATAAAACACAAAACAAGGGCAAAGCAAAAGTTAGTGAATATCATTTTTTTGCAACTAGATCTCAAAGCAAAAACTAGTGCAAAAATAATATTGAAAATTGGCATTGTAAAAGGTGCATTTTTGGTGGAATTTGACACCTTCAAAAATTATAAATGTGTGGGCAAAAATGGATGTATGAATGCATTTAATTTTTTATTTTATGCATTGAAATATATATTGTGGCAGCAAAAGATCCCAAATTTATACCTTTTTTGTGCAATTTATTGCGCAAGGCAGTGTTCGATAAAAATAGTACCTCTAGCCCACACTTGCAAGTGATGCTATTGTGCTTTGGGCTACTATATATAATGCCTAATATAGCTGCAACAATAACATCTAGGCTATTGTTCCCTGTAAACTATTGGTAGAAATAAGGAAATTCAATATTGATATTCACTCCATTTTTTACCCCATTCACTACTATCACTTAGTGTAAATCCCGAAATTAATTTCTTCCATGTTTTTAAGGGACTTATCACCCTATGTATGCAGAAGTCTTTTTAAGCATTTCTCAAAGATAGAGTGAATCCCTTTTAGTACTACTTATGTTCCATGAATCAATATATATAAAATACCTTCGAGCCTTCCTCGGGTACAATCACGTATATTGAGGGGATGAGATTATTCCATGTATCGATACGTGTTATAGGAAAAATAGATATATAAAATAGATAAGGTCTATCAGACTAGTGGTATAAATAAAGGGGGACCATTTGGTGTTATAAGTAACCCTCACAATGGCCATTGCAAAAGCATATTTTTTAGACCCACAGCTCCTCAAAGGTCTAAATTTTTCTCCATGGAGAACAAAAATGAGTAGGTTGAAAATATGTGGAACATCATGACTGGAAACATTATACACCCAAAAATAGTAAATGATGAGTAAGAAGCATATGATGATGCCAATTTTATAGCATTGATGATCATAATTCTTACCACTACTGATGAAGTTCAACCACACATTTGTGAAAAGGAGAATGTAAAAGATGCATGGGATACATTGTCAACAATATATGATGGAAAGAATCAATTCATTATTCTTAATATTCAATCCCAACCTTACACTCTTAGCATGAAAAATGAAGAAAGTGTAGAAGTATTTCTTTGCAGAGTTGTTGATCTACGAGCTAAGTTACATGCAATGGGTGAGAAAATAGAAGATAAGCTCCTAACCTCCATTATTTTGAGAGCTTTACCATATTATTTTAGAATGATTTTCACTTTCTTTCAAGTGTCTAATAAACAAATTCATTTTGAAGAGTTGATTGATTTACTACAATAAGAAGAAGCAAATCAACACCAAAGATATCAAACATCCAACACAACATTCTTTTCTAAGAAATCTGGAGCTAAGAAACAAGGCTACTTTCAAAAGGGATCTTCTTCTAAGGGTTCAAATGTCAATATCTCACAAAATATACCTCAAAAATAGAAGAGGTACTACCACATTTGTGATATGGATAATCATGATACCAAGAAATATTGGTTCAATTCTTCCAACAAGGGTGATAAAAATAAGCAACCACCACATAAAAATAGGCAATACAAATCATGATGAAGAAATAGGTAACAAAGGGAAAATGTTGCCATTGAAGAATCATATTCAAATTTTGAGAGAGCACACAAGGTGCTCATGACTCAAACTAATCCCAAATAAAAATATTTTGTTTAGTATATTGATTCTGGTGCTAGCAAACATATAACTAGTGATAAAAGGTGGTTTGAAACATTTGAGATAAAATAAAGTAAACCAGTGACCATTATCGATGATAAGACCTATCGAGTCCAAGGAGAAGGTAATGTTTCAGTGATCCTTCTAGATGGACAATAACAAATTTAGAAGGTCCTATATGTGCTAGGATTGTCCAACAACTTGTTTTTCGTGCCTTAAATATTGGATAAATATATGGTGGTTGAATTTAAGATTGTTAATGGACAAAAGTGTTGCTTCATTATAAAAAATGGTAAACATATCGCAAAATCTTGCTACAAATAGGAGTGGAAGAAAATCCTCCATTTCTCATCTAAGGATATTTGGATGCAAAGCCTTCATGCATATTCCAAATAAAAAAGAAAGCAAGTTAGATGAGAAAACTTTACAATGCATATTTCTTGGTTATGATGAAAAATCCAAGGGATATCAATTGATTGCTCCTATAACCAAGATAATTCACATAAGTTAAGATGTGGTATTTAATGAAGCTCCCAAGTTGGATACAACAAAATCTAGCAAAGACATATCTCCTACTATACACTTGTAATTTGAGGAACCTAACTCAAGGACTCCCCCCAAACAAAATATAATTCCAAAATGGTATATGAGCACAATAAGAGATGCAAAAGTGGATGCACCTCTTGATCTCAATTCCAATCAGCCACATACTTGAAGTATGCCATGCTAGGAAATAGAACAAGATGAATAATAAGATGATGAAGAAGAAAAAAGGATTGAAGAGGAAGATATAGGTTTTATGACTTTATTTATGGAGCATAAACCTATTTAAGTGCAAGAAGAACCTAGTGTGCCTCAATGGAAGGCCACTATGGATGCAAAACATTTGTCTCTTATGAAGAACAAAACATGGGAGCTAGTTGATATACCTATTGGTAATAAACCCATTAGCTATAAATGGGTATACAAAGTCAAGTATAAGGTAGATGGAACTATTGATAAGCATAAATTCCACCTTGTTGCAAAGGGCTATGCTAAAAAAAAGATATATATTATGAAGAGACATTCACACCAACTGCAAAAATGACAACCATTCGTGTACTCTATGCAATGGTAGCTTAGTTTGAATTGAAGCTTCATTATATGGATGTGAAGAGTGCCTTATTGAATGGTGATCTCAAAAAATAATTTACATGACTCAACCTAGAGGATATGTTATTGAAGGACGAGCAAAAGGTTTACAAATTGATAAATTCGTTGTATGGATTGAAACAATATCCACAATCTTAGTACATTAAGATTGATAAAAGTATCCTACAACATGGTTTCAAGAGAAGTTCCTCAGATGCCAATCTCTATTTCAAAAAATTTGGTTATGATATAGTGATACTTATGCTATATGTTGACAATTTGATCATCACTAGTGTTAGGGTAAAATAGGTAGTGTATTGCATTACACTACATAGATTATTACATTTACTTTTCTACCATAGGAGATATTTACCATTGTATAAATTACCTCCTAGATTAACTTAGGTTAATAGCTAAAATATCCTGAGATATTTTAGTTGGTTATTTGGCATATTCTATTTTCTAGGTGGTTAGCACATCCTACGCTAACCTTGTTAGGTTTACTATTTTGTAACCTATATATTAGGTTTGATTATTCATTTTCGAACCTAATGTCTGCATAGCAATATTATTTGATTTTTCATATTGGAGTAAACTATTGCTTACATTGGTATCATTCGCTAGGTGGGTAATGCGAGCAACGCTCGTTCCCCTGGACTGCAGACTTGGTCATGCATTTTTCCTATTGGCTGCTATTTGCTGGTTGTTTTCTGGTTGCTGACTTGGAAGGCCTGAAGCACAACCGACTGGCCCATGGAAGGATCGCCTGAAGCACAACCAACTGGCCCATGGACTCAGCCGACTGGCCCATAGACTCAGCCAACTGGCCCACGTGATCAACCAATCGACCAACATGCTCAGTCACTGGCTGACCATGCTATCAGTCAACATGAACCGACCGATCGGCCAACCAACATCGACCTGGCCGATGCGATGCGGTCAGCCGACCTGACTGGCGCGATGCGGTCAGCCGACCACGCCGACATGATCGGCCGACCAGGGTCGACGCGATCCATCGGCTAAGGCCAGCAATCGACAGCGGATCGCTATCGATCGACCTATGGTCGATGCCTTGAGGCATCGATGCCTTGACTCCCACATAGGCCAAGGCCCGTAGAGCCACGTGGCTCATGCTTAGGAGAGCAGAGAGGGTAGGAGCACCCTCCCCTCCCAACCTGACATGCGGATGATCTAACACATGAATGACCTCAAAAACTAGACCTGACACCTATCATGATCTGCCCTCAACATGCACCCCGAGGTGCCACCTAGACCAATCATGAGGTGACACATGGCACACAGGCCATGCGCCACCTAGACACTGACTTGACATGGCACAAGCCCTGCCACCGGATCTACTGGACAACCACTGGACCGACTGGACCTGACATGGTGGACAACCACTGGACCGACTAGACCTGACGTGGCGGACAACCACTGACCGACTGGACCTGACGTGGACCCCCTTGCCGCGCCACGTGGACGTCGACAAAAAGGAGGGCCCGGACTCGATTTCCCGAGGGCAATCATGAGCTACCCAGCTCGTAAAGGCCTTTAAAGGCCTTTGCATCCAAAATAGGATGCATGTGGGATAATTCCCACAACATCCCAAAAGAAGCCTGTAGGCTTCTTTAAGATTTAGGCCCTGCAGCTTGAGAACCAAGCCTTGCGCTTGGTTAGTTGGCCAAGGCGGACGCCTTAGGCCAGCGCAGACCCCGGATCGAACCCCCGCGCATCCAAACAAAACAGGTTTTATTCGGAATACCATTTTTTTTCGAATTTTTCAATTATTCTAAAGTTTTTAAGCATATTAAATATTATTTTTTTGATTTTTTTTATAATTTTCTTTAAAATTGGCATAAAATGTTCATTTTTTAGTCAATTTGGATGATTTTTTTTCCAATTTTTTTCCAAAATTATAGAACTTTAATCTTAAACATATATTTTTATGCTTTCTCAAACTTAGAAAACTGGAAATCCAAACAAAATTTAGCCCTCAAAGTTCCCAAAATCAAAATATGTTTTTCTCTCAACTGAAGACAAAAGGAACATAGGAACCTCTTTTTGGCAAATTTTAAAAACCTGCTTCAACAATTTTTTTTTGCAATAAACTCCTCAGAAGTTCTATAGTTTTCTTCATTCATTTTTGGAGATATAAGACATAGAAACTCAAAATTTCTGTTGCAAAACACATAGCATGCCATGATTCAGGAAGCATAAAAGGTCATCTCAATTTTTCCCAAAACCATAAATTTTGCTTTTGTTCTCTCCTTCAAGAAAGGAGACATAAAAACATAAAATAGCAAATTTTTTTGTTGTAAACTTGAGATCCATAAAACCAATTTTTTTGCTCCTCATGCTAAACTGTTGAAGACAAAAACCAAAGTCGTGTGTCGACTGGTCTGGAAGCCTTTCAAACGCGGGTCGTGTGTCGACTTGTCTTGAAAGGAGTGCTCAAAAATTTCTCAATTTTGTAAACATTAAGGGGGGATAGAAATCATTTTTTTTATTCTATTATTTGCAAAATTGTAAAGAAAAAGGGGGGATTTTCCAAAAGCAAGAAAGGTGCAATCTCGATTGTACTCGACACCTTTCTCAAAAATTGACTAATACTAGGTGCATTTTCGGTTGAACCCGATGCCTAGAGTGATAATAATGTGGGTTGATCTCATGTTTTGATTATTGCACTAACACTCATGTTTTTTGTGTGCAATTAAACAATCAGATACAACATTGGCAGAAGCATTTCACAAAACCCATATTTCACTCCAAAACGTGCTACACTTTGCACAGGTTGAACAGAAGTCAATTTTTTTTACCCCCTCAAAAGGTCAAAATCCAAAACACCTTGATTACCTCTCTTTGTTTGGCTTAATTTCCTCCAACTTCTCATCCTTCTTGAAGGGTGTTAAGGCAGGTGCCATTAAATATCCTAGAGAGCACAATCAGAAGTCTGTCAACCAAACCCCTTTAATTTGCTCTATCTTGTTTGGCTTAATTTCCTCAAACTTCTCATCCCTTGTTAAGGGTGTTAAGGCAGGTGCCATTAAATATCTTATAGAGGCAAATTAAACATCTTCCATATACTCTTTTGAGGGTATAGTGCAAGATACAACCATCTTAGTCCTATCAAATTTGAAACCTTAACCATGGCCATGATACACAAGTATCTCACTGAGAGCCAATTGCTCAAAGGTTCAAATTATTCAGCATGGAAGACTAAGATGAAAGCTATCTTAACTGTAGAGGATTTGTGGTCTATAGTGGATGGAAGTGAAACTAGACCTACATCACCTAGAGCAGATCAAACAAATTTTGATAAGAAGGATAAGAAACTATCCTTAATGATCTTGCTAGCTATTACTGATGATATCCAACCTCATATCAGTGAAGCTAAGAATGGTAAGGAGGCTTGGGATGCCTTGAGCACCATATTTGAGGGCAAGAATCAATCAACGATTCTTAACCTCCAAACACAGCTTCATACTCTTCATATGAAATCAGGAGAAACAGTAGAGCTATTCCTCTATAGAGTGGCAGAATTGAAAACAAAACTGCAATCCTTAGGAGAAAAAGTGGAAGACCAAGTCTTGACCTCTATCATTTTGAGGGCTCTTCCCGACTCCTACAGAATGTTGATCACTTCACTACAAGTTTCTGGTAGGACAATAACTTTTGTCGAGTTGGTAAATATGCTTCAAACAGAAGAAGCTAATCAACTCCAAAGAGATGAGGCATCCAACAATGCTCTTTTTTCAAACAGACAAGGTGGTAAGAAAAAGTGGAATCAACAGAAAGGTTCTTCTTCTAATAAAGACAAGGGTAAAGGCAAAGAGATTAAGAAGAAGAAGCAGTATTGTAAGATTTGCGACAAGGACACTCATGAAACCAAAAGATGTTGGTTTAAGAACAAACCGCCCAATGAGCAAGGAAACAAGAAGGGCAAAGGCAAACCAAAGAACAAGAATAAACAACAACAGGGACACATTGCAGCTGAAGATTCTAGTTCGGACTCTGAAAGAGCACACAAGGTGCTCATGACACATACAGATTCCCCTCACAAGGACTCTGTGTGGTACATAGATTCAGGCGCTAGTAAGCATATGACTGGCGATAAGTCCTGGTTTGCAACATTTGAGGCTCGAGAAGGTAGACCGGTCACCATTGCTGATGATCAAACCTATCGAGTTCAGGGAGAAGGAAGTGTTTTTGTCTCCCTTCCAGATGGAGAATGTAAAATTCAAAAAGTTCTTTATGTACCAGGATTGAAAAATAATCTCTTGTCAGTTCCACAAATCCTGGACAATAACATGAATGTCAATTTCAAAGTGGACAAAGAAAAGAAACGTTGCTTTATCACTCAGAAGGGAAAACAGATAGCAACAGGTTCATACAAACATGGTTTGTTTGTCTTAGATGCAATTACCTCAACACATACTGCAATGGCAGTAACCACAAAAGAGGCCACTTCTCTATGGCATAAGAGATTTGGGCATTTAAGTTCAGGATATTTACTAGAATTGAGTAAATATCAAATGGTGAAAGGACTGCCTACTCTTTCATCTACTTTGCCAGTGTGCTCTGATTGCTTGTCAGGAAAGCAACATAGAGTACCCTTTGAGCCTAGCTCCTTTCGAGCTAAGGTACCTTTGGAGTTGGTTCACACAGATTTGTGTGGTCCCATGTCTACTAGTTGTGGAGGGAAAAGGTATTTTCAATTGTTTGTCGACGATCACTCACGCAAGATGTGGGTCTTCTTCTTACAGTTGAAGTTTGAAGCATTTACCTATTTTCAATAGTTCAAAAAGCTAGTTGAGAAAGAATCAGGATGCTTCATCAAGACCCTCCATTCAGATCGAGGGGGGAATACACATCAAAGGAATTTTCCTCATTTTTACAGACACATGGGATAAAGAGACAGTTGACAACAACCTACTCTCCTCAGTCAAATGGAGTTGCTGAGAGAAGAAATCGGTCCATTATGGAAATGGTTCGATGTATGCTTAAGGGAGCCAATCTTGAGCAAATTTACTGGGCTGAAGTTGTTCAAACTGTAGTATATCTTCTGAATAGGGCACCCACAAGGGCTCTTGAAGGTATGACTCCTCAAGAAGCATGGAGTGGAAGGAAACCCTCCATATCTCATCTACGGGTATTTGGGTGTAAGGATTTTATGCATATACCCAAGGAGAAAAGAAAGAAATTAGATGAGAAGTCCCTACCATGTGTTTTTCTTGGATATGATGAATTCTCAAAAGGCTATCGATTGATAGACCCACTTACCAAGAAAATACATGTCAGCAGAGATGTAGTGTTTGATGAAGCTTTCACACCCAACACTACATCAATATACCTAGATGATGAGGAGCAACAACCACTTCCTCCTCCACAATAGAAAAAGCCTCCCAAATGGTATACAAGCACAATGAAAGATTCCAAACTCACTTCACCACCTGATCTTACTCTCAATCGTCCAAAGACATGAAGCATGACTCAGAAAGAAAAGAATGAAGCATCCACTTCAGTTGATGATCTTTGTGCAGATTTTCAAGAGCTTTCTGTTGATAGAGAGTTACCAAGGGAAGATGATATGGAAATAGATGAGGAGAGGGTTTACTTGTCAGCATATGATGAAAATGAACCTTCTACAGTTGATGAAGCACTTAGACTGCCTCAGTGGAAGGCAGCTATGGATGCAGAACATAACTCCCTCATAAAGAATAAAACATGGAAGCTGGTGGATTTGCCTAAAGGAAAGAAACCCATAGGCTGCAAATGGGTTTACAAAGTAAAATATAAGGCATATGGCACCATAGATAAGCATAAGGCCCATCTTGTGGCGAAGGGCTATGCTCAAAAGGAAGGGCTTGACTATGAGGAAACCTTTGCTCCTACAGCAAGGATGACCACCATTCGAGTGCTTTGTGCTATGGCAGCACAGTTCGGATGGAAATTACATCAGATGGATGTAAAAAGCGCCTTTCTAAATGGTGACTTAAAAGAAGAGGTGTACATGACTCAACCTCCTGGATATGCTGAGGAAGGCCATGAGCAACAAGTTTGCAAATTGGTCAAATCATTATACGGGCTAAAACAAGCCCCAAGAGCATGGTACATAAAAATGGATAGTCACCTACTGCAACATGGATTTAAGAGAAGTCCATCTCGACGCAAATCTCTATATCAAGAACACAGGTTCTGAAATAGTGATTCTTGTGTTATATGTAGATGATCTGATCATCACCTGCAATTCAGAGAACTTGATTAACGTCATGAAAGATGACTTGAAAGAGTCATTTGATATGACAGATCTAGGACTTCTCCACTACTGTCTTGGCCTTGAGATAGAACAGAAGAAGAATCATCTTAGGGTGACTCAAAAAAAATATGCCAAGACTTTAGTAGAAAAATATCGTATGACTGATTGTAAGCCCAAAGCAACACCAATGGAATCAGGGCTTCAGTTATCATGATATGATGACTCACCACAGGTAGATGGCACACTTTATAGATAGATGATTGGAAGCCTCATCTATCTGACTAATACTAGACCAGATATTACTTATGTTGTAAACTATCTTTCACGGTTCATGCAAGAACCAAAGGTCTCTCATTGGAAAGCAGCTAAGAGGGTTCTTCACTACATTCAGGGTAGTGTAGATTATGGTCTAGAGTATAAGAAGAATAACTCATTCTTCTTATAGAGTTACACTGACTCTGATTACGCTGGATCCATAGATGACAAAAAATCAACATCAGGGTATGTATTTCATCTTGGATCTGGTCCTGTCTCATGGCATAGTAAAAAGCAACAGGTGGTTGCTTTATCTTCAACTGAGGTAGAATATCGCGTTGCACGTGGAGCTGTGTGTGAAGCGATATGGCTAAGTCGCATCTTGGCTACCATGGGCCTACCAAAGAAACTTCCTATTCACATGTTTTGCGACAACTCAGGTGTTTTGAACTTGGTCAAGAATCCAGTACATCATGAACGAACAAAGCATATTGACACAGATTGTCATTTTATTCGTGATGAAGTTCCTAAGCACAGAATCAAGCTCCAACACATTCCCACCGATGAACAAGTTGCTGACATTTTTACAAAGGCACTTGGACGTGTCAAATTTCAACTGTTCCGGAGTAAACTTTGTATATCAAAGTAATGTAATAAAGGGGGGATGTTAGGGTAAAATAGGTAGTGTATTGCATTACACTACATAGATTATTACATTTACTTTTCTACCATAGGAGATATTTACCATTGTATAAATTACCTCCTAGATTAACTTAGGTTAATAGCTAAAATATCCTGAGATATTTTAGTTGGTTATTTGGCATATTCTATTTTCTAGGTGGTTAGCACATCCTACGCTAACCTTGTTAGGTTTACTATTTTGTAACCTATATATTAGGTTTGATTATTCATTTTCGAACCTAATGTCTGCATAGCAATATTATTTGATTTTTCATATTGGAGTAAACTATTGCTTACAACTAGTAACTTAGAGAAAATTATAGAAGTTGTGAAGGGTGACTTGAAAAAGTTATTTGAAATGATAAGTCTAGGAATTTTACAATATTATCCTGGCTTGGAAGTTGTGCAAAAAAATAACCACATTAGGTTAACACAAATGAAGTATGCCAAGGCTCTAATAAAAAATATTGGATGATATATTGTAATCCCAAAGCAACTCTAATGGAAATAGGGTTACAACTATCTTGATACGATAAATCTCCTCAGATAGATGGAACTCTCTATCGATAGTTGATTGGAAGTCTCATATATCTAACTAATACCAGGTTGGATATCAACTTTGTTGTAAGCTATCTTTTGAGGTTCATGTAGGAACCTAAGGTCAGTCATTGGAAGGTAGTAAAGTGAGTTCTACACTATGTCTATGGCACAACATAATATGTCCTAGATGATAAGAAGAATGATAAGTTATTGCAATGATACACGGACTCAGATTATGTTGGATCTATAGATGATAGAATATCAACATCAAGATATATTTTCATATTGGGTCTAAACATGTCACTTGGCACAACAAGAAATAGCAAGTTGTTTCACTTTCATCTACAGAAGTAGAATATCGTGTAGCATGAGGAGCAATGTGTGAAGCAATATGGTTACGTCACATTCTTCCAAGTATGGGTATTCCAAAGAATATTACAATACACTTGAATTATGATAACCAAAGTGTTTTGAAACTTGTCAAGAACCCAGTTTTCCATGAATGAACAAAGCATATTGACACTCAATTTCACTTTATTCAAGATAAAATTCCAAAGCACAATATTAAGCTCCAACACATTTCCACCGATTAATAGGTTGCAAATATTTTCACTAAGGAACTCACACGTATCAAATTTGAGTTATTTTTTAACTCTCTATGTACATCAAATAATGTAATAATGGAAGATGTTAGGCTAGGCTATAGTTATCAAATTATTTTATTATTTTTAAGGCACATTTGGATGGTGTTCTAGAAACCAACATGTTGTAATTGATTTTTAGTGAGTTCCTAAGTTAGCCTAGTTAATTAGGGACTATGAATATTTGAATTTGCTATTTCATTCATGTTTTTTACTGGCTAATCTAGGCTAGTATACTGTATAAATTCATTTTCTCTAGAATAAAATGTTGTTCATTTACCAATAGAACTTTTAGGCTATTTTTTATTTGCATTTCATTTCTATTTTCAATATCTAAAAAGAAAAGTGTTTGTTTCTATTTCTAGGCATCAAAGGAGAAAGAGCATATAGTTTTGCATTTAGTTTACTTTTTTTTTTGCATTCTCTTGAACCACTGCTTGAAAAAGAAAAGGTTTACTTCCTTTAAAATCTAGGGTTAGTCTTCATTAAAATAAAGAATCATTCTAGGAATAGTTCTTTGTTTGCTTACATTGTTTTTTTTTCCTGCATTGTTGTTCTTTAATTCTCTATAGCTTAGATCTTAGTAAGACCAAACATAGGTGCCTATTAAAATAAACATAAAAATCCCTTCCATCTAAGACTCACAGTGAGTCCTTAAACCATCCCTGGTGAACCCTTCGATTCCCTAAATCCTTGAGTGTAGAGAAAACACAAAACCCCCGTGGTCACCTTGGCTCCGAGGGTATCCACCAAGAATCATACACGATGGCCAATTTTCCCCCATCTACATATTTGGTGAACCCGATGTGAAATATGTCCTTAGTGGCCATCTAGGAAGACTTTTTCTATTTTTTCTCTTCTTTCTAAACTTAAGCAAGACAATTTAATTTATTTGCATAGATCATAAAAAGTTAAAATATAAATATAAATAAATCCATTTTTTAATGTTTGTTTTGTGTTATCCTTTTCTCCCTTTCTCTTTCTCATTCCAATGGTCCCAAAAATTAGAAATAAGAGAAATATAATAGAGCTATAATAGAATACTCTATTCCATGAGGATGATTAGGTTGATAGGAAGAATCCCAATCTAAAATAAGAAGAGGACATAGAGTCTGGTAATGACATTGATCCTACTGAATGACCTCATGGTCAAGTCACATTTGAATCACATAATTGGCTCTTAAATTTCTTTAGGAAACACAAGGAAGCCTTGAATGAAGTCTTGGAAAGAGATACCCACTTTAATGAAGTTGGGATATCTTATCATCAAGTAAATTTTTCTCTCAACATTCGTGTCAATATTTTGTTTGAATTGTATCATAATGTTAATTTGTTTCATATACCTACATATTCTAATACAATAACCACCAACATTGAGGAAATTTTGCAACCTCCTCCAGCTAGTATCATTTCCCAAGGTAATGTTCAATTTTATCCTCATAAAATTTCTTTTCTATTTTTCCAAATGCAAATTTCATCCCACAATAATATGTTACATAGAACATCCATTTTCATAACCCATATCATAATAGTGTTAATACCTCCAAAATTAACCAAGTTCCCTTTGAATAGTCTACCTATAACATGCCCTTAAGGAATTTAGGAGCATTGTATAACAACAATCTAGATATGCAAAGTTTGACAAGTATAATGAAATAGTTGGAATTAAGAATGGATGCACCTCAAGCTCCAAGTTTAACTTAAAACTATAAAGAAATGTGCAATCAATCCCTAGATCCTATGGTTACCACTAGACCCTATTCCAAGCATTTTCCAATGTCGATCTTACCCATTAATAAGGGAATAGAGGATCCTATAGAACATTTAAGGATGTTTAGAATATCATGCCATGCTATTATATTTTATGATATGTTGTTACTAAAAATTTTCCCTAAAAGCCTTGGTGGTATGGCATTAGAATGGTATTATCAACTACCTTGTTATTCTTTGAGGAATTTTGAAAAAATAGTTAAGTTGTTTGTTCAAAAATTTTGAGCTTATGTGGAAAAGGGAGTAACCATTCAAGATTTGTATATCTTAAAACAAGGTGAGGATGAAATTTTCTCTAAATTCTTGTCTTGATGGAAAATTTTAGTTGGACGATTAAGGTATACTTTACATCCTCGAGACATGTTAGATATATTTATTGGTAACCAGCAAGAGAAGATCTTATTTAAATTGGAAACAATAATTGTTACATTTTTTGAACAAACAACATATTTATCAAGAAGAGTAGAGAAGACTCATTTTAAGAGGTTAAATCAAGTTAAGTAAAGAAGAAGAAAGGTCCATGAAAAACCAATATAAGAACAAGAATTTTCTTGGTGATGGGGTAGTGAATAATAGGTAAACCAATAATGTTAATGCCACTAGTACCCTATATAATTTGGTACTTAGTAAACCCAAAAACCCCCACCAAGAAATTTTACTAGAATCAACCAACCCATATCATTGGTTCTTCAACACATTTTGGAGGCTAAGATGATCAAGTTACCTCCCATAAGGTAAATTAGCATTGTGAGTATCATAGAGTAGAGGGGCACATGATGAACTTATGTAAGAGGTTGAAACACATGGTTCAATATTTAATAGATGAAGGTCATCTTATTGTGGATGATTTCAACCCATTCCTAACCACAAACCTCCAACTAATCAAGATCCTACTCAATAGACACTAACAACTAATAAAGACATGGGGATCTTCCAAAATCCTATACCTAATCATGAACAATAGATAATCAATCAAATGTCATATCATATTGTACCACCCCCCTACAACAACATGGTGGGTATGGTAGTAGCTACTACAAGGCAACAAGCTCAAGTTCCACCAACTCAGCAATCTCAGTAGGAGATAAGTTCTACATCCAACCAACCTTATAGAGCACCTTTAGTTCTTAAGAGTACCTAAAAAGGATAACAAGTGTAGAAAAACAAACTCTAGTGTTGAAACCACAACCAAAAGTCTCCTTTAACATCCAGTAATAGTTAAGTAACATAACAACCAAGATATCCCTCTTAGAACTTTTATAGACTTCTCCTACTCATTGGAAACCCTTGTTGAAGCTTCAAAGTCAACAATATATCCTAGAAGATCTTCCCCTAGTAACCTTGCTATTTTTGTAGGTACTTTTGGGATAAATTGTTAGAAATATATTATATTACATCATTTGGTTCGTGTAAATGTACCTACCAAGGTACATACTTAGGAAATTAGATTACTTTAGGGGTAATTTACCTAGTTTCTGCATACAATGTAATAAATGCACAAGTGTCAATGTGCAATTTGTCCCTTGCACAACTACATAGAGTGTTGGCCAAGGGAGCATCATAGAGCTTAAATAAATCATAGTAAGCTTCATAGTAAGCTTCATAGTAAGCATCATAGTGAGCATCATAGGGAGCATCATAGAGCTTAAATAAATTCACCCATATCAGATATGGGTGCAATGTAGTCTTATACCATTATTTATGGAGTGTTTATTTTCTCCATAGCTACATTGTATTCATTTCCATCATTTCTATTTATAGCATATTTTAGTTTTATTGCAAATTTACTTTCTTTCATATTATTTCTGCATCTTGTGATTACTTTATCTCATTGCATACAACATTAAAATCTAACAGTAATATCAAATATACGGTGGGTCAAGCCATAGAAAAACCACCATTATCAATGATCTTGAGTTTTTTGTCAACCTAATGCACCCTTGGACCAATCACTATCAAAAACTCTTAGAAGAGTCTAGGTGGTATAATTAGGAAGAGCTGCAAGTGAGGATTAAAAGAAATCATATTTTAGAAATACTGATATTGCAATTGGCTCGAGTATTTCCATAGAGTTGTAAAAAAAATCATGAATATTAGAACTCAGCATTCAATCAACTAGATTAATAAATCAACTAGTGAAGATATAGGATATCTAGAATTTCTTAACTATTTCACAAATTTCCTATTGTTGCAGAAATCTAATTCTTAGAATATTGGGATTCCTCCTATGATAGAAATCTAGGAGACTTTAACTTCATTACCTGAAGGTCAACGTATCTTCATAGTACATAGATTAGTTCCTTGTCCATGAAAAGAATATTGTATAAGAAGACTTATGGAAAATATTTATGGTGAATTTAGGATATAGGATATCTCCATTAAAAATTTCAGAACTTCGCACAAAAAGAAAAGGCCATAGTATCCTTGATCAAGAATAAAATACCATAGTAGACTAAATCCAAAAGAAAAAGGTCGTAGAAGCCTTGATCTTGAAAAAGGCCACAATAGACTTGATATTGAAGAAAAAAGCCACAGAAGCCTTGATCCTAAAAAATATCATAGAAGCCTTGATACTGAAATACGGCCATAGAAGCCTTGATCCTAAATAAGACTCTAGAAGTGAGTATTTGATTTAAAAGGAGATTAAGATTTCAGTACTAATACTTTATTGTAGGGAAAGAAGATTTAGTCAGTTTGGAAACTTTCTACAAGAAATATAGGAAGAGTATCTTCTTTAGAATCAATCTAGCACATAAAGTAAAACTAAAGGCAAAGAGAGCAGGAGGAGATATCATTGAAGAACTTCTAGTCTTGGAAGAATGACAAAGAGAGTCCTACTTGAATCCAAAAGCAACATAAGTAAATATCCAGAGGAAGATATCACCACCAACACTTCCATGAGTAGAAGGTTTAAGAAAAGGTCTCAAGGAAGACCAAAAGAAGTTGCAATATCAAAGACCTTAAGGAGGTCTTAATGAGCATCCATTAAAAGGCTTGGATAAACTTACTAAAGAAATCATCAAAGAAGAACTCATTGGAGGAATCCATTACCAAGGAGAAGCCCCTGATAGTGAAGGACTTGGGACAATTATTGCCATCTGACAATAAGCCCAAGAGAAGAATAATTTTGTAAGGAGTACCAAATCCCTAGAAGAATAATCTAGTGAAGACCTCAAGATATTTAGAATCTTGAGAAGAAGATCTTGTTTGAAGTCAGAATTTGACAAGAAGACTTGAAGATAGAAGGAGATCACCAAATCCAGTAGATATGAATATTATCTCTCATAGTAATAAGGCACCACTTTAGAGACACAAACTTCTCAAAATCTATAGCAGAAGGAGGAGACCACAAGAGAAGAACAGACTACCAAAACTTAGGTTCATGAAAGAAAGCTCGAGACTATCTTATGATGAATATGAAGTTGTTCAGGGCAGCCTATAAATAGCTACAAGATATTACTCAAGGCAGCAACTTGGTGATCTTAGACACCAAGATCTACATCCTCTATAGAAGTGGAAAAGATAGCATTCAAAAAAATATATGCAACTATTGGTGCAAGTAGATTCATTAATTGGATTACTTATCAGATTTTTTTAAGCACCTTAATTAGGATTAAAGTTGCAAAAAGGAGAATTGAATTACAGTCTTCAAAAGTGCAAAAAGAGAAAGGTTATTTTTAAGGTTCATTTGCACTTTAGGAGTTTATTAGATTTTAGAATTTCAACTATCTATCAACTACCTATAATCTACTTTGGAAAGCAAAATAAGACTATCTCCTACTACCTTTCTTATAAATAAATTAAAAAATAATTCTTGAAGATTTATTTCATATTATTCTTGATTAGTTGTAGTAAATTGATTAAGTGCATTAATTTTGAGATTTAATTAGAGTGATAGTGTGAAATTTTTAGTGCATAAAAGTTAAAGTTTATTAGATTTATTTGCACTATCCTATTGCTCTAAAAATATTGTAATATGTGTTCTTGAGAAATGCACAAAAATAGAATTTATCAAAGTGCCTAAAGACACTATTAGTGCATAGATATATGCAACATTAAGTGGCCTGGAAAATCCACAAAATTAGTGCAATCCTATAAGCATTGGAGAAAAATATAGCCACAAAAAAAATCAATAGAGGGAGCCTCAAATGAGACTTGGTGAGTCTCAAGTTCAAAGCACAATAAGTTTTCTATAAATAAATAGTGCAGAAAAAGAGAAGCTTCTATCAAGTGGTTACAATCTTGGATTCATTTGTAAAATATCCAAGAAAAAATGGGAAGGTGTCTAATCAAAGAGACAACCTCGAAACCCCTTATATAGCATTCAAAATTCTACCACAAAACTAGAAATTCAGATCTGAAAAAGGGGTGCAAAAAAAGGTGCAATAAGAGCTATTTTATACATGAATATATTACATTGCATTGCACTATCCTAATCTAGTTTATACAAAAAAAGAGAGGTAAATTTGAAGGTGTCTCAAAGGCACAACATTCGCTAGACAAACCAGTCGAAGGTGATCATTCACTAATGTCCTTCCAAGTGCATCAAAGGAGTCACTTTAAAGGCTCTTTCTCCCTCATCTTGGATGGTCGAACCTGCAAGAGAGAAGACAAAATAAAAGGGATAAAATTATGTTATAATCAAGAGCAACACTGTCTACAAGGAGGGCGTATAAAATATGAGAAAAAATGAAGATAGAAGCACCATTGGAGTGTTCCAGTCTCCACATTCTCAAAGCTTAAAATTGGTTCTCAAGCCTCCAGATCAATGCTCCTCAACTTAGCATGAAATAATATACAAGCAAGTACAATTGATCAAAAAATGATCTATGAATATTACAAGGTTTAAACAACCTTCAAGAAGGATACATTAAAGAAGCATTATATAAGACACACATGCACAAGGAGGAATTGGCATTTGTCACTTGAGACAAGATCCTAGCGCTCCTCACTCAAGCACTCATCTTCATCATCAAAGAAGTTACAAAGCTACAAGTTTGGTGCAATGAATATATAAGGAACACCTATCTAAAAGGAAGTCAAGCATTTCGTTAAAGAATGTAATGTCCATACATTACTCAAATAAGGGAATGAGTGTTCTCTAGCATCTTCTACTCCTCAAGCACTCAAGAATATGGACATGCCACTTGGCACTCAAACCAAGATTCTCCTCCAATTTAAGAGCATCAACAACCAAGGAATTCAATACAACATTTACATTTGGGGTCTATGCACACAAGACTGAGCAGCATCATGGAAGCAATATGAAAAAAGCCTTCAATTCTCTAGCCAAGGAAGGTCAAGATAGGCATTAATGACACCATATTTGGAACATCAAATCCCATGAAGGTTCCAAGCAATACCATTGGAGGAACAACCAAAGCAGCAACATCTATATTTCAGCCCATGCACAGTGAAAACAACGTCAACTATTGAATGATATAAGGTAAGCTTTATTCCCTCTATAATATGATTTTATTTCTTGGGAGTTATACGGTTTAAAATTTAGAGGAATTTAACTATATTGAAAGCCATATCTTAAATGGGAATAATATATCATATCAATATAATATCTACAATATTAAACATAGGAGTAATAAGGACTTCTATTGGAAATTATTTATAAAATATTTGGAAATATTATTGTGGATTAATTTTCCAAAATTTGGGATTTATAAGTGTTACTACATCAAATTGACTTATTGGAAATTAGATACACCATAATTAAAATCCTAGAGGGATATTAAAAGAGGTTATTAAAGCTTTTTTCTAAGGTTGGATATTTATATTATTCTTGTCTCAAAAACATCAAAAAAAGGATAAAATAAATCCAACATTAAAACCTCTTCAAATTCGAAAAGTGCTTAGTTCAATAGGAGCAATAAAGGATAATAAAAGTTGATTTTTGATATTTACAAAACCTTACAAAATCAACCAAAAATTGAACTATTTTTTCAAGAGCACTATATTATATCCCTAGGGAGACAAAAGAATTCATATTAGGAAAATGGCATCAAACAAAATCTTCCTTGTAGAATCTCAATTACTCAAAGGTCCTAATTATTTCTCTTGAAAGAACAAAGTGAAAGAAATTTTAGTATATCAAAAAAATTGGGATATTATCAAAGGAAATTTGTAGAGACCTGCCTCAGGTTATATTCAAATTCTAAATTTTGAAGAAAAGGATTCATATAATCTAATGATAATAACCTTTATTATCACTGATGAGATACAACCCTATATCAATTCAGCAAAAACATCTTCAAATGCATGGACAAACCTAGAGAAAATATTTTAAGGAAATAATAAGGCAACCATTTTACATCTTCAAACTCAACTTCACTCATTAAAAATGAATAGTGGAGAAGACATAGAACTATTTCTAAGAAAGGTAGTAGATATTAAAGGGAAATTATTAACCTTAGGAGAAACATTTAAGGATTAACTTCTTACTCAAGTAACCATGAGAGCACTTCTAGAAAGCTATAAACATTTGGTAACATCTTTACAAGTCCTAAGTAAAGATACTTCTTTTGATGACCTAGTCAATATTTTATAGGAATATGAGGTGGAAAATATAATTAAACGTGAAATGACTAACACTGCATTGTCATCTAAAGATAATCCATAGGGGAATATATTCTCACCATAAAAAGGACAAAAACCATGGTACAACAGGTATTGTCACATATGCAAGAAGAAAGGCCATAGTACCAGCTATTGTAGATTCAATTTCAAAAATCAAAATCGAGGAAATTAAATGAAAAATGGGAATCAATTTCAGCCACGACAATATCAGAATCCTCACTAGCAACATCTTTAGTGTCCAACCAATTATCCCAAAATGGAGTATCACAAAGGAAATCAAAATGGACATCTGGCTCACAGAATAGAAGGAATCTAATAATTGGAAGGATCCATAGATTATTATTAATTCAAAGCTCTTTTAGCAAGAATGATAGGTTATGAAGATACTAACTACTTGCTTGAATGGGTTATAGAAAATATAGAAGAAGCATCAGAATCTCAATATCAGGAAGAAGATCCACATTCAAGACTAAAGTATTCAATACCCAAATAATGCAATACAAGGGGGTGTTAGAAATAGATTATATTACATAATTTGGGTCATGTAAATGTACATACCAAGGTACATACTTAGGACATTAGATTACTTTAGTGGAAAGTTACCTAGTTTCTTCATGCAATGTAATAAATGCACAAGTGTTGATATACAAGTTGTATATGTGCAAGTTGTCCCTTGCATAGCTAGATAGAGTGTTGGCCAAGGAACTTATCTTCCTATATAATGGTCTTATTGTAGCATCATAGTATCATAGTAAGCATCATAGTGAGCATCACAGGGAGAATCACAGAGCTTAGATAAAGTTACCTATATTAGAGATGGATTCAATGTAGTTTGGTAGCATTATTCATGGAGTGTTCATTTCCTCCATAGCTACATTGTATTCATTTCCATAATTTATATTTATAGCATATTTTAGTGAAATGACTGAAATATGCTATAAATTTTGGACTTAGGGAGGAATATTTAACCAAATATAATGTCATTATAAAGGATTTTAATGATTCCCATATGCTATAAATATAACTTACAATATATTCTAAAATTTTGGACTAAGGGAGGAAGATTTAACCAAATCTAATGTCATTATAAAGGATTTTAATGATTCCAAAAGAGGCCTACGATATTTTATTGCTTCCCCTTAGGGTAGGAACCAAGATCTTAGACACTTTATTTTATGTGATATCTTTCCCAATATATTTTAATATTCTTCTTGGAAACCCTTGGATTCATGTCATGAGGGTTATACCTTCTATTCTTCACCAATGTTTAAAGTACAAATTTAAAAATCAACTTATCACCATTTTGGGTGACCTGCATCCATTCCAATATTATTCAATGGTTGAACAAGCTCAATCAAACATCAATCATTGTCCATTTGTTTCTCTCTCTTATACTCCTTTTATTTATTATTCTTTTCAACATCTTTAATCATCAAGGAGTTTGAAAATATCAATCTAATTAAGAAATCATAAATCATAATCTCATCACAACATCAAGATAATATGCTCAATGACAATCCTCTTTAGATATAGCCAAGCTACCACCTTCACCTTGAACAATGGGTTTACCCCATAAAAAGGGTGAAGTAGTACACGCCAATATTGGTACCTTTGTCTATGTGGGAATATCCCATGAAGAAAATATCCATGGTAGAAACCTCTTTACAATAGAGATAATATTTTCCCATTGTTATCTATCCAATGATTACCCACTTCCTAAGTAAATTTTGTATAGTATGGGATATGTAGGTTAGGGTTTGGGTCATACTAGAAAGGTATTCAAGAACCTTTGGAAGTTGAGCTTTGGCATGGGTGATGTGGCATTGGTTATATCCGCAACAAAAACCAACTCTTACCAATTGATGATGATCAAATCATTACTTATGTTGAATTCATGGATCATCATGGCTTGGAATGGAGTAATGAGGATGAGGGACCACCTTCTCCCTCTAACATTTGTTTTACAATGTGATAATTTTGGTTCATCCTAAATTAGTTGCAACCGCAAGGGAGTATGCTAAAGGGGCTACTCATTGTGATATGGATCATAAATATATCCTCTAAAATAGCTTCTTCTTGGATGGGTTAGTCCCTTGTGTCACCCATGTTGAGTCTTCTAGTTCTCAAGTGGGTCATATTCTTATATTTCCTAAAGACCTTGAGTGGTTAGGAGTTATTGTCCCTATCATTAATAAGGATACCACAATATGAGTATGTGTCAACTTTCATTTAGCTCATTTAGCAACTCCTAAAGAATATATTGAGGAGGATACTCTTTGTGACATGGTTCATGATGATATCGTTCATAATAGATTTTTATTTTTTGGGTTAGTCCCTAGTGTTGTTGTTCCTTTTGTTAAGAAAGGAGGAATACTTAGAATCTATGTCAATTTTTTTTTACATCATTTAAACCAATTGAAACTATTGGATAAAGAGCGCATCCATGCCTTAGGGCATCTTCAATCCTATTAGAATAGGTTCAAGCGATCTTATTCTAAGAGATTTTACACTCATTCTTTTGAGGTTAGGAACCTTATTCTCAAAGAAAACCAGAAGAACACAAATGCTTGGACCAATTTGAAAGCCAAATTTTAGCCCAATTGGCTAGGCCTCTTTGTCATTACAGCCAATTTTGGCTCAAGAGCCTATCATTAGCAATGTTAGATGGTAAAAAACTTAAAGAACCAATGACCATAATGCACCTAAAATTATATTATGCGTGATTTCACATTTTTTACCTTCATCCTGCATTTGGTTTGCTTGCTCATACTGCATGACTGCTTGTCATAATTTGCATGGATTGCTTAAAATTTTGTTCCATACTACATATTTTCCTATCACATAGATACTTTTTTGTTTGATCATACTTGCATATAACTATTTGAGAATATAAATTCTTGGGGATTTCACAATGAGGTAAGTGATGAAATCTAGTTAGGCTTTAGCTCACATGAATTCCACTCATACTAGGTCACTGATGCGTAGTGAACCCCCAACCTAGGGCACATCTCCATGCATTTTTCATACCATTGCATCTACCACTGTCAATATTTATTTTCTTCTTTTCTCTTCTCATATATTCCTTGACATTGAAAGTTTTAATTATCATAAGAAAATTCTCCAATTCAAGGGATATAGCTCTTCATATCTTGTATATCTTTTATCCTTTGAAATTTTTCTATCCTTTCTTATCTTCTCCAAGACAAAGGATATACATTCCTTCTTCTATCTACACATCTATTTTTTGCTTACACTTTTCCTTCTTGATATTTCAATTGTTAAGATATCCTTGTGGGATAGGGTAGATACCACATGAATATCATTTATGGCATTCATACAACAACTGAATATCTTATGCACATCTCTTAGCTATTGAAATTTCAAAAAGGATACACACAATATTATTTACTTCTTGCTTCTTTCATCCTTCGTTCTCCCCTCTATATAACATATGTATATGAACACATATTTTTTGTTGTGTTTTGCTTTGCTCACTCATATTTTGAACATACCACATCCCTATTGGGTTACATTCATTTTGGTAAATCAATCAAACATTACACCCCACATATGAGATAACTTTATGGTCACGAAGTGAGCTCTAGCCTCCACATCAGGACATTTGTGAGCATACATACTAGCAGGTATCTCTCCACATAAACCATTAGTGAGCATCACACCCATAGTGGGTATTACTCCAAACTTGTTATTTTTAGCGATCATAACACCTTCACTTGATATCTTCATTACCACTCGTGAGAACTACACCCATAGTGGGTTTCGCTCCATCTGTAGCCATTTTAAAGCATACATCCTCACAAGGTTCCACTCCACTCCATCTTTTATTCTATTTTTTTCTTAGCTTATGATCATTTGATTACACTAACCCTTGGAGTTCTACATTGATTTAAATATCATGGTCTAAGCATATTTTTCTATTTCTTTGACCTTTTTTTTATCTTCTTATTCTTTTAAATTTTCTCTTTATTTTCCTTCTTTTCATCTGGAATGTTGCATTCCTTCTAAAACTCGATGGGGCACCCCAGTCGTAGAGGCATTAATATTATTAAGACCTCAATTAGCATACAATAATGACACCATTTTTGCACCATCCCTTCACCTAAACCAGCCACCCCTTTTGTTCTTATCAATTTTCACCCATAGGTGTCTACATATTTCTTTCATGTATTTACTAGGCCATAAATTCATCAAATAGGAGGCAATGTGTAGACATGGAAAATTGACCCATCAACATGAGTTATTTTCCCTTAGATCCCTAGGAATCCCTTCAAATTTTCTAAGTGCAAATTTGAGCCCTTTTTCTCCTTTGTTTAGCCTTTTTTTTCTTTAGCCTTACCAAATTCACACCCACCAAGTACGAGGTATGAATTTGGTAATCTTGGATTTTTCTCTCAAAAACCCTAGTCTTGCACTGATTCTTTATGATGTCGGCCCTTTCCATAGTTTAAGTTTTATTTTATTGCCTTTTCTAACTCTAAAACTCTTATAAATAGAAGTATTGGACTTCCTTTTTGCCCCAATTCTGATTGGATCTTGATCTATTTGATCTTTGGCAAAAGTGCTCTTGATTCTCTCAAGAAACATTGCTTTTGTATTTCTTTGTTACTTTACTTTTGTGCTTCTTGTGATTAGTTGTTTTTGGTGAACAAGTGGAGGAGTCTTGATGATGGGAGAGGTCTACCATTTTAGTTGCTACCTTCACTTTCTCATTGCTCCTTGCTTTCTCCATAGGCTAATCAAGTTTTTCTTGTGTTGTTAGTCTCTTTAGATCACTAATTTTTTATTTTACATTTTGAATATTAGAAAAAGGCTATGTATCAAATTCACACCTAGTCTATACACAAAGTAAATTTAGAGAGCCGAATTATCACCTACCCCTTACAGGGTATGTGTCATGACCCTCCCTAGCAGACTATTTGGCATAAATAAACAATGTATTAACCTATGACATGGTAATACCTAGTTTGGACAATTGAACCAACTATATTATGTTTCACTGATTTAGAAGGGCATGTTATCGCTAACATATTACCTAGTGTGTAGGATCAGGTACGCTCATAGATGAAGAAGGCAAAGGCATCCCACAAAAATGAGGGTACTTAAGATCAGGGGAAATTATGATAAAGGTACTCAAAGGTAACATAGATAGATATCTTCATATAGGTATGCATTATCGAAAGGGATAATCATCGACAACCGATCTCCTTGAGCCTTAGTTGATAGCCTAGTAGCTATCATAAATTCTTTGGCCGAGACAGGTGATTGGGTTGATGGAAATATTCCCTCTTTGTTGTTGTGTAAAATTGATTGCTCATTATCACATTACTTACTACATCATGGCTCAAATATGCAATGTTGGAATTAATAGGATAACATTTTATATTATGTATGTGTTTTCTTAAAGATAATCACTATTTTGGAAGTAATAATAAAACATTTTTTTTTTTTAAATAAAAGGTTGATTAAATTTAGATGATATTTGAGAATTCATTTAAATTAATGAGTTTTTAATTAAATGATAATTTAAAGCCTTGTAAAATTAACAATAAACTTTATTTAAATAGTTAAATTATATTTCATTTATACTAAATAAAATAGTTATTATTTCATTAATGATAGCGAAGTTTATGCTTGTAAGAAAAATAATCATATTTTAAATATCAATAAGTTGCACCTTTTAAAGGTATTTTAAATAAAAGTTTTAATAATATTAAAATAATTTAAAACTATTTTAAATATCCATCCTTGGCCAATGCGCTCTCATGGCCTAAAGGAGGGTTGTGTGCAGTATTTTTTAGTATCTCCACTAAATGGAGCTATTACCAGTTAAGGCAAAGCCTGCCTTGCCATCATGAGAAAGAATATAATAATGGAAAGGGGGCATTAAGGGCAGACGGAGCTCGAGGCTGCATGAGCTTCAAGGAAGAAGAGGGCGGTGGATGGATTACCTGGGAGGAAAAAGAAAGGGATTACTCAGAGGAGAAGAGAGATTAGGGGGAGGAGAAGGGATATTACGCAGAGAAGAGGAAGCACAGGTGATCTGTGAAGATGATGAAGTGGATTTTAGGAGCTGAAGGAACTAAGACACCAGAGGGAACAAGGTCGGATCTATTAAATTCGTGGTTATGCTTTTATTTAAACGTTGTGTAGCACTAGTTTAAATGGACTACATGTCATGTATTGAAGCTTTTCCTTGTTTTATGTTAGCGCTTCGTGGGGTTGGTTATAGGTTAGGATGTTGTCTTTGTTTTTAGAAAAAAAGGAAGTATGTTTATGGTTAATCCATTTATATCATCCTAGTTTTAAGTGTTGGTTGTTTGGTTTAGTTTGTGCTCTTTCATTGAAATGCCTTGCTTTCGATATACCAATATATTGGGCATTGCTCATTGATAGTGTATTTGAACCAAACTCTTTTCTCAATCATAGTTCTGTGTAGGTTAAGAAGTGTTTGTCTACCTTAAATCACCTGGAACTTTGGAGTATGATGCTTATTTTGAACCCAATGTTGGGAGGCACGATTGAGTGGTGCTCCTTCCTCACGTCTAGTGCATAATGGTAGTTCACCATGTGAAAGGGATAGTTGTTGCTTGTAGTGGTTTGTTTTGTTTTACCAAAGTCTATCTTCCTCAAAGAGAAACCCAACCTAAGCTTTGGTTATTATCATACTTTTAAAAATGTGATGTTTCTCCCTGGGGTTTGACCATCACCCGATGGACATAGAGTGACATCATGTGAGGACTCACCCCCTTCATGCATTAGTCGATAACGTTATGGCTGGCAAAATTTCATTTTGAGCCATGACTATTCTATTATCGAGATGCGTACCATGTGCTTTCATGGATAGAATCATCTCAACTACATGTGGATAGTTGATTTTCCTAGTCCTTTTATTTGAAAATTAGTGCCTTGTTATTCAATCACTGAAGAGAGAGAGTCAGGATTAGTTGTGTGAGCTAAACCTCCTAGTCATGGAGACTAGGGTGTCAATGGGTATCTGTGAGCTGGCCAATCCTTTGGCTGATGTTATGGGTATGTTATAAAGGGTTTTAAATGTTATTTAACTTAAGTAATATACTTTGTTCTAAAGGGTTTTAAATGTTATTTAATTTAAGTAATATACTCTGTTCTAAAGGGTTTTAAATGTTATTTAATTTAAGTAATATACCCTTGTTCTCCAAGAGTTTTAACTGATTAATATTTAAAATAATGAACTTGGTTTATGATTTTTTTATTTAACTAAAATTGTAGGGCTTAGTTAAATAAAATGTAAGAGGTGTTTTCAGGTGTTGAAATAATTATGCTCCAAGTTTTATTTTAAATAAAGGAGAGAGAATACTTTATAAATTAAAGTTTTTTGAGACTTTACTTTATAACTGAAAAGTGATTATTTATTTCTAGAATTATGATAAAGGAAAACTTTAATTTAGTAGATAAAATGAAATTTTATTTTAAAGGTTGAAGGTATGGGACTTTAGCTTTGTAAAATGAAAGATAATTTAAATAAGGAATTGTGTTGTAATTGCTTATCAAATTCGGGTTGAATGAAATTACAATGGTTCATTGAATTTAGATTGAGACCTTTTAATTTATGAAACTATAATTGTTTTAAGGATTGAAGGTATGGAACTTTAATGCTTTAAGACACATCTATATTTTATGGGATTAGACCTTGATCTAAGTAGTGCATGTTGAATTGCTCTCTAATGGAACCTGAGAGGTGAAAGTAAAAGTAAATGCTCTTTTATGATATTCAATATGCATTAGATGAAAAAAAACTAATTGAAATTGTATAGTTGCAATTTGGCAAAGTATATATTAAATGCATTTAGAGGAATGCCTATCCTGAACCATGAGTATCCTGATCCCCTACTACCACCAAATAATCGGTGGAAAGTAAAGGAGGAGCAAGGATGTCAATGGAACCAAAGTATAGGTAACTATTTTTATGTTGGTTTACTTATGCTCGATTATATTGAAGTTGTGGGGAGATATCCTTGATAAAATTGACATAATATTCTTGAAGTATGGAGGATTTGCCATACACGATTATTATAAATTAACTGATTAATGGTTTAGAGAAAAGTTCTTTTACTTTATTGATGCACATGGGTTACTTTATTTAATTGATTTTCTTTTTTTTGATGGTATTCCTTGTATTGTTACTTCCTCGTATTCTCTGTTTGTTTAATAATTACGATTGGATAGATTTAATTACTTAATGTATGTTTGTTTGTGTGCTAAATGACAAAAAATAATTGTGAGTTCTAGGGTGAACTTATAGGTGACCTAAGGGAATTAATACCCCCTTAGGGTGAACATAGATGACCTAACAAAATTAGTACCTCCTTAGGGTGAACATAGATGACCTAAGGGAATTGAGAACCCCTTGGGAAGATTAAAGACTAAGTTTCGAAAAGACTACATCTAATTTAAGATAGCTCATCGTGTAGATGAAATGGATAGATTAACTCATAATACTCATAGCATACCTACACATAATGATTTGTGTATGGTATGGTGATGCATGTATACCTTAGATTGAACTGAAGATGATAAATCTAGCTCATCAAGAGTGATGAGATAGATAGACTTATTTGCAGTAACATATGGTGCACCTACACATATGGGACTTGTGTTAGGGTACCTTGTGATATGTAGCTTTCAAAAAAACTTAGGGTATTCAAACCTTACGTAAAAATTAGCTTGGTTAGGGATTTATGAATGGTTCATGAATCTCTCTCCTTAGTTTAAAAAAAACTTGTCCTATTTTTGTATTTTTTCTTTTTGTGTATTTTTGGGTCATTACATTTGGTATCAAAGCTCTAGGTACAAGGGTATAGAGCTTCTATGTGTGCTAAATGGAAATAGATATTTCCAATGAAGACTTGATTAAAGTATAGGCTAAATCTGGGATGATCTAGAATACCCTATTTGTTATAATCTGACAGGAATTAACCCCAAAGGAGAGTGGATGTTAGGATACATTAGTATGGGCTTCGGTATCAATGACATATCCTAGCCTGGGATATTACCCTAATTATATTATTAATGCATCTAGTAGGAGAACTCTATATTATGGTTTGGATTAGAGATACAGCTTAATATGAAATTGTAATCTAATCTTCTTCTCTTGGATGAAACCAAGTTAAGATGCCACTTAAGACCAAAATAGGGAGGCCTACACCTAGACAAACTTGAAAAAGTAATGTTGAATAAGAAAACCAGGATGGGGGACTGATAAACCCCAATAAGGAGGTAGAATACCTCATTGCTACGATTTTTTCTATGCAGGATCAAATAAGACAATTGTGGGAAACTACTATGAACCATAATTCGCAAGCCAGAGGCTCAGAGGGTTGGTCCAGATAGTGGACTAACTACAGAACAAGTACAAACCAGAGCCTTGGTGGAAAATAAAATATCTAGGGACATGAAAAACATTAGTATATACAAGTTTTATGGGGAGGGCAAAGCAGATGCAGCGAAAGCATGGCTAAGAGAAGCAGAGGTTCACTTTGTAGTAAAAGGTTATTCATCAAGAACCCAAACACTTAGGGCCACAATCAATCTATAAGTGTTGCTCTAGAATGGTGGGAAATCCACAATGAGGAAACTAATATTGAACCTATTGACACTCCATGGGAAGAATTTATAAACATATTTAATAAAATATTCCTAACAAATTATTTCTACACCTTAAAGTTTAAGGAGTTTGCTAGTCTGAAACAAGGAACCAGCATAGTGGAGGTATACTACAAAAAGCTGGTAAGATTGTTTAAGTATGTACCTATTTATAATGAGAAAATGTGGGTTCACAAGTTCACTCATGGGTTGGAGTCTAGGATAAAGCATGATGTAGACATACAGGAGCCTAAGTCATTGCAAAAGATGTATGACCTAGAAAAGAAAGCAAAGTCACACTTCTGTTATAAATATGGCACCTTACCTGAGCAAGATCATAAGGAACTAAAGAAGAGGAATAGTGATGGATATGTAAAATGGGAGTCCAATGAAAGGCTAAGAACCCCCAGAATCTTGAGAATAAATTTAATGGAAACTAGAAGAAGTTTAAAAATAACTTTCGCAAGAAGGATAACAGACCCAATAATACTAAACCTCAACCATAGAAGTTACAAAATCCAGTTCCAACAGTTAATACAGGGTACCAAAAACTTGAAAAATAGTAAGCACCCAAGGAAGTATGCTACAATTTTTGGGGAGCTCATTATTATAATTAGTATCCATATCGAGCGGAGACTAGCATAGCTAATGCAAAAGAAAAGGAACCAGAATATTGTATCTATACCACAACCAAATAGCAAAAGCTAGAGGAACAAGCCACTGCATTTCTTGTAAAAGGTAAGGTTTTTATAAACAAGTAAGCATTTTGATATATAGTGAAGCCACTAACAGTTTTATTTCTCCTAGTCTAGCAAGGACTACGTCAAAAAGTCCAGGATATTTGGATCAAGGGTGGAAGTTTGAGTATGGTTTTGGGTAAACCTACTTGGTAAACCAGTGTTATCCTATGGCAGAAGTCATTTTATCTAATGGGACCATGAGATGTTGTTTATATGTAGCTTCTCTACATATCTTTGATGTGATCCTAGGGATGGATTGGCTACAGGCTCATAAAGCCTTGGTCAATTTTCAATATCAGTGGATTGAGTATTGAGAAGAAGGTGGTAGGAGACTAGAGATTCATAGTGAACAAGGGACGTATAAACCTCAAATGTTGTCAGCTATGCAATTGAAAAAAAAACTAAAGAGATGGGGAATAGTGTATGTAGTAAAAATTAATGAAGTGGAAGAAGATAATAAAAGAGAAGTATTAAGACAACATCCAATTTTACAGGATTTTAGAAATGTATTTCCAGAGGACTTACCTGGACTACCTCTTGTATGGTAATTTGACTTCACAATTGATCTAATGACAAGATCCAAACCTATTCATAGATCCTCATATAGGATGAATCCTATTGAAATGCAAGAACTAAAGGTCCAATTGCAAGGGTTATTAGAGAAGGGGTTGATAAAACCAAGTGTGTCACCGTGGAGTGTATCGGTTTTGTTCATGAAAAAGGACGGTTCTTTAAGATTGTGTATAGATTATAGGATGCTAAATAAGGCTAAAATCAAGAATCGATAACCCCTACCTAGGATTGAATATTTGTTTGACCAACTAAAATATATCAATGTGTTCACTAAGATCAATCTAAAATCAGGGTATCACTAGTTAATAATACGTGAGGAAGACACTCATAAGACAAAATTTAAGACTAGGTATGGGCATTATGAGTTTACAGTTCTTCCCTTTGAACTGAATAATGCCCCAACTGCATTCATGAACCTAATGAATAGCGTGTTTAGAAGACACTTGGACTAGTTTGTCCTGGTATTCCTAGATGATATCCTTATATAATTGTAGAATAGATAAGAGTACGATAAACATCTCAGGATCATGTTAGAATTACTGAGGAGAAATCAATTATATGGAAATCTAGCTAAGAGTGAGTTTTATGTTCTAAAGGTATGATATCTTGGACATATAATATCAGAAAAATGAATTTTTTTGGATCCAAAAAAGATAGAGGCTATCCTAAATTGGCCATCCCTACTAATGTGACTAAATTACGAAGCTTCATGGGGTTAACGGGATACTATAGATGTTATATAAAATATTAATCCAATATAGTTGGACCAATAACTAACCTTCATAAGAAGGGAAAGAAATTCACTTGGTCAAAAAAGTGTGAAGTTGTCTTTGTATTATTAAAGCATAATCTTGCTACCGCTTCGATACTAAAGGTTCCCATCCCACAAGGGGACTTTTCATTATGCACAAACACATCATTGGAAGGGTTAGGAGGGGTACTCTCTCAAGAGGAGTTAGTAGTAGCATATACTTCAAGGAAACTCAAAAAGCGTGAAGTTAATTATTCTACACATGATTTAGAGCTGGCGATAGTGGTGCTTACTTTGAAGATTTGGCACCACTACTTGGTGGGAAGACCCTTTGAATTAAAGATAGACCATCAAAGTCTATGGTATATATTCACCCAACCTATACTCAATGCGATACAAAGGAGATGGGTTGAATTTCTCGTTGAGTATGATTTTGAGATTGAGTACATAAAAGGAAAGGAGAATAAAGTAGTTGATTCTTTGAGTAGAATAAAATATATAACAGCCATAACTAAAATTCACATGGACCTGATGGAACGAGTGAGACAGAAGCAATATCAGGATGAGTATTTCCAAGAAATTTGAGTTAATATGAATAGAGATCCTAAATTAAATAAGGAATTTAGTATGAAATATGAATTTTTGTGTTCTAAGGGAAGGGTCATCATACCAAAAATGGGAGATTTAAGGAACTTGATAATGCAAGAAGCCCATAGATCTCCTTATTCTGCTCATTCGAGAGGAGCCAAAATATGAGAAAAAATGAAAAGGATATTATTTTGGGTAGGAATGAAGAAGTACATCATGGATTATGTTGCTTGATGCCTCAACTATCAGAAAGTTAAGGCAAAACACCAACATCCTGTAGGAAAACTATATTTGCATGATATACCTATGCAAAAATGGTAGGTTATATCCATGAATTTTATAGTAGGTTTACCCAAAACTCAATACCAACATGATGCCATATTTGTGGTGGTTGACAAATTGATTAAGGTTTCCAATTTTATATCGAGGAATACCAAGGACGATGCCCAAGTGGTGGTTAGCAAATTTTTCAAAGAGGTATTTTGGTTGCACGTATTTCCTAAGGTGATTATCTCATATAGAGACTCCAAATTCACTTTTGAATTTTGGAAATCCCTACATAGTGCAGTTAGTATGAAATTAAATATAATTTCAGCATACCACCCTAAGACATATGGTCAAACAAAGTGGGTAAACCAAGTACTAGAATATATGCTTCGCATGTATTGCATGGATCATAAGTCTCATTGGGAAGATTGTCTACCTTTGGTAGAGTTTACCTACAATAATGGATATCACTCCTCACTAGGTATGGCACATTTCAATGCCTTTTATGGTTGAAAGTGTAGAACACCATTGTCTTGGGATAACCTAGAAGACCAAGTTGTGATTGGGCTATAAATGGTCAGTGTAATGGAATGTCAGCTAAAGGAAATTAGGCAAAGGCTTAAAGAAGTTACGAATAGGTAGAAGAGTTATACAGATCTAAAAAGGACTCCAAGAGAGTATTCTATTGGAGATAAGATATTCTTAAATGTTAATCCAAATAAAAGTGCTATCAAATCCATGAAGTTGGATCCACATTTTGTGGTGCCCTTTAAGATCATAGAAAAGATCAGTCCAATTGCATATCGCCTTGCATTACCATATAATCTATCCACAATCCATGACACCTTCCACATGTCCTTGCTTAGGAAATATGTTGCTGACCCTGAACATATGTGGGATGTTTCTAATTTGTATATGGAAAATCCGAAGGCCATTGAAGTACTACCAGTGAAGATTCTTGAGTTTCGTTCTAAGTCTATGCGAGAATCGAACTCTTGAGAAATGTAAGGTCTAGTTGGACCAGTTCTCTGAGAAAAATGCCACTAGGAGAAAGTGGAGGTTATGCAAAAATATTTTTCCTTTTTGTTTGAAGCTATATAATGTAATAATTGTTATTTTCTATCAAAACCAAAATAAACTGGAAACACCGAGGATGATATTTAATTCTAATTGCTAGCAGGTGAGGATTTCATGACCCTCCCTAGTGAACTATTTGGCATAAAGAAACAATGTATTAACCTATGATGTGGTAATACCTATTTTAAAAAATTGAACCAACTATATGATTTTTTGTTGATTTAGAAAGGTATTTTATCGCTAACATATTGCCTAGTGTACAAAATCAGGTACGCTTGTAGATGGAGTAGGTAGAGGCATCCACTATAAATGAGGGTACTTAAGATCAATGGAAATAATGATAAATGTACTCAGAGGTAACATGAATAGATATTTTCATATAGGCATGCATTATCGGAAGGGATAATTATCGACAACCGATCACCTTGAGACTTAGTTGATAGCCTAGTAGCTATCATAAACTCTCTGGCCGAGATAGGTGATTGAGTTGATGTAAATATTCCTCTTTGTTGTTGTGTCAAATTTATTGCTCATTATAACATTACTTACTACATCATGGCTTGAATATGCAATTTTGGAATTGATACGAGAACATTTTGTATTATGTATGTGTTTGCTTAAAGAAAATCACTATTTTGGAAGTGATAATAAAACATATTTTTTAAAAATAAAAGGTTGATTAAATTTAGATGATAATTGAGAATTCATTTAAATTAATGAGGTTTTAATTAAATGATAATTTAAAGCCTTTTAAATTTAAGGATAAAATTTATTTAAATAGTTAAATGAAAGTTCATTTATACTAAATAAAATAGTTATTATTTCATTAATGATAGCGAAGTTTATGCTTGTAAGCAAAATAATCATATTTTAAATATCAATGAGTTACACCTTTTAAAGGTATTTTAAATAAATATTTTAATAATATTAAAATATTTTAAAACTATTTTAAATATCCATTCTTGACCAATGAGCTCTCGTTGCCTAAAGGAGGACTGTGTGCAATATTTTTTGGGATCTCCATTATATGGAGCTAAAACCAGTTAAGGCAAAGTTTGTCTTGCCATCATGAGAAAGAAGATAAGAATGGAAAGGGGGCATTAAGGGTGGATGGAGCTCGAGGTTGCATGAGATTTAAGGTAAAGCTTACCTGGACATCATGAGAAAGAAGATACTAATGGAAAGGGGGCATTAAGGGTGGACGGAGCTCGAGGTTGCATGAGCTTTGAGGAAGAAGAGGGTGGTGGATGGATTACCTACGAGAAAAAAGAAAAGGATTATGTAGAGTAGAAGAGGGATTAGGGGGAGTAGAAGGGATATTACATAGATAAGAGGAATCACGGGCGATCTGTGAAGATGGTGAAGTGGATTTTAGGAGCTGAAGAAACTAAGCCACCAGAGGGAACAAGGTTGGATATATTAAATCCGTGGTTATGCTTTTATTTAAACGCTATGTAGCACTGGTTTAAACTGACTACCTGTCATGTATTGAAGCTTTTCCTTGTTGTTTTTTAGTGCTTCATGGGGATGGTTATAGGCTAGGATGTTGTATTTGTTTTTAGAAAAAAAGGAAGTATGTTTGTGGTTAATCCATTTATATCATCCTAGTTTTAAATTATGGTTGTTCGGTTTAATTTGTGCTCATGCACTGAAATACATTGCTTTAGATAGTCCAATCTATTGGGCGTTTCTCATTGGTAGCGTATTTGAACCAGAATATTTTCTTGACCATAGTTCTGTGTAGCTTAAGAGGTGTTTGTCTGCCTTAAATCACCTGAAACATTGGAGTATGATGCCTATTTTGAACCCAGTGTTGGGAGGCACGATTGAGTGGTGCTCCTCCCTCATGGCTGGTGCACAATGGTAGTTCACCATGCAAAGGGGATAGTTGTTGCTTGTAGTTCTTTGTTTTGTTTTACCAAAATATATCTTCCTCAAAGCGAAACCCCACCCAAGGTTTGGTTGTTATCATACTTTTAAAAAGGTGATCTATCTTCCTGAGGTTTGACTATCACCCAATGGACATAGAGTGCCATCGTGTGAGGACTCACCCCTTCATGCATCATTCAATAATGCTATGGCCAGTAGAATTTCATTTTGAGCCACGACTGTTCTTTTGCTGAGATGCGTACCATGTTCTTTAATGGGCAGAATCATTTCAACTGCACGTGGACAATTGGTTCACCTAGTCCTTTTATTTGAAAATTAGTGCCTTGTTATTCAATCCCTAAAGAGAGAGAGAGAGAGTCAGGATTAGTTGTGTGAGCTAAACCTCATAGTCATGGAGACTAGGGTTTTGATGGGCATCTGTGATCTGGCTAATCCTTTGGCTGATGTTATGGGTATGTTCTAAAGGATTTTAAATGTTATTTAACTTAAGTAATATACTCTATTCTAAAGGGTTTTAAATATTAATTAATTTAAGTAATATACTCTATTCTAAATGGTTTTAAATGTTATTTAATTTAAGTAATATACCCTTGTTCTCCAAGAGTTTTAACTGATTTCTATTTAAAATAATGAACTTGGTTTATGATTGTTTTATTTAACTAAATATTTAGGGCTTAGTTAAATAAAATTCAAGAGGTGTTTTCAGGTGTTGAAATAATTATGCTCCAAGTTTTATTTTAAATAAAAAATAAATAATAGTTTATAAATTCAAGTTTTTTGAGACTTTACTTTATAATTGAAAAGGGATGATTTATTTCTAGAATTATGGTAAAGGAAAACTTTAATTTAGTAGATAAATGGAAGTTTTTTTTTAAAGGTTGAAGGTATGGGACTTCAGCTTTGTAAAATGAAAGGGAATTTAAATAAGGAATTATGTTGTAATTGCTTATCAGATTCAGGTTGAATGAAATTATAATGGTTCATTGAATTTAGGTTGAGACCTTTTAATTTATGAAACTATAATTATTTTAAGGATTGAAGGTATGGGACTTTAATGCTTTAAGACACATCTAGATTTGATGGGGTTAGACCTTGATCTAAGTAGTGCATGTTGAATGGCTCTCTAAAGGAACCTGAGAGGTGAAAGTAAAAGTAAAGACTCTTTTATGATATTCACTATTCATTATATGACAAAAAAAACTAATTGAAATTGTATAGTTGCAATTTGGCAAAGTAAATATTAAATTCATTTAGAGGAATGCCTATCCTGAACCATGAGTATCCTGATCCCTTGCTACCACCAAATAATTGGTGGAAATCAAATGAGGAGAAAGGAGGTCGATGGAACTAAAGTATAGGTAATTTTTTTTATGTTGGTTTAATTATACTCAATTATATTGAAGTTGTGGGGAAATATCCCTAATGAAATTTACGTAATATTCTTAAAGTATGGAGGATTTGCCATACACAATTATTATGAATTAACTGATTAATAATTTAGATAAAGGTCTGAGGGCCTGGTTCAACGGTCAAAGCGCTTCTTTCAGAGCAGGGAGATCGTGGTTCCAATCCCTCGGGCCTCGCTGTACTGTTATTCCTGTTCTCTCGTCCAGGAGCGGGTAGCGGCGTAAAAGGTTCAATCCGGTGGGGGCATGGTGGTATAGGGGGCGGTTTGCGCGAGGTATCTCGGTGGCAGGCTTCTGGGGGTGGACTGCGCAGATGACTGTGGCGGCTTTCTGGCTGGCTGGCCTGGACTCGTGGCGGCTATCCGAGTCCACCATGTAAAAAAAAAAAAAAAAAAAAAAGTACTTTTACTTTATTGATGCACATGGGTTACTTTATGTAATTGATTTTCTTTTGATTGATGATATTCCTTGTATTGTTACTTCCTCATTGTATTCTTTGTATGTTTAATAATTATGATTGGATAGATTTAATTACTTAATGTACGTTTTTTTGTGTGCTAAATGACAAAAAATTAATTATGAGTTCTAGGGTGAACTTAGAGGTGACCTAATTGAATTAAGACCCCATTAGGGTGAATATAGATTACCTAAGGGAATTAATACCCCCTTAGCATGAGCATAGATGACCTAAGGGAATTGAGAACCACTTGGGAAGATTAAATACTAAGTTTTGAAGTCTACATCTGAGTTACGATAGTTCATCGTGTAGACAAAATGGATAGCTTAACTTACAATAATCGTAGTGTACCTACACAATGATTTATGTATGGTATGGTGATGCGTGTATACCTTCAATTTAACTGAAGGTGATAAGTCTAGCTCATCAAGAGTGATGAGATAGATAGACTTATTTGCAGTAACATATGGTGTGACTACACATATGGGACTTGTGTTAGGGTACCTTGTGAGATGTAGCTTTTAGGAAAACTTAGGGGATTCAAACCTTAGGTAAATAGTAGCTTGGTTAGGGGTTTATGAATGGTTCATGAATCTCTCTCCTTAGTTTAAAAAAAAACTTGTCCCATTTTTGTATTTTTCTATTTGTGTATTTTTGGATCATTACAGCATGAATTTGGTTACTAGGGCTTAGGGGTAAGTTTTTTCTCCCAAAAAACCCTAGCTCACTGCTTGCATAGTTCACTTTTATCATATTCTTTTTGTCTATACAATTTCATGTTTTTCATATCTTGTTTTGTTTATTTCAAAGGTCAACAATTACTTTCATTTTCAAACAATCGTCTAAAAGTACCAAGAGGGCTTGACTACTATGCCTACAAGCTTAGTCATATAATAGCCTAAGTAGGCCCCCAAACACTAATCAATGTTTCTAAGGGTTTTTAAGTTGTTTTATAGGTTTTGAAGCTATCAAAAATTTTGGGGTACAATTTTAGCTAGGATCAACCATCAGGTGAAATAAGTGTTCGATATATCTTTTAGGTTGTTTGTTGTTTGCATTTCATTTCTATTTTTTGTATCTAAAAAGAAAAGTGTTTGTTTCTATTTCTAGGCATAAAAGGAGAAAGAGCATATAGTTTTACATTTAGGTTAAATATGTTTGTGCATTCTCTTGAACCCTTGCTTGAAAAATAAAAGGTTTACTTTCTTGCAAATCTAGGGTTAGTCTTCATTCAAATAAAGAATCATTCTAGGAATAGCTCTTTGTTTGCTTGCATTGTTGTTTTGTCCTACATTATTATTCTTTAATTCTCTATAGCTTAGATCTTAGTAAGACCAAAAATAGATGCTTGTTCAAATAAACACAAAAATCCTTCCATATCAGACTTGGAATGAGTCCTTAAACCGATCCTAGTGAACCCTTAAATTCCCCAAGCCCTTGAGTGCAGAGGAAATACAACATCCCCGTGATCACCTAGGCTCCCAATGGATCCATTGAGAATCATACATGTTGGCCAATTTTTTCCCCTCTACACTTGGGTTACATCATTTTAACCATAAGAAGATAAATTATTTTGATTCGTTGACCCAAAATCTATTCTCCAAAATCTACCTCTTTTCTCTGATTTGCTTTTCTTCCTAGCGATAATTACTTGGTGGAACCTTGCTTGCTTATTGGTAATTCATTAACACATGGATAATTTATTGGTATGTTTTGATGGATCGCCAAAAAATTTACAAGTCTTTGGTCATCAATATTTCCTTTACAAAATTGGGCCTTGACCAACAACTCATGAATGCCTCAACTTATTCAAAAATTGACTCCAACCTTTTATTGTTGAATACTTCCACCTATTATGCCATGAATTTCCCTGCTTGTGTTGTCAATTCTTGATTTTGAAGCAATGGTAGTACCTAGGTACTATAACTAAAAAATTAAGGTCATTTTTATTATAAATATTATTATGAATAATATAAAATATTTTGTAGTTACTTGATAAACTCATGAGTTATGTTACCTTATTAATTTATTAAAATATTCGTCTAGATTTAAAATTAAAAAATAAATTACTTAAACCTTATTAATTCGTTAAAATATTCATCTAGATTTAAAATTGAAAATATATTACTTACATTAAGTATTTTGTACTTAAAAAATCAAGCACATAATTAATAATAGAGAACTACAATGATACTCACCTTAAACCTTAAAAATATTATAATGAAAGCAACTCATTTATTTTACTTTTTATGAAATTAAATTCTTACAACTTTAAAAATTATATACAATGAAGTGTCATTCTCTATGTTTTTGTCATTACATGAACACTTAATCAGATATGTGACCATTGTAGATATATTAATGATTTATTATTATTATTTTAATAAGCTATGTTTGGCTTCTATTGGGGGCCACTCCCATTAAAATAACAATGTATTACATTGCTATCAAGTTAATTAAACCATATCCAACTTGTCTTTTTATCAAATATATTCTTCATTTTTCTTTCTATCAAAGATATTTATCATTTTCCTCAAATTGCTATATTTTTGCAATAAAATTTTTAATTTCATTTTTATTCAAATATGAAATCTATCATTTAATTACTTTCTAAAATATTATGTTTTCCAAGATGAGAAACAACACTACAAATGACTAAAATATTTGTTACTATATTTTCATATATAAATAGGTTTGCTATAAGGTTTTATTAAAATATTATATTAATATGATCATAATGTAGTAAAAATTTCTTGAGTCTTGAATGATGGTTTGTGGAAGATCTACTAGGGTTTCTACAGTGCGATCGTCATTGCATGTTGAAGCCTCGGTAATATGGAATAGATATGAAATGTAGGGCTTAGGTCAGGCTCTCTTTGTATCCAACACTATTCAAAAAATTATAAGTTATTTTTATTTTTTGTATCTTATCACATAAAGAACACTGATTAAAACCACTTTCTACCTATTCATGGCTATTGGTGAAGGCCCTTCAAGGGTTACCCCTTTGTCACCTTCTCCCAAGTGATATTTTGCAGATACAGTGAGAGAAAGACAAGAAATAGAGGATGAATCTTTGAGCAATAATACCTCAAAATCCATCTTCTCTGTTATAGCCAAGAAGTAAAATTTCATAGGGGCAATTAAAGGCACCAATAAAAAATTATTAATATTTAAGCACAAGCCCATAAGATTATGCAAGAAAAAAAAAAAAGAGAAGGAACTGGAACAAGTGAGGTGAAATGGATGTTTACCCCAAATAGACTCTACCCTTGTTCTAGAGATAGTTGAGGAACTAATTGCTAAGGATATTGTCTATAGATCCAACCATGCATTTATTTGTAATTTATAGATCTAAGACCCTCAAATAGGTTCCTTTATAATTGGGTCTAAAAACATTAGGACCCTCAAGGGGAATTTGAATTTTTTATCCTACTTAATGGTTATTTTAAGGTATAATTCATTATACCTATATATAGAGATAAGACTTTTTATGGGGGTCTTATCAAATTTGTCTAACGAGTCTTTTCATGTAACCTTGGAAGCCAGCTTTTGACCCATGGATTGAGCCATCTATAGTGCTCATCTGGCTCAAACTATTTGCCCCTACCCCTAGAATTTTGGATGGATGGAATCCTCAAGATGATAGATGATATTTTGGAAACCTACATAGGGTAGTCTAGAGAAATAGTAGAAGGGATATTGGTAGTATTCACTAGAATTTGTATTGAGATAGATTTGGGTAAACCACTTTTGATTGATATTGAGCTAATGGTGGCGAGGATTTCCTAGAGGCAACAGATGGATTATGAATAAATCCCTTTCATATGCAAAACATGTCATGAATATGGTCACCTAGTGATACAATATCCAAAAATAATAATGATGGTCAAAAAATAATGTCAATCAAACTCAAGAACTACAATCTCATCAACAAAAAAGGAAAATCAAGAAATTTTCCAAACCATATCAAGGATAAATGTAAAATTTAGCATGCAAGATAGAGGAAGAAGTAAACCAAAAGTAGATAACCCAAACAACCACTCAAATGGAAGAGCCCCATCAAACAAATATGAGCTCCTTAGGCTCGATGATCCAATTGATAAAGAAGTCTTGATAGTGTTTCCTCTACCTCTCAATCTAGATCCATCCATATTCAAACCCTCCCTCCCTTCCAAAATCTAAGGATTTCAATCCAATAGAGTTAGTTGACCCCAACCAGTTACTTTGTTCCCCTACCAATAATCTACATTATTTGATTTTTTCTATATTGATCAAGTGAATCCTCATATTCCATCTCTACCCCATGATTGGTCTAAGGTCATTATGATCCACAACTAGGACCATAACCAACCATAGGATGTGATTATGGGACTTGTTAAGAAAAATAGAGAAAAACCAACTCTCGAGATCAACCAAATTGAGAAGAGATAGAAGAATACAACTTTGTAGGGAGTAGGAAGAAAATAAAACAAAGAAAATATTCAACAACAAGGAGAACAACTAAGAGAAACTGGATTGGTCAAGACAATAGCGACTTTATACAACATTGATTCCTAATTATAGTACACATGTAATATGAGGGGACTCAATGGTTACCCTATACAATTGGTCATCACAAGAATGCTACTAGAAATCAATCTAGATGTTATGTTACTACAGGAAGCCAGAACCTATCTCAAAAAAATAGAACCATATCAAGTAAAAATTAGAAGCAGTATGACTACACGTCCCAATCCTCCCAGGGATTTTTAGGATGCTCTCTAATCATGTGGCATAGGTATACTTTCTATAAAATCATCTCAATAGCTTCCAAAGTTATTATGATAAGACTTTAGAATATAAATACAAGAGACATATGGATGATTATTAACATATATGGAATGAAGAATGTTAGAGATCATAAAATCCAATGGAAAGCAATTTAGGATATTAGAGAAACCTATCCAAAGGACATTTGGATAGTGGGTGGAGATATAAATGCTAAAATATTGATAAATGATCAAGAATAGGGAAGAGCATAGTTGAATGACAAGGACATACTTCTCATCACCCAAGCAGATCAACTAGAGCTTATTGTCATTCCTCCTCTAGGTTGTACAAATACTTGGACAAGCAAGAGGAAATATGGGAACATAATAAAATTTAGGTTAGATAGATTCCCAGTAGGAGAGGAAGCATTGTATCGATGGTAATGTCAATCAGATATTCTTAATCATCCAGTCTTCGATCACTTCCTAGTTAGTCTATCCATAGACAAAAGAAGCACAATTGTAAAAGATATTTTAGATTTGATAATTTTTTGCTTCAAAATGAAGACCTTCTATATTTGATCCATTAATGGTGGTAGCAAGGGAAACCATCCCATGGGACAACCTAATTCTAACTCCACTTACAACTCAAGCACATAAGACAAAACTTGAAATATTGGAGTTGGATCCAACACACTAACTTTTAAAATTAATAGGCAGATATCATAGTATAAATACAAGAGGTAGCCACCAAAATGAGGGATGAGGTAGGCATTCAAAGAGCTTATTTCTCAAGAGGAAACCTTTTTGAATAAAGAGAAGAATATAGACCAAAAGGAAGAAGTTTATTGAAAATAAAGGGTATGGATAAAATGGTTGCGAGAGGGAAATTGGAATACAAAATTCTTCCACTAATCTATAATTGCTCACAATATTCATAACTGGATGGATGCTCTTCTTGATGACCAAGGTTCTAAACATGATACTATCCCAAGTTTACAAGAAATAGCTAATATTTTCTTTAGTACTTTGTTTACTATAGATCCAAACTTTTCTCCAACCTACCATCAGGAGATCATAGATAGTATCCCAATTTTTAGTCTCCCAATACCAAAATGAGGAACTTATCAAGGAAATCACTACTTAGGAAGTCAAATCAATTATTTTAAGTGTGTAAACTATAAAATCAATTGGAATGAATGGTATTCCTATCAAATTATTTAAAGTTTTTTGGGATACAATAGTAGAAGATGTTACAAAAGCATTAGAAGAGATCATATCCAAGAGTTAGATCCTTAAAGACCTCAATCACATCCACCTAGATTTCATCTTGAAAGGTGAAAACATTGAGAAAATTGTAAACTTCCACTCCATTGCTCTTTGCAATATGATCTACAAAATCCTCACCAAGTTGATGGTAAAAAGGCTTAAAAAATCCTTCTAGCAATCATATCTCCTAAACAAGGAGGATATGTGCAAGGAAGACAAATTCTATATGGCATCATCTTGGCTCAAGAATATTTCCACGCTCTCATCAAGAAATATAATAAAGGAATGTTCCTAAAAATTCATCTATCCAAAGCTTATGATAGGGTCAGATAGGACTTCATGGTCAAAATCCTTGAAAAAATTAGTTTTAGAAGAGAATGGATTTTGTGGGTGCTAAATTATGTCTCATCAACTTCCTTCTCAGTCCTCATAAATGGAGTTCCATCCCACCTCTTCCATTAGTTTTAGAAGAGAATGGATTTTGTGGGTGCTAAATTATGTCTCATCAACTTCCTTCTCAGTCCTCATAAATGGAGTTCCATCCCACCTCTTCCAAGCATCCCAGGGGATCAGACAATGATAGGAACCAAGGGTTCCTAGCACAATAATTTAATAAATGAGAAATAAATAACATTAAAATAAATAGAATCACTTTTAGATACAAATCACCTTTTGCATTGGTTTGGGAAATCCCTCCAATGGGTCTAAATAATATATGTTTTTATATTTCATGGATACCTCGAATGATAGAATTGTATAATGTCTTATACCCATTCTAGGGTTATGAGTGAAAAGTCGCAATGCTTACCTAACCCTAATATTATAATATAATAATTAATTTATAATTAATTATTATATTATTTATTATTCTAACCATAAAATATGAAATATATTATTATATTATTATTAATAATTAAGGTTAGGATAGGATCCTAACTTTCCAACCCTCTCCAAAAAAATATTTGTCGTCAAAGGTTGGAACTTTATTTTGGAGCGCTCAAAAAGTGTGCAAATGGTCTTTTGGAAGTAATGGAAGTATTTTCAATACTGTAAGTTTTTAACTCTTTCTTCTATGCAGTCAATAGTCTCTTTTGGAAGTAATGGAAGTATTTTCAATACTGTAAGTTTTTAACTCTTTCTTCTATGCAGTCAATAGCCTCTTATTAATATGCTCTTTCATATATTCACATGTTGTGAACTATGGTCATCCACCTGTTTAAAAATCACTCGTTGAGAACAAAGTTTTCTAAAAGCCTGTGAATTAGATTTCTATACATGGAAATGGTGTTGTGCATACGATATAAAAGGAAACTTCCAGTCTTGTCATCTGGTCCAATCTAAAGTCTGAGTACACAGCTGTAACAAGTGAATTTGTACCTTCTTGAAGACCTTTCCAAAATTATTTTTTTTAAACTTCGTATAACCACGTAATTTTAAAATCTCATTGAAATGATATTAACCAATATTTACAAAAGAAGTCTCTTAATATTTCGCTTGATTATTCCACATGGCATATTGTGAAAATCTATTTGTATTCTGATCTGTTCCTCTGTAGTAGCAATATTTCAATTATACACTTGAATTTTGTAATTATACACTTAAATTTTGTTTTAAGGTACTTTTTTTTCTTTTTTGACCTGGACCAAAAATGCACCTCCTCTACGTAAAGGAAATGATGAATATGTTCAAGTGTTCGTAGGCTTCTACTTGTGCTAGTTAGATTACTTGAGCTTTACAGGCAATGCATTTAAAAATTTTGCTACTGTTACTTTAACATTTTCATCAATAAGAAGAAGTTGTACCTGCAGTTTCTTGCACTCCTCCTATGCAGCCTCAAACTCCTTTCCAGGTTTAAGACCAATAACTCGTAAGTTAGGATATGGCACAGCAAGGTAAAAATGAAGAAGCTGCTTGAGAGGACTTCTAGGAAATTGCCCTTGGTTTTGGAATGTGATACTCATTTGCATTAGCCAAAAAGTTACATACGCTTATCCATACCCGGCTCACTGCATCTCTTATCTCGTATTCAATATTTTGTTGTTTTGATGTGGCTATCAACTGAACATTACACATTTCCAGTTTGGAAGATCCTTTTCTATTATAAAAGAGAAATTGGTTATCTTGTCAGAACATTCAATAATAAAACAAACTATAGCGGTATTGGATGATTAAATGTGCGAAAATAGACTATAGCGGTATTGGATGATTATTGCTTGATTTAATATAGTGCCAGGTCATAACAGAGGGTGATTGTAACTGCACTACCACACAGCGAACTACTCGTGTAGTTGTTCTTTTCAAAATTAAATAATACCACTATTATTGCCATGTCATTATGCATATCAGTTAATCTCAATGTCCTCCCTTCATATCACTTAAATGAGACTCTTAACAACAACTGATATGTATGAACGTACAAGCTGATATTTTGGTTAAGAACAAGATGAACATAATTGGTTAAATATAAAGCATCTATAAACGTAGTGAGCTTCAAGTTTATTGTATTAATAAACTGTTTTATTGTTTTTTTTTCTTAAAAGTATAGAATGTTCACCATAAGATATTGAATAAAATGTTCCACCACTTTCATTTTTTATATTTTCTAAAATCTGACGTTGCTTTTATGTGGAAGAGAATCATCTACCACCTGTTGTAGGTTGGTAGTCCACATAAGAAATCTATTACCACCTCTGGGGTGAAGTGTTTGTTGGATGATGAGGTTGTTATTATAGGCAAAAAAAAAACCACAGTCATGCAACCAAGGATCTATTTGATTCCATTGCAGCAGGCAACTATCCCAAATGGAAACTCTTTATCTAGACAATGGATCCCTGAGATGAGCATAAATATGATTTTGATTTGTATGATGTCTCATGGTGCTCAACAAGAACATTGATAATTTCTTTGTCGAAAATGAGCAGCTTGCATTTTGCCCTGCCCTAATAAACACTGACGATAAACTATGCTTGGAATTGCAGGTGAACTATTTCCCCTCGAGGTTTGATCCGGTGTGGTATGCTGAGAAATTTCCCATTCCTTCGTATTCTTACTCTGGACAATGGGAGAAGGTTTTAAAAAACCTATATTTTCACTCTACTTTGGTTCATTTTCTCTTAGATTGATATGTAATGTTGTGTCATACTTTACAAGCCCTATTATCAATTAGTTCATAAAATGGCATCACTTCAACTTGGTTTTGCTGAAAGTATTTTTGTTCTGAGGTATTGTATTTGCATTTTTACAATGGAATCTATAGCTTGTAACTGATTTGTTTTTAACTTTTCTCCCCAAACATAATCTTCTTTATGGAAGACCTGTTCATATTTTACCATACCATGATAAATATTTCTATTTCTAGATTCAATTTGATAATTGTTTTAGCTATTTGTTACATGCATCGTTAACTCGGAATTGTATTCGTTTGACTTCTTAGAGGTCTCTTGCATTCTCGAATATTGAAGTCACAATGTAGGTGAGTAGAGTACCAAAAAGGTTACCAATCTAATACAGAAGCCATTTCTTTATGTTGAATAAGGCAGTGCATTATAGATAAGGACAACAACTTCAAGCAACCAGGAGAGCAATATCGCTCATTTGCACTAGACAGGTAACATGGTTTATTTGGAATTAGTCAAGTTGCACTCTTTTCATTTCAGTATAATATATTTAATAGTGTTTTTGGATTGCAGGTAAGAACGCTTTGTGAAACGTTGGGTTAATGCCTTGTCTGATGCAAGGGTAACTCATGAAACTCGTAGTATATGGCTATATTATTGGTCACAAGTGAGTTATGCAAACTTTTAATTTGTTTTAGTTTATAAATTTTATTATCTTTCCTCCTGTCTCTTTATGTGGATTGGCACTAATAGTTCAATTACTGCTTATTTGAATAAATGCAGTGCGATAAGTCACTAGGTCAAAAGTTAGCATCTCGCCTGAGTATGAAATCCAACATGTGACTGCCTGGTATGAGGATTATGACTAAATTTAAATATCCTTTTAATAGAAAGATATTACAAATTTGCGTCCCTTTTCCAATTAATGAGCAAGCATAGCAGGTGCATTAAACTCTCGCGCCAACAGCTGGGTTATTACCCAGGCAATTCCATACAAGCTTTAGCACGTTTCGATCTCACAAAGCCTATGGTTCCCATTCATTATTGGAACCTCAAACACATTTGCTTTATTCCTACTAGATTCATTTTTGTGAAGTTTTCAATTTGGATAGATTTATTTGAAGTCCCTTTTGGAGTATTCTAGATTATGGGTTTTTTTGAAGTTACTGCAATTTTTGTTCGTGAATATGTGACATGTGCAATTTTACTAAAACCATGTAATACACTTCCCAAGAGGTGTGCAGCTTTACTTGTGATCAATTTATTGACTGTAATCTACACGAGCCCCAATTATATAGCAGAATAGTTTTAGTCATCGTGGCGGCCACGGTGGAGGCGTATATGAAGAAATTAAATTTTCGAATATTGCCGAAGTCTGGACGTCGGGGGCGAAGTGAGGACAGCGCACAGCGGACGGCGCACAGCGCACGGCGGGCAGCAGGCGAAGTGCGAACTTCGGGAGGAAATTTGTCGAAGTCCGACTTCGGGGGCGAAGTCCGAACTTCGGACTGCGCAGGGCGAAGGAGGGACAGCGCTCAGCGAATCAAGCTTCGCTTGCGCACTCAGGTTACGCCCCCGGATAATATGCAACAGGGTTGCGCTTGCGCACTTGGGGTGCGCTCCAACTTCTTGCGCACTCGGGCTGCGCTCGGATCTCGGGCGCAGTCGGGTTGCAACAGCGAAGTTGGAAGACAGCTTCCAGACTTGGCCAACTTTGGCCTTGCAGACTTTTCTGTCCGAAGGCTTGCACGGCTGCGGCAATTTCTTGTTTGGCTGGGAGGAGAGAAACACCGAAACTGAAAGCAAAGTCTCGGATCTGAGCTCTAACTATTAGAACCCAAACAAAATCGCACTGAGGCGATTTGTACAAAGAACAACAAAATTTAGCACATAGAAATAACTGCAAACCTAAAGATGCCTAAAACAGCAGCAAACTTTATTCATATGAAACGAGGGTTACAAAAGTCCTCAACTGAGGAAATAACAACATCTGCAGACTAAGCTGCAGGATAAACTAAACTGAAAGGAAAAATGTCGAGTCGGTTGCTCGAACATTAATCAGATGAGCCACACTGCTCACTGAAATGCTCTCCTTTCTTTCTCTACTCTCTTCTCCACACTTCCATGCTCTTCTACTCTTGCCCACTTGAAAACCCGAACTGCCTTATATAGCCATGGAGAGAAGAAGATAGGGTTTGTCCTCTGACAGGTTCTGACAAACCCTCAACAGGGATTTCTGACCAATCGCCAAACTGGCATTAACTTCTGCGGCAATCGGATCTGTCAGATGTCACATCTGTCAGAGGGTAGGTGCGACATCATGTCAAACTTTTGTTGGGATCCTTGACTGCGCAAGCGCAGTTTGACTGAGGTGTGAAATCTGGATTAATATTTCTAACACCCTCCTTTAAGCCTGATTTCACGAGTGCTTTGACTCCAAGATGCTCTCGCAATCTGCTGAAGTCTTCCTCCTTCAAAGGCTTCATGAAGATATCTGCCAACTGCTCCTTGGATCTGCAAAAATGCAGTTGAATTTCTTCGAACTTCACCAACTCTTTGATGAAGTGATAATGAATATCGATGTGTTTCGTCTGGCCATGGAACACGGGATCCTTTGACAGTGCAATGGCCAAATTGTTATCACAAAAAATTATTGTTGCGTCTTCTGGAGGAAAGTTTAGTTCACTCAGAACTCTTCACAGCCAAACTGCCTGGCATGCAGCTGACGTGGCGGCAACATATTCTGCTTCAACTATGGACAACGCAACGATGGGTTATTTCTTGGATGCCCATGAGACTGCCCCCGATCCAATATGGAAAGCATACCCGGAGGTGCTCTTTCGATCATCGATACTGCCAGCCTAGTCATAGTTTGTGAAGCCCACCGGTTCCAACTAGTCCTGTCTAGCATAAAATAAGTCATTTTTTCATGTCTTGTTGACATAGCGCAAGATCCTCTTGCCTGCTTGCCAGTGCGTGTCCTTCAAAGTCTTCATGAAATGGCTGATCAGACTAACTTCAAACATCAGATCTGGTCGAGTTGTAGTCAAATACATTAGACTACCAACTAGCCTCTTGAACAGGGTTGGATTTACATTCCTCCCTGAATCCAGCTTACTCAACTTCAAACCTGTGGCTACAGGTGTGATGGCAGGTTTGTTGTCCTCCATATTGAATTGCTTTAGGACATCCTTTGCATACTTACCCTGAGAAATGAAGATGCCATCTACCGATTGGTCAACTTCAATGCCAAGAAAATACTTCATCAGCCCTAAGTCCGTCATCTCGAACTCCTTCTTCATGGTTGTTCTGAACTGGTCGAACAGGACATTGTTGTTGCCAGTATAAATCAAATCATCCACATACAAGCAAACGATAATGAGCTCACCTGCTTCATTTGTCTTCATGTATAAGGTGTGCTCATATGGGCATTTGACAAACCTATTTTCCTGAAAATAGCTGTCAATCTGGTTGTACCAAGCCCGGGGTGCCTGCTTCAAATTATACAGGGTCTTCTTCAGCTTTAGGACTTTGCCCTCCTGGCCTTCAATTTCATAACCTGGTGGCTGGTCTATGTAGACCTCTTCCTCCAACACTTTATTGAGGAAGGCTGACTTGACATCCATCTGGTACATCTTCCAACCCTATTGGGCTTCTAATGCCAGGATCATCCTGACTGTGTCAATTTGGGCTACAGGCGCATATACCTCACGGTAATCGATGCCTGACTTCTGCTTGTAACCCTTTGCCACTAGTCTGGCCTTATGCTTGTCAATGTCTCCTTGGGCATTGAACTTTGTCTTATACACCCACTTGACCCCAATGGTCTTCTTTCCTGCTAGAAGATCAGCCAACTGCCATGTCTCATTCTTTTCAATGGTTGTTATCTCCTCATCCATCGCATGCACCCACTTTTGATTCTGACTTGCATCTTCGAACTCTACTGGATCAACTTCAGTAAAGAATGCAAAGTCAGAGTGTTCTTCATCTATGTGGGTTTGGGTTGCCTCGTAGATTTCTTGCAATCTCCTTGTCTTCGTTGGCGTCACCAGGTCCTGGATTCTACTTGCGAGTGGAGGTGACCGAGATGGAGTGATTGTGCTACTGTTGGCACCGCTGCTACTGCTATAAGTTGCAAATGACTGCACACTTCCTTCTTCCAAGTTAACAGATTGTACTGCTACTGGCTCTGACTGGCCAGTCTCTAACTTCCAGTTCCAAGCTTCTTCTTCAAGAAACTTCACATCACGGCTGATGATGAGCTTCTTCGTCACAGGGTTGTATAGCCTATAAGCCTTCACCTGCTCACTATACCCTATGAAAATGCACTTCTTAGCTCTATTATCCAACTTCTGTCACTTTTCTTCTGGAACATATTGATATGCAATGCACCCAAACACACACAAGTGAGCCACACTTGGCTTCACACTGCTCCAGGCCTCTTGAGGGATTTTGTCCTTCACGCTTTTGGTGGGACATATGTTCAGTAGGTAGACTGCACATGTTACAGCCTCTGCCCAAAATTCGTGCGACAATCCCTTTGCCTTCATCATGCTTTGTGCCATCTCCATGATGCTTCAGTTATTCCTTTCAGCTACGCCATTCTTTTGTGGCATGTATCTGGCAATGAACTACCTTTGAATTTCATGTTGCTTATAGTAGTTATGGAATTCGTTGGAGATGTATTCACCTCCACCATCTATCCTGAGAGTCTTGATCTGATATTTGCTCTATTTCTCCACTAGAGCCTTGAACTCCTTGAATCTGGAAAATGCCTCTGACTTCAGCTTGATGGCATAGATCCAAGTCTTTCGACTAAAGTCATCTATGAATGTTAAGAATTATTTATTGTCGGAAAATGTGCTGGTCTGCATTGGACAGTAAATGTCTGAGTGCACCATCTCCAATGGCTGTGATGCTCTCCAAGACTGACTGAAAGGGAACAAATCCCTATGTTGTTTGCCAACTAAGAAGCCCTCACAAACTTGATTTTGCTGCTCTATCAGGGGTAAACCCTTCACCATTTGCATCTTGTGCAGTTGATTCAGGCCACTAAAATTTAGGTGACCAAATCTGAGATGCCATAGCCAGGTAGCATCTTTCACAACTGCACTTAGAGACATCAATGATTCATTCTAAATCTGTAGCGAAAACATTTTATTCTTTGTCATGGACACTATAGCAATCTACCCATGCGACTTATCTCTAAAGGTGTAATCTATGCCTTTGAACTGGACCGTATGTCCCTTCTGCACGAGTTGTCCAACGCTCAACAGGTTATGCTTCAGGCCAGGCACATAGTAGATGTCACAGATCTGCTTTTGTTCGTCGTGCCTGGTGCGGATGAGGATTTTTCCTTTCCTCATTATGTGAACCTTGTTGTTGTTCCCCATATTCACCTCAGACTGGACTGTTTCATCCAGTTGGGAGAACATCTCCTTGTTCCCCATCATGTGGTTGCTGCACCCACTATCTAAGTACTAGACATTCTTCTGGCACTCCTCCTCAATGTTGCAAGTCAACAACACATTTCCTCCTACCGCATTTTCGATTTCATCCATGTAATGGGCCTGCTGCTAGTTCTTCATGGCCATCCATTTTCTACACTATGAGATGTAATGGCCAAACTTTTTGTAGAAATAGCACTAGATCTTTGACATGTCCTTCTTCTGACTAGATATAGCTTGATGATTTCTCGAACTGCCTCTTTCACCTTGCTGATGGAAATTATAGTTGGTCTCCCCTTCACTAGGGTTTGACCTTCCTCCTTGCTTGTTGCCTTTCCCACATCTGCCTTTGCCTCTTCCTCCATGAGAACTAGAGGCACCATGGTGGGAATCTTATCTGTCGCTATCTTGAAATGAGACCTGAGCCCTGAATGCTTGCTCCAAAGAGGTCTGATACGAATGGCTCAGCCTCTATTCATGTGTCTACAACGAACCCATGAGTTCGTCTTCGAGAGGGTTTTTAGATCCCTCGACTCTTCGATTGCTATCACAACCGAGTCAAACTTTGTGGGAAGACTTCTAAGAATCTTCTCCATGATTCTCTAGCTCTACACATTTTCTCCATTCAACCGCATATGGTTGATAATGTCCGTCTTTCGGGTGAAGAAATCACTCATGGACTCGGACTCACTCATCTACAAATTTTCAAACTCCCTCTTGAGCATCTGTAGTTTCACCAACTTTACTTTATTGGTGCCCTGGTATGAGCTAGCCAGAATCTCCCAGGCCTGCTTTGCCTTAGTTGCTGATGCGATCTGCGGGAAGATGGACTCCTTGACCACTTGCATGATGTAGAAGAGGGCCTTCTGGTCCTTCTTCATATTCTCTTTCAATAGGTCCTTATCTTCTTGAGAGAGGGCGGCCAGTGCTACTGCATCTGTCAGTTCTAGGTAGCCGTTCTTGACTAACTCCCATAGCTACTGAGATTCAAACAGGATCTTCATCTGGATGCTCCAGTAATCGTAATTTTTCTCGTTGAAGCATGGGATCTACAACTGTAGGTTGTTGCTACTAGAAGCCATTCTACTTTGGTATTCGCATCAAGGGATCAGTAGCTCTAATACTAATTTGAAGAAATTAAATTTTTGAATATCGTCGAAGTTTGGACATTAGGGCAAAGTGCGAACAACGCACAACACACAGTGAGCGAAGTGCAAACTTCAAGAGGAAATTTGCCGAAGTTTGACTTTGGGGCAAAGTCCAAACTTCAAACTGTGTAGGGCAAAGGAGGGACAGCGCTTAGTGAATCAAGCTTCACTTGTGCACTCAGGGTGCGCTCCAACTTCTTGCGCACTTAGGCTGCACTTGCGCACTCGGGCTACGCTCGGATCTCGGGCACAGTCGGGTTGCAGCAGCGAAGTTGGAAGACAGCTTCCAAACTTGGCCAACTTTGGCCTTATAGACTTTTCTATCCGAAGGCTTACGTGGCTTTGGTAATTTCTTGTTTGGCTGGGAGGAGAGAAACACCGAAACTGAAAGCAAAGTCTCGGATCTGAGCTCTAACTATTAGAACCCGAACAAAATTGCTCTGAGGCGATTTGTATAGAGAACAACAAACTTTAGCACATAAAAATAACTACAAACCCTAAAGATGCCTAAAATAGTAGCAAAATTTATTCATATGAAATGAGGGTTACAGAAGTCCTCAACTAAGGAAATAACATCTGCAGACTAAGTTGCAAGATAAAATAAAAGGAAATATGTTGAGTCGGCTGCTCGGACATTAATCAAATGAGCCACATTGTTCACTGAAACACTCTCCTTTCTTTCTTTGCTCTCTTCTCCACACTTCCACGCTCTTCTACTCTTGCCCACCTAAAAACCTGAACTGCCTTATATAGCTGCAGAGAGAAGAAGATAGGGTTTGTCCTCTGACATGTTCTGACAGACTCTCAACTAGGGTTTTTGACCAATCACCGAACTGACATTAACTTCTACGATGATCGAATCTGTCAGATGTCACATCTGTCAGAGGGTAGGTGTGACATCATGTCAAACTTTTTTCAAGATCCCTAACTGTGCAAGCGCAGTCCGGCTTAGGTGTGAAATCTGGATTAATATTTCTAACAGTATAGATGAAAGCAACGTATTGTTCCACATAAACAGTAGATAATCAAACTTTTGGATTTCCTTTATGGCGGTTTTATTTTCATGGTTCTTAGAATCGTTTATATTAATATCAAATGCACCAAGGCTAGCACAAATTATATCTCCAATTTTGGCAATATAAACATCGAGTGCAATTTTATGAATCTTACTTTCCACCTCTATAAAACAATTTGCATGTTTAGGGTTTCAATTTTTTTCCAAAAGTTCAATAGGTACTTTTTGAAGTTCTATGGTTTCAGGTTCTTTCAAGAAAAGAAATTAGGGTTTGCATTATCTTCTTCCTTTGGAAGTGCAATGGGTATTTCTTTATTTTTCTATACTTCTACTTCCATTAGATCTTCAGTAAACTTATTAATAATATTTTCTGTAATGTTTTTGAAATTTTGCACACTTTAAATATTTTCTAAACGTTGCTAGTGTGGTTTTCCCAATTCTTGAAACCATATGGTTTCCTTCTACTTCCTGAATTTTTGGTCCCACATGGCTGAATTCATTATGCTCTTATACCAAATGATAGGAACCAAGGGTTCTAGCACAATAATTTAATAATTGAGAAATAAATAACATTAAAATAAATATAATCACTTTTAGATACGAATCATCTTTTGCATTGGTTTGGGAAATCCCTCCAATGGGGTCAAAATAATATATGTTTTTATATTTCATGCATACCTCGAATGATAGAATTGTATAATGTCTTATACCCATTCTAGGGTTATGAGTGAAAAGTCACAATGCTTACCTAACCCTAATATTATAATATAATAATTAATTTATAATTAATTATTATATTATTTATTATTCTAACCATAGGATATGAAATATATTATTATATTATTATTAATAATTAGAGTTAGGATAGGATCCTAATAGACAAGGAGACCTTATCTCACCATACTTACTCATTATTTATGTGAAAGACTTAGGGAGATATGTCAAATAGAATAAGGTTGAAAATATCATTATAGGAATAAGTATTAGCCCTGGTCAGGATGTTACTCGCAATTTGTGGATGATTCTAAAATTTAGAGAGAGAAAATAATCTCATAATAGTTAGCATAAGAAGTCTTCTCAATTATTATATAAAGGTCATTGTCAACTCATAAATGACCATAAATCAAAAATTATTTTCTTCAATTTTAGAGAGTTTTGGAGATGATGACTCAAATCCTAAGATTATAGGAATTTTATCCTCCTTTGGAATACTTAGAAATACCCCTCTTACGAATAAGTTTAAAAGCTAAGGATTGAAGAACAATAAAAGATAGAATCTTCTTTAAGCTAAATCACTAGATGAACAAATGGCTAAGTTTTGGAGGTAGAGTTACATTACTAAAAGTAGTCCTTCAAGCAATTCCCATGTATAAATTGTCAATCTTAATGGTCCCAAAAGGTGTGTTGAAGGACCTTGATAAAATAATATGGATTTTATTATGGTTCAGTGTCGAAGAAAGTTATAAAATGGCTTTGATCGGCTAGAAAAAAATTAATCATCCTATATTATGCAAAAATCATACATATAAGTAATTATATGAAATCAAATTGACAATATAATCATATAAACATCAAAGATCAAAATAAGAAATAAAGAAATGGTGTTCTTCTCATTAATATTGAAATATTCCTTCACAAGGTAGTTACAATGATATCCTTATTAGGGATAGATACCAATTTGATATATTTTACAATAAAGAACCAATAGTAGATGTATCTTGTAGAATATTTGCACCCTCAAAACTGACTTTGGGAGGGGTTTCTTGTGACCTCTGCAATAATGAGATAAATATTGATGAACCTTTATGTTAATAGCTCCTTCTAAGATCTATAATATGCACACAAGAACACTTATAAGATGTCAATAGAAAATTATGAATCTCTCATGATAAGGTCCATATCCATGGTAAGAAACCAAAAAGGAATGTTGAAAATGATAAAAAGATGCATGAAAATTGAATGAAACTATGCTAGAAAATAAATGACATATGTTAGAATTAATGTAATGTGCACTATGCCTTCCTTGACACTTGTCAGTTTCACTTGACAAGTGTCATGCATTTCATATAGGCTTATGCCTATATATTGTAACCATTTGTATCAATAAAATAATCCCATCAGTTTCAATCCCAACATTTGGTATTAGAGCAGGCTTTCCCTACCCTGTGAAACCCCTTGAGGGGGATTTCCCTCATGGAAATCCTCCCTCCACCCTAATTTGTTTTCCCTATTTTTTTAATTTTTTTACCAAGGGAGTACGCTTTCCATCATTTGATGGATCAAAAACCAGATGGTAAGAATTTTAAATGGTGTGTGATCTGGTTTCAAAATGGATCTAAGTGTGTTGTTGTTGTTCTCCTTTGTTTGGAGAGATATTTGGTAGGCCATCAATCTCCATGCCAGTGGGCCACCCTTCTTGAGATGAATGCAAACTACTTTCGAGCTATTGTTGTTTCTGCTTTGACTAATATCACCCAATTTTTTCAAGATTTTTTTATGGATGTGATGATTTTTGGCACTATTAATTACTGCTGCTTTGACTGTATCGCCCATTTTTTTGAGATTTTTTTCTGCTTTTGCTTCTGCTTTGTTTTGGGCTATGAAGATATTTATGGCTAGGATGGATCAATTAGTGCACGAGATGGAGACGACAAAATTTGATGTGACTGCCATGAAAGTCGTCTGGGTTGGATCTCGGAGTACCTTCGAGGTCTTGGATCACATGTAATAGTTCATTACCAACGATCCTGCATATACAGATCTTCACTGTGTATACATCTTGGTAGCATCCTGTAGCACCATAGGCTCGTATAGCAAGATTCGTCGTCACAGAATACACAGTGCAACACCATGACGTGTAGTCGACTGCACACATGAGGCTATCATGGTGGGTAGATAAATTTTTTCCCAGTTATGGCATTGCTACGACCATGATGGAGTTCGAAGCTAGACGTATAGTTTTTGCCATATAGTTGCAGATTATGGGATCTTTAAATAGCTATTTTGTGGATGATAAACTAGAGTTGTGTAGAGTGTTGAGTGCCATGTGCTGGAAACCCATAATCATCGCCAAGGAATTTTCTCTTAGCAGCTTCCACATCCATTTTCTAGTACCTATATGCGCGAGGTGAAATAAATTTTTATGGCATAGTCAGATTTTGGAGGAGGCAATTTGCAATGTGGAGCGCACCGTGTGTGACTGCTATATCAACATTGAGTTTTTTTCCCATTCAAAATGGATGGCGCAGCTACAACTAAAAGTTTCACAGCTAGTTCTACGTCCTGTAATTTAAGTGACATGGATTATTTTTTAATTTTAATGTCATTTAAAACTGAGGATGTGTGATTTGTGCCTAATAAAATCTGATGTTGGATGGACTTGCTATTATAATACTGGAGTTCGTGTTTACCCTAGCTATGAATGCTCAGATCCAAAAATGGACAGTAATTTGATGATAGAGTGTTGAAAATTTTGCTAGAAAAGTGGTGCCCCATAATTTGGTTAATGATGCTAAGTCATTGGTGATTATTCATGATTTGTAGGAGTGTCTCCGTAGGCTAGATCGCTGAGTTTTGAGGGCGCCTTGACTGCCTGTTGGAGGTCACTACCACTTGGAAAAAAATAGTACATGGTGATTTCAATGGGCACCATATCCTCCATTCAAACCATGTTGCAGGTGGCAGTCATTCCTTGAATTAGCTCACATTATGGCATCGACAGGGTTCGCCAATTGTATTTTTTAAGAAGTACATTTTTCCTGCATTCAAATCACCTACAGTGTGTTGAGAAAAGTTTATTTTTTATGTGTTTGAGCCTGGAGTTAACATGTTATAGAATAGAATTATCATGTGGGAGACCACATGGGTGTAAGCTGTACCAATGTTGTGCTACATTTATGAGGTTGCATCCTGGTAAAAGATGTGCAATGGTGTTGTTGTCATCATCCTCTACGTGAAGCGCACACTCACCCTATTGCAGTGAGTTGTTTGAAGCAGAGTGTGGACTTTTGGAACATGCCAGAGAGGACGGGATGGCTGATGAAGCAGGGCAAATACATCAATACATGGTAGTGGTGGTGAGGAGGTCTTCGGGCATGCAGGATGGTTTTTCGGGAGCTTTGGCCATGGTGAGAGTATTCGTCATATTTTTGGTTTGAGCAAGATGTGCGAGTGCGATGGAGATGGCCAGTATTGGTGGCATCGTGTTGAAGCAACAACAACTACAGAGAGGATGGCAAAAATGATGCTCATGTGGGAGCAAATGGCCAACATATTTTTGGCCTATATAATTTTCCTGCGAGGTAAGACTGAGTTGTTTTATTCTGCTAGAGAGCGATGCCGCCATTGAGCTGTGTTGTTTATTTTTGCTGCCTAGAGAGGCATGCTATTATTTTTTTAGCAAGTTGAAGGCCCCATTCACATACAAGTATAGGGGTATTTATAGTTGTTGGAAATGTTTTTCTGTGATGGACACAATGGTGGTGTCATATTGTAATTTTGAGGCTATTTCAATTGAGTTTTTTAGCCTCAAAGTTTTTTCTACCTTGGAGTGCACTTTTGGTTGTACCCGACACTCCCAAGGTACTTGTAAGTGAACCTAGTATCTAGTATTCACCTATTTCTACTTTGCGGATGCAGGGGATGGTTACCCATGTATTCTGGTAAGATGAGGTAACTACCATAAGGACACTTATTCTAGGGACTATAGACATAGACACCCTAGACTCTATCCGAGTTTTATCCGGATCTACTTCTGAAGACTACAGACAAAGACACTTCAGAATATTCTCTTCTATTCTTCTTCTTCTCCTCCATATTTGGATCTATGGCTCATTTTATTGTATTGAGTGCATTTTTGGCAGAGACCGACACTCTTATATGGCTCGTTTTTCCTTTGTATTAAGGTGCATTTTTGGAAGAGATCGACACCTTCTAGATTGAGTTCACCATAAGGAGGGATTAGATATTTATGGTGAATCTAGTCAGTGACCTACGAGAGGCAACATCCTCTAAGGATGACCTACAGAGGCAACAGACCCAGAAGTGGTTGACCCTGAGGCACCCATGATGACCCTGAGGCACTTAGACGGCTGACCTAGTGGCAACAGACCCATGGAAGTGGCTGACCCTGAGGCAACAGACCAAGATGTATACATAGTGAATCTAGCATAATTCATAGTTGAAGAGCCAAGCGCAAAGAGCATGAGCCTAGACCAAAACAACAATAAAGGAGGATGTAGAATTTTTTTTAGAGAAGTCAACATTAATGGGGAATGTTACCTAATGTTGACTTATTTTTTTCTTTAGTTAGGATAGTGCACATTAAGGGGGAATGTTAGAATTAATGTAATGTGTACTATGCCTTCCTTGACACTTGTCAATTTCACTTGACAAGTGTCATGCATTTCATATAGGCTTATGCCTATATATTGTAACCATTTGTATCAATAATTTAATCCCATCAATTTTAGTCCCAACAAAATATTGCTAAAGCTACTATAGCTAAGAAAAGTTATGAAAATAGATGTCATTAAGAGGTCATTGTGGGGTATATCATTTTGGCCTACTTACCATCCTAGGTTAGGATAGTGGTGCCTACAAGCCACTTCAGGGTGAAGAAATTGCTAAACAACGAACTAGTTCTTCATGATCGATGTGGGAAATATTAGGATTAATCTATCAAATTGATGTTCAAATGTTGTACTCTTTGAAGTTTAGTTAAATTATAAAAATTAGTACAAAATTGAGATGTTTGATGATGAAAGAGAGTTGAATTTGGTCTTCAAACTCCAAGGAACTCCATTTTTCCAATTGAGAGCTCCATGACTAAAATCCAGCAACACCTCATTGCTTATGAGAGGATAATATCTCTAGTTAACAAACTGGTAGAACTTCATCATGAAGAATTGGGATATTTTTTAGTGAAGGTAAGGCACATTTGTATAGCTTTCCCAAATGGTAATCTTGGCTTCCTTGAGAATCCAAGTAACAGTTAGGATAAAGAAGGGCAACAGACCATTCTAGAAGCTTCTCATAACTAATTACAAATATCATTGGGTTTGGTTGGCCATTAAAACCATTTTACCCATGACACTGGTTTTAATTTTGTTGTAGGTATGGTCATCCTAGGGTAGAGCAATCATGACTTCTCGTCATCCTAGGGTACAACGACCTCTAAAGGCCATCCTTGGGTATGATGGTCCAAGTTGTAAAGGGAGAATATTTCTTGTTAAAGTGATAAAAATTATTATTAATACCTGAGGCTACTGCAAGTGGATCATATGGACTAAAAAGGTGTCCATGTAGGCAATCTTCTCAAAATGACATGTTTGAGGTGTCTACACATCCAAAAGAGGATGGAGGTCTTAGTTTCCAAGTGGCAGCAAAAAAAAACCAACCTCTAACTTGAAAATTCTATTGGAGGTGGTTATCCCACCTAGATAAACTTTGATCCAAGATTTTCCTAGAAAAATGCTACCCATATCACATAGGAGTTGACCTTCCCTGATTCCTAGTAATAGGAGAAGGTTCAAAAATTTAGAAAGCACTGAAGAAAGGAGCTCCTATCATTAAGAAGAGATTATTATAGAGAATTGGAGATGAGAGTAAAGCCAAATTTTGGGATCACTCTTTGAAATTCTAGCCCCCATGGATTTCCAATATCCCTATAGAAGTACTTAACTAACCAAAGTTAGAATCCAAGTACTTCACTCTCCAAAATTTGAAAACCAAGAACTATCACTATAACTAAATTGACAAGAGTAAAACCAACACAACAATGCACAAAGCAATATCTCATATATTAATTCACACTCCATAAACCAAACATGAGAAGTGAGGAATCACTTATATAGGAAGTGATTCCTCAATATGTAAAAAGAATAATCAATGTGGTACTAATAAGCTTTCCACTAGAAGATAAAATAGCAAGCTCAAGAAGTATCTCTAGGCCTAGAAGGAGCTAAAGATGTCAAATAAAAGTCCATAAGGACTTGAAAGAAATAGAGTGAGCTAAGAAAACTAATTTCAAGGTTCAAATACTAAGCACAAGTACAAAAAAGTATAAAATATGCACCAACAAAAAACAAAAGTATATCTTAGGTAGATAGTGTTTTGTGAGTCCTAGTGGATATGCCATAATGAACTCAATACAATGCAATGATTAATTAAATAGTAAAAATAAATGAAAACCTCCCTAAAATAGAAGACCATGAAGAAAGAGGAGGTGGGAGGGCCCCTAAAATAGAAGAGGTAGAAGATCCCCTAGCTGATATCGATGTGCCTAACCCTAATAAGAGCTCATAGCTAAGTGTACTTGCTCTTGATGAAATATTTGGTGAAGACGTCGATGATCTACTCTAAATTCAAATAGTACTGAATATCAATGATGCACTCTTGAATAATATATATAATTTAGTTCATATGAATCTCGATGTTCTTGATCCATTTGTGGTGGAAATTGTTTTGTGAAATGGAAATTGTACTCTGATTGTTACAAAAATGATCGATGGCCTATGAAATGTAATGCTAAACTCTATGAGAACATGCTAGAACCAAATATCCTATGTCACTATGTTTACAATTCCTTAATATTTGGTCTCAATAGATGATAGGGAAATAGCATGTTGCTTCTTCCTCGACCAACATACTAGACCAAAAACCAAGTGAAAGTTGTAACCGAAAGTAGACTTGTGATCCAAATAATCACCTACCCAATCTAAATGAGTGTATCCCATAAGATCAATCTTAATGTCTACTAAATACTAGATGCCAAACTATAGTGTTTCTTGTATGTTTTGTAGTATTCATTTGGTGGCCCTTCAATGAAGGTCATATGGTTCTTGCATAAAGTGAGAAACCACACCAACCAAATATGTTATATCAGGTCTTGTATATATGAAGTACAAGAAAACTACTACTTTGAATTGACTTTAAAAGGGTGTTACAAGTATAATCCTTGTACAAAATGTGCTCTTAAAAGATACAAAATGGATCTTCCATAAGGGAAGCCCTCTTTAATGGAGCAACAAGTAGCTAGAGGTGTCTTCTTTGTATTCCTTGATGTGAATGGGCTTATTGCTCATGTGCCATTATAGGCCAGACCTATCCTCAAGATATATTAGACCTACAAAATTTGGTTAGAGTGTTTTGGGGCTTGTCTTGATCAAACCCATGTTTACCTATTTTTGTATCCTCTGGACTATTGAATACCAGATTTGCACATCAGTGTGCAAATTTGACTATACCTTGAGATTCGCATGTGTCTATGCAAATCTGTTTTGGGTAGAACTTGTAGAGTTTGATGGAAATACTCCTTTGATGCTAGGGAATCTTCTATTTTCTATTGGATCACCTTCATAAATCACTTTCTTTATCAGTAGCCTATCATATAGTAAAGGGGTTTGATGACTTCCATGTTGTTTTTTGTGTGATGATGGACTGTGGATGATATGGAGTGATGTTTGAAATGGATTTGGCAATATATTATAATTTTTAGAGTTTTGTTAAGAAAATATGGATATATCTAAAAGGTATGGATTGTCCTTCTATTTATAGAATTTTCCAAGGTTAGGAGAGGGGCTAGGGTGTCCCATGAGGTGTTCCTTATGAGGTGTGCATTGTAAGATGGCCATTGTGAGGTGTCCCATGAGGTGTCCCTTGTGAGGTGGCCATTATGAGGTGTCCTTTGAGGTGTCCCTTGAGGTGGCACAAGTGTCATGCCTCATAAGTGTGTTTGGGTGAGAGAATCTCTCACCCATCCACATGCCATAAATAGGTGGAGGAAAGTCTCCAGATATTATTTATTGCATGTTGAGGTGGAAAAATCTTAAATTAAAAATTACTTTGGTTGTGCAAAAGTCTCCATTTGTCATTTATTGCCTAGGAGAGTGTGAAATGGAGCAAATATTAGGATGGAAATGTGGCAAGGCTAGGCTAGGCTAGTCAAAGTAGACTAGGTGAGGTGGAGGGCTAGACTAGTCAAAGTAGACTAGGTGAGGTGGAGGGCTAGCATTAAGCATGATTAGCTTAATTAACCATATGGTTAGCCATAAAGTGGAATTTGGCTATAAAGTGAATTTTGACCATGGTAAAAGTTTCAACATTGGTTGATTTATGATGCAGGTCGCATTAGGACCCATAGTTAAGTGTAGGAAGGGGCTTAAGTAGCCCATGGGGGCTTATGGAGATGAATAGTATTTTGAAGCAAATTTATGAAAATTTTGTGGGTTTTGCAAATTGATCAATGGTGATGATGGGAAAAGTGGTAATGTGCAACTTTTGGATGTCTACATTTCCCCCTTTTTGTACTATATTGTGTACAAGCATGATGAAGTACAAAATTGATGATGAGTTGATGGGATGATTTCAAAGACGAAGAATTTTGTGATTGATGATTTTTGGATGATCATGAGAGGGACTATATGAAAAAGATCAAAATGAAGGGTGAAAATGATAAAAAAATAAAAAAATTATGGTATATAGGTCAAGATCCATGCATAAAATAGTGAATGCAACTGAAAAATTTAGATTCACACGACGGTGTGCAAATCTGGTATTGCCTCAACATTCACACGCCATCATGTGAATCCACCCAAAAGGCACTATATAAGCATGATTGCATGGGTGAAGGCCCATTTTGCATTGTGTGAAGGAGGGAGAGAGTGGTGAGGAAGAATTTGTGAATTGAAGTGTTGTCATATTGTGGAGGCAAGGGCAAGTGATGGCAGGTGGGCAATCGATCACAAGTGTAGGAGGGAGCGTAGGGATGGTAAGTGGAATTTTCTTACCTAGATATTTGTGTATAAGGATCTTTAAAAATGAACCCTAGGAAATAAATTTATAGTGAAATGAAATCATAGAAAATGCATATTAGAGTTAGAAGTGCATGATGGAATGGAAAAGTGTATGGAAATGTGTGCATAGGCATGTTTGAAAATGGGTGTGACTAATGTTGACTTGTGTATCTCAAGATATGTGCATATATGCATGTGTGCATTTTAACGTTCTTGGAAGATGTTTGGGTCAAAAAGTTTTGAACAGGGTAGAGTTTGGGTCAAATACATATCCAAATCTACTTTTTGTTTTCAATGTTGACTTTTTAACCTCAAAATGCATGAATTGGTATATATGTGTGGTTGACCTGTTTAGATGTATTTTTTTGAAAAAAATTTGCATGGGCTCGATTTTTAGCTAAATGGGTATCTAAATTTAATGTTTATTTGTAAAATTGAATACTTTTCTTGATATGCATATGTTAGAGTATATTACATCATTTGGATCATGTAAATGTACCACCTTTGGTATATAACTAGAGTAGCATTTTACTTTAGAGTAAAGTTAGTTATTTCAAGTAATGTAATAAATGCACAAGTGTCAAATATCCAAGTTGTAAATGTACAAGGAGTCCACTTGTACATCACTTAGATAGGTAGAGTAAAGGATAAGGAATCTATCTTCCTATATAAAAGCCTCATACTGAGTGTTTATTAGAGGAGCATATGTAGTAGCAGTATAGAGAAAAATATATAGTAGTATAGAGAGTGTGTGGTACAATGTAGCCCTTCATATCCTCTCATGGAATGTTCATGTCCTTCATTATATAACATTGTACTATTTGGTCACTTTCATTAATGGCATATTTTTTAGTTATTTGCAAATGTTAATCTTAATATTTTCTTGTATATTATTGTACCATTAGTTTAAATTTATCTCATTATAGTTATCTTGCATCTTGTGGCTGCATTACCTACACTGCCTTGTCATCAAAATCTAACAATGGTATCAGAGCATGTGGTAGGTTAGTTAGGATCTAGTAAGAGTACCACAGTAGATCAATTAGAAAATAGGGAGAGCCACATGTGATATTGAGAGAAATCCAAAAATATTGTTTACAAAATTTTTGAGATTACATTTGGCTAGAGTCTTTCCATAAGGTTGTAGAAAAACTCGTGAAGACTAGGACTCAGCATAAATTTCACTAGATTTATAAATCAACTAGTGAATATTTATCATCTCTCAAATTATATATTCTTCCATTCTAGTTTCTAACACATTATTGCAGGAAAATGAGATTCAAAGAAAGTTGGAAATCTTCCTACATAGATCTAGGAAGAATATCTTCATCAGAATCATTCCATCACTTGCAGCAACAAGTAGGATGAATATTTTAGAAGACCTAAGACAAGGTCTCATTATTGGAAATTACATACCTATAGAGTTCAAAAGAAGAAAAGGTCATAGCATCCTTAAAACTAATTCAAGAGACTCTAGAGAAGAGTCCAAAATAAGATTAAAGGTTGGTTATCTCCATTAAAGCTTGTAGATTGCAAAAGTGAAGAAAGAACAACAAAGGCCCTATTCAGATTTTAGTAGCAGTAGATTTCAAAGATCCAAAAAGAAGATTTAACTACCAAGACTTCCATAGTATAAGGTTGAAGGAAAGGTCTCATTTGGAAGACCAAAGAAGCTACAATATTGAAGACCTTGGTGAGGTCTCAAGGAGAAATAAGAAGAAGGCTTGGAGAGCCTTATTCAAAGAAGGACATTAAAGGAGTTCTTAGAAGAACTCATTGGAGACATTTACTACCAAGGATAAGTTCTTAATAGTAAAATAACTTGGGATAATTGTTGTCATCCGACAACAAGACCAAGAGAGAAATATTTTGAAAGGAATTAGCCAAACTCCAAAATACCTCAAGACTTTTATATTATTGAGAAGAAGGCCTACGCTAAAAGTTAAAATTCAACAAGGAGATTGAAGGATAAAGGAACCAAACATTACTACCAAATCCAATATATTTGAAGACTACCTTAGAAGGCTAGAAGGCTCATTTGGAGATAGGGGTTTGTTGAATATTTACAAAAATATTGAAGGGTTCTTGAAGAAAAACTCAGCTACGATTTGGGAGAATTCCCTACCAAATTTTTTAGTTTCAAGATTAGAACTTTAGTGCAAATATTGACTACAAAAGAGGCATCAATCAAGGCAACATTACTATCTGAAAAAACTTTATAAGTTATAGAGTTTACCCTAAAGGTTAATCAAGTCACCTACTATAGTTTAAGGGCAGCAAGTTAGAGGGTTTTTAGAGCTGCAAAAATATGAGTTAAAGAGCTATTTTGTATATCCAAGTGGAGTTGCAATTTCATCTAGTTAAAGGTAGTAATAATGTGATACTAATGACCTAGGAATCATTCATCTACAGAGATCATTAAGGTAAGCAACTTGGGTGTAAATAGGTTTATTAGTTGAACTTTAATTTAGGTTATTATTTAGTTCCATTAAGCACCATTTTAAGTTCTTTAAAAGTTGCAATGATAAGGTTGCATATTATAGTCTTCAAATGTAATGGAGAAGGAAGTTATTTTAAGGTTTACACCTGCACATTAAAATAGTGTTAATCTTACAATGGCACTGAGAGGGGGGGTGAATCAGTGTGGTACTTTAATCATGAATTTACAGCTCTTAAAACAACAGCAATTAAAAACTTATAAACAGATACAACAAGTACAGCAAGAGAACATCACACAACACAAGATTTTAACGAGGTTCACCAATTTGGCTACTCCTCAAGAATGACTGCTTGGACTACCATCCAAATCCAGCCTTTGCAAAGCAACAACTTTACAATCAGTTTACCAAGCACCCACTGGAAGGAGCACCAACCCCTTATTTATCTGCACCAACGAAAGGAGCAACAACCCTCGATTTACCGAGCACCTACTGGAAGGAGCACCAACCCCTGATGCCAGACTGCAACCTGGACTTCAATTTTGAATCTATAAGTTTGATGATAAAATACCTTTGCTTTTACAAGACCCTAACTGGTCTGTTTCACCTTTGCGTCCTCTACGCACTCTGCTCTCTCTATGCAATCACTTCGCACAATCTGCTGCTTCACTATCGAGCTTCACGATCGTCTTCCCCCTTTTGTGCACTCTACTTCCTTTGCAAATTTCACACTTAGCACGATTCGACTTCTTTGCTCACTTTGTGCACTTCGCCATCATCTCGCCGCTTCTACGCTTTCTACGCTCTTACGGCCACATTTCTCGCTTCGACACTTATTCGATGATATCTTTGACCGAACTTCGCACTCTATGCACTGTCTCCGAGCATCGCACTCCACAACCTCAAACTCTTCAAACAGCCTTCCTTTTATAACAATATTTTCAAGATCAAAAACCTAATCTTAGTCGGCTGTAACCCTAATCTTAGTCAGCTGCAAACCCTAATCTTCATCAGTTGCAAACCCTAATCTTCATCGGCTAACATCGGTCTTTGTCGGCTTCAACTGCCTCTGTAACTCTTCTGTAGCTGTTGTCGCAAAAACACATGTCACGATATCATGACACTTTCGCCTCCGAACGCTTTCTCTTAGCTTTGGCCCGTGAGAATGCAACATGTAGCGATATCGCTACACTTTTTCCTCCGTACGCTTTCTCTCAACTTCGGCCCATGAGAATACAACATGTAGCGATATCGCTACACTTTTTCTCTTTGCTCTGTTTCTTAACTTTGGCCCCGTGAAAACATAACATGTCATGATATCATGACACTTTCATTGCCGTACTTCTTTTCTTGGCTTATACCCATAAAAACGTAGCATGTCACGAAATCGTGACACTTTCGCCTCCTTGTCTTCTTCTCAGCTTGCACCCACGAAAACATGACATGTCACAATATCGTGACACTTTTACCTTCTTGTCCTCTTCTCGGCTTGCACCCACGAAAACATGACATGTCACGAAATCATGACACTTTCGTTGCCTTGTGCTCTTCTCTGTCTTTCACCCATGAAAACACATGTCACGAAATCATGACACATTCGCTGCCTTGTGCCTTTTCTTGCCTTGACCTCGTGAAAATAGAACATGTCATGAAATCGTGACACTTTCACTTTCGTACTCTCCTTCTTTCCTTTTGTCATGATATCGTGACACTTTTTCTCCTTGGCGCTTTTCTTCTCATCGGGTCGCGAAAACCCGACATGTCGCGATATCGCGACACTTTTTCTCTGTGAGCTCTTTCTCTCGAACCTGTCGCGAAATCGTGACACTTTTTCATCCATACAATCCTTCTTGCAAATTGTCACGAAATCGTGACACTTTTCTTTGCGAGCTCTTTCTCTCGAACCTGTCACGAAATCGTGACACTTTTTCTTTCTCTGCCTTCCTCTTCGCTTCGGACCACGAAAATGAAACATGTCACGAAATCGTGACACCTTTTTCTCTCTCCTCTTTCTCTTCGCTTTCGACCATGAAAATGAAACATGTCGCGAAATCGTGACACCTTTTTCTCTCTCCTCTTTTCTTCGCTTTGGACCGCAAAAATGAAACATGTCACGAAATCGTGACATCTTTTTCTCTCTCCTCTTTTCTTCGCTTTGGACCAAAAATGAAACATGTCACGAAATCGTGACACCTTTTTCTCTCTCCTCTTTTCTTCGCTTTGGACCACGAAAATGAAACATGTCACGAAATCGTGACATCTTTTTCTCTCTTCTCTTTCTCTTCCAACATGTCACGAAATCATGACAGTTTTTCAATCTTCTTCTCTCTCTTCTAACATGTCACGAAATCGTGACAGTTTTTCTACTTGCCTTCTTCTCTTCCAACATGTCACGAAATCGTGACAGTTTTCTCTTCTTCTTCCAACATGTCACGAAATCGTGACAGTTTTCTCTTTCTCTCTCCTCCAACATGTCGCGAAATCATGACATTTTTCTTTCTCCTCCAACATGTCCAATTTTTTTTTTTTAATATGTCGCGATATCGCGACACTTTCTTACTTGTATTTTTCTTTGAACTTTTGAATGTGGGCCTCTTAGGTCTTCTTGGAAAATCACTTGTACATGTTTTGAGAGATCTCCGAACTTCTCTTCATCTAACTTCCTTCCTTGAATCAAATGATCTAGCTGATTGTGTTGACAACAATGACAATATTATTTCTGCACCTTGCTCAACAATCTCCCCCTTTGGAATTGTTGGCAACACATGTGCAATTTCCTGTAACTCTTCTCCCCCTTTGACAATAATACCAAAGGGCTGCTGTAGACTCCCCTGAGTCTATGCACAACATTCTCAGACAAACATTGTTATAGTTAGCAAAAATCATGAATATGAGCAAAACTATAAACATAGGCATAAATGCTCCCCCTGAGAATGCGGTCCCGATTGCTAGCCAATTCTTGGGAAGTTTAACCACTCGACCAATCTGTCTCCAAGATAGAATGCACCTCCACTGGTACTCTTTCTGTCATTGACACATCCAACCCAATCTGCATCTGAATATGATATAAGGGTGAAGTCTTTACCTTTCGGATATCATAACCCATACTCCATAGTACCCTTGATATTATAGAAGACTCTATCTCTCTATACTCTGTCACCTCCAAAGCTCTGTTAATGGGCTCACTAAGAACCTGCTCAGTAGGCTCACACAGAACCTGTCCAGATCTGGTCTAACAAGCTCACCAAGAACTTGCCCAAATCTTCTCTAGCAATCTCACCAAGAACTTGCCCAAATCTGCTCTAGAAACCTGTCCCAACACTGTCCTCAAATCTGTCCCAACATTGTCCTCAAATATTTCCCAAAGGCCTTCTTCAAAGGCTCAATCAATCATGCTCAAGTAGTACTCATAATGAACTCAACAATGAATGACAGTCTTAAACCAAATCCACTTTATAGAAGCATAAAGAGAATTGTTAGAGACTTAATATCTTCTATTCTCAAATCTCAATCTCAACTCAAATCAAGGAAAGTTTATTTTATGGAACTTGAACAACCACATGCATCCAATCACTTGACTAGGCTCAATCAGCTCTACTCAACCAATCACCTCAATGAACAACTCTTTATCACAAACCCTAGTCGAAGCATGTATCAACCAACTCAAAATGTTTTTCTCTAACTCAAGTTCAAGTTCTTTGCACAACCAATGGGCTTCATCAACAATGCTTATAAAGATAAGGTTTAATAACAATTCTAAAACCAGAAAACCTTGAAGCATTAAACCAATCACTTTCAAAAAAGAAACCACAATCAATCCTTTTTACTCCTGTCACATGAGTCTCCTTGGGATTGGCCTGAAATCGTGCTACCATGCATACTATGCTCAGGGTGCCTGTTTCAAGCCATATATCTTCAACTTACAAACCAAGTGGGGATCATCACCAAGCTGGGAACCATCTGGCTGCTCAATATAAACCTCTTCTTCAAAATTGACAAGTGACTCATACTTGTACCAACTTTTGTCCAATACTGTACCAACACTGCAATTTTACTGTCAATTCTGTGCAAGCATCAAACACAGTATCACAACACCAACCAAATCCCTTTTTACATTTTCAGCTTGGTCTATGTTTTCTGCAGTCACCGCTGGTCACACCTTATTGTCAACTGTTCGAATCAGAAAACAATATTTTGTTAACCACTTCACGGCCAACTATAATGCACCTTACTCAAACTCATACTTCTGGACCTCGGATAGGTATGATTCACAAAGCAAAGTTGCTCATCTTGATGAGCTAAACATGAATCAATGATCAAACTTCAATATTTTTCACCACAACGTCAAAAATAGATCTAACAATCTTCCCATCAATGTGTAGTTCAAATACCCATTGCTTTTATCAGAACACATATATACGGCTAGAGCAACATTCTTTCACAAACCAACTTATCTGAACTGTTATAATCCTTAACTTTGGACGGTGGCAGTAAGAACCATCATCAGTACAACAATGACATATAGCAATACTACCAATAATGAGAACTTTTAATTTAATCACCACCCTTCACGGCACTTCCACAAACAACTACATGAACTGAGAACACGCTTCGACAACTATAGACAACTCCCCCTAACTACTTGCCTTTCATCCTCAGAAACCCAAACAAATACATAGGAGCATTAAAATAAAACTTTAAGATTGCTCCCCCTGAGGATGTGCTACCTGGAGTTGCTTAGTGCAATAGGGGAGTAGTCTCCTTCAGTCCAAGGAGACATGAATTCCTTTCTTCTATCTTTCTCCAAACTTTCTTGAACTCGGGCTTGGATTTTTCAGCTGCATCCCTGTTTTGAACCTTTTCGTGAACTCGAACATTTCTCTTGTGTGGTTGTCTCTTGTGCATCCTTGATGAATGATTATTTTCCTTTTTATGCACCTGATTTATTCCCAGTCTGTGTTGCGTTCTTTGCGTCTGATGAAATCTACTATTTTGCCTTGGATTAGATACAAACATGCTTGGACAAAACCTTGCTATGTGCCCATGACCATTACATTTAAAACATTGTACATATTGTTCACTCAGAAACGCAGAAGTATTTCTACCAGCATAACTTTTTGATTTATTATTCAATCCACAATAAGTTGCCTTGTGACCATACTGGTTGCATCTGAAACAATAGCCATTAAAAGTATTAGTATGAATAGAGTGAGAGTGATAGAACCTCTTTTGTTGTGGCTGCTTTGCTGTAGATCTCCTTTGATATTTTCTTCCTTTTGAAGATTCAGCTTCAAACTTTTCTTGCTTCGATCCTTCAACAGTGAACTTCTTCTTCTCTGCAGAGTTGGAAGATGAAGGTCGTTCAGCTTCATATCCAAGACCACGCTTATCCATGGAGCTTCTTTGTTGGTTTATCATTTTATCTAGCAACTCTGTGCTCTTCTCGAATTTGAGATTTGTATTGGCCTCTTCTAGTTGTTTCTTCAATAACACAGTCTCTTCCTCTTGTTTGCAGCAACCAATCTCTTTCTCATTGATCTGTGACCTGAGAGTTTCTTCAATCCTTTTGAATTCTTCTACCTGTACTTTCAACCTGGTTATTATTTCATTTGCATCATCAAGCTTTCTTGAGATTTCCTTATTCCTTTTTCTTTCTATCTTCAATTCATCCAGAGTCTGAGTTAGTTCCTCTTTCAAATTTATTTCAGCATCAATTTCTTCTTCATCACATTTTTGTTCTTTTTCTGTTTCTCTTTTAGAATCATCCTCTAGGACTTCATTAACTTTCAGCATATATATCTCTATGTTCTCATCGTTATTCAACTTTACAGCTTCGACCTGAGCTTGATGTGTTTGTAGCTTGACATCCTTGATCTCATCGTCTCCTTCATGAGCACTCCTCAGTTTGTCCCATATTTCTTTTGCCATTTTACAACTCTTGACCTTTATCAGCTCATTGTCTACTAATCCGCACCTGATAGCATTCCTTGCTTTTGAGTCATTTTCAACCAGATTCTTACCAGCAACATCGGTTGGAGGAGTGATGGGTATTGTGCATTCATTGATTACTGAATCCTAGACGTAGTATCCCAAAGCACAAAGATATGCCTGCATCCTGATTCTCCAGGTCGTGTAATTTGTTCCATCAAACACAGGTGCTTTGTTTGATAAAAAACCTTCAACCTCTTCTGGTTCAATTTTCTCTTCTACAGGAACTAAAACTGACTGAGATGCCCTTTTGGAGGAAGATCTATTCTTCTTACCCATTGCGTACTAATCCAAGATCAACCCTAGCTGATTTAGCCTTTGAAGGGAACTTGGCTCTGATACCAATTGTTAGTCTTACAATGGCACTGAGAGGGGGGGGTGAATCAGTGTGGTACTTTAATCATGAATTTACAGCTCTTAAAATAGCAGCAATTAAAAACTTATAAACAGATACAACAAGTACAACAAGAGAACATCACACAACACAAGATTTTAATGAGGTTCACCAATTTGGCTACTCCTCAAGAATGACTGCTTGGACTACCATCCAAATCCAGCCTTTGCAAAGCAACAACTTTACAATCAGTTTACCAACACCCACTGGAAGGAGCACCAACCCCTTATTTATCTGCACCAATAGAAAGGAGCAACAACCCCTGATTTACCAGCACCTACTGGAAGGAGCACCAACCCCTGATGCCAGACTGCAACCTGGACTTCAATTTTGAATCTATAAGTTTGATGATAAAATACCTTTGCTTTTACAAGACCCTAACTGGTCTGTTTCACCTTTGCGTCCTCTGCGCACTCTGCTCTCTCTACGCAATCACTTCGCACAATCTGTTGCTTCACTATCGAGCTTCACGATCATCTTCCCCCTTTTGCGCACTCTGCTTCCTTTGCGAATTTCACACTTAGCACGATTCGACTTCTTTGCTCACTTTGTGCACTTCGCCATCATCTCGCCGCTTCTACGCTTTCTGCGCTCTTACGACCACATTTCTCGCTTTGACACTTATTCGACGATATCTTCGACCGAACTTCGCACTCTACGCACTGTCTCCAAGCGTCGCACTCTCCACCATCAAACTCTTCAAACAACCTTCCTTTTATAACAATATTTTCAAGATCAAAAACCTAATCTTAGTCGATTGTAACCCTAATCTTAGTCGACTACAAACCCTAATCTTCGTCGGCTACAAACCCTAATCTTCATCGGCTAACATCGGTCTTTGTCGGCTTCAACTACCTCTATAACTCTTCTGTAGCTGTTGCCATGAAAACACATGTCGCGATATCGTGACACTTTCACCTCCGAACGCTTTCTCTTAGCTTTGGCCCATGAGAATGCAACATGTAGCGATATCGCTACACTTTTTCCTCCATACGCTTTCTCTCAACTTTGGCCCACGAGAATACAACATGTAGCGATATCGCTACACTTTTTCTCTTTGCTCTGTTTCTTAACTTTGGCCCCGTGAAAACATAACATGTCACGATATCGTGACACTTTCATCGTCGTACTTCTTTTCTTGGCTTATACCCATGAAAACGTAGCATGTCACGAAATCGTGACACTTTCGCCTCCTTGTCTTCTTCTCAGCTTGCACCCATGAAAACATGACATGTCGCGATATCGTGACACTTTTCGCCTTCTTGTCCTCTTCTCAGCTTGCACCCGCGAAAACATGACATGTCACGAAATCGTGACACTTTCGCTGCCTTGTGCTCTTCTCTGTCTTTTGCCCATGAAAACACATGTCGCGAAATCGTGACACATTCGTTGCCTTGTGCCTTTTCTTGCCTTGACCTCGCGAAAATAGAACATGTCACGAAATCGTGACACTTTCGCTTTCATACTCTCCTTCTTTCCTTTTGTCGCGATATCGTGACACTTTTTCTCCTTGGCGCTTTTCTTCTCATCGGGTCACGAAAACCCGACATGTCGCGATATCGTGACACTTTTTCTCTACGAGCTCTTTCTCTCGAACCTGTCGTGAAATCGTGACACTTTTCCATCCGTACAATCCTTCTTGCAAATTGTCGCGAAATCGTGACACTTTTCTTTGCGAGCTCTTTCTCTCGAACCTATCATGAAATCGTGACACTTTTTCTTTCTCTGCCTTCCTCTTCGCTTCGGACCGCGAAAATGAAACATGTCATGAAATCGTGACACCTTTTTCTCTCTCCTCTTTCTCTTCGCTTTCGACCGTGAAAATGAAACATGTCACGAAATCGTGACACCTTTTTCTCTCTCCTCTTTTCTTCGCTTTGGACCGCAAAAATGAAACATGTCACGAAATCGTGACATCTTTTTCTCTCTCCTCTTTTCTTCGCTTTGGACCGCAAAAATGAAACATGTCACGAAATCGTGACATCTTTTTCTCTCTCCTCTTTTCTTCGCTTTGGACCGCAAAAATGAAACATGTCACGAAATCGTGACATCTTTTTCTCTCTCCTCTTTCTCTTCCAACATGTCGTGAAATCATGACAGTTTTTCAATCTTCTTCTCTCTCTTCTAACATGTCACGAAATCGCGACAGTTTTTCTTTCTTCTTCTCTCTCTTCCAACATGTCACGAAATCACGACAGTTTTACCTGCTTGCGCCTCTGCTTCGAACATGTCGCGAAATCGTGACAGTTTTCTCTGCTATTTCTCTCTCCTCCAATATGTCGCGAAATCGTGACATTTTTCTTTGCACTTTCTCTCTCCTCCAATATGTCGCGAAATCGCGACAGTTTTCCTGTTTTCTGAATATGTCGCGATATCGCGACACTTTCCTTACTTGTATTTTTCTTTGAATTTTTGCATGTGGGCCACTTAGGTCTTTTTGGAAAAAACACTGTACATATTCTGAGAGATCTCTGAACTTCCTGTTTGCTGCATCTGAACTTCCTGTTGCTGCACTGAATCAAATGATCTAGCTGATTGTGTTGACAACAATGACAATCTTGTTGCTGCACTTTGCTCAAAAAATAGGAGTTAGATCATCTTCCTATTATTCAGTTACAACAAAGAATACTATATTAAGTTATAGAAGTTATAGTTCATTTATAGCAATTACTAGTGCATGATTTAAGGTTTATTTGAAGGATTAATAAGGTGAGATCAATATTGCACTATACTAGTTGTTCTTAACAGGTTTTTTAAGATGCACTAAATACATCAAGTTACAAAGGTTTAAGGTGCACTAAGTATTTTAAGTTACATTAAAAATTAGTGCATATTATGGTTTACTTTGAGGGTTCATCTATAGGAGTAATAAGGGGAAAATATTATTGCACTATATTAGTTATTCAAATTTCACTAAGGATTATTAGTTAAGGTAAACAATTAGTGCAGAGATAAACCTCTAAAAATTAGTTGCATGGTTAAGAGCTTGGATTCATTCGTGTTAAAATTATCCAAGTTAGAGGTTAGTGTTGTTTGATAAGAAAGGCAACAATAGATTGCTCTCAAGGATTATAGCAAGTAATCACCATATCTATGAAGCAAAATAAAAGCTTCATAAATTTATCTTCATTTGTCCTCAAGCTATACAACAAGGAGCGACCATATCAAAGAAGAATAATAGCATAAAAGGGAGACAAAGTACCCTCAATACTTTGGTGCAAAATTAAGGTATCTTATTTATGTTGCACTGATGCACCCTATCCCTCCTAAATAGGATGTAATATAGAGTGTCCCAAGACACTAAAGGCAACAAGTATCCTATGTCCACAATCGATTAAAATGTAGAATATAGAGAAGGTGATCCAACCTAGGGCACACAAGCATCGATTTGGGGTGTCTAAAGACACCATCTTTAGCATCTTATCCAAAACCCATGATTGCGTCAACCTGTAGTACAAGTACCTACGTAAGGATAAAGCCAAGGGAAGTGAATAACAAGTGGTATATTAAGGAGAAAATGAAGGTGTAATACCTAGCAAGGAGGCTGAGAAAAAGCACTGCATTCTACCATTGAAGATCCATATGATCACCACTCCATCACCCTTGGTATCTCACAACTAGATCCAACTATCATCATCGAGTAGAACAACTTGCAAGAATATAATCATTCATTATAAAAATATCAAAGTAATCTTACAAATGGTTGGAATGAATAGGCAGTGAGAAGTTCATAAGCATAATTTTTGATACATTGAAGAGAGCATGCATGCAAAGGAGATATCTACACTTGTCTTGAAAGAGCTCATTACCCTCTTATCTCCAACGCTCAAGAAAGGTGCTCATTCATATAACGCTTCTCATCATTGTCCTAACATCCAAGGAACTTCAACGCCCAACAAGGAGAAGCTAATTTAGCACCACATAATTTAAAATGCTCCATAATGTCTAGCAAATCTTGAAGAAGATATTTAAGTAATGCCTACCACCACCTGGAACCCGCTTCAAAAATTAGAAGCTTACATATAGTTTCCAAATGAGAATCATTTAGAGAGCAATAAAATATTAGAGCAAACGAATATTAGAGAGCAAATATTTCAAGCGAGAAAACAAATGAAGGGTAGCAAATTTATAGAAAGCATTAAGTGAAGCACATTCAAAGCCTAAATTCAAGGAGTCAAAGGTGCATTTAAGACTATAACAAGAGAACATTCGTTGAATCTATCATAAACCAAAAAGACACCAGTGCTCACAATCAATGCTCAAATTCAATACCAGTTAGCATGAATTCAAAGGTATATTTACACTTAATTTTATTAAATATTAAAAGGGAGGTATAAGGAAATGTATATTACTAAGGTTTAAATTAATTGAAGTATATATAACCTTAGAGAAAGCAATCAGATCAAAAGTGCATAATCTTAAGGAATAATTCAATGGAGTATTATATTTATAATTAATTAAGTAGGATAAATGGTTTATACTTAAACACTTAGAAATTATATTGAAAATATTATTAATTTCTAATATTCCAAGAATTAGATATTTATAAGGTATACTACATCAAACATAAATAATTGGAATTTAGAAATATTGGATATTAATAGATATAAAATGAAGTTCATTATTTACTTAAGGAGTAATTATATACTTACATTTATCTCATATTCATACTAAAGAGACAAAAAGAAATCCAACCACAAAACATCAAATTAAGTGCAGTTCATTAGGAGAGACAAAGTGAAATAAAATTTGATTATTATTATTTATAAAACACTAAAAAATCAACTCAAAAGGTGAACTATTACTTACTAAGCACTTTATTAAGCTTATAGCTTATTCTAATCATCAGGGAGACAAGGAATTCTACAAAATCTAAGTCTGTAAAGGCTTTACCAAAGTGGTTCATATATTCTAAGGAATTATAAGGATGTCTAATCCAAATAACACATTAAATAATATAATTAGAAAAGGAGCAAGGAAAATACCAATATGGCTTAAAAGCATGATTGATGATTTAAAAAACTCAATGGATAACAAAGAAGATGTAAATGGAGAAGAATAATCAATAGAATTTAAAAACTCATAAACTAATAGTCTTGTGAAAGCATATTCTTCAAGCATATCTTCTAATAAGGGAGTTTATGATAATTTGTATCATATTCAAAAGAAATAAAAGAATATTATACAAATCTATGAAAAGAGTAAAGATAGAATAGCTTCAACTGTACACACATGGTTCAACTATTTCATCAAAGAAATAGATAAACATGATATTCCTAAAACAATTAACAAAGATATCAGGATAACTTTATTATGTACCTATTGTGGTAAATCTAGTCATGAAAAGGCTAACAAATGGAGTTCCATCCATGTAAATATTATGGAGGAAAATATCATCCATCCTAATAATGTTACAACAAAGACAAATACTATAAAATATTCAAGGAGGAACTAATATCTAGATTAGACTATTTCTTCCAAGCTCTTATTTCATAAACATCCACTAACAATGAATTCAAGCTTGAATTTTGTGAATATTAGGAAAATAGGTCATATAGAAAACCAATGAACAGAAAAGGAAGCAATTATGATCCACTTATGACTTACAAAATCATGATATCACTAGCTCGTCAAATATACCTAGAAGACTACAAGGTTAAAGATTCTTCTAAAATCTCAGAAATAGCAAAAGGCAGTGGAATGAAAAATATACGAAGGAACAACACTAAAATAAAATTAAAAGAAGAATAAGAACCAAAACAAGTTGAATATTATTCTAAATATGAAGACCCATATTAAATACTAAAGTCTTAAATACTCAAATAATGTAATACAAGGGGATTTTAGAGTATATTACATCATTTAGGTCATGTAAATGTACCACCTTTGGTACATAACTAGAGTAGGAGATTACTTTAGAGTAAATTTTATTAGTTACTTCAAGTAATGTAATAAATGCACAAGTGTCAAATGTGCAAGTTATAAATGTACAAGGAGTCTACTTGTACATCAGTTAGATAGGTAGAGTAAGGGGTAAGGAATATATCTTCCTATATAAAGGCCTCATAGTGAGTGTTTCTTAGAGGAGCATATGTAGTAGTAGTATAGAGGAACATATGTAGTAGTATAGAGAGTGTGTGGTACAATGTAGTCCTTCATATCCTCTCATGGAGTGTTCATGTCCTCCATTATATAGCATTGTACTATTTTCATCACTTTCATTAATGACATATTTTTGAGTTATTTGCAAATGTTCATTTTATTATTATCCTACATATCATTGTACCATTAGTTTATAGTTATCTCAAAATAGTTATTAGGCATCTTTTGGTTGCATTCCCTGCACTATTGTGTCATCAAAAGCTAACAGTGTGCATGGAAGCATGTGTATTTTTTATGGGTGTATGCATATTTTTTGTAAAATATTTGGCATAGGTATGATTTTTGGCCAAATGGATATTCAGATATACCCTTAGATGTAGATTCATAGGGCAACATGTAAACGTACAGAATCGTATGGATTTGCACGTGTCCGTGTGAAGGATATTTTTTTTTTATGTATAGATGGTATATATCAAGTTGATGATGAATTTGTGTGTTTGCATGGATGAATGCAGGTGAAAAAGGTATAATCACAACATTGGATTCACACACTTAAAGAGATATTGAATGTGATATGGTTGGCGAATGATAGCACATGGTTGGGTAAGGTAATATTGTATGGATTATGTGAGATACAGAGTGTGCACTCATATTGATCCTATGTATCAGTATTGTGTGAGAGGTGGAATCTAGAGAGTAACACCTTTCATTTCCAAATAGGGGAAATCACCATCACTTTAGAGTATGTGTATTGGATATATCAACTTTTTATAGAGGACATCATGGTGACGGTAGTGGGAAAGGATGCACTGAGTGCTATATTGTAGAGTAAATTTGGTAATAGATGGCATGAGGTGAATTATGATGGAGGAGTGGACAATGAAAAGTGTTGGGAGGATGATTTTTTGGTTGTGATTTATGCACTTCCATATACTTCAAGGGTGAATTTATCCTATAAAATGATTGGAGTAGTGTGCAACATGGTGGAGTAGGATGTGGTGTTTGTATGGGTGCCAAAATTTCTTGCACAGGCCTTCAAGGAGCTCCATGCTATGACAAGGATATAGTATACTATATTGAGTTTCAACCCCTTGTTACAAGTGTGGGCATGGGAGCATATTGCTATGGGACAACCAACTAAGTTATTGTATGATGCTCACAAGTGGATGAGAAAGGATGTACCCTATGTGTTGAGGTGGCACATAAATATGGAGGGTTGAATTAAGAGAGAACATGAGGGTGAAAATATGTATTTCAAGGATAATTTGGATGGATTAGTGGTAGGTGACATCACTTGGATGCCATGGTGAGGAGCACCAGATTGGATAGAGGATGCGGAGCAATTGTGTAAAGTGAGATGGGAGAGATGGATGGTCGGTTGGTATTCAAATTAGTTAGAGTACTTCCCCTTTTTTAGGGTGATACGATAGTTTGGATTGTGGTAGAGATGGCCAGATCCACCAGTAGTTATCTAGAGGATCCTATTAGATCAAGGGCTATGACCAGTGGTACCTCCCTTGGATATTACTATAGATGATGTTATAGTTATCTCGAATGTGGATAGCATAGGGATAACTTTGGATTATGATGTGTGGTGGGAAAGTTAGAGGTGGGATCCAAGATTGGGTGTAGTGTATGGATGGGGTGATGTAGTGGGTGTATTACCTATAGGAGTGAGAGAGACAATATAAGGAGTGATATTTCTAGGGGGAGTTCTAGGAGGAGAGGCAGCAATAGAGAGAGTAGGGTCAATAAGGGTGGTGATTCCTAGTGAGATAGATCAAAAAGAGGAGGAGGAAGAGGATTTAGAGTCCTTTCTCTAATGGGTATGATAGTGCATAGAGGATGAGGTATGACCTGCACGAGTTGAGGTGCCACCAATGGAGGAGATGGCATCGATGAAGGGGGTGTTAATAGAGGAGGTAGGGCCTTTAAGAGTTGATATGTTGATAGAGGAGGTAGGGTCTTTAGTAGTTGAGGTACCATTTATGGAGGGTATGGCATAGATGGAGGAGGTGATATGGATGTAGGAGCGAGGGTTTGACTTTGTGATTGACCTTAATGAGATGTTAGCAACACAAGATAGGTCACCCTATTATGAGAGATATTTTAGTACTTAGAGGGGCACATGATAGATAGGAAGATGGAGTGGGTTGCAAAGTGAGTGGTATTAGTGATAGAGAGGGATGCAACACTAGCAAATAGAGGTGTCATGTTAGCAAAGAGACATGATTTGGAGGAGAATCTAGAGGATGTCATAGTTGAGGTAAGATGTCCGGCCAATGAGAGGTATGCTCTAGTGAGAGAGCATGATGAGGCCATAGCTATTAGAGATGAGATGATAGAGAAGGCTATGTGTTTGTGCCAAGAGGTTTATGAGGAAGTAGTAATGGGAGAGTATGTCGTAATAGAGATGGTAGGTTTACAAGGAGAGGTACAATGGTGTAAATAGGTACATGCAGATGTATTATTTATATATGCCAAGGAGACAATGAAGATGGTGCAGTGTGAGGTGGATTTTGTAGAGCTAAAAACATGACACTATGCAGATATAAAAGCAAATAACTCAAGATAGACAATAATTGCACAAGATATTATTTTATTCAATAATAAAAGGGGGGGAGCTAAGAAACTCCTTGTTACAACTATTTTGTACAATAGAATTATTTTTGATACAGATATTACAAATAAATGTCAGGGTTCTCCGAAACCCTAGCTACATATATTTGAGTGTCTTCAATGTGTTTCACTCCCAACAGATTGAATGGGCTTTGGTATCTAATTTCGGGCCACTCCAGCTTCAGAAGCTATCCAATAATGAATGAAACTTGTAGATCTACACACATATAAATAAAATAAGGAGTTAGTAATACCTATGAGGGCTCCATAGAGTGAGACCCTCAGTTATTAATAAAACCCTAGTTGTTACTGAATGAAACAACATACAAAAACCTACAAATTATGCAATAAAATAATAATCAATGTTGATTTACCTTGTTGGACTTGATGCTTTATTGATTTGTTACAGATTCGATGGTAGGATTCTCCAACAACATCTGATGACTTGATGCAGTAGACTCTGGTTCATGTTTGATGATTATGATAGGCTATGGTACGCACTTGGTAAGCTCTAGTGCGAGCTTCGACAGGATCTGGATCAAGCCTGCGATATGGTAGGATCTAGAGGGTTCTTAGAAGGCTCTACAATGAGCTTGGTAAGCTATGGAGGGTGTCTATGAAATGATAGGCTCTACTGCGAGCCTACAGGTTAGGGTTGTATCTACAACAGCAAATCATGATAATGTGAGGAAAGTGATGGATAGGATACGACAGTGGTGACAGAATATGGATGGAGGATTATGATGGTAATGGAGGATGGATATGGAATGGCTGGAATGATGGAAGTCCTATAGCAAGCTAGGGTTTGGATCTTCAATGGCTCTACAACCTTCTGCTTCACACGATATTCTTTAGTAATATCTCCCAGGGCGAGAACGTTCTAGGGATTGATTATTTACAAATGCCCTTACTTATAATCCAACCTAGGGTTTTCTTAGGGATTTAGCCTAATGCTTTTGATCATGTGGCTAAGATTAAATCAAATCCTAAGGCTAAGATTGTACTTTAAGTGTGACATGGATTAATGAAGATGGATGGCTGAGATTAGACGAAATCGAATGGCTAAGGTTAATTGGGTTTAAATATATATATTTTTTATAATAAATATATTAAAATATAATAATAAAATATTATATTAAATATAAATAATATAAAATAAATATAAATAATATAAAATAAATATAAATTAAGTCCAAAGGGGTCAAAAAGTGGCGGGAAAAGGCTAAAGTGGGCCTTCTAAAGGTGGGAAGGGCATTGAATGGTTAAATGAGTGGCGAAAAATGGCTAAGGTGGACAAGTGGGTGGTGGGATGGTTAGGATGAAGGATTAATAGCTAGGATTTGGTTTCTACAAATGCCCTTTTTTGTACCATGTTGTGTGAAGCGCAATATGGTGCAAAAATATGAGACACCTGCTTGGGTTATGGGCACAGAAGCATCTCCTCTTTGTTGTTGGATTTGAGCACTCAATGTTGAAGACAAAAAATAGTAAAAAAAATTAGAATTTTGCGTATCTTACCCCCTCAATTGGTGAATGGGAAGAATCTCACGAGCCAATTGAAATAGAATTTGTGCAAGTGATGAATGATGTGGTACCATTTTTGCCCCAACGGTGAGAAGGGGGATGGTGCAAAATGTGATGTGATGCGAATGATATGAATGATGTAAAATGTGATATCATTTTTGCCCCAATTATGGAAAGGGACATGGATGATATAAATGATGTAAAATGTGATACCGTTTTTGCCCCAATAGTTGAAAGGGGATTTTTTCAAGTGTAGATGTCATGATCATGTAAGATGTATCCCATCGTGGGAGGATCAAAATCAATATTTTGGTTGCCCCAAATTTGGGGGTGATTCGATGTTGTTGAATAGTGTGCTCTTTGATGCCATTGATATGCAAGTATGATGATGCAAATAAAAATAAAAAGAACCATGGATGGCCTACTAGTGACTATTCTAATAATTCCCACAATTGGAACCAATCATCTTAGCTAGTGCCTATCATTAGGTTTTTGAAAAAAATGATGAAATTTGAGTGTTTGTTCATGTGTTAAGCCTCACGAACTAGGCCATCAATGACAACAGTTATGCAAATTGTTCTTGGTAAGGTTTCACTCCAAAATGTGAAGTACCCAATGTGATTGTGATATTTGACAATGAGATAATTGATGATGATCATGGTCAAGTGTCCCTATGGTAGGCTATTCATCTTACCGAATTGCATGGATGCAAATTGTTGTAATCACCAAGTAAATAGAATAGACCACTAGATATGAGGTTCGCTTGAATTTGTAGGTGATTTTTGATAAATGTTGCATGACATGATGGATGGCTTGAGAGATAGTGATGGAAGAATGTTGGATGAATGAATGTTGTGATTTTGCTAAATGTAGAGTTGATTGATGTTTGATTTGTATTTTGTCCTTTTTTTTAGTAATTCATTTTCCATGAAAATAAGATATTTATCGATCAAATAAACTTCAATTTTCACAAAATTGCATGGGATGATGAATAATATGATGCAGAATAGTTGAATGTTAGTTTTGTAAAAATTTGAATTTATTTGATGCATTTTGTGACTCAATTTGTGCATTTTTAAGATTTATTTTTTTCTCCAAAATTATACATGCAAAACGATTTATGTTTTCACAAAACCTGATTTTATGATGTGCATGATGTGTGGGTGAAATTTGGTGCAATTTGGAGGAGGTAAGCTACTATTTTATCAATGTTGTCTTCATGCCTTTTTGCACCAGGTGCCCAGTTGCACCTACGGCATCCCGTAGATGCCCAGGTGCACTTGGGTGTGCCTACAGGTGCCCAGGCGATCTTACAGACTGTAGGTGTAGGCTTGCACCTGAATGCACTAAGGAAAGCTATAAATAGATTTTTGAGTGAATCGTGAGGCTCACTTGTGCGTTTCAAACTTTGAGAAGCTGCATCTGAGGAGTGGAGTGGATTTTGGTGAGCTAAGTGAGGCTAGTGGAAATTTGTGTGGAAGCTATGGCAGCAGAGGGATCAAATTTTGGTGGTGGAGTTGAGGCACAATTTGCTCTGGTAATGTTTATAAACACTTTGTCTTTTGTGCAAAACTTCTTTTTTTTCATTTTTTTTTTCAAATGGTATTAAAAATAGAAAAATGTTTGTTACTGCAGTTGAGGGAGATAGAGACTCAACATCACTTCTCTCCTCTTGTTCCTGGTATGAGGAAGAAGCTCACAGATGGGGATTAGGAGCTTTTGTGTAAGGTGGGCTTAGAGAGGGTGGCTAGCTTGGATGTTGTGAGGGCTAATGATGGGTATCTCTCATCATTGATAGAGATATGGGATTATGATAGGGGGACCTTCCAGATATCGATTGGGGAGGCTATTGTCATCCTTGAGGATGTATATCGCATCCTTAAGGTGTCATTAGAAGAGGAAAAGGTGGTGGTTGCATATGAAAAGAAATTTGAGATGGAGAAGATGTTTGGGGAGCGATGGTGGTATGTGCAGATGGGAGATGGAGGGATATGCTATCTAAGCATGTACAAGGTGAAGGAGTTGGATGCACTCCCAGCCTTGATCATGTTCATGCTAGAAAACATAGTGCTACCTAATAGCACTGGTTGTAGGTTCCCTTGGAACCTATTAGGGTTGGTGAGTGATCTACTCATCGACCTAAGGGTATATGCATGGGCTCCTATGTTATTGGCATCGTTATATTGGGAGCTTTATGATGTGACACAGAGAGGAAGGGTATTGGGTACAGCTTTCTCCTACAATGTTGGGCTTGGAAGCATTTTAGTGTGGCTTAGCCAGAGGGATTGCAATGCTAGGCATGGCAGATGAGGGAGACCTATGCTAGGCTATGGGTAGTGATGGAGGAGGTGCATCTGATTCAGGAGGTTCACACCAGCCAGTGGTATCAATATATGTGGTCGGGGCTGACTTGGGTGGATGTGATATGGAGGCCTTGGTGTAGATCCTATTGGGATGGTGATGATGAGCAACTCCACCATGTGAGGTAGGATTGGTGGTTGGCTGGGAGGAGGGAGGAGGAGGTAGAGTACCCAGTACTCATAGGTGTTGAGGTAGTTTGGTTTACCTCAGGATGTGTTGGATGAGCTAGTGTTGTATCGACATCGATGAGATGAGGAGGGGCTTCTGACTGTGGAGCCATGGTGAGTTCATATAGGTGATTATGAATAGTTGGAGGTTCTTGATGTGGATGATACTAGGGTTACTCCAGAGTATATGGCATGGTTTGGTGCCCAACCAGTATGGGTACCAAAGGTGGCGAGTGGTGATGTAGTAGCTACGAGGTCGAGGGTGACTCCAAAAAGGATGAGAACGTAGTGATCAGATAGTCGAAGGTATTCAATGGGAGTAGCCTGATAGGATCTTGAGGTAAAATTGGCATATGAGGATGTGGATGAGGATGAGAAGATGGGTGAGATCTCCAAGGTGGCTAGGCTACAGTCTGAGGTGGAGTAGCTTCATGAGGAGTTAGAGACTATTCTTGAGGATCATAGGGAGGCCTTGGCTGCTATAGCTCGAATGGAGGTAGAGTGGGTGGTAGCTAGGGATAGTGATCAAGAGATAGTCACGAAACTTCGGGTAGAGATTTTTATTAGAGAGCGATGTAATCATATTGATATACGATGACTATAGGCTAGCAAGGCCTATGCACATTCTTTTGAGGATGTGTGCATGGCTAACCATATTCAGTTTCTAGATCCTCCCTCTTCTTCTAGGACTGAGCCATCAGAGCATGCATCATCTATGTAGAGTTCTAGGGCTAGGGCTCCTACTAGGTCTCAGGGGTCCACTCATTAGCTTAGTGCTTAGATGCACTTTTTGTATATGAGCCTTGGTGCTCCATTATAGCCTTTATGGCATTCATTGTACATATGATATTTTTGAGATATATACATGGCCTTTTATATATTTATGTTTATATTTTGTGTGAATGCTTTTATGTGTATGCAATGCATGTTTTATGAAAATGTTTTTATGCTTTTCTTATGGATGACTAATGGAAACTAATCATGATGTTTATGCATAATGTTATGGATGATTAATGCAAGCTAAATGGCATGTATATGAATGGTGTTTATATGGATGATTAATGCAAGCTAACTAACATGTATGTGAATGCTAACTACATGAGAGGAATAAGTTCATTCACTTCATCGATGCTAAGCTCTTGAAGGGCTTGCTCAAGAGAGGTGTTTGAGGAACATGGCATGGGGGCTTTGTCTTCATCCTCGAGGCTAAGCCTTTGAAAATTTTACTCAAGGGAAGCGGTTGTGGAAAGTGGGGTGTACCCTAAACCTGAATGATCATGTGCTCCTCGATATGGAAGATCTATGATGTCGTGTATCCCTTGTTCATGGGAACCTAGACCTTGACCTTGCCAATTAACTATGTGAAAGTATCGGGATGGAAATCCTATCATATTGTTTATGTTGGCACATCTTGGTTCCTTAGGTTCATCGGGTGGGTTTATTCCAATTGAGGAATCTAACCCTCCATAAACAAAGTTGATACTATTTGGAGCAGAGCCCATGTCATATACAACACCTATGGTTAAAGGATGGTCACGTGGGTGACTGAAATCCTTGGCTATGGGAATGGCTAGGGGTGTGATAGTGATGTCTTGGACCACGTATTCACCAATACTAGTATTAGTGATGTGGACTTCAACTTGGGCTGATGTGGTGGATTATGTGGGTATGGATGGCTTAATATTGGATGTGGATATGGGTGAATTGAAAGTGAAACATCTATTGATGGAGTAGGGTTGGATGACGGTGTGGAATTAGAAGAAGGTGGATGGAGTATTGATGAAGAAGAAGAAATGGTTGTGGAAGAAGGAATGGTTGAGGTGTACAATGTGGTGAAAGTGGGTTGACCTTGACCACATGTACAAGAAGAAATAGATGATTTAGTAGGCTCGGTGATGGGTAACTCCTCAATAATAGGAGCTTTGGAAGAAGACATGCATGTATTAGACGAAGATGGATGATAATATGAAGAATATGGATTGGATGGAGATGGAATGGCTGGAATTATGGAAGTCCTACAGCAAGCTAGGGTTTGGATCTTCAATGGCTCTGCAACCTTCTACTTCACATAGGCTTCTTCAGTAATATTTCCTAGGGCGAGAACATTCCAGGGTTTGAGAATTTACAAATGCCCTTACTTATAATACAACCTAATATTTTCTTAGGGTTTTAGCCTAACACTTTTGATCATGTGGCTAAGATTAAATCAAATCCTAAGGTTGAGATTGTACTTTAAGTGTGGCATGGATTAATGAAGATGGATGGCTGAGATTAGACTAAATCATATGGCTAAGGTTAATTGGGTTTAAATATATATTTTTTATAATAAATATATTAAAATATAATAATAAAATATTATATTAAATATAAATAATATTAAATAAATATAAATTAAGTCCAAAGGGGTTTGAAAGTGGCAGTAATGGGCTAAAGTGGGCCTTTTGAAGGCGGGAAAGGGCTAAGGTGGAAAAGTGGGTGGTGGGATGGTTAGGATGAAGGATTAATGGCTAGGATTTGGTGTCTATAGATTTATGAATCAAGGGTTTTCCCTTCCCTCATATTCAAAGTCATGGTTATATTCACTATCTCACATGCATTCATTATAGATTCAGTGGAGTAATCCTCCAATAGTACGAACAAGTCAAAAGGTGACACAGTTGACAACATCACAATTGAAGGGGTCTTCCATAGGATAGATTAATATAGTATTAGAGTGAATAGTGGAGATATTGATTTCTCAAGAGGGGAGTGGAGAGACTCCCAGTGAGCGGTAGGGTTGATGGATGTAATTTTTTGGTGGTTAGGAGGCCATCAATTTTGTATAATTATTGTATGATCTATATACATATGTGATGTAGTGCTTGAGAGGGTACAATATGTTTTATAGCTGGAAGGAATTTTTGAGATATATATATATACATATTATTATGCGGTGTTATGTACATGTATTATGACTTGTATGAATGTATGGATGTAGCAAATATGTGTGGATGCTTTTATGATGTATACTTTTGTAGATGCTTTGGATGTTATAGATATAAAAGTGTTTGGTATGAATAATGGGATGTATGTATGTAGATGAATGTATAAGCATGTGCAGGATGTGATGGCATTTAGATTAGAAATATCATCAATGAGGTAATGTAAATGAAGACAAGTGATTGCATAACACATAATGCATTAGAGGTAAGCAAATATGTAATGGATGATACAAAGGTGGTACATATAATGCATGTGAAATGGATGCAAGTGTCGAAGAAGTATGTAGCACATGAATATGCATATGGATGTGAACATCAATGAAGAAGGTACTTGTATTTTGGTGAAACAAGTTATGATGTGATTTTTTTTGTTAGTTCAAATATATCGGATGTTAAAAGTACTTTGAAGAGAGTCAAACATCATAGTTTGAGCAAGATTCTACAAAAATTTCAACTATCTGGACTAAGCATAAGTCAAGCATGGACCAGTGTATGTAAAGTGATGTTCATTTAACCATTTTAAGGTAGAAATGACATCGACCAATTCTAAACATATCCTGTAAGCTAGCTCATCCACAAGTGCACAATGGTTTATACAAAAGACGATCACTAATATGACAGACATGTCACCACTTGGTAGGTATACTCCATTGTAAATTAGGCTTCTATAGCCCCAATGGAGATTAATCCCATGATTGTATTATGGACTTGAGGACCACCAGGATTCAAGCTTTTTGATGGTGCTCCTTTTCATTTCTTCTCTTTTTACTTTTGATTTTTTATTTGTAGTGCTCTTTTGGGTGTTTGTTTGTGTTTTCTATCCTTTTTTATTTTTTGTATAGCTTTTCCTTTTTTTGATCCTCAGGTTTATCTCATGTAAATTATAAGATGAGCAGGGGACTTTCACTAGGTGTCCAATATATGCAAGGTGTTGCCTTTCATTTGCTCAAAATTTATTTGATGTGGGAGACTTGCAATTGGTCCATGAAATAACTTAAGTCAGCTAAGGGAAGATTTGAAGTGCTTTAGAATTTGATAACTTTAGATGGTGTAAGTGGTTGAATCACACAAATCTTTCTACGATCTACTCTCTTGAAAAGGGGAGTGGACACCAAAACTATCATGATAAAAAGTGTTTAATTAATTCTTCATGAATACTATTTACAATGAATATGTATATATGTGGATATGGAAATAGACTATATGTATGTAAATATGTATGAGGAATTTATAGATGCAACTTGTAACAACAATGAGAGGAACAAATAGGAATGCATAAAATATGAGAATATACAGCGAGAGATGCAAAGAGTGACATGAGATTGTTATGCATGAGTATGAGCATACTATACAAAATTACCCTAAGACAATATACAAATGGAATAGGTGATGGAAAGAATGGATAAAATTGATACAAGGAGAGGAGTGTGAGGAGAAAATGCAAATGTTTCATGACATCAACATGAATGATGAAGCGATATTGTGGCAAATTGAATGAGATTGAAGATGAATGAAGTGTAAGAAAAGAAAAAGTGAAATAAAGAGATGCAAGAAGAAAAGGAGGAGACATATAAAGGAAGGGTAACTCAGCAAAGGTATATAGCCGCTCGTAGCATGACCATACAACATTGACAAGTAACAAGAAGAAGGGGGAAAAGGAAGAAAGGCAAACATGTAATTTAAAAAAGTTATGTATCCACTCAAAGAATGATCATACAACATTGGCAAGTGACCAATAGAAGGAGAAAGAAGAAACCAAAAAAAGGGAATATCAGATCAAGGTTGTGTAGTCGCTCGAAGCGTGACCATAAAACAATGATAAAAAATTAGCAAAAAAGAAAGGAATAGAAATATGGAAGAGAACGACATGGATGAATATGTAATGGATAATACAATGCTAGTAGACAGAGGACAAAGGATGGAGAACCTCGATGAATGTATTAAGCATAGAATACTCATCTATTATTTTTATTGTTTTTGCATTTGTGTATTTATGTAATATATGCAATGGTATGTACAAAGGATGGAGAACCTTGATGAATGTAATTAAGCATAGAATACTCAAATATGAATGATATTAATGGGTTCAAGTTCCTCTAGACCTTCAAGATGACAAGGCGATAAGCTCCATAACCAAATTTATGTGTAATGATGTACGAGCTTAGCCAATTGAACGTAAATGTATCATGAATATAGTGTGGTTGGCTAGTAATATGTTGGTTCTCTTTAACGACCAAGTCTTCGATTTGAAATTCTCATGGGTGTACCTTACTATTATAGGTACATTAAAGATGATCTTGGTTGACACATGTATATTCAATGGCATAAATTCGACGGTCATCCAAGAGTGTTAGTTGGTCTAATCGCACCTGGTGGGTTGTATCATCATCAATAAATTGTTGCATTGAGATTCTCAAAGATGGAATTTTGAGTTCTAGGGGCATTATGGCCTTTATGCCATAAACTAAAGATAATTGTGTTGCCCTAATTGGTGTGTGAATGCTTGTTCTATATACCTAGAGTACCAATTGAATTTGGTTGTGCTAATCATGATGAGACACTGCAATTAGCGTTATGCATAAGGGGTCAGCCCCAAAATCTATTTATAAAATCAAGGTGAAATATCTTGTAATCTTGGTGAATTATGTAGAATTATACATGGCGAATTGCATTCATTTATCTCAAAAAAATTTCAAACCATGGCGAATTGCATTAATTTATCTCCAAAAATTTCAAACCATGGAAAATTTTTCTATGTTATGGGCTATGAATATCGGTTTGCAAAATTTAAAAATGTATGGCAAACTTAAAATCTTTAGGCTGATATGAAATACTTTTAACCTTTATGCTTTATGATGATCAATTTGAGACATGTATGATGATCAACTGTAGGCATGACGATTGACTATAGACATGATGATCGGTTGTAGGTATATCGATCAGTTATAGTAATACCGATCAGTTGCAGGCATGACAATCGATAGTAATCATGATGATTGGTTGCAAGCATGATGATCAGTTACAGGAATACAAATCTATTATAGGCATGACGATCGATTGTAGGCATGATGATTAGCTGTAGGTATGAATATTGGTTGTAGACATGATGATCGGTTATAGATATGATGATCAGTTGTAGACATGATGATCGATGGCATGCATGTTGATAGGTTGTAGGTATGTTGATAGGTTGCAGGCATAACAATTAATCATAGCCATGATGATAAGCTATAGACATGATGATCATCTATAGATATTATGACCTATGACATGCATGATGATAGGTTGTAGGTATGATGATCGATTGCAGGTATGCTAATCGGCTGTAGCTTATGTCGATCATCTTAAATCGATCGACACTCCTCTGCAACCGATCGGCTTATGTTAACAGACATTCCTCTGCAACCTTGTCAAGTTTTCCATTGTTTCAGAGCTATTTTTGAGTTATAGTAGTTTAGATATATGTTTATTGATACCCACTACAGTATATATATGGGTAGTATATGAGGCGATTTGGGGAAGAAAAATAAAATCATTTATAATTTGAAGGCGAATTGGGTGGGAAAATCAAAATCATTTATAATTTGAGGGCGATGAATTAAAATAAGAATAGGTTAATTATAATCAACGACAGGTGAATTTACCCCAAAAAACTTCCATTTCGTAAATTTTGGGCGAATGGGCCCAATGAAAGGATCTAAAATTAGCCAATTTAAAATCTTGAAAATCCTAAATAGAGCCAATTTATGATATTTCATGCTTATGCATAACCTCGACTGCAATGGTTTTTCAAAGAATGGCACATATGGTTTTATTGGTAGCTTCATCCTGACCATTACCTTGTGGGTCGTATGGGGTAGAGAAGTTGTGTTGGATGTATTTTTCACATAATGAGTGAACATTATTTTTCTTGAAAGGTGTACCATTATCAAATATGATTTTGGAAGAAATGTCAAAATGATAGATGATGTTGAGTAATGAAATCTACAAATTTAGGACTTATCATTTGGATGAGAGAGATTACTTCAACCCATTTCGTAAGCTATTGTGTATTAGTGATGATAAATTTGTGATTACTGGATGAGGTTGACATGATTTTACCAATGAGATCCAAACCCAATGAGAAAATGGCCATATAGCTTGGATTAGGTGTAGCGCTTGAGATGGTAAATGCATAATATTAGCATGTTGTTGATATTTAATACACTTTTTAACGTAATCACAACAATCATACTCTATAATAGACCAATAATAACCCATGCGTAGGATATGCTTTGTAATGGCCATGCCACTGAAATGGTTGCCATAAGTGCCATCATGGATGGCCTGAATAATGTGTTGAGCCTTGTGTTGTTCAAGACAACATAGAAGAATGCCATCATGTTGTACATGATGTCTCCCAACAATGTGTAATGGATTACCCTTTGTTTAAATGCATGTTTATGAGCATGAGGTAAATCACAAGGAAGGATGCCTAATTTAATGTAATCCTTGACTTGGGAAAACCAAGGATCATGAGGTTTAGCTTGGATGACATGGATGTCATCATCATGATAAGGTAGTGAAGTGAAAATAGCAGATTGAAATAATGTGTGGATGGAGACACAAGTCATGTTAGAATATGGATTTTTTGGTATTAATGAGCCAAGAGAAGCCATGGTATTTGCAAAATATTTGGTTGATCATGAAGTAGCATCAATGTCATGTCATTTGAGTTGGACAGCTAAAAAATTATCAACTTGCTTATATTGTTGAAGTATGGGGCATCGAAATTGCCATATTCTCTTAATCTGATTGACAATGAGAAGAGAATCATCAAATATTTGTATGTATTTAATATGCATAGCAAGTTCTTGTTTAAGATTAAAAATGAGAGCTTCATATTCAAACTTATTATTTGTTCAAGAAAAACCTAGTTTGAAAGAAAGGAGAATGGTTCCTCTTGTGGTGTGAAAAAGATAATTTATGCACCCCCCCCCTATTCATAGTAAGATCCATCAAAAAGAGGGTCAATTTATGATGCAGGAGCATCTGAGGGCAGCAAAGCAATCGAACATCAATAAAACATTTTTTGTTATTTTTTTCTAAGTGTTGCAAAGAAAAATATGTGTCGCGATATCGCGACCAAAATAGGAGATAGGGAAACGGCGGACGGAATGTCATGATTTCATGACATGTCACGAAATTGCGACCAAAGCAGGAAATCAAAGGCACGGAGGACCGAAGGTCACGAAATCGTGACATGTCACGATTTCATGACCAATGTAGGGAGCAAAGGCACGAAGGACCGAAGGTCGCGAAATAGCGACATGTCGTGATTTCGTGACCAACACAAGGAGAAAAGGCACGAAGGACCGAAGGTCGTGAAATCATGACACGTCACGATTTCATGACCAACATAGGGAAGCAAAGGCATGGAGGACCGGAGGTTGCAAAATCGTGACATGTCGCAATTTCGTGAACAACACAGGGAGCAAAGATGCAGAGGACCAAAGGTCAAGAAATCGTGACATTTCACGATTTCACGATCGAAACTGAAGAACGGAGGCTCGAATGAAAAATGGCATGATATCACGATAGGTCACAATATCACGGCCAAATGAAAGCGAGAAGGCATGGAGGAAGGAACATCATGATATCGCGACATGTCACGATATCATGACCGAAACAAGGAAGAGAAGGCATCGAGAGGAATTTTCGTGATATCATGACATGTCGTGATATCACGCCCAAAAGAAAAACATGCACTCCAGGATTTCATAAAAGCATCCCTTCATGCATGACAAGTTAGCGGTAGTGAAGGAGCAGTTTCAGGGAAATATTCTAATAGGCATGTTGGCCACTCGCGCAGGATATCTAGAGACACATTTATAGCAACCAACAGCAAGCAGCAGATCGAGAAGAAGTTTCTATTGAGGTATGGTAGCCAATCGTGCACCTCACCCAGAGTCTCATCAATGCAACTTTCCAGTATTGTTCCAGGTGGCAATTACAGATCGTGAGAAGTTTGAAAACACAAAGGATCGGGACCTCAATAAAAACCCAAGGATTGCAATGAGAAAGGGTTGGAAAAATGGCAGATTGCTGTATATTCTTTGCAAATTCTTCTGAATACTATTGGTTAAAAATATTGGCTCTTATTATTCTTGTTTCTCTATGATGTGCTAGATCTGTTCTCCACCAAGTGGTATTAGAGCCAGAAGTTCCTAAGTGTGTAACAGATCGTCGGATGTGAGGTAGTTACACCAGGATCTATGGGAGGGCTTGTTAGTGAGGGAGCAGAATGCCTCCAAGAAGAAACCATGTTGGTGGGAGAGGCATGGTAGCAGTGAAAGATGTCTAAGCTTTGCAATGGCAAATGCAAGCCCTACAAGAGGAAATGCGTAGAAGATTAGAGCCAAGAAGAGATGAAGGTAGTGAAGAGGAAGATGACAAAGAAGAAGGCTAGCCTGAGGAAGAAGAAGAAATAGTAGATCCTGCTCAAGCCAAACTATACAAAGCCATATCCCAGATTGGGAAGAGGCTAAAGATGGAGGTTTCCCCGTATTCTGGAAACCTTGATCCAGAGGAACAAATCGACTGGATCAACGATCTGGAAGAGTACTTTGAGTACGAGGAGGTTGAGGATCCTGATAGGGTCAGATTCGCTAAGACCAAACTTAAAGGTCATGCCAGCATTTGGTGGAAGGGAGTGTAGCTGGATCAACGATCTGGAAGAGTACTTTGAGTACGAGGAGGTTGAGGATCCTGATAGGGTCAGATTCGCTAAGACCAAACTGAAAGGTCATGCCAGCATTTGGTGGAAGGGAGTGCAGCTGGAGCAAAATAAAAGAGGAAAAGAGAGAATAACAAAATGGGAACAGATGGTAGAAAAGCTGAAGAGGTAGTTCATCCCTGGTGATTATGAGCTAGACCTGCTGAAGAAAATGCAAGGTTTGAGGCAATCAAGTAAGTCTATGAAATAATACACAGAAGAGTTTCATACAATTATGATCAGAACAGGCCACTCAGAAGCCAACAAGGAGAAGGTAGCCCATTACATTAATGGGTTACGAGCAAGTATTCAAGAAGAATTAATTCTGGTCCGGATGACCACCATAGAGGACGCTTACCAATTTGCCTTAAATGTTGAAGAAAAGATCAATAGGAGGTTTGAGAACAAGCAAATAGGAAGAGGTTGTGGCGAAAGAAACGATGGAAGGACCAGTGGAAGAAGATATGAAGATTCTTAGAAGAATGGAGAAGGTAGCAGTAATCAGGAACAAAGGAGAGAAAATACCTACCACCCCCATAATCAGAATAATGATTACCGAGGGGGAAGGGACAGAGCTAGATGTGGCCAAGGAAGAGGAAGATTCTGCAAAACTTGTTTCCAGTGTGGAGAAGAGGGACATCACCAATACGAGTGTCCATAGCAACGAGAAAGGAATAATAGGAGGTCGAAAGGAAATGCCAGAGTCGTAGTCACTAATGAAGATGCTGGATCTGAGCATTTTGAAGAAGCTGAGAGAGGAGAAGTAATGATTGCGAGGAGAGTCTTGCTGAATGAAGAGGGGGCCACAGATCAAAGGAAAAGCTTATTCCGCACAAGGTGTAAATGCACGGGTAATATTTGTAATATTATTATTGACAACGGTAGCACGGATAACCTAGTTTCAGAGGGAATGGTTACAAAGCTACAACTAGAGAGGAAGAGACACCCGCATCCATATCGGATCACGTGGTTGCAGAAAGACCATAAGGTTTTGGTCAATGAATAGTGCCTGGTAAAATTTAGTATTGGGAATTATCATGATGAGGTCCTGTGTGACATTCTGCCCATGGATGCATGCCATTTTCTATTGGTAAGGCCATGGCAATTTGACAGGTGTGCGGTTCATGATGGTCGTGCCAACACCTATTCCGTGACAAAGAATGGAATGCGTCATAAGCTGAAACCCCTGAAGGAGGTGGAAGAAAAGGTATGTGGCAGTGCCAAAATTTTCTTGGTTGATGGGAGAAAATTTTTAGATGATTTAAAACATGAACATATGTGTTATGCATTGATTCCTAGAGTCAGGGATATAGAATGCAAAAATACCCCAAAAGAAGTCCTATATCTGTTGGAGGAATTTCTAGATATTATATCTAATAATGTGCCTGAGGGTTTACCAACAGTAAGGAATAACAGTCATCATATCGATTTGGTGCTAGGATCAAGCTTGCCCAATAAAGCTGCACATAGAATGATGCCTGTAGAAATTGAAGAGCTAAACAGGCAGGTCCAGGAGTTTCTGGAGAAAGGACTGATTTGGGAAAGCTTAATTCCATGTGCAGTACCTACAATGCTAGCGCCAAAGAAATATGGAGAGTGGAGAATGTGTACAGACTCTCGAGCCATCAACAAGATCACAATAAAATACAGATTTCTATTTCTACGAATGGATGACATAATGGACTATTTGAGTGGAGCCAAATACTTCACCAAGATTGACCTCAAGAGTGGTTACCATCAGATCCGTGTCAGAGAAGGAGATGAGTGGAAGATAGCCTTCAAGACCAGAGAGGGTCTATATGAATGGTTGGTCATGCCATTTGGGTTGTCCAATGCACCAAGTACCTTCATGCGGCTGATGAATGAGGTACTGAAAGATTTTTTAGGAAAATTTGTCATTTTTTATTTAGATGATATATTAATATTTAGCAGAACCCTGGAGGAGCACATGATGCACATCATAAGGGTTTTTGAGAAGCTGCGGGAAGAACAGCTATTAATTAATCTGAATTAGTGTACCTGGGATTTGTCATCTCAGTAGAAGGTCTAAAAATGGACCCAAAAAATGTGAGAGCTATCATCGAATGGCCTACCCCGAGAAGCACTACAAAGGTAGGATCATTTCATGGTCTAGCCAGCTTTTACAAAAAATTCATTAGAAATTTCAGCAGCATTTGTGCACCCCTCATAGAAACAATGAGAGGGGATAAAAAAGAATTTAAGTGGACCTTAGGGGCTGAAAGGAGCTTTGATGCATTAAAGAAAAAGGTCACAGAATAGCCTGTTTTGGCACTCCTAGACTTTAACAAAGTATTTCAAGTAGACTATGATGCTAGTGGTAGTGCAATAGGGGCTGTACTGAGTCAGGAAGGCAGACCTATTGCTTATTTTAGTGAGAAGCTCAATGATGCTTGGAAAAAGTATTCAATTTATGACTAGGAATTTTATGCTATAGTTCAGGATCTAAAGAAGTGGAGGCATTATTTGTTGCCAAAAGAGTTTGTTCCATTCACTGATCATCAGACATTATAGTACATTAACAACCAAACAAAACTGAATCAAAGACACTTGAAATGGGTTGATTTTCTCCAAAGCTATACCTTTGTGTTGAAGCACAGAAGCGGAAAATCAAACAGAGTTGCAGATGCCTTAAGTAGAAGGTAGAATATGTTGATTGAAATGACAGTGGAAGTGGTAGGATTCGAAGAACTAAAGGGTCTGTATCCTGAAGATCCTAATTTTGCAAAAGTCTGGACGACTTGCTTGGCACCTGTTACTATGGACAAGACAAAGTGGTTGGATTTTCTAATCCAAGATGGAATGTTGTTCAGGGGAAGCAAATTATGCATTCCAAGGATTTCCATGCGAGAGAACTTAATCAAGGAAAAACACAGCGGGGGACTGGCTGGACATTTTGGTCGGGATAAGACCATTTCCCTGGTGAATGAAAACTACTACTGGCCGCAATTGCAGCAAGATGTGAAAAGGTTTGTGCAAAGTTATGGAATATGCCAAATGGAAAAATGTGTGAGGTAGAACACATGATTATACCAGTCGTTACCTGTACCTAAGAGGCCATGGGAGGACATCAGCATGGATTTTATTCTTGGATTGCCGAGAACATAGAGGGGAAATGACTTAGTATTTGTGGTGGTTGACAGATTCTCCAATATAGCACATTTTATTCCCTACCAGAAAACAAGTGATGCGGTTCACATTGCAGGGTTATTTTTCAAGGAAGTGGTACGACTTCACGGTCTACCAAAAAGCATAGTTTCTGACAGAGATACAAAGTTTGTTGGTTATTTTTGGAGAACATTATGGAAGAAGTTAAAGACAGATCTAAAATTTAGTTTTGCATACCACCCACAAACTGATGGACATACAAAGGTGGTAAATAGAAGTTTGGATAATTTATTAAGATGCTTGATAGCAGATAAACCCAAGGGATGGGACTTGGTTTTGCCGCAGGCAGAATTTGCATACAACAATTCTATCAACAAGAGCACAAACAAATCTCCATTCCAAGTCATATATGGAAATAGCCCAAGAAACATTTCTAAGCTGAGAAAATTAGATAAAGCAGAAAAGTGCAGTGCAGAGGCTGAGGAATTTGCGAAACAGATGAAAAGACTGCATGAAGAAGTGAAGAAACAAATTAAAAAAATGAATACTCAGTATAAAGCAAGAGCAGACCAAAAGTTGTGGGTCAAAGAGTTCAAAGTGGGAGATGAAGTCATGGTCCATCTCATGAAAGAAAGATTTCCAGCCAAAACTTATAACAAGTTGAAGATGAAGAAGTTTGGGCCATGCAGAATACTAGAAAAACGGGATTTAGGCAATGCATATGAAGTGGAATTGCCAAGTGGACTTGACATTTTGCCTATTTTTAACATATCATATTTAGTGGAATATCATGAAGGAGACAGTACAGAGGCACCAAGTACAGAGTTGTGGAGCATTCCAGTGTCTAACCCAACCACAAACGAGATAGAGGAAATATTAGATACTCGTGAAGGCAGAAGCACAAGGAAAAAATAGTACTCTAAATATTTGATCAAGTGGAAGGGCAAACCTGTAGAAGATGCAACTTGGTTGTCAAAAATAGAGGTTGAGCGCCTAGGCCTCCCTCTCAAAGATCAGAAGTGAAGATCACTTCTCGATCCACCCCGGGTGTCTGATGTAGGAGCATCCGAGGGCAGCAAAGCAATCGAGCATCAACCAAACTTTTTTTGTTATTTTTTTCTAAGTGTTGCAAAGAAAAATATGTGTCACGATATCACGACACAAAAAGTGTCACGATATCAAGACCAAAACAGGAGATAGGGAAATGGCGGACGGAATGTCACGATTTTGTGACATGTCATGATTTCGCGACATGTCGCGAAATCGCGACCAAAGCAGGGAAGCAAAGGTGCGAAGGACCGGAGGTCGTGAAATCATGACATGTCATGATTTCATGACCAACGCAGGGAGCAAAGGCGCGGAGGACCGAAGGTCACGAAATCATGACATGTCACGATTTTGCGACCAACATAGGGAGCAAAGGCGCGAAGGACCGAAGTTCATGAAATGGAAACACGTCACGATTTCGCGACCAACACAAGGAAGCAAAGGCACGAAGGACCAAAGGTCACGAAATCGTGACATGTCATGATTTCACGACCAACATAGGGAAGCAAAGGCACAGAGGACCAAAGGTCATGAAATCGTGACATGTCACGATTTCGTGACCAACGCAAGGAAGCAAAGGCGCGGAGGACCGAAGGTCACAAAATCGTGACATGTCATGATTTTGCGACCAATGCAGGGAGCAAAGACGTGGAGGATCGAAGGTCACGAAATCATGACATGTCATGATTTTGCAATCAAAACTAAAGAACGGAGGCTCGAATGAAAAACGACGCGATATTGCGATAGGTCACAATATCACGGCCAAACGGAAGCGAGAAGGCATGGAGGAAGGAATGTCATGATATCCTGACATGTTGAGATATCGTGACTGAAATAGGGAAGAGAAGGCACTAAGAGGTATTTTCATGATATCACGATGTTCCTTCCTCCATGCCTTCTTGCTTCTGTTTGGCCACGATATCGTGACCTGTCGTGATATCGCGCCATTTTTCATTCGAGCCTCCGTTCTTCAGTTTCGATCATGAAATCGTGACATGTCATGATTTCATGACCTTCGATCCTTCTTGTCTTTTCTCCCTGCATTGGTCGCAAAATCACGACATGTCACGATTTCGCAACCTTCGGTCCTCCACGCCTTTGCTTCCCTGTGTTGGTCGCAAAATTGTGACATGTCGTGATTTCATGACCTTTGGTCCTCCGCGCCTTTGCTTCCCTACGTTGGTCATGAAATCGTGACATGTCATGATTTCATGACCTTTGGTCCTCTATGCCTTTGCTTCCTTGCGTTGGTCGCAAAATCACGACGTGTCACGATTTTGTGACCTTCGGTCCTTCGCGCCTTTGCTCCCTGTGTTGGTCGCAAAATCGTGACATGTCATGATTTTGCGACCTCTGGTCCTCCATGCCTTTGCTCCCTGTGTTGGTCATGAAATCATGACATATCATGATTTTTGTGACCTCCAGTCCTCCGCGCCTTTGCTTCCCTGCTTTGGTCGCGATTTCGTGACATATCGCGAAATTGTGACATGTCACGAAATCGCGACATTTCGTCCGCCGTTTCCCTATCTCTTGTTTTGGTCGCGATATCGTGACACTTTTTGTGTCACAATATCGCGACACATATTTTTTTTTGTAACACTTAGAAAAAAATAACAAAAAAAGTTTGGGTGATGCTCGATTGCTTTGCTGCCCTCGGATGCTCCTGCAGAACAGATCTAGCACATCACAAAGAAACAAGAATAACAAGAGCCAATATTTTTATCCAATAGCATTCGGAAGAATTTACAAAGAATATATAGTAATCTATCATTTTTCCAACCCCTTCTCATTACAATCCTTGGGTTTTTATCGAGGTCTCGATCCTCTATGTTTTCAAACTTCCCACGATCTGCAATTGCCACCTAGAACAATACTAGAAAGTTGCATTGATGAGACTTTAGATGAGGTGTGCGACTGGCTGCCATACCTCAACAAAAACTTCTTCTCGATCTGCTACTTGTTTTTGGTTGCTATAAATGCATCTCTATATATCCTGCACGAGTGGCCAACATGCTCGTTGGAATCTTCCTCTGAAACTGCTGCTTCACTACCGCTAACTTGTCGTGCATGAAGGGACGCTTTTATGAAAGCCTGGAGTGCGTGTTTTTCTTTTGGGCATGATATCGCTACATGTCGTGATATCATGACAATTCCTCTTGGCGCCTTCTCTTCCCTATTTCGGTCATGATATCGCGACATTCCTTCCTCCATGCCTTCTTGCTTCCATTTGGCCACGATATCGTGAACTGTCATGATATCACGTCATTTTCCATTCAAGCCTTCGTTCTTCAGTTTCAATCATGAAATCGTGACATGTCACGATTTCGTGACCTTCGGTCCTGCATGTCTTTGCTCCCTACATTGGTCGCAAAATCATGACATGTCATGATTTTGTGACCTCCGATCCTCCATGCCTTTGCCTCCCTACGTTGGTCACAAAATTGTGACATGTCACAATTTTGTGACCTTTGGTCCTCCATGCCTTTGCTTCCCTGCGTTGGTCGTGAAATTGCGACATGTCACGATTTCATCACCTTCGGTCCTTCGTGCCTTTGCTCCTTGTGTTGGTCGCGAAATTGCGACATGTCACAAAATCACGACATTCCATCTGCCGTTTCCCTATCTCCTGTTTTGGTCGCAATATCGCGACACTTTTTGTGTCACGATATCGCGACACATATTTTTCTTTGCAACACTTAGAAAAAAATAACAAAAAAGTTTGGTTGATGCTCGATTGCTTTGCTGCCCTCGGATGCTCCTGCATCAGACACCCGGGGTGGATTGAGAAGTGATCTTCACTTTTGATCTTTGAGAGGGAGGCCCAGGCACTCAACCTCTATTTTTGACAACCAAGTTGCATCTTCTACAGGTCTGCCCTTCCACTTGATCAAATATTCAGAGTATTGTTTGTTCCTTGTGCTTCTGCCTTCACGAGTATTTAATATTTCCTCTATCTCGTTTGTGGTTGGGTTAGACACTGGAATGCTCCACAATTCTGTACTTGGTGTCTCTGTACTGTCTCCTTCATGATATTCCACTAAATCTGATATGTTAAAAATAGGCGAAATGTCAAGCCCACTTGGCAATTCCACTTCATATGCATTGCCTTGAATCCCATTTTTCCAATATTCTGCATGGCCCAAACTTCTTCATCTTCAACTTGTTATAAGTTTTGGCTGGAAATATTTCTTTCCTGAGATGGACCATGACTTCATCTCCCACTTCGAACTCTTTGACCCACCACTTTTGGTCTGCTCTTGCTTTATACTAAGTGTTCATTTTTGTAATTTGTTTCTTCACTTCTTCATGCAGTATTTTCATCTGTTTCACAAATTCCTTAGCCTCTGCACTACACTTTTCTCCTTTATCTAATTTTCTCAGCTCAGAAACGTTTCTTGGGTTGTTTCCATATATGACTTGGAATGGAGATTTGTTTGTGCTCTTGTTGACAGAATTGTTGTATGCAAATTCCACCTACAGCAAAACCAAGTCCCATCCCTTGGGTTTATCTGCTATCAAGCATCTTAATAAATTACCCAAACTTCCATTTGAAAGCACGAGATTACGGGCGAAGGAAACACTAATTGCAATGCATCCAAAATCAAATGCGCTTAAGTCCTAGAAACGTAAAGTGCATGAAATGGAAAAGAAACGCATTGGAAGAGACACAAGCAAATGGAGAAAACACAACCCTTTCATTAATATCCCTTGATCTCTGTTACAATGACGCCTCCTCCCTTTTCGGGGGCTAGGAGCGTTAAAAGAATTCGATTACAATCACTCAATGTTCCTCTTTCCGCGTGCCCACGATTGCAATGGGCGGGCCAAGATGATGCCGCCACTGATGTCGATGAGTTCTTCACCTCTGCTGCTCTTCCTACGAACAAAGAAACAACCAAGATGTCAGTAGCATCTACTACAAATGAAAGGTGTTTGTTCTTCTAAAATCATCAAAAGATGCATGCAAACATTTATCTAAAACAAGTAAACATAATGATTCTAAATAGCCTGAAAACTGACATAAGATAGAAAATGTTACCAGAAGGCCATTGCCACTGAGACAGTCGGCCAATCTGCTTTCAACTGGAAATCGTCCCTGGGTAGGACGATTTTCGACTGTAAATCGTCCCTGGGTGGGACGATTTCTTCGATGTTGGGGAAGCCGAACTGACACACTCCAATGTCGACTCTCGAGGTCTCCAAAACACCTGCAGATAGAGGGGTTATGTAATTGGGGCCATTTTGGGATGACCCAGATGGTCGGATTCTCCCAATTTGGCCTCTACCCTCGGGAATTTGATATCGCCTCCTGCAAGTTAGTGAAACTACAAAACGACACAAAACATACTAGAATCTGATCAAAGGTTACGAAATTGCAGCTATGAATTCACCAAACAGAAAACACAATATGCAACATGAGAAAATAAACTAGAATGCTTTTGAAATAAAACTTAAGAAAAGTGCGGGGATGCCCAAGTGGGCCTCCCACCGTTGGCACTTGATTCCGGCGCCAATCCACTAGGGATGGGCCCAAAACCTCTTAGGATTGGGGGGTCGGCGAATTGGTTGATTCAGGTGTCCATGTGTTGGATTTAGGTCCGATTCAAGCTTCCAAAAGCCACCCAACAACCTCCCTTGCAAAAGAGATTGGTGGATGTGGGAAGGTGAACCAAAAGGGATGCAAGTGGGTCTTCAACTCGGCAACACTTCGTTGCTTGAAAACTCCTTCAACTTGTATATCTTGGGTGAGAAAAGTCTCACCCTTTATAGACCCAAGGGGTCTCTTTTGGGAGGGAAGCACAAATGCCATGTGTTGGTCATAGGCGCCATGTGGTCGTCTTGTCTTCCCATGAGGGAGGGGAGTCCTCCATTGACTTGGGCTTTCATAATCGCCCTTGTGACAGTCCTCAAACGACCTATTTGTCCACTCACACACGCGTGCGAGGCGGGAGTCATCAACTGACTATTCTGGGCTGCCACTTGGCCTCATTTGTCTTTTTGCCCGTTAAACTTGGAAATCATCCTTACTGGAGACGATTTCAGAAATCGTCCCTGGGTGAGACGATTTCAAGTTAGCAATCGTCCCTGGGTGAGACGATTACTAGGCAAAGTGTCTAAGTGTGCCAAATTGCTTCTTGACCTCACAAAATTGCTATGAAAGTGGTTAAGACCACTGTTTGACCTCTCGAGGGCTGCCCCGGGGGCTGTGTTTGTCAAAGCGATCGGTGTTTGCGAGTCACATAATCGGATTGGTGCTGTTTTGGTGTCTACAGATGCCCCTTTTTGGGAAGCGCTGCGGGTGACGCAGATGCTTGAGCAAAAATAGATAACCAAAGCACTAATGATTAGGGTTTCTTGGTAACCTAACCAACTTTTGATGCCCCAAGTATGGAAAGGGCATGCATTCTTGAATCCTTGCTTCTGACGAGCTAAGGAATTTGATTTCAAGTATTAACCTATTTTGGTGAGGTGTGACTTGAACTTAGACATTGATCAGTCATGAACAGGCAAAGGGCATTTTTATCCTCAGGGGGAACCTTGTGTTCATGATTCACGAAATGCCAAGTGTTTGATTGATTTGATTGTTGCTTGTTTATTGCCCCAAGCAGGAGCGTGATTGTCTTTGTCAATGATTCTTTGAATGCATGTCGTTTTCCTTAATTGGGTGTGTGATTGTTGGTTGGTGACTAAGTGTGACTACCCCCTCAAGCGACGAATCGATGAGGGAATGACCTTCGTGAGAGAAGCGACGAGTCGCTTGACCCAAGATGACTTGTGCAAGGGTGCCTTTAGAGGGTTTACCGTTAAGCGTGTGCAATTTTTCCAACATTTGGACCTATTTTTGGTGGGTGTTAACCCTTTTGGTGATGCCGTAATGAGGTGAAATCATCGAAAATCTAACTTCCCGTGGAGCGGTCCGGCTATTGTAGCCTTCTTGGGGAAGTAGGAGAGCGATAATTTGGACCTCGACATCGATTTTCTTTGCCCGGAGTTTAAGTGGAAGAGCACTTGTGTCCGGCAATGTTTTTTTTTGTTGTCTGTTTTTGTTGAATTTTTTTATTGTTTTTGTTGTTTTGTGTGACGCATGTGGGGATAAAATTGTTGTAATCTTCTTCCCGTGGAGCGGTCCGGCTATGGTAGCCTTCTTGGGGAGTGAGATAGCGACAATATATGACCCCAACGTCTATTTTGATTGCCTTGGATTGCGAGTGTAACAACATTCTATTAGGCAACTTTATTTGTTGTTTTTAGTGCATTTTTGTTGATTTTTTGATGTTTTGACTTTTTGGCTAGAAATCGTCCCTGGGTGGGACGATTTCCAATTGCAGAAATCGTCCCTGGGTGGGACGAGCGCCGACCAGAGTGCTCGTCCTAGCCAAGGACGATTTCCGCTTGGTAGGCTTATTTAAGGCCCAAAACTTGGATTTGGGCTCATTTGTGTCATTTTTTTCTTGCGATTTGGGAGCTCTGGGAGGAGGAGGTAATTCTGTGAAGCGAAGCGCTCGCCGGAATTCTCTCTGTCATCATGAGTGCACAAAGCCGGTTCGAGCGGCGGAGCGGAGGCGAAACCCGTAAGTGCATTTTTTTTTTTTTTTTTTTTTTGTAATTACTCAGTTTAGGTTAGGAACCCTAAATCTGAAAAATTAGTTTTGAATTTTTGTGTGTTATTGTTTTGCAGGTTAGGAGCCGGTACCGTGTACCTGCCACATTCGCTGAGGCGCGGTCGGCGCTGACTGATGTTGACGGCAGTGGCTTGATGCCCTTGGGCTCAAGCAGGTGGCTCGACTGGAGCCTGTGGTCCCGGATCAGGCCTATCTGACGGCCCTGATCAAAGTTTGGGATCCGCGGACCAACACTTTCCATATTTCGACAGGGGAGATGACTGTGACACTGGAGGACGTTTATCGGTTGCTTCGGATTCCGATAGATGGAACGCCCATTAGGACATCACCGTGTGATCAGCGGATCTGTTGTACTGACGAGATGTTTTGGGCATGCGGAGCGGCTGGGTGTAACGAACCCAGTGGAGACAGCCGAGGTGGACTGTCAGGCTAGCGGGATTTTTGTTAGCTGGTGGCAGGAGAGGGGGGTGTTAGGAGTGAGGCACGCATTCTTGATGGGCCTCATTTCTAACATGCTTCTACCTGATTCGTCAGGCGCGAGGTTCCCGTGGAACCTGCTGGAGTTGGTATGGCAGTTGGTAGAGTGCCCGATAGAGGCACCGCTGATTTATGGATGGGGACAGACATTGTTGGCACAGCTCTACGGGGAGTCTGTACGGCGTCCGCTATCGGCAGCGAAAGGGGGTGAGTTGCAGTTATCTTCTTCGATGTTGGGGTTGGCAGCACATAGCGATGGAGAGGCCGACCGGGTTACCATGGATGACTCGGGCGGTGATGGATGACGAGGAGATTGGCTATGCAGCTTTGTGGCGGCGGTCTATGGAGCAGGGGCAGAGTCGGCGATGGGCAGGTGTTGTACAGCACTATACTGATGCCTTCTCTGCTCACTCCAAGGGAGGTGGTTTGGCATCCTTATTGGGACTGTCCAGTCTGGTTGGAGGCTGGAGAGTGGCTCCGACGGGTATGCAGGGAGCGGTGGTTGACTGGGCGGCATGGGACGGAGCATGAGTTCTTTCCATACCGTCGGGTTACACGACAGTTTGGGGTGCGCCAGGGGTTGCCTGGTGAGCCCGTGGTCTATCGGCGTCGGGGAGATGAGAGGGATTGGAGCCACCGGTCATTGTCCATTGGGCGAGGAGTCGATGCGGTGATTGAGGTCCGGATGTGGATGACGGGACTACCATTGAGTATGACTCGTGGTGGGTACTGCGGTGCTGGAGAGGAGAGGGGCCACTGGGAGGTGTGGAGGCGGCAGTGGAGGATGTTGAGGCAGCAGGGGGTGATTGGGGGGGTCCGTTGGATGATGCAAACATGGTGGATGTGGGAGATGAGGATGTGGACTTGGGTGTTCCGGAGCCGACATGCAGGATGTGGAGGAGTGGGAGCCCGAGCTCATCCCCGCGAGTCCTATGCGTCCGAGATAAGAGGAGGTGGGGTCGGATGTAGGCATTGAGATTGCGACCCCAGCCTACGGTCGGTGGATCTTCATGGTGGAAATGGGATAGTCCGACCGAGCACACATCATCTCATCGCAGGCGGTTAGATGAGGGAGGTGGTAGCAGGCATGATGCGGGGGCTAGTAGTAGCCGCCCGGCAGGGTCCCGTAGGACCCACACCACGGGGGGTAGTTCCCATCACACCGATCCTGCGTGATCATGGTGGTCGATGCCTTAGGTTGGGTTCTTGGATATGATTGCGGGGTCTGAGGACCGGTTTTGTAGCCTGCGGGCATCTTTTTGACGATATATATATATACCGATTTTATTGTGGTTTTGTACATGTGATGATGTGATTTTTGTTATGCATGTTTATTCATTTTGATGAATGCAGATGTTATGATGAATGCAAATGTTTTAGATGTCTATGTGATATGCGAAGTGAAATGGATGAATGATATTTGTGGTGATTGCACCGTAGGTCGTTTAAGAAGCTCTTTATTTACATGGTTTTTCTGTTTTTGTATTTTCTGATGGTATCATAAGGATGATAAGTAGCGCAGATGGTTTTGGAATGAATGTAAGGTTTTCTGAGATTCGATAGTTTTAACTCACCATCCATGATTGTACTTTATCTTACAATACTTTTTGACCAAGGTATGAATCGGACTTGTTTTTGACCCAGTTATTTTTCACATCCCTGTGTGCAATTGAGTTCATTTAGTGGTATTTGTTAGGATACCGCAAGTTCCAGATGGGCTTTCAACCGAACCTGTACTGAGGATCACCTAATTAGCTCCACGAATTCCTTTGTTGTATGTACTAAGATTAATCTACGATGAAACCCAGGAGCCAAAGCCTCCACACCCAAAAAAAAAAATTAAGGGACAAAAGATAAGATATCGTCATGCGGGAGGTTTACTTCAGTTACCGATAGGCTATCAACCAAATTGGTACTAAAGCTTGCCTTATGACCTATAGAATGCCGAGAGTTCCAGGGATTCAAGGTCAACTCCCTTCTTTTCTTCAATTGTATTGGGATACTTGCTCATTGTAGTGATGAGATCACTGTTTATTTTGATTTGTTTTTCTTTCGAGCAAGGGATTGGGGTCATGGAGTGACGAAAATCACCGTTGTTTGTGCCTTTTGATGTGTGCACTGTAGTTTGTCAAATTTGGAGTTTTGACATTTTGCAACTTTTTTGTGTTTTGCAACTATTGAGAACTTTAGGGATTCTTAGGGAATTGGGTAGGGAGGATGCTTGTCCTTTTGCCAACTCTCAGCATTCTAGGGGTCATTCGCACAGGGGGATGAGCAAGATAACCGTTTCGCTTGTGGTGACCTAGATTATTTTGCAGGTTTCATCTCGTTCACACAATTTGGGAATTTTTAGTGTTTTGATTTGTGTTGGGATGTTACGTAACATGGTGTATTTCAAGTATGACTCTACCTTCGTAAAATCTGTTCGACTTGATACGCTACATGGCTAAAGAGGAAAATGATGACTGGAATCACCGAAACTCTTGGTACATTCCTAGACCACTGACCGTAGTGTGGTAAAAGTTATGCATGGTGTTTTTGTTGTTTTTGTAACATGAGACAATGCGGAATAAGATGGACTATCAGAGCTATTGCAGCCTATGGTATTTGACCCGTATGACTACAAATATGCAATGTATGGATGCAATGCTTAATGCGGCTATGTATTTTTGTAATTTTGATGGATTGTTTTTGGTGAAGTTGAAGATGAGGTGCGAGAATATGAATTTTATGATGAATTTGAGTATGCCTAGAATTGAGATGCAAATCTTTGTTGTTTTTGATGATTTTTGTTGTTTTTTTTTTTTTTTTTTTTTTTGACCAAGCGATTGCGATAATCGTTGGAGCTTTTTGGGTTTGACCAAGTGATTGCGATAATCCTTGGAGCTTTTGGGGTGACCAAGTGATTGCGATAATCCTTGGAGCTTTTTTGGGTGACCAAGAGATTGCGATAATCCTTGGAGCTTTTTGGATTGACCAAGAGATTGCGATAATCCTTGGAGCTTTTTGGATTGACCAAGAGATTGCGATAATCCTTGGAGCTTTTTGGGTGACCAAGAGATTGCGATAATCCTTGGAGCTTTTTGGATTGACCAAGAGATTGTGATAATCCTTGGAGCTTTTTGGGTGACCAAGAGATTGCGATAATCCTTGGAGCTTTTTTTGGGTGACCAAGAGATTACGAGAATCCTTGGAGCATTTTTTTTTTTTTTTGGATATGGCTTTCTTAGATATGAAATGGTCGCAAATGACTGATATTCAAGGGTTCTGTTTCCTTGATACCGTCAAGAGAAGCTAGCTCGTACGTCCCGGGTCCTATTTTGCTATCAATGACATAAGGACCTAACCAATTTGCCATGAATTTGTCCCTCATATGGGACGGCAAATTAGAGTTTTGTTGGTTTTCCTTCGGAACCAAATCACCAACCCGAAAGTCTCTTAGGTGAACTTTCATGTTGTAAGCTTTCTTAAGCCGCTCTTGATAGATACGTAAGTGCTCGAGAGCATTAACGCGTCGTTCGTCAAGCAACGTAAGTTGGTCCAATCGGGCTTGCCACGCAGTGTTATCATCGATGAACTCCTGCATTGATATGCGCAGGGAAGGAATTTCCAACTCGAGAGGCATTACTGCCTCTGAGCCATACACTAGTGAAAACGGAGTTGCCCCAGTGGGCGTCCGAATGCTAGTGCGATAAGCCCAAAGGGCAAGTGGGATTTGTATGTGCCAATCCTTATGACTGTCTGCGATGGTCTTTTTAAGGATGGCGACTAGCGTTTTGTTTGATGCCTCTGCTTGCCCATTTGCTTGCGGATAATAGGGTGTTGAAAAGCTATGCTGAATTTTGTACTTTGTGGTTAAAGCACGCACGTCTTTGTTCTTGAATGATGGCCCATTATCCGAGATTATTTTGGATGGAATACCAAAATGACATATGATGTGATGCAAGATGAACTCCGCAATACGGGGTCCTTTCGTTGAGGTTAACGGAATTGCTTCCACCCATTTGGTAAAATATTCTGTGGCCGTTATGATAAACGTGTGACGGCCTCGACGATGCAGGGGAGATCTTTCCGATTAGATCGAGGCCCCACTACGCAAAATGGCCAAGCAGACCGGACCGTCTCGTAGGGCCCGGGAAGGTGCGTGCATTAAATTGGCATGATGTTGACATTTCACGCACCTCTTGACATACGCGCAGCAATCTCGCTCTAAAGATGGCCAATAATAGCCCATGCGAAGAATGCGCTTTGCAATGGCCATACCACTCGAAGTGGCCGCCACATGTACCGTCATGCGCTTGGGCGATCGCCCAAGTGGACTCTTGTTGGTCCAAGCAACGAAGAAGAATTCCGTCGTAGCTGCGATGATACAAAATGTCTCCTATCAAGACATATTTTGCCGCTTTCTGTTTGAATGTTCGTTTTGCGGCGTGCGTCAATCCAAAGGGTAGATTACCTAACTTGAGGTAGTCTCTTATGGGTAAATACCAGTCCTGTTGATCGGATACCTCGACAGATTGAACAGCCAATCCCTTTTGGAGTTCTTCCCTAACAAATGCTGATTGGGATAGAACTTGTAAGAATAGCGTTGTGTTGCTATTAATGGGAGTGGGGGAAAACAAAGACCCCAGCTTGGCCCGTTTCAAACAGTCTCGGATTCGAAAGAACTTATCCGAAGATGGTTCGATCTGGATCATGTGGACTCCTGGCGTGAAGTCTGAGCTTGCGCGCTCCATCGCGGGTTGCGATAAGGTTTTGACCTCAATGGTTGTTATATCACCGAAAAGGTCTTGCGGGATTAGTGACCCCAAGGAGGCCATTGTATCCGCAAAATGGTTTGATGATCGAGGGAGTGCCTCGATGTCATACCACTCAAGTTTTGCCAGGAATTTGTCCACAAGGGCTTTATAGGCCTTCAGGACTGGGCATTTGCATTGATATACCCCTTTGACTTGATTGATGATTAACAACGAATCGCCAAAGATGTTCAATCTTTTGATGTTCATGGTGATTTTTGTCTGAAGACCTAGGAGCAAGGCTTCATATTCTCGCATTGTTGTTGGTGCACTGGAAGTTTAATTTAAATGACAGGGGCATTGGAGCGCCCTGCGGTGTGAAGAATACAATTCCTGTGCCACCCCCTTGCTTGCATTTAGAACCATCAAAAAATAAGGTTATGTCGGCCTGAGACTCAGGCTCATCAGAATCTGGCGATTCTGAGACATGGAAGACCCCATCATCGGGTAGTTCTATGACCAGAGGCTGATCGTCTTCAAGAGGAGCCTCTGCTAGTTGATCGGCTATGACTTGTCCTTTTATAGATTTTTGCCCAATAAACTCAATGTCAAATTCCGTCAACAACATGATCCATTTCGCCGTGCGACTACTATGATAAGTACGACTCATCATGTATCGCAATGGATTCTCCTTAGACACAACATACGTAGTGTTGCTCAGCATGTAGTGGCGTAGCCTCTTGGTAGCAAACACCACCGCCAAGCGCAGTTTCTCAACGTATGCATAGTTAAGTTCGTAATCGACCGGGGTGCGGCTAAGATAGTAAGTAGCCTCGTTCTTTGTGAAGTTCATTCTTCCGGGCTAGCATGGCTCCCATGCCACCTCGCAGCCGAGATGTATAAGTAGAATGGCACTCCTGGTCTAGGTGGTGCCAATACCGGCGACGAAGCCAAGTATTGTTTGATTTCGTCAAAGGTCGATCGGCACTCGTCATCCCAATGAAATGTGACCCCCTTGTGCAATAATTTGTTCATGGGTCGGCATTTGTCGGATAATTGCGCTATGAAGCGTTTAATCGACGCGACCTTTCCTTGCGGACTTCGAGCCGCTTGATAGTGGTTGGGGGAGCCATTTCAAGGATTGCCTTGACTTTGTTTGGGTCCACTTCGATGCCTCTATTTGAGACTATAAAACCCAAGAGTTTTCTGGATGTGACGCTGAACACACACTTCTTGGGATTCAGTCTGACCTTATGCTCTATGAGGCGATCGAGAATCTTGCTTAAGTCACCGAGATGATCTGAGCGCAAGAGAGACTTGGCTAACAAATCATCCATGTAATCTTCCAAAGTTTTGTGCATGTAATCATGGAAGATATAAGTCATAGCACGTTGGTATGTAGCGCCAACGTTTTTAAGGCCAAAAGGCATGACCTTATAGCAAAATGTCCCCCAAGGCGTTGTGAATGCCATTTTGAGTTGGTCTTCAGGATTGATACGAATTTGATTGTATCCTGAGAAACCGTCCATTAGGGAGAGCATTTCGTGACCTGTTGTAGCGTCTACCAATGCGTCGATGCTTGGCAAGGGAAAATCATCCTTAGGACTCGCTTTGTTTAGGTCTCGAAAGTCGGTGCATATGCGAATCCTCCCGTCGGGCTTCTTGACGGGAACCATGTTGGACAACCATGGCGGATAATCCACGTAGATGACAAATTGTGCATCCAACAGCTTTTGCAATTCGTCTTTGACCATCAAGGCCACTGTTGGGTGCATCTTTCTTAGTTTTTGCTTTACAGTGCTTGATTGTCGGATCAAGCGTTAAATTGTGCATGACTAGTCGCGGGTCTAGTCCTGGCATATCCTTGTACGACCATGCAAAAACCTCCTTCTTTTCTTTAAGAAGGGCAATGTAATCGGCTTGCTCTTCGGGGGAAAGGCTTACCCCCAGCTTGAGAATCCATGGATTCATTGGATCTGTGCCGATGTCTACGTCAGTCGTCTCCTCGACTGACATGTGGGATCCGTCCTCCAACTGATGTGGAGTTGGGATTAAATGGATATCATCACCGAGTTAAGATCCTGCGTTTGGAACCTCGGGTCCCTCTTCAGCTTGAAAAATATCCCGAGTTGTCCTTGGGGTAAAATGAAGCATTTCACCGAAAGGCCAGTACTCTGATGGTGACAATGGTGAATTGACGCGATCCCGGTCGATGGCATCCATGTCTAGATGCAATGACCATGATGGATCGGTCGGATTGCGGATGGGTGCGGTCAAATCAATGGAGATCATGTGGATGGAATGAATTTGGTCTCCGTAACCGCGGGTGTGATAACTTGTTTCTTCTAGATGCTCCCTATACTCTGGATCCGGCTCTACGGGAACATGCACGAATGGATCCTCCCTAGGTGCAAATTTTGTGAAAAGGAGGGTGGGGTCTTCCCTCGGCACTGCTGTCATGATGGGATCTCGAGGTGGACGATGTTCATCTTGAATTTGGAGCCATGGATCCAACACTTGGTCCCACCTCGCCGGGTCTACATGCCATTCATGCCCCAGCAGTATGCCCATCTGTCCCATTAGATCTTCATGAGTTAGAGCATGGTGATGTCGTCGCGCATGTCCGAGATAGTCCATTTCAGCTTCATCTTCCGAATCGCTTTCATAGATCCAAAATTGTTCATCCTCTTCAAAGATCTCGTTGCTTGCGACGTTGAGGACTCTTCTTGTTCCAATGAATTAATCTGGTCCCATTGCGATTGTTCCACTCTTGGTGGAGGGACCTGATTCTCTTGGTACTGTATTGTTTCATCTCGGAACCTCTAAGGGGAACAGCTTCGTAAAGATGTCCGATAGCCATTGATGTTCTCTTTGAGGATTACTATCCGAACTTTCACCTCTCTCTAGCAAAGGAGAGCGATTATTGCTGTTTCTAGGGGTGTTTGTTGACCATGGGAGGTAATCTCCCAATGTGTATTCTGTATTTGGATTGGCATACGGGTCTTGTGCCAATCCCCCCTTGTTGCCTATTTCTAGGCCTTGCATATTTTCAACCAAGATGTCTAATGGCAGGGGATGGTTGAACCCTACCCCCGACTTGTCATATGGCATCTGATATCTTGGTTGGCAAAGGATCCGCATCCCTTGCTCATATCTGCCTAGCTCGTATCCATGCCAATTGCATTGGCCTAGATATTTTAGGGCAAATTCTGGGTTTGACAGATAATTGATGTTTTCAACAAAAGGTTCTTCGTCTGTTTCCTTTTGTTGGCATGGTTCAAGACCATGATCAAGGCCCCCATACACAAAATTTGTCTGGTTCGGTGGGTAGCCTAGAGGAACAATTGTCCCTATGGGAAGGCGAGGTCTTCCCATGTCCCGTACTGACTCCAATGTGGGGGTTGCCACAATGTTTTGCACTAAGTACTCCCCTGTGCCCGTATCGGCCATTTCAACAAGTGATTGTTGATGATTGGGTGGGAGGAAACGGTAGTCCTTCCTGAGTCAATTCCATGTTTGGTGGTTCAGGAATCTTGGTTTTCGTTGTGTTGGGTGTTTCCTCTGTTGATATCGTTGAGATTGTGGGCAACCTTTCTTCTAGAGGCTTAACCTCTTCCATGATTTGTTTTCCCTTGTCCTTCTGTTGGGCCATGATAGGTGGCGTTGATGATGAAGGAGCAGGTGATGAAGTCTCACCTGGCTGGGATTTTGTCTTGTTGGCCACCAGTGGTGCTTGCGGTATTGGACCCTGTTTAGATGGATTTAATTGGAAATCCAAATGCGTTGAAGGGAGGGTCGATTGAGGTATGAATTGTACCGCATTGCAATACTTGAAGGGCTCTAAGTCCATTGGGACTACATGTATTTCCCCTTCATAAGCATACTTTAAGCACCGGTGGGCGATCGAAGGGACACACTTCATGTCCCCCGATCCAAGGCCGCCCTAGCAAGTATATTATAAGCCATTTCACCTTCCAAAGACATGGCACAGTTGTAGGTATTGACTTTTGTCCTACCCGGATCGGCAGAACGACTGTGCCGACTGTCGAGCATATTGCATCATTAAAAGCTCGCAGTGTGTACGTGGAGGCCGTGATGTGAGAGGTCGGCAGCTTCAAATGCTTTAAGGCTGCATAGTGGTTATGATGTTACTGGACGAGCCAGTATCTATCAAGCACTCTCTTGTACGAAATCCCGTTGACCCGCGCGATAACGTGCAGGGGTGGATCTGCCATGTCATTTGATATCGTTTTGACCTCATCTTCTCCGAATGTGATGACCGGCTCCGTACATTGTTTCACATGTCCCACGAAGGCGTTGAAAGAATTTGCCTCGTGGGGTTGTAATTCAATGGCTTTTAAAATGTCCATAAGAGCTTCTCTATGGGGAGCTGATTGTTGAATAAGCTCGTAGATGGACAGCCTAGCCGACGTGGTCCGCAAACTCTGCGTGAGTTTGGTTCGTATCGTGACCTCAGGTCTAGGCGGAGGTAACTGCGTTGGGCATTGTTGAGGATGCGATGTTGCCGGAACTTCCCTCGTAGCTACCTCAGGGGCAGCTGTCGGGTACCTTCTGTTCCTTGTTACTATGCTAATCATTCCCACAAATCCCCGTGTGGGAAGATCTTGTCGCACCTCGTTAATCTGGAGTGGTTTTGTCTGTGCCTCGTGGGCCGGCAAGGGGTCCTTGAATACCCCCATTTGTTGGTTGTTTGGTGCGATGGGGTTGTCCACAACCAATGTTCTGTTGTCGATCAAATCCTAGGACTAGGTCTTTGAATTTCCAAAACCCATTCAAGTCATGTCCTCTCGCGCCTATGGAATCTACAATACAATTCCTCTCTCTACCCCCTAGGCTTGGGAATGTTAGGGTCTATAATTTGAATTTTCGACAGAGTGACTAAATTTGCCGCTGACAAGCGGTCAAATAAGGAGTCCCTAGACTCCGCATATGGGGTGAAATTTTGCCTAGGGCGACGCGGGTAATTCTGCTCCCGTCTTCTATTATCTCTTTCATAAGCGGGGAGGCACCGCCCGGTAGTTAGCCTTTTGAGGCTGCGTTTCTTGCACAGTCGCGGGAACATTTATCGCAACTTGGTTGACTGCAGCGTGTTGTGGTTGCGTTGTCCCAATTTTAGTGGTTTTATTCCACTCTTTCTTCTTAGGCTTGGCAATTGCGCCTTCGCCTATCTTAATCTCTTCTATGACTCTGGCTTGCGCCAAAGCTTCTTCTAAGCTGTCGTATTGTCGCAGCAACAATAGACCAGAGATTGATTTTAAGCAACTTTTTGCGAACATCTGCATGAGATCAGACATAGGAGGACGGTAGGGTAACCTAGAAAGCAAAGCTCTCCATCGATTCCCGTACGCTGCCATTGTTTCCTCTTCAAATTGCTTGAGGCTCGCTAAATCACTTAGTGATGCCTTCTTCCTTGTGTTGAAGGCAAAGCGTTCAAGAAACGCGTCTACTAATTGATCTAAATTGCTTATGCCTTGTTTGGGCAGTTGTGTGAACCAATCCGAGGTAGGGCCTGCGAATGTGGTTATGAATGTTCTAAGCAACAATGCGTCATTATCTTGGATGCCGAAGCATTGGCTTAGAAATCGTGTAACGTGTTCTTGTGCGTCCTCTTCACCTTTAAAAACTACCAATTGAGGCAACTTGAAGTGTTCGGGGTAAAGAGGTGTAGGCACTGAGGGATGCACCGGATTACTACGGAGTAGACGTAATGTGGGTTTTTGATGCCCAGTAGCTTTTGTCTCCACAGACTCCAAACGCTCCAATAGCGCTTGGTATGCATCGGAAGATTTTATTTCTTCCTCTCTTGTTCGCTCTTGTTGCAAGTTACGATAAACTGGAGGCCTATGGAGGGGTGGCCGAATGGCATCCCTCCCCGCCTTGATGGGGAGTTTCAACATATTCCTCTTCTCGGTTCATACTCCTCATAAAATTCTTGAGGAGTCTCTCGGGCGAAACCTATGACCCCGATCAAGCTCTTGTCGAAGGTACCCATCATTGTTTCGGGGAGTTGCCTCCCTCTCGAATCTATGAGGTCTTGGAGGCAGAGCTTGACGAGGTCGTGGAGACCCGTCCCGCACCAACGGGTTACGCCTCTCATACTCGTTCAGCTCTTTGGATGCGAGGGGTTGGCCCCCTCTCATGTATTTCATAGCGTAACTCATCCGCTTCGCGTTGCATGCGTTCTCTATCCAAGCGGTGTCGGTACTCTATTTCCTGATAACTTGGTTTAAGCCGCATGGTTTGGGCTTGATGGGTGGTATATCTGGCGACAACTGGGTCAATTTGGTCTACCCTATTTTGCTCAGGAGGTTCGAATGTTTCTCCTATGTGTTTACCTCGAGTTTGCTGATCTAAGGTTTCAATGGGTCGCTTCCCTCTGTCGAGGTAAGCGGTATGTGCTCGAGGTTCTGGCCTCAAGGGGTGATCATGATATCCCGTTGGTGCGGAAATGCAAGGTTCCCACGTTGTTTGTTGCCCTCGAGGAATGCGATGGCTTTCCTCGTACTCCCTTTCACGGGTGTGAAGGGGGTGGGCGGAGTTAGGTCGCCCTATGTAAGGAGCCCCGCGCTCCGGATTTGGTCTCTCTCGTTCGATGATAGGTAAAGAAGGGACGCCATATCCACATTGCCCCTCCAAATGGACGGTGTGCCCGTCTAGCGCTTCATCGCGCGGTGGCCACTCATGCCTAACTTCAAGAGGTGATTCTCTATTTATGTCAAGGTCTACATGTAAGGCATCTTCCCGAAAGGGGCTGCTTTGAATAGGCATACCCCACCGAGGATTCTGAATTGGATTCTTTTGTAGGTTAGACCTATAAGGCGGTATGACCAAATCCTCAGGACTGAAGCGAAGGCGACTTGTGCCTGCTTCTTGTGTACCTTCCGGAGCTTCTGCCCTTGATTGGGCTTGATTGCGGGTGTACACCATTGCGGTGCTTCTATGCTATCTAAATAAGTTTTTATCTCGTTTATGATATTTTTTTTTGTCTACACTAAGCAGAACTAAGCACACACATTCACAAAACCGTGATTATCTCTTTTAAGGATTATTGGTGTGCCCTAAACTCGGTTTAGTGCATTTTGGTGTTTTGTTTTGTTTTTGTAGGTTTTGAAGATCGTTTAAATGCATTATGACGGCTCATATAACTCCCAAAATGGTAGCCCCTTCAATATACCAACCAGGCCGATATACCAACCTCTCTATATACCCGCCCTTACGAGAGGGAGACTATAGGTACGTGAGAGCAGAAGGTACATGGTACGTAGGCGGTACGAAAGGGGGATTGTCCTGTTAATGGCACCTACCATAGAAAACTTATCCTCGCGCGCATGGGAATCACCCCAGCGACACTCGGTCTGTCTTCGTCAGGATTTACGCCTAACAACAGTTGACAATCGGGAAATGGATGCAAATCAAGCCAAGGTGGTGATGAAATCCACCAATGGTCTTGATAAAGGGCTGGGGTCTTACGACCAGCTCCTTGGTTTAAAATTGTTACGTGGAGTGTGTGAGGTTCATTTTATTTAGCGAAAATGAAACAAGCATGAATGATTTTCCCTAAGTATGCAGGATAAAATGAAAACAGTCAAAGAAACAGAAAACAGAAACAAAAAATTTAACAGAGATGATAAAATCCCTACCTCTTCTCTGGCTTGCTCCAGTTGCCTCTGAATTTCTGCTCTGAAAATCTGCAGTACGTAAAATCGTCCCCCTGGTGAGACGATTTACAGAACATAAATCGTCCCTGGCAGAGACGATTTTAAAATCGTCTCAGGGTGAGACGATTTCCAGTAAAGTAATCGTAACAGTCAGAGACGGTTAACAGTCTGCAAAAAAAAAAAATGTACCTGTAAAACACAAAACACAAAAACCCGATTAGTTTTCTCGTGATCTTAAAAATAGGGAACAGGTCCCACCGTGATCGCCACTGAAAGCACGAGATTCCGGGCAAAGGAAACACTAATTGCAATATAACCAAAACCAAATGCGCTTAAGTCCTAGAAACGTAAAGTGCATGAAATGGAAAAGAAACGCATTGGAAGAGACACAAGCAAATGGAGAAAACATAGCCCTTTCATTAATATCCCTTGATCTCTGTTACAATGACGTCTCCTCCCTTTTCGGGGGCTAGGAGCGTTAAAATAATTCGATTACAATCACTCAATGTTCCTCTTTCCGCGTGCCCACGATTGCAATGGGCGGGCCAAGATGATGCCGCCGCCGATGTCGATGAGTTCTTCACCTCCGCTGCTTCTCCTGCGAACAAAGAAACAACCAAGATGTCGTAGCACCCGCCGCAAGTGAAAAGTGTTCGTTCTTCTAAAATCGCCAAAAGATGCATGCAAACATTTGTCTGAAACAGTGAACAAAATGATTCTAAACAGCCCAAAAACTTGCCAAAAGACAAAAAAATGTTACCAATAAGCCATTGCCACCGAGACAATCGGCCAATCTGCTTTCAACCGGAAATCGTCCTTGGGTAGGACGAATTTTGACTGTAAATCGTCCCTGGGTGGGACGATTTCTTCTGTGTTGGGGAAGCCGAACTGACACGCTCCAATGTCGACTCCCGAGGTCTCCAAAACACCTGCAGACAGAGGGGTTATGTAATTGGGGCCATTTTGGGACGACCCGATGGTCGGATTCTCCCAATTTGGCCTCTACCCTCGGGAATTTGATATCGCCTCCTCCAAGTTAGTGAAACTACAAAACGACACAAAACATACTAGAATCTGATCAAAGGTTACGAAATTGCAGCTATGAATTCACCAAACAGAAAACACAATATGCAACATGAGAAAATAAACTAGAATGCTTCTGAAATAAAACTTAAGAAAAGTGCGGGGATGCCCAAGTGGGCCTCCCACCGTTGGCACTTGATTCCAGCGCCAATCCACTAGGGATGGGCCCAAAACCTCTTAGGATTGGGGGGTCGGCGAATTGGTTGATTCAGGTGTCCATGTGTTGGATTTAGGTCCGATTCAAGCTTCCAAAAGCCACCCAACAACCTCCCTTGCAAAAGAGATTGGTGGATGTGGGAAGGTGAACCAAAAGGGATGCAAGTGGGTCTTCAACTCGGCAAGCACTTCGTTGCTTGAAAACTCCTTCAACCTCGTATATCTTGGGTGAGAAAAGTCTCACCCTTTATAGACCCAAGGGGTCTCTTTTGGGAGGGAAGCACAAATGCCATGTGTTGGTCATAGGTGCCATGTGGCAGTCTTGTCTTCCCATGAGGGAGGGGAGTCCTCCATTGACTTGGGCTTTCATAACTGCCCTTGTGACAGTCCTCAAACGGCCTATTTGTCCACTCACACACGCGTGCGAGGCAGGAGTCATCAACTGACTGTTCTGGGCTGCCACTTGGCCTCATTTGTCTTTTTTCCCGTTAAACTTGGAAATCGTCCTTACTGGAGACGATTTCAGAAATCGTCCCTGGGTGAGACGATTTCAAGTTAGCAATCGTCCCTGGGTGAGACGATTACTAGGCAAAGTGTCTAAGTGTGCCAAATTGCTTCTTGACCTCACAAAATTGCTATGAAAGTGGTTAAGACCACTGTTTGACCTCTGAGGGCTGCCCTGGGGGCTGTGTTTGTCAAAGCGATCAGTGTTTGCAGTCACATAATCGGATTGGTGCTGTTTTGGTGTCTACACCATTTACCACCTCTATCTATCCATAAGTTTGTGGGTGGTATGCAGAACTGAATTTCAGATTTGTCTTTAACTTCTTCCATAATGTTCTCTAGAAATAACCAACAAAATTTGTATCTTTGTCAGAAACTATGCTTTTTGGTAGACCATGAAGTCATACCACTTCCTTGAAAAATAACCTTGCAATGTGAACCGCATCACTTGTTTTCTGGTAGGGAATAAAATGTGCCATCTTGGAGAATCTGTCAACCACCACAAATACTAAGTCATTTCCCCTCTGTGTTCTCGACAATCCAAGAATAAAATCCATGCTGATGTCCTCCCATGGCCTCTCAGGTACAGGTAACGACTGTTATAATCCTATGTTCTGCCTCACGCCTTTTTCCATCTGGCATATTCTGCAACTTTGCACAAACCTTTTCACATCTTGTTGTAGTTCCGGCCAGTAGTAGTTTTCATTCACTAGGGGAATGGTCTTATCTTGACCAAAATGTCCAACCAGTCCCCTGCTGTGTTTTTCCTTGATTAATTTCTCTGGCATGGAACTCCTTGGAATGCATAATTTACTTCCCCTGAACAACATTCCATCTTGGATTAGAAAATCCAACCACTTTGTCATGTCCATAGTAACAGGTGCCAAGCAAGCCGTCCAGGCTTCTGCAAAATCAGGATCTTCAATATACAGACCCTTCAGTTCTTCGAATCCTACCACTTCCACTGTCATTTCAATCAACAAATTCTGCCTTCTACTTAAGGCATCTGCAACTCTGTTTGATTTTCTACTTCTGTGCTTCAACACAAAGGTATAGCTTTGGAGAAACTCAACCCACTTCAAGTGTCTTTAATTCAGTTTTGTTTGGTTGTTAATGTACTGTAATGCCTAATGATCAGTGAATAGAACAAACTCTTTTGGCAACAAATAATGCCTCCACTTCTTTAGAGCCTAAACTATAGCATAAAATTCTTGGTCATAAACTGAATACTTTTTCCAAGCATCATTGATCTTCTCACTAAAATAAGCAATAGGTCTGCCTTCCTGACTCAGTATAGCCCCTATTGCACTACCACTGGCATCACAGTCTACTTGAAATACTTTTTTTTAGTCTGGGAGTGCCAAAACAGGTTGTTCTATGACCTTTTTATTTAATGCATCAAAACTCCTTTCAGCCCTTAAGGTCCACTTAAATTCTTTTTTATCCCCTCTCATTGTTTCTGTGAGGGGTGCACAAATGCTGCTGAAATTTCTAATGAATTTTCTGTAAAAGCTGGCTAGACCATGAAATGATCTTACCTCTGTAGTGCTTCTAGGGGTAGGCCATTCGATGATAGCTCTCACCTTTTCTGGGTCCATTTTTAGACCTTCTGCTGAGATGACAAATCCTAGGTACACTAACTCTTTTTTTACAAAATTACACTTTTTTAGATTAATTAATAGTTGTTCTTCCCGTAGCTTCTCAAAAATCCTTCTGATGTGCATCATGTGCTCCTCCAGGGTTCTGCTAAATATTAATATATCATCTAAATAAACAATGACAAATTTTCCTAAAAAATCTTTCAGTACCTCATTCATCAGCCGCATGAAGGTACTTGGTGCATTGGATAACCCAAATGGCATGACCAACCATTCATACAGACCCTATTTGGTATTGAAGGTTGTCTTCCACTCATCTCCTTCTCTGACATGAATCTGATGGTAACCACTCTTGAGGTCAATCTTGGTGAAGTATTTGGCTCCACTCAAACAGTCCATTAAGTCATCCATTCTTGGCAATGGAAATTTATATTTTATTATGATCTTGTTGATGGATCAAGATTCTGTACACATTCTCCACTCTCCATATTTCGTTGGTGCTAGCACTGCAGGTACTGCACATGGACTTAAGCTTTCTCGAATCAGTCCTTTCTCCAGCAACTCCTAGACCTGCTTGTTTAGCTCTTCAGTTTCTATATGCGTCATTCTATGTGCAGATTTATTGGGCAAGCTTGATCCTGGCACCAAATCGATATGGTGACTGATCTTCCTTACTGGGGGTAAACCCTCAGACACATTATCAGATATAATATCTAGAAATTCCTCCAACAGATCTAGGACTTCTGTTGGGGTATTTTTGCATTCTATATCCCTGACTCTAGGAATCAATGCATAACACATATGTTCATGTTTTAAATCATCTAAAAATTTTCTCCCATAAACCAAGCAAATTTTGGCACTACCACATACCTTTTCTTCCACATCCTTCAGGGGTTTTAGCTTATGACGCATTCCATTCTTTGTCACGAAATAGGTGTTGGAACGGCCATCATGAACCACACACCTATCAAACTGCCATGGCCTTCCCAATAGCAAATGGCACGCATCCATGGGCAGAATGTCACACAGGACCTCATCACGGTAATTCCCAATACTAAATTTTACCAAGCACTGTTCATTGACCAAAACCTTATGGTCTTTCTACAACCACGTGATCCGATATGGATGCGGGTGTCTCTTCCTCTCCAGTTGTAGCTTTGTAACCATTCCCTCTGAAACTAGGTTATCCATGCTACCGTTGTCAATAATAATATTATAAATATTACCCGTGCATTTACACCATTCCGTATTATTCTTTCATAGACTTACTTGATTGCCTCAAACCTTGCATTTTCTTCAGCAGGTCTAGCTCATAATCACCAGGGATGAACTACCTCTTCAGCTTTTCTGCCATCCGTTCCCATTTTTTTATTATCTTTTCCTCTTTTATTTCGCTCCAGCTGTACTCCCTTCCACCAAATGCTGGCATGACCTTTCAGTTTGGTCTTAGCGAATCTGACCCTATCAGAATCCTCAACCTCCTCGTACTCAAATTACTCTTCCAGATCGTTGATCTAGTCAATTAGTTCCTCTGGATCAAGGTTCCCAAAATACGTGGAAACCTCCATCTTCAGCCTCTTCCCAATCTGGGATATGGCTTTGTATAGTCTGGCTTGAGCAGGATCTACTGCTTCTTCTTCTTCCTCAGGTTGGCCTTCTTCTTTGTCATCTTCCTCTTCACTACCTTCATCTCTTCTTGGCTCTAATCTTCTACGCATTTCCTCTTGTAGGGCTTGCATTTTCCACTACAAAGCTCAGACATCTTCCGCTGTCGCCATGCCTCTCCCACCAACAGGGTTTCTTCTTGGAGGCATTATGCTTCCTCACTAACAAGCCCTCCCACAGATCTTGGTGTAACTGCCTCATGTCTGGCGATCTATTACACACTCAGGAACTTTTGGCTCTGATACCACTTGGTGGAGAACAGATCTAGCACAACACAGAGAAACAAGAATAACAAGAGCCAATATTTTTATCCAATAGCATTCGAAAGAATTTACAAAGAATATACAGCAATCTGCCATTTTTCCAAACCCTTCTCATTACAATCCTTGGGTTTTTATCGAGGTCCCGATCCTCTATGTTTTCAAACTTCCCATGATCTGCAATTGCCACTTGGAAAAATACTGGAAAGTTGCATTGATGAGACTCTAGGTGAGGTGCACAACTGGCTGCCATACCTCAACGAAAACTTCTTCTTAATCTGCTGCTTGCTGTTGGTTGCTATAAATGCGTCTCTAGATATCCTACGTGAGTGGCCAACATGCCTGTTGGAATCTTCCCCTAAAACTGCTGCTTCACTACCGCTAACTTACCGTGCATGAAGGGACGCTTTTATGAAAGCCTAGAGTGCATGTTTTTCTTTTGGGCATGATATCGTGACATGTCGCAATATCGTGACAATTCCTCTTGATGCCTTCTCTTCCCTATTCTAGTCACGATATCGTGACATGTCGCGATATCGCGACGTTCCTTCCTCCATGCCTTCTCGCTTTCGTTTGGATGTGATATCGTGACCTATCGCGATATCACGCTATTTTTCATTCGAGCCTCCGTTCTTCAGTTTCGATCGTGAAATCATGACATGTCGTGATTTCATGACCTTCTATCCTCCACGTCTTTGCTCCCTGCGTTGGTCACAAAATCGTGACATGTCACGATTTCGTGAACTCCAGTCCTCCATGCCTTTTGTGACATGTCGCGATATCATGCCCAAAAGAAAAACACGCACTCCAGGCTTTCATAAAAGCATCCTTTCATGCACGACAAGTTAGCGGTAGTGAAGCAGCAGTGTCAGGGGAAGATTCCAATAGGCATGTTGGCCACTCATGCAGGATATCTATAGATGCATTTATAGCAACCAACAGCAGGCAGTAGATCAAGAAGAAGTTTCCATTGAGGTATGGTAGCCAGTCACGCACCTCACCCAGAGTCTCATCAATGAAACTTTCCAGTATTATTCTAGGTGGCAATTGTAGATCGTGGGAAGTTTGAAAACACAGAGGATCGGGACCTCGATAAAAACCCAAGGATTTTAATGAGAAGGGGTTGGAAAAATGGCAGATTGTTGTATATTCTTTGTAAATTCTTCCGAATGCTATTGGATAAAAATATTGGCTCTTGTTATTCTTGTTTCTCTGTGATGTGCTAGATCTATTCTCCACCAATTTAGCCAATAATTCAAGCTCCGCGTATTCTTCAAGTTCAATAGTATGAAACACTTAATCATAATGAAGATGAATGAGAAGAGATTTATCATCAATTAGAGGAGCTCCAACCAACTCATCAGCAATGACTTGGTCTTTAATGGATTTTTGGCTAATAAATTCAATATTGAATTCAATGAGAAGTATGGTCTATTTGGTGTTGCAACTATTGTGATAACTTTTTCCCATCATGTAAAAAAGTGGATTATTGAAAGCTACGACATTAGTTGTATTTATCATGTAATGACACAACTTTTGGGTAGCAAATACAATGACAAGGTATAGTTTTTCCATGTAAGCATACCATGTTTCATAGCTTACCAATGTTCAACTGATGTAGTACATGGCTTGTTAGTGACTCATCTCATTTTTTTGAGCCAATAATGTACCCAACACAAAATTGATAGCGAATATGTGCAAATGAAAATTCCAATCTATATGAAGTGGAGATAAGATAGGTGGAGAAGTGAGATATTTCTTATTTGCATTGAAAGTAGTTTGACATGCATGGTCCCATTTAAATGCAACCCTCTGTTATAAAATATGGTTAAATGACTTACACTTATCAGATAGTTGGGTGATGAATCGATGAATCACTTGGATTTTGCCTTGCAAGCTATGTAACTATTTGAAATTGGTAGGGAAGACATGTCAATGATAACTTTCACCTTTTGAGGATCAACCTCAATGTCTCATTGGGATATAATAAAATCTAATATTTTGCTTGAGATAACACCAAAGACACATTATTTTAGATTTAATCATATATTGTGTTCTAGGAGGTAATCAAATATTTTGCAATGGTCATCAAGGTGTTGATGGCACTTTTTGAATTTTATGATGAGGTCATCGAGATAATCTTCTACAATTTTGTACATGTAGTCATGGAAGATGTATGTCATTGCATGTTGATAGATTGCCCCAATGTTCTTAAGACCAAATGGCATGACCTTGTAATAAAATATCCCCTAGGGGTTGTAAAGGATGTTTTATGTTGGTTAGTAGGGTTAATTGTGATTTAATTATAGTCAAAAAACCCATCCATGAGAGAACTTTTCATGACCTGTTGTAGCATCAACCAATGTATCAATATTAGGGAGTGAAAATTTTTCCTTAGGACATGCCTTGTTAAGATCCTTAAAGTCAGTACATATGCAAATACCTCCTTTTGGTTTGGTAATGGGGACCATGTTAGAAACCCATTCTGGTTAATCAATTGGTTGAATGAATCCTACGTCAAGGCATTTTTGTAGTTATTCCTTGATAATTAAAGCAATTGTATGGTACATCTTGCAAATATTTTGCTTTATGGATTTGGCATTATCATCATGTATTAAGTTATGAACAACCAATGAAGGGTCAAGACCAGGCATGTCCATGTATGACCATGCAAATACTTTCTTGTACGCTTTGAGAAAGGCAATAAAGAGGGCTTATTATTCAAGGAAAATATCCATGGTGAGTTTGAATATGTGAGGGTTATTGGGGTCATCACCAATGTCAACATCGATGGTGTATTCCACAAGCATGCAAGAGCCATCATATAGTTGAGAGGGAATAGGGATGAGATAAAAATCATCGATTATGTCAGCAAGAGGAAATTCATCATCAAGATAATATATGTATGATGAACAAATAGCATGTGGGGTGGAATGGAAGGTAAAGGAGTATTTATTACATTCAACAGTTGTGATGATAGGAGAAAGTCCCATTGGGATGGTGTGGAAGAGATGTGATCAAAATCAATAAAATCTAGAATGGGCTACATAACAAAGTGGAGCAAATAGATAAACCAAAATCATATTGATTGAAACATTTGAATCCAGCAAGGAAGTCCAACCCATCGAAGAAGAGTCAGATTATGAAGAAGGGATGGGTTGGTTTAAGCAAGGATGCAAAACCATAGGTGGAGAGAGAGCAATTTGAAGAATGATAAATACATCGATGATTGCACAAAATCATGTATGAATTAATCAGTAATGGAGAAAAGTGAGAAGTGGTATCGTCTGAGTGAGATGAGGTGAGTGAAAGAGCATTAAAGAAGTGGATGAGATATTCAATTCCATAAGTAGAATTAGTATTATGAGGTGGATATTCATGGAAAATATAAATGGAATGTCAATTATGGAATAAGGAGAGAAACAATCGATAGGAAATTCAAGCCCAAGCTTCATGTCAAAACTATCCTCTAGAGGATCAAGAGTAGGATTTTGAAGCTTGTCCTCGAGTATATTGATATTGTTGGGATGATATCCCAAATTTGACTTTTTTTTTTGTTCTCAAATAGGAGGGTTAACAAGGGTGCAAAACCCTTGTTCGTATCACCCTAATCCAAAACCATGCTAGTTGAATCATTATACGTATCGTATTGTGAAAAAAAGGTTAAACATATGATCAAGACTACCACAAAACTTATTGTGGTGGTGGAGGTTCAAGGGGATTTGTGAATTTATTGAAATCTCCATAAATGAAGTTGGTAAGATTGTTAGGTGGACCAAGAGGGACAATAGCCCTGATAGTCAAGGGTGAATTATGAGGATGACTAAAGTCATGTATGTATTGGATGGTGGGTGGAGTAACATGAGCATTGTGTACATCATATTCTTTGGGACCAATATTGGTCATGAGGATAGAAACATGAGGTGTGTTGTAATACTCTTATATAGGGGAAGACCCCATGTATGATAATGATGAAGAGGGTTATTCCTGTGGAAGTGGTATGGAGGTGGAGAAATTGGTGGAGTGGATTGAGAGAGTTGAGCATCTAAGTGAAGAGCTCGTTGTGTCCATTCATGATATTAAACTAGAGTGGCCAAGATGGCATGATTTGTATATGTGAAGGATTTTTGTTAATAGGTGAGATGATGTGCAATGAGGGAGGAACATAAGATGAACAAATTAGAGGCATCGGGGGAGTGTATAGAAGAGGAGCAATGTTATAATATGAAGGATGTGATCATGGAGATTTTGGGTCAGATCGAGTTTGAGGGCCAAATGGTGTATGCGATGATGAAGAAGAGGTATTTCCAATATTTCCCAATGGAGTGAGAAGTGAAGTCAACATGGATGACATTGCATGAGGTCAAATTGGAGTGGGAGTGAATTGAGTGGAAGATAAAGGTGGACCCAGTGGAAGAGCAATAATATTACAAAACTCAAATGGATCATCATTAATAGAGAGGTGATCAACTTATCTATTGTGAAGATACTTTAGATAGTGATGCAAAGTGGAAAGGACACACTGCATGTCCTAATCTATGGATGTCCTAAAATGATATTATATTGCATCTCCCCTTTGATGACATAACACAATATAAAAATTATCTTATCACTCACTTTGATGGGTAAGATAATAGAGCCCACTATGGGATGCATAGAGCCATCAAAGGCTTGTAGGTCCATAGGAGTGGCAAGATGAGTGGGTGGAATGTGTAAATAATGGAGAGCGGATATGGATATGATGCTAATGGATGATCCTATGTCAATGATGATGTGTTTGTAGGCAACATCATTGATAGAAACTTGGATGTGTAGAGGAAGGCCAGTTCCCTTCCCCATAATTTCTATGATTTTATGATCATAGAAAATGATGGATGGTTGCATGAAAGTTTGCACATTTCCCAAAAAGTTGATAAAAGCATTTATATCACTTTTTTTGAGTTTTATGGAATTGAATAATAACATTTAGTGCCGCGTGATAATGTTGAGATTTCTACAAAAGGTCATTTATGGACAATTGTACAAGAGCAGTGTGAAGTTGATGGGAAAGACTGCTATGAATATTGATGATATTACATGGTATAGCAAGAGATCTAGTTGGTGAAGGTAGTGTATTAGAAGAAGGTGGTATGGAGCAAGGGGTATCCCTTTATGTATTGGTACATAGGAGATAGCATTGATTACAAGCAGTGACTATTAGGGTACCTAGGAATAGATATTTAGAGATATATTATTATACTGTATAAGAGTTGGCATGGACCACACATAACCCAAGGTTGATTGTATTATAATTTTATATTATATTAGTAGTAGGCTCCTCAAATTAGAATAAGAATATGGATATATAAATAAGAAATATTTTTCATTGTAATCATCATGGAGAACAATCATATGTAATTGTCCTTACCCACAAAGTGGCTTATGGGGCTTTGCCCTCCTTAAGTGGCTCTCTCATCTTGGGAGATCTTGTGTAGTTATTCCTTCCTTAAGGATTATTATTGGTAATTCCCTACCTTAAAGGTATTATCTATATCTCTCTCATTTTTGGATTGTTATTGTGGATAATTATTTATGGATGAATGATTTGATATTTCCGCATATTGGAGAATGATTTATGTTAATAATAATAAATTTATGTAACAAGTTGTTAGAATATTATAATATGCACTATACCTTATTTTATCTTATGCATGTTTTATCATGACACTTGTCTTATGCATGACACTTGGAGTGAAGGTTATGACACTTGTCATGTTCTCTTATAGGCTTGATGTCTATATATTTTAACTCATTACATCAATATATTTGTGACTTTGTTTTGTCCCAACATTTGGTATCAGAGTGGTGAGATCCGCCTGAGGGACTTTAGGTTTTGAGGAATGTTTTTTTTAAGTCTAAATTTTTTCTCCAAAGTATCCTCTTCACTTGTGAAGTTGATCCTGTGCATAAGAAATGGAATAAAATTTATGAAAATTGTATTTTTTCTCTTTGGGTTGTTGGGAAAAATTTTTTCGTAAAATTCTATAAGAATATTTTTTAGAATATGTGAGAGAAATTTTTTAGACCAAATATGTTGCTATTTTTTACCGCATCCATAGAAGCTTCTCCCTTGATCTCAATGTGATTTGTAGTGTCAAGTAGGAACTTTGTTTCTAATTTTACCTACTATTTTCCCAACAAAACTATGCACCCAGGTGTGCATTTGGATTATCTCATAGCGCACTAGCGGTGGAATTTCTAGCGTAGTCCATGAGATAGGTCTGTAGATATAGGGTGATAGTTTTTAATGCACATGAATACCTCTCGATACATGTCGTGGATGCTACTGTGGCTCACTGTGTGTCTTCTTGCCTATAGCTACTCTCTCTTCCCACCCATAAATATCATCCTGTTGGTCCAGAATCAACTCGACTATCTCAAATTTTAGATTTGTGTAGACTCATATTTATGTGCTTCATTGATGGTGCTTCAACTCGAGAGATTAAAAACCCCCATGCAACTTTATCCCAATAATAAACAACATCAATCTAGGGATCAATTCTTCTAAGAAGTTACAGATGAAATAACCAGGTTGAGTGCAACATCGTCCAAAGGTTACAGCTTTGGAGGTGCTATGGAATGGTAAAGCAGAAATATTGAGTCATAACATGGTGATAGTAGATAAATGGTTTGAAACACGAACTTAAAACATCAATCTCTCCATAAATTGCAAACAATAGAATTGTAGCAACACTGGCGCTAGCGCTAGTTGAAGAGAGAATCTCCAACACATATTTTTGGTATTCAATTGCTTTCTAGAATTGCTCTCTTGCTAAACTTGACCTCTAGTTTCAGTTTTTGGAGGCAATAGATACCACAAACAAATGGATGAGAGTAGATTCTACCCCCTGCCAACAAGTGCATGTAAAGAAGAAAATATTTTGCAATAGTTCTATCAGTGGATCGTGCCACACTTGCAAGTGGCCCCGAGATCAAATCCTACTAGGTCTACTTCTGAGGGTTATGACAGAATCCAAGGATAAGCATTGGTTAGAGTGTTTAAAAACTACGAGTATTTAGGTGTAGCATATCCAAATAAGTGATCTCTAATTCATGTCGCTCATTGACTCACTTCATACTACCTTTTTCTCATCGCATTGTTATCTCAAATTATGTCACTCATCATAGATTGTTCCTGTGAGAATGTGGATGTGAAAGTCATCCATGCAGTAAATAATTATTGCAATTTTTTTCAACATTCTATCATCTTACTAACCGGTGGACCCATTTGCTACATGGCTCAGGAGGAATTTATCTAGCCATTGATGAAGTTGGCCTAAATTCCTTGATTCACTACATCCCTACTTAAGCTCATCAAGGAAGCTCATTCCTATTCCATACCACCATAAGGAGGACATTTTTTAGAAATTGTTTTATTTTTTGTTCAGTCACTGAATGTGACTACCATCGATGCAAACAGTTTGGAGGTATTTTTCTATGAATTTTATCACTTTACCACAATCTGAGAAACACCTATTGGTAGCTATCTATTTTTTGACATTTATTTTCTAATCTATTTTTACAATGTTTTGTACCACATCCTTTTTTGGAGGGATTTGTTAGCTCTTCATAATCACTAGGGTGCATACAGTAGATTGACCACCAGTGGGTGATGGGTGTTCATGTAGTGGCCACTGCGCCACCACTAGTGGTGTATTGGAAACACTGATGTGGCCAACCCTTGTACTCCAAAAAGTGCAAATTGTCAACGTAGTTGCCACATTTTGAACATTCAATTTTTTTTCCACCCGAATATTTACCACCAAAAAATTTAAAATCACCAGCCAAACAATTTCCCATCAAAAATTTGAAAATTTTCAAAACTGTAAAGGGTAAATCTGCGCCTATTTTTTTTTTCTTCCAACAGCTCCTCTTTTTTTCTCAAAAATAAAGGCTCAATTTGTATCCGACTATAGCCTTATATATAGTCATTGGAAATATTTTTTCGAGGGAGATCCATTGGTGCAATCCTTTTCTAGTTTTGAGATCATTTGCTAGGCTGAATTATGGTTTGAAGTTGACATTGTAAAATAGAGTGCATTTTTAGTTGTATCCGACACTCTTGGGTGGAACATTTGGTAAATTTGAGGGGAGCTCATTGTTATGTCATTGGGGGATTATTAGGCCAAGTTATTCATTGTATTTGGTAAAATTGGAGGCATTATTATCATTGGAGGCATTGACATTGTATCACTTTTTGAGGCACATTTGGGGCTATCTTTTAGCCATATTTTCTAAATACAATCATCAACTCAAGGGGTGATTTAGGGCCCCTTGCCTCTTGCTTGTGGAGTTCCTTATTGTGGCATTGTCTTAGCCACATTGTGCTTGCCTAACACTTATTGCTTGCCTTTCACTTATGCTTGCTATACCCCCACATGTCTTTGGGGTTTCTTTCATTTTGTGACCAAAGTTGCACTTAAGCATTTGTTTCTTGGCACATAAATTGTCAACATCATTTCTCAAAGCAAGCAAGCAAGCACAATATTGTAATAAGCAAATATTTCACCTCACTTCTTACTCTCTTAGGTTGGAATAGGGCACTTGTGTTCAAGTTATCCCTCCCACTATTGGAACCACTTGATGATTCAGAGTGGAAGAACTAGGTGAACCCTCCTTTGGATTTTAAGTGGTGTACCCTAGATTCTTTTGAGGGCTCTTTCTTGGCATTTGTGTTTCTCATTACCTCCTTTGTTGAGCTCCCTCTTCTCTCAATCATTTTCTAATCATGGCTACCACAAATCTACTAAGTGGTCTCACACAAAAGCTTGAAGGAGCTCACTCTTTTGCAAATTGGAAATATGAAATGGAATCCATCTTAATGATGAATAACATGTGGGATTTTGTAAGAGATAGGAAACAAGATGAAGACCCACTCACTGCACCTGAAGACCCTACAACAAAAGCACTATTTGAAAAGAATTCCAATATAGCTTTAAGTCTCATCAAGCTAGCCACAGGAATTCAATGTAGAGAAACTGTAAGGGCTGCAACTACACCTAAAGAAGCTTGGGATGCTCTAATAAGATTGTTTGATAGGCCTAGTCAAGACAATATTTTGTATCTAAAACAAAAATTGCACAATATTTGTATGAAAGGCTCACTTACTGATTACTTTATGGAAGTGAAGTCTATTAGGAATGATTTCTTAGCTGTTGGCAAAACTCTTGACAATAATGAGTTGATTCCTATAATGTTACATGGCCTTCCTTCCAAATTTCATTCCTATGCTACCATGTTAGATCTAAGTGGTAAAACTATGAATTCATCACTTGAGGAGATTGAAATTCTACTTAAGAGACATGAGCAAGCCCTAATCAAAGATGAAGAGATTGATTCCACATCAGCAGCTTTTGCCACCAAGGCATCCTTACAGCCTAGACACAACAAGGGTCCACATCAGAAGCATCAGAATCATAGAGGTAGACAGAATCAACAATACCATCAACAACCACGTCAGTAGTACCCTCAGCAAAATAATCAACAACCACATCAGCAACAACCACAATAGTATCATCAACAACCAATATGGCAAACAAGACCTCCCCAAGGGGGTCATCCTAATAGAGGGCCTCAAAATTTTAGGCCTCAACACACCAAAAATCAACAAGGGTGTGATTATTGTGGAAAATAGAATCATAATGCCAATAATTGTTATCAAAGACAAAGAGATCAAAGGGGTCCACAAGACAATAATCTCAACACATTGTATGCAACAAATCAAATTAATGTTGAAGATAAATATTATTGGTATATAGATTCTAGGGCAGCTAAGCACATGACAGGAAGGCAAGATTGGTTGACCAAGGTTCAACCTACTTCAAATCAATTCATTACTTTTGGAGATGAGAGTGCTCTTCCCATTGAAGGTGTTGGAGAGGCACCACTTGCTTTACATGATGGGAATAATGTTCCTGCTACAGATGTCTTGTATGTACCTGGTCTTAAGAGGAGTCTCCTTTCTATTGGGAAACTTACAGATAAGGGTTATACTATCTATTTTGAAAAAGACAAGTGCTACATTCAAGAACCAAATGGCACTATCAAAGCCATGGGAGTAAAAAAGGATGGTGTTTACTACCTCCTTACCAAATCTGTAACTCAAAACTCTTTGCATACAACTACTACTTTCTCTTTGGAGTACATGTGGCATGAAAGAATGGGGCATTTAAATTTTCATAATCTTCAAATGATGGCAAGAAAGGGTTTGGTAAAAGGGCTTCCTCACCTTAAGGAGTCTAAATATTTTTGTGAGCCATGTGTTATAGCCAAACACCATAGACAACCTTTTGAGTCAGGAAAGGCTTGGAGAGCCAACAAACCATTACAGTTGGTACATTCAGACATTTGTGGGCCAATGTCTGTTAACTCTCATACTGGGGCTAGATATTACATCACCTTCATTGATGATTATAGTAGGAAAGTATGGATCTATCTTATTCAATACAAATGGCAAGCCCTAGATACATTCAAAGACTTCATGGCACTTGTAGAAAGGGAGAGTGGCTATCAAATCAAAACATTGAGGTCAGATAATGGTGGAGAATATGTCTCCAAATAATTCTTCAATTTTTGTAAGTACCATGGGATAAGGAGGCAATTCACAACTCCTTATACCCCACAAAAAAATGGAGTAGCTGAGAGGATGAATCAAACAATCACAAATAGGGCAAAATCAATGTTACTTGCTTCTACATTGCCTAACACATTTTGGGGAGAAGTTGTTCTTACTATTGCATACTTGACTAATAGGTCCTACACAAAGGCCTTACATGATAGAACACCTGAAGAATCATGGAGTGGAAGGATGCCCTATGTGGGCCATTTTAGAGTCTTTGGATGTGATGCCTATGCTCACATTCCTCATAAGAAAAGGAAGAAGTTTGATGATAAGAGCCAAAAATACATCTTTGTTGGCTATAGTGATAGTGCTAATGCCTATAAGTTATATGAGCCTATTTCTAAGAGGATATTTCTATCTAGGGATGTTACCTTTCATGAGTATCCCCCATCTAATCCTCCTCCTATGGCCCCCACTTTTTAATTAACTAATGAAACAGTTGCTCCCTTGGCACCTACCATATCACCTAGTCCTTCCCCTTCACTCATAAATCAAGATTTTCCTCCACATGAAGAACTCCCCACAAATGATCCATGTCCTCCATCTCCTTCTACTCCTCCATCTAATGATCAAGCCACATCATCCAATCCTTTACCTAAGTGGGTTCAATCTACCATAGATGAAGCCCAAAGTCATTTGCCCACTTATACAGGTAAAAGGCCTTCAACCCTAAGACACCAAGTGAATTATGCCCTCATGGCCAAATTCCTTAGCCAACCTGAACCTTCTAATATCAAAGAAGCACTTGGTGATCCTAAATGGGTTCTTTCCATGGATCAAGAATTGGATTCCATTGAAAGGAATCACACATGGGAGTTAGTTGATTTACCCCAAGGTAAATCTACCATTGGCACAAAATGGGTTTACAAGGCAAAGTATAAATCATATGGCTCACTAGATCACTACAAGGCTCGCCTAGTAGCTCAAGGCTATAAGAAACAAGAGGGAATTGATTATGAGGAGACTTTTGCTCCTATGGCAAAGATGACTACAATCCACATAGTTATTGCTTTAGCAACTCAAAAACATTGGCCTATATATCAGATGGATGTCAAAAGTGCATTTCTCAATGGTAACTTGAAGGAGGAAGTGTATGTGAACCAACCACCAGGGTACACAGTTGAAGGCCAAGAAAACAAAGTCCTCAGATTGAAGAAATCTCTATATGGGTTGAAGCAAGCACCCCGAGCTTGGTATGCAAAAATTGACTCCTATTTCATCAACCTTGGTTTCACTAGATCTATAGTAGAATCTACTCTCTATGTGAAACATTGGAAGAACCACATCATTTTGGTTACATTGTATGTGGATGATCTTCTCATTACAGGTGATGACATAGATGGAATAAGATTGCTCAAGGAGGACTTATGTAAAAATTTTGAGATGACAGACTTAGGCCTCCTCCACTATTGCTTAGGCATAGAGGTATGGCAACAACCTGGTAAGATCTTTGTCTCACAGGCTAAATACATTCAATCTATTTTGGAGAGGTTTCGCATGGTGGAGTGTAAGCCCTCCCTCACTCCCATGGAAACCAGGTTGAGATTGGTTAATAGTGATGATGAAGAAAGGGTTGATGGCACCCTTTACAGATAGCTAGTTGGAAGTTTGATCTACTTAACTTCAACTAGACCAGATATTTCCTATTCAGTTGGCCTTGTTTCCAGATTCATGCAGGATCCTAAGAAGAGCCATTGGATAGCAGCTAGGAGGATTTTGAGATTCCTCAAGGCCACCCCTCATCATGGCCTTATGTACACATCATGTGATGATTTTTCTTTGATTGGGTACACAGATTCAGATTGGGCTAGTTGTCCTGAAACTAGAAGATCCACTTCAGGTTATTATTTTCAGTTGGGTCAAGGCTCAATTTCATGGAGCACCAAGAAGTAGAACACAGTTTCATTATCTTCAATAGAGGCTGAATATAAAGCAGCAGTTGAGGCAACTAAGGAAGCAATTTGGTTGAGGCAATTACTTCAGGACATTGGGCTATTCATAGATGGTCCAACTTATATATATTGTGACAATCAAAGTACCATTAAGATGACCAAGAATCCAGTCTTCCATGCCAGAACAAAGCACATTGAGATCCATCATCACTTCATCAGAGAAATGGTCCAAGAAGACATTATACACATGGAGTATGTACCAACTCAATATCAAGTGGCTGACATCTTCACCAAGTCACTTGGGCTTGACAAGTTTTCATAGTTTAGCAAAATGCTCTATGTATGTAATAGAAGTCAACATTAAGGGGGGATGTTATCTAATGTTGACTTATCTTTATCTATAGTTAGGATAGTGCACATTAAGGGGGGATGTTAGAATATTATAATGTGCACTATACCTTCTTTTATCTTATGCATAACACTTGTCTTATGCATGACACTTGGAGTGAAGGTTATGACACTTGTCATGTTCTCACATAGGCTTGATGCCTATATATTGTAACTCATTTTCATCAATACATTGTGACTTTTGTTGGTCCCAACATAAGTGGTATCAAAGCAATGATTTTTGAAAAGTGAGGATTTTTTTGTGGAATTGTAGAATTATGGCAGATTTTTTGGAAAATGTCTCATCTTTCAAGAGCCATATATCTGCAAAGGTTTATCCGATTCAGATGATTTTTAGAAAATTTTGTATAGAATTTTTAAGCTCTTTAAAATGAATGGTCATATGAAGAAATACAATAAGTATTGAGGGAGATACAACCTTTTGAATATAATCATCTAGAACAAGGATAGTGACGAATTTTGCATATTTTTTTGGAAAAACATCTCATCTTTTAGGAGCCATATCTTTGTGAAAGTTTATCCGATTTAGACAATTCTTGGATCAATTTGTGTAGAATTTGAAGAGCTTTAAAATGAGTTGTCATATAAAGAAATCTAAGCAGTATTGAGGGAGATACAACTTTCTAAATTCAACTATTTGGAACAAAGGCAATGATGAATTTTCAATTCACAATTTTTTTGAAAGATAAAATTTGTTTAGTTTGGGTAAGCAAATCAGCTGCAATTTACTTTATCTTGAAGAAAAATTGTAGATTTAATTATTTATGTGGAATTTTAGCTTCAAATCAGTGGGAATATATATTTTTAAAACCCTAGTTTGCATTAGGGCATGATATATATTTTCATGAAACCCTAGTTTGCATTATCTTGTGGTGTGAACTTATGGAGCTACCAAATTTTTTTGGGAAGGATGATATTGATGCTAGAGAATGGTGGAAAAATTTTAGATCTCTATATTGTAATAATCCTTGTTGGAAATTCTTCCTTAAGTACAGGCTTAAAGGGGAATCTTGGTCTTGGTGGATAAATTTTTGTATTGAAAGGTATATTGAATTCACTTGGGATGAAATGGATCATGCATTCTTGAGTAAATGAGACCCATATAAAAAGATAGCTAGTTTTAATATCACCATAAAGGGATATGAAGAAGAAATAAACATGCTTCAAAAGGAACAAAATGAAATAAAGAGAAAGCTAGCAAATTTTAAATAAGTGGTAGAATATAAAAAAGATGTCAGTATGCATACAAAGGAAACCATACCTTTGGTAGAAGATAAATTAAAAAGTGGATAAAGGGATTTGTTTGAATTTAAAAAGTTAGAAACAAAGTCCATGGAAGAAGCAACAACAATTGATTTAATTGAAATAAAAATAGCAGATTCCAAGGAAGCTTTGATAGAAGAGCACAATGACACACCAAACAAGGGGGACATGAAAGAACAATATGTAGAACAATTAAAACAATGGAGCCAAATGTTGAAGAGTCCAAGAAGGTAGAACATCAATCTAAGGTTGCACCATGTCACCATACACACCACCATAAGCAACAAAAATCTTGGAGGTATAGCCCAAGGTAGCAATATTATGGTTCTATGTGGAATCATAAGGGCACCAAGTATGGTAGTGTTTGGAAGAGAAAGCATAGTGATACTAGTTTTTTAGAGTAGTTCATCAGCATCAAGGAACAAGTGCACCCATCATTCAAGTTATCAAATTATAGCAGTATAAGCGTGGAGCCAACAAAGTAGATTTGGATACTCAAGTAACAAAATGGCATATCAGCATCAATGTGTTTCACTTGGATGGATGAATGATCGATACGGGTACCAGTTGCTAACATTGATTAGTAAATCATATTATCTTGTTTCTTCATATATTTCAAGGATGAAACATTTGTAAGGAGGGTGGTATGTTAGGGTACCTAGGAATAGATATTTGGGGATATATGATTATATTGTATAAGGGTCGGCATGGACCACACATTACCCATAGTTTATTGTATTATAATATAATATTACATTATAATATAATATTAGATTAGTAGTAGGCTCCTCAAAGTATAATAAGAATATGGATATATAAAGAAGAGATATTTATCATTGTAATCATCATGGATAACAATCATATGTAATCATTTATCACTTGTTATAGAACTTTATTCTTATTAACATAAATCATTCACCAATATGCAAAAATATCAAATCATTCATCCATAAATAACTATCCACAATAACAATCTATAAATGAGAGAGATAGATAATACCCTTAATGTAGGGAAACACCAATAATAATCCTTAAAGAAGCAATAACTCCACAAGATCTCAAAAGATGAGAGATCCACTTAAGGAGGGCAAAGTCCCATAAGCCACTTCATGGGAAAATATGATTACATATGATTGTCTCCATGATGATTACAATGACAAATATCTCTTATTTATATATCCATCTACTTATTCTACTTTGAGGATCCTACTACAAATACAATATTATATTATAATACAATATAATATTGTAATACAATCAACCATGGGTTATGTGTGGCCCATGTCAACCCTTATACAATATAATAATATATCCTCAAATATCTATTCCTAGGTACCCTAAAAGTGACATTGATCATACCCATAAAGCCTTATTGAGATGGATCACAATTGATATGATTTATCTGAAGAGGTGTAGTATGTGGTGGACGTGGATTTGTATGAAAATTAGCATCCCATGGTCAAGTAGTGGATTTTGGTAAATGACCAAATTTGTATTTTTATGGATGAGAGGTTTTGACATCTTAATGGTCGCTGGATCAATGAAATCTTGTACTAGATGAAAAATATACAACAAGAATTAATGTCATGATCTCACTATCGATGATATTCATAGAATGGTTTCTCATTGTAGCCTCATGGTTTGGGATGATTGGTATTGTTAGCTTTTACATCTGGCAAAGTAATATGTCTAGCAGCATACAATCTTTGGAATAAATTTGGTAATGGTTCTGACAAAGGCATTCAATTGCATTGTCTATGAGGAGGGTGTGGTGTACGAGCCTATGGTTGATTGGGTGGAGGTGGTGGATTTGTTTGAAATAGTTGCTATTGTGGTTGATGGGATTATTGTCATGATGAAGGTAGTTGGGCATTGAATACCACTTGATTCTTTGGCACTTGATTTGTTTGTGGTATCTTAGAAGGGTTAGGATTGGCAACATTACAATTGAATCTAAAGTTGGTTGGATAATATGTCTTATTGTGAAGTTTGATTTTGTCAGCCTATACTTTGACATCCTCTATTACATTGGCTTAAGAGATAGCTTTATTAAATCTACGACTCTTCTGAATTTGTAGATTCATTTAAATTTACTTGTTGCAACTTTTTGCAAATAGTTTGACAAGCTTTATGGGTGGTATGGTGAAAGTTAGATCATGAATGACAACCCACCATCTAGAAACAAATTTGGTAATGGGATCCTCATCAAAATTTTGTAAGCTATATAAATATAAAAGCATCATTTTCTTTTTTATATTGATTGAGAAGTGATTTAAGAATAGATTTATGAGTTGCTCAAAGGTGAAGAGACTGTGTTGAGGAAGGTTGTTTTACCAATCCAAAGTTTGACCCCCAAGTGAAAGTAAAAATATATGAAGCATGAGAGGTTCACTACCATTGAGTTTATAACATGAACACCAATAATTTCTTATGTGCTCCCTTGGATCTTATTTACCTTTGAATTTGTCAAATTTTGGTATTTCAAACCGATAAGGATAGGGATAGATTGGAACAAAAGGATTAATAGGATTATTGCATAGCTCGTTATAAGTGGATTTTTGAGACCCATAACCAGTTGTGCTTAGGTTTGGATTCTTGATTTGATCCTGTAATATTTGAAACTCATTTGAAGTGGCATTTGCAGTTTGCATTCGAGGATCAAGGTGGGAAGAAATGGTGGTTGATATGAAGAAAGTGGAAAAGATGATTGTGATGAAGCATATGGATAATTTATATGGGATGGATATTCGAGTTGTTTTTCATCCCATTGATATTGCAATGAAGGTGGTTAGGAATGTGCAACAGTGACATATTGAAACTGATATGGGACCTATTGTTGAAGAGAAGCTTGATATTGTGCCATCAGTACATATTGTTGTTCTATAGGTGTCTATTGCTCTAGAACATGAACTTGTTGTTGTTGTACAGGAATCTATTTATGAAAAATCAATTGTTGGTGCAAGATCGGTAATTGTTGTTGTTAGACTAGAATTTTTTGTTGAAAAACTTGTTGTTGTGAGATCGGTATTTGTTGTTGTTAAACCAAAATCTATTATTGAAATGAAGAAGGGTTTTGAAATTGAGGCTTTTTTTGGATGGTCAACATGGAATGCTAGAAAATAGGTAAAGTGAAGGAGGTGAGTTGAGTAGATGAAGAAGAGTGGAATAAGGATGAATCGAAGGGTTGAGAGGAATATCATGGTGTATTATGGACATATGATGGATAGTTGGGATTGTAAGAGGTGAGTGAAATGGTGGGAGGTGGACAAAAAGGAGGTAGTAGAGAAATAAGTAATGTAGAATAAATGGAGGGTGGTTTTTGAGTAGATGGCATGATGTCATACATGGGAGTTTGGAGAATATTTGATAATGGAATGAATTGTGAAGATGAGTTGGGGAAAGTGGAGATGGGTAGAAATGAGGGATTGAAAGTAGAAGCAAATTATGTATTAGATTGAATTTATTGTTGTTATGGGATGTGTTCTTGTTGGAAGAATTATTGTGGTGGAATTTAAGGGTGTTGCAGCACTTGTTGTTGCTACCATATTTACTAATGTTGTAGAATTTTTTGTTACTGTGGAATTTATTGATGTTGTAGCACTTGTTGTTGCTATGGTATTTTTTGATGTTGCAACATTTATTATTGCTACAGGATATAATATGAGGATGTTATATTAAATAAAGTTGAGGATTGAGGCACTAATATCATCCCCACTGTTTGGGCATTCATGCTAGCATCAGGATCAATTTGGAAAATAATAGTGAGGTCGTCCTCTAGGAGTGGTTAAGATTGGTGTTTTAAGAATGGATGACTAGTGTATGGTGAAGGAGGTGGGGTCTACTCATCAAAAGTGATATATGGTGGCAAATTGCCAAGAATAGTGTAGATAACATGCTAGAAAAAGGTGGATGGTGGATTATATAAAAAAATATCATATGAGCTATGAGTATCCCCAAGATTATCTATATCAATTTAAGGTGAATTGTATGACTCAACTTGTGATATGTTGCATATGTTAGGTGTCTTTGAACTATCCATTTGATCTGGTTGGGTAGTGGACATAATCTCATTATATTGAGGAAGTGGATTTTTTGACTATGAGGAGGCAACATGAGCTACCTATGCAGAAATACAAGCTTGCTCATGCAATTTAATGTGAGTAACAACCATGTTGGTGTGTGCAAATAAAGTGGTTAGAACAGCCAAAAATAACAAAGTTAACTTTATGTGTGTTCTATGCCTATTTTTGGACCTGTTTGTGGCTTAAAATTTAGATTCATATAGCAATGTGTGAATCTAACTGTAACTCAATGTTTGAATATGTTTGTGCAAATTTGAATAAAATAGACAAACTGAGTTGAATTTTGCAGTTATAGATTATGGAAAACTAGCATATGTGTTTTGGACCTATTATGATGGTGTGTGACCAGTTTTGTAAGACAAAAGTGTTTAGATGCAACAAATGTTTACAATTATTATTTTCATGTGTTTTGATGATATTATCCAACCTAAAAACAAACAAATAAATGTGGAATGGATGCTAAAGAGGTATGCTGAAGCACATGACTTTACAACACCCAAAGGTGTGTAAAGAACAACTATGCAACAACAAGTGAATGGTGGCTAATGGAAGGCATAAAAAAAGATAACAAAATGGAGGAACTACAAAATACCTCTTACAAAAAGAGGTGGTACTGTCTAATACTTTCTACTAGCCCAATCGGGCTTTCACTTCATCCTCAAATGGGCTTAGTCAAGAATGACAATCACCAACTCAAAAATTATATAAAGCCTTTTGATTAGGGGTGTCTAATCCTAACCTAATTTGGGAATTTCTCAAGAGTAGGGGATATTCTAGTGATGAATGCCAAAAAATCACTCATGGGGACTACTATGGTGACTAGGGGGTGAGCTAGTGGAAGAAGATGGAATCCAACATCACCAGTCTTGATTGTGGATTGGGGATTGGGGATGAAGTCCAATCTTATCAATGTGAATTAAATGTGCAAGTGTGTGGTGTTTTTTTGTTTTTTAAGTAAGCTAATGTGTTTAAAGTAAACTAGACTTTATATGAATTGCTCTAAAATGGATATCTATGTTAGACTTTTTGAAATAAACCTAGATTAATTTCTTTTGAAAGATATTTGGAAGCTAATTAAAAGCTTTTGAAAAAATATTTCAAATCTAACCTAGTTATTTTTTAAATATGTTAAAGGATAACCTAATGCTTTTGGAAAGATATTAAATACTAATCTAGTTCTTTTAGAAAGAAATTAAAGCTAACCTAATACTTTTGGAAAGAAATAAAAGCTAACCTAGTGCTTTTGGAAGGAGATTTGAAATCTAATTAAATGTTTTAAAAAATGAATTTGACCTATATAGATGATTTTGTAAAGGAATTTGACCTATCTAGATGTTTTTGTAAAGGAATTTGACCTATCTAGATGCTTTTGTCAAAAAACAATTACCCTAATCAAGTGTGCGAAAATGCAAATCAGCTTTTAGAATATAAACATGGTATTTTTTAAGGAAAATACCTATCATAAAATGTTGTAGGAGGTTTTTAATATTTTTATGCTACAAAATTTTGTAATTTTGGGAGAGTCGCACACCAGTGTGCAAATTTTATTGTTCATCAAGATTCGCATGCCTCTGTGTGAATGTAAAGTAGCTAGGTTTTCTAAACAGCTTTAAGGTAACTGAAGCTGATTCTAAAGTATCTCCTAGTTCTAAGGTGGTTTTTTACCAAAAAAATAGGTAGAAAGTGATTTTTTGGTGTTTTAAAGCTATCGTAAAACCCTAAAATGACAGTCACAAAATAAATTATGCAAGAAAATAGTAGAAACCCTAATTCTAGTTACAATTGAAAGTACAAGGAATAATTTCACCTTGCACTTGCCATGTCGAGATGTGGTTTGCTCTATGAAGGTTGTAAAGGTATGTGAGATAGAAATATCAATGGGGCAAAAGGTTTTTAACCCCATAAACTTACCTTGTTGTTGATGTGGATGTAAAGGAACAAGTACCTTGTTTCTAGGGATTTGTTTTAGAGGTAGTTTTTGGGATTTGCACACCAGTGTGTGAATATGATTGGACCAAAAAATTCATATGTTTCTATGTGAATATGCCTTTGGGGTCTAAAATTTTGCATTTGTGGACCTAAAGTTCTTCTCAGGGCTTTGGTGGACTCTATTATAGATTTTCAACACCTGAAACACAAAACAATGGCCCAAAATGATCAATTAATTAATTATGAAACCCTAGTTTGCATTATCTTGTGGTGTGAACTTATGAAGATACCAGATTTTTTTTAGAAGGATGATATTGATTCTAGATAATGGTGGAAAAATTTTAGATCTCTATATTGTAATAATCCTTGTTGGTAGTTCTTCCCTAAGTACAGTCTTAAAGGGGAAGCTTGGTCTTGGTGGATAAATTTTTGTAGTGAAAGGTATAATGAATGCACTTGGGATGAAATGGAGCATGAATTCTTGAATAAAATGGGACCCATATAAAAATATAGCTAGTTTGAATATCACCATCAAGGGATATGAAGAAGAAATAAACATGCTTCAAAATGAACAAAAGGAAATAAAGAGAGAGCTAGCAAATTTCAAAGAAGTGGTAGAAGATAAAAAATATATCAGTATGCATACAGAGGAAACCATACCTTTGGTAAAAGATAAATTAAAAATTTGATAAAGGAATTTGTTTGAATTTACAAAGTTAGCAACAAAGTCCATGGAAGAAACAACAACAATTGAGTTCATGGAAATAACAATAGCAGAGTCCAAGGAAGCTTTGATAGAAGAGCACAATGACACACCAAACAAGGGAAACATGAAAGAACAATATGTATAAGAATTTAAAATAATGGAGCCAAATGTTGAAGAGTCAAAGAAGGTAGAACATCAATGTTGAAGGTTACACCATATCGCCATCCACACCACCATAAATAGTAACAATGTTGGAGGTATAGCTCAAGGTAGCAATATTATGGTTCTACATGGAATCAAAATGGCACCAAGTATGGTAGTTTTTGGAAGAGAAAGCATAGTGATCTTGGTTTTTAGAGTGATTAATCAACATAAAGGAACAAGTGGACCCATCATTCAAGTTATCAAAATATAGCAACAGAAGTATAGAGCCAACAAAGTACATTTGGATACTCAAGTAACAAAATGGTATACCAACATCAACATGTTTCACTTGGATGGATGGATGATCAAGATTGGTACCAGTTTCTAACATTGCTTAGAAAATCATATTATCTTGTTTCTTCATATATTTCAAGGATGAAACATTTTTAATGAGGGTGGTATGTTAGGGTACCTAGGAATAGATATTTGGGGATATATGATTATATTGTATAAGGGTTGGCATGGACCACACATAACCCAAGGTTATTTGTATTATAATATAATATTACATTATAATATAATATTATATTAGAAGTAGGCTCCTCAAAGTAGAAAAAGAAGATGGATATATAAAGAAGAGGTATTTTTCATTGTAATCATCATGGAAAATAATCATATGTAATAATTTGTCACTTGTTTAGAACTTTATTCTTATTAACATAATTCATTCACAAATATGCAAAAATATTAAATCATTCATCCATAAATAATTATCCACAAAAACAATCCACAAATGATAGAGAGATAGATAATACCCTTAAGGTAGGGAAACACCAATAATAATCCTTAAGGAAGGAATAACTCCACAAGATCTCCCAAGATGATAGAGCCACTTAAGGAGGGCAAAGTCCCATAAGCCACTTTGTGGAAAAGATGATTACATATGATTGTTCTCCATGATTATTACAATGAAAAATATATATTATTTATATATCCATATTCTTATTCTACTTTGAGGAGCCTAATACTAATACAATATTATATTATAATATAATATAATATTATATTACAATCAATCTTGTGTTATGTGTGGCGCATGACAACCATTATACAATATGATAATATATCCTTAAATATCTATTCCTAGGTACCCTAAAAGTGACATTGATCATACCCACAAAGCCTTATTGATATGGATCATGATTGACATGATTTACCTGATGAGTTGTAGTCTGTGGTGGAGGTGGAGTTGTATGAAAATTAGCAACCCCATGGTCAGGTAGTGGATTTTGCTAAATACCCAAATTTTAATTTTGATGGATGAGAGGATTAGACATCTGAATGGTCCCTCGATCAATGAAATCTTGTACTAGATGAAAAAATATACAAGCATTAATGTCATGATCTCACTATCAATGATAACAGAATGCTTGCTCATTGTAGCCTCATGATTTGGGATGATTGGTATTGTTAGCTTTTACATCTAGCAAAGCAATATGTCTAGCATCATACAATCTTTAGAATAAATTTGGTAATGGTTTTTACAAAGGCATTCAATTGCATGGTCGACAAGGAGGGCATGGTGTACGAGCCTATGTTTGATTGGGTGAAGGTGGTAGATTTGTTTGGAATAGTTGCTATTGTGGTTGAGGGTATTGTTGTGATGATGAAGGTATTTGGGTATTGAATACCACTTGATTCATTGACACTTGATTTGTTTGTGGTAGCTTAGAAGCACTAATATTGGCAACATTACTATTGAATCTAAAGTTGGTTGGATAATATATCTTATTGTGAAGTTTGATTTTATCAGCCTATACTTTGACATCTTGTATTACATTGGCTTGAGCGATAGCTTTATTAAATCTACAACTCTGCTGAATTTGTAGATTAGTTAAAATTTGCTTATTGCAACTTTTTGCAAATAGTTTAACAAGCTTTATGAATGGTATGGTGAAATTTAGATCATGAATGACAACCCACCATCTAGAAATAAATTTGGTAATGGTATCCTCATCAAACTTTTGTAACCTATATAAATCTAAAAGCGTCATTTTTTTATATTAATTGAGAATTGCTTTAAGAATAGATTTAGGAGTTGCTCAAAGGTGAAGAGACTGTGCTTAGGAAGGTTGTTTTACCAATCCAAATTTTTACCCCCAAGTGAAAGTAAAAATATGCGAAGCATGAGAGGTTCACTACCATTGATTTGATAACATGAAAACTAAAAATTGCTTATGTGCTCCCTTGGATCTTCCTTACCTTTGAATTTGTCAAATTTTGGTATTTCAAACCGATAAGGATAAGCATGGATTGGAACAAAAGGATGAATAGGATCATTTCATATCTCGTTAGAAGTGGGTTTTTGAGACCCATAACCAGTTGTGCTTAGGTTTGGATTCTTGATTTGATCTTGTAAGATTTAAAACTCATTTGAAGTGGCATTTGTAGTTTACATTCAATCATTAGGGTGGGAAGAAGTGGTGGTTAAGATGAAGAAAGTGGAAAATATGGTTGTGATGAAGCATATGGATAATTTATATGGGATTATTATTCAAGTTGTTGTTCATCCCATTGATATTGCAAGGAAGGTTGTTGGGAATGTGCAATAGTGAAATATTGAAACTGATCTAGGACCTATTGTTGAAGAGAATTTTGATGTTGTGGCACCGGTACATATTGTTGTTGTACAGGTGCCTATTGTTGTGGAACATGGACTTGTTGTTGTTGTACATGCACCTATTATTGAAAAACCAATATTGGTGCAAGATCGGTAATTGTTGTTGTTAGACTAGAATTTGTTGTTGAAAAACTTCTTGTGAGATTGGTATTTGTTTTTGTTAAACCAAAATCTATTATTGAAATGAAGAAGGATTTTGAGATTGAGGTTTTTTTGGGTGGTTAGGATGGAATACTAGAAAAGAGGTGAAGTTAAGGAGGTGAATTTAGGGGATGGAGAAGGGTGGAATAATGATGAAGCAAAGGTTTGATAGGAATAGCATGGTGTATTATGGACATATGATGGATAGTTGGTATTGTAAGAGGTGAGTGGAATGGTGGGAGGTGGAAAAAAAGGAGGTAGTAAGGAAGAAGAAATGTAGAATAGAGGGTGTTTGTTGAGTATATGGCACGATGTCATAGTGGGAATTTGGAAAATATTTGATGATGAAATGAATTGTGAAGAGGAGTTGGGGAAAATGGATATGGGTAGAAATGAGGGGTTGAAAGTAGAAGCAAATTGTGTATTATATTGAATTTTTTTTTTTATGGGATGTGTCCTTGTTGGAAGAATTATTGTGGTGGAATTTGAGGATGTTGCAGCACTTGTTTTTGCTGTGAGATTTACTATTTTGTAGCATTTGTTGATACTATGGAATTTATTTATGTTGTAGCACTTGTTGTTGCTATGGTATTTGTTGATTTTGCAACATTTACTGTTGCTATAGGATATAATATGAGGATGTTTGATTATATAAATTGGAGGAGTGAGGCACTAAGATCATCCCCACTATTTGGGCATTCATACTAGCATCAGGATCAATTTGGCAAATAATAGTGATGTCATCTTCTAAGAGTGGTTGAGATTGGTTTTGTAAGAATGGATGACTAGTGTATGGTGAAGGAGGTGGGGTATGCTCATCAAAAGTGATATATGGTGGCAGATTTCCAAGAACAGTGTAGATAACATGCTAGAAAAATGTGGATGGTGGATTATATAAAAAAATATCATATGAGGGATGAGTATCCCCAAGATTATCTATATCAATTTAATGTGAATTGGATGACTCAATTTGCGATATGTTGGACACGTTAGGTGTCTTTGAACTATCCATTTGATCTGGTGGGATAGTGGACATAATCTCTCTAGATTGAAGAGGTGGATTTTTTGACTATGAGGAGACAACGTGAAATACCTATGCAGAAATACAAGCTTGTTCATGCACTTGAATATGAGTAATAACCATGTTGGTGTGTGCAAATGAAGTGGTTATAATAGCCAAAAATAACAAAGCTAACTTTTTGTGTGTTCTATACCTATTTTTGGACCTGTTTGTAGCTTAAAATTTAGATTCATATACCAATGTGTGAATATAACTGTACCTCGAGGTTTTCATGTGTCTATGCAAATTTGAATAAAATAGATAAACTGTTGAATTTTGTAGTTATAGATTATGGAAAACTAGTAGATGTGTTTTGGACCTGTTTTGATGGTTTGTGAACAATTTTGTAAGCTAAAATTTCTTAGATGTAACAAATATTTACAACAAACAATACATAGATGTTTTTGTTATTTTCATGTGTTTTGATGACATTATCCAACCTTAAACCAAAAAAAGGAAGGTGGAATGGATGCTAAAGAGGTATACTAAAGCACATGATTTTAAAACACCCAAAGGTGCGTAAAGAACTACTATGTGAAAATAAGTGAATGATGGCTAATGGAAGGCATGAAAAAATATAACCAAATGGAGGAACTAAAAAATGCCTCTTAAAAAAAGAGGTGGTACTGTGTAAGACCTACTACTAGCCCAATCGGGCTTTCACTTCATCCTTGAATGAGCTTAGTCAAGAATGATAGTTACCGACTGAAAAATTATATAAAGCCCTTTGAGTAGGGGTGTCTAATCATAACCTACTTTGGGTATCTCTTAAGAGTAGGGGATATTCTAGTGATGAAGGCTAGAAAATCATACATGGGGCTACTATGGTGACTAGGGGGTGAGCTGGTGGAAGGAGATGAAATCCAACATCAACAGTCTCAATTGGGGATTGGGGATTGGGGATGAAGTCCAATGTTACAAATGTGAATGAAATGTGCAAGTGTGTGGTGTTTTGTTATTTTGTAAGTAAGCTAATGTGTTGAAAGTAAACTAGACTTTATATGAATTACTCTAAAATGGAAATGTATGTTAGATTTTTTGAAAGAAACTTAGATTAATTACTTTTGAAAGATATTTGAAAGCTAATTAAAAGCTTTTGAAAAAAGATTTTAAACCTAACCTAGTTCTTTTTTAAATATGTTAAAGGCTAACCTAATGCTTTTGTAAAGATATTAAATACTAATCTAGTGCTTTTGGAAAGAAATTAAAGCTAACCTAGTGTTGTTGGAAAGAAATAAAAGCTAACCTAGTGCTTTTGGAAGGAAATTTGAAATCTAATTAAATTTTTTAGGAAATAAATTTGACCTATCTAGATGCTTTTGTAAATAAATTTGACCTAGGTAGAAGCTTTTGTAAAAATATTTGACCTATCTAGATGCTTTTGTAAAAAAAAAATGACCCTAATCAAGTGTGTGAAAATGTAAATCAGCTTTCAGAAGATGAACACGATAGTTTTTGAGGAAAATATCTATCATAAAATGTTTTAGGAGTTTTTGTCTATCTTTGTGTTACAAAAGTTTATAATTTTGGGAGATTCGCACATCGATGTGCAATTTTATTGTTCCTCAAGATTCGTATGCCTCTGTGTGAATGTAAAGTTGATAATTTTTATAAATAGCTTTAAAGTATCTGAAGCTGGTTCTAAATTATATCCTAGTTCTAAGGTGGTTTCCTACACAAAAATAGGTAGAAAGTGAGTTTTTGGTGTTTCAAAGCTATCACAAAACCCTAAAATGATTTTCACAAAACAAATTATGCAAGAAAAGAGTAGAAACCCTAATTCTAGTTACAATTGAAAGTACAAGGAATAATTTCACCTTGCACATGCCAAGTCGAGAGGTGGTTTGGTCTATGAAGGTTGTAAAGGTATGTGAGATAGCAATCTCAATGGGACAAAAGGTTGTTAACCCCATTGAATTTCCTTTTTGTTGATGTGGATGTACAGAAACAAGTACCTTATTTCTAGGGATCATTTTTAGAGGTAGTTTTTAGGATTTGCACACCAGTGTGTGAATATGATTGGACCACAAGATTCATATGTTTCTATGTGAATATGCCTTTGGGGTCTAAAATTTTGTATTTGTGGACCTAAAGTGCTTCTCAGGGATTTTGTGGACTCTATTCTAGATTTTCAGCACTTGAAACACAAAAAAATGGCCCAAAATGATCAATTAATTAGTGATGAAACCCTATTTTACATTATCTTGTGGTGTGAACTTATGGAGCTACCAGATTTTTTTGGGAAGGATGATATTGATGCTAGAGAATGGTGGAAAATTTTTAGATCTCTATATTGTAATAATCCTTTTTGGCAATTCTTCCTTAAGTACAGTCTTAAAGGGGAAGCTTGGTCTTAATGGATACATTTTTGTAGTGAAAGGTATAATGAATGCACTTGGGATGAAATAGAGTATGCATTATTGAGTAAATGAGACCCATATAAAAATATAGTTAGTTTGAATATCACTATCAAGAGATATGAAGAAGAAATAAATATGCTTTAAAAGGAACAAAAGGAAATAAAGAGAGAGCTAGAAAATTTCAAAGAAGTCATAGAAGATAAAAAATATGCCAGTGTGCATATAGAGGAAACCATACCTTTGGTATAATATAAATTAAAAAGTGGATAAAGGGATTTATTTGAATTTAAAAAGTCAGCAAAAAATTCCATGGAAGAAGCAACAACAATTGAGTTCATGGAAATAACAATAGCAGAGTCCAAGGAAGCTTTGATAGAAGAGCACAATGACACACCAAACAAGGGGAACATGAAAGAACAATATGTAGAAGAATTTAAAACAATGGAGCCAAATTTTGAAGAGTCAAAGAAGGTAGAACATCAAGCTAAGGTTGCACCATATCGCCATCCACACCACCATAAGCAATAACAATATTGGAGGTATATCTCAAGGTAGAAATATTATGGTTCTACGTGGAATTAAAAGGGCACCAATTATGGTAGTGTTTAGAAGAGAAAACATAGTGATCCTAGTTTTCAGAGCGGTTCATCAACATCAAGGAACAAGAGGACCCATAATTCAAGTTATCAAAATATAGCAACAGAAGCGTGGAGCCAACAAAGTAGATTTGGATACTCAAGTAAAAAATGGCATACCAGCATCAACATGTTTCACTTGGATGGATGGATGATCAAGACTGGTACCAGTTTCTAACATCGCTTAGCAAATCATATTATATTTTTTCTTCATATATTTCAAGGATGAAACATTTATAATGAGGGTGGTATGCTAGGGTACCTAGGAATAGATATTTGGATATATATTATTATATTGTATAAGGGTCGGCATGGACCACACATTACCCAAGGTTGATTGAATTATAATATAATATTACATTATAATATAATATTAGATTAATAGTAGGCTCCTCAAAGTAGAATAAGAATATGGATATATAAATAAGAGATATTTGTCATTGTAATCATCATGGAGAACAATAATATGTAATAATTTTTCACTTTTTATAGAACTTTATTCTTATTAACATAAATCATTCATCAATATGCAAAAATATAAAATCATTCATCCATAAATAATTATCCACAATAACAATCCACAAATGAGAGAGAGATAGATAATACCCTTAAGATAGGGAAACACCAATAATAATCCTTAAGGAAGGAATAACTCCACAAGATCTCCCAAGATGAGAGATCCACTTAAGGAGGGCAAAGTCCCATAAGCCACTTCATGGGAAAATATGATTACATATGATTGTTCTCCATGATGATTACAATGACAAATATCTCTTCTTTATATATCCATATTCTTATTCTACTTTGAGGAGTCTACTACTAATATAATATTATATTATAATATAATATAATATTATAATATAATCAACCTTGGATTATGTGTGGCCCATGCCAACCCTAATACAATATAATATATCCTTAAATATCTATTCATAGGTACCCTAAAATTGACATTGATCATACCCACAAAGCCTTATTGAGATGGGTCATGATTAACATGATATATCTGATGAGGTGTAGTCTATGGTGGAGGTGGAGTTCTATGAAAATTTGCACCCCCATGGTCAGGTAGTGGATTTTTATGAATGCCCAAATTTTTATTTTGATGGATGTCAGGGTTTGACATCTTAATGGTCCCTGGATCAATGAAACCTTGTAATATATGAAAAATATACAAGCATTAATGTCATGATCTCACTATCGATGATATTCATAGAATGCTTGCTCATTGTAGTCTCATGGTTTGGGATGATTGATATTGTTAGCTTTTACATCTGGTAAAGCAATATGTCTAGCATCATACAATCTTTAGAATAAATTTGGTAATGGTTTTGACAAAGGCATTCAATTGCATTGTCAATGAGGAGGGCATGGTGGAAGAGCCTATGGTTGATTGGGTGGATGTGTTGGATTTTTTTGGAATAGTTTCTATTGTCGTTGAGGGGATTTTTGTGATGATGAAGGTAGTTGGGCATTGAATGCCACTTGATTCCTTGGCACTTGATTTGTTTGTGGTAGCTTAGAAGTGCTAGGATTGGCAAAATTATGATTGAATCTAAATTTGGTTGGATAATATGTCTTATTGTGAAGTTTGATTTTGTCAGCCTATACTTTGATATCCTCTATTACATTGGCTTGAGATATAGCTTTATTAAATCTATGAATTTGCTGAATTTGTAGAGTCATTGAAATTTGCTTATTACAATTTTTTGCAAATAGTTTGACAAGATTTATGGATGGTATGGTGAAATTTAAATCATGAATGGTAATGGTATCCTCATAAAACTTTTGTATGATATATAAATATAAAAGTGTCATTTTATTTTTTATATTGATTGAGAAGTTCTTTAAGAATAGATTTATGAGTTGCTCAAAGGTGAAGAGACTGTGCTGAGGAAGGTTGTTTTACCAATCCAAAGTTTTACCCCCAAGTGAAAGTAAAAATATGTGAAGCATGATAGGTTCACTACCTTTGATTTGATAACATGAAAATCGATAATTTCTTATGTGCTCCCTTGGATCTTCCTTACCTTTAAATTTATCATATTTTGATATTTCAAACTGATAAGGATAGGTATGGATTGGAACAAAAGGATGAATAGGATCCCATCGGGCATGATAGAACGATTTACAAGAAAATCTAGAATAGGATCAATTAATTAGTGATTAAAATTGTGGGGTCTCATCGGGCATGATAGAATGATGTAAAAGAAAATTTTTGCTTTGAAATGACTTTAAAAGGATGCTACAAGTATAATCCTTTCACAAAATGTGCCCTTAAAGACTACAAAATTGATCTTCCACAAGGAAAACCCTATTTAATGGAATGACAAGCAGATGGAGGTGTCTTCTTTGTATTTGTTAATGTGAATGGACTTATTGCTCATGTTCTAGTATAGGCCAAACCTATCCTCAAGACCTGTTAGACCTACAAAATTTAGTTAGAGCAATTTGGGGCTTGTCTTGATCAAACCCCATATTTATATAGATAAAATACATTAAAAAATGATTATAAATGCATATAATAATGAAAAACTATGTTAGGAAGCATACTTACCTATTTTTTTAGCCTTTGGACTATTGAAAACTAGATTTGCACACCGATGTGTGAATCTGATTGTGCCTCAGGATTTGCACGTGTCTATGCAAATCTAATTGTTTTTGGTAGATCTTGTAGATTTTGATGGAAATACTCCTCTAATGTTGGGGTATCTTCTATTTTCCATTAGGTAACATTGGTGTGTAAATCTGACTATGCCTCAGGATTCACGTGTTTGTGCGAATCTAACTGTTTACAGTAGAACTTGTAGATTTTGATGGAAATACTCCTCTAATGTTGGGGCCTCTTCTATTTTTTGTTGGGTCACCTTTAAAAATTACTTTCTTTGTTAGCAACCTATCATATATCAAAGGTATTTGATGGTTTCCATGTTTATTATTGTGTGATGATGTATGATGGATGATGGATGGTATGGAGTGATATTTAAGATCGCTTTGGAAATCTAGTGTAATTTCTATAGAGTTTTGTTAAGAAAATATGGATATCTTTAAAATGGAGGGATTGGCCTTCTATTTATAGAATTTTCCAAGTTTAGGGGAGGTTCTGAGGTGTCCCTTGTGAGGTGTGCATTGTGAAGTGGTCGTTGTGAGGTGGCCATTGTGAGGTGTCTCCTAAGGTGTCCCTTGAGGTGTTCCTTGTGAGGTGGCCATTATGAGGTGTCCTCTAAGGTGGCACAAGTGTTATGCCTCGTAAGTGTGTTTGGGTGAGAGAATATCTCACCCATTTACATGCCATAAATAGGTGGATGAAAATCTCCAAATGTTATTTATTGCATGTTGTGGTGGAAAAATTTTGAGTTAAAAATTACTTTTTTTGTGCAAAAGTCTCCATTTGTCATTTATTGCCCAAGAGAGTGTGATATGGAGCAAATATCAATATGGAAAGGTGGCAAGGCTAGGCTAGGCTAGTCAAAGTAGACTAGGTGAGGTGGAGGGCTATACTAGTCAAAGTAGACTAGGTAAGGTGGAGGGCTAGCATTAAGCATGATTAGCTTAATTAACCATATGCTTAGACATAAAGTGGACTTTGGCCATAAAGTGTATTTTGACAATGGTAAAATTTTCAACCTTGGTTGAGTTATGATATAGGTTGCATGAGGACCCATAGTTAAGTGTAGGAAGGGGCTTAAGTAGCCCAAAGGGGCTTATGAATATGAATAGTATTTTAAATCCAATTTATACAAATTTTGTGGGTTTTTCAAATTGATCAGTTATGATGATGGGAAAATTGGCAAATGTGTCTCTTTTAGGTGTCTACAATTTGTCAAGTAGATAAGACTTTAGACAAGCTGATGGTATAGTGTCACATATACCAATGGTGTAGAGCAATCAACCTTAAGATTTACCCTCAAAATAAAATGAGTTGAATACAACTTGTAATTAGCCACGTGAAACTAGAGTATAAGATCCCTAGCATATTTAGTCTATGCAATGAATATCCCTATCAAAGATTGTGTGATCTCAATGCTAATAAAGTAGTGCAACAACCACAAATATACCATGGAAAAATGGTCTTGAATGGTAGACTTAATTGCCTAAATGGATGATGTAAAAATCCTAGTGATAAGCAAATCATCAACATTAAGTACAAGGAGTAGAATATCATCACCAAATGCAAGATGTAGATTTTTAGATTAAAATGGCATCATAAAAACCCAAGGGAGAGAAGATAAGCATTTATCTTGGTATACCAATCCCATGGGGCCTGTTTGAGGCAATAGATGGATTTTCAAATTTGATAGACTAAGGAATAATTATGAATGAATCCATGTGCCTACTCCATGTAAATCTCTTCATGAAGATCCCCATGAAAAATGCACTCTTTATGTCCATCTAATGAACTTCCCATATTTGAGAAGCAACAATATCAAGAACCAAATGAATAGGTATCATATTTTCTATGGGAGAAAAGGTCTTTGAAAATTCTAAGTCATGTACTTGGGAAAAACCTTTGGCAACCAAGTGTACCTTGTGTTTTTTCACTAATTCGTCTACTTTGAACTTAGTCTAATACACTCACTTGCATCGAACAAGTTTCCTTCCCTTAGGAAGGTCAAATAAATGATTCCTAAGTAAAAAATAATATTCATCCTCCATAGTTTCATCCCACTTGAGAATACATGATGCATCTCTAAATGTTTTTGGGTCAGAGGTTATATCCATAAATGCATGCGGTTACTCAAGTGTCTCTCATCTAGTTTACTGTGTATCAAAATGGTCTCCAACTAAACTACCATTTGACTCAAGAGTTTGGAAATCCCATAATGGTGATGTGGTAGGTATGGTAGGAGTATGAGGAGAATACTCATTCTATGTCACTCAAAGTGGAGTGTTTGAAACCCTTCGAGTCACTACTAGATGAAGAAGTATCTAAAGTTGAATCTAAACTATTTAGCAAAGAATCTAAATCTGATGAAAACACTAAATCCATTGTATCTATTATTATAGATGTATATGGGGAAGTGTTCAAAGAAGGATCATGAATAAATTCCTTCATGCAAACACTTCTTGCAATGATAAGCTCAGGAGTGGTGGGATGAAGAAGTCGATACCCCTTTGTACCATTTGCATATCTGATGAATATGCAAGGCCTAATCTATGGTTGAATGACTTTGTGCTTTTTAGAAGGAATGTAGGCCCAAGCAAGAGATCCAAATACTTGAAAATGAATGACTTTGGGCTTCCAACCAAAGAAGGCCTCGAAAGGGGTGATATCTCCTACTACTCTATGTGGCATTCTATTTTGAATGTGGTTTGCACAATTTACAGTGTCAATCCAAAACTGTGTAGGAAAGAATCTAGACTATAGCATGTAGTTGCTCATCTATTTGAGCATTTGATTCTTCCTCTTTACCATATTGTTCTACTAGGCTGTGTATACAACATCTAAGGTGCAAAGCTCTATGAACTAGTTATTGACATATTCCTTGTCATTGTCAGTCCAAAGAATTTGTATGTCTTTCTTCGTCTATTTATTGACTAAGGATTTGAAGCTTTGAAATTTTACAAATACTTCACTCTTCTTGCAAAGAAATTAAATCCAAGTGTACCAAGAGAAGTCATAAACAAATATTAAGGCATATCTAGACTTATCAAATGATGAGGAAATAAATGGTCCCTCAATATCAATGTCAATCAACAATAGGATGTGAGTAGCCCTCCATGCATTGCCCTTCTCAAATCTCTCCTCATGATGTTTTCCAAGGATATATGCTTTGCAAAATCCATCTGTAAAGTGTACAATGGGTAATCCAATGACCATATCCTTCGAGCTAAGCTGGTGAAGGTAGCGATAGTTCAAGTGTCCATACTGCTCATACCCATGGTTATGCATAAGGGGTATTATTGAAAGAGTATTTATCAAATTTGGGCGAATCAACGTGAAAACTATATAAATTATGGGGCAAATTTTTCAAATTTTTGAAGAAATTTTTTCAAAACATGGCATTTTTTTTTCAACTACAAGTATCAACAAAATTATCATAAGGCGACTGGCAAAAGGCAAATGGTAGAAGGCGACTGGTAGAAGGCGACTGACAGAAGGTGAATGACATAAGGTGACTGGCAGAAGGTGACTGACACAAGGTGACTGGTAGAAGGCGACTGACATAAGGCAACTGGCAAAAGGCAACTGGCATAAGGTGACTAGTAGAAGGCGACTGGAAAAAGGCGACTGACACAAGGCAACTAGCAGAAGGCAACTGGTAGAAGGTGGTTGGCTGAAGGTGACTAACATAAGGCAACTATCACAAGGTGACTAACAAAAAGGTGACCGGTAGAAGGCATCTGACACAAGGGAACTACCACAAGGTGACTGGCAGAAGGTGACTAGCAGAAGGCGACTGGTAGAAGGCGACTGACAGAATGTGACTGGCAGAAGGTGACTGAAAAATGGGGAGTGGCACATGGCGACTGGTAGATGGTGAGTGGCAATAGGTGACTGGAACTAGGTGACTGATAGATGGTGAGTGGCGCAAGGCGACTGACATATGGTGAGTGGCACAAGGTGACTGACAGATGGTGAGTGGCACAAGGCGACTGGCAGATGGTGAGTGGAACAAGGTGACCGCCATAACCATAAATAATATGGCACCACATGTCCTCCCTTATACCATGTGTCATTCATGCGTTAACTCTTGCCATGCAAAAAATATATAAATTCATTTGTAGGGCCATTTGTAGCTTTTCCTAGAGCAACTTTAAAATATTTTTCCAACATTTTCAAGGCGTTTTCCACAACAGTTTTAGAGCATTTTTAGATCATTTCCAAGCAATTTTAGTGAGTTTTGGCAACATTTTTAGAGCATTTTGGTAGTGTTTTGGCATTTTTTTATACGGTTTTGCCAGTATTTTCCTGCTTTTCAGAGATGGCTAGTTTTTCCTCCCCTCTTCCATCCAAAGTTTATTTCAAGTACACCTTTTGCCCCAATATCAAGAGCATTTTCAACACTCCTGATAGAGATTCCTAGTGGATTTACACCGCTGGACTTGCTGGTGTGTTGAAGATGCCTCAGTTGAACATTAACATTCAGTTGATGCAATGGATCGTTTCTTGTTACAACCATGACATGTGCACTATTTTGATCTGTGTGGATAACAACAAAATTGTTTTTTTGGTTAAACCCTCCGATGTGCAGTGACTAACAGGGCTACCATTTTTGGATGGTGTACTGGTGAACAACCAGTACTCCTTAACCGACGATAATAATTCCACCCTACGGAACCTTTATGCTATTCATCCTAACAATCTAAAAGGTATAATTTGAAAATTTATTTTTTATTTAACATTAAATATTGTTCCGCTATAGTTTCATTTCTCTAAAAATGTTCTTGTTTTATTTTTTGTTTTCTAATAATGTTCTCTATTTTCAGTCAATTCTTCTAAGTCGAAAAGGGGCTTAAACATTTCGATATTGGAGACAAATTTCTATATTCTTGCATTGAATTTTTTTAGGCAAGGCTTATTCTGCAGGGGTGACCTACAAAAATGCCTTTTTGGGTACTTTCTTTATTGCTTTGTTGTATTGATGGCTGTAAATTTGACTGGTGCACACACATTTCCAACTACCTAAAGCACGACCTTTTGAGTGCCCAAAAAATTCAAGCATTTGCTTACACAGTGACTACCAGCAATTTTATTCTTTGTTTATTTCAAGAAGATTATTTCAACCTTCAACAGAGCAGTCCTCCCACTGCATTGCACCCTATTTTGTTGTCTATTGGCATGTCTGATGGTGAGATACATGTAAAAATATTTTTTGAAATATCTTTATTTTCTTTTTTTAATTTTATCTTTTTATTCTCTAATTTTGTTTTGAAAACAAAAAAGAGCATCTTAGTCTTCAAGTAAGAGGGACGTCGCATTTAGGATTTAGGAAGTATCTGCTAATTCTGACACGCAATCGCAGTCATCGCCAATGACTCCCAAAAAATGTGTGAGGTCTGATGATGGTCGAATTTAGCATACACCTGCGACACATTTTATTGGAGAAACAGCTACAGTCGACGTAGAAGAGGTTACCTCCAACCAACAAGGTAACCTACTCTGCATTGTTCAAAAATGCTTTTTAAAATTATTTATTTTTTTAACTTAAAATTATGTTTTTTTAATGTGTTTTACTTATTTTTTAGACAAAGGGCAAATGGTTGAAACATCAATGGCTGCAGAGTCTGAGTTAGGTATGTATATTTTGAATAAATATTTTTTTAATGCTATTGTTATTTACAAATGATTTATTTTATGTTCTTGTGTGAAATTTAACAGAGGGACCTCATAGATTCAAAAGGCTAAAAAAAGGATGGCTCCACCATCTGACCCTCCATGACCACAACCATAGCCACAGCCACAGCAGGTTCAGGTCCACCCAAAGCAAGTTCAGGTCCATCCACTTCAGGTTCCACCTACAAGGAACCAATCACGCATGCATGGTAAAACATTCCTCACATCGCCACCTCATAATGCAAGAAGTGCTACAGAGACACAAAATGTGTCATCATCTAATATTTCTATTGTAATAATATTAACCTTGGAGAATTTTTCAAATGTTGAGAGTGCATCTCAAATGCCCTTGGGAACTCTTGATTGTAACTTTCTTTATCAGGGTGTGAATCCTAAAAATTTCCATTTAAAGGCAAGTGATATTCTTGAGGATGAAGACGACATTGATGGAGAAGAAGATGATGTCAATGTAGATGCCGCCAAAGTTTCCCCCTTTGCCACACAACAAGTCACCGCCCGTACTATTACAGAAGATGATATCCTAAACGTTTCTGAAAATGTGTTATTAGTCGATGCATGTAAAGTTGTAGTTCATAATACTCTTATTTCAAATATTGATAAATTGAAGGAATGGAAATATCGGGCCAAGGTTTTTATTAAAGCCATCAATGGCCGATATAAGAATTTTTCAAAAAGAAAAGAGTTGTTTCTCAAGATGGAGAATGAGCCCCAAAAGCTCGATGCCTTGCTACATAAAGCTGAATCTGGCACTATGGAGGCCGAGTCTACATACAAATATGAAATTCTTGTCATTGTTATGAATCATTTGGAAAACCTCAATGTAGAAGCCCAAGAATATTTCAATGAATGAGCACTTGATCAGAACAAATTAGCAGTTGCAGAAATAGCACAACTTACAGCTGATGTAAGTTCTACATCTAACTAAAAAATATATTTTTTTGTTAAATATATTTTTTTTATAAATATTAACCTTTTTTTATTTCTGTTTTGTAGTCTAATTTCTATCACCTAAAGCAACAAGTCAGTGCCATGAAAGTTTTGATCAAGACTGCCAAAATTAGCATTAATAATGCTATTGAATTGAAGAAGAGGTTACAATAGATGGTTAGAGAAAATAATTACCTAAAGAAGGTTATCAAATATGGGGGCCTGGATGTCGAGGCTAAACTGAAAGAAAAGGAGAAGGAGTTGAATGCACCTTTCAAAGAAGATCCAACGAAGGAAGAGAGTGCCTTGTTATCGGGGATCAACACTACGACAAAAATTTTGGTTAGGGTTGGGGCATTAGAAAAAAATGATATTTAGGTAGATGTGGGCGGACCTTCAGGAAACATTGAAAAATAATATATCTTTGTTGTGTTGGGTTTCAAGTGAAACAAAAACTCTTTATATATTTATATTTTTATAAATATTTAAGACTAGTATTTTTTTTAAAATTGAAATCAATGTTAGAGGCAATTTCTGAAAAATTCACATTATCATTTTGAAGTTTTTTTTTTAATTATTGTTATGTTTTAATTTGAAACGGAATAAATAATGTTTGATATGTTTGATATCCTTTTTGAGAATCGAAATCAATGAATGAGACTTGTCAAAAATCAATGAATGAGACTATTGTCAAAAAATGTTTTATCTATGGGAAATTTTGTTTTCAATGTTGTTATGTTAAGATTATATGTGTTGATGTATTAAGTAATTTGAAGTCGAAGAAATAATGTTTGATATGTTTTGTAAATTGCAAATGAATGATATCATTTTTTAGAATTGAAACAATGAATGAGACTATTTCTGAAAAATATGTTATCTATTTGCAATTTTGTTTTGAATGTTGCTATGTTATGATTATGTGTTGATGCATTAAGTAATTTTAAGTGGAAGAAATATTGTTTGATATGTTTTATAAATTACAAATGAATGGTATCATTTTTGAGAATTGAAACAATGAATGAGACTATTTTCAAAAAATGTGTTATCTATTGGAGATTTTGTTTTAAATGTTCTTATGTTAATATTATATGTGTTGATGTATTAAGTAATTTGAACCAAAAGAAATAATGTTTGATATATATTGTAAATTGTAAATGAATGGTATCCTTTTTGAGAATTGAAACAATGAATGACTATTTCCAAAAAATATGTTATCTATTGGAAATTCCAAGTGGAAAAAATAATGTTTGATATGTGTTATATTTTTAAAACTTTTTTTGAATGTTGTTATGTTTTGATTGTTTGTGTTGATATATTAAGTAATATTGAATTATGTGAATGCAGTAATATGTTCTTTTATGTTATATGAATTAATTTGAAATGTCAGAAAATACAACATAGGCAATTACTTTCACAAATAACAAATATTACAAGAAAAATAATGTAACATGTGAAATCAAATCAAATGATAGCATCCTTTCATTCAGATATGTGAAATCAAATCAAATAATAACATGTGAACTCAAATTAAATCAAATGAAAACATCCTTTCATTCTGATATGTAAAATAAAATCAAATGATAATATGTGAAATCAAATCAAATAATAACATGTGAACTCAAATCAAAACAAATGATAACATCCTTTCATTCTGATATGTGAAATCAAAACAAATGATAGGATCCTTTAATTCTTATATGTGAAATCAAATCAAATGATAGCATCCTTTCATTCAGATATGTGAAATCAAATCAAATAATAACATGTGAACTCAAATTAAATCAAATTAAAACATCCTTTCATTCTGATATGTGAAATCAAATCAAATGATAATATGTGAAATTAAATCAAATAATAACATGTGAACTCAAATCAAAACAAATGATAACATCCTTTCATTCTGATATGTGAAATCAAAACAAATGATAGGATCCTTTAATTCTGATATGTGAAATCAAATCAAATGATAGCATCCTTTCATTCAGATATGTGAAATCAAATCAAATAATAACATGTGAACTCAAATTAAATCAAAAGAAAACATCCTTTCATTCTGATATGTGAAATCAAATCAAATGATAGATTCCTCTCATTATGATATGTGAAATCAAATCAAATGATAATATGTGAAATAAAATCAAATGAATGCATCCTTGCATCATAATGTTGGAATTTGGAACAAACTCTTTTTATATTGTACAAAATGTTCTGCACTCATTTCCAAAATTTATGTCGTCACAATCTGACCAGTGTTACCATCATCCTCATCATTATCAATATTCGTTACACCTCTTCTCTCTACCAAAGAACTCCAATGTGACAATGCTATTTCTTAAGGAAATTCCTCCACCTCATAGGCCAACACATATACTCTCAAGAAATTCTCCAAAATTTTGTCCAACCTATTTCAAAATTTAGATTTTATATATGAAAGTGCACTGAACACCCTTTCATCTTCCACGGATCCCAAAATCATCGTTTGACATAATTCATATAAATGAAAATATTCACTCATAGTATGTTTTAAGACAGTACTTGGTTGTAATATTCTTCACAAACGTGAAATAGAACCTGCTTCATGACGGTTAGAGAGCTGTGAAACTTGAACAGACATTGTTGTTCCAAAATAGTTGGATTGTTTTGTCAAAAGATATTTGTTCAGAATGCCATTGATTTTAATGTCATTGACTACAACACTTTGACTAAAATGGCTAGAAAGTTTGCCCATGTATTTGAGGAACAAAGAATTTATAATTTGGTATTCATTACTAGGATTCCAAAACATTGGATTTACCACACCCATAGCCTCTAGCAATTCATCTCTTTGAAAGCAGTCTCTGATTTCTTTTATCAATGATTTTGTTATTTGTTTTAGTTTAAGTTTTGTATCATCCACAACCACATGAAATCCTTTTTAGGTTATGGGCATTTCCTCAACTTCATTTGTAGCTATATCTAATTGCACACCATAACAATATAAAGGTATTTCATTTTCGTGGACATTAATACACAGATGATCGTTAATATTGAACTTCAAAAAGCTTCGAGGACTATTCACACTTGTTAATGCTCTCCAACTCTCAAACAAGGGATCCATAAAATTTTGACCAGATGCATACATCATATCAATATGCATGCAAATTTGTATTCTTGCTCTAATGAAATCCACAATAGAAATCGATATTTCTTGTGCAATTTTGATCAAAGTATTCATTTTTTCCAACAACATTGGAAAAATTCCACACAATGTGAGAAGAGTTTCAAATTCACTCATTCGAAAAATTAAATATTTAGCCTTATTAACCACCCTACGATTTGCATACATAAACCCTATCAAGGATTGATATTCTTTGAAAACTCTTAATGTCGATAGATACATCGAAATCCACCTAGTATCCACATCTTTCAACAATTTTTTACATTCAGTAACTCCTAGTGCAAAATTTTGAAACTCTAAAAATATTTTTGGACTACGTGAAAAATATTCATGAATTTCATGAACAAGCTCTTCCACTCTGGCAACATTTGTAAATGTATCCACAATTTTGTATGCAAGATTCATTATGTGAGCCATGCAATGAATAGGGATCAAATATGGGGCAACCGATATTTGTAGTCTAACACAAAGACCATTCCTATGTCCTTGCATTGTAGTAGCACCATCAACTCCTACACATATTAACTTAGTGGCTATTTCAATTTCATTCATTCCTACTTCTTCTTTTAAACTAGTTACAACAACATTGTAAATGTTTTCTGCATTACAATTTTCCACCATTTTGTGTATTCCTAGTAAACGAGGTTGCCTTGAATGATTTTCCAATGTGTAAACATGCATTCAAATCCAAGATCTATTTTCAACTATAGTCACCTCATCAATTGAAAGTGAAATTAATTTGGCCTTTTTTAATTTCTCTCTGAGATCATTCTGCTCAACCAATGACAAACATTTTGTCATTTCCCAACCACTTCAATCTGACCAATGAGCGTTGCGTAAGTTCTGCACATTAGCTAGTTGAAAAGGAGATTTATAATCTATGAAATCATACATAGGTCTACCCTTCTTAAGAATAGAAAATACAACAACAAACTACAAACTTTTTGAAGCTAAAGTTAACTTATTCATTTTTTGAAATTGGGCTTGAATCGTTGCACTTCTCAACCAATGTTTGGTTTTGTTTCATTTCTTTATCATATTCTTCCGCATATCTCATATGTGTGCACTCTGATGCATCCTTCCACCTATAAGTTTTTTGTGTTGCTCGATCACCTTCTTTTGTTTTGATATAAACCTTTCCACAATGTTTTTCTATTGTATCTTTCTTAAGTTGCAATCTATGCTCCTTTCCGTGTTTCCAACTGCAAATTATGAATCTTAATTATGTTATATCATCACTACTATTCTCTAGCAACACTGTCTCAATAAATGGAAATTTTGATATCCAATTAGGCTAAAATGATCTATTAATTGTCCACCTAGATAACCTTGCATGTTTATTTTTTTTAGATGAAGATTCTCTGGAAGTAGGGACTGCATAAGAACTATTAGTTTATTTTCCACTTGGCGTGTTAGATTCAGGAATATCTTCATGTTGTTGTTTGATTTGATTGAGATTATCTTGATGTGTGTATTTTTGATTATCATGGATATGTGGAAGTGGAGGAATACCAAGGTTAACAGTGTTTTCTATATAGATAATTCTAGTTTCAATAGTAGATTCATTATCACTATGGCATTTAAAAGCATACTAGTATTTTCTACAAATAAAAGTGAAAAAAGCCATCAACCAAAAAACACACTTCTTTATGAATTGAAGATATTATATTTAAAATTAACAAAGTAAAAATATTAAGTGGTGAGTAAAGGTGTTCATACCTTCAGTTTGTGCAGATGTTGATGGCAGACAAGGTTTTGAAATATTAGGAAAGTATTTGAGGATACTCCTCTTATTGGAAGACTCTCCTCCCTTCTTTCCACTGCCTGTAGTTGAAATTTTTACCTGTATGAATAGAAGAATAACATGAACAAAGAACATCATTTTTAAATATGAACATAAAAGGTATAAAATAGAGCTACTACTAGAGACAACAAAATCTGTGATTGTCCCATGAATATTGTTCACAGGTAGAATAAACCTCCTTATTGAGTGTCCATTAATAAAATAAAAAATGAAATTTAATAGTAAAAGAAGCATATGGATAAATTGAGTCACCTTCTACCAGTTTCCCTCTACCAGTTGTCTTCTGTCGGTCACCTTCTACCAGTTGCCTTCTTCCATTCGCCTTCTGCCAGTTGCCTACTATCAGTCACCTTCTATTAGTTGCCTTCTACCAATCGCCTTATATCAGTCACCTTCTGTTAGTCGCCTTCTATCAGTCACGTTATACCAGTTGCCTTATGTCAGTCACCTTCTATCAATCATCTTCTCCCAGTCGCCTTCTATCAGTAGCCTTCTATCAGTCGCCTTCTTTCAGTCACCTTCTAGTAGTCGCCTTTTGTCAATCACCTTCTTTCAGTTGCTTTCTAGCAGTCACCTTCTGCCAATCACCTTCTTTCAGTCACCTTCTATCAGTTGCCTTCTGCCAGTTGCCTTCTGCCAGTCACCTTCAGTTAGTCACCTTCTTCCAGTCGCCTTCTTCCAGTCATCTTTTGTCAGTCGCCTTCTACCAGTTGCCTTCTATCGGTCGCCTTTAGTTAGTCACCTTCTGCCAATTGCCTTCTACCAATCACCTTCTACCAGTCACCTTCTAGTAGTCACCTTCTACAAGTTGCCTTCTATCAGTCACCTTCTGCCAGTCGCCTTCTACCAGTTGCCTTCTGCTAGTTGCCTTCTTTGTTCGCCTTCTTCCAGTTGCCTTCTATCAGTCACCTTCTTCCAATCACCTTCTGTCAGTCACCTTCCTCCAGCAACCTTCTATTATCCATCTTTTGTTAGTTGCCTTCTGCCAGTCGCCTTCTGCTAGTCACCTTCTGCTAGTCACCTTTCGATAGTCATGGACTCTGGTTTTGTTAGTACTATGCTTTGTATCGCTCGCTATCCAAAAAAAAATATTGTAATTGTATGGGAGTCATTTTCAGGGTTAGCTATATATAATGGTGTACAAGGGGCGATTTGGATGGGATATTTCTTGTTTTAAATAAATTTAGGCCAAAAATTGGACGGGAAACCTTATGACAACGGGGCGAATTTACCCTAAAATACATTAGATCCCAAAATTTTTGAGCAAACGAGCCAACCTCTATGGTCCCAAAAATCACAAAATTGACATTTTGGAAATTCAAAAATTCGTGCTAAATTGTGAAATTTGCCACTAAGAAAAACACTGCTCATACCATAATTTTCTCACTTGGTCCGAGTGAGCCAACAATACCAAATAAGGTGAATCATGAGCAAAGTGAGTAAACTTATACAACCTTTCATTCCTATAAAAAATCTCATGAGCCACTATAGTATTACTGTTCAACTCTCTAACTATCATTGTCTTAGGTCTGAATTCAATTCTCTTCCCTGTACCACTATGTGCAATCGGAAATATGGATAGTATATTTTTGATAAGGAGGGAACATGTAGAACATCTTCAAAGGTGCTTTCACAAATTTCAATATTCCCTTTCCTAGCTACATAACTAATAATTTGTTTTCCCAAAATAATCTGTGAAACATCACAAGGCTCTAAGGAAGAAAAGTTCTCTAAAGATGAGGTCATATAATGTGATGAACCTGAGTTAAATACCCCAGTGCTAGAAGGTGGAACTGTCACTGCCATTAGGGCTTTGTCTTTACCCTTTTATTTCTTCTTTATTGAGTCCTTTGTGCTTTAAATAGATTCATTGATGTTGTTCTTAGCAAGAATTTTCTTCAATTTATGTATCTTCGTTTTAAGGAAATTAGACTCATTGTGGTTACCATTGCCAAAGCCACAAGTTAACTTCTCCTTCTTAGGTTTTTTATTTTTGGAAGTAGAAGTTTGTGAACAAGGTTTTGGAGTAGTAGAGGAAGGAGGTGATTGAGAGTTCTCCTTTCTATGGCCTTTAAGTTTGTTCAAATCTTTGCTTCCATTTGTTTTCTCTTTTGTATCATGCTAGGCAACTAAGGCAAAAGACTTACATACTTTCATGACTCCCATTTTTACAAGTTTACTTTGTTCCTTGCACAACTCATTGGAAAATTCACTAAAGGAAGGCATTCGATATGTTGTCCCTAATGCTCTTCTATTAGAATGGAAAATTGATACAAACACTAAAAAATATACCCCAAGTTAGGATAGAATACATAAAACCATTTGCTGATCTTTCTTCTCTACTCCACATTCTTTTAGTTCACTTCTTAAATGGTTGCATTTGGTCAAGTATTCATTAGGATCCAAACCCATAAGGTCATTTTCTATCAAGTGCTCTCGAATATCATATGTTTGACCAAATAGAGTTCCTAGCTTATCCCATGCTTCTTTTGGAGTATCTAAGGTCACAATGTGAAACCTAATGTCTGGAGAAACACAACTACAAATAAATACAAGGGCCATGTCACATTTTTTCAACCATTTTGTTTTGTGTGGTTCATCTATTGGTTTAGTTTCATCCCCTTTCATGATTCTTGAATATCCCTTTTCCCTTATTTTGCTTGTTACTTCAAATTTCCAAGTAAATTAATTATGTGCAGTTATCATGGGAAGAGAAGAAGAATCCATAGTGAGAGGAAAAGAATAATATGAACACAACAATCACACTATTGCACCCCCCTTGATTACTAATCAAAAGAACCCTCCCCCAAATTTGTAGTTTAGCACTTTATAACTTAGTGTATTTACAAATTTTGACCTTCAAAAAGGTGAATTAAGCTAGACATTACAGTCTAAGTATAGAATTTTTGCAAGAAAATGGCATAAATTTTAAGCTCTCAAAAAACTAAACACTTTTAAAAAATGACACTCAGTTACGAGCTATCATTTGAAAGTTATAAGCTTCTAAAGCTATAAAAAACTATGACTAAACAACTATTGTTTGGAAAAACTGAGAATATAGAGAAACTAGGAAATACCCCAAGCTTCTAAAACTACAAAAAACTATGACTAAACAACTACTGCATAGAAAAACTGAGAATACAGAGAATTTGAAAAATACCCCAAGATTCTAAATCTACAAAAAACTGTAACTGAACAACTATTGTCTAGAAAAATTAAGAATACGGAGAAATTGAAAAATTCCTTGATATTTTGGTGATGAATGTGGATAAATTTACAGGTTTTTTATAGGTTTTGGCATGTTTTGGATGCAACAGTGAGGCTCATTCAAACTAAAAATGGATGGATTTTTTAGTGGTCTCCAAAATTCTACCAAGATTCCGATGTGAGTGCAACTTGAGATGAATACCTAAAAGAATAAGTCACCAAGAAATATATATCTTTGATTTTTAAAATTTCTAATCACCAAGATCTGAGTGGGTGAGGTGAGAGCATACAATTTCAAAAAATAGGTTATGCAAAACAATCTAGAAACGGATTAGTCCTTGAAATAACTTAATCTTTGTTACCATGTAGAAGTACTAAACTAATCAAAATTAGAATCCAAGTACTTCACTCTCCAATATCTAAAAATCAAGAACAATCATAATAGCTAAATTGACAAGAGTGAAATCAACTTAATAATACATAAATAAATAACTCATATATTAAGTCATGCTCCACACATCAAACATGAGAAGGAAGGAATCACGTATATAGGAAGTGATTCCTCAAGATGTAAAAATAATAATCAATGTGGGACTAAAAAGCTTTCAACTAAAAGATAAAATAACAATTTGAAGAGGTATCTATAGGCCTAGAAGGAGGTGGAGATGTCAAATCGAATCCCAGAATGACTTGAAAGAACCAGAGTGAGCTAAGCAAGCTAATATAAAGGTGCAAATACTAAGCACAAGTGCAGAAAAGTATAAAATATGCACCAATAAAAGACCAACCAAAATAGTATGGAGGTCTTGGAATCTGAGTGGTAGCAACAAGCTAACCTCTAACTGGCAAACTCTATTGGATATGGTTATCCCACCTAGACCAACTTTGGTCCAAGTTTTTCCTAGCAAAATACTACCCATATCACATAGGAGTTGACCTTCCCCAACTTCCAGTAATAGGAGAAGGTTCAAAAATATAGAAAGAACTAAAGAAATAAGCTCCTATAATTAAGAAGAGATTACTCTAGAGAATTGGAGATGAGAGCAAAGCCAAATTTTGGGATGACTCTTTGGAACACTACCTTCCCATGGATGTTGATGAGGCCTAGAAATACCTTATTTTTTTCATGTTTTGAACATTTAAATACTACATTAAAATCAAATATAACATTATTTTATGTCAATTATATTATTAAATGCATTATTTGTTAAGTTTTTGTATGATTTAATGTTTAGGAACACTTACCCCTATTTTGACTATTTTTCAACATTTTTACCCTATTTTTGCATGATTAGTTAGTGAAAAGTACATCATGAATTTGATAGCCAATAAAGTGTGTTGTGATTTATGGTTGCATAAAATAATTTGAATGATTTTTTGCTCTAAATACAAATTGGTAGGATTTTTTGGCACAAAATACACCTTCTGCTGAAAACAGGATATTTCAGCTGTAGCAGCAACCTCATATAAATTCCAGCCACCTGTCATGATAAAGAAAGCAATGTAATTTGTTAGAAGAAACCAATAGGAATTATGGGGAACTGTTAAGGTAAATTTAAGAAGACTCCTAAGCCACATGGCAGCATTTCCAAGCAGCCCAAATGAAGACAATAGGACATAAAAGTGAAATTGTAGATACAACTAGAAATAACATGTAAAAACCAGAATTTCACAACTATGAAGAAGGTCATATACCTGGTCAAGAGGGGCATGTGTAAGTAGTTCCAATATATCTTAAAAGGAAAAGTAAGACCATATGAATTTTTGAACATACTCCTATCCAACCGGAATTGACAATAATAGTTCAAATCTATAACTCTATCTTATATTTCGGAGCTACTCCAAAATAAAGGTAAATTTGAACTATTTAGACAAAAAAGGCAGAAATGCATTATCTTTGGAATAAAGGGAGAAGAATCAAGTGAGTACATGTGTTCCAAATATTCTTTAACTATTCTTGAACCATTCCACCAACTAGAGAGTGTGGACAAAAAGGTAACAATAGCATGTCTCAAATTAGACTAGGTCTTTGAAGTAAAATAGGCACATTAAAAGCAGACAACACAAAAGAGGTTATTTTTGTATTTGCAAAATATTCATGTAAGAAGTAGTATATATAGGATCTCCCTAATTGGTTGAGCTAGGTCCACATAGAGAGATTAGAAGAAGTAAATCAATCTAAAAGCATAAATTCCTTGTAACCATTATGTTTTTGAACATTTGAATAAAAAGTGTAGTATTTTTCCAGCTATATGAGATTATCAATTTATGCATGATTAATCCTTAGTTTTGAATTAGATATTCTTCCCTCTAGACCAAGGATAAAGTACCCACTCTGAGGACCAAAATGAGGGAGCAAAAAGTGTAGGTATTTGGATTAATTCTATTTTTGCAGCATTTATATCAAATTCCTATTTTTATTTGTGCAACAGTACTAACTTTGGTTTTTTTGTAATTTATTTAATGTTCTAAGTGTGATATGTGTGTTATAATATTTGCAACCAGTTGACCCCTATTTTGAACATGTTTTAAATATCTTTGTTTTCTATAATTTAATTTTTGTAGTAGTTTTTTAGCAACATTTGTTGACCAGTTTTTACAGCATTTTTTGACAATTTTTAGCATTGTGAATTTCAGCATGATGATTTCAATTTGAGTATTTTCTTTTCCAATTTATTTCCATTAGAAAAATTAAATAGGCTTTTCAATTCTGCAAATGTTCAATTATGCAACTATACTTTAGAATTGTCAATTTGTTGCAACTGTAGCTTTAAAGGTTCAATTTTTGTAATTTTAATTTTGTCAATTAAAAAAGTTTCATTTCTACAATTTAGGATTAAACATGAACTTGAACCACCCAAAAAACATCATTTTCACCGAATAAATACTTGTGAACTACTTGCCTAAATTGTAACTAGCCAAAGCCTTCTATCATAGACGGCCTTGGACATCACCCTAGATTTGACAAATATAAAAATAAATGATGACAATAACAACATTCATCATTTTTGGCACCATTTTTTGGGAACATGGTGTTGTTAGGAGATAAAATAGTCAAACAATTATTGATTGTACCAAGTTGTGAATTTTAGAGTAAAATCCTGAACATATTAATCTTGCATGAAACACAATTGTGAAACTGATAGTTGCAATTCAAAAAGTTAGAAACAGAAGCATAACAAGTATGAATAGGTTAAGGGATGCAAGAATATGATGTCTTTAAAACCCTTTGCCTACCACAGGTAGAAAATTTCATAAGATATTGAACCTATGCCAAAGATGTATGAATTTAGGATTTCCAAAAATGTTGAAATTTTTAGAGAATCACAATAATCTATGTCAAGAACAGTAGGATCCCTTGAGAAATCATTACAAGGAGGAAAAATCAATAGTTCAGAACCACTTGACAAATCCATACAATTAGGATAATTTAACAAGATTTATAATTGCTATTAGGAACCCATGATGGTAGGCTCATAAAAGAATCCAAGAAGATCCAGTAATGTGCTCCACCCTAGTGCATCTAGTACACCTATCAAAAAAATCAAAACCCTATTCAATTAGATCTTAATACAAACTCTTCCATGAAATTCATTTCACCCTCTGTGTTACCAACTTTCAAGGGAGTAACATTTGAAGATCTTGATATATTTTTATTTGAGTTTAAGATTGTATGTCAAGATCATGATTACACTAATGAAAATCAAAAGCTCAAATTGTTTCCTTCCACTCTTAAATAATTATCCCTATGGTGGTTTATCACCTTAGCACCTGATTCAATTCGAACCTGGGATGAAATGGAAAATATATTCTTGGAGAGATATCAAGGATATGGTCAAGTCAAGAATCAAAACGATGAATTGCTTAGAATGAAACAAGAGGAAGATGAAATTTTAGAAGACTATTTGGAAAAAATTTCTTTTGTTCATAAGCTATGTGGGGGTGTTGAAACTAAACTTACCAAAGTCATATTCTTGAGAGGACTACAAGAGGAATCAAGAGATGCATTGGATATTTTAGGAAAAGAATATGCAAATACACTGGAATTTTAGGAAATCATTGAACCTTGTAAAAATTATTCTCATTCAAGGCATAGAAAACACAAAACTTGTAATAACATGAATGATTTGAAAGAGTTCATGAAATAATTTGTTAATCTAAAAGCTGATATTTTATTACATCTTGATAAAACATTAGACGAAAAGAATAAATTTGATAAATTTTTAGCCATCTATTGTTCAAGATGTAAGAAAAAGCACTCTATTCATGAATGTCCTTTTAAAAAAATAATTATATCTACTACATGTAGCAATTGTAAAAAAGGACACCCCACAAGATAATGTCATTTGTTACTAGGACTCAAAAGTGTCTTTGAAAAACAGTCTCAACCTATGAAAAAATTCAATTTTATAGGAGAAATACAAGGGGGTAATTTTATTTAATTTCCTTATCAAAATTCTTCTCAAATTCCTAAACATTGGGGAAATAATCCTTGGTATATACCATGGTCTGCTTCAGGTCCACTTCAACCACATTGGAGTCAACCACCATGGGCATATCCCCAAGAGTGGTCTCAACCTAAATGGATGAATCAAAAATAAAATAAACAACATCCACCATGGTTGCAACCAAAAATGTAAGGACAACAATGGGAACAACAAAAACAAGCAAAACAAACTCCACTTTCATTTCAACCTGTGGCTAATCCAAAGTGTTAAATGGGCAACCCTTGTCTCTATGGCTGGATAAAAAAATAACCATAATAAATGTTAGTGGTTGTGACACCATTCAATTGTGTTTAATAAAACCACTTCTTGAACCTATTCCACTTATCAATGTAGAAATAGGATTTGAAGAAGAGAAATATGAAAACCCATCTACATTGAAACAACAAAAATAACATTAAAAAAAACCTCTCTCAAAGTGATTTAATGAAAAAAGTATCATATCTTGAACAATTTGAGATATTAAAAATAACATCTTCAAACTTAGATGTGGTAAAAATATTAAAATATTTATATGTTACAGTCCCTCTATTACATGCTATTAAATATTTACCAATCATTAATGCAATTTTTCAGAAAATGTGTTTTAAAAAACCAAGAAAAAAGAAGAAAATATATCCTAAAAATATACAAGTAGGTGGAAAATTAGTAGATTTGCTTGCAGAAAAATTGCTCCACCTAAGTATGATTATCTAGGAAGCCCATGGTTTCTTGAAACATATAAGTAAAATGAAAAGGATATTTTAACTTTGGCCTCCATATTTGCAAAGGATAATGTAAAAGAGTTGGATTCATCCAAAAGGTTTATGTTTGATGAAAATATTTTAATCAAAAAATTGCATGATTCAGAGCTTAAAGATGAACCAATTACTATCCAAAAATTACTATGGAATGAAGAACAAGAACTTAAATATTTATCACCCATTCCAATACAAGACAATTTCTTTCATTTACCACATGGATGGCATCATCATCTTATTTCATATTTTTATTTTTATCTATCAAATTTAATTCCTTCAAGAATTTTTTTTGATAAAGATACACAAATCTTCCATCATTGCTCTCTCAATTCATTAATGCATAATTTTCAAAGAATCAATTCAATACATCCTGGTCCAAAATAAATTGAAACACAACCAAACATGCTTTTGAAAATCAGTAGTTGGTTGACTAATAACCAGGAAGCAAAATCATTTAATGCATTGATCCAACATCCTAATGCTTAACTAACACTTCATACATCTTTAGAAGTTAGCATTGAGATTTTGCAAGTACAACACAAGAAAAAATTGTAGTTTAATGCATTGGACAAACTTTGGTTGGAGGCACTTCACCAAACAAATTTCATTTAAAAACAATGAAAAATGTGGCATGACGATCACATTAGGAACAACCAAGATGAACCAAAAGTTTTTGAGAATGGAGTTCAACTTTCTTTAGTTGATAATTCAAGGAGGACATTAGTGGTGAATGAACTTCATTTAGGATGGTATCATAAGCCACTATCAAATGTGGAATTTGTTCAATATTGCTCACAGTCAAACTTACATATGATAGAAGAGGCTTCCTCTTTTGACAGATATTTTGAATGATCATATCTTTGAATCATGAAAAAAAAAAGAAAAAAAAAGAGAAAGAGAAGAGAGAGAGAGAAAGAGAAAAAAAAAGTTGTAGCATAAATCATGTCCCACAAAATGAGGATGTGTGAAGATATGCATCAATTTTAGCAAGGAGAAGGAAAAATGAATTTCATATTTCATTTTCAGCAATAAGAAAGCAATTCTAACATGAGAAGATTTGTATTGCTCATAAAAGGAAAGGATGATGCTTCATTGTTTTTGTGTTATTGCAGAAAAATATGTGTTTTTGCATAATAAATATTGTTCTTATCCAAATAAAATGAGAGATTCTCTTTCATTAAAACTCCTAAAAAATAGAAGTTGGTTAAAACCAGAAATGGCAGCCTCTTTTGATAAAAAAGAAACAAAAAAATAATAAAAAAAAGATGAAAAAAATAAAACAAAAAAAAAATAATTCAATAGTGAAAATATTCTTAAAGCGCTATTGAATTAAGACTTACATGAAAACTAATTTCTAGCATGTTTGTCTTTTTTATCTATCCACCAATGTAAAAATCTCACCAACTGCACATGTGTTTTGTTTTTGGTTTGAGATAATCTGCTAACAATCATCAAAAGCAGCAATTCATAAGGTGTATGATAAATTTTTAGGATAGTAAGGTACATGTTTCTTGCATTTTTTCATAGTAGGCATTTAGCACATGATGTATGATAATCTAGTATTTGGCATAAATAATTTATAAATTTGACAAGTAAAAATGGATATTCTCTTCAAAATGTCAAGAAGCATCCTATCCTACCCTTGGTCACATAAAAAGTTCAATCTAAATGCATAAAAATAGAGTTGTAGGAAGAATTTTGAAACATCACAGGTAAAGCACTTCACAACATGTAGAATTGTAGAATTGTTGATAAAAATACAGTTGGTTTCAAAATAGAAAGCTAAAAAAAAATGTAAAAACTACATTTGGAACAGATTTATGCTAAAACTAAGCTAGAACAAGCAAAGAAAAAGTTGCAAGTAGGACAGAGACCCCTGAAAATAGTGTTGATGAAATTGTAGGTAGGACAAAGATCTTTTAAGACAATGCAAATGATAGGGTTACCTCTTTATCTCCCCAAGGTCTACCAGCTACCAGGACCAGAGCACAGAGAAAAAGGAAAATTGAATTTGCACCTAAAGAGTAGAAGAAAACAAAGAAAGTGATTTTCTGTGAAGAAGTTACAAAAAAATTTGCTCAAATATCTATACAATCATAGCCTAACACAATTGGGTCTCTAAGTGAAGCAACTAATTCCTTGGAGAATGATGAACTAGACTCTGACTTTTCAATCAAATATATAGATAAATCTTCTCCAGGAACTGAGTAGGCTAAGGAACCTACAGGTACACATCAATTAAGGAGGTCTTTTAGATTATAGGGACATGATGTTGCAAAGGATCAGGTTGAGGGAACAAATGTTGAAATTCCAACTCAACCACCCTCACCCCCTCCTATGAGAAGGAGTCTAAGACATTAAAAAATAGAACACAGCTGCAATTGTGGAAATCACACCTTCAACATCCACCAGTCACAAGAGAAGGAAAATTTGATATTCCAATAGGATGAAGAATAAGAGACTTAGAAAACTCCAACCCAAGAATAGGAAATTGTGTTTCCAGAATCCTTTAATCAAGAACATGAGTCATTTACGAATATTGGAGAGATTGGAGAACCAATTTCACCACTTGCTATGGACCTACCCACCTATTCTTAAGAAACTAAGGAGTATGAATAATATGAGCCAGATGACTATGTAAAAGTAGCTAGGGTGATTATCAAGACTCAAAAAACATGGATTGAATGAGAAAAAGCAAAAAAAAAGATAAATATATTGACCAACTATTGCATGAAATAGAAAAACTGAGAAGACTGGCACCATTTGAGGCACTTTCCACAAATGCATGCAAAATTTTTACTAAATAGCAGGGCAAGTTCTAGAAGAAGATATGAAAATTGATACCCCACAACTGCCTCATATATCTAAGGAGAATAATCTAGAAAATGCACCTAACATTTCTTTTTTAACTACTACTACAATAGCACAACAACATGCAGGGCCAAAAATAGCATCTAAAAAAGGGGGTGGAGAAGGGATTATTAATGCCAAGGAAGGATTACACACCCTCGATATGGGCCCACAATATAATATACAAAAAAATTCTTGTAAAGGAGGCCGTTTCAGAACTTTTGAACGCAGCTTCGAAATATCCTGGGTCAACTTTGGAACATCCTGTAGAAAACAATTTTATTATAGAGTAGCTCTGGTTATCTAGAAAATGTGCCGAAATACCCTAAAAATGCTCTAGAGCAGCAGAAAGAGCAAGGCACATCAAAGAGTGAGGTCCCTAAATCTCATACCACCCCATTGCAAGTAAGTTATCACCTTAGGCAGATCTAAATCAAAGTTTTTACAGTTCTATTTTTAAGGTGCAAACAATAGAACTTGACGAAGTTTGAAGATAACATGGGGTAGAAGAACAAAATAGCGCCTAATAACTTGGAGGAGTTTAGACCACCCTACTGCAAGTAAGTACATTACCTCAAGTAGATGAACATCAAAATTTGGATAGTTCTGTTCAAAAAGAAACAAACTACAAAAAATGATAGAAATTATAGAAAATAATAAAAATTGTAGAAAATTGTAGAAATCACATAAATTGCAGAAACTGATACAACACCAAAAATAGCACCTCCTTCACCATACAATGATGTAAAAAAATTATAAAAAAAAAGAGGAAAAATAGGTTTTAATAGAATTTGGTTCAAATTTCAAAAATTGAAAAAAAAACTGTAGGAATTACAGAAATCAGAAAAAAAAAAAATGCAGGAATTGCAAAAATTTAAAATTGAAAATTGCAGAGACAAAACAAAAAATAAATTCAAAATTTTCAACATTTTTCAAAAATTACAGCAACTTCAAAATTTTCAGCATTTTTCAAAAGTAATAGCAAATTCAAAATTTTCAACATTTTTCAAAACTGACAGCAACTTCAAGATTTTCAGCATTTTTTCAGAAATGATAGCAAACTTAGAATTTCAATATTTATGGAAATTGCAGTAATTTTTCAGGTGCTAAAAGATGTTGTTCAAAAAGGTATACCAAAGTATTACTATGGTCCATTAGGATGCATAAGGGCATGCATCAGGTCAAGTTGGGGGAGAATGATGAGGCCTAGAAATACCTCATTTTTATCATGTTTTGAACATTTAAATACTACCTTAAAATAAAATATAACATTATTTTATGTCAATTATGTGATTAAATGCATTATTTTTTAAGTGTTTGCATGATTTAATATTTAGGAACACTTACCCCTGTTTTGACTGTTTTTCAGTATTTTAACCCTGTTTTTGCATGATTAGTTAGTAAAAAGTACATCATGAATTTGATAACCAGTAAAGTATGTTGTGATTAGTGGTTGCATAAAGTATTTTGAATGATTTCCCACTCTAAATACAAACTGGTAGGATGTTTTGGTGCCAAATCCACCTTTCTATTGAAATAAGACATTCCAGCTATAGCAGTAGTCTCATATAAATTCCAGCCACCTATCATGATAAAGGGAGGCATGGATTTGTTATAAGAAACCAATAATAATAATGGGAAACTATTAAGGTAAAGGTAAGAAGACTCTTGAACCACTTGGTAGCATTTCCAAGCAGACCAAATAAAGACAATAGGACATAAAACTGAAAATATAGATAAAATTGGAAACATGTAAAAACCAAAATTGCAGAACTATGAAGAAGGTCATATACCTGGTCAAGAGGGTCACATGTAAGTAGTTCCAATATATCTAAAAATAAAAAGGAATACCATCATGCATGTTTGAACATGCTCCTATACAACCATAACTGGCAGCAACAGTTGAAATCTATAACTCTGCCTTATATTCTGGAGCTGCTCCAGAATGAAGGCAGATTTGAACTATTTACACAAAAAAGGCATAAATGCATCATTTTTTGAAGGAAGAGAGAAGAATTAGGTGAGAACAGGTGTTCCAAATATTATTGCACTATCCTTGAACCATTCCACCAGTTGGAGAGTGCGGATAAAAGGTAACAATAGCATATGTCTCAAATTAGATTAGGTCTTTAAAGTAAAATAGACACATTAAAAGCAAACAACACAAAAGAGGTTATTTTTGAATTTGTAAAATATTCATGTAAGAAGTAGTATATATAGGAGCTCCCTAATTGGTTGAGCTAGGTCCACATAGAGAGATTAGAAAAAGCAAATCGGTCAAAAAGTAGAAATTCCTTGTAATCGTTATGTTTTTTAACATTAGAATAAAAAGTGAAGTCTTTTTCTAGCCATATGATATTATGAATTTATGCATCATTAGTCCTTAGTATTTAAGTAGATATTCTTCCCTCTAGACCAATAATCAAGGGCTCACTCTGAGAACCAAAAGGAGGGAGCAAAAAGTGCAAGTTTTTGGATTAATTTTATTTTTGCAGCATTTATGTCAAATTCCTATTTTCATTTGTGCAACAGTACTAACTTTGGTTTTTGTGTAATTTATTTAATTTTGGAAGTGTGATTTATATGTTATAATATTTGCAACCGGTTGTCCCCTATTTTGAACATATTTTAAATATCTTTGTTTTCTATAATTTCATTTCTGTAGCAGTTTTCCAGCAACATGTGTTGACCAGTAATTACCACATTTTTTGCAGTTTCCAGCATTGTAAATTTTAGCATGGTGATTTCAATTTGAGAATTTATAATTCCAAGTAATTTCTATTAGAAAAATTAAATATTATTTTCAATTATACAAATGTTCAATTCTGCAATTATAATTTTAAATTGTCAATTTTTTGCAATTGTAGCTTTAAAGGTTCAATTTCTACAATTTTAATTTTGTCAAGTAAAATAGTTTTATTTCTACAATTTAGGATTAAACATGAACTTAAACCACCCAAAAAACATTGGTTTCACCGAATAAATACTTATGAACTACTTGCATAAATTGTAACTAGCCAAATCCTTCTATCGTAGACAACCTTGGACACCGCCTTGGATTTGACAAATAAAAAAATAAATGATGACAATAACGACACTCATCATATGTCTAATATCCCCATATAACTATCCTAAATTTGGTATTCTAAAATCATGGCTAGGTTAATGTGGGCCACTACCTAAAACTATTGAACAACCAATCCTTAGGATACCTCCTATGGCACCCTCTAGAGGAATGGCCATGTGAAGGATGGGAGGTAGAGAAGGCAGAACTATAGGAAATTTTAACCAAAATAGATTGGGTGAGGAAAGCATAATAGGATAAAATAGCTTGGGGTTTTGGAACCTTTGGTATTTACTTATTTCAAGAGGTTTATAGATCCATGTCCCTCAATTCCCCAATCCTTTCCCTTGGTCAAAGTTATGGTAACCCAAAGGTTCGACAAATATCAATGTTTCTCCTAGTAGGTGGACCACAATAGTATCCTGACTCAAGATAACCTGTGTAAGATATGCTTAAAAAGTTTGAACCGATGCATAATGTGTAATAGTAAAGAGGAAACAATCCATGGGAATAAATTTTAAATAAGACTATAAACTAATGGAGAGAACCTGAAACACCATAAAAAGGAAGCTAAAAAATGCCCATGGGAAAAATATCAAAATAATATTAGATATCTGAAGAGGAGAAAGCAATATTAAATGTTGTAAGGAGAGGAGCAGCACAAGTGACTCAAATCCAAGGTAAATAAGATACCATACATAACAGGGAATCGAATGGAGATGATCAAACATGTTAGTACCTTCTACGGATAAAAGGAGATAACAAAAATATGAAAAGATAAAGCTAAGAGGAATCATCTCACAGCTATAAGGCTCTTTGGTAATAGTGTGTATGCAAAAAGAAATCTTATTTTTAATCTAGGCCTAGATAAAAAAAGGGAGAATTATTTGAGAAAAATGAAGATGATATACCTAGAATAACATGATCTCTTTCACTTCCTTTGTTTTAGATCTTTCCTCCACATATTCCTTTGCACCTTTAAATTATTTTGAATTTAGACTTACATGATATACTTTCTCATCCCTTTTATCCTTCTTTGTTTCTTCTAGTAGTTGATCCAATTGTACTATAGTATCCTTTGTTATCTGGTATTGTCTATAGTCTTTACGTTAACTCTTCCTTTGGAAAGGAATATCCTTGATTTATTTTAGCTTTTAAGATAGTATTATTTCTTTGCTTCATCTTGAAGTTTGTCTCATGACCAATTTTTTTATCTCTTTCTTCATAATTTTCAATATGCAATCCCTCTCGGGTGATTGTCGGGACGGGACGGGAGCTCTGGCGATTTGGCGGGAATTCTTCTGAACTGTCGGAGGCCGAAGCTCTTGGATTCTGGCTCGCGGCTTCTTCCTGGATCTCTGTTGGTTTGACCTCGTTCCCCTCTGCAGGCTCGTTCGTTTCCCAGGGAGGGCCCCATGGGGTCTCCTCCAGGTTCTCTTGACGGGAAGAAGAGCTCTTATGCCGAGATTCTAAAAGAAAATTTTGCGTCTTCTTCTGATGAAGCCCAGCGGGGTGCTTACCAAGCGCTTCTCAAGAATGTTGGCAAGGGTTCTTCTGCAAACAGAATTAATGGATGCCTCCCGCAATCAGCTTCCAGACCTAAGATAGTCATAGAACCAAAGATGGTTGAGGATACGATCACCTACCGTGCTAACCATGACTTGATCTGCAAATTCATGGGAATCCGACCCACTTTGCACTTTCTGCACACCTGGGTTAGACAGAACTGGGAACCTATCGGTGAGTACTCCTTATGGCCTATAAGCAACGGGTATTTCATTATTAGTTTCTCTTCTTCGGTAGATAGAAACAGAGCATTTGAATCCGAGAAGAGGACCCATGGCCCGGCAGGGTTATTTGTCCAACCATGGAGAGTGGGTTTCGATCCTCGCATTGAGCCCACGGCTGTTCCAGTGTGGATCCGGTTGTACGCTCTCCCGATGGAGTTTTGGGGCGAGCAGATTCTTGAGATGATTGGTAACTCTCTAGGTAGATTTATGGGAGTTTCCAAAGATACCATAGAGGGAAACACTGCTGTCTTTGCTAGAATCTGCGTTGAAATGGATATCACTCAGCCACTACCAGCTGAGGTGGAACTGGAGTTAGCAGGACAATCCTGGATACAGCAGCTAGATTACGAAGCCCTACCTTTTAGATGCAGGGTCTGCCATAAGCATGGCCATTTGGCTAGGTTCTCGTCCGAATACCTTGAGCACAAAAGCGGAGGCCCCGCTAGGAATCTCAAATCGACCCGCAGAGGGTAAGTTCACCCCGGTCAAAGAATCACAAAACACCCCCAAGGTTCTGAAGCCCAGAAAGATGGCTTTGAACAGCAGAAACGAAGAAGAAACAAAAAGAGAAATGGCAAGGACCAAGCTTCACTCAAGCCAACCAACCGGTATGAAATCTTTAAATCCCTGGTGGATCAGGAAGACCAAGCTATGGATGGAGTGGATGGGAACATTGAGGATTTTAACATCCACTCTCATGTTTCTCCCTCTTCAACTCCTGCCCGCGAGCAGGTGCTTAAACCCACTGATTTTTTACAGCCAGAGAACCCAGGGGCATTGGTTATCCATCCCTCAGCACAGCCAGTTATTCAGGATGTCATCATGGGAAGTGCCGAAAAGAATAGAGAAAGGCCAGCCCTGGGGATTACCTAGGTGGAAAAACGGTCCAAGAATAACATTTCTCAAGGTGCAGGCAGGAAGTCTAATAAGGACCTAATAGCATCGCAAGGAGACAAGCTGGTCACTGATGGATCAGTGAGAACAATTGACTCTTACTGCTCTCAAGGTTTCCAATGATTATTCAATCTTGGAATGTTAGGGGTTTAAACAGCAGAACCCATCAATCTGCTGTTCAAAGACTCATAAAGAAGGGTAAAACAGATTTTTTACTCCTCCAAGAGACAAAAATGTCTTTAGATCTTATGTGTAGAACAGTTGGTAAAATATGGAGGGGAGCTGGATATATGGATGTGGCAGCTCAAGGGGCCTCAGGAGGAATTGTTACTTTTTGGAACCCCCTGGAATGGTCTGCTTTAGAACATATAGCTTGGAGGGGTGTTCTCACATCTCTTTTTAGGAATAATATCACAGCGGAGCAAGTTTTAATTACAAATTTTTATGGGGCTCAAAGCCATGATGGCCAGAGGCTTCAATGGAAAGCAGTTCACAACATGAGGTCCTCAAGACAAGCTTTTGACTGGATCATTGCTGGAGATTTTAATGCCAAATTATCTGCTCGGGATCAGGAAGGTGGTTCCCCCTGTTTTGGACCCTGGGGATCGGCTTCTGATTGCCCAGGTTCAAGCTTTTCACTTAGTTGATGTCCAAGGTCCTGGAACTTTTTTCACTTGGACTAACAAACGAAGGGATCCACACTGTTGTAAGGTAAAGTTGGATCGCTTTCTGGTCTCAGAGGAGGCTTTTGTTAAGTGGAATGTGCAATTACAGATTTTGGACGGTCCTATTTTTTATCACTCTCCCATCATGCTGAAGGGTGGGACTCTGACGAGGCAGCTCCATAAACCGTTTAGATTTGAGAATTTCTGGCTTCAGAAGGAGGACCTTCATGAGGTAATTCCGCAATGGTGGGAAGAAGGTCGCCCACCTTTTGGGACAGCAATGTTTAAATTTCACAAACAACTTCTTTTTGTCAAATTTAAATTGAAACAGTGGAGGCACGCCAATAATTCGGATTTCAAGCTGCAAAGAGCCCCCTTGTTGGCCCGCTGGGATGAGGTGCAAAAACAATTTAGGGAAGGTTTAATTTCTGAACAACTTAAAACTGAAGATGATGCCTTGCGCAAAGCTGTTGAGGACATTGATAACCAAGAGGAAATTTACTGGAAGCAGCGGGCTAGAAATTCTTGGCTTTTGGAAGGAGATAGAAATACAAAATTTTTTCATCGTTCAAACATGTGCTAGAAGACAAGATGAATAATATGGCAGCTTTAAAAGATGAGAATGGTCACTCCTTTGATACTCTTCCAGGTATGCACTCCCACTCTGTGGATTACTTCTCCAAGCTTTTTGCAGAAAACAGGGACCAAGATGTGGGGGCTCAAAATGAAGTTCTTGATGTTATTCCCCCTATTATCACTCCAGCAGAAAATCAGGCTCTCCTCAGACCTATTGATCGTGATGAACTAAAAACTGTGGTCTTTGGAATGAGCACAGGCAAATCTCCCGGTCCAGATGGTTTTCCTATTGAGTTTTTTCAGGCCTTTTGGGACACCTTGGAGGAAGATGTTTTGGCTGTAATTGAGGAGTCCAGATCTAATAAGAGAATGCTCAAGGCTCTAAATCATACCTTTATCACGTTAATTCCAAAGGGGGAGGAAGGAGTTCATATCTCTGACTTCAGACCTATTGCTTTATGTAATGTAATTTATAAAATTATCACAAAAATTATAGCTGAACGTCTTAAACCTCTCCTTCATTACATCATTTCTTCAGAACAGGGGGGATTTGTTGAGGGTAGACAGATCTTGGATGGAGTGATTCTTGCTCAGGAGGCTATTCATTCAATGCAAAACTCTGGTAACAAAGGAATGTTCATCAAACTGGATATGTCTAAGGCTTACGATCGGGTTGAGTGGGGTTTCCTGTCAAGGATGTTGGCTGCCTTTGGCTTTTCCCAGGAATGGATTGACTGGGTTATGAGTTGTGTTTCGACGCCTTCATATTCGGTTCTCATCAAGGGGATTCCCTCGCCTCCCTTTGGAGCCTCTCGTGGCCTCCGACAAGGGGACCCTTGCTCGCCCTATCTATTCCTTATCTTAGCTGAAGGATTAGGCCGACTCTTCTTGAGAAGAAGACTTCAAGGCCCTGATAACATGTATTAAGGTTGGGGATGAAGTCTTGACTCATTTACAATTTGTGGATGACACTGGCTTGGTTGGAGTGGCTAGTCTCAGGGAAGCTAGGGGAATCAGAGACTCTCTTTCTGTTTACCTTAGGGCCTCCAATCAAGTTATCAATGACAACAAATCTAAAGTTGTCTTTTTCAATCTTGCCCAACGGATGCAGGACAAAATCTTAGAGATTTTGGGCTTCTCTAGATCATCTCTTCCTTTACTCTATCTGGGGGTTCCTTTGCACTTCAAGAAATTGAAAAATGACATTTGGAAAGATCTTCTCGGATGGCATCAAAGATAGAATGAACCACTGGTCTCACAAATGGTTAAGCTACGGTGGCCGTTTAACTTTCTTACGATAAGTTATTCGTGCCATGCCTATCTATAAATTTTCTATCTTGGCTGCTCCTCTTTCTATTTGGAAAGAGCTGGACAAACTGGCTAGGCGATTCTTATGGGAAGGAGCAAAAGGTGGGAAGAAATGGTCCTTGGTTGGCTGGGACAAAGTTACTCAGCCCAAAGAAAAAGGAGGGCTGGGTTTGAGAAGCTCTATTCTCAACAATAAAGCCCTGGCAGGTAAATTGTATTGGAGATGGATCTCCCAGCCATCATCTTTATTCAGCAGAATCTTGACCAGCAAATATTTGGGTAACATCCACCCCCATGAAATTTGCCGTTTCCCTCTGGATGGTAATGGTTCCCTAGTTTGGCAAGCTCTCAAGTTGGGCTCTCAAGTAATTAAAAATCAATTGTTCTGGAAAGTGGGAAGGGGGGAGAAAGCACGTTTCTGGACTGATTCATGGGACCAGCTTCCATCCATCATTGCGGAGTTTCCTGAACTGCTTCCAATTAAAACCGCCATAGAATCCAAGGGTCGGGTCACTATTGAGAACTATTTCTTCACTAGTCAATTGGGTGAGTATAAATTCAAGAAATTTAAGCGACTTGAGGAGTGGCCTGTCACTATCCCTCCGGAGCTGGCAACCACTCTGACCAACATTTTGTCTGCAAGATTTCTCACGGGCAGAGATGAAGAAGACGAGTTAGCTTGGGGTCATGGGAATCTTGGAATTTACACTGTGAAGGCTGGTTATGATCAGCCTTCTCCCGCAGCCTCCCCGCATTTATTTCTCGGTTCATGACTCGGAAGAAAATCTGGCATTCCAAGTGCTGGCCGAAAGTGAACTTCTTTGTCTGGCAGTTTATGCATAATGGCATCCTCACCTACGATAATCTCAGAAGCAGAGGAATTATTGGTCCTTCTCAGTGTATTTTGTGTCGTAAGCATGAAGAGACTGCTGACCATTTGATGTTCGAATGTTCCTTCACTGGGCATATCTGGAATCGATGGTTCTCTATTTTTAATCTCCAGGGTAATGGTGCTCTGACTCGGAATAATATCTGGCAAAAATGGAAGAAAGTTAGATTTAAATCAAAAGCCCTTCGATTGGGGTGGGAGCTTGGTCTCTTCTTCATCTGGTGGCAAGTGTGGCTGGAAAGGAACGCTCGAATTTTCAGAGAAACCTTCTCCTCTCTTGATGGAATTTGGCAGGTTATCTGGAGCAAAGTCACTGAGACGGTTGCCTTACATGCTGAAGAAGATATTCTGGTTGAGCTGGGCCCACAGGAAGAGAGAGTTGCTGCTCACGTTAGAGAAAACATGGTTAGTTGGAAACCCCCCCGGTTGGCTGGATCAAAATTAACACGGACGGAGCTGCTAAGGGCAATCCGGGCAACGCTGGAATCGGTGTTGTGTGCCGTGATCATACTGGATCTGTTCTTTATTGGGAACTCCAAGGTATGGGAAGAGCCACCAATAACGAAGCCGAAGCTTTTGCCATCAAAGTTGCTTCTTTCTGGGCTGTCTCTCAGGGATACAGAAAGATAATCCTTGAGACTGATTCTCAAATTTTGGTTGGCGCTCTTGATTGTATGAGAAATTTTGCTTTGAAAGCGTGGAGGATTCAGATCTTAGTCTCTCAAATCAAGGTCCTTTGGAGGGAACTTGAGGATGTGATCCCTATCCATGTGAATCGGGATTCAAATTCGGCGGCCGATTTCCTTGCCAAGTTGGGTGCGGAAAAGGAGGTTGGAGTTCAGCTGCACAGTAACATGCCTGTGGAAAATGCTGTGATTAGACAAGGTCTTGCAAAATTTCTGAGCAAATGATTAATTCTGTCTTGGGAGTTTTTCGTCGTGTTTTCGCGACCTGCTGTGTTATCGCGACCCTCGGTGGCAACCTGTCGCGATATCGCGACAGGTTTTGTCGCCACGGCCTTTGGAGACTTCCTGTCGCGATATCGCGACACTTTTGGCGCATTGGTGGCATTTGGAATTTGCGTAGCGATATCGCGACAATTCTGAGGACTGTTTGCTTTGTGATGTTCCCGTCGCGATATCGCGACATCTTTTGTGGTCGGGAGCAGCTGGACTTGGTGGTCGCGATTTTGCGGCATGTCGCGATTTTGCGACATGTCGCGATTTTGCGACATGTCGCGATTTTGCGACATGTCGCGAAATCGCGACACTTTTGGTGCAAAAGTGGCAACTGGAAAATTCGTCGCGATATCGCGACAATTCTGAGGACTGACAGCTTGGTGATGTTTCTGTCGCGATTTCGCGACATCTTTCGTGGTCGGGGGCTGCTGGCTTTGGCTGTCGCGATTTTGCGACATGTCGCGATTTCGCGACATGTCGCCAAATCGTGACACTTCTGGAGCATTGGTGGTATTTGGTTGATTCGTCGCGATATCGCGACAATTCTGTGGACTGACCGCTTTGTGTTGGTTCGGTCGCGATATCGCGACATTTTTTGCGGTTGGGGGCTGCTGGCTTTAGCTGTCGCGAATTCGCGACATGTCGCGTTTTCGCGGCCAGTTGTGCGGTTGTGACCTCGGCCGGCTTGTCTGTCGCGACATCGCGACATGTCGCGATTTCGCGACATGTCGCGATTTCGCGCCTTGTTTGTCTCTTGTGCTTAGTGTTGGTTTGTGCTGCCCTCTCTCTCTCTGCTGAGGTCTTGTGTCTCTGGGTTCTTGGTTGGGATGTTCTTGCTCCCTCTTGTACCTGCTCTTTGTTTTAATACAAGATTTTCAATTTTTTTCAAAAAAAAAATATGCAATCCCTCTCCATTATTCTAGTCTCATAATAATTACAATATCAAAAAATAATATTTTCATAATCCAATTTTTGATCCCATTCTTTTGATGAAGATTTTATCCTAATGGATTATGGAAAAGGTTTTAAAATATCCAAAAAAATACATATCTTGGTATACATAGTATATTTTCACTCCTTAGCAGTTGGTCCCTCATTGTTGAACTCCCTCAAGATATTTCCAATGTTCTTCAAGACATCCTTATTGATAAGCTCATATAGAAGTCCAAAAATCCTAACCCACATTAGAAGTTTTTTAATAGTTTTTTCTTGACAAAAAAAATCACTCCATGGTCTTATGTAAAGGGTATCTCTCCCCCCAAACCATGAGCCACCACCTATTGCTTTATTCCATATTTTCAAACTAGAAAATATAATGAGAAAAATACCTTTAAGAAGAAAAGTCATGCAATAAATTGAATTCAATCCTCACTTCCACTTAATTTAATTTTGAATCTAAAAACCATGGTCAATATTCATGGAACTTACATGTTAACACTCTACTATTAAGAACTAGTATAGCATTCTTGATCATCACATCCTTGATAATCACTTCTTGTGTAACATCTCCTCCTTGGATAAAACATGTCATATATTTGCTCTTACTTTTATCTCCAACATGGACATCCATATTTTTAGCTAGGACATCATCCATGCTTCCAATTAGGGATTTAAAATATGGTTTTCCTTCCATGCTACGTAGTGAGGCTTACACCTAGATTGCACTCACTCCTAGATCACATATTAATAATAATTTATTCTTATCATATTTTAAGTTCTATTATTTTAAGAGCATAACTATATGCATTTATAGAAATTATTCCTTAACTAAAATATATAGAGTTAATATTTTATTGAATAATTATACTTGTGACATATATAAGCATCATATTTATAAAAAATTGCATTTGTATTTTTAAATAACATAGCCAAGAAAGCATGTGTATTAGACTTATATAGTCTTCTTGTTGTTGGATTTTAGAATACTTTATAGAAACATTTTGAAGCATAACATTCAACATAATCAGATGTAAGATAGGAGAAGCAAAAAAAGAGAGGATATAGATGAAAGTATTATAGATAAATAAAATAGGAAGGGATAGGTGCCAATAGGCACCCCCACCATATCACAACACAAATTGATACTATAGAAGGTACATAACTAATCCCCAAATTATAATTTCATATCATATTAACCTATGCCAATATAAGGCTTAAGTTTAAGTCAAGTTACTAAAATTTTAATAAAGTTTTAGGTTTAGATTAACCATACAAGTAGTTTTGTGAGATGTGATGGTACTCTAAAACAAGGATTGACATAGCATAGAAAGGAGAAAATAAATAAATTGCACAAAACTCTCCTATAAACACTTCATCAATCTTCAAAATTATACATACTATTTCAATACAATATTCTATATATATTCTTGGGTAATATATATAGAATATTACCCAAGAATATATTCTATGTTATGTCAATCCTTGTTTTAGAGTACCATCACATCTCACAAAACTACTTGTATGGTTAATCTAAACCTAAACCTTTATTAAAAGTTTAGTAACTTTGACTTAAACTTAAGCCTTATATTGGCATAGGTTAATATGATATGAAATTATAATTTGGGGATTAGAGACTCTTGAGACAACCTAGAGATATATATAGAGACTCTTGAGACAACTAAGATATATATATATATATATATATGTATGTATATATATATATATATATATATATATATATATATATATATATATATATATATGTATGTATGTATGTATATATATGTATGTATGTATGTATGTATGTATGTATGTATGTATATGTATGTATGTACATACATACATATACATACATACATACATACATACATATATATACATACATACATACATACATATATATATATATATATATATATATATACATATATATATATATACATATATATATATATACATATATATATACATATATATATACATATATATATATACATATATATATACATATATATATATATATATATATATATATATATATATATATATCTTGGTTGTCTCAAGAGTCTCTCAGTGCTTCACATTCTCTCCAAATTTGGGTGAGAATATTTCTTTTTCCCTTTTCAAATTTTGCTTGCAATTTCAATTTGGTCCTATTTTGATTTTTGTTTTATTCTTTTTTTGTCTCATTTGAAAGAATATATTACATTATTTGATATGTAAGAAGATCAAAGGGTCACTTGAGGAAGATCAAAGGTCATTTGTGAAATCTATATTATGGACTCCTAGTTTCATATTTCATTGTACAAGTTTATTCAAATAAGAAGAAGTTATATGCATTGATTCTTATGTGTTACATTGTTGTTCCTTTATTTCATTGGTTCATAGATTTAGTAATTATATTTCTTAATTAGATAGAAGGGTACTAAAGCTATCAGTGGTATTAGAGCCACAAGGGAGACTAATTGGAGAATTTGAAGAATTGGAGAAGTAGCCATTGGAGAAGATTTGGAAAATATTTGAGTTAAGAAATAAGAAGCTCCTAAAAATAGAGAATCACATCAAAATTGGGACAATCATCACCATCCAACGATAAGACCAAAAAGGATTTGAAGAATTTAATTTTTGGAAGGAGAGAAGGCATATTTTTGGATCAGCATTTGAAAGAGTTTTGGACAAAAAATTGAAGAAGAATAATTTATAAAATTTAGACTGTGTTTGAAGGCATTTCAGACTGCAAATTTTGAGGAGAAGAATAGCTGCGAATTTCAGAATTATTGGATAGCAAGTGAAAGGAGGAAAGAGCTACTTTTTTTTACAGGTTTTGGCAGCAATTTTGGACAATGAAAAGGTGAGCCAAATAATCAAGAAATCAAGGGATGAAGAAGATCCAAAAAATAAAAAAATAAGAGTTAGATATGGCATAAAGAAAGAGTAAAGAGAAAGAAGAATATTGATTAAAATCATAAGATTGAATGTTATTTTGTGAGCACAAAATAAAACTAGTGAAGTGCATATTTTATAAGTATTATTGAAGCCAAATAAGAGATAGGATTTCATAGAAAATATTAAAGGAAATATTACCCAACAAGCAAGGGAGATAATCTTGTTCTTCTAATATCAAATAGTAGTCAGAATATCAAATCAAAGAGCTACATTATCTGGCTGAATATTATTCAAAGAAAGGACTGAAAATAAAGAAGGATTTAGGGTATCTAAAGAAACCAAATGGGATTTTAAAACCAATAGCAAATAAGGGTGCATTTTATATTTTGAACCAGCAAACACCTTAGGAATTGAACCTATAAAAAATAACCACTAAGCTTAGGGATGATCCACCAGTTTTGAAAGGAAGCACCACCACAAGGAGATAGAACATCAACCAGCCATATAGGAGAAGATAGAGCATTGCCAAGGAAAGGTAGAGAAAATATTCATTGAAAGGAAAAGTAAGATTGAACATCCAAATCCGTACAACAATTTTGAAACACCTTAGAAAGAGGAGCTATCATTCAAAAAATGTTTGCAATAGTTCATACATGGCATTTCTTGGTGAAGAGAATATTGTAACATTCAAGAGAAATAAGCGTCATTCAAAGTTGAATATTCCAAGTGCCACATGTCTTGATGGAAGGAGGAATGCCAACCACCATTATAGAAGAATGAAACACCTCTTACATGTCAATAAATGCATGGGATAAAGTTCCATATGATATATAATTAATGAAGCTTGGTTGAGTGCTACAAAAAGAAGAGTCTAGTGACAGAAAACCTTTTTAGGAGGAGGTCAACAATCTTTGATCACAAATTTTGAATTCTACTTTGATAGGTAAAAGAAATTTGAATTATTTATTATTTATTACTGATATAGGAGTTATAAGGTTGGGAAATGTTATTTTTTCTAAGGTTTTACAAATTGCATATAGATTATTTGGATGATTGGAGAGATAAGTTTCAAATCAGAATATTGAAACCATGGAAACATTATAAAATTATTTTTGAAAAGTTAAGAAGGTTTTTGAAAACATAATTTGGAATTTTGAGAAAGTAATTTGAAATTTTGGGAAATTAATTACAAGTTTTGTAATTAATATATTATATTTTGTAAATCATATTTTAATATTTGCAAGTTAGAAATTTTGGAGAAATAAGGATTACTACATCAAATTGGAACATAGAATTTTTGCAAATATTATTTTACAAAATTGATAAATTTATAATTTGGGAGTTAAAAGGAATTCAACATAGAAATTTGAGAATTGAAACCTTCATCAAAAATTTTGATCATATATTCAACCTTAGGGAGACAAGGAATTTAACTCAAAAGCTTTGAAAATTTAAAAATTTTCTTTAAGTTTTTAATTTTAAACTAGAAAGATATAAGGTAGTCAACCTCAAAGGTCTAGAGAATTAAAATATTTTTTATTCAAATCTAGAAGAATTATGGATTATTGGTACATATATTCAGGAGCAAGAAAACATGTGACTAGAAACAAACAATGGTTTAAATATCTACGTGAAAAATATAAGAAACCAGTTGTTATAGAAAATAGTAGAACTTGTGAAGTAAAAGGAATAGTAAATGTTTTGATTGATTTAATAAATGAAAAATGAATAATTAACAATATTTTTTATGTTCTTGGATTGACTACCAACCTCATTTCAATTTCTCAACTCGTGGATAAAGACGTGAAAGTAGAATTCAAAGTTATCAATGGAAGAAAACAATGTCATATTATCAAACAAGGAAAAATCATAGCCTCAGGATCCTATAAATATAGTCTATTTACTTTAGATACCACTATAGATTTAGATTTATTAGTTAAAATATCAAGAACAAAAGGACTATGGCATAAATATTTGGGGTATACCAGTGCATCATCTTTGAATGAAATGATCAAATATCATATGGTTGAAGGGATACCAAATATTTCTTGGAAATCTGTTGTTTTTCCATAATGTTTAGCATGAAAACAATATAGAATACCTTTTAAATTCTATCAATATAGGACAACCATTAGAATTTATATATACACATTTATGTTGTCCTATGAATGTTACTAGTATTGGAGGACATAAGTATTTTCAACTATTTGTTGATGATCACACTAGAAAAATATGGGTATACTTTTTGAAGTACAAATCTGAAGCCTATATTGTTTTAAACAATTCAAACTTCAAGTAGAAAATGAGTCAGGAAAGACTATCAAAATTATTTGTTCGAATAGAGGAGGTGAATTTATGTCAAAAGAATTCAGTCTTTTTCTAGAAGAAAATGGAACTAAAAGATAACTTACTAAAATATATTCACCACAACAAAATGGAATTGCAGAAAGAATAAATAGATCAATAATGGAAATTGTGAGATGTATGATAAAATAAACTCATCTTGATTATCAATATTAGGTGAAAGTAATCAAAGCAAAATTATACTTACAAAATATATTACCTACAATAATAATCAAGAATGTTACACCAGAAGAAGCACAGTTAGGATAAAAACCGAATATTGATAAGTTTAGAATTTTTGGATGCAAATCTTATATGCATATTCTAAAATAGAAGAGGATAAAACTAGATAAAAAACTATGTCTGGTATATTTCTTGGTTATGATGATGAATTTATAGGATATAGAATAACTGATCTGAAGAATACAAGCTTATACTAAGAGGGGGGGGTGAACAGTATAAGACCACTTTTTATTTTCTTTCCAAACCAATATCAATTAATGTCCTTAATTGCAATAACCAAATATAGCAATGTGCATTAATAACTCAGATAACAATAGTAAGGAAGAGCACAAGTCACCATACACAATTGAGACACAATATTTAACGTTGTTCCCCCAATGCGGAGTACTCCACAAGATAATATCCTTATAATATTTCACACAAAAATAAGGATCCTTATCCAATACAATGATTTCTTTGATCAGCTCAAAGCTAGACAATAACAAGCTCACACAGAACTTTTCCAAATCTGCATAACAAGCTCACACAAAACTTGTCCAAAACTACTTAACAAGCTCACATAGAACTTGTCTAAATTTCTTTGATCTACTGAAAGCTAAGTAATAACAAGCTCACATATAACTTGTCCAAATCTACATAACAAGATCACATAGAACTTGTCCAAAACTACTCAACAAATTCACACAGAACTTGTCCAAATCTACTCAACAAGCTCACACAGAACTTGTACAAATATGCTCTAGTAATATCACAAAGAACTTGATCAAATATACTCCAACAATATCACTAAGAACTTGTCCAAATATACTCTAGCAAGCTCACCAAGAACTTGCTCAAATCTACTCCAACAAGCTCACTAAGAACTTGTCCAAATATGCTCTAGCAAGCTCACCAAGAACTTGCTCAAATATGCTCCAACAAGCTCACTAAGAACTTGTCCAAAACTACTCTAGCAAGCTCACCAAGAACTTGCTCAACTCTGCTCAATAGGCTCACTCAGAACCTCATCAAAATATGTCCCAAATATGTCCACAAATCTGTCTAAAACTATCCACAAAGCTATCCCAAAAACTGTCCACAAAGCCTTCTCAAAGGCTCAATCAATCATACACAAACTGCCACAAATCTGTCCATAAATATATCCCAAAGGCCTTCTCAAAGGCTCAATCAATAATTCTCAAGTAGTACTCAAATCTCATCCACAAATATATGAAGGCAAGGCTCAAATATGAACTCAACAATGAATGGCAATGAACTCTACAATGGATGACAACAATGATCCACAATAATCTCAACTCAACTCAACTCAAATCAACTCATAGACGCATAAAGATAATTTTTAGATACTCAATATGTTCTAAGCTCAATCTCAACTCAAATTAGAATTATAGAATATTTTGTTTTATGGTACTTGAACAATCACCTCACACAATCACATGACTAGGCTTAATCAACTCAACTCAACTAATCACAACAAGGGACAACTCTTTCTCACAAAACCCTAGTCCAAGCATGTATCAACCAACTCAAATATTTCTAACAATGCTCAACCACAAATCTCACATAACAATGATACTCATGTTCTTTTCAATTTCTTTACATAACCAATGGGATTCAACAACTATGCTTATAAAACAAGGTTTAAACACAACTCTCAAACCAAAAAACCTTGAAGCATTCAACCAACCACTTTCGAAAAGGAAACCACAATCAATCCTTTTCACTCCAATGATATTTCATAAATCAACCACCATAAACAATCAATAGGAGAATGTGCCCATACCTTTTGATGCCAAGAAGTTGTCCATGAGATCTGCCACACTAAACACAACTTTCATTTCCAATATCAATAAGGTTTAGTGGACTTCAAATAATAATCACAATATAAAGCATAACTCAATTTACACCTTTTTACTCCAACTTAATAAACACATCCACCAAAGTCCTTTTTTAATAAAAACCCTTATCAAATTAATAATCAATAAACCTCTGAGAAATTATTTTATAACTCCTTATTTCTCCTAAATCTTAATTCTCAATTTCATGAACATCAAATTAAATCAACAACTCATCCACATTTTAAATAATAGTCACAGCCCTTATAAAAACAAAGTTTAATTAAAAACTTTAATTATTCCTAACCACCTTATAACTCCAACTTAGGGCTTAACAAAATTAATTAGAGCAAAAACATATTTACCTCCTCAATGGGATTCGAACCCCTGACTTGCCCACACTATGAGCGCCTTATCCATGGCTAAGGTTGCCACATGAGCTAGTCGCTCATTTGAAAGGGAAAGGCACAACTTGCCTTAAAAACTTTCCTTCCTTTCCATAAATCAAAAGTGCTTCGAGCGCTTTTCTTCCAACACCTTCTGAACATAGTCAAGGGGATTCGAAACCTTGACGTTTCATCTACCCCATGCCTTAGCCAAAAGCCAATTTCCAATGCATCATGCTGCCCACTATACCTTTTGTCTTGACCTCACTTTGTCTTATTCGCTACTTCCGCTTTCCAAAGGATTTCGCACGAGCTCTTATTCGAATTCTTTTTCCAACGATTAATTCACGAGCTCACATTTTCTTTAAGAACTTTTGGTACCCCATTTATATATTCTCCTCATTATTTTGATGATGTTTGCGAAAATCTTGCATATTTAATTTTAAATTTAAATTTAAATTTTAAATAATTAAAATTTAAACTAAATATTAAAAATTAAATATCTCCATCACCGGGGCACCTTTTTCGATAAAACGAAAGGCCAACCTGGGTTTTAAGAAAAACCCATTTCAAATTTTCCATCTATGATTTTAAATAAAACCTTTTATTTTTCCTACCTTGGTTCTCATAAAATCCCTGTATATATCCATGCTTTCCAAAACATCATTTGACCAATAAAACTCAATGTGATCCATGTGACATCAATGACAACATATAAATCTCAAATTACCAACAATCTCCCCCTTTGTCATTGATGGCAACACCTCTAATGCAAAAACCACAATTACTACAAAAACCATCTTTGAGAATCAAAGTTGCTCCCCCTGACTCAATACTCTCTATGGAGGCTGCTCCATTTAACTCGATGCTTTCTTTGGAGGCTGCTCCCCCTAACTCAATGCTCTCCCCCTTACTCCAATATCTCCCCCTTTGACATCAATGGCAAAAGGGACACCTATGGGGCTAAAATATATGACTCTTAAGAATAGCCCCCTCACCACCTTCTCTCTTGAGGTGATTAATTTTGGGGTGGGAGTACTTTTACTCCCATCTTATATTGTTTCTTTCCTCTATCAACTTCCTTCCATGTTTTTATGCATGTCATATATGAAAGAAAGCAATTACCAAAGAATTATTAAGAGTAACTATCAATACAAAGCTTGTGGGAGTTTTTTTCAGTACTTCGCTATGTGTTTGTAGCTTTTTATTTCTCCACTGTTTCAAGGAAGGGATTTGTGTCTGTTTCTTTTTTTGTAATTATGATGCAGGTGTGTTTTATCGAGGTATACCAAAATTTTGTATGGGAAGTTTTTTTTTATAACAAAATATGTGCCTCACCGAATGTAATGGCTTTAGCGGCATGTAGATTTTACATATATAGGATCCTTAGTAAGGACATGTTCATCAACAGCCCTAGGTTGATTTTTGTAAAAGGTTTTGGGTCAACTTGTAAAACCCGATATTAATGCTATAGTATCTTATCTACCAAAAAAAATACTCTCTATGGAGGTAGCTACCCCTAATCAATGCTCTCTTCGGAGGTTGCTCCCCCTAACTCAATGCTCTCCCCATTACTCAAATCTCTCCACCTTTGACATCAATGGCAAAAGGGACACCTATGGGGCTAAAATATATGACTCTTAAGCATAGCCCCCTCACCACCTTCTCTCTTGAGATGATTAATTTTGGTGTGGAAGTACTTTTACTCCCATATTACATTGTTTCTTTCCTCTATCAACTTCCTTCCATGTTTTTCTGATATCCTTCTCTTGATATTCTTGCCTTGAACCTGTTTGACCTTCTTGCTTTGAACCTATTTGACCTTCTTAACTTGAACCTATTTGGAATTGAGTCCTATACCATTTTGCAATATATCCAAAGTTATTGCAGTTAAAACACTTGATATTGTAGCCTTTGGATGGTGCCCATATCTTGAAATCTTTCTTGAAATAATTTTCATATCCATTCCTTTCCTGAACCCTGTATTGTGAAGTTATTTTTTCATGACCATTATGACCATGACTTCTAAATTATTTAGCTCTAAAATGAAAACCATGTTGCTCATTTCCTTTGCACTAAGAAGTTGTATGACCAATCCTATTACATGAGAATCCATGTCCCTCAAAACCATACCTTCTTCCTTTAAAGTTTCTTCTAGCAAAATAAAACTTCTTTGATTCATGGATCCTACAGTGTATAGCCTTGTGTCCAAATCCATTACAAGAAAAAAAATGTCCTTGAAAAGCCCTTTTTTCATGCCTTGGTTCCTCATACCTTTCTTGACCATTATCCTTATGATCATTTTCAACTTGTGCATTGCATCCTTGAACCTTCTTTGTGGAATCTAAATCCTCTTAATTTTTTCCTTGCTTTCCTCTTCAAGCGTTTATTTTCCTTTTGAACTTGATTCACCTATCTCAAAACAAGAACCAAACTAAATATTTGGAGCCATAGGAACTTTGGAAATTTCCTCAAAAATCTTAGGTGCTTTCTTGCTTTCATCTTTTAGAATTTCCTTTCCTTTTGAGTGTGATTCCCCAAACCTGAAATATGAGACTTTTGGTGCTTTGGAATCTTCCTATTCTTTCTCTTTATTTGTATCAAGTAGCAAATTGGCACACATCTCTATAGCCTCTGAAATGCAAGTATCAATTTATACTACTTATTTTTCTTTAGGAACTGGTTCTTCCTTATATATTTCTAAAACAAATCCTCCTGATACAAATATAGGTCCTTGTGTACTTATTTTTTATTTTCCTTCTTCATAACCAAGCCCTGTCTTTATAAATGGATCTTGTTGTAAATCCAAAAAATTATCTAGAGTTTTTTAATTCCTTTCAAATTATGCTAACTCATTTATGTACGTCCCCAAACTTTTCTGATCTTCTTCTTCTAACTGATTACATCTGTCTTTCCTCTCCTTCAATTTCTCAAAAATAGTGATGCCAAGCTCTTTTTCCAAATCTTGAATGTGTTTATTAAGCATCATATTGACCTTTTCATTTTCATGAGCCTTATTTTAAAGCCTCTTTATTTTCTTTTCCATCCTCCTAATTTTCTTTTCCTATTTTGTGGAATCCTCTTCTTCATCATCATTGCTCCTGGAATTGTCACTCGAACTGCTGCTAGAACTATTACTAGAACTGCTGCTTTCTTTTTCAACAAATAAAATTTCCTTGTTGCAATTGTTGTAGTATGTGCAATCATCATCTATATGCCCAAAATATCCATATATGAAGCATTTTAGTATCCTTAGACCCTTCTTGTACCTATTTGCTTTCTCAATGGCTATGGCAAGCTCTTCATGTCTTTCTTCAATAGATATATCCTCTTATTTAACTTCAATACCTAGGAATAGGTGTTCTTGCCTTTCTTCACTTATTCCAAAGAATGTGCATTCTTCTTCATCTAACTGGTTTCTATCACTGTGATCTGAGCTATAGCTTGCATCTACAATGTAGTAAGATTTCTTTGCCTTATGAAAATTTTTCTTCTTCTCATACCTATTTTGCTTGTATCTATCATATTTGTCATGCTTATGCTTTCCATATTTTCTTCTATGACCCTGTTTTTCATCATCACTATTTTCTTTATGTGGAAACTTGTATGCATAGTGACCAAGATCACCACACTTGTAGCATTTGAATTTCCTTATATCCCTAAAATTCCTTGAGTCCTTATTCCTTTTGATGAAGTTAGCTTCCTCATCATTATCTACAACTCTATCTGTTTATGGAAATTTCCCTTTCTATTTTTCTAAAGCCTTGAATGCAATATCTTTTATTGGAATTTTATGCTTACTTACCCTCATCTCATAACCTGTGAGAGTTCCTTGCAATTATTCCATTGTTAGCTTGTTGATATCCATTGTTTCTTCTATTGCTGAAACCTTAGCATCATATTTCATGGGAAGTGATCTTAGAACCTTTTGAGTAACTTCTAATTATTTCATATAAAAACCTAGGCCTCTCATGGTGTTAGTAATATCATCAAATCGAAGTAAAAACTTTGCAATATCTTTAGAATCTTCCATTTTCAATTCCTCAAATCTTTTTCTATGAGTTTGTAGTTTTGCCAACTTTACCTTGGAATCTCCTTCATAAGTATTTCGCAACTTGGTCCATATATCATTAGTTGAATTACATACCATAACCTTTGTAAAATATGTCTCTCATAGCCCACTCAATATACAATTCATTGCTCTTGTATTGATCTCAACTAATTTCCTGATAGTCTTATCTGCCTCGGGATCACCTTCAACCCTATACTCTTTTTTAATCATTTGCCATACCTCATATCCTTGTGATATCAAGTATTTCTTCATCCTCATGCTCCATAAAGCATAATTGTTACCATAAAATAGTGGAGCCTTATTTGTAGATGATCCATTCTATGAAGCCATCTATGTTCTTGTAGAATATGCCCTCAAGTTGTTATCTTTTTTGAAGGAACCCGCTCTGATACCAATTGAAGAATACAATCTTATACTGAGAGGGGGGTGAATAGTATAAGACCACTTTTTACTTTATTTCCAAATAAATATCAATTAATGTCCTTAATTGCAATAACCAAATATAACAGTGTGCATTAATAACTCAGATAACAATAGTAAGCAAGAGCACAAGTCACCATACACAATTGAGACACAATATTTAACGTGGTTCTCCCAATGTGGGGTACTCCAAAAGATAATATCCTTATAATATTTCACACATAAATAAGGATCCTTATCCAATACAATGATTTCTTTGATCTGCTCAAAGCTAGACAATAATAAGCTCACATAGAACTTGTCCAAATTAACATAATTAGCTCACACAGAACTTGTCCAAAATTTCTTAACAAGCTCACATAGAACTTGTCCAAATTTCTTTGATCTTCTCAAAGCTAGGCAATAACAAGTTCACACATAACTTGTCCAAATATGCATAACAATCTCACACAGAACTTGTCCAAAACTGGTCAACAAGCTCACACAGAACTTGTCCAAATCTACTCAACAAGCTCACATAGAACTTGTACAAATTTGCTCTAGTGAGATCACCAAGAACTTGCTCAAATCAATTCCAACAAGCTCACTAAGAACTTGTCCAAATATGCTCTAGCAATATCACCAAGAACTTGCTCAAATTTGCTCCAACAAGCTCACTAAGAACTTGTCTAAATATGCTCTAGCAAGCTCACCAAGAAATTTCTCAAATCTACTCCAATAAGCTCACTAAGAACTTGTCCAAAACTACTCTAGCAAGCTCACCAAGAACTTGCTCAACTCTACTCAATAGGCTCACTCAAAACCTCATCAAAATATGTCCCAAATCTGTCCACAAATCTTTCTAAAATTGTAAACAAAGCTATCCCCAAAACTGTCCACAAAGCCTTCTCAAAGGCTCAATCAATCATACACAAACTGCCACAAATCTATCCAAAATCTATCCCAAAGTCCTTCTCAAAGGCTCAATCAATCATGCTCAAGTAGTACTCAAATCTCATCCATAAATCTATGAAGGCAAGGCTCAAAGATGAACTCAACAATGAATGGCAATGCACTCTACAATGGATGACAACAATGATCCACAATGATCTCAACTCAACTCAACTCAAATCAACTCATAGAAGCATAAAGATAATTGTTAGAGACTCAATATGTTCTAAGCTAAATCTCAACTCAAATCAGAATTATAGAATAGTTTGGTTCATGGAACTTTAACAATCACCTCACACAATCACATAACTAGGCTTAATCAACTCAACTCAACCAATCACAACAAGGGATAACTCTTTCTCACAAAACCTTGGTCCAAGCATGTATCAACCAACTCAAATGTTTCCAACAATGCTCAACCACAAATCTCACATAACAATGATACTCATATTCTTTTCAATTTCTTTACATAACCAATGGGCTTCAACAACTATGCTTATAAAATAAGGTTTAAACACAACTCTCAAACCAAAAAAACTTGAAGCATTCAACCAACCACTTTCGAAAAGGAAACCACAATCAATACTTTTCACTCCAATGATATTTCAGAAATCAACCACCATAAACAATCAATAGGAGAATGTGACCATACCTTTTGATGCCAAGAAGTTGTCCATAAAATATGCCACACTAAACACAACTTTCCTTTCCAATATCAATAAGGGTTAGTGGACTTCAAATAATAATCACAATATAAAGCATAACTCAATTTACACATTTTTACTCCAACTTAATAAACACATCCACCAAAGTCCTTTTTTAATAAAAATCCTTATCAAAATAATAATCAATAAACCTCTCAGAAATTATTTTATAACAACTCCTTATTTCTCCTAAATCTTAATTCTCAATTTCATGAACATCAAATTAAATCAACAACTCATCCACCTTTGAAATAATAATCACAGCCCTTATAAAATAAAGTTTAATTAAAAACTTTAATTATTCCTAACCACCTTATAACTCCAACTTAGGGCTTACCATAATTAATTAGAGCAAAAATGTATTTACCTCCTCAAGGGGATTCGAACCCCCTACTTGCCCACACCGCGAGCGCCTTAGCCACGGCTAAGGTTTCCACACAAGCTAGCCACTCATTTGAAAGGGAAAGGCACAACTTGCCTTAAAACCTTTCCTCCCCTTCCGCAAATCAAAAGCGCTTCAAACACTTTTCTTCCAACGTATTTCGAACGCAGTCTAGGGGATTCAAAACCTTGGTGTTTTGTTTGTTGCACACCTTAGCCAAAAGCCAATTGCCAATGCATAATGCTTACCACTATGCCTTTTATCTTGACCTCACTTTGTCTTATTCACTGCTTCCGCTTTCCAAAGGATTTCACATGAGCTCTTATTTGGATTCTGTTTCTAACGATTAATTCATGAGCTCACATTTTCTTTGAGAATTTTTGGTACCCCCTTTATATAGTCTCCTCATTATTTTGATGACGTCGACGGAAATCTTGCATATTTAATTTTAAATAATTAAAATTTAAACTAAATATTAAAAATTAAATATCTCCATCATCGGGGAATATTTTTCGATGAAACGAAAGGCCAACCTAGGTTTTAAGAAAAACCCATTTCAAATATGCCATCCATAGTTTTAAATAAAACCTTTTATTTTTCCTGCCTTGGTTCTCACAAAATCCCTGTATATATCCATGCTTTCCAAAATATCATTTGACCACCAAAACTCAATGTGATCCATGTGACATCAATGACAACATAAAATAACTCAAATTGCCAACATGATCCAAGTACAAAGAAAGTATATATAAGCAAAGATGTAGTTTTTGATGAAAAATCAAGGTTGAAATTGAAGAACAAAATAATGATTCAAAAATTCTTCTAAATTTCTTAGAGGAAGACTTATCAAATGAAGAGATAGAGTTAGAATCTCAAGATGAACAAAGTGAATGTCCAGAAACCCCTACAATTTCTCAAATAAACCAATATGGCTTAGGGATACACTTAGAGAATCAAATCTAGAACGAATGCTAGATCTTACTACTACAAGACCTCAAACTCGTAGTCAAAGAAGAATAAATAGAGGATTGCTAAGTACCATGTTAGAACCAACAATGACACTTCAAGCCTTAAATCATTCACATTGGAAGGCAACTATGGAATTAGAATATTCATCATTACAAAAGAACAAAACATGGAATCTAGTAGAATTACCTCCAAGGAAGAAAGTAGTAGGTTGCAAATGGGTTTATAATATTAAGTATAAAGTAGATGGATCACTTGGAAAATACAAATATTGATTAGTAGCCAAAGGATATACTCAAACAGAGGAAATTGACTATGAAGAAACATTTGCACCGATATATAGAATGACTATTATCAAAACAATGTGTGCTTTAGTATCTCATCATGGTTGGAAAATTCATCAAATGGATGTAAAAAGTGCATTCCTTAATGGTGATTTAGAAGAGGAAGTTTACATGTCACAAATAGAAGGATTTGTTGTCAAAGATCAAGAACATAAGGTTTGCAAATTAAATAAATCCTTATATGGTCTAAAGCAAGCCCCTAGAGCATGGAACATAAAAATTAATAACCACTTGTTGTAGCATAGTTTCAAATGAAATACTTCAAATCCAAATCTATATACAAAGAAAGTTGGAAATGATATATTAATTCTCATAGTATATGTTGATGATATAGTAATTACTGGAAGCTCATAGAATCTAATAAGTGAGGTAAAAAAATATCTTGAGAAGGGTTTTGAAATGACTGATTTAGGACTTATGAATAATTGTCTTGGTCTGGAGATCCATAAAAATGAAGATAATATTACAATTACACAAATAAAATATGTAGAAGCTCTACTTGAGAAATATAAAATGAATAATTGTAAGCCTAAATATACACCTATGGAGCAAGGACTCCAATTATCCAAAAATGATGGAACACCTTTTATTTTGGCTACAATTTATCGTCAATTAATTGGAAGTTCTTTGTATTTAAAAAATACTTAACGTGATCTAGTTTTTGTTGTAAATTATCTTTCAAGATTCATGTAAGAGCCAAGAAAGAGTCATTGGAAAGTTGCAAAAAGAATATTGCAATATGTCAAGAAAACTATAGATTATGGACTAACATATATGAAGAATGTTAAAGATTTTTGTCTATAGGGTTACTTAGATTCTAACTATGCAGGTTCTATTGATGATAGAAAATCTACTTTTGGGTACATTTTTATCTTGGCTCAAGACCAATATCATGACATAGTAAGAAATAATATATAGTGGTTGTTAGAAATATTAAGTTTTCATTGATGTCAAAGGTGCATGGTATTCAAAGGCTTGAAATATTATAAAGAGAAGGACAAAGGTTTGGACAAAGGCTTGAAATATTATAAAAATAAGGACAAAGGTTTGACATATTTAAATCAAAGGATTTAAATATATAAGAGTTTAAAAGTTAAATATTATAATATTTAAATCATAGATTTAAATATTATAACCTAAAGTGTTTGAAAAATAAAATGCGTCGACATATTTGGAGAAGATATAAAGTGAAAATTCAAATATTTAAATAATGAGGTCAACCTCCTTGAGCGCTAAAATAAAAATGCATATTAAAATCCCATCAATTCATTTTGGTAAGTGATGAGAGTTGAATATCCTTTGTGCAAAAATTGAGTAGCAAGAAGAAGACAAGAGGAGGAGAAAAATGCATTTTGCGGTAATGACCGAAAAGAGGAGTTAAATAATTATTCATGCTATCTTTGGTCTCATCCAGGTGGCTAGCCTAGTCGGTAGCCTAGCTTATGCTAAGGCGTTGTAGAGTAGGAGGTTGTACGATTGAATCCTTGCAGTGCAGATTTTGTAGTAGAAAGCGTGAAAGACAATACATATAGTTTGTGCTATGATTTTGGTCTCATCCAGGTGGCTAGCCTAGTCGGTCATCTAGCTTGTGCTAAGACACTATGGAGTAGGAGGTTGTAGGGTCGAATCATCATGGCATTATTTTGTTTTGGTTGGCTGAGATAAAACAAAGAAGGGATTATATAGTTCGTGTTGCACTTTTAATTTCACCTGTTAGGGTAGCCCAGTTGGTTTTCTAGCATGTGCTAGGGAGTTGTATTGGCAGATGTCAAGAGATCAAATCTCCTCCGTGTTTGTTGGGCTTTGTTGTGCAAGGTAAGGGTAATTTTTTTCTTTAATTTAATTTGAGTAGGAGATATAAGGTGTATCGTGGTTATTTTAAAAATTGTATTTTGCATTCTATGAAAGGGATTTATAAGGTATAAGGTTGCTATTTTTAAAAGTTATATTTTACATGTTATAAAAGCATATATAAGGGTTTTTTTTGTTAAAAATGAAGAACATGTGCTTATGCTGAGAGGGCGAGTGAACAGTATAATATAAAACTTTTCCCCAAATAGTAGCATCAGCATTAATAAAGTAGTAAACATTACACAAAGCATCACGTACATGAGAAACATTATTTTTAATGTGGTTAACCCAATGTGGGCTACCTCCACAGAAAATATTTCTTCTGAATATTTCTCAAATAATCTCTTGGTAATCCTTCCCAATTACAACGTTTATGGACCTCTGTCCAAAGGATATGTTGATCCCCTAAATCTCAAGTTCGTGGATCTCTTCCACAGGAGAACTCTTTCCCCTTCTGCTCTATCTAGTGATCTTCTAGAAGAATTTATCTCTCTGCTACACTGACTTGTGGATCTCTCTCCACTTGAAGACTCCTCACTCAGATCTATCTTCAATTGTCATGGCTGATGGATATCTATCCACTGAGACTCTGTCCTCTATACTATGTCACCTCCAAAGCTCTGTCAATAGGTTCACTCAGAACCTATTCAAATCTACTCAATAGGCTCACTCAGAACCTGCTCAAATCTATTCAATAGGCTCACTCATAACCTGCTCAAATCTGCTCTATAGAATCACTCAGAACCTGCTCAAATGTGCTCAAAATGCTCACTCAAAACCTGCTTAAATCTGCTCAACAAGCTCACTCAGAACTTGTCCAAATCTTCTCAACAAGCTCACTCAGAACTTGTCCAAATCTGCTCAACAAGCTCACTCAGAACTTGTCCAAATTTTTTTAATAAGTCCTCTCTAGGAGTTGCTCAAATATGCATAGCAAGCTTTCACAAAAGCTTACTCAAAATCAGTCCACAAGCCTTCTCAAATACTTACCTCAAATCAGCTCAACAAAATCTCAACTCAATCTCATAGAAGCATAAATAGAATTGTTAGAGACTCAATATGTTCTATACTCAAATCCCAATCTCAACTCAAATCAATATCAACTCAGCAATCTCATAGAAGCATAAAGAGAATTGTTAGAGAATCAATATGTTTTATACTTAAATCAATCTCATAGAAGCATAAAGAGAATTGTTAGAGACTCAATATGTTCTATACTCAACTTTCAATCTCAACTCAAATCAATCTCATAGAAGCATAAAGAGAATTGTTAGAGACTCAATATGTTCTAAACTCAAATTCAATTTCTTTCTCAACTCAATTCAAATCAGAATATATAATAGTTTGTTTTATGGAACTTGAACAACCACTTCACACAATCTCTTGACTGGGCTCAAACAACTCTACTCAACCAATCACCACAAGGAACAACTCTCTCACAAACCCTAGTCCAAGGATGAACCAACCAACTCAAAATATCTTCAACAATACTCAACAACAACTATTACATAACAATGATACTCATGTTCGTTTTAGCTCAAGTTCAAGTTCTTTGCACGACAACTCACTCCAACAACAATGCTTATAAATAAGGTTTTAATGACAACTTTCAAACTAGAAAACCTTGAAGCATTAAACCAACTATTTTCAAATAGGAAACCACAATCAATAATTTTCACTCCAATGATATTTCAGAAATCAGCCACCCAAATAAAATCAATGGAGAATGTTACTCATACCTTTTTGATGCCTTATGAGTTGTCCACTAAATCTGCCACACTCAACACTTTTCCTTTTTCCAATCTCAACAAGGGTTAGAGATCTTGAGTAATAACACAACAATAAAATAATGTCCAAATAACGCCTTATTACTCCTACTTTATTTTAACATCCACCAAAGTTCTTTTTAAAGAAAACCCTTACTCAAAAATAACTTTCACTAAAAGAACTTTATCAATAACCCTTATTAATCCTAATAAATTCAAAAATCACAATTAAAATTTTAACTCCACGGCTCAAACAACCACTATAACCTTATTCCTAAGGTTATTCAATACATCAACTATCAAATCACCTTTACCTCTTATCACTCCACCTTAGGCAATAACAAAATAAATAAAAACCTCAATACCTGCCTCGAGGGGAATCGAACCCCCATCCTGTCCAACGCAAACACCCTACCTGTGGACAAGCTACTACACAAGCTACGAAATCATCACGAAGAAAGAAGCACCACTTGCTTCTTGTTCTTCTCTCCTTTCGCCAAGCAAAAAATAAATGCGCCTTGAGTGCCTCAACAAAGCCAAAACTATGATTGTAGGAATCGAACACTTAACCTTCCGGCCACCAACACCTTTGCACAAACCAAGCTGCCACTAGGCCACACTACCCAACATGCTTTGTAAAATGGATACAGTTAGCTTTCAATATCCGTTGCTTCATAAAATGAAAATAGCACGAGCTCTTCCTTCACAAAAACAAATCATTAATATTAATAGAGCAAGGATGATATTCTTCAAAAAATTTAATGGCATATATATGCCTTCCCTTAGATTGGAAACGTTGGTGCTTTTGAACCTTCCTTTATGACGTCAGTGAATATTCTTTTAATTTAATTTTTAAAATTTAATTTTAATTTTAAATAAATTAAAATTTAAACTAAATATTTAAAATTAAATATCTCCATCACCGGGGCACCTTTTTCGATGAAACGAAAATCCAACTTGGGTTTTAAGAAAAACCCATTTCAAATCAGCCATCCATGGTTTTAAATAAAACCTTTTATTTTTCCTACCTTGGTTTCCATAAAAATCCTTCCTTGCACTTTCACAAAACATAGTGCATACCATCATAGATCCTTTTGATATCAAATAACCTTTTGACATCAATGACAACATTTTAGCTTAGGGACTCAAAATATCCAACAAATAAAGCTTTATATTTTGATTTTCATAAAGGGAGATATAAGGAATTATTTTTTAGAATTATTGTGTATGTTTTTTATAAGGGTTTTTAAAGTGGTTGATTTGATATTTAATCAAGAAAGGAAAAAGAGAATTAATAACCATATTTTGAAGGGATAAACAAAAGGAAAATTATTTTTTGTCAAGACATTTTTGGGAAGCTCATGCAAAAGAAGATCATCATCATTGAGGTAGATTTAGAGGTATAGTGTTCTTTTATCAAAGTGGTTTTAATTTGAGGAAAATATTTTACCATATGGTTGGAGGAATACAAAATTATTGGATATGTATTGATTTTTCTTGAAACTGGAAGTAAATGTGCTAGGGTTATACATCAGACTTATGAGCAAATTTGTGCATTGTTCATGATTGGTTTTGGGAGTAGATAAGAAGAATAGAATTGTGCATTGTAATTGGTTTTGAAGTGAATGTGGAAATAAGCAAAATAGTATAGTCTTACACAAATAGAAGGTTTGTTTCAAAGTAACTCAAAGTGTCGCATAGTGCAAGGATAGTGTGAAATAAAGGAGATTTTCATCTATCTACAAAAGTGAAGGAAAGGTACAAATCAACAATTACAAGGTCATTTATCAAGTTCTAGACTAGAGCTACATTTTAATGTAATAAATATGAGATATGTGGAAGCGATAAACTTAATGAATATGAAGAACATATTGGGTATTTGTTAGTGCATATCATTCTCTATATGTTCATGAAAATAAAAGAATTATGGGTAGAATATGTCTGAATTACTTTAGTTGAGGAAAGCACATTGAAGAATGGATGAAAAACTTGATTACATCATTATGCAAGATTTGGAAATAGATGAGCATTGTTTTGTATGCAATATTTGGTAATAGATGAGGATTTTTTGTATACAATATTTAGAGCAGGTTTGACCAAGTTTTATAAGCAAGTTTTGGAGTAGGTTATAGCAGGTTTTGGAGCAGTTTTGAGTAGGTTTTAGAGCATATTTGAGCAGGTTTTATGAGCAGGTTTTGGAGCATATTTAAGAAATTTTTGGAGCATATTTGAGCAGTGTTTGTGAGTAGGTTTATGAGCAAGATTTGAGAACATACTTGAGCAAAGTGTTGATCAAACTTGAGAGAGGATTGGTGTCTCCTGTGGATTGGTGTCCATAAACTTGAGAGTGGATTTGTGTCTCTTGTGGATTGGTGTTCATAAAATTGAGATGGTATTGGTGTCTCCTGTGTATTAGTGTCTACTTGATAGGGGATTGGTTTCTCCTATGGATTGGTGTCCATGAATTTGAGAGGGGATTGGTATCTCCTGTGGATTGGTGTCCATAAACTTGAGCAAAGGGATTGGTGTCTCCTATGGATTGGTGTCCACGAATATTGTAATAGGGGACTGGTATCTCATAGGAGTTGGTGCCCACAAAATTTGTTGAAAAATATATAAGCAATATTTTGTTGTGGTTTTCTCCCGAAAGGGTGTTTCCACGTAAAATTTGTGTCTCTCATATGTGTGATGATTTGTGCATTGTTTCATTATTGCATTAATATTATTGTTGTTATCATTTGGATTGAAAAGTGAAAAATTTTATCTTATACTATTCATCCCCCCTCTAATTATAATCTTGTGTTCTTCAGTGGCACAGTCATATACTAAAGCAGAATATTGTGCAGCATGAGATACAACTTGTGAAGCCTTGTGGCTACAATATATTTATCAAACATGGGAATCAAAAGAGCTCCAACTTTAATATATTGTGATAATCAAGGAGTACTTAATTTGATCAAAAATCCAATTGTACATGAACAAACTAAGCATATTGAAGCTTAGTGTAATTTTATTAGAGATCATTTTCAGAATTGTCATATCAGTTTGAATCATATTCCTATAGAATAACAACTTGCATATATATTCACAAAATCTCTAGGACTAAACAAGTTCCAAACATTAAAAGATCATCTATGCAAGTCAATAAAAGCTCATATTAAATAATGTAATAAGGGGAGGTGTTAGAATATATTACATATTTTGATATGTAAGAATATCAAACGGTCCCTTGAGGAAGATCAAATATAATTTGTGAAATCTATATTATGGACTCCTAGTTCCATATTTTATTGTACAAGTTTATTCAAATAAGAAGAAGCTATATGCATTGATTCTTATGTGTTACATTGTTGTTCCTTTATTTCACTAGTTCATAGATTCAATAATTGTGTTTCTTAATTAGATAGAAGGGTACTAAAGCTATCATAATTTAGCACCGCAATCTCCAACATTCTTCTCCTTGAGAATGAATGGAGATATTTTCATTATATCTCTAAGTGAAATAAAATAATTCTCTTCCAATATCTTTATCAAAAATTCTACAACTAATATTTTGAATTGTAGTATTTCAATTCAACTTCCCTTTCTTAAATTAAGTCTCTAATAAAATAATGTTTTAAATAAAAAAAAAATTATTTCATATGAAAACATTATTTTTGGTCATTTGAATTACACTTGTATTGTCACAAGAAATGGTAGTTGGTCTTTCTTTCTTTTCACCAAGGTCTTCTAGGATCCCCCTCAATCACACTACTTGTGTGCTTATTTATGTAGTTGATATATACTTTGCTTTTGCTATTAAGAGTGCAATTGTTGCTTATTCTTTAACTCCAAGTTACCAATCCATTCACCAATAAAAAACAATTTCTTAATGTAGATTTCCTATCATCAATTGGGCCTCCCTAGTAAGAATGATTGTATCTAACCAACTTAATATTATTGTATGAAGTATAATGGGTTCCATAATTCAAGGTTCCTTTCACATACCTTGAAATTATCTTATTTTATCTCATATGATCTTCTAATTGCTTACTCATAAATCTTGAAACAAATGAGACTGCATATGCAATACCCAGCCTTGTTATTATTAAGTACATAAGATTATCAATCAAACTTCTATACTTCCTCTAATACACTCTTCCACTTCCATCATATTTGCACATTCTTTCACCTTGTGCAAGTGGTGTAGCAACAACTTTGTAACTTTCCATCTTAATATTATTCAACATATCGTGTATATATTTAGATTGAAAAATGAAGATCCCATTATGTGTTTGATACACTTCTATTCCAATAAAATAATACATCAAATCCAAAATGGTCATTTTAAATTATTACATCATGTCTTGCTTGAACTTTCTCTTAATTATTGATGAACTTCTTGTGAAAATTAAATCATCAACATACAAGTAAACAATCCAAATATTATTACCTTACCTTTTGTGGTACAAAGTGGGATTATTCATACTTTTCACAAATTCATACTTCAAGAAGTATGCATCAACTCTTGAATATCATTCCCTTGGAGTTTTTTTGTGTTTATATAATATTTTTTTAAGTTGTAGGCATGTCCTGCTTTACCTTTAACTTCAAATCCTTGTGGATATTCCATAAATACTTCTTTAATTTTTCCATTCAAGAAAATATTTTTTACATATAGTTGATGTAAAATCCTTTTTTGGGGTTGTCATGGCTAAGACAATTTTAATTATATCTTGCCTTGTAACAAGTGCATATGTCTCATCATAATCTATGCCAATTTGTTGTACTTACCCCTTTACCACTAGTCTTGATTTATGTCTTTTAATTACTCCATCACTATTGTATTTGGTCTTAAACTCCCATTTCACTCTAGCTGCCTTCTTATTCTTCTAAAGTTCACTCAATTCGCTAGAATCATTCTTTTAAATTTTATTTAATTCTTCTTTCCCATGTGCTCTCCTAGAATTATGATATTTATATGAAGTTTATCGTAAACCAACACTTCTATTGCTAGACATTTCTTGGTTTTTAGCCAGATGGAAGATCCTTTTAAAATATTTGAGTTCTTCGTAGTGTTTGATATTTATTCTCATAGAATTTTTTATCACAAAGTATTTGAAAATTATGAACTTGAGTCTCATTAAATTGTTGCTTTTTCACAACATTCTTTCTTGATTGTATTGGGAGTTGCCTTGAAAACTAGAACATGTAAGAGGATGGTAGAGCAAAGTTTATAATATTCTACTATAAATTTTAGAGTGGCATCCCTAAAACAAGCAATACAACTTATATTCCACAAATATCAAGAAAACATGATAAAAATAAATACCATTAAAATATTTGCAAAAGTCAAACAATGTGAAATTCCAACCCACTCTATAGGAAAACAAGATAAAAAAATTAGTGTTAATATATATACATACTATTCTAGCCTTCCTATAGTCCCAAAATATATACCTTATATTCACGATTAGAGAAAAATAGACATGAATATGGATATAATCCTAAATGTACAAGACGGATTCTAGTAGGAAGTATTAAGTTTAACGCCTTTCAAACCTAAGTTAAAAAAATGTATGATTTGGAATTTGAAATTTGGCTAGAAATTGCCCTTCTAGTTGAGTCATCAAGACTATAATTCCATTTTTTATTAAGATGCATGGCCAAGGAGAAATGAGGGATAAAAACTTGGTATAGATTCAAACAAATAATGCCTATTGGGCCACTCCTAATCTTTATAAAATTTGTAGTCTAGCATAGTAGAGAGCTTGGTAAAGTTTTTTAGTCTACTAAATGTTGGATAGATAGTAGGGCATGGAATCCTTATTGAGTATTGGCATACTCTCTTTGTTCAAATTCCATGGGTTCACAAATATATGGATGTCTAACTTAAACAAAAATTTTGAATGCAGCTAGTTGATTTGAGCTAGAGGCTTACCATCAAAAGAGACCAATCTATTCCACCATGTTGAGGATGAAGTAAAATTGAGACCATGTCTAAGGGATAATCCCTTAAATTCAATAAGTTAGAAGTAATTTACTAGGATTTTCATATTCCTTGCACAATGATTGATCCCTTAATTCTAAAATACTTGATGTAGATCATTTTTTTGCAAAAATAGACCTTCACCCACCCATTATCTATAATCATTTTTTAATATTATGGCAAAAAAGGAAATATCATGACTCATCACTGTGAATTACTCTTATGAACTATTTTGTCGTGAGGCATTAGCCTTATCTACATGGGTTTATGACCCCAAGATCATTCTTAGTTTTGAGAAGTGTACACGAAATCTAGGATATGGCTTGCATGGCTACAAACCCATCTTATTTGGAAAATAAAAATTTACATAAGAAGCTTGTAAAGTCAAAATAATCATTGTTGTTAGGTAACTAGAAAGAATTATGAAAATATTAGTAGTCACAAATATCTTACCAAAAACTTAGATTCTCCTACACGGGATAAGAAGTTGGAGAGCCAATATCTAATTTTTATTAGAACTTTAAAAGGAATCAATTCTATATATTATTGGTATGTCTTAAATCCAAACTGGATACTCACATACCTAACAATATCTCCATGCCAAATCTATTTCCAAGCATGGTATATCCAATTTAGATGAGGCCCATCAAAAAAAAGGAGAAATTCTATTTTGGAAGTAGATATCTTAGTACCCAAGGTAGTGCAAACAAGGTTGATTACCTCAATAGAATTCTAAACTCTTTGTTAAAAATTTTACAAAAAAATCATGTTGAACCATCAACAAAGTTTGAGTTCAAAAATATTGTATCTCTAGGAATGAAGATAACCTACAACAATCCTCTTTGAGTTGTTTTTTCTAAAATATAACCTAAAACATCTACACAGATAACGTCCAACAAGGGGATAGAGAGGACAACCTCATCTAATGGACCATTAAAGGGGGTAGGCTCAATGAGATCATCATTGACAATAACTTTAACAATTGCATTAGGAAAAAATATTACAACTATATAAATTGGACCAATACTCAACAATTCAAGCATCTTTAGGATGGCATCCCATTTGACCTAATTATATGCTTTGTCAAAGTTAAATTTAACAAATATAGTCTCCTATGTGAATTCTTATGCTCATTTTAAGGATTTAGTGGCAAATGAGATATATCTAGTATATATCTGCCTTTAATGAATATGGTTTGCTCTGATATAACAATGCATTACACTACTAGTCAAAAATAGATTACCAAAGCCTTATTAATTATCTCAAGTAGATTAAATTTAATGAGGTAATAGGATTCCAACCTTATATACATTTTTTATTCTATACCTTCGGGATAATTTGTAAAGACCCTGGTTAATGAAGGTACTCATAGACCCATTTATTTCAACCTTTCTATAAGACATATAAATCATTCTTCAAGGGTGGCAAAGGATAGATATGAAATGCTACACTCATTCTATCTAACTAAGAATATTTTCTCAATACCATATTAAAGAGGGATCTCTCATGTTCTCTAATGGTGATAGAATATTCTAACCAATTGTTGATTTTTTCATCCACCTTTCATGGGATATATCCTTTAATTTGGGATAGTAAAATCTCATGATAATAATCCTACTCATCTTTAATTATCTCTTTAATGTGATCATAAAATATAATGGATTGCAAGTCTTCTATTACAATGTTATCATTGCCCAAATTAGTCTACAAGACCCTTTCATTATTATGTTTTTTCTTGAGAAAATTAAAGAAGATTTGTGTTCCCAAATTGAAAGCATTGGAATCGACCTAGTGTGGGCTTCTTTACCTTAATACACTTCTATCTCCCTTACCTATTTTTCAAGCATAACTACTTTAACTTAATCTTAAATAAAGAATGGATTTATCACTAATCAAGTTTGAGCTCCCTCTAATCCAAGCATGTGACCTTTTTGTGTCTTAGCTTTATGCTCAAAAATACCAGAAAATCTATTGTTTTATCCTAATTGCACTAATAGGGACATAACTTTATGTTTGGGACTCCGTTTTGATCCACTCAAGAAGTGTTAAAAATCTTAGATTAAGATTTATGACTTTTGAAAGGAAATCCAAGTCCTAGACCAATTACATAAAATTATCTAAAGGACCTAAAAAATGTAAAATAAAATAGTTATTAAAAATAATGCTTTTCTACTTTAGATTTCCATAGCCAAAACGTGTCTCTATTCATGTGGATACATTAGTATTAGATAAAACATAAAATGACAAGTCATATGTATGTAATTTTCAATTGAATGCACTTTCTAACTCATGCAAGATGAATCATCATATTTCCATATGGGTGACCTTCTAACTCAAGGAAGGTGAACCACCACATTTCCATATGGGTCACCTTCCATATTCATTATGGTGGATTTCCAACACACCAATTATTGTATAAATGGAGATGCACTCTTGGACATAAAAAAACATAAGTAATGGATGCAATATCATATTCTTACATATGTTCTCTAAGATTGCTTACATTATGCTCTATTTTTTGAGCAGTAAAGTTATTTTTCTATTTTTTCTTGTATACTTTTGTGTTCTTGTTGGTTATATTCTATTATTTCTTAATTTCTTTCTTTTTTGATCTTCCTTAACTCAAAATTCTAAGTTTTGGATCAGTGGTATTAGAGTAGTCTGTCTTTGAGTGTATGTCGACAAAAATAACATCAGGATATCAAAAGTTTGGATATCAAATGTGAGATATCTTTTATTACCTCCATTATCATTCCAAGTTATCTCAGGTGAAAATTATAATGGACAACATCAATACAATCAATTCTTTCAAGGAGATTTGAACAAATCCCTTGTAAAATAGGAAAATGAGATGATGGACTAATTTGTTCAAATTCTTCAATGACTCCTTGCGACAAGTTTTACCTTCTTTGTATGACCTCTCAATACCCTAGCACCATTTTATTCTCCATATATTTTATGGTGTATGTGAATTTTAATATTTCTACTTTTGAAGGAAAAATGAATGTTGAGGCCCTAGAAAATTAGTTGGATCAGTCATCTTCGTATTTCTTTATAAGTAAACTCACTTATAGTGAGAAAATTACTTTTGCACTCTTAAAATTTTCATTACCTATTTGAAATTGGTGGGAAGCATATTGTAAGGGTTATAGATGAGAATTAAAATGAAGTAGTATTCACATGGATAATATCTTGGAGACTATCAAGAAATTATATTATCGTATGGGAGCCTATGAAGACCAATACGTGTGGTACCAACAATTGCGTCAGGGTAAAGACCAATTTTTTTAAGATTATATTTATGTTTTCCACTCCATGGTAGCAAAGCTAGGTATTTGAGATACCAAAAGGTATTGAATATTCAAGTATTATAATAGGATACAATGGTACATTCAATCTGACATGGACCTATTCAAATTCAAGAAATTGGGAGAGGTATGTAAACTTTCTAGCAAATTAGAGTAGAAGCTAAAAATAAAATTAGAAAATGAGAAGCAAATAAAAAAAATAAGAACACTAAGTACCAACAAAAGAAATTCAAAAATGTCTCTCCAAAGAATCAGAATAAATGGAGTTAGTCCCAAAGTTAAAATTAGAAGTAGAAAAAAGATCCCAAGAAAAAATTCCTTAAATGCCAAGAGTGGCAAATGGTGCGATTATTACAAGAGTAATAAATCATTTTAGGGAGGAGTATTGAGAAATTCAATCATTGTTTTTTGACTCGTAACCCTCTACATACACTACACCATCGCCTCCACATATGTAAGTTGAGGATAAAGGAAATCAAATAATAGAAGCCAAACCAAATGTGACTATTTCCACCATACATGTTGCACCAAAGTCACAAGATAAGGAACACTTGTTTTGCTCATAAATTAGAGGTAAGGTGTATATGAGTTTAGACCCCAAAGTGTCATCATCACAATTAGAGGTTAGTGCTTTGCGATACCAAATGTATCTCCTCCTACCTCTATTTTCTAAATCAGTGCTAAATAATGCACAAATATGATAGCCAAAATAATTCATTTTTGTTGATGATCAAGCTATAAAGTTGATGGATTGTCACTATATAAATTGTAGGCTCTACATAATAGGAGCAGATGGACCATATTGTAGTAAAATATGATGACTTTTTCAAGTCACCAACTAGGTATCCACTTCATTGTAAGGTTAATAATTCCATTAATTTAGTTCATGGTTCTCCTTTGCATAGTGCCCTTGTTTATCATAGATAAATCCTTGAAATTGATGAGATTAGGATGTAGATCTAATAATTCATTCAAAAATACCACATCATACCAAGTGCTTCACCATGTGGTAATAAAATTATCTTGGATTCAAAGAAATATGGAATGTAGAGACTCTATATTGACTATAGATCTTTGAATAAAATAACTATGAAGAGTCGCTACCAACTCCCTCAAATAAATGACTTGCTAGACCAACTTTGTGGTGCAAATTTCTTCACCAATATTGATCTCAAATTTGGTTATCATAAAATACCCATATAGCCTACTAATTTATGGGTTATTGCATTAAAATCCAATTAGGGTTCATTTGAGTGGTTGGTTATACCTTTTGCTTGACTAATACACCTGCCCCGTTCATGAGGATGATGGATGACATCCTTTATCCCTACACCAACTCATTTGTAGTAGTCTCCTTAGATGATATTCTCATATATAGTAAGACATAGGAGGAACATCTATAACATGTTCAATAGGTACTTCAGAATCTCTGAAGACACAAGCTATATGCTAATTTGAAGTTTTCATTTGGCATAACAAATATGCAATACCTCAGGTATATTGTTGAAAAATATGAATCCCATATTTACTTTAAGAAGATTAAAGTAATTAGAGATTAGCCTACCTTAAAGACTTTAATAAAGCTTCATAACTTTTTAGATCTTGCCAATTTCTATTGAAGAGCATATTGAGGTTCTCACACATTGATTGGCCACTACACCAAGTGATCAAAGGAGGTATCAAATCTAAGTTACACTAGGGATATTCACAATAGAGGGTATTTGAGAGATTGAAGAATCAATTGTGTTTAGCTCCTACTATTTTCTTACCTGATTTACATCGACCTTTTGAGGTAATAAATAATGCACTTGAGTATGCATTAGGATTTGTTCTTGTGTAACATGGGTATCCAATTACCTATAATAGTGAAACATTCAATGAAGTAGTTCAAAGATAACCCTCATATGACAAAGAGATCTATATCATTATATAAGCATGTAAATAGTGGAAGCATTACATCTTGGGTAAGGAAACCATCATCCATGTAGATCACAGACCTTTGGATTTTATTTCGATATAAAGTAAGATAAGGAATGAAAGACATCAAAAGTGTACCATTTATCTATAGTAATTAGGGCATCCCCATTCAAAAGCAAATTGCTTAAGCCAACCTCCAATCATAGCATTCACCACCATTCTTGATTCTTATGGGAATGATACTTCCAATATGTCCACCTTATATGAAGTAGATTCTAATTTTGCAAATACATATTGAGTTCTTTGTGTGGGTAAGCATATTTCTAATTTTTATTTGAAAGACAACCTCCTCTATCATATGGGATATATTTGTGTACCAAGCTTGGGAAGCACACTTGAATAAAGTAGCAGGTCACTTTGGGATGGGAAAAATACTGGAAATACTTCAAGAGTACTTTTATTGGCTCAAGATGAGGAATGATGTTGAGAGGTATATCAAGTCATGTACCCCATACACTATTGCCAAACCAACCAACAAGAATCATATATTGTATACACCATTATCAATATCATCCAAGCCTTGGTAATTTGTGTCCATGGAATTCCTCTCAAGTTTTCCCACATCTAAGCATGGTAATAATTGTATTTTTGTAGTAGTCAAATTTTTTTCAGTAATGGATGTAATAATTCCTTGTAAGAAATCCATTTTAGCTAAGGATAATGCTAAGCTTTATTTAGTCATGTGTGGCTCAACTTTGGCTTGTCAAATTCCATTGTATTTGGAAAGAATAGAGTATTTTTTATCCACCCTATAGAGCACAATGGGTACCAATTCGGCCATGTTCACAAAATTCCAACCTCAAACTTATGGATACATAGAAGTTATGAATTGACTAATTGTATACCTTCTTCGAATATACAATTCCAAGCATCCATGCATGTGGGATGATATCCTCCTTTATATTCAGCATGGGTACAACCAAGTTATGTATAGATCTACCAAGCACAACCTATTTTATGTTTGTTTTGGGTTCTAACCCTTAGCACCCACTGATGTATCCCTCCTTGTGCAACCCTTGGAGTACTCATCTCATGGATAAAAAGAAGCAAAAAAGGTATCACAATGATTGAAGGTTTCAAGTATTTTTTGATCCACCCTATGGAGCATGATGGACACCAAGTTGACCATGTCCATAGTCTTCCATCCTCAAACTAATGGTTAGATAGAAATTATGAATTGACTTATTGTACATCTTTTTTGAATGTACAATTATAAGAATCCATGCACATGGGATGAAAGCCTCCCCTACATTCAACGTTGGTATAATCAAGCTATGCATAACTCTACCAAAAATAGCATGTTTTGATCCATTCAAGAAGTGTTGTGTAACGACCCTCCTTGCATGACTCTTGATAACTAATCAATTGTGGGATTATACTTACATTATCCTTTATAATATGGTAATGTTCATGATCCTAGTATATGGAGGACTAGATAAAAATCCTCGACGTGCAGAAGAAGGATTTATGGATAAGGTAAGAAGGAAAGTGATGATTTAGCTCATGACTACATGAATATTCACATGAATTGCATATCATGTAGAACAACATGAATGATTTTCATTGCATGTGTGTACTTTTTTGTTGAGTATGGTTGATGATTATTGCAAAGTAATGAGTACATATATGTTATTTGTTGGCAATGAAAAGGCCTAGGGGTATGGGAGCCATTTATCATATTGATTAATTGGAATTGCTTAAGACCTGCTGTGACGTCCTTCACAACGACCCCAAAATTGGGGACCACCTTAAATTTTGTGATTTCGGGAATTTTTTGTTTATATGATTTTGCTCGCATCAAGGTCTTGGAAAATTTGCTTTCACTTTGGAATTGTTGACATATTTGCATTTTGAAGGTTTGAATGTAGTTGCAATGCTTCAAAACTGAATATTTTGATTATTTGCATATTAATTGCATTATTTCAAACCAAATAATTTGATTAAAAAAAAATTCAAAGGTTTAAATGAAATAATTTGATTAAAATCATTTTCAAAGGTTTAAATGATTAATTTTCATTTAAATAATTATATTTTATTTTAGTGTTAACCCTAAAATTAGTGTAAAATTGAAATGCACATATCTTGAGGTAGAGAACTACGTTTGATCTCATTCAAAACTTGGTAAAAAGATATGGATTTTCTCTTTCTAATGATACCAAAATTATAAGATTCCATATGTCAATTTCACCAAAAAATAGTAGGTTAATTTAGCAATATGAGAACTTTGAAATACTTTTGAAAAAAATGAAAATTATGGGAATAAAATTTTGGTTTTGTTTTGATATTATGATTATTGTTTCATTATGCAGGTAATACAAGGGCAAGGGTTTGAAGAAGATCATTATAAAATCTATTCCCGGTGATGAAACGAAATAACTAAACTTTTCAAATTATAAATAAATCATTGAGATTCATTGAAAGTGTCAGACATTTTTATACAGAGAAGGAAATAAACGATTGAAAGGAAGCAAAGCTACACATTCATTGGAGGAAATTTGAGAAAGTCATTTGTAGAACAATGGAAATTAATTGTAAGATTTTATAAATTGTTTTAAGCATTTTGGATCCAGATTTGTGCACAGACTGTATTTGGAATTAATAAAATGTTTATTACAATTTTTTTAATAGTTTGTATACCTTAGAAGATTGCACCAATTCATTTGATTTCATTGTGTACACACTGGTGAACTTTGGATTGGTTTTATAATTCTGTAGATGAAAATCTGATCTGTGTATTTTGTCCGAGACATTAAGTAATTTCTAAAATCTAAAATATTTTATTATATTTTTTATTATTTCATTCTGAAAACTATATATTATAACCTAGCATAATTTCATAAAGTAAAACTATATGGTTAGGTTATAAACTAAATTTATTATTCAAATATTACATCAATTAATATTTGAATTAATAAATTTAAGAAGGGATAAATGAATATTCTTTTCCTCTCATTAATTTCATAAGGTTGAGGAACTAGGATTGATATCTCTAAAATTCAATTTGGATTTGATTTTTTAATATAGTTCTATTTATTTCAAAAGTCCAAATTTCAAATCAGAGATCATATTTATTCTTTTGAATATTTAATTTCATAAATATTTCAAAAGATAAATATTAAAAGCAAACCTAATTTATAAACTTTATTTTATCATAAAATCCAAATTTTATACATTAGTTTCATATTAAGACCTAAGATTTTATCATAGACAAGGTTTTGGAACCTTATAAATTGGGCAAGACATTATTTCATTTATTCACTTTTTTTGAATTTGATTTATAATTTCATAAGGGAGTTTGAATAAATGATTGCTTTATCAAATAAACATTTGGGAAGTGAATTGATTATAAATTTATTATATTCCAAAGGTTTATCAAGTTTATTAAATTTCATTTACTTTGATTTTTATTAAAGTTTAATTGAAATTTAATACAAAATGCTAGATTCTTTTTATGCTAATTTCATTTAAATTATTTTGAGATATTAAATTGAAGAGAGGAAATAAAATTTGGTATAATTTAACCTAAGATCATAAAATAAATTTTATTTTGTTGAATTGATATCAAAGCATGTTATACATGATAAACTTGAAATCATTTACCTAATTCCAGGCCCCTTGTAAATAGTAGTTCACAAATCCAAGAGTTATTCAAGTACTCATTGATGTATATATATATATATATGAAATATTAGATATAACATAAGAACCTTGGAGATATATAATATTCTTTGCAAGAGAGAATCATAATTCTGAGTTTGTCGGGTGGTTTTGTGACTGGACAAAATCACACCTCAACAAATTGGCACTAGAAGGAGGGCTTGAAAGGTAAATATTTGATTTTCATTTGAAATCATTCAAATCTCAATTTAAAAAAAAAATTACAAATTGAAGGGTGTTATTTAATGCCAAGGTTTAATTGATGCATATCTTTTATCAATTGATTAGTCATTGCATGCTTAGTTGCAAGATATATTTCTTTGACTAATAAGATTGGCATTGAATTTTGTGTTCTTTGAAGTTCACTAATGGCATCACTTTATTCAGTAAAGGAAATGATGGCTTCTTGGATAGGTGATTATTATAGCAGTTTAAACATGCCTATTCATCAAATTCCTGAAGGTGTAGAAGTTTGTTTACCCAAATTTAGGCATGATGTGGATCAAGCCAAGGACCATATTCAAATATACAAGAGTGTGTTACATCATTTGCAACTTATGCAGGGAGATGTTCCTTGCAGATTATTTTCATACCCATTGGATGAGGTTGCACTTAAGTGGTACATACAATTACCTATAAGGTATGCTACTTCTTGGGTTAAACTAGAGAAAGCATTTCTCAAACATTTTGGAAGGTTGGATGATTCAGTTATGATGTTAAATCAATTTTTCTCCATCCGTAAAAATTTAACGAACCCATGATATCATTTAATGATAAATTTCATAGGTTGTATACTGAGGTGGGGATGCATTATATCATTTCAGAAGAAAGAGCTACTCAAATATACATGGGAGCCTTAGATCACGTCACAACCATGTTTTTGGGGAAAGGCCTTAAAATTACATCATTGCCTAGGGCTTACAATGAGGCAGTAACATTTGAACAATAGTTGATATATCAAGGTGTTAATATGGAACAACTATACAGACTTAGACCTAAAACTCATAATCAAATATCACAAATGAGTCAGGTTGAGATTGATAGTTTAGATGTCACAACTACCTTAGATGTTGAGAATGAACATTGTGATGATCAAGTTGATCAAAATGTAGAAACTAATTTAGAGCCATTATTCACAAAGGAGGATTGGGATGATTTTATGAAACAAAATGCAGAAATTGATCCCATTGAAGAAACTCTTGTCTTACCAAAGGATGAATCTAAGGAAGATGAATTCTTTGAAATTGAGGAGGATGAATCTAAAAAATATGAATTTTTTGAAATTAAAGAAAATGAATTTGAAAGTGAATCTGAAGAATATATAGAAGAAATGATAGATTTTCATCATTTGTTTTAGGAGGATAATGAGTGTGATGTTCAAACAGGTAAAGTTAAAGAATTGAATGATCATAGATGTGATTTCATTGAATATTACAAGGGATTACAATAAAATAATACCTCGATGATGATGGTTCAAATGACTAATTCTAAAAGCTTATTGCTTGAGGAAGATGAATTTTTTGAAATTGAATATGAATTCTTTATTGAAAAAAGTGAATCTAAAAATGAATATAAAGATGCTATGAAATAAAATATGGAATGTCACCAAGTGCTTCAGAAATATAATGATTTTGTTATTTGAAATTTCAAAGTTATTGGGAGATAACTTTGAAATTTTTGCCATAAATGAAATGAAGGAAAATATGTTGGATATTCTTAATCAAATTCATGAGCAATCAACTAGTGAATCTAGGGTGCAAATTTTTTATGATCTTCTTATACCAAATGTCCTATATGCTTGTCAATTCTTGAATGATTGTGATTGCTTTAAAAACTTTGAAAGTGACTTGAATTTAAATTTTTTAGAAATAGGTTCTTACTTAAAATATTTTCCATTTCTAAAGAGGAGACTAGTTCTAAATAATGAATCAGAATGTGAAATTTACACCTTTTTGAATAAGCAAAGGATAATCGAAGATCATATATTTTCCCGTAAGGTTAATAAATCAAAACTTAAACATAGAATTTCTTATAAGTTTGAATCAAATCAATGGGGTGTGAAAGGTAAAACGAATGTTGCATGGTTCGATTTAATTTTGTTGGATTTATGTGAAGCTTGGAATGCAAATCACAAGATATATCTTTTAAGGTGTGTCTATCGTGTATGGGATCCAGGAAAATAATGGTATACATTTTGTAGTGTCTTGTATATTATATACATTATTGTAAATAGTTTTTGGATTGTGTGTTTATTATGTTTTTTTATCATGTGATGTGTTAGTATTGTGTTTTGTTGTCATATCTCATATGTTGTTGTTGATCTTAAGGACATATTGACTTTGCCAAAACTTGCTAGAGTTTCATGACATTGATGTGATTCAAATTGATCAATTTTTAAGATGGATGTGTCAGAAGTAAGGTATTTGTGGTTGAGTCCATGGTCATTTGTTGGTGGTGTTTGGTCTTTGATCCTGGATTGAATAGGATGAAGTTACCTAGTTTGAAAACTTGTGAAACCTGGAAAAAAGAAAAGTAAGATATTGGTTTAGGTCCTCATGAATGTGAACTAAGATAAGGCGGATATGAAAAATTGGAATTGTATTGCAAAAGCTCCACATGTAACATGAATACACTTACATACACCTGCATTTTATAACATTTTGTACATCCCCCTCGTGTTCCAAATTTCATATTCCATAGAAATATCATTTATCAAATTTAAAAGTTTTAATTAGTTTTATCAAAAGTCATGTTGCTTTAATCAGGGACACTTTCACAAAGGCATTTTGTATAAAATTGTAAAAGATAAAGCTTCATGTTTACATGCCATATCTTCTGAATTTCTAAATGTTTTTGGTCACTCAACCATTTCTAGTATGGTAGGCAACCACCAAGAAGCATATCAGATTCTCTTAGTATCATTGCACAATATACAATAAAAGGATCTTGAGATAGGGGACTGATGTTGAAATTGTCTGGAACCAAGCACAATTTACACATATTAAAATATTTTGGGTAAAATGGTCAAAACCATCATTAGAAGAAAATATAGGGTGAAAAGGGGTATCCTTGTCAGTCCTATCATGCAACATAGTCCATAAAATTCATTATTACCACAAATATTTAAAAGCTCTAAACAAAATCAGAGTAGTAAGGATAGGGTTAAATTCTCATCATACTTCAGTTGAGAATCCAATTCCCCAAAGTTTTGAGTCTGTTTACATCACATACCATCGACTATTGGATTGTAAGGATTTGTACTACTCACCCGTCATAAGGAAGGGTAGTCAACCTCAAGGTTTAAGAAATCAAAAGCCAAACACATCGTTCACTATTGGATTGTAAGGATTTGTACTACTTGTCCCTTAGACGGATGAGTAATCATCCCCAAGATTTAAGCAATTCTAAAGCCAAAATCATGGACTATGGGGTTAACCTCCACCGGGGCTATAGATGCTTGACTGGCAATGGAGTACGCTCATGCGTGGCGATATATCTCGTTGAAAAGTGAGACCTATGTTCATTTCAAATGGGTAGGCTAGCCTTGTATTTCTTTCATAATAGGTTTAACCATTTTGGTCAAAATGAGGTAATGAACTCACTTGCGCACACACTGGTTCTGGATGATAGTAAGGTCATAACTGAGCTCTTGATCTGGTAAAGGAATTCATAGCACGCACATTGGTCCTAAGAGGGTTAGACCAGTTTTAGTGTGTTTTTTATTGTACTAGAATGTTTGAGTCTCTATAAGACAAGCGGTTCATTTCAATACATTCTTTTAGCTCATGTCATATTATTTTCCATATCATCTTATTGATCATGAAAGGTCATTTTTAGGGCCCTTGATTAAAGTACGATGACAAGCATGGCCAAAGCAAATATTTATATTGAAAATAATCATTAATACATATCACATGATCCCAACCAGTAATACATCACATTATGCTTAAATCATCTATGATTTCAATAATTCATATTTGTATTGGTCTATTCTCATTCTCTGGATGCTTATCAATGCTTGTAATTCTAATATTCATGTTTTGTGTGTTTTCAAAGTTTGATTTTTAGTCAGAAATGTCTAGGGACATTTACCAGCAGAGTCATAAATTTTATGGCATCCTTCACAACGACCCCAAAATTGGGGACCCACCTTAAATTTTGTGATTTCGGGAAAATTTTGTTTATATGATTTTGCTCGCATCAAGGTCTTGGAAAATTTGCTTTCACTTTGGAATTGCTGACATATTTGCATTTTGAAGGTTTGAATGTAGTTGCAATGCTTCAAAACTGAATATTTTGATTATTTGCATATTAATTGCATTATTTCAAATAAAATAATTTGATTAAAATCATTTTCAAAGGTTTAAATGAAATAATTTGATTAAAATCATTTTCAAAGGTTTAAATGATTAATTTTCATTTAAATAATTAAATTTTATTTTAGGGTTAACCCTAAAATTAGTGCAAAATTGAAATGGACATATCTTGAGGTAGAGAACTCCGTTTGATCTCATTCAAAACTTGGTAAAAATATATGGATTTTCTCTTTCTAATGATACCAAACTTGCAAGATTCCATATGTCAATTTCACCAAAAAAATAGCGGGTTAATTTAGCAATATGAGAACTTTGAAATACTTTTGAAAAAAGGAAAGTTACGGGAAAGTAAAGTTTGGTTTTGTTTTAATATTATGATATTGTTTCATTATGCAAGTAATACAAGGGCAAGGGTTTGAAGAAGATCATTATAAAATCCATTCCCGGTGATGAAACGGAATAACTAAAATTTTCAAATTATAAATAAATCATTGAGATTCATGGAAAGGGCCGGACATTTTTATATAGAGAAGGAGAGGAACGATTGGAAAGAAGCAAAGCTACACACTCATTGGAAGAAAATGGAGAAAGTCATTTTGATAACAGTGGAAATTAATTGTAAGATTTTATAAATTGTTTTAAGCATTTTGGATCCATATTTGTGCACATACTGTATTTGGAATTAATAAAATGTTTATTACAATTTTTTTAATAGTTTGTATACCTTAGAATATTGCACCAATTCATTTGATTTCATTGTGTACACACTGGTGAACTTTGGATTGGTTTTATAATTATGTAGATGAAAATCTGATCTGTGTATTTTGTCCGAGACATTAAGTAATTTCTAGATCTAAAATATTTTATTATATTTTTTATTATTTCATTCTAAAAACTATATATTATAACCTAGCATAATTTCATAAAGTAAAACTATATGGTTAGGTTATAAACTAAATTTATTATTCAAATATTACATCAATTAATATTTGAATTAATAAATTTAAGAAGGGATAAATGAATATTCTTTTCCTCACCTTAATTTCATAAGGTTGAGGAACTAGGATTGATATCTCTAAAATTCAATTTGGATTTGATTTTTTAATATAGCTCTATTTATTTCAGAAGTCCAAATTTCAAATCAGAGATCATATTTATTCTTTTGAATATTTAATTTCATAAATATTTTCAAAAGATAAATATTAAAAGCAAACCTAATTTATAAATTTTATTTTATCATAAAATCCAAATTTTATACATTAGTTTCATATTAAGACCTAAGATTTTATCATAGATAAGGTTTTGGAACCTTATAAATTGGGCAAGACATTATTTCATTTATTCACTTCTTTTGGATTTGATTTATAATTTCATAAGGGAGTTTGAATAAATGATTGCTTTATCAAATAAACATTTGGAAAGTGAATTGATTATAAATTTATTATTTTCCAAAGGTTTATCAAGCTTATAAAATTTCATTTACTTTGATTTTTATTAAAGTTAAATTGAAATTTAATACAAAATGCTAGATTCTTTTTATGCTAATTTCATTTAAAGCATTTTGAGACATTAAATTGAAAAGAGGAAATAAAATTTGGTATACTTTAACCTAAGATCATAAAACGAATTTTATTTTGTTGAATTGATATCAAAGCATGTTATACATGATAAACTTGAAATCATTTACCTAATTCCAAGCCCCTTGTAAACAATAGTTCACAAATCCAAGAGTTATTCAAGTACTCATTGATGTATATATATATATATATGAAATGTTAGATATAACATAAGAACCTTGGAGATATATAATATTCTTTGCAAGAGAGAATCATAATTCTGAGTTTGTTAGATGGTTTTGTGACTGGACAAAATCACACCTCAACAAGACCTACTTAATTATGTATAAATAAAGAAGATATTGGAAATGTCTTGTTTTGAATATAAGTAATTAATAAATGATAAGTGAAAATAAAATGATATGTTGGGTTATTATACTCGTAAAAATATAAGTAAGCTTTAGTGGAATAGCTTTAGTGGATTGTGTGTATTGGTGTTCACTTTATGATTGTTTTACCCTATATTCTCCATGATTGTGTGAGAATAAATAGTGGAGAGTATTTATACGCAATAAGGGACTTTGCATGTAAAAAGAGAAGAGAAAAAATCTGCGAAGGAAAATAAAAGGAAAAAAAAAGTTACATCCGAGAAGGAGGATTTTAGGAGTGCAGCTAGTGATGGCTCGGACACAGACAAAAAATAATAGCATATGTCAGTATTGCAGGTTGGTTTTATATACTCTAACATATGCTTGAACGGATTATACGACTTGCTTGTTTTATTAAGTCTAGTAGTTTTAATAAAACCGGATGTGTTTCATGGTTGATGAAATGTGAAATTATAAAAGAACCAAAAAGGAATTACAATTATCTTTTATTTGGTATCCAATTTGGATTTTGACTATTTAGAATATGAAATTATTTGTTTGACAATAGTAAAATGAAATGTGTAAAAGAAATAAAATAATTGTACATGTAGAACTACTTGGTTAACATTCATTTATTTATTTTACTTTTATCTCTAAAGAAGTTGTTTCTAGAAATAAAATATAGAGGAAGAATATTTTATTTTTGTAGAACTAAATATGTTCTAAGAAATTTCCATAATGTATGGTTGCATGTAGAGCAATGGAAATCAAAAAGGGAAAATTATTAATTGTTATGCATTTGAGAAGAGAATGAATGCATTTGTTGACTAAGCAATAGATAGTATATGCATTTAGGTATGCATGACTAAGTCGTATCTGATCCCTATCAAACACTAATCCAAGCTACATTCACTGAGTATAATGGTGAGTAAGTAATGCTTGAGTAAGCATCCAACATGGTACAACTCCAGGTGGTGATGCATAAATGCATGAACCAGTTTGATAGCCTTCTCTATAGTTTGTGGAGCCTATGCGGGATTTAATTTCAGTTTAAATAATTTGGGGCAATGAATTATTGTATAGTCAAAGACTATTATGTTATTACAATAATGATATTTTTAGGAGGGAAACATTCTCCAATGTAGTCCTTATGGATGATTAAACTATATCTTCATGTCTTCCTGGAAAAACTGCTATAGAGTATTTGGTGTAATTTGTGGCAGTCATCAATATAGAACAATATGTATAAGAACATAATTGATGTAATATATTGCCTTTATCATTAAACTGAATTTTTAAAACATTTATATGATGTTTATATGACTTATGCTCATTCAAGGTGAATCAAAGATATGTGGACAATAGGGGTTTACCTACATCATATAATGTTAAATGGAAGTAAGCTACACTGGATTAATTTAAAACTAAAGTTTGTTGGAATGGAGATGTGATACTAAATACATCTAAAAATATTGAATATTATTATTATTAAACATTTTTTGGTGTTAACTATGTATTACAGTCCTTTGAACAAGAAAATTATACTCTTTGAAATAGCATTTTTATTTATAGTCTCCTATTTAAAAAAAAATTACGAACTGTAGACACCTAAAATGCGTCATGCCGAGGGTGACTACTCATATGGACATGCTACAAAACCATATGAAGGATCTTGGATAGACTCCAAGATAGAGTAGTGGTTCTAACCACTCAATTTAGGCATTCTAGCCTAAGCAGTCTGAACCGCAGCCTAGACCTGTGGTCTCCAGTCTAAACCACGGTTGACACCTGCGATCTCCAATATGGACAATAGCTGTGACCTACGATTTGAACTGGAGTTCAGTTAGGCCTTCCATCCGAGCCAAATCGGTTGGAACGGCCAAGAGATCTAGAAGGAGGTATTTGGAGGACGAAAGATTCCAGAGGCTTCCATCCCAACTGTCCTAACCAACCTTCTTGATCTTGGATTCTCCATGAAGCCACCCCTAGCCCTAGGGGTATGCTATAAGTACCCAATTTTTCAATGGGGGACTGAAGAGAGATAATTTGCATAGCGAAGCATTGTCAAATTATCAAGCAAACTAATTGATCAAGAGAGCAGAGAAGCCCTATCAAATTGCATAATGACCTTGTGCATTTGAGAGCCCCTTTTCTATCCATTCAATGATCAATTAGCCATGGATGCCCTAGGTGCCTAGGAGGATCAAGAAATGCAAATCCGAGTGAATGAAGGCCCTTCATAGTGATTTGACCACCAAATATGTCATAGGATGACAAAGGTGACCCTTGAACATCAATTCGGACAAGGAGGTCAAGCCCATTGCCCCTAATTCTGAGGGTAAACACATCAGAGGTCAAACCATGGCTATCAGTCATGATTTACAGTGCAGACCGCCCCTCACAACTGTCGTTTGCAATAGGTTAGAGATCACCTTACTCAGTTTGCTTTTTACTACATAGGTTAGTCATATTAGTTCTTTCATAGGTTAAATTGCATTTTTAGAGAAACTTTGACCGTAGGAATTAGGCATTTTATGCGTTGTAGTGGGTAGAAGTATATTGGATATTTTTGATGCTTTATTGCTTTCAATTCAACATTTGTTCAATGCATCATGTTTTTATTCATGTTTTGTATATTGTAGTGTAATTCTTGATACAATTAGAATAGCGTAGAACCTTTCTTTATGCTTTCTTGTTTCATTAGTTTGATGGCATTTACATGTATAATCCTTTTAAAGGGCCTCATCACGAGAGGCTATCAATCTATATAATCATGCATTGTTGTTTCTTGTTCATAGGGAGACAGGTGCAGAAAGGAGCCTATATCATAATCCTTCCACATCACGGAGAAGGGGGTTAGCTCTACCCCAAGGCAGTTTGTGAGTAGTCACCGGAGCAAATCTACAAGCGCGCCTACCCTGTTGAGGGCGTTGGCTATTGTAAACATTTGTATCATATTTGGAGTGACCCCAAGGGGGGCATTTTTGTAACCCGAGATCCTTTGAAATATCAATACAAGAATACTTTGCATTAGTTGGCGTTATTCGTTCGATTTGTGCATTTTTGTGTGGATCTTTGTGTTTTCGATGGTATAGATTAGTACACCAGCTGGGCGCGCACTCCGTGGTTGCGTCAGATGGTGATCACGGTGGGACCCCACAATTTTAGCCTTGAATTCTAACTATTCTTGGCTTTTTTTGTCCACAGGTGCTAACCACAACTTTTAGCTACGGTTATTTTTTGGCCCATGGTTGTAACCTGCGGTCTCCACTGTAGCCCACAGGTCGGACCTGCGGTTCACAGAGGAAGAAGCAGACAACAAAGAAATCAGTGGGCAACAGAGCAGGAGCTGAGGTAGGTCCTAATTTCACCTTTTGTATTCAACTTTCTACTCTGTATCTTTCCAGAGATCATCGAATCGCTGCAAATTAGGAACAAAAATATAAGGGGTCAATGAATAAGTCCTAATTTGCATTTGATTTCCATTCAGTGGAAAGGCATTGTTGGGAATAGTGGACCTCTGAGTGTAGTCTGCCCCTAAATACAACGACCTTGATAAATATTGTGTGTCATTTGCATGCTTGAGGTCCAATCAGCGACCATGTCATTATAATTGCATCGTCAAAATATCATGTAGGACATTAGCATGCATTATTTTTGAATGTGAAACGTTCCTTTTTCTTTTCATATACATCATGTAGGAATGGTCATTGTGCTTTGTGATGCATTTGTCATTTTTAAAATAAAAGGAACCACACACATCATGTCATTTGGCATTGGGCTGTCACATCCAACCCGCTTGATTGAGACCAACAGTGGATGTTATTACCACTTGGTTGGCTCATTTGAAATTGTACTATCAGGACCCGCTCGTTGCCAAGGCCGACCCAAGAACTATCCTATCCATGCAAAATAGCACACACTCTTCCTCGGAAGGGTGTATCATTGCGTACGATGTGTTGGGTGAGGGTTGGTAGTACCTATGCTACTTCGTTGAGTATGGATGTCATTACCATATTTGTCTTGTGCGAGTATATAGGTGAAAGCCAATTTAACTGAGTTTAAAATCCAACAATATTTCAAGACATGCAAGAGTTTCTAACACTGATACAACACACCTAAAAACAACATCAAACAGTTTAGGGCTCACAATCAAACATTTAAAAGAGATAATCACCATTTGTTTACATTATCTGCATAATAAAATACATCTAGACATCAAGAACACAAATTGTGAACACACGGGGTGATCGGCAAAGGTCTAGGACCGATGCCCATGATCAACCCCCAACTGGTTCATAGCAGCATGTGTCGAGTCCTCATACACATGAGCGAATCGAATGATGTTCGACTAGCATTAGAGGCGACAACTCGACACGGGGAGATCCCATTGAGCAGACCCCCGATAGAGGAGCTTCAGTACACTCCTCTAGGCATAGGAATGAGCGTGGAGCTTCTCAACATGAGGATGCTCTACCCCAAAGCCATTATCGAGACTGCACTGCACGCGCATCCACAGGATCGGCCAAGGAATATGTGGTGCAGGGGACCAAGTTGGTTCCCATACGTACTAGGTCCACAGGAGGTTCTAACCCTCCACCATTAGAGTATAGATGAGTCAGAGATCCACCCATTCAGGGGCAAGAGGACAGGCTCATTTCTGAGCATAGGTCCACCCATACTCCCGTGCGTGGCTCACCATGCAAGATCACCATTGATATATCAAAGGTGGGAGCTAATGGAACACCACCGCATGAGCGATGGAGGTCTAGATAGCTAGATGGTCTAGGTAGTGTTCTTGAGTAGCTAGGCTGCAAGCCTACAGCTCCGCCCACTCATGCTTTGAGTGAGCGTAGCGAGAGTTGTATCAAGATCACTAGAGAGCATGGAGAGGCTTCTAAGCGCCCTCATGTCACATGTCCACCATCCACACATCTGTCTGATGGGTACAGAACCCATAAGGTAGCTCACACAAAGCACGCACATCGAAGGCCTCCTACGATCGACCAGATTGACAGATCACACAGACTAGTGTCCAAGCAAAGACATCAGCTACTCCAAGATCAATTGGATGATGCTCGCCTAGAGAGGCAACATATTGAAGATGAAAATATTCAAGCGCAAAGGCTCTTACGGTAGAGATTATATGAGCAGTGCATGCATGAAGAGCGTATTCTAGCTTAGAAGGAGCGCATAGAGTAGGAGGATCGACTAGCCAGGGCTGGCCTATACCCTCCTAAGGACCATAGAGAGTGTGTGCATAGAAGGGTTGTGTCCCTAGTTGATATGCATGAGGAGCGAAGAGATGCTCGTACTCATGCCAGTGCCCAACAGAGGGAGCGACTGCCATCACTCAATGATCTTAGACAGAGGCAACATGAGCACATAGATGCAGATAGATATGATCAGGGCTACCCTAAGAGTTCTCGGGTTGAGGAGGAGGAAGAGCCATGTCCTCCACCTCCCCCAAAGAAGGCATTACCTCCTAGACCACCTCCATGGCAGCTTAGGGAGGAGGACTTTCTGTCTTCTAAGGCGTACAAGGTTTTGGCCGATAAGGTCAAAGCAATAGAGAGGCAAGGCATGGCTATGCAAAAGTCGACACTGAGGAAGATACACAATGAACCTCTAGACCCCTCGGTGCCTACACCTCCATATCTTGAGCATTTTGATATGCCCCAGTTGGAAAAATTCAAGGGTGATGAGGATGCACAAGAGCATGTTACGAGTTTTTTGGATGTGTGTTTCCAGATAGAGAGTCAGGATGCCTTGTTGTTGTGCACTTTCATTACGACACTTTTTGACCCGGCCTAAGAGTGGTTCAACCAACTAAAGAAACATAGTATTACTAGTTTTGAATAGTTGGCCGATGCATTTCTTGAATGCTATTCATTTGGCGTCAAGAAACAAGCCAACCTTTCCGATTTGGCTGTGCTAGCTCAGCATGACGACGAGCCCATCGAGCAATACGAAAAGAGATGGCATAGAATAATGGAAAATATGCCATTCCCTATTCCTATAGCTGAACTGACCCAAATGTTTACAAAGAGTTGTGCCAAGCACATCTCACTATTGTTGCAGCTGTAGCAGTACCCTACATTTGAGGAAGTCATGGCGTAAGCCAGGGTGATCGAGGACATCAAGTTACAAGAAGGTAACTTGAAGCTCAAAACCAGGAAAGAGGGGTTTAAAAAGAGTACTACAAAACAACAGGGCAAGCAGGCCCACGTGAATCAAGTAGTGCTAAATCTCGGAGGAGAAGACAAGGGATAGCAGAAGCCTAATTATCAAGCTCAACCTCCTCCTACGCATTATGAGACATGCAAAAACAACTATAAGGGCAAAAACAAAGAAGAGCGCCCACCTCACCAGTTCACACCCTTGACGGAATTGATGACTTTGATTTTTCATCAACTGTGCGAGGCCAAGGCCATACGATTTCTTGAGGTCAAATTAGTAGATCCGAATGTGCCAAAATCAAAGTGGCATCAAGATGATCTATTCTGCATATTCCATAGAGTAAAAGGCCATGACATCAAGACATGTTGGTCCTTCAAACACATCATGCAGAACATGATAGAAAAAGGAGAGTTGGTAGTACCAAGCAACCCACGACATCTGACAATAGAAACATGGGGATTTTCAAGAATTCGCTACCTAATCACGAGGTGCCTCGTAACAATGTCGACCAGGTCAATCAAGTGCAAATCGAACCACCTACCCAGGGGTTCGTAGGCATGGTCAATATTGTTACTAGACATAGGAGGTATGACCAACCGAATCGACCTCATGCTCCCATTAGAATACAAGCTACATCGGATCAATGACCAGCTCAGAACATGCTAGGCCCACCAACTAGACCGATGGTGACCATAAGGAGCAAGTTGGTTCAGAACCTACAGACAGCTCCTGCGAAGTTGTCAATATATGAGCTTATTCAGCAGTCCCCTAGACACAGGGAGACTCTTATGGACATTTTGAGGTCCATTGAGGTACAGTCCCAAGATGCCCATGCATTTACAAATTTTGTGGGACATGTACAACAATGTCAAGAACCCACGATACAATTTTATGATCATGAAGTGAAGATGGTTCCTACTATTACGGTTGACCTGCCACTGCATATTATCGCATGTGTTAACCACATGCCTTTCAAAAGGGTCTTGATCGACACTGGGTCCTCGATCAATATAATCACAACCAAGGCACTGAGCCACCTCAAGCTACCCAAGTCACACATTGTGCCTACCACCTTTACGTTGAGGGCATTTAATGATGCGCTATGCTCGACGGTTGGTACAATTGTTCTACCTATTTAGGTGGGACTCAAGACCATCTCTGTGATGTGTCATGTGATAGAGGGTGCCATGCAGTACAACATTCTGCTCGGGAGGCCTTGGATTCATGAAATGTGTTGCATCCCCTCTATCTTGCATCAGTGTGTGAAATACATTCATGAGGGACAAGTGCACGTAGTGTCCTCGGACGAAGAACCATTCAAGTTCATGAACCTAGTAGATTTTCTTGGGGGTTTTGTACTCCCATCGATGCACTTGGATATTTGACCTGTCTCATTAGTTAAGATTCCAATAGGTAAACCAGTAGCCCGTGCTCAACCATCGACATCTGTGTCACACAGATCTGAGCACACAACTACAACTTCTCTAAAGCCGACTGCATCGGCGATGCACCGGCAAGTCAAGAAGCTAAAGGTGAAATTGGGTGAGAAAGTGGAAAATCATGTGCCCAGATCAGTCACCAATGAGACTCCCACTCCCATGGATGTGGAAGAACCTCAAGATAAAGTTGAGGAGGCACCTCAGCCTGCTTCACCTGCATCTTCAATAGGGTCATCTGCACCGTAGGTGACCGTTCATCTGGCCAACATAGGATTGGGTGAGTATCTTGTGCAAAATGTTACTTTCGGACCTATCCTAAAAACTATTGCAAGAGATGGGCCGACCGCACGCCCATCAATTTTTGATTGGATCCGTAGTGCCATTGGGTGAGCCACCCAACCAAAAAAACTTCGTCTACGTAGGGTTGGATCAAGCACCCACTAGAATGTCCATAGATGAGGATGATGACGAGCCATTCACTATGAATGTGTGCTATCTGTCCAACCCGAAATATGCCATGCGCATTTTTGAGTCATATCATTGGCATGGGCGTGACCTTGGTATTTTCGAACAAGGACGGAGAACTCCGCTCGAACCTCATTATCAGTTGGCTACTGATAGGTTCGGGTTAGGGTTACAAGTACAAGGTCATGATGATTTGCTTGCTGCATCCTTAGATCACATGTACTTGAGTCTAGGGGATGATGTGGATTTTAATCCATATCACCCTGATCCTTCCAGCTATTGGAGGACTCGCCAGACGGTATCGTTTGTTACCATAGGGCTGCCTGATTCATACCATGATGGGCCCTTAGAGGACAACCCTAGAGACAACCTGGGTAACCAAATTCATGGTGCTACCAATGACACTGGTATGCAGGGGCATGACCCCCATGCTATAGGAGATCTCAAATCAGGAGATCTCTACGATGATGATGGAGAGGAGTCCACCTCCGAAATGAGCAGACCTAGTTATGATGCAGATGATGAGTCCTCAAACGATGATCAATCTGAGGAGGAAATCAGGCCGACCTTTCTAGGTCCGACGTTTATACGCCATCTACTGCCTATGGAACAAGTGGAAGAGACAAACGAGTGCTTCATAATCGATAGTGATTATAAATATGAAATAGAGGAGGCTTACTTAAAGCCTCACCCAACTGATCTCCCACTGTGCATAGACACAATAGAGTGGCCCATCCATGGTAGTGACCACAGTGATGTAGATGAGAGGATCGATTCTAGGCTCGTGTATCCACAATATCTATTGCCTAGGGAATTGAAGCATGTTATGGAGGAAGTCCTTCCCAACACTGAGCGCTCTGAGGAAGGAGTAGCACCAATTTACGTGGCAGTATCATATATACGATCATTCTATCAGATTTATCTGGATAGTGATGATAGCGATCGCAGGATCAGATACATGGGACCACATCTGCCTAATCCCTCCTTAGAAGAGGAGGGAAGTGACGGATTGTATTTGAACAACGATGATGAGGACTCGATGGAGATGGCCTATCTGGGACTTCACCACTTATGCAATAGGCCTCCACCTAGAGGTCCCCCACCTATTACAGCTACAGGTTTACATCGAGAGATCAATCTCCATCGCAGCCTGAGGGAAAGAAGAGAGCTCGAAGAGAGGTATTAGGAACTCTTTCTCGATCCGCCTATGTACATGGAGCTCCTTGAGCCGAGAGATCCCATTCTGTAGCCAGTGCATCGGGATGATCTAGTTATACGGGCATCCCATAGAGAGGATCCGTTTGTGCCTGTACCATCCGAACCAGATCTTGGGTATGGAAGCTACGCTTCAGAGATAGAGTTCTATCCATGTGGTTTCGGAGATCAATTCCATTCCATCAATATGGTCTCCATCAATTTGACCACTCCACTCCACAATCTAGCAGATCCGTCCAAACCGTTGCATCTGAACATGGATGCTATCGATTGGGATCGCATTGACTCACCAATCCAACCTGAAGATTTCTTCCCAAATGAAGAAATGCTGCAACCATTTCATTTCGCACCAGGCTATGCACTCATGATGTTTGTCATGTCGAGAATGCTTCCCAAGAGGAACATGTGAACCCGGCTGATGACATCCATCTGATTCCTACGCCTCACCAGCTTGAGGAGGGATCACATATGTTAGTAGAGAAAACCTTCGATGTGGATATCAGTAAAGATCCCACCAATCCAAAGAAGGTTAGATTTGGAGAGAGTCTCACTCCGGATGAGCGTGATAGCATCATCCCTCTACTGAAAGAGAGACCTGATCTCTTTGCTTGGACTTACAAAGACATGTTGGGTCTAGATCCAAAATTGGTTACTCATAACCTTTTGCTAGATCTGTCGAAGAAGCCAGTCAAGCAAAAACTCAGAAAGATGCATCCAACAGTAGCCTTAATGGTAAAAGACGAGTTGCAAAAGCTGTTGGATGTAGAGTTCATCATCTCCATCGACTATCCAGAGTGGGTCTCCAATATGGTGCCCGTAGGAAAGCCAGATGGAAGGGTCCGTATTTGTACAGATTTTAGAGATCTCAACAAGGCAACACCCAAAGATTCATTTTTGTTGCCAAATATCGATGCTTTGGTAGATGCCACTGCAGGTCACGAAATGCTCTCCCTTATGGACGATTTTTCTGGATATAACCAGATTCAGATTAAACCCGAAGATCAGCATAAAACCATGTTCATAACGCCATGGGGGACATTTTGCTACAAAGTTATGCCATTCGGTCTTAAAAATGCTGGTGCCACATATCAGTGGGCTATGACATATATTTTTCATGACTACATGCATAAAATCTTAGAATATTATATCGATGACTTACTAGCTAAGTCGTTGCTATGAGCAGAGCATGCAGAGGTCTTAAGGAAGGTCTTCGATCGCCTGATAGAGCACAATGTCAGGCTGAATCCTAAGAAGTGCGTATTTGGCGTAACTTCAGGTAAACTCTTGGGATTCATCATTTCTAAGCGAGGCATCGAAGTAGACCCAACAAAGGTCATGGCTATTCTAGAGATGCGTCCTCCCACTAATATCAGAGAACTAAGAAGCCTTCAGGGCAAAGTAGCATCCATAAAGTGATTCATCGCTCAATTATCGGATAAGTGTCGACCCATGAATCGACTGCTACACAAAGGGGTCCCATTTTATTGGGACAAGGACTGCCAAGTAGCCTTTGCTGAGATTAAGCAATACCTGGCAACGTCGCCAGTACTAGCTCCACCAAGGTCGGATGAGCCTTTTCTACTATATATATCGGCAACCAACTTTGCATTAGGGACCATGTTAGCCCAAAAGAATGTGCAAGGCAAAGAGCAAGCCGTATATTACATCAGTCGCACCTTGGTGAGTTATGAGTCAGGATATGCATATGTTGAAAAACTTTGTTTAGCAATAGTGTTCGCTACCAAGAAATTGCGGCATTACATGCTAAGTCATACAACATATGTTATATCGAAACAGAATCCTTTGCAGTACATGATGAGCAAGACATATCATAACACACGTACTGCAAAGTGGATCATGCTATTGACAGAATTCGATTTGCAATTCATCAGCCAAAATTCCATCAAGGGACAAGTCATAGCTGATCAACTGGCTGAGGCACCACTGTCCAACAGTAGGCCTCTAACCATTGAGCTTCCAGATGATGCGGTCTTCATAATATCTGAAGCTCTCAAACCCGAGGAACCAGAGAATAATGCTGATATGACATTGTTCTTCGATGGTTCGAAGTGTGAGCAAGGGGGTGGTGCAGGAATAGTGTTTTTCATGCCACAAGGAGCTCCAATGCCCTTGTCATTCAAGTTAGACTTTTCATGCACCAACAATAATGTTGAATACGAAGCCCTACTTTTGGGCCTCCACATAGCCATCGCCATGGGTATTAAAATACTGAACATTTTTGGTGATTCTCTGCTCATAGTTAACCAAGTTAAGGGGCTCTTTCAGTGTCGATGTCCCATGCTGAAAGCCTACAAAGATCTTGTTGCCACTTATCTAGCTAAACTTGAATGGTATGACATCGAGGCAATCCCTCGTTCATCAAATAGGTTCATAGACACCATGGCATCTTTGGGGTCCTTGATCCCTCAGAATCCATCTATCGAGTTTACTACCATCCATGTTAGAATGCTCTCGCACCCAACAGTGGAGCATGCAACCTTTAATAACAAAGAGTCAGTCAACATGATTGTTGTGGAACCAACAACTGATTGGTTTTGTAGAGCAGAAGACTTTCTTAAGCAGGCACCCTAGGAGTCATTGACTTCTCAGAGTCCTACGGGGAGTGGTACTACCATTCACCACAAGGTTGCTTCCCAGTCTGCATTTGCAAAGCTAAATATACAGGGGGAGCAGGTCATCTTAGCAGTCGAAGCTGAGGCTTGTCAAAGTTGGATGTTGCAAATCCAAGACTTCCTAAAACTTGGTATGATTCCAGAAGGATTGTCGCATGCTGCAAGATGCACATTTAAACAGAAAGTGACTAAGTATGTCTTGATAGGAGATATTTTGTACCGGTGTAGTTACGAAGGAGTCCTCCTTCGATGTCTTGAGCCCCAAGAGTCATCTTGGGCAATTTTAGAAGCTCACGATGGTACGTGTGGTGGCCATTTCAGTGGCATGGCTATCATCAAATGCATCCTTCGCATGGGTTATTATTGGCCCACTATGGAGAAGGATTGCAATGTGTATGTCAAGAAATGCGTTAAATGTCAACATCATGCTAATCTTACGCACTTGCCATCACAGGCCTTACAACCCATTCAAGCGGCTTGGCCATTTGCTCAGTGGGGACTAGATCTGATTGGCAAGATTTCCCCTCCATCGTCAAGCCGACATACATTCATTATCATGGCTACTGAGTATTTTACAAAGTGGGTGGAAGCCATTCCCCTTACAACTGACCACTAGAGCTCGCATCACAGAATTTATTCTCGAGCATATCATATGTCATTTTGGGATACCATCCAAAATAATTTTGGATAATGGAACTTCTTTTAAGAACAAAACTATGTGGGCTTTAACGTCTAAATACCGCATTCAACACAGTTTTGCAACTCCATATTATCCGCAAGCAAACGGGCAAGTTGAGGCCTCAAACAAGACTGTGGTAGCCATCTTGAAAAAGATAGTGCAAGAACACCACAAGGATTGGCATATATAGATGCCCCTTGCACTATGGGCTTACAGGACTAGCATTCGGATGCCCATTGGGGCAACGCCATTTTCACTAGTATATGGCATTGAGGCCATTATGCCCTTAGAGTTGGAAATTCCAATGCTGTGCGTCGCATTGAAAGAGTTCATCGATGATGACACCACGCGGTAAGCTCACCTCGATCAATTGATGTTGCTTGATGAACATCGCGTGAATGCCCTCGAGCATCTCCATGTTTATCAAGAGCGATTAAAATGAGCTTACAATATCAAAGTCCACCAGAGAGACTTTGAAGTTGGAGATCTTGTGCTAAAAGAGAACCAACAGAACTCGAATTTTCCGCCTGACATGCGAGACAAATTCATGGCTAACTAGCTAGGGCCTTACATCATATCTAAAAATATTGGTCTAGGTACCTATCGCCTAACATCGCTAGAGGGTGTGGACGAGCTTGAGCCTCTCAATATCATCCATATTAAGGTGTTCTATGCTTGAGAGTGTAGTAAAGGCACCAAAGGCATCTATAAGCCCTTTGGTCAACCCAAAAGCCCAGAGAGGTTTTGTCTAAACCACTCGGTCACCCCAAAAGGCCCCAAGCTATCTGATTAAGAAGCTTGGTCAAGAAAAGGCACCAAGGATTCCCAAAAATTGCTTGGTCAACCCAAAGGCTCCGAGAGTTCCTATAACTTCTCGGTCATCCCAAAAGGCTCCATGCCCTCTTGTTGAGAGTTTGGTCAACTAAAAGGTTCCAAAGGCGGTTGTAAAACCTTTGGTCAAGTCAAAAGGCTCCAAGGATTTCTAAAAATTGCTTGGTCAACCCTAAAAAGCTCCAAGGACATGTACTCATCGTTTGGTCAAATATGAAAGCTCAAAAACCTATAAAAATCAAGAAAAATATATAAAAGTCCAAAAAAATTGATAAAGCCTAAAATCCAAAAACATTTGCATTTGCATTTTCATCTGCATTCACACATGCATTCACATCATCATATTGCATTTAGGCATTTTTCATCCGTTGCATTTCACAGTAGAGTGTAGTGCATTTATCAAAGTTTTACAATTAGTCACACATTTGTATGACAATCATGCACCCTTGCATTTATCATAATTCATTGCATTCGTACACGATACCTGTTGTGGAGACCTATGTGTATTAAGTTTTCTTGTCACTCAGCCATACCTAGTGGGTTCTTCAGATATTGTAGAAAGCTTGCTTTGCTATTATAGACAAGGTCATTAGTTGGGATAGTGCCTCGACATATCAGAATCCCATCACTAAGCAAAACAATATAAAATCCTGCTAAGACGAGAGAGGATGAAAGTCGCGAAAGCAGTCTTAGGTCTCTAGAGAGATGGGTCTCACGACCTGCTTATCTTGCAAATAGTCGGTCTAGAAAGGTGTACTTTGGCAAAAGGACAAGAATTTCCCCTATAAATCCCAAAGTCACAAAAGTTAAATCCCAAGTTACAAAGTGCAAAAAAAATATATACAAATTTCAAGTTCAAAATGTAAAGTGACATAGTGAATCAAAAGCACTATAAAAATCCCTTGCTCAAAGAAAGCGGTAACATGTGGACTAACAATGATTTTTATCACTACATCTGAGCAAGTAAGAAGGGTGAGAACTTGAATCCCTAGATTGTACACCTTTTGAAAGCCATAGAGTGATCCCCGATCGCAGCAATGGGTTGGAAGAGTCCCGCCTGCAATCGGAGGGGTAGTTCTATTGGGTGATCCCCAAACGTAGCAATGGGTTGAAAGAGTCTCGCCTGCATTTGGAGGGGTAGCCCTGATCAATTTGCAAGATGAGCTAGCTCTAGGTACTTAGGATTGTCTAGTTGTATAAGTCTAATCAAAGCTGAAACAAGGATGATACAATCGTATGAGGAACCCTATCTCACATATGGGTTGAAAGAGTCTCGACTGACATACGGGGTATGCTTACGATCTATCTAAAAATACTCACATGCACACACAGGGATTATGAATAGTTGGGTCTATCACGGCAAAAGCCTTGTCCAATATAAGCCTGGTATAGTTAGTATGTGATTTTTGGAGAGGTCTACTAGGGTGTTTGAGTCTCAAGGAAAAACCCAAAAAGTGCTCCAATAGCAACAAAATACCAAATCTCATCAGAATGCAGAAATACGAGTCATTCATTAATCAAAATGCACTTTACAATGTACAATCAAATATATAAGATAGATACCACATGAAGATCAGAAATGATGTTTAGACGACCACTGACTATATAGTACGAAATGACATAATCATTCATTAAGCATTTTACCAATCCATTTCACTGCATTTCATATATGGGTGATTAATTGATTAAGTTCTTGTAATGAGAATTATCAATTATTTTGCATGATTGTTATACATTCTGTGGTGTCATATTTTAAAAATTGATATACACAGTTTACATTCATTCCTTATGTTCTAAGTGATTAAAGCATACAGGTTCATTTCCATTAGATTATGATTATGTACATAATGCATTACCATACATTGCATAGCATATCATAAACTGCATAAAATATACGCATGCCCACAAAGCAAAAATAAATATGCGTTAAAAAAATAAACATCGCATCCATCTACATACATCATATGTCGCACATCTAATCATCTAGATCACTGCATATCATCATCATAAAAAAGAATAGCTATCTAGTGCATGACATCCATACATTGCATCATATAAACATAGCATTTAAATACGCATTGCATCCATGTGCATCAAATAAACATAAAATCAAAAATTAATAAACACACACTTACACATAATGAGCCATGAAAGATCATATCATATATATGTGTCCAAATGAGTACATAGGGAGTACAAAATTCCCGTAGGCTACAACTATGTAGGTCCTCGACCTTACACACAAAATGATACATCAAACTATAGTAGGCAGATGCTAATAAATAGATCTAGGCTGCTCCCCCTGTACTGGAGCTCTCGTCGCCTCCCTCTGCACTATGCTCTGGAGCCTGCTCTCCTAGCTGACCTGGCACCTATGGTGGATCCTACTGTGGATCCTACCTGCCTCCAAACCCTAACGCACCCAGCACATGGGAAACTGGTAGCTGTAGTAGGCTAGTCCTCTGGCTGGAGGTCCCTGATGTCTACCCTAGATCTCTAGCCCTAGCCTACGACCTCGTTGTGTGCATGCTAGAGGACCTATGCATCCTCTCAGTCCTATGAGTCCTATGACTCGAGCTAGCTATGGACTACCCTAAAGTCCTAGATCTGGTACACTATGACTCTATGGTAAAAGGATCCTCAAGAATCGGTAGCCCCTGCATCTCTATATAGCCGACCAACTGATCAACGTGGGCAAGTCGAGCTACATGCATCTCATTGGTCCTCATGACCATACCATGCAGTCGCATCACCTCAGTAGTCAGATCCTATGTAGCTAGTGTACCTAGCTAGTACCATAGGAGGCCCCATAATAGCCTAAGGAGGCCCCATAGTAGCTCCCCTCACTGCTCGAGTGAGATCCCGCTCTACCTCTACTAAAGTTCATTGTACCTATGCCAACTCCAGGGTAGTCTGTAGTCTCTACACATGGGCCTCTACGTCAGTAGCTCGAGTCATGAGCTCCCGTATCTGGCCCTATGCCTCAGTTAGGCACCGCTCCCTATCAGCCACCTTCACCTCTAGAGTGGTGATGGTAGTATCTCGCTCCCGCTACTACATATGGAATCGCCCAATCTGACTCTACAAGTCAGCAACCTGTGCTAGCAGCTGTCCCTCTATGCTGTCAGGAGGGACCTCACCCTCCTCTAGAGCATCCTCCTCAGGGTCGATCTTTGGTAGGTCCTCAGTGGTGGCCTCTACACCCCAACCACCCTCAGTATGCTGGCGCACCCTACGCCCCTCAGGATCTACCTCTACCTCTACCTCTATTGGCTCTCGACCCAGAGGCTCGGTATCATGCCATCTAAATAGAGACCACCACCCATCATAGTCGAGCGTGGTCCCAATAGTCTCAACTCTCGACTCTTAGAAGTCATCAAGTGCATCCCCTAGTGGTGGAGGAACTATCAATGGGAGATCCCTCTCCAAAGCCAATCATCTATACCTAAGGGGCATATCTGGTAGGTCCTACACCATGCCAAACTATCATAGGATGCGAGAGAAAAAATGGTACTCTCTCACATCTGGCTTATGCCAGATGAGCCATCTATCTCGATGGGCCCATCACAGCCACTCATCCACCTTCGGCCATACAGGACAATCCATGTAGGGGTGCCAGATGATGTCCCCCAACCCAAGTGCCACAAAATTGATGATATAATGTTGTGTATCCCCAGCATGAGCCCTACTATGGACACCCTCCTCAGCACGAGGCCAGCAGGTGGCATAGCACTGATGAGCAGCATCTAGGGTAGTGATGCATAGAGGTAGGTCAATAGGATGCTCGATCCGGATATGCTACCACCCCCAGATCTATAGCAAAAGGCTATAGCTGATGCCCTTATGGCTCCGCTCCATGATATGGTACAACTCCTGATAGAGCTGGCATAGTAAAGTGCTCCCCCAGGCTAGCAGTAGTGGCTCCTCCATCGAGCTCTGAAGCACCCTCCAAGCAAGGGCTAGCATGTTCCAAGGAATCCTCATGCTCGAGGAGTCTGGAAGGACAATCTGAATGATGAGGTGCATGAACAGGGCCTCTCGAGCAGAGAAGACATCATCTCGATACCAGTCCCTGATGTGCACCCCTCCATGGTCTACATCATCCTATGCATCGACGCTCTGATCATCGAAGATGGTAGAAAAAATGACATCCTTTATCATGTAGGCAGAGGAAACGATAGCCTCACCATCGATAGGGATCCTGAAGATCCTGTAGACGTCCTCCAGTGTGATGGTCATCTCACCAGGAGGTAGGTGAAATGTGTTGGTCCATGCATTCCAGCATTGGGCCAATGTAGTAATATAGGCCTGATCTACCCTAATGGTGGGTAGATCCATGACATAACCGAACCCGACGGCTCGAAACCATGCTCGGTCATCATCCGATAAGGCCTCGTGGAGAGTCTTCATCAAGTCAGGCTCCCACGCTCTAGACGTTAACTTTTAAAAAGCAAAAAAAACATACTGTAAGCTAAATCTAGCTAAGCAGTGCTAAAAAAAAAAAAAAAACAACAAAAAACACAAGCAATTGCAGCCTACAACTACAACTTGCGGTCCCCAATTTGCAAATTGGGAACCATAGCTACAAATTACGGTCCCCAATTTGCAAATTGGGAACCACAACTGCAACTTGCGGTCCCCAATTTGCAAATTGGGGGCCATAGCTAAAACCTGTGGTTCCCATTTTGCCAACTGGGAACCGTAGCTACCAGCTATGGTTTAGGAGTGGCACCCATTTAGGGTACCCTCCTAGACCACTCATGCATAAAATTAAATTCTAATCTAGCCTAAACTAGTGGGGTTCATTATCGGCAGTTTAATGAGGTTCAATTTTTGCATTTATTAAGTGTGGTTTATTTTATTGATATGGAGTGCGAGGTCTCGGTTTCGAGTTACCTTGCCCGCACCCTACCCCCGGCTAGTCGATGGCTGATCAGGATCCGCCATCAGGGAAGAATGAGTGTACAAGTTGTTGAGTTTGACAGCGTTCCGTATCAGGGAATGTCTTCTCTCTCTCAGAACTCTCAAATTGCTCAAGGTTGTAGGAAAATAATGAAAAATTGCAAATCAACTTTCAATTTATAGGTTCTCCTAGTCTCTACGGACCGCAACTGACACCCGCGGTCCACAAACTAGGGCTTTTCGCCCGTAGGTCTGACCTGCGGTCCCCAAAATTTGGTAGTGGAAATCGTCGGCCATACCCGCGGTCCGTAATTAGTAATAAATGCGCTAAAAACCCACCGTGGGAAGGTCTGAAAAGGTAAATTAATGACTCCCGGTGGATAAAAATCAAAATAAATGATCAAAATTGCAAATTTGGTGACATTAAAAGCACCAGGATCAATCCAATAAATACAAAATTCAACACAAAAAAAAAATCAAACAAATGAAAAACCAAATGCGCCTCGTATTCAGTGATTTATCCTATAAACTTGGCGGTTGCAGCGACTTGCGATCCATGCAATCCGGCAAGATGAGTAGATCACAATAAGGACATTTGGGGTAAAATTGTCATTTCTTTTATGACATTTTTTAGCAAATCATCGACAATATGATTCAACACAAGTCTTCTTGAATTTGTATTATCTTGACTCTCTAAGATGACTATCATAGCCTGACTGCTCCATGGGAGAGAGATATGCAAATACTACTAAGCATTGCAATCATAAGCTGAACTAGGCCTAGCCAAGGCATTAAACATCTCAAATCTAAAGTTGTTCAGGATCATTCATTATGGTCAAGCGATTTCGTCGCTTCAGACATTGTCATTACCCTCATCGACTCGTCGCTTGAGGGGGTAGTCATAATTTCATGTCATAATCAAAATCAACAGAAGATCCCGGAGATCGTAGATCCCTTGATCTTGTCAAAATTGTGTTCGTCCTTGTGAATCATTGCTAACAACTATCATAAGCTTCCCCCTCTACTTGGGGCAAATAGCAAATATGAAATTTTGTTTGTAGCTCTCATCCATCGGTTATATAGGCCTAACTCCTATTGTAGCACCAAAGCTACCCGAATGTCTGATGATGAGTGCAGACTTTTCAAATGTAAGCCTTCCCACGTTGGAAGCAATGATTCCAGGATGCGCGTCCTTTTGCTGGACCTGGGGCATCTAATGTTGATCAGACTAATGATCATCATAGAACCTTCGACATCATTTTAGGAGGTCTATTTTTCTCAGCATTGTTCAATCTCACAACGCATCTCAAAAGGGGCATCTGTAGACACCTAAAATGCATCATGCCGAGGGTGACTACTCATATGGACATGCTACAAAACCATATGAAGGATCTTGGATAGACTCCAAGATAGAGCAATGGTTCTAACCACTCAATTTAGGCATTCTGGCCTAAGCAGTCTGAACCATAGCCCAGACCTGCGGTCTCCAGTCTGAACCATGGTTGACACCTACGGTCTCCATTCTGGACTGTAGCTGTGACCTACGGTTTGAACTGGAGTTCAGTTAGGCCTTCCATCCGAGCCAAATCGGTTGGAACGGCCAAGAGATCTAGAAGGAGGTAGTTGGAGGACGGAAGATTCCAGAGGCTTCCATCCCAACTGTCCTAACCAACCTTCTTGATCTTGGCTTCTCCATGAAGCCACCCCTAGCCCTAGGGGCATGCTATAAGTACCCCCTTTTTCAATGGGGAAAGGGAGGACTGAAGAGAGATAATTTGCATAGCGAAGCGCTGTCGAATTATCGAGCAAACTAATTGATCAAGAGAGCAGCGAAGCCCTATCAAATTGCATAATGACCTTGTGCATTTGAGAGCCCCTTTGCTATCCATTCAATGATCAATTAGCCATGGATGCCCTAGGTGCCTAGGAGGATCAAGAAATGCAAATTCGAGCGAACGAAGGCCCTTCATAGCGATTTGACCACCAAATCTGTCAGAGGATGACAAAGGCGACCCTTGAACATCAATTCAGACAAGGAGGTCAAGCCCACTGCCCCTAATTCTGAGGGTAAACACATCAGAGGTCAAACCGTGGCTGTCAGCCATGGTTTACAGTGTAGACCACCCCTCACAGCTACGGTTTGCAATAGGTTAGAGATCACCTTACTCAGTTTGCTTTTTACTGCATAGGTTAGTCAGATTAGTTCTTTCATAGGTTAAATTGCATTTTTAGAGAAACTCTGACCGTAGGAATTAGGCATTTTATGCGTTGTAGTGGGTAGAAGTATATTGGATCTTTTTGATGCTTTATTGCTTTCAATTCAACATTTGTTCAATGCATCATGTTTTTATTCATGTTTTGTATATTGTAGTGTAATTCTTGATACAATTAGAATAGCGTAGAACCTTTCTTTATGCTTTCTTGTTTCATTAGTTTGATGGCATTTACATGTATAATCCTTTAAAGGGCCTCATCACGAGAGGCTATCAATCTATATAATCATGCATTGTTGTTTCTTGTTCGTAGGGAGACAGGTGCAGAAAGGAGCCTATATCATAATCCTTCCACATCGCGGAGAAGGGGGTTAGCTCTACCCCAAGGCAGTTTGTGAGCAGTCACCGGAGCAAATCTACAAGCGCGCCTACCCTGTTGAGGGCGTTGGCTATTGTAAACATTTGTATCATCTTTGGAGTGACCCCGAGGGGGGCATTTTTGTAACCCGAGATCCTTTGAAATATCAATACAAGAATACTTTGCATTAGTTGGCGTTATTCATTCGATTTGTGCATTTTTGTGTGGATCTTTGTGTTTTCGATGGTATAGATTAGTACACCAGTTGGGCGCACGCTCTGCGGTTGCATCAGGAATCAATTAAGCTAGTGGCTTTCCTTTTAAGTCTTAAACCTAGTTTATGTTGCAATGATTTGAGCACATAGGGAACGACATAATATAGATTCGTCCAGTTGTTCAAATTTGAGCTTATTGATGAATTTATTATGTTAAATAATTAAAATAATTATAACAACAATGTCATATCCGAAAGAAGACCAAATTGTTAATTAATAAACAAATTAGTTCAGTTCTAATTTACTTGGAAATAAGTAATGATTTTGGTGATATACCATTTGGGTATTTCATCTAACCTTCAACTGAAAAACATTAGGTATTGATGTGATATAGATGTTAGGTGTATCTTTTCCATGTCAAATTCAATCGCTGAGATTTTAATATGTAACCATGGTTGTATATGAAATATAATTAATAATGGTTAATGTGATTTATATTGGTAGATGGTGTATGCACCTATAACACTATTAAAGTATCTTAATGCATAAAAATGATTATTAAAACTATTTTCCATTTAGTGTTTGAATATTCTTTAGAGTTTAGAGTAAGTAAAGTTAAATGTCTTTAATATTTAGATAAATAGGTTTCAGAAATGATATAGTTAACAAAATATAAAATTACAATCAGATTTTATTCCAAGAGTTATTAGTTACCCTTAATAATTCAATTTAGTCAATTTGATCTTTTATTTCCTTGTGTAAATTTGTTCCACCTAAACCCATAGGAGTTTTAGTTGGAAATGAGTAACTTAAACCTTTGGTGTGTGTATAGGATTGAATGTTTAAATTTACACCACCTAATCATTAGGATGTGTATCCATAACTTTGTGAGCAAGTTTATTAGATATGCATATTATCTAGGTGTGTTCTAAAATGCAAAATAGTATGAGATATTAAATTGTGCTTGAATTTTTTCAAGAGGCTTGTTTTAAACCGAGTAATCAATTATGCCTAGAATTAAACCTCTATTATCAGATCTTAAACCTTAAACCTAATTTAAAATCTAGAAATGAAAATCAACATAAAACTCATCGGGAAGGAATGATCAATTAAATACACCCAATATCATTGAGGTGCGGATATGCACGCAATGAGTCTCAAGCACGATTGCATTTGTGACAGAATGGGTTGGAATAAGTGACCAAGTCAAAAATAGTAACAAGGGGTAGTATGGGATGCCACCTTTAGGTTGTTGCTCGAAAGTACAAGTGATAAGTCCTTGTACCATTTGGTTGTAGGGAATGGGTATGAAAAATGAGCTCATTCTACCATGACGATTAGTATGAGATAACCGTCGTGAGTCATAATGGATAATGTAATCAAGACCAAGTTCAGGGTATTGACATGGCTCTAACCGGTCTTAGAGATAATGGATAGACATCTAGACACAAGGTATATGTACACTAACCCTCTTACATACAGTTAATGAAACAAGTCGATTGATTAGTCGAAGGTTCACTATGATAAGGGATAAGGAATTGTGTGTCCACCCTTTAGGTGTTATGGGCCCTAAAGGATAACCCCAATTGTGGTTTGACCCTCATGCTAGAACAAGAGGACGATAAATGAGATAAGTCAATTCCACATAATGGCACCTTTTACGGGATTTGGCCAATCTCATCCACTTGGGTGGCTGTCTACAATAGTCTTGAACCCAAAAGTGGTTTGATGTGGCTATACTGATTAAATCTATTTGTTAAAATTCATTGGGTGAAACAAAATGCTATGAACCCGAAAGCACTTGCTATGAACATGAAAGCACTTTTTAGGTTTGAAACAATAAACTTAGAAAAACTACCCTTGAGAGATTTCTTGGCTTATTGTGGTGCAACCATGTGAGTAGACTTGGGTTGTTACATTTTGAGAAGATTAGAGGTAGATCTAGAACTTTTGATAGAATATTTCCCAGACCAACTGCATTGAAAAATGCTTAAGAGGCCCTAAAAATGCAAAACAAATTAGTTAATAAAAATAACTATTTTTTATTTTTATAGCCAAAACGCATCTTTAGTCATGTTGACACATCAGTAGAAGATGAAACACAAAAGTATAACTCATATGCATGTAATTTTTAATTATATATACTTTGTAGCTCATGGAAGGTGAATCACCATATTTCCATATGGATGACATGTCATATTCAATCTAGTGAATTATAAACAAAGAGAGATGCACCTTGACATTAGTAACAAATGCAATGTTATAGCCTCACATATCTTCTTAAAAATTGCTTGCATTGTACTCTACTTTTTAAACACTAAAAGCTTTCTACTATTTTGATTATATACTCATTTTTTTATTTGTTATACTCTATTATTTCTAAATTGTATTTTTACTCAAAATTCTAAGTTTCAGATCAACCTCAAACCTTCATGTAAACATTTTTTATTTCCTTCTACATTCACCGACCCACTTCCCACCAAAGTCTCTCAAAAATGCAATACATCAATTAATGACTTTTTCTCGCTATTAAATTCAATGACTTGTCTAACAAATCTACACTCATTGTTCCAAATAACTTCTAAAACTTATAAACATTTTATAAGGTCCAACAAGATAACATATAACTTAAATAAAAAACCAATTAAAATTTGTGATACTAAATATTTACTTAAAAGAAAACTAAAACTAAATCAACTTAAAAGAGAACTAAAACTTAATCTTATATATATTTAAGTAACAAAATTATAAATCTCAAAATCCAATCAACCACATAAATTAAAAACCATACACAAATATTTTTTTTTTGAAAAAATACACATCGAAAAAGAATATTCACAATGAATATGCCAAATGAATGTCAAAATCGTAGAATTACCACAACACACATAAAGCCCCGAGTCCAGTCAACTTGGCCAACCAAAACATATGCCCCACCCCACGTGAGTTATTCCCTTGACGTGCATTAGAGGTTATTGAGCTTTACAAGCAACCACAACTTTACAAGCACACGTCCTTTTAGTTTACCTACAACTTTCTTTTAGTAGTCTTTTAAATAAAAGTCTAAATTCATAGTATTTGAAACTTTTAACCAAACCCCAATTCCTTCTTACCCCTATGTGCTTTTCTTTCCATGGTGACTTCCACTTTCCATTAGGTTCCATTCCCTTCGTTGGTTGGTGGACTTGGTTTCGTTTGAAGCCACGCATATAACATTCACTCCTCTCTGGCTCTGTGGTTGGAAATTGAATGTGATATTAAATGTTTAGATTAGTTGAAGTATATCCGTGCTTGGAAATTGAATGTGATATTAAATGTTTAGATTAGTTGAAGTATATCCGAGGGATAATGCAATGGTTTGGGTTTTGACTTTTTTTTTTTGGAAGGTTGAAGGTTTAAATAGGCGAGTTTGTGAGGGGGTGGGTGTGTGATGGCTGTGTGCTAAATTTCCTATTGATAAGTATAGTTCTCGGCTTTACGAGGGGTCATGATTGGAACGAAACTGCCCAGTCCTATGCGTGGGTTGTAGGGGTTTCTCACACTAATCAAATCTAAAAATAAAAATAAAAAATTACTTGAAGTATTGTTAGAAATTTTATTGTTAATGAATCTAAAAATATTAGTTGAAGTATTGTTAGAAAATGTATTGTTAACGAGGTTTTTGTTTAACGACATATAGGTGGTGTAGGCTTTACGAAGGGTCATGGAAATGGTCATGGTTGGGAGGAGACTGCTCAGCCCTGTGCGTGGGTCATAGGGGTTTCTCACATTAACCAAATCTATAAAAAAATCTTTAGAAATTTTATTGTTAATGAATCTTAAAAAATCAATTGAAGTAGTGTTAGAAATTGTATTGTTAATGAGGTTTTGGTTTAACCGATTGAGACATATAAGTGATGTAGGCTTTACGAGGGGTCATGGCTGGGAGGAGAATGCTCAGCCCTAACCAAATTTTAAAAAAAAATTAAAAACAGTTGAAGTATTGTTAGAAATTTTATTGTTAATGAATCTAAAAAAATTGGTTGAAGTATTGTTAGAAATTGTATTGTTAATGAGGTTTGGTTTAACGAAGTATCGTTAGAAATTGTATTGTTAATGAGGTTTGGTTTAACGATTGGGACATATAGATGATGTAGGCAACGTTAAAGTTCAAATTCTCAAGGAACCAAAAGGGTAATATAGCTAATGTGAACTATTGTATGAAAGAAAAGAGCAACCCTTTTAGAATCCAACTTTTTTCATTGATGTTTATTTTTTTAATAATTTTTTATTAGGGGTTATTTTTATTAAAATATTATCTTGTTTAAGGGTGAGTGAGTAGCCGAGTTGATGTGAGGCTCCCAATTAAGGTCTACAATCCATACTGTGGGTTCATTCAACTTCGGTTTAAATCGCACTGGCTATTATAAGCTTTTTTATCTGCTCGTGTAGCCCAGTTAGTGAAAGTCTTGGATGTTGGTAGAGGTCTACTTAGGTTCCATTCTCCCTGTATCCACCTTGTAGATACAAGGTGTAGCTGGGAATGTTTTGTGTTGGTAGATGCCAACAAGGTTGACCAAGGTTCCATTTCCCTTCTATCCACCCTGTAGATACAAGGTGCAACCGGGAATGCCCTATGTGCTGGTAGAGACCAACAAGGTTCCATTTCCCATGTGCCCACCTTATTGATACTCAAATGATTGTGTGTTATTTCCCTATTGACAAGTGTAGCTCTCGGCCTTACGAGGGGTCATGGTTGGGAGGGGACTGCTCAACCCTATGCGTCGGTCGTAGGGGTTTATCACACTAACCATAATTTATTTTGGTCTTGGAGGGATAGCGCAACGGTTCGTGTTTTGGCTCTTCTTTGAGAGGTCCAAGGTTCAAATCGTGGTATGGACGAGTGTATGAGGGGGTGGGTGTGTAGAGGGTGGTGTGTGTGTTAAATTTCCTATTGATAAGCATAGCTCTCGGGTTTACGAGGGGTCATGGTTGGGAGGAGACTACTCAGCCTTGTGCATTGATCGTAGGGGTTTCTCACACTAACCAATCAAATATATATATATATATATATATATATATATATATATATATATATATATATATATATATATATATATATATATATATATATATTCTCGTTAGGAATATCATAAGTTTAAGGTTCAAACCATGACATGGGCGAGTGTGTGAGGGGGTGGGTGTATGTTAAATTCCCTATTGATAAGCATAGCTATCGGCTTTACGAGGGGTCATGGTTGGGAGGAGACTACTCAACCCTATGTTGATCATTGTGTGTTGGTCGTAGGGGTTTCTCACACTAACCAATATATATATATATATATATATATATATATATATATATATATATATATATATATATATATATATATATATATATATAGGTTAGTGTGATATATTCTCGTTAGGGATATCGGAGTAGTATGTCTTTGGATTTTTATGAGGAGACCCAAGTTCAAACCCCTGTACAAGGGGACCGAGATCCCTTTCAAAAAAATGTGCTTTATCCTAAAAGTGTTTTGTCCCATGAGGGATATTTTAGTGTTATGTCTTTAGGTTTTCATTAAAGAGACTCAAGTTCAAACCCTAGTACATGGTATGCCTTTGGGTTTTCATCCAAGAGACTCAAGTTCAAACCCTAGTACATGGTATGCCTTTGGGTTTCCATCCAAGAGTCCCAAGTTCAAACCCTAGTACAAGGGGACCAGGACCCCTTTCAAAAACCCATGTTTTATCCTAAAACTTTGACCCAAACGAGATAGGTCAGTTGGTAGTGGTTGAGTGCTTTTCATTGGGCTGCCCTAGTTTAATTATATGAACAATAAAGGGTCTCATTGACATCATCTTTACCTAATAGGCTAGAGTTTATAAAGGTTCCTTATGCAAACAAAAAAAAAAATATTAAAATATTATATTTACTATTAGGTCAATTAAATCATATCTAGAATCAAATGACATTAGTTCAATTGGTTATATTTCTCGACTGTAAAAAAATAGACCCAACTTGAGGATACATGTATTATTATCAAGCTATTGTAATACCAATGTGTGGTCCACCTTTGTAGCGCAGGTGGAGAAGGCGAGCTTGACCCTGTTGAACAGGAGGTCCATGGTTTGAAACTCTACGATGCGAAGAGGGACACAAAAAAAATATCTTGTGGCTTCCTTCTAGATAGTGGTATATCAATATGGGATGACACTATCGACCACCTAAGAGAAGCTCTCAAGATTTTCTCTCTACCCTAATATTTTTGCCCCCGAGGGCTAGGTGGATTGGTAAGTGCTTGTTTGGCCAAGCAATTAGCAAGAAGACACCCAAGTTCAAACCTTGGGGGAAGCCTATTTGCAAAGGTAGTAATCTAATTTGAATCCTCTGAGTGCGCGCCAGACCGACGATGATGATACGTATCATGAGCGATCAATGATCCCCTTCACATCGGATCAACAATAACGAAGTGGAATATGTTTGGTGGGAGCAACCCCTATGGTTTGAACCCTATGTTTGTCAGTTACTAAAAATGGTGTGGTTGTGACCAACTCTCCTATGTAACCAAAAAAATATCAATATGTGGTCATGATGTAATTTGATTGGGGCCTTTTCAATCCCATGTAACCTATTAAGAAAATAAGTCATATCCAACATATAATTTTATCATAAATATGTTTCATTTCTTTTTTTATCAAATATATTCATCAACTTCCTTAAAGTGCTCTATTTCCATAATCAACTCCTTGACATCATATTTATTAACATAAAATTTTATTTGGTCAATTTCCTTCTAAAATTTGAATTTCACTAAGATGAAGATCAACAACATAATTGGCTAAATTAAATGCTATCAAATTTCCTCCTTAGCCTTCAATAATAGATGATGAACATTAATAATAATAATAATAATTTTTATCCAATTGCTACATCCATTTTTGTTGATAGTATTTATGAAAATTTGTAAATCCCCCTCAATTGAAATATATTTCCATCCTTTTTCTATTGCAATATTAATCTTTGTAATAAGTGCCCTAGTGCCCTGGCCTCCATAGGGTTGTTAGTTGAAGTTCCATATGATTTTGAAGGAAGAGAATTTTGCCTTTATTACTTTGAAAAACACCACCTCCACCGATTTTTCTTGGATTTCTTTTAGAAGTAGATCCCTTGTTTTAATGTCATTATCATATTTCCAAGATTTGAACCTTGGTCTCCTCCTTAAATTTTTAGGAATCTAACCGATTGAGCTAAAGCCACTTGATTTTCAATGAGTTTACATAGGTTTTTACGAGGGTTATCATATTTCCAAGATATGCTTCCAATAATAGATATGAACATTAGTAATAATGTTATTTTTATTCAATCACATATCCATTTTTTGTAGATAGCATTAATGATAAATTGTGAATCCTCCTCAATTGAATTATATTTCCATCCTTTTTCTATTGCAATTTTAATCCCTATAATAAGTTCCCTAGCCTCTACATAGTTGTTAGTTGATGTTCCATATGATTTTAAGTGAGTATAATTTTACCTTCATTACTTTGAAAAACACCAACTCTGTTTGCTTTTCTTAAATTTCCTTTTGAAGTACCATGTTAGGATCCCATCGTAACCCTTAATGTAATAACTTCCATGATGTAATAATTCCTAAATAACGTGGGTACTACCCATGATTAATATTTTGTAATGTTCTAAGTTTTAGCTTATATAGTGCCTATGCCAAATGACACCCTTTTTATGTAACACATAGTAGATATGTTAGGTAACGTGGCCTTGTGCATGTAATTCGAGTGGCATTGTGCATGTAATTCGAATGGCACTATGCATGTAATTCGGGTGGCATTATGCATGTAATCCAGGTGGCATTTTGCATGTAAGCCAACCATGGAAGGGAACTCTTTAAATACCCGAGAAGGCACCAATGTATTCATCTTTTTGCAAATTAATGAAGTGTTGAAGGAGGTTGCCCCCTCGAAGAGGCCTGCGATTCTATCTTATTGTGAGATTGTTCCTTTATGCAAATTTTTGTTATAATATGTATTTTGTTCTAATATGATGTTTATGTGAGTTTATTTCCAAGCAATTGTGTGAGTGTGTTTATTTGAGTTTATTTTATAGTAGGATCCTAACAAGTGCTATCAGAGTGCTTTCCAGGGCCAAGTTCTGCTGCAACAGTAACGATTCTTGCATGTTAGGTATAATCCTTTGTTATTTTCGTGTAAATTTTTTTTTTAACTATTATCAAAAAAAAAAAAAGACAAATACCAGTCAAAAAAAAATAGTCCTTTTTAGTTGAGTAGGTAGAAACCCTGTGTCGGGGGTTTTAAAATATCGTGAAGGATCTGTCGTTATTGGCTAAGCTAGATAGCCCATACAACATCTAGTGAAGTGAGGGGCGATCAGGCTCCAATACCCAAGCCTCAGACAGAAATCATGCACAGACTTGAGCTCCCACACATCTTCGAGTGTATCGGGAGACCATTCTAGGGTTAACAAAATTTTATCCAGTAGGAAGCTTCTCGACCTTGTATCATCCATAGTCCACGGGACACAACATCCTAGACGATTACCCTCTTGTATTGTTAGAGAGGCAGATAGTGTGCTCAAGGGTATGTGTGGAATCCTCCTTGGGTAGTGGCCTGAAATATTGGTTTGAGCACTATTGTTCGTCACTGTGGTATAACAAAGGGCCTATGGGTGTTACATACTCCTTTACTTAGCATACCCTGGTTCTGTTAAAACTTCAACCTGCAACAAAATCATAAATTAAAACTCCCTATTTGTAAACCTACATCCCAAATTCCCAAAAGTGCGCCTACCCTGTTGAGGGCATTGGCTATTGTAAACATTTGTATCATCTTTGGACTGACCCCGAGGGGGGAATTTTGTAACCCGAGATCCTTTGAAATATCAACACAAGAATACTTTGCATTAGTTGGCGTTATTCGGACGATTTGTGCATTTTTGTGTGGATCTTTGTGTTTTCGATGGTATAGATTAGTACACCAGCTGGGCGCACGCTCTGCGGTTGCATCAGGAATCAATTAAGCTAGTGGCTTTCCTTTTAAGTCTTAAACCTAGTTTATGTTGCAATGATTTGAGCACATAGGGAACGACATAATATGGATTCGTCCAGTTGTTCAAATTTGAGCTTATTGATGAATTTATTATGTTAAATAATTAAAATAATTATAACAACAATGTCATATCCGAAAGAAGACCAAATTGTTAATTAATAAACAAATTAGTTCAGTTCTAATTTACTTGGAAATAAGTAATGATTTTGGTGATATACCATTTGGGTATTTCATCTAACCTTCAACTGAAAAACATTAGGTATTGATGTGATATAGATGTTAGGTGTATCTTTTCCATGTCAAATTCAATCGCTGAGATTTTAATATGTAACCATGGTTGTATATGAAATATAATTAATAATGCTTAATGTAATTCATCTTGGCAGATGGTGTATGCACCTGTAACACTATTAAAGTATCTTAATGCATAAAAAAATTATTAAAACCGTTTTTCATTTAGTGTTTGAATATTCTTTAGAATTTAGAGTAAGTAAAGTTAAATGTCTTTAATATTTAGATAAATAGGTTTCATAAATGATATAGTTAACAAAATATAAAATTACAATCAGATTTTATTCCAAGAGTTATTAGTTACCCTTAATAATTCAATTTAGTCAATTTGATCTTTTATTTCCTTGTGTAAATTTGTTCCACCTAAACCCATAGGAGTTTTAGTTGGAAATGAGTAACTTAAACCTTTGGTGTGTGTATAGGATTGAATGTTTAAATTTACACCACCTAATCATTAGGATGTGTATCCATAACTTTGTGAGCAAGTTTATTAGATATGCATATTATCTAGGTGTGTTCTAAAATGCAAAATAGTATGAGATATTAAATTGTGCTTGAATTTTTTCAAGAGGCTTGTTTTAAACCGAGTAATCAATTATGCCTAGAATTAAACCTCTATTATCAGATCTTAAACCTTAAACCTAATTTAAAATCTAGAAATGAAAATCAACATAAAACTCATCGGGAAGGAATGATCAATTAAATACACCCAATATCATTGAGGTGCGGATATGCACGCAATGAGTCTCAAGCACGATTGCATTTGTGACAGAATGGGTTGGAATAAGTGACCAAGTCAAAAATAGTAACAAGGGGTAGTATGGGATGCCACCTTTAGGTTGTTGCTCGAAAGTACAAGTGATAAGTCCTTGTACCATTTGGCTATAGGGAATGAGTATGAAAAATCAGCTCATTCTACCATGACGATTAGTATGAGATAACCGTCGTGAGTCATAATGGATAATGTAATCAAGACCAAGTTCAGGGTATTGACATGGCTCTAACCGGTCTTAGAGATAATGGATAGACATCTAGACACAAGGTATATGTACACTAACCCTCTTACATACAGTTAATGAAACAAGTCGATTGATTAGTCGAAGGTTCACTATGATAAGGGATAAGGAATTGTGTGTCCACCCTTTAGGTGTTATGGGCCCTAAAGGATAACCCCAATTGTGGTTTGACCCTCATGCTAGAACAAGAGGACGATAAATGAGATAAGTCAATTCCACATAATGGCACCTTTTACGGGATTTGGCCAATCTCATCCACTTGGGTTGCTGTCTACAATAGTCTTGAACGTAAAAGTGGTTTGATGTGGCTATACTGATTAAATCTATTTGTTAAAATTCATTGGGTGAAATAGAATGCTATGAACCTGAAAGCACTTGCTATGAACATGAAAGCACTTTTTAGGTTTGAAACAATAAACTTAGAAAAACTACCCTTGAGAGATTTCTTGGCTTATTGTGGTGCAACCATGTGAGTAGACTTGGGTTGTTACATTTTGAGAAGATTAGAGGTAGATCTAGAACTTTTGATAGAATATTTCCCAGACCAACTGCATTGAAAAATGCTTAAGAGGCCCTAAAAATGCAAAACAAATTAGTTAATAAAAATAACTATTTTTTATTTTTATAGCCAAAACGCATCTTTAGTCATGTTGACACATCAGTAGAAGATGAAACACAAAAGTATAACTCATATGCATGTAATTTTTAATTATATATACTTTGTAGCTCATGGAAGGTGAATCACCATATTTCCATATGGATGACATGTCATATTCAATCTAGTGAATTATAAACAAAGAGAGATGCACCTTGACATTAGTAACAAATGCAATGTTATAGCCTCACATATCTTCTTAAAAATTGCTTGCATTGTACTCTACTTTTTAAACACTAAAAGCTTTCTACTATTTTGATTATATACTCGTTTTTTTATTTGTTATACTCTATTATTTCTAAATTGTATTTTTACTCAAAATTCTAAGTTTCAGATCAACCTCAAACCTTCATGTAAACATTTTTTATTTCCTTCTACATTCACCGACCCACTTCCCACCAAAGTCTCTCAAAAATGCAATACATCAATTAATGACTTTTTCTCGCTATTAAATTCAATCACTTATCTAACAAATCTACACTCATTGTTTCAAATAACTTCTAAAACTTATAAACATTTTATAAGATCCAACAAGATAACATATAACTTAAATAAAAAATCAATTAAAATTTGTAAAAAAATATCATAAAAATAAATATATGATACTAAATATTTACTTAAAAAAGAACTAAAACTAAATCAACTTAAAAGAGAACTAAAACTTAATCTTATATATATTTTTAAGTAACAAAATTATAAATCTCAAAATCCATTGGTTGCAATCAACCACATAAATTAAAAACCATACACAAATATTTTTTGGAAAAAATACACATCAAAAAAGAATATTCACAATGAATATGCCAAATGAATGTCAAAATCGTAGAATTACAGAACGAGGCCACCACAACACACATAAAGCCCCGAGTCCAGTCAACTTGGCCAACCAAAACATATGCCCCACCCCACGTGAGTTATTCCCTTGACGTGCATTAGAGGTTATTGAGCTTTACAAGCAACCACAACTTTACAAGCACACGTCCTTTTAGTTTACCTACAACTTTCTTTTAGTAGTCTTTTAAATAAAAGTCTAAATTCATAGTATTTGAAACTTTTAACCAAACCCCAATTCCTTCTTACCCCTATGTGCTTTTCTTTCCATGGTGACTTCCACTTTCCATTAGGTTCCATTCCCTTCGTTGGTTGGTGGACTTGGTTTCGTTTGAAGCCACGCATATAACATTCACTCCTCCTGCTCTGTGGTTGGAAATTGAATGTGATATTAAATGTTTAGATTAGTTGAAGTATATTCGACGGGTGCTAAATTTTCTATTGATAAGTATAGTTCTCGGCTTTACAAGGGATTATGGTTGGGAGGAAACTGCTCATTCCTAGTTGTAGGGGTTTCTCACACTAATCAAATCTAAAAATAAAAATAAAAAATTACTTAAAGTATTGTTAAAAATTTTATTGTTAATTAATCTAAAAATATCAGTTGAAGTATTAGAAAATGTATTGTTAATGAGGTTTTGGTTTAACAACATATAGGTGATGTAGGCTTTACGAAGGGTCATGGAAAGGGTCATGGTTGGGAGGAGACTGCTCAGCCATGTGCGTGGGTCATAGAGGTTTCTCACACTAACCAAATCTATAAAAAAATCTTTAGAAATTTTATTGTTAATGAATCTTAAAAAAATTAATTGAAGTATTGTTAGAAATTGTATTGTTAACTAGGTTTTGGTTTAACCGATTGAGACATATAAGTGATGTAGGCTTTACGAGGGGACATGGCTGGGAGGAGAATGCTCAGCCCTAACCAAATCTTAAAAAAAATTAAAAACAGTTGAAGTATTGTTAGAAATTTTATTGTTAATGAATCTAAAAAAATCGGTTGAAGTATTGTTAGAATTTGTATTGTTAATGAGGTTTGGTTTAACGATTGGGACATATAGGTGATGTAGGCAACGTTAAAGTTCAAATTCTAAAGGAACCAAAAGGGTAATATAGCTAAAGTGAACTATTGTATGAAAGAAAAGAGCAACCCTTTTAGAATCCAACTTTTTTCATTGATGTTTATTTTTTTAATAAGTTTTTATTAGGGGTTATTTTTATTAAAATATTATCTTGTTTAAGGGTGAGTGAGTAGTCGAGTTGGTGTGAGGCTCCCAATTAAGGTCTACGATCCATATTGTGGGTTCATTCAACTTTGGTTTAAGTCGCACTGACTATTATAAGTCTTTTTATCTACTTGTGTAGCCTAGTTAGTGAAAGTCTTGGGTGTTGGTAGAGGTCTACTTAGATTCCATTCTCCCTGTATCCACCTTGTAGATACAAGGTGTAGCTGGGAATGTTTTGTGTTGGCAGATGCCAACAAGGTTGACCCAGGTTCCATTTCCCCTCTATCCACCCTGTAGATACAAGGTGCAACCAGGAATGTCCTATGTGTTGGTAGAGACCAACAAGGTTCCATTTCCCATGTGCCCACCTTGTTGATACCCAAATGATTATGTGTTATTTCCCTATTGAAAAGTGTAGCTCTCGGCCTTACGAGGGGTCATGGTTGGGAGGGGACTGCTCAACCCTATGCATCGGTCGTAGAGGTTTATCACACTAACCACAATTTGTTTTGGTCCTGGAGGGATTGAAAAGTGTAGCTCTCAGTCTTACGAGGGGTCATGGTTGGGAGGGGACTGCTCAACCCTATGCATCGGTCGTAGAGGTTTATCACACTAACCACAATTTGTTTTGGTCCTGGAGGGACAGCACAACGATTCGAGTTTTGGCTCTTCTTTGAGAGGTCCAAGGTTCAAACCGTGGCATAGACGAGTGTATGAGGGGGTGGGTGTGTAGAGTGTGGTGTGTGTGTTAAATTCCCTATTGATAAACATAGCTCTCGGTTTTACGAGGGGTCATGGTTGGGAGGAGACTACTCAACCTTGTGCATTGATCGTAGGGGTTTCTCACACTAACCAATCAAATATATATATATATATATATATATATATATATATATATATATATATATATATATATATATATATATTCTCGTTAGGGATATCGTAAGTCTAAGGTTCAAACCGCGACATGGGCGAGTGTGTGAGGGGGTGGGTGTATGTTAAATCCCCTATTGATAAGCATAGCTATCGGCTTTACGAGGGGTCATGGCTGGGAGGAGACTACTCATCCCTATGTTGATCATTGTGTGTTGGTCGTAGGGGTTTCTCACACTAACCATATATATATATATATATATATATATATATATATATATATATATATATATATATATATATATATATATATATTCTCGTTAGGGATATCGTAGTAGTATGTCTTTGGATTTTTATGAGGAGACCCAAATTCAAACCTCTGTATACGGGGACCGATATCCCTTTCAAAAACTCGTGCTTTATCCTAAAAGTGTTTGGCCCCATGAGGGATATTTTAGTGTTATGTCTTTAGGTTTTCATTAAAGAGACTCAAGTTCAAACCCTAGTACATGGTATGCCTTTGCGTTTTCATCCATGAGACTCAAGTTCAAACCCTAGTACATGGTATGCCTTTGGGTTTTCATCCAAGAGACCCAAGTTCAAACCCTAGTACAAGGGGACTAGGACCCCTTTCAAAAACCCATGTTTTATCCTAAAACTTTGACCCAAACGAGATAGGTCAATTGGTAGTGGTCGAGTGCTTGTCATTGGGCTGCCCTAGTTTAATTATATGAACAATCAAGGGTCTCATTGACATCTTCTTTACCTAATAGGCTAGAGTTTATAAAGGTTCCTTATGCAAACAAAAAAAATTATTAAAATATTATATTTACTAGTAGGTAAATTAAATCATATCTAGAATCAAATGGCATTAGTTCAATTGGTTATATTTCTCGACTGTAAAAAAATAGACCCAATTTGAGGATACATGTATTGTTATCAAGCTATTGTAATACCAATGTGTGGTCCACCTTCCCAAGTTGAGGATACATGTATTGTTATCAAGCTATTGTAATACCAATGTGTGGTCCACCTTTGTAGCGTAAGTGGAGAAGGCGAGCTTGACCCCGTTGAACGGGAGGTCCATGGTTCGAACCTCTACGATGCGAAGGGGGACACAAAAAAAATATCTTGTGGCTTCCCTCTAGATAGTGGTATATCTATATGGGATGACACTATCGACCACCTAAGAGCAGCTCTCAAGATTTTCTCTCTACCCTAAGATTTTTGCCCCCGAGGGCTAGGTGGATTGGTAAGTGCTTGTTTGGCCAAGCACTTAACAAGAAGACACCCAAGTTCAAACCTTGGGGGAAGCCTATTTGCAAAGGTAGTAATCTAATTTGAATCCTAAGTGCGCGCCAGACCGACGATGATGATACGTATCATGAGCGATCGATGATCCCCTTCACATCGGATCAACAATAATGAAGTGGAATATGTCTGGTGGGAGCAGCCCCTATGGTTTGAACCCCATGCTAGTCAGTTACTAAAAATGGTGTGGTTGTGACCAACTCTCCTATGTAACCAAAAAAATACCAATATGTGGTCATGATGTAATTTGATTGGGGCCTTTTCAATCCCATGTAACCTATTAAGAAAATAAGTCATATCCAACATATGATTTTATCATAAATATGTTTCATTTTTTTTTTTTATCAAATATATTCATCAACTTCCTTAAAGTGCTCTATTTCCATAATCAACTCCTTGACATCATTTTTATTAACATAAAATTTTATTTGGTCAATTTCCTTCTAAAATTTGAATTTCACTAAGATGAAGATCAACAACATAATTGGCTAAATTAAATGCTATCAGATTTCCTCCTTAGCCTTCAATAATAGATGATGAACATTAATAATAATAATAATAATAATAATAATTTTTATCCAATTGCTACATCGATTTTTGTTGATAGTATTTATGAAAAATTGTAAATCCCCCTCAATTGGAAATATTGCAATTTTAATCTTTGTAATAAGTGCCCTAGTGCCCTAGCCTCCATAGGGTTGTTAGTTGAAGTTCCATATGATTTTGAAGGAAGAGAATTTTGCCTTTATTACTTTGAAAGACACCACCTCCACCGATTTTTCTTGGATTTCTTTTAGAAGTACCATCAAAATTATGTTTTTTTCAATAAATTTACATAAGTTTTTTAGGGGTCATGGTCCCCTCATACTAAGTGGGGTTTGAATTTTGGACCTCTGAAAGAGAGGCCAAAGCACATACCATTGTAGTAAGCTTGCATCTCACCATTAATTTTTTTTTTTCAATTAGTTATATGAGATTGAAATGGGCCTCACATGTATTCACATATCCATTTTTTGTAGATAGCATTAATGATAAATTGTGAATCCTCCTCAATTGAAATATATTTCCAATCCTTTTTCTATTGCAATTTTAATCCCTATAATAAGTTCCCTAGCCTCTACATAGTTGTTAGTTGATGTTCCATATGATTTTAAGTGAGTATAATTTTACCTTCATTACTTTGAAAAACACCAACTCTGTCCGCTTTTCTTAAATATCCTTTTGAAGTACCATCAAAATTAATTTTGATAAAACGAAGTTTTGGATATTTCTTTTTTACCTTGAGTTGAAGCAAACCCTTTGTTTTAATGTCATTATCATATTTTGAAGACATTACATCCAATAATAGATGATGGACATCAACAATAATATTTATTTTTATCCAATCCCCACATCCATTTTTGTTGATAACATTAATGATAATTTGTGAATCCACTCAATTGAAATATATTTTCATTTTTTTCTATTGAAATTTTGTCATAGCCTCTACATAGTTGTTAGTTGACATTCCATATGATTCTGAATGAGGAAAATTTTGCTTTAGAAAACATCACCTCCATCGATTTTTCTTGAATTTCCTTTTGAAGTACCATCAAAATTAATTTTGATAAACCCAAGTTTTAGACATTTTTTTTTACCCTGGATTGAAGTAGATCCTTTGTTTTAATGTCATTATCATATTTCCAAGAGATTACCTCCAATAATAAATGATTAATATCAACAATAATATTATTTTTTATCTAATCTCCACATCCACTTTTTTTTAATAGGTTGAAAAGTTGGGGGCACATCGGGGGCTACCCTCCCCATGAATTAAACTTGGGTCTCTGCTAGGAGATCCAAATACCTTTTGCCATTACGGTGTCCTTGTCTAGATTATAAAAAATATTAACTTTTTTTTATTAGGGTAAAATCAGGTTTTAGGGTCTGCAAACTTGTACATCATATTGTTTAAGATAGTACATTATGTTGCAAAAACCTTACAAAATACTATCATCCACTTACTACTACGGCTAAACCTTAGAATATCGTATATCGACAAAGCAACTTCCAAAACATGAAATATTAGTAGACTACTTCCAAAATAAACACTTAAAAATTATAGCTACCACCCAATCATAACAAAAACAATAGTCCAAAACCATTGGGGTTGTTACGGAGTTCGTAGTCGATGGGTCTTTTGATTGTTTTTATTTTGTAGCATAGGTTCTTCCTCCTTTAGAGTGGTAAGATCTGAGAATGCATTTTTGCACTTCAAACTCCTAAGATATTACCTAGTTGTAATACATTTTGTATGATCTTCATTTTTATAAAATTGACTATCATCGATTATTTCATAATTAGCCTCAAGAATACTACCCAAGATAGTATTCTTGAAGCTAATTATGAAACAATCGATGATAGTCAATTTTCTAAAAATAAAGATCATACAATTGGGTAGTATTCTTGAAGCTAATTATGAAATAATCGATGATAGTCAATTTTCTAAAAATGAAGATCATACAAAATGTGTTACAACTAGGTATTATCTTAGGAGTTTGAAGTGCAAAAATGCATTCTCAAATCTTGCCACTCTAAAGAAGGAAGAACCTATGCTACATAGAGCCAAGTTTGGGGATGAGCAAGAAATTCCTCCTATGGTGTTACAAAGAAAATCTCTATTTTTATATAGATTGGTAGCAGTTCTTAGCTTTTTCGGTAATTGTAAGCATTCTCAGCAGATCCAACAGTTCAGGGTAGGGGCTGACATAGCTATATGAAGATGCTACGGAAGGTCTTGTTGATGGTCCCCTTACTCAAGTAACTTCTCGTAGTAATGTGTCCTGCACAGCATGTTTTGAGTTCCTAGGATTTGATACAGGCACAGTCGCACAGCAGCAGTCGCAGCCACTAGCATAAACCTCTGCGCGGGTGAACAATCAACACTGCATCTATTTGTTTGATACGTTTTCAGACAAGGAGACCGATCAGAGCACAGATTGCTTTTGCTATGAAGGGTAACTGAGAAGGGGAAAAAGACAGTATACCTACTATCTATTTTAGCTGATGATATCAATTCTAAAGGCAGGGAGCAGTGTGGCCGGAAGATTGGTTTTGTTCACGCTTTCAGTGGTCATCAACCCATTACTTCAATCATTTGAAAGAGCTTGGAGGACTATCCTATGCTATCAGCCCTGTATCTTTTTGTATTCATGAAGAATATATCTGCAAACATCATCTTACGTCGGTGGAAGAATACAATGAATTCTTTTAAAGAAATCGGTTACATCTACGATCCTTCTCTCCTACCATATCAACAGGGAGTGTAAACAAATACTACCAAACCAGTAGAGGGTAAAAATGAACTGCTGAGGTTTTGATCAGCTTGGCGGTCAGGTTCTTGATTCATGCGTAGGGAATGCAAAAAGCTCAGATCTGGAGCACTGAATATTCATCTATCATTTTGTATAAACTAGAAGCCCTAAGGTTTCAAGAGTAGCTTCAAAACATCAAACAAGAAGCAGAAGAGGAAGTAGTAGAAGTAGTTTTTACTTGGGTTTCTTGACTATATGGTACCCAGTTTTTGTGAAAAACCTCTGGATCAAACTTTTGATGGATTTTGAAGAGGGTCTTGTGGACTACTCGGAAGATCCCTTGAGGGGTAACACATTTTTATCTCTGCAAAGGCTAGTGGTCATCCTCAAGGGATCTCTCCTCAACTCTACTCAAATTCAAAATTTCCTCAGAGCTGTTATATTGGATTGAATTCAGAGGATGGAGAAAGAGTTTTCTTGGAAATCAAAACAAGGGAGTTAAAAAATATTTTGGAGTTAATATACAGCCCAACAAAGGTTTTCAGTGATGACTCTTCAGAAGGTTTTATTGGGAATCTCTTAAGCACAAAGGAAATGGTGGGCAATATGGAAGAATCAATACTTTGTGGGGCCTCTAAGGAACACAAAATAAAAAATAAAAAGAAGTGTGTGAAAATGAAGAAGGAAAAAGTAAACCTTGTATTAGGTGAAGATATAGGTCTAGATCAAATTCTAGAAATGGAGAAGAAAACCCTTACTAGAAAATTTCCAATAGATTATATTCTAAAAAATCAGTTCAGCAATGGGCTGGAGAGCTCTGGGGTCATTTTTTGGTCTATACTCCAAAAATATATATTCTAGACAAAGGTTGGCTTGCTTTCTCTTTCAATAAGGAGGAGGATGCAAAAGTTATATTAAACTCAAAAATATTTTGGGACTCTTCATTGTTATCCCTGAGAAGATGGTCTCCATGTTTTGACCCACGAAAGGATTTATTGACGTCCAAACCATTATGGGTCAAACTTCCAGGTCTGCCTTTGGAGTTTTGGACTCACAATATTCTAAAAAAAATTGGTGACAGTATAGGTACTTTTATCAAAACGATTGACAAGCTCTTTACAAATGGCTCTAGTATTGTGGCACATATTTTGGTTGTGTTGGACCTAAAGGATGGCCTTCCTGAAGCTATTGATATTGCATTTGGTAAATGGAAACACTCTCAGAAATTGGACTATATCAAAGTGCCATTTTGTTGTTCATGATGCCATATTTATGGACATGTGGCCAGTGAATGTACACAATTTTTTTCTACAAAAGTATGGAGGGCTAATAGAAAAGATCTTCAGATGGTCAAATATTACAAGGGGAGATAGGAGAGGGTCAAAGAGGTGATTTTCATGGAAGTGCAGCTAGTTTTTCACATAATAAGGAAGATGCTTTGATATCCAATTTATCTGAATGGGCAAATGTCAGGCTACCACTCCCAGAACAAGTAGGAGGTACAGACGAGATAATGAGCAGATTAGACATGCCTAAAAAAATTTCTACTTCTGTTATGGAACCCATAACTGCTGGTATAGATCAATCAAATAAGGAAGATCTTTCATCACAATTTCAGCACAAGGTCTCTTTATGTCCACCTAATCTCTCACAAATACCTGAAATTGTTTCTAAGGATTTTGAACAAACTCCTAACGTCTATAAGAACACAGATTGGAATGATAAGGAAGACATAAGAAGAGAGGAATATAGTTTTCTCTTTGTTAAAGATTCTTTCCCTCCTAGATATGTAGCCTCAAACTTAAAAAATAATACACACCCACCTTCTTACTCTCACTCTCTTTATAGTTCAGAAGATGATCTTATTTTAACTGGAAAGAATCGTTATTTCCTCAGATCTCAAAAAAAGGACATAGTAGATAAAATTGTAATTAGAGGAGGTCTGAGGTATGATGGGGTGGGAGGTAGGCTAACAGGAGCTTCAAGAAGGAAATATTTTCTAAGCATTGCCAAAGAAAAAGCCTGCAGAGAAATCAATCAAGGAAAGCAACAAACTATAATGGGGGTTCTTAGAGCAAGCATGACCCCAGGAACTAGTCTAAAATGATTATTTTATCTCTAAATGTTCGAGGTTTGGGTAGTCCTCATAAAAAAACTGCTTTAAGAAGGTTAGTGAAGGTTCATAATCCTGATATTCTGATGCTACAAGAAACCATGGAGGAGGGTAAGAAAATGATTGGTGATTTGCTTGTTTTCTTAAAAAAAATGGGATTTCCTCTCAGAGGATGTTGTAGGGAGATCTGGAGGGCTCATTTTGGGATGGAAAAAAAGGTCCTTCCAACTCTTAAATATTGTGGACCTAGACTCAGGCCTGGGTGTTGAGCTATATTCTTTGGAGTTAGGTAGAGAAACTACGATGGTCAATATTTATGGTCATTATGATAATATATTGCCTTATTAGGAAGCCCTATTCTCAAATATCTTTTTGAGACATGATAGTTTGATATTAGGTGATGACCTAAACTTTACTACCAAAAGAGAAGAGGTTTGGGGTTTTTCGACGAGGGCGGATTCAAATGTTGGTTTTTTCCTTCATAAAATAAAGGAAGCAGGTTTAGTTGATATGGAGCCTCTTAAACTTGTTCCAACTTGGAGGAATAATAGGTCTGGAAGATATTTGGTTGCTATAGGGTTGGATAGGTTTCTTATCTCTGAGTCACTATTGAACAAAGGTGAAATTATCAGAACTTGGGTGGGAATTGGAGGTGATTCTGATCACTCCCCTATTATGTTACAAATTGGACTTAAGGATGAAAAACCTCCTAGTCCCTTCAAATTCAACTCTTCCTGGCTAGATGAACAAGAGCTTCAAGATCTAGTTAGGTATGAATGGAGGAAATTTTATGGCTCTCTTTCATATTCCACTTGCTCACAATTTACAGCTAGTTTGAATAGGGTTAAAATTGCAGTTTCGAAATGGGCATATCAAAAATATAAATCTCAAGAACAGGATATTATTATAGTGGAAAAACAAATTTTTGACTTCTATGACAGGGATATGGAAGGGGATTTTTTTGAGGCTTCCAAACTACAAATCAGGAATCTAGAGACAAAAAGAAGGAATTTATTGACCAGCAAAGAGGCAACTTGGAGACTTAAAAGCAAAGCCATTTGGCTGGAAAAAGAGGATGAAAATACCAATATTTTTTACAACTATGCAAATCATAGGAAAAACATAAACACCATTTGGGAAATTTTGAGAGAATATGGTAGTGTAGCAAGGAATTTCAAAGAGATAGCCAATCTTGGGGTCTCACACTTTCAAAATATGTTCAAAGATCTCGAAAAGGCTAATTTGGCTAAAATTTTAAGGTTAACTTCTTTCTTTCCAAGGTTTGATGAAGCAGAGACAAATGTGATGTTACTTGTTCAAGTGTCAAAGGATGAATTAAAAGTATTTTAAACTCTATGCAAAAGAACAAAATCCCTGGACCTGATGGTTGGAGAGCAGAATTTTTCATTGGTTTCTATGAGATGATTGAAGAGGACTTATTAAGGGTAGTGGAGGAGACAAAAAACACAGGTTTTATTTCGATGGATATAAACTCTACCTTTATAGCACTTATCCCCAAGAAGGATTCTCCTACATCCTTTGATGATTTCAGGCCTATCTCACTATGCAACTGCCTCTATAAAATTATAGCAAAATTAATTGCCTCCAGGTTAAAGAATGTTTTTTCGAATACCATATCACTGGAACAATTTGGGTTTTTGAATGGTAGGAAGATTCATGATGCTATTGGTGTGGTACAATAAGGTTTACACAATTAAGACAAAGAAGATGAATGCAGTGGTCATTAAATTGGACATTTAAAAGGCCTATGATAGAGCAGATTGGTTGTATCTTAGGATTATGCTCTTACACATTGGGTTTAATCTTAAAGCTATAAATTGGATAATGGCATGTACAACCAATGTTTCCTTTGTTGTTTTGATCAATGGTTTGGCTACAAAAATTTTCACCTCTTCTCGTGATTTAAGACAAGTGTTCCCTCTATCTCCAATCCTTTTCCTTTTGATTGTTGAAGTATTAAGTAGGGCTCTCAGAGAAGTGAAGCGTACAAGAGTTATAAAAGGCATAAGAGTGATCAGATCTATTTTCCTTACTCATATTTTATTTGTGGATGACATTTTGTTATTCTACGAGGGTCATTTGAGGGAAGACACAAGTCTTAAAGTTATCATTGAAACCTTTTGTAATGCAATAGGAATGATAATAAACATGACAAAGTCTATGATATCCTTCAATGGTCTGGAAGAAGAGGAAGAAAATCATTTCTAGCATCTTTTCCATTATCCAAAAGGTGATTTTCAGTCAGGTTTTAAATATCTTGGTTTCTATTTGAAACCAAATGGTTATGGGAAAAAAGACTGGACTTGGCTTATTGAAAAAATAGATAAAAGAATAAATTTGTGGTGTAGTAGATGGTTGTCCCTTGGTGGAATATTAACCCTAGTAAAAATAGTCTTGGAAGCTATCTCAATTTTTTGGCATGGACTGGCATACATTCCTAATGGGGTCCTTGACAACATCAGAAGGAAATGGTTTAGTTTATTATGGTCAGGAAACAAAGTCAAAGAAGGTATTCATTTAGTTAAATAGAAGCATATTTCAAAACCAAAAAGGGAAGGAGTATGGGGTCTGAAAAATATTTTTAATTTTGGGAAAGCTTTGACTACCAAAAGTTTGTGGAGAATTATTACTCACGAAAATATTTGGAAACAAATTATAATATAGAAATATATTGAACCACTTACCCTGGTGGAATGGATCAGAAGCCCAAATAAGTCCACAAACAAGGTATCAATTATATGGAAAGCTTTGTGGCTTGTTTTTCCCTTAATAGGCAATTGGATAGCATGGAAGATAGGCAATGGAACAGAAGTCAGCTTAGGTGTTGATCCATGGATTGGCAGTGGAGACCAATATAAACTCCTTAATGAAATCATAGACCTGCTCCATGGGCTTGGTATTTAACAGTTGCACAAGTGGCTGAAAAAGATGCTACTACCTATTGGAAACAAGGATGGAAGAGGGTAAATCAACTAGGTTTAGAAAATGATCATGCAAATCAGTGGAATGCCTATGTGGCAAAACTTATCAGTAGTAATGTCAAGATAAATGAAAGGCCTGATGAATTAATATGGACAAAAAATCCACTTACATGTAACTACATTTCAAAGCTTGGATACAAAGTTTTTTGTGATAGTGGGGATCACGCTGAGCGGAAATGGTGGTGGAACCAAATATGGAAAATAAAGTCTCCAATGAAAACCCGCACTTTTATGTGCCTGGTCTTAAGCAAAAATGCTTTGACATGGGATATTATCATGAAAAGAAATTGGCATGGACCCAGCAGATGTACTTTATGCAGAGAGGTTGAGGAAACTAGTGAGCATTTATTTATGGATTGCAAATACACCAAAAATGTTTGGTCAAAAATTAAAATATTAACCGGATGCAAAGATGTCTGGAAAGGGCAGTCCCTAGAGGAATATTTTAAAAGTTGGTTTGAAAGAAAAGAGTTGAAGGTCTTTAGAGCTTTGCCTCTAGTCATAATATGGGGAATATGGCTCTCAAGAAATGCCGATATTTTCAATAATTACTCTATTCCTTCCTTCCAATGCTCTCCATAGATCTGATCCTTATTTGAAGGCCTCAAGAGGAATTATAAGTGCCAAAGGAATAGATAACTTTTTGAAATCCATATTGACAAATCTGGTGCATGGGGTTATTTTGAAGGTGCTCAAAATGATACCTCTACTTTATGTGGGGCTGGGGGTATTCTATATTTATCTGATAACCATCATATAAAATTTAAATTAGGTTTGGGGCATGGCTTAAATAATTATGTTGAATTACTTGCTTTAAAATTGCTCATCAGAATAGCCATTATAAAATAGGTTGAACAGATCAAAGTTTTTGGGGACTCTTTTTTTGTTATTAATTGTATGATGGGTTTACAAAGGATGAATTTTCTACTTTTAAACCCAATTTATGAACAATTGAAAGGAGTGGAAGGGGCTTTCCAATATATCAACTACTCACATATTTATCGCGAATTGAATATGGTAGCAGACTCTCTATCAAAATATGGGATTCACATGGAGCAAGGTAAATGTTTAAATATGGAAAGGAAATATGGTATACTATTGGGCACTATTACTAGCTCTATCTATGACCCATAAAATCAATACCATAAAGTTTTTTTTTTGGGCCTCTTTCCATTTTTTTGGGAGGACAACCGAAAATTTTTCTTTCTTCTCCATTCTCTGCTGTTTTTTCCTCTTGATTATTTTGTATCCGGATTTTCAAAGATAGATTTATTGGCTAGCTGGTTTTATGCCTATTGTTGTTTCCCTGGTTTTCTGAACAAGGGGGTTTCTCTCTTTTTCTTGTTGGGATTTTTCCCCAAGATCGATGTCAAATGTCTTAGACATCTACAATATTTAATTTTTTCTCCTTCTCGAAATAGAATTTATAATTTTTTCTTGGAAAAAGAAAAAAAAAGAATACTATCTTGGATGCTAATATTTTCCATTGAACTAATTGGATGGTCTTTAGTAACCATTTGCTTTTATTAATTTATTTGATTTGAATTCTCCTTTCGAGGTTGAGTCTTTTGTTGTACTCTTGATTCCCACTGGAAAATTGGTGTAGCTGGAGGATGAGCTTCTTCGTTGTGAAATAGGATATTTGAAGGTTCAAGATCATTTGCATGCAGGGCCTTCTCCTCCACCAAGGAGGAATAAGAGCATGATCGGATGATCGAACATCTCTTCTTCAAGTGGCCATATTACTTACAACCATAACATGTCAGGGAAAAGTTTTCATATTCAATATTTTGGATGCATTCCCCTTTGCTTGAGGATATAGTAATGGATTGAGGCCAAGGAATTGAAACATCCATCCAAATAGCTAATCTTGCTTTACTTGTATTAATTTTACTAGACAAATTTTTCTTTGTTTGGGCATCCATATACTAGAATGCACCAATGGCATTACCAATTTTGGCAAATATCTTCTCTCCCCAAAACTCCATAGGGAGAGCATATAGATTCACCTAGATTGGGAAGCCATCAACTTCTTCTATAAGGGGGTTGAAACCAGGAGTCCAAGGTCATATATAGACACCCCTTTGTCCAAAAATCAATTAAATTTATAATCCATTACTCTATCTCTATCCACTAAATTAGAAAAGGAAATACAAAAGAACTTTTTGGGTAGGAGAGTTACTTGGAATTTTGTTCTGGTCCACCAATATTTAATGTATCCTTTGAGCTCCTCCAAACCTAGTATTTTGTCCTTGAGTTTTTAAACAATTGTTTGGGCTTCATGATCAATCGGATCCAACTTAAATTCATCCTCCAAAATCCTTATAAAGGGCATAGGTTCATCAAAAAGCTCCACTCATGAACCCAAATATCCCTGAGAGACATGTTTTCTAACCAAAGAGACTTTCTCACAAACCAAAGAGTGACTAAGACCCTCTTGAGTACAATGAGCTATTTGTGAACAATAATCCTCTTTCTGCAATGCTTGATTGCACTTAGGGTTTGCACCCCTTTTGCTCCATTCCATCCTCATGTCCTCTTGAGTATAGCAAGTGGGCTACAAACAACCCTCTTCTTGTAATGCTTGACTACACCTAGGGTTTGCACCCCTTTTGCTCTATTCCATCCTCATGTCCTCTTGAGTATAATAAGCGGCCTACGAACAACCCTCTTCCTACAACACTTGACTACACCTAGGGTTTGCACCTCTTTTAATCCCCACATCCATTTTTTTTATAGCATTAATGATAATTTGTGAATCCTCCTTAATTGAAATATATTTTCATCATTTATCTATTATAGTTTAAATCCTAGTAATAAGTTCCCTAGCCTATGATAGTTATTATATGATGAGTGAGGAAAATTTTGCCTTTATTACTTCGAAAAACACCACCTTCATTTTTCTTGGATTTCTTTTAGAAGTACCATCAAAATTAATTTTGATAAACCCAAGTTTTGGACATTTCTATTTTACCCTAGATCGAAGTAGATCCTTTGTTTTAATGCCATTATCATATGTTTAATAGATTTTCTCTAATAATAGATGATAATCATTGACAATAATGTATATTTGTATCCAATCCTTAATCCATTTTTGTGAATAGAATTAATGATAACTTGTGAATCCCCCTCAATTGAAATATATTCTCATCATTTTTCTATTGTAATTTTAATCCCTGCAAGAAGTGCACTAGCCTCTACATAGTTGTTAGTTGAAGTTCCATATGATTCTAAGTGAAGAGAATATTGTGTTCATTACTTTGAAAAACACCACCTACATTAGCTATTATTGGATTTTCTTTAGAAGTAACATCAAAATTAATTTTGATAGACCCCAATTTTAGATATTTCTTTTTTACCCTAGATCGTAGTAGATCCTTTGTTTTAATGTCATTATAATATTTCTAAGAGATTGCCTTCAATAATAGATGATGAACATCAATGATAATATTATTTTTTATCCAATCCACACATCTTTTTTTTATGATAACATTAATGATAATTTGTGAATCCCCCTCAATTGAAATATATTTCCATATTTTTTCTATTGTAATTTTAATCCATGTAAGAAATACCTTAGCCTCTACATAGTTTGTTGAAGTTTCATATGATTCTAAGTGAGGAGAATTTTTTCTTCATTACTTCAAAAAACATCACCTTTATCGACTAGATTTCCTTTCGAAGTACCATCAAAATTAATTTTAATAAACCCAAGTTTTGGACATTTTTATTTTACTTTAGATCAAAGTAGATCCTTTGTTTTAATGCCATTATCATATTTCCAAGAGATTACCTCCAATAATAAATTATGAACATCAACAATAATATTTTTTTATCTAATCCCTATATTCATTTTTTTAATGGTATTGATGATAATTTGTGAATCCCCTCAATTGAAATATATTTCCATCCTTTTCCTACTACAATTTTAATCCATGTAATAAGTGCCCTAGCATCTGCATAGTTGTTAGTTAATGCTCCATATGATTAGTGTGCGTATAATTTTACCTTCATTTCTTTGAAAAATACCAACTCCATTGACTTTTTTAAATTTCTATTAGAATTACCATCATAATTAATTTTGATAAACCTAAGTTTTGGATATTTTTATTTTACCTTGAATATAAGTAGCTCCTTTGTTTTAAAGTTATTATCATATTTGCAAGAGATTACCTCCATTAATAGATGATGAACATCAGTAATGATATTTATTTTAATCCAATCCCCACATCCATTTTTGTTAATAACATTAATGATAATTTGTTAATCCCCCTCAATTGAATTATATTTCCATCCTTTTTCTATTGGCAATTTTAATCCCTATAAGAAATGAACTAGTCTTTTCATAGTTGTTAGTTGAAGTTCCTTATGATTATGAAAGAATAATTTTACCTTCATTACTTTGAAAATATCACCTCCATAAATGTTTCTTGGATTTCCTTTAGAAGTACCATCAAAATTAATTTTTATAAACCTAGGTTTTGGATATTTCTTTTTTACCCTAGATCGAAGTAGATCTTTTGTTTTAATGTCATTATCATATTTCCAAGAGATTGCCTCCAATAATAGATGATTAACATCATCAATAATATTATTTTTTATCCAATTTCCACATCCATTTTTTTATAAGTTATGTGTGACTTCTATTGGGGGCCACTCCCATTACAAAAATAAAATATTACATTACTCTCATTACATTTCTAACAAGTTAATTAAAGCATATTCATCTTTGCATTTCTATCAAATATATTCTCCATCTTCCTCAAATTGATAAGTTTCCATAATCAGCTTTTTTTAAGGAACTAACAACAAGAACAACCCTTACATGACACATAATTCAAACAGATAGAAGGAAAAAAAATGTAACAATCATCCTTTAAAGAGAAAATTAGTTCAATTATTTTTCTTTTGTAGTATAGGTTCTTATTCCTTTAGAGTGGCAAGATCTGTGAATGCATTTTTGCACTTCAAGCTCTTGAGGTAATATCTAGTTGTAACACATTTTGTAGGATCTTAATTTTTAGAAAACTGGCTGTCATTGATTGTTTCATAATTATTTTCAAGAATATCATCTGAGTTATATGTTAACCTTTTCCATGGAACCATATAGATGGTCTTTAGTAACCATTTGGCTTTTATCAATGATCTAAATCAAATTCTCCTTTTGGGGTTAAGTATTTTGTTCCTCACATGATTCCTACTGGATAATTGATGCATCTAGAGGATGAGATTCTTTCTTTTGAACCAGTACATTTATAGGTTTTGAATCATTCACATGCAAGGCCTTCTCCTCTATCAAAGAAAAATTATAACATGATCAAATGGTCAAGCATCTCTTATTTGGGTGGTCATATCGTTGACAACCATAACATCTTAGGGAGAAGTTTTCATATTCAATATTTTGGATCCATTCCTCTTTTCTTAAGGAGATAGTAATGGATTGAGGCCTAGGAAATGAAACATCCATCCAAACAACCAATCTTGCTTTACTCATATTAATTTTACTAGATAAATTTTTCTTTGTTTGGGTATCCATATACTAGAATGCACCAATGGAATTACCAATTTTGGTGAATATCTTCTCCCCAAAACTCCATAGGGAGAGCATAAATATTCACCTAGACTGGGAAGCCATTAATTTCTTCTATAAAAGGGTTAAAATAATAGTCCAAGGTCTTATATAGACACCCCTTTGTCCGAAAAATCAATTAAATCTATAATACATTACCCTATCTTTATCTACTAAATTAGAAAAGGAAACAAAAAATAAATTTTGGGTAAGAGAGTTACTTGGAATTTTGTACTGGTCCATGAATATTTAATGTATCCTTTGATCTCCTCCATGCCTGGTATTTTACCCTTGAGTTTGTAGAAAATTGTTTGGGCTTCATGTTCAATCATATCCAACCCAAATTCATTCTCCAAAATCTTGATAGATGATAGAGGTTCATCCACCCACGAACCCAAATATCCCTGAGAGATTTCTTCTGATCAAAGAGGCTTTCTCAGTGACTGAAGAGATGATATGTGAACAACCCTCTTCATTCAACGCTTTATTGCATATAGGTTTTGAATCCCTTTTATGAATATTGCAATCAAATTTATTACTTTGTTCCATCATTTGACTACACCTAGGGTTTACACCCCTTTCACCAACCATACTCCTCATATCCATTTATGTTGATAGCATTAATAGTAATTTATAATCCCTCTCAATTGAAATATATTTCCATCCTCTTTTATTGTAATTTTAATCCTTGTAATAAGTTCCCTAGCCTCTACATAGTTATTATATGAAGTTTCATATGATTGTGAATGCAAGTTATAATCCCTCTCAATTAAAATATATTTCCATCCTTTTTCTATTACAATTTTAATCTTTATAATAAGTGCTCTAGCCTCTACATAGTTATTATATGAAGTTTCATATGATTGTGAATGAAGATAATTTTATCTTCATTACTTTGAAAAACACCATCTTCATTTTATTTTCTTGGATTTTCTTTAAAAGTACCATCAAAATTAATTTTGATAAACCCAAGTTTTGGACATTTCTATTTTACCTTAGATCAAAGTAGATAATTTTTTCTATGTCATTATCATGTTTCCAAGAGATTGCCTCAACTAATAGATGATGGATATCATCAATAATATTTATTTTTTTCCCATCCCCACATCCATTTTGTTGATAGCATTAATGATAATTTGTGAATCACCCTCAATTGAAATCTATTTTCATCCTTTTTCTAGTACAATTTTAATCTCTATAAGAAGTGCCCTAGCCTCTACATAGTTGTTAGTTGAAGTACCATATGATTTTGTGTGAGAAGAATTTTACTTTCATTACTTTGAAAAGTATCACCTCCATAGGCTTTTCTTGGATTTCCTTTGGAAGTACCATCAAAAGTAATTTTAGTAAACCCAAGTTTTGGACATTTTCATTTTACCCTAGATTGAAGCTGGTACTTTATTTTAATGTCATTATCATATGTCCAAGATATTACCTCCAATAATAGGTGATAAACATCAGTAATAATATTTAGTTTTATCCTACCAACAAGTCCTTTATTCAATGGTTGAGATAAATAGTTGATGTAGCCTACACCAAAGTTCAAATCTGAGTGGCACCAAATAGCTCAATGTGACTAAATAAATATAAAAGGGAAAGGGTAACCCACATCCATTTTTGTTGATAGCATTAATGATAATATGTGAATCCCTTGCAATTGAAATATATTTTCATCCTTTTTGTATTGAAATTTTAATCATAATAAGTTATCTAGCCTCTACATAGTTATTAGTTGTAGTTCTATGTGATAATGAGTGAGAGAATTTTTCCTTCATTACTTTGAAAAACACCACCTCCATTGGCTTTTCTTGGATTTCCTTTAGAAGTACCATCAAAATTAATTTTTATAAATCCAAGTTTTGGACATTTCATTTTTACCTTATATTGAAGTAGATCCTTTGTTTAAAGCCATTATCATATTTCCAAGAAATTGCCTCCAATAATAGATGATGAGCATCAGTTACTAATGTTATCTTTTATCCAATTCCCACATCCATTTTTGTTGATAGCATTAATGATAATTTTTGAACCCCCCTCAATTGAAATATATTTCCATCCTTTTTCTATTGCAATTTTAATCCCTATAATAAATTTCCTGGCCTCTACATAGTTATTAGTTGATGTTCCATATGATTATGAGTGAGTATAATTTTACCTCCATTACTTTGAAAACTACCAACTTCATAGATTTTTCTTGAATTTCCTTTAGAAGTACCATCAAAATCAATTTTGATAAACCCAAGTTTTGAACATTTCATTTTTACCTTGGATATAAAGTAGATCCTTTTTTAATGCCATTATCATATTTCCAAGATATTACCTCCAATAAAATATTGTGAACATCAACAATAGTATTTATTTCTATCCAATCCTCACATCCATTTTTGTTGATAACATTAATGATAATTTGTGAATCCCCCTTAATTATTTTTATCATTTTTCTATTGCAATTTTAATCCTTGTAATAAGTTCCCTAGCCTCTGGATATTTGTTAGATGAATTTCCATATTATTATGAATGAGAATAATTTTACCTTCATTACTTCAAAAGATACCAACTTCATTGGCTTTTCTTGGATTTCTTTTAGAAGTACCATCAAAAATAATTTTGATAAATCAAGTTTTTGACATTTCTATTTTATCCTGGATCGAAGTAGATCCTTTGTTTTAATGTCATTATCATATTTTGAAGAGATTACCTCCAATAATAGATGATGAACATAAATAATAATATTTATTATATCAAATCCCCAAATATTTTTGTTGATAGCATTAATGATAATTTAGGAATCCCCCTTATTTGAAATATATTTTCATCAATTTTCTATTGCAATTTTAATCCTTGTAATAAGTGCCCTAGCCTCTGCAGAGTTGTTAGATGAAGTTCCACATGACTATAAGTGAGGATAATTTTACCTTCATGACTTTGAAAAATACCACCTTCATTACATTTTATTGGATTTCCTTTAAAAGTACCATTAAAATTAATTTTAATAAACCTAAGTTTTGGACATTTCTACTTTATTCTAGATTGAAATAGATCCTTTGTTTTAATGTCATTTTCATATTTCAAAGAGATTAACTCCAATAATAGATGATGAACAACTACAATAATATTTATTTTTATCCAATATCCACATCCATTTTTAATGATAGCATTAATGATAATTTAGAAATCCCCTTAATTGAAATACATTTTCATCATTTTTCTATTGCAATTTTAATCCTTGTAATAACTTCCCTAGCCTTTGTATAGTTGTTAGATGGAGTTTCATATGATTATGAGTGAGGAGAATTTTTTCCTTCATTACTTCAAAAAACACCACCTCCATTGGCTTTTTTTATTTCCTTTAGAAGTACCATCAAAAATATTGTTTATAAACCCAAGTTTTGGACTTTTTTTAAACCCTAGATCGAAATAGATACTTTTTTTAATGCCATTATCATATTTCCAAGATATTGCCTCCAATAATAGATGATGAACATCGACAATAATATTATTATTTATCTAATCTCCACGTCCATTTTTATTGATAGCATTAATGATAATTTGTGAATCCCTCTCAAATGAAATATATTTCTATCCATTTTCTATCGCAATTTTAATCCCTATAATAAGTGCCCTAGCCTCTGCATAGTTTTTAGTTGATGTTCCTTATGATTTTGTTTACTAAGAATTTTACCTTCATTACTTCGAAAAACACCACCTCCATCGACTTTTCTTGAATTTCCTTTAGAAGTACCATCAAAATTAGTTTTGATAAACCCAATTTTTAGACATTTCTATTTTACCTCAAATGAAGTAGATCCTTTTTTAATACCATTATCACAGATGACTCTTTCATGTATATTAAAATCATGTAACCAAATTGTTATCAATATTTTTTCTACACTTGAGACCTCCCATGATGAGCACTAGGCATCATTTTGAGATTTATTTTTAATTTTCATTTCAAGACATAAATTCCAACAAATAATGCAACATCAATCATTCACATAATACATAATGCTTTAGATTTGAAATATCTAATCCAAAAATCCATCAACTCTTTCAATGTTGATAGAGCTACCCGGTATATTTTTATATTTAAAAAAAAAGTAACCCAAAGTGATGTGACAGAAGGGACAATGAAGAAGCAAATGATGTGATGTTTCTAAATCCTTCTCACACAAGGCACATCTAAAGGATCCATGATATCCTCTTCTTTGTATACTTTCTCTTGTAAGAATCTTACTTTGAACTAATAACCAAAGGAATGTTAGGGCATTAGCAAGAGCCTCTAGTGACCAAACATTCTTCTAAGAAAAAACATTGAGCATAGGAAATTTTGATTGCTCTAAATCCTCATATTCCAACTTGACCGAGTATCTACCATAATTTGATAGATTCTAAACAAACTCATCATTTCATGTACAAATCAACAAAGAAAACATTTGAAGCATCTTTTAAAGTTCATCTACATTTTGTTTAAGTTCTTCTCCTTCAACCAAGTTACTAATAGAAACTCATGATCTATAGTTGTTGCTCATATTAATATAGTCTTTGATATTTGGACCATTATAAGCTAGGCATTATTGAGGAATAGTACATTATTTGGTACATGTCAATGTGCCCCCATGGTACCTTCATGTTACATGTGTAATTATGTAATAGATTACGGTTGAGTCTATAGTTTAGAGTGTGATTTATATTTTTATTTTATGTAAGTATCAATGTGTAGGAAATGCACAAGTGTCATGTAAGTTAGAGTGCAAGTGTAGATTGAGAGAATATGCACAAGTGCCATGTAATATGAATATGTAATATGAGAATGTGTACAAGTGTCTTAGATTAGGAATACATGTAAAAGTGTAGGATTCATGTGTGCAAGTATCTTAAAGTAAAGTATCCATCTACTATGCAAGTGATAATATGACAAGCCAAGAGTCATGAGACTTGTCATATGGAGAGCAATAGTCAAGTATGAGTCACATTATTATGGCTATATTATGGAGACAATACTCTATGATAAAGCAATTCAAGAAGAATTAATTATCTGATTTTAAGAGGAAGTAATAAATCTTGTATACATATTTTTGAGTAATTAATATTGTAAGTTTTCTTCATGCATAGTTCATGAATGATTCAGACTATTTACATTCATATTTGATTATATAAGTGAATGTTTATTTTAGTATTATATAAGCCTTGATATACATATTAATTTGCTCATATATTATTCTACTCTTATAAGATTATTTTGACCTTTAATATTGTGGCTATTTTATATTGGGATCTATGTGATAACCTATGATATTTTATGGCCATAAAGCTTAGAAAGCCAACAATGGTATTAGAGCTACTACCAGAATTTATCCATTTTGATAGAGTTTATTAAGCCACCATTATTAATTAACTTTATCCACTTTTGATAAAGTTAATTTAGATTATCCACTTTAAAGGCAATGCAGACTTGGACTCTAAATTTAAAGGTTTTATTGAGTAAAAAAGGTTGAGGTATTTCCACTTGGTTGAAGGAAAACTAGTGAAGACTAGGACTCAGCTAGATTTAATATAAGGTTCAAATTAGAAGAGAAGTTGGACATTGATAGATAGGCTAAACCAACTCAAGCAAAAGTTGGTCATTCAGGAATAGAGTCGTCTTGAAATTGGTTTGAATATTTGAGGATTTGTAGATTGATAGATAAGGTAGAACCAACTTAGAAGATATTTGGTCATTCAAGGACATTCAGTGCCACCATGACATTGATATTGGTTTCTTCAGTAAAGAGGAGAATCATATTGGGTTCTTAGGTGTGGCCTAAGACATTGAATATTTTAGATTGATAAAGGATATTGGTAATACAACAAAGAATATCAGTTAAGGAAATTGGGAGCAAAGGAGCCAGCTAAGAAGTCTAGCAATATAGTGAACAGATGATGAAGATATATGACAAAAAGGTAAAGGAACCAATGATAACGAAGGAGAAGCAAGCGAGCAAGGATGAAGAATCTAGAAAGCGAAGCAATGACACATAAACTATAGTGTGATTAAATTTATTAGGGATCACAAAATATAAGCATAAGGAAAGTGCATCATCACCTGCAACAAGTAATAGTGTAACATAATATTATTACTTATTATTATCTTAAGTAATGAATATTGGAATTAGATGAATAGAAATGAAACATTTCTAACATTAAGCATGCAAAGTTCCATGTGGATGTAAGTTCTTTATTGGAATAAATAGATTAAATCGAGGTGCAATAGTGAATTTTTGATGAACGTTGAATGCTAGAAGTATTAGTGCAAGATAAGATCGAATTGGAGTGCGAGCCATCTAATGAGAAGAATAAAATTATCTTGTTATCCGCTCATGTAGAGGAGTTGGAGAGCAAGTGGGTAGTTAAAACTCTCCAATTATCGAGAGGTTCCAGGTTCAAATCTTTGCCCTCATATGTTGCGGATATGTTGTATATACAATGTTCCTCATCAAAAAAAAAAAATTAGCTTGTTAATTATTTTAAATTTGAGTTACTGGAATTATAAGGTGATTAAATGTTATGAAAGGAATTATAATTAGTATGAAGTGATAACTATTTCTACATTAATTAGTTTATTTGATTATTTAAATATTTTTATGTTTGAAGAATTTTTATTTTCTTAAATCTTAAGAAAATTAAAAACATTAGAAGATTTTTAAATTTTACAAATTCAATTTGGGAGTTAAAAGGTTTTCAACATCAAAGGATTAGAAAATTTATAATTTACAAATTTCATATTTGAGTTATTATTTTAATTTGGGAGATATAAGGATTACTACTTCATAGGAATCAAATTATAAACTTTTATTAAAATATGAAGTCCATAATTAGAAAGCAAAGATTAGAAGTTATAAAATTTGGCATTAAGAACTTGATTGAAAAATCTAAAGGTAAACTAGATATGGCATTACAATTCATCTATAGAGAAGCTATGGATGAAAGTTTTGAGACATTTGAATACTATTTACACTCAAAACTTATTGAAGCAATTGATAATTCAAAAGATGATATTATGATACCTCTTGATATAGGTAGCATAATGTATATGGCATTGCTTTCACTTGAGCTTTATAAAGATGAAAATCTAAAACAAAAGGAGTTAATTGAAACTCTAAAAAGGAAAGTAGAGATTGATACAAGAGAATCAAGTGAATCATCTCTAAAAATAGTGTTTCATTCTTCTTGTAATATTGACATTCCAAGTCCTAGTTCAAAATAAATAAGCTCATCCTCCAAATGAACCAATTATCTAGCAGGAATCATACGAGCAACAAAAGACTCAAGTGGTACAAGGAAAGTAGACACTACACCAAAAAAGAGCTTTAACGATGGGTGAATAAAGATAGTTTTTTATGGTGGTAAAAAATTTCTCTAATAGACCCTAAGAGGGCGGTTATAAACCATCGTCTTAGGGTAACCACCCTCTTAGGACTATGATGATGGTTATAAACCATCATCTTAGGGTGACCTAAGAGGGCGGTTTATAACCATCATTGTAGGTATAAACTATCATAAAAAAAATAAAAGAAATAAAAGACGATGGTTATGAACCGTTGTCTTAAAAAAAATTTAAAATCAAAAGAAGTAAAAGACAAAGGTTATTAACTATCGTCAAAAAAATAGTGGTAAGAGGGCAATATAGTTTTTTGATAGATGGCTTCAATTGGGACAACCATTTGGCAGAAATCTAGAGCACGCATGAGCAAAACCTAAAGCATGGAAAGCAAAACCTACACTAGAATCCTCTCCTAATTTTTTTCCAGTAGTAACCCTAGAGCACGCCCTATAGTGGAGGCCAGAAGGAACAAACATAGCCAAAAATTACATGGGAGGTGGTCTCTGGTTTGAAGCTCATATAAAAATAACTAGGATCGTCTCCTAAATTTTTACCAGCAAAAACCCTAGAGCACACCCTACAGTGGAGGCTAGAAGGAACATACACAATCAAAAATTACATGGGAGGTGGTCTCGGGTTTGAAGCTCATGTAAAAATAACCAGGATCCTCTCCTAAAGTTTTCTGATAGAAACCCTAGAGCACGTCCTTCGTGAAGGCCAGAAGGAAAAGATGCAATCAAAAATTACATGGGAGGTGGTCTCAGGTTCGAAGCTCATGTAAATATAACTAGGATCCTCTCCTAAATTTTTGTTGGTAGAAACCCTAGAGAACACCCTATAGTTTTGAATTTCAAGGTATATTTTTCAACTCTTAGTTTAGCACAATTTTGGGCTTCCAGTGGATTCAATACAATTCCTTCTTGTAGCTAAAGAATTTATGTTTTAAGAAGTTTGAGATGATGTGGAAACATTTTGAAACCTTCATATGAGAATTTATGTTTTAGGGATTCGGTTCTTCTTCCTACCACTAGTCTCTCTTCTTGTCTTGATGTGATAAAAGCATCTGGTCATCTCCTTGGTACAAAGGAGTTTCCTTCCAGCTGCTAGTTGTGCTACCTCACCCATTTAAAGTTAAATTTTTTGGTTCCTCATTATATCCCTCTCTATTGGAGGGTAACCCTACCTATTGGTGTTTTGGGCTTATTTAGGCCTCTTTGTGTCTTCGAACTAGACTAAAATCAATTTCCTTAGTAACATTATTTAGGCCATTGGGTAACCAGGTTGTTGGAGTAACATTTTCCTTAGTGCTTGTCGATAAACTGAGGAATGGAGAGTGAGGTCGGAGGGAGTTATTTTTATTTAAAGGAAAACAAAAAAATAGGGAGGGGGTTCGGTTCTTGTTGGGAGGAGAAAATCTAGTGTTTTTTGGGATGCATCTGTAACAATGGTGAAGAGTTTGGTGCTTTGAGAGACGCTGGTGGTATTCAGATAATCCTAAACTAGTTTGCTTGGTGGTATGAATTTGCAATACCGGGTCTCAAATTTGGAAAGAATTTACAGTGTATGCTCTATGAATTTCAGTGGTAAATATATGATTTGCTTGAAGAATCCTTTGATAATAGAATAGTAGATATGACTCCTTTCGTATTGCAGTTGTAAAAAGCATTATATTTTGTGGGTGTTCGTTATTCCTTAGTTAGATTGGTAATAAGATTTTTATCATAAAAAGGTTGATGAGTGTCTATGTTGTATAGTGTGGGCTCCAAATATTGAGTAGGAAATATTGTAAGTTAACGAACGTCTCTAAAAAGTGTTATCTTCGGCTAAAACACAATCCCATCGTTCAGTTGGAACTAGATTGGATGGTTATCGGTTTTGCATGTAGGCCAAGTAAACCAGCGGTGGGTTACATTTAAATAGAAACCCTATTGAAGCTATGAGTGACTTTTCTTTCAAATAGTACTAGCTATGATTTAGTTGTTAATTGAGATAGAAGGAAATCTTTTTATTTATGTTCTTTTTAGAGCCAGATAAGAAAATAGTGTATCCAATCTAAGAGGTTGTCACTCTCTAATTTATAGGGATTTCTTCCCTAAGTTCTTTCTTCACCAATCAATTGGAAAATTGCTTATTTTATTTTGATAAAACTAGGAATATATATTATTATATAGAGCATAGCTTAGCCAATTATCTTTGATAGCCAAGATATTTAAAGAATTCTTCCTTGTTGTAAATTTAATTATGATCCCTTATAATTACTCATCATGTTCTTTTTTATAATAAACAAAGCCATGGTTCTTAAAACCATGTTAATGCAATCAAATTGATTTGACTCTTAATATCATTCTTATGCTTTCTTAATATAATTCTTATGCTTCAATATATGTTTTCTTCTCTATTTTAAGACACTTACATATAACTTTATATTCATGGACCTCAAACATTAATATAATTATCCTTATATATTCATATCTCATTATATTACTATATTTTGCAGAATCAATCATGTAGATATAGTCTGCTACTCTTTTAGAAAGGAATGTTGAATAACACACTAATGCTTTCTAAGGAATATTTTAATATTTGTTTTTTTACTATCATTGTTGTAAGATCTAAGAGATGTAGATAATATTGTCTTGCCTAATAAATAATAAATCTAATACCTCGATAATTCATTACACTAATACTAAAAGAAGTGCTCATCCAATTATAACCCTTAGTATAGTGTAAATTAATAATTCATTCATTCACTAGATAATAATGGCATCATTAGATATTAGATATAATTATTACTGTTAACTAATGGTACTGATCATAATAGAATTATAAATTGAACAATAAAATATTCCACCTTCAATAGACTAATTTGGAAGACCTTGTTATATTTCATTATATTATAGAAAAGAGACAACACCTTATTAGAGAAAATATTTAGTTACATGTACATTGTTGTCTATGATATTTGTTCATAAAGTATTGTCCTTATTTTTCAATTTTAACATTAGATTTTTTGGACTCACAGTTCCACTAATCCATATATGTTTGAATTATAAAATCAAAATGATCTGAGTTTACAATTCAACAAGTTTGTATATTTTGAACTATAAAATTAAATTATTTAACTTACTAATTTGGATCATAATTCTATTAGTATGTGTATGTTTGAGTCTGTATACATTTGAATTGTAAAATTATATTATTTAAACTTCACTATTTGGACTGTAATTCCACTGCTATATGTATGTTTGAATTGTAAAGTTAGAATGTTGTATAATTAGATTGTTGTGCAATTCTTTAGTCATGAAAATGTTAGACATTATAATTTGAGGGGTCTATTTGATTTTAAATACATTTACCTAGTTATTTATATTTTTGGGTACCTGATTGTTTACTTTGCATATTCTTTCTTTAAAGCATATTATCATTCCTTTTGAATTATAAGATTAGATTGCTTTAACTCCACAATTAAACCACTATGTATATGTTTGAATTGTGAAATCAAACTCTTCTTACTTAATAATTTGATTCACAATTCCACAATACATTATAATTCTATTGAAATTGTAAGACCAGGTTGTTTAAATCCATTATCTGAAGTAACTCTAGTTGCACATTTATAAAGCAGTCACTTGAGTGGATCTCTACCGATTCACAATTATACAATTGATACTATTTTAGAAAATGCCTTGTAAGATTAGATTGTGCTAACTTTATAATTCAACCGTTTTGTATATATTCAAATTCTAAAATCAAATTGTTTTGACTTCACAATTCCACTAGCAAGTGTCTGTGAGTTAGTTGTGTGTTTGGCTCCTTACATGTATTGCTTCTATTGCCAAATTTGTTAGTGGTTGTTTCCTATCATGGTTTGTTTATTCTTATACAAATATCTATAAAAAAATCTAAATCTTCTTATTTTAAATATGAAGATCTATTGATTGACAACCTAGAAACATTTATAGACTATTTTTTATTGTGAAGTAATTGAAGTCAATGTTGCCTCTAGGAAAGTTATTCGATTATTCAAGGATTTCCCATTACTTTTTCAATCCAAATTGTTATTTCCTTTTAGATTTTCTATTTATGTTAACTCAGGCACTACTACCTCAAAAAAAATGTGCTTTCAAGGTGTTACATTTGTTGCCTCTAAAAAAAAAAGTACTTTCAAGGTGTTACATTTGTTGATGATTTTTAGGGACTACCCTTTTAAAAGCTTCAATGCACTTTTTTGGGTTATACATCTCCTATAGAAGCCTCTCTAATTTTATGGATTCAATCCTTAACGTTAGTCATTTATGTTGTTGATAGTCATTTGCATTATCTAAGGCCTTTCAAGTTTATGCTTGACCTCACTCATTATAAGTAGCCTATAGACATGAATTTCCCAATTCTACCATTACTACCAATGTTTCCAGCAACACTTCCAAGACATACCTACAAAGATCTGCCTTTTTTATTGCATAATCAAACCCAAAATATTTCATATATCTTAGATTTGAGGTCTAAGTTTAGGGTATATTCATTGGGCTTGCATTGAGAGGGTCCATACTATTTTACTTCAAATATTTACCTGAAGTAAAAGAACGATTCCCTAATGTATTATTCAGGCTAAGTTTTATGCTCTCTTTGCCTTGACAACATCTTCAAAATTATTTTTTAGCTTCATCACTTTAGATCCATGGGTGACTGCATCTCAAGTGAATGCATTACCTCTAGGAGTTCTTTTGGTTATCATTATGGATGTTACTTAGAAATTATTTCCCTTCAATCAATTAGAATCTCCATAGATCAATTACCTCCATTCAAATACTTTATAAATTCTCCTCCTCTCCTTCTTCTTAATAAGAGGGTATTAATCAAGCAATAAAATATTATGTCTATATTTTATGGTGTATTGGGTGCATTTTTTATTGCATATTGGCTAAAATTTTAACAAGAGTCTTATATATAAAAGAGCAATATTTCTTATATTGTTTGCTGCTATAACTTTAAGTTATATGGATTGTTTTATTCTAGAAAAGCTCATTTTTTTGGGGGGGGCTTCTAGTGGATTCAATACAATTCCTTCTTGTAGCTGAAGAATTTATGTTTTAAGAAGTTTGAGATGATGTGGAAACATTTTGAAACCTTCAGATGAGAATTTATGTTTTAGGGATTCGGTTCTTCTTCCTACCACTAGTCTCTCTTCTTGTCTTGATGTGATAAAAGCATCTGGTCATCTCCTTGGTACAAAGGAGTTTTCTACCAAATGCTAGTTGTGCTACCTCACCCATTTAAAGTTAAATTTTTTGGTTCCTCATTATATCCCTCTCTATTGGAGGGTAACCCTACCTATTGGTGTTTTGGGCTTATTTAGGCCTCTTTGTGTCTTCGAACTAGACTTTCACAATAGTTTGGCTGCAATTATTTAGGCCTATTGATACAATATATTGGCTACACTTTCACAATAGTTTGGTTGCAATTATTTTATGGCATATTAGTTGCACTTTTATAGTAGGTTGGCTATAATATTTTATGGTGTACTAGGTGCATTTTTTATTGCATATTGGCTGAAATTTTAACAACAATCTTATATATAAAAGAGCAATATTTCTTATACTATTTGCTAATGTAACTTTAAGTTATATGGATTATTTTATTCTAGAAAAGATCTTTTTTTGGAGGGCTTCCAGTGGATTCAATACAATTCCTTCTTGTAGATGAAGAATTTATGTTTTAAGAAGTTTGAGATGATGTGGAAATATTTTGAAACCTTCAGAGGAGAATTTATGTTTTAGGGATTTGGTTCTTCTTCCTCCCACTAGTCTCTCTTCTTTCCTTGATGTGATAAAAGCATCCAGTCATCTCCTTGGTACAAAGGAGTTTCCCACCGGCTACTACTTGTGCTACCTCACCCATTTAAAAGTTAATTTTTTTGGTTCCTCATTATATCCCTCTCTATTGGAGGGTAACCCTACCTATTGGTGTTTTGGGCTTATTTAGGCCTCTTTATGTCTTTGAACTAGACTTTCACAATAGTTTGGCTGTAATTATTTAGGCCTATTGATACAATATATTGGCTACACTTTCACAATAATTTGGCTACAATTATTTTATGGCATATTAGCTGCACTTTTACAGTAGGTTGGCTGTAATATTTTATGGTGTACTAGGTGCATTTTTATTGCATATTGGCTGAAATTTTAACAATAGTCTTATATATAAAAGAGCAATATTTCTTATATTGTTTGTTATTGTAACTTTAAGTTATATGGACTATTTTATTCTAGAAAAGCTCTTTTTTTGGGAGGGCTTCCAATGGATTCAATACAATTTCTTCTTGTAGTTGAAGAATTTATGTTTTAAAAAGTTTGAGATGATGTGGAAATATTTTGAAACCTTCAGATGAGAATTTATGTTTTAGGGATTTGATTCTTCTTCCTACCACTAGTCTCTCTTCTTGTCTTGATGTGATAAAAGCATGTGGTCATCTCCTTGGTATAAAGGAGTTTCCTATTAGCTGCTAGTTGTGCTACCTCACCCATTTAAATTTAAATTTTTTGGTTGCTCATTATATCCCTCTCTATTGGAGGGTAACCCTACCTATTGGTGTTTTGGGCTTATTTAGGCCTCTTTGTATCTTTGAACTAGACTTTCACAATATTTTGTTAGAATAAATATTTGTTCTCTTAAGTTCTACTAAGGATAGTCTTACTTGAGTTACCACTCCTCTATGAGTCATGTGAACTCTCAATTTAGACTAGTTCATAATTGTTGAGTTGTTGTAATCCAACGGCTCACATTGATCAACTTTGCTATTTATACAAAGTTGATCCCATAGAATAATCAATCAGTTTTGGAGCTTCACTTCATTCTTGTGATGTATTGCATAGCTATTATTTTTAAATAGAATATTGTTTCTCAATATTTCTAACATGGTATCAGAGCTAGGATAGTTATTTGCAAGCATTCAAGTTTTTTTGAAGATTTTTTTCTGATTCATTGTATTAGTGACAGTCTGGTCACTTTGGTGGTTTCTTTTTGGACACTCTTTAGTGAGAGTTATTGCTTGCCTAGTCCAATTCTATCCATAACTTGGTCATTTTTTTGTCAAATGTTGGTGTTTCATTGTGGTCAGGAAAGTTATATTCCATATAAGTTTTTTTAAAAGGGAAAGCACCACTATTATCTTTAATATAATTCACTCTTGCACTTCTAATTATGCTCCTGTTACAAGCATATTTCTCTTTGCAGTTATTTATTTTATTTGAAAGGCAAAATCATATTGATGTTTTAATGAGTTAGAAATATTTTTTTCTTACATCATTATAATTACTTGAATGTGATAACATTCCTTTAACACATCAAAATATTTCCCAAGAGATGTATTGTTAGCAGTGAGGCCCCAATACCTTTAGTCACATTTATTTACTGGTGGTCATTGTTCAAACACTCATTGGCTTGTGTTCTTCAGGGAGTCGGTGTAGAAGCTACGTGAACGAGGTCACTACTCACACTATGTACAGGCTCTATGCAGAATGTCGTTGCCTAGATTTATTTTTTGTGCTAAATCCCACATTTCTACCTATAATAGTGTTGGGTATCGAGATTGATCGAGCATGTTGAACATCGATCCTACGGTACTAGGGTGAGCACATTGTTAAAGCCATCATTATTCAAGTTGATCAAGCAAAAATCCATCGCACGAACGCTCCACACTACAGTAAATCTTGGTAACGGTTGGGCATAAATCCTATGGTACAAAAGGGTGAGCACCATGCATCGCCATCAATGCACAAAAATAAAACACACTGCTAACACCACACCCTAATTAAAACCACATGCACCAGTGGTATTCTATTCAAAAGTGACGTTAATCTCTAGAGGACTGAGAAGACTTGATGAGCCGTATCTTGTCAATGACACAAGAAGTCCTGATTAAACTGCTTCTCACTCCAATTAATCTCCAGTTGCATAAAATAGTGGTAAGCATAACGATTGCTCCTCACTGGACGAACTGCTACTTGCACCTAAATTGCCATGTGTTCTTCTATCTCCGTATTTGTAAAGACCACCAATAGTAATTTTTTGAAGACTCGAGCATCCTATGCAGTAGCTCTCATCCTCCTTTTGCCCACCTACATAAGACACCAAAAGGCCTCTCAGAAGCAACATTTTTTGGGGGGGGGGGTGATCACAAGTGACCGGTTCATAGCATCTTTTTTTCTAGAGAAGTGTCTAGCTGCAGGACGAAAAAGTATTGAAGAATGTTTTCTAGGTAGTCAAAATGATTGTGGCAACACAGTGAGTAGTATCCCTTCTAGATAGTAGCACCTACTGCATACTTTCTACAGGTGTTTGGAATAGTGGCTCATGAGGACATCACAACAGAGGAAAACACTGAACATCACAACAGACCTGTTGCATGGTTTTTTAACTTCCAACAACCACTCTATCACCTTAAACCTACAAAACAAAAAGTTTGAATACCACTTAATTTTTTTTATGACCTTATATTCTAAGGCATAAGAGCTTCTTAGTGGTTTTCTATTTTCCTTTTGTTTTTGGAAAGAAAATATATTGTAACAGAGTCATCTTCTTCTTGATTCTGAGAGCTCTTCCTCTTCAGACTTTTTTCTTCTAGAAAAAACTTTGTAAACTTGAAACAAGTTTTTATGACTCCTCTCACTCTCTATTCAGCCTGTTTCACAAGGCTATCAAAGTGAAGAGTCCAATTTTATACTCAAATCAATACAAAGTTTTTTTTTTGGGGAGGGGTTATTGGTGCTGCTTCTTGCACCTTCTTTGGCTTTGATCAAAGGAGTTATTTTTTGCTACTGCTTCATTCATGTGTGGACTGATATTGGAGGATAGTTTAGTGGTGGAGTGTTTCTGTGGCACTCTCTTGGCCACATGGTGTTGTTTCTTGCATCTCTATTTTAGTATCTTATACATGATCTAGTTGCATATCTATGGGTTTTCTAAAAATACTTGATAAAATACAAGCAAGAAAATTACAAGCAAATCTTCATAGAGCACATCAAAATTTGGCCCAAATATTTTAATAATCACCTATGTTCCACGTATCATTCTCCTCAATTACCTATAGTCTCCCTCACATAAGGGTGGGTCATTGAGAAGATTCGGTATAAAGGTCTGGTAGATTATTCTTGCTTCAAATCGCCTATGTTCCACGTATCACTCTCCTCATTTACTTATAGTTTCCCTCACGTAAGGGTGGGTAAATTGAAGAGTTTGGTATAAAGGTCTAGCTTATACTACATTAATTCAACAAAGTTTTTTCTATTGGTCTTGATTTCTTGAACCTCTATTCTCATTGAAGGGAAATTGCATCATTGTCTTCTCTAAAAATTTTGCAGTTAAAGGGGGGAATATTGGTTCACTACAAGTTTTTTTTGGCAAAATGAATACAATTGACCCACTCACCCCTCATAACTATCACACATGGAAACCAAAAATATTAAATCTCATTTCTCAAAAAGGGCTCACACACTTGCTAGAAGAGAAGCAACCTGAATTTGAAAAGGAATATGAAATATTTGTTCATAAAGGGAAGATGTATGAAACAATGGGTATTATAAGCACAAATGTAAATGAAAGCTTATGGTTTCACATTTCAGAATGTAAAACTCCATTTGAGAGTTGGGAGAAACTAAAGAACTTGTTTGGTAAAGTGGATCAAATAAGGTCAATGCAACTAGAGGCAGAGTTAACAACATTATCTCCTGAAGACTTCAACAATATTGTTGAATTTCTCACCAAATTTAAAGAAGTCCTCACTCAATTAAAAGGTAGTGGCAAGAATAAAATAGAAGAAGAATGCATCTATCTTATTCTCTCTAAGTTAAATGGAGTATTTCAAATTTTTGCAACCACCTTTTTGTCTACAAAATATGCACTTGGTACAAGTTTTAAAATGCCCTCTTTAGAGGAGTTTTGTGATAGGCTAACTAGAGAGGAAACGAAACTTGCAAAATATGAGATCTCTCCCTCTTCCTCAAAAGCATTAGTAGCATCCACCTCCACTAAAGAAAAATTCAAAAAGAAAGAAAGAGGCCCTATAACTTGTACACATTGCAAAAAGGATGGTCATTCTGGGAATAAATGTTGGAAAAGACTACAACAACTAGAGGCAACAATGAAGGATCACAAAATAGACATTAAGAAGTAGATAGGAAAAGCCTTAAATGTTCAAGGTAAAGCTATAAAAACTTCATCAAAATACTGGGTTCTAGATTCAGGGGCAACTCATCATATGACTTCTTCACATGAGTCATTCACTTCAATCTCCTCAAGCTCAACTTGTAGCATAGAAGTTGGTGACTCATCCTTTATCCCAATCAAAGGAAAAGGTGACATATCCATTGATGGTGGTTCTATCAATAATGTTCTCTATGTCCCAAATATAGCTACAAATCTCCTCTCCATCTATCAGATTTGTACTTCTGCAAAGGGTAAAACAGTTCTATTTTCACCAACAGGAGTTGAGATAAGAGACTTTCAAGAACCACACTCTCTCATAGCAAAAGGAGATATTGATCATAACACTCACCTATTTCACTTCAAGGGATTCAAAAATTCAGATGGGACCTCCTATTTTGTTGCACATGGAGATCTTGAAAGTAAAATTTGGCATGAAAGGTTTGGACATCTCAATTATAGCTATCTAAAGGAGTTGAATACTCATGAAATGGTAATAGGGTTGCCAAAAGTCTCTTCTATTGATGGAGTATGTCCTGGATGTGCTCTTGGAAAGCAACATCAAGATCCTTTTCACCCAAGTGGTTCTCAAAGAGCCTCATCCCCTCTAGAGTTAATCCATAGTGACTTGATGGTCTTCCCAGAGCCTTCTTTCAAAGGAGAAAAATATGACCTTAACCTTCATTGATGATTTTTCAAGAAGAACTTGGGTCTACTTTCTAAAATACAAAAGTGATGTTCTATCCCACTTCAAAATCTTCAAGGCCTTAGTTGAAAATCAAGCCACTTGCAAAATCAAGCAAATTCGTACAGATAATGGGGGGAATACTTCAGTAATGAGTTCTCCATATTTCTCTCAACTCATGGCATAATTCATCAACATTCAGTCTCCCATAATCCATAGCAAAATGGCATTGCAGAAAGGAAAAACAGAACTTTAAAAGAAATGGCAAACTGTATGCTCCACTCAAGAGATCTTCCAACAGTTTTTTGGGCTGAGGCAATTAACTATGCAAATTATATTCAAAACCGCACACCTCATAAAGCTCTTGGCCATTTGACTCCAAAGGAAGCATGGACTAGCTCAAAACCTGATGTCTCTTTTTTCAAAGTTTTTGGGTGTACTGCTTGGGCACATATCCCAAAGAAAAAGAGGAAGGCTCTAGACAAAAAGAGCAAGCAACTCATATTTGTTGGTTATTGTGAGGAAATGAAAGCCTACAGGCTCCTTGATCCCACAACTCATGAGGTATTTTTCATAGAAATGTTCAATTTGATGAAACATTCCCTCATAAAGATCCTCAATCATCATCTTCCAACATTAATTCTCTTGAGCCATCTCCAATATTTGAGCCTCAATATAATGAAGATCCCATCCTTGAGATAGATGACCAAAATGAGGATCCTATACTTCAAACTCCAACTCAAAGTCCTGCCACACCCATTACTCCTTCCACAATGCCAAAATGGGCCCGCACCATAGTTCAAGAGGCCACTCCTTACATCCAAAATCTTCCATCATCCAGATTAAGCAACTCCATGGGTTCTGGTCTTGTCTGTCAGTCCATTTCCATAGATCCTCAATCCTTCAAAGAAGCAAATGGTATAAAAGAATGGGATGATGCCATGGAGAATGAATTTTCTTCCTTAATAAAAAACAAAACTTGGGATCTAGTCCCTCTACCTAAAGGAAGGAAATTGGTTCGTTGTAAATGGATTTACAGAACTAAGTATGGACCTGATGGAGAAATTGACAAACACAAAGCTCGCTTGGTAGCTAAAGGTTTTTCACAAATTGAAGGCATTGATTATTCTGAAACCTTTGCACTAGTTGCAAAAATGGATTCTGTTAGGCTGGTACTTGCACTTGTTGCTTCCCAAAAGTGGCCTATTTTTCAAATGGATGTTAAAAGTGCTTTCTTACATGGTGACTTAAAAGAGGAAATATTCATGGAACAACCTGCTGGATTTATTCAAGACTCCTCCCTTGTTTGTAGACTAAGGAAATCTCTCTATGGTCTCAAACAAGCTCCTAGAGCTTGGTATGAAAAAATGGACTCCTTCCTTCTTTCCTCAGGATTTTCTCATTGTGAGTCTGATGCAACAGTCTACATTTGGAGGGATGAAGAAAACATCACCATACTTGTTCTCTATGTTGATGATCTACTACTCACTGGTAGTGCCATTTCTCACATCCAGACTATCAAAGACTCCCTTTCTGAGAAATTTGAGATGGTTGATCTGGGTTTAGCTCATTACTTCCTTGGGTTTCAAATAACTCAAAAAGATGCAAGAATTTCATTGTGTCAACAGAAATATACTCTAGATCTTCTTCAATGGTTTAAGATGACTGATTGTAAGCCTTCTTCCACACCTTTTCAGTCTGGAGTCACTCTAAGTACTTCCTGCAAATCCCCTCTATGTGATGCTACTCTCTACAGACAACTTGTAGGAAGTCTATTATACCTCACTCATACTCACCCAGATATTTCATATGTTGTTGGCTTAATATCTAGATTCTCACATCAACCTCATTTCAGCCATTGGCAAGCAACAAAGAGAATCCTCCGCTACTTGCAAGGAACTACTCACTTTGGGCTCTTATATGAGGGAGGATCCATGGATATCATTGGTTACACAGATTCTGATTGGGCAGGTTCAGTTGAAGATAGATGTTCCACTTTTGGCTATGTTTTTTGTCTTGGTTCTTCACCTATTGCTTGGTCATGCAAAAAACAACAAGCAGTAGCATTATCATCTACAGAGGCAGAATATAGGGTAGCAATTTTGGCCAGTCAGGAAGCTCTTTGGCTTCATCAGATACTAAGGGAATTTGGTTTTTTCCATGACCAACCCATTACCCTTTGGTGTGACAATCAGAGCACAATTCATATTGCCCACAATCCAGTTGAGCATCAGTGCACCAAGCACATTGAGATTCACATGCACTTCATTCGACAACATATTCAGCAAGGGGATCTAAACTTGGAGTACATTCCCACAGAAAATCAAATTGCAGACATCTTCACCAAATCCTTTCCTTCTCCGTGTTACATTCAGTTGCGAGAGAAACTTGGGGTTAGGCAGTTGCATTAGAAGGGTGCACAAAGGTTTTCACCTCTCTTCTTCTTATTGTTCTTTTTCTTCTTGGAAGATGGTTTTTTCCCATGTGGTTTTTTCACCATCTCTCCTATATGTAAGTACATTGTACATGAGTACCTAATAAGGCCATATTGCCGGGACTCATTTTTTTGGTGTTCAATAGAGGACAATCTTCGCCATCCGAAGACATGCCTCTTCTTCTTCTTCTTGAAAGATGGTTTTTTCCCATGTGTTTTTTTACCATCTCTTCTATAAGAATTCATTGTACATGAGTACCTCATCAGGCCTTGTTGTCGGGACTCATCTCCTGTTGTTACTTTCACCCCTAGTATCACTTAAGGGGGGTGTTAGAATAAATATTTGTTCTCTTAAGTTCTACTAGGATAGTCTTACTTGAGTTACCACTCTTCCATGAGTCAGGTGAACTCTCAGTTTAGACTAGTTCAGATTTGTTGAGTTGTTGTAATCCAATGACTCACATTGATCAACTTTGCTATTTATACAAAGTTGATCCCATGGAATAATCAATCAATTTTTGAGCTTCACTTCATACTTGTGATGTATTGCATAACTATTCTTTTTGAATAGAATATTGTTTCTCAATATTTCTAACATAGTTTAGCTGCAATTATTTAGGCCTATTGATACAATATATTGGCTATACTTTCACAACATTTTGGCTGTAATTATTTTATGGCATATTAGCTACACTTTTAGAGCAAGTTGGTTGTAATATTTTATGGTGTACTGGGTGCATTTTTTATTGCATATTGGCTGAAATTTTAACAATAGTATTATATATAAAAGAGCAATATTTCTTATATTGTTTGCTACTGTAACTTTAAGTTATATGGACTGTTTTATTCTAGAAAAGCTCCTTTTTTTTTGGCTTCTAGTGGATTCAATACAATTCCTTCTTGTAGATGAAGAATTTATGTTTTAAGAAGTTTGAGATGATGTGGAAACATTTTGAAACCTTCATATGAGAATTTATGTTTTAGGGATTCGGTTCTTCTTCCTGCCACTAGTCTCTCTTCTTGTCTTGATGTGATAAAAGCATTTGGTCATCTCCTTGGTACAAAGGAGTTTCCTACCTAGCTGCTAGTTGTGCTACCTCACCCATTTAAAGTTTAATTTTTTGGTTCCTCATTATATCCCTCTCTATTGGAGGGTAACCCTACCTATTGGTGTTTTGGGCTTATTTAGGCCTCTTTGTGTCTTCGAACTAGACTTTCACAATAGTTTGGCTATAATTATTTAGGCCTATTGATACAATATATTGGCTACACTTTCACAACATTTTTGCTGCAATTATTTTATGGTATATTAGCTGCACTTTTACAGTAGGTTGGTTGTAATATTTTATGGTGTATTGGGTGCATTTTTATTGCATATTGGCTGAAATTTTAACAATAGTCTTATATATAAAAGAGCAATATTTCTTATACTGTTTTCTGTTGTAACTTTAAGTTATATGGACTATTTTATTCTAGAAAAGCTCCTTTTTTGGGGCTTCCAGTGGATTCAATACAATTCCTTCTTGTAGCTGAAGAATTTATGTTTTAAGAAGTTTGAGATGATGTGGAAACATTTTGAAACCTTCATATGAGAATTTATGTTTTAGGGATTCGGTTCTTCTTCCTACCACTAGTCTCTCTTCTTGTCTTGATTTGATAAAAGCATATGGTCATCTCCTTGGTACAAAGGAGTTTTCTGCTAGCTGCTAGTTGTGCTACCTCACCCATTTAAAGTTAATTTTTTTGGTTCCTCATTATATCCCTCTCTATTGGAGGGTAACCCTTGCATATTGGTGTTTTGGGCTTATTTAGACCTCTTTGTGTCTTCGAACTAGACTTTCACAATAGTTTCGCTGCAATTATTTAGGCCTATTGATACAATATATTGGCTACACTTTCACAATAGTTTGGCTGCAATTATTTTATGGCATATTAGCTGCACTTTTACAACAGGTTGGCTGTAATATTTTATGGTGTACTGGGTGCATTTTTTATTGCATATTGGCTGAAATTTTAACAATAATCTTATATATAAAAGAGCAATATTTCTTATATTGTTTGTTGTTGTAACTTTAAGTTATATGGACTATTTTATTCTAGAAAAGCTCATTTTTTTGGGGGGCTTCCAATGGATTCAATACAATTCCTTCTTGTAGCTAAAGAATTTATGTTTTAAGAAGTTTGAGATGATGTGGAAATATTTTGAAACCTTCATATGATAATTTATGTTTTAGGGATTTGGTTCTTCTTCCTACCACTAGTCTCTCTTCTTGTCTTGATGTGATAAAAGCATCTGGTCATCTCCTTGGTACAAAGGAGTTTCTTGCCAACTGCTAGTTGTGCTACCTCACCCATTTAAAGTTAATTTTTTTGGTTCCTCATTATATCCCTCTCTATTGGAGGGTAACCCTACCTATTGGTGTTTTGGGCTTATTTAGGCCTCTTTGTGTCTTCGAACTAGACTTTCACAATAGTTTGGCTGCAATTATTTAGGCCTATTGATACAATATATTGGCTACACTTTCACAATAGTTTGGCTGTAATTATTTTATGGCATATTAGCTGCACTTTTACAACAGGTTGGTTGTAATATTTTATGGTGTATTGGGTGCATTTTTTATTGCATATTGGCTGAAATTTTAACAACAATATTATATATAAAAGAGCAATATTTCTTATATTGTTTGTTGTTGTAACTTTAAGTTATATGGACTATTTTATTCTAGAAAAGCTCCTTTTTTTGTGAGAAGATTTTAAGTGTTTGCAATTTAACAATTTTCACCTAGTCACTACCTTGATATCCCTTTTGCAGGGACTTCCTTGCATCTTTTGTTGTTCTAGCATATGCTATTCTTGGAAAAAGGATCTTATCAATTGTATGTGATATAGTGCCATGAGTTTTTCTTCTTAGCTTCTCCTTTGGCTTGTCTGTTAATATGTGATAATAAAGTGCCCTAGTGCTATTGCTCTAGGTGTTGCACCTCACATGGCTCATACTCAATCAAGAACCAAGATATGGAAGGTTCCCTAGTGCTATTGCTCTGGGTGTAATTGACTCTACCTTTTGCATGAAGACAACCTCTATGCCAATGCCCGATGCATCAGGCTCTACCATAAATGGATGTGAGATATATGAAATGGCAGTATAGGGCTAGAAGACATTACCTGGATCAACCTTAATCATTTTTTTGTTGGGTAAAAGTTGCAGTTTATTGAACCCTCTCAATTGTATAATATTTTTTTGGGGTGTGCCAAATATGGGCATAAAACTACGCCCAACAAGGTCACATGCCTGGATCATATTAGACACCATGGCACTACTAGTAGATTGTACAAAGTTGTTTTCTTTTGTTTTATTTTTCTTTTATAGAGGTTATGTGTGACCTTGATATAATATTTCCCACAGGTTGGCAATATGTACAAAAAAATATGAAGAAAGACACCACAAGTAGTTGAGGTTGTCACAACAAATCAAGAGCCAGTGACAGAGGCCTCACATGCTAGTAAGTACTATCAATTTGATAGTGTTGTTCAATAGTGGTTGACCTAGGCATATTAGAATTGATCATGGTTTTATCGTCGACTATGGTGTATTGTAGCAATTGGTGGAGGACACCAACTACATCATTCCATTAACGAGGAAGATAAGGAGGTGACCTATAACATAAATGAATCTGGTGGTGAGAATACTCAAAATGAGGCTAACAATACTTTGACTAACGAAGAAGGTATGTAGACCACACAAGAAATTTGCTCGTGATGTTGGTTACTCGTTGTTGTCATACTATATGACATAATGATGTTTGGATGGTGCCGACCTTATAGGTGTTGATGTCGGGTCCTCACACACTTCAAATACTGAATATCATAGACAGAGAGGTCCAACAAGATGTGCAGCAGAGTCAAGCAGCACAGATAAGGTGGAGATCATTTGCAATCTAAATGGACAACCCATAGGAAAAATTTTGTTAAGTTTACATCTTACTTGGGGGTGATTACGAGGGAGATTATTCCTATCACCCATACAAACTGGAGAGCAGTCCTAATGGAACTTAAAAACTAGTTATGGACACTCATTATGATAACTTTCTAGCCAATGGAGTTCATAGTGTCCATTTTTGAATACTTATATAAATTTTGTATCTAATAAGATACTACTTTGATGCAGCAAAAATATATCATTTCAAACACAATGAAGAAATGGGTCTTCATGACCATGGGATAACAATGGCATGATCATAAGCATTGACTTGTGAAAAAACACTATGATAAGTATGATAATGACATAGATAGAATTGCTAATCCCCCACCTCATGTATCACAAAAATATTGGGAAGCCTTTGTGAATGGCAAGAGCAACATTGAATTTAAGGCAAGTACCAACCAATCTGCTATGGTAGTTCATATCATTGTTATGTTCATGTAAATTTTTATGATTTTGCTCTCCTAATGAATTAATTATATATTGGTTTCTTCATTGTATTGTAGGTGGTGAGGCAAAGGAACAAACAAAATAGATCTCACCAATCCATCATGCACACTTGTAGTCAAATAGGATATGCTCGACTAGAGCATGAAATGGTATTCTATCATACTCATCCATTATGTGATAAACATAGCTATATTGTTTTATCATATGACTTATCCCCATGTCTCTCCAACTATATATCTTGCAGAGGAAGAGCCAACCAAATGTGAAAACTCCACTACCAAGGGCAATTGTGTGGATAGAAGCTCATAAAAAGAAGGATGGGGCTCTTGTTTCACTAGAAGTTGTAGAGACAATTGTAAGTGACATTCCCTTGGAAATAGCAATGCGTTGAACTTCAAACCATTGTTATATCGATTTTTTTTTAACATGTTACCAATAAACTATGCATGTGATTTTGCTAGAAAAAAATGGATGATGCAATGTCATCTACAAGCTCCATAAATCAATATATTAAGGATGATGCCCTCACCAAGGTTTTAGGACCTAAAATACCGGGTCGGGTTTGGGGTGTCGACAAAGGAGTATCACCAACTACTCTATTTGTTGGTGAGGGTTACATATAGAAGTTGCACTAGATGCAAGAGCATATGGTAGATAAAGAGCAAAAGTGGGAAGAGAAGCTTACAGAGAGAGAAAAATGGATGGAAGAGAAGCTCGTAGAGAAAGATAAAAAGCTTGAAGAGATTATGGCATGACTTTCACAGATAGAGGTGTGTCAATTTTTTCATGATTTCATATTTGAAATGTTTACATGTCGCACCCCTAAAGTTGTAATGATCCCTTGCATATAATTCCATAGGTAGCATCACTACGTGCTACCCCTACAATTGGACACAATTGGTGGTGGTGATCAAGGCACAAGCAAGCTGCTCAATACCTTCTAGGCTAGAGTCATCAATGGTATGACTATTATTTCAAATATAAAACAATTGACTTAGTTTGTATTGTACACTATGTAATGAATTTATCTGGGCTGTTGATTTTCCATGTAGGGACTGAAAACGACATCGATCACTCAAACTAAGAGAAGGGATTGCTACTTGACTCAGATCCATAAGGATAACATAGTGGTCGAAGGCACGGTGATCAGTACTAACCCTGAAGACCTTGTACATGGTCAATATTTGGGTGAAGGTTATTGGAAAGTCAATGTGCACGTCGCCCATAAAGAGGAAACAATCTTGTATAGAAGGAATGATGAGATGGACACAATGAAGGATGTTGTGGGCTCCTTCATTGCCTGGCCTATATCAGACATTGTTTACAAATAAATTATGCCATGTTGTAGCAATATTGTATGATGCTTTGAATTAACATCTGACATCAATGATTACAAAAGAGATTGCCTTTTCTCCATTTACTTCTCCCTTAGTGGTCTATCTGCATAATTGTTATTTTCATTTCCTTTAAGCTTGCATTGAACTGAGTGTTTTTGTAGTTGATTTTTCATTTCCTTTAAGCCTAATTATTGTACTTCAAAAGTAGTTATAATTAATGGAAATAATTAATGAGTGTTGTTAGATATTTTTTGTTCTATTTTTAGAAAATGCTAGTAGATAATTAATGGGTAGCCAAGCTAGGAGTGAGGTGAGTAGGTATCCTGAGCATGAGGTTGGCTAGTCAGATACAAGAAGGTAATTTGGTAAAAAAAAGAGAGAGAATACAAGTGTTGCTAGGGCATAGATGGATATTTATGTATCTAACGAAAGTCTCAGGATACCCTCTCACCTCATCTCTAATGGTTGGGGTGGGTAGGGATGTTTAGACATCTACCCATTATATGGAGGGCTCAGGTTGTCCATTCACCTATATCTGTAAATAAGAATTGCACTTGAAATAAGAATTTTCCATTTACATATATAATCATAACTATTGAATTTGGGAAAGTGAAAAAATAAGAGACTTTGTAAATATAGACTTTGTTTTTGCTAGGTGATTGTAATCATCATTAGTTGGTAAGTGTTAAAAGTTATTGAAGATTACTTTTAATTTTATTTTTTTTTGCATTTAGAGTTTAAATTACCATCTATACAGTGGCCTCAAGGCAATGGCATTACCACTCAAATTTTGATGTCCCTATTGTTGTTGTACTGCACATATGTAGAGCCTTGCTTCCATTGAAAGCTTGGTAATGCCACGAAAAGATTGTTCTGCAAATGTTGTTATGTACCCTTCAATTGCATGAGTGTTGGATTAATGGGATAGGTGATGTGTATTTTTTATGATCAACCCATGGCATTCTAATGATACTGAAGGTGACCCTCTCGTTAACATTACTTTGATGCCTGGTAAGGTTTCAATGCTCTGTTAAACCAAAAATCTTATCAATAAAGATGCAAAGATCAATTTGAAGATAGTTGACAGTTAGGAGCACTTTCAGATTTGAGTTGGAAAATAGAACCTATAACTGTACTGTAGATCTGAGCTTTCAAAACATATTATGTCATTTTCTTCTTTCTTTTCTTAGTCATTTCAATAGTTTTTTATTTTGTATGTTCATTAAAATTGCAATATAGTTTTCTGTTTTGTATGAGCCTGAAGCTATAGTGCTTGTTGAATATTTGACTTTCAGCCTCAGAATGAAATCCCTGTGATTTGGCTCAACACATGGAAGTTTTTTTAGATGTTGTGAAGCAAACTGGAAGCGATTTACTTTCAACTGACACCATGACACCTTTGTTCCATTTGACTACAAGGCTTAATCTATGGAACTATAATGAAACTCAAAAACTAATGTAACTGCATTGAATATGGCTTCAGGAGAGGCCATCTTGGAGGACCTTGACACATCTTTATTGTTGCTTTTAAGTGAAGGTGGCAATATATTATTTTTCTAAAAAATAAAAAATTGCAAAACTTTAATTTGTAATTTATGGTTAATTGAAACATTTAGTTTTGATTAGATTCTTGTGAATACATCTCTATTGTTCTTAAATTTGTAGACCATTGGACTACAAATTTTTGGCAATTTGTTTCTTAAGCAAGGTTTGTTTCTAACTTTTTGTTTACAGATATTTGTTTACTGATGATGAATAAATTTAGATATTGGTAGGGTATCATGTATGCATTTGAAGCTAGTAAAAAAAGAGTCATTTGATTTTGGCAAGCCTTGAATTCTGAATATATATGGCTGGTTAGTATTGTTTCTTAGGAATTCAGAAAAGAGTTATCCATTAAGCACTACTTAAGTAAATCTTGTTAACAATTTTTTAATCCTGGTCAGATGGATATTTATCTTTTAGCTTATTTTTGGATTTTATTACCATCCCTTTGGCTTTAACCGAGTTGGACTTCAGAATGTATTTGTTGTTGTGTCTAATTAATTATCTTGTATATAACAAATCACGAAAAAAATCAAAAGTATGCAAGATTATTACAATTAGGCTTTAGCCACCAAAATTTTAATGTTTGTTACTTTGGTCTCCCCTCTTCCTTCTGTGCGGGTGAATATATATAAATTTTATCCCTACTTTAAATTTTAAAATATTAAAATAATAAAAACTGTTAAAATCAAATCAGATTTACCATTCAAAAAATTGAAGCAAGGTTCTGGCATAGTATAATTTGGAGTTGTGATTGTTACATGTGTGCATATTTGCTTTCAACAAACCCCATATGCATCTTTGACCCATTGGAATATAATGCTTATGTTTGAAATGAAACTTTTTGTAATGGCATAATGGTTATTATCAATGAGTTAGTTGTTATTCAAACATTGGCATCTCATGCATCTTTAAGGGAACAAGTGAACATAAACCATGCAAGTATTAAAATTAAGCCCGCATGCCCAGGTCTATTGGTAATGGTAAGTATGGAGCCCTCAGGTAAGTTCCATGTGCATGGGGTGTTCATGAATACAAAGTAAAGTAAATTAGTATGTTAAATAGTAAAAAAATTGCCCCTTTACACTGAAGATTTATACACCCTTAGCGAATGAATGTAGCTTCTTGTAAAGCGCTTATCCAGTTATAAAAAAAGATCCTAAGACGATGGTTTTTGATTCTCATATAAGACCCCTAAGACGGTGATTTTCGACCACCATCTAAGACCCCTAAGACAATGGTTTCCAATATTCATATAAGACCCCTAAGATGGTGGCTTTTAGTCATTGTGAATTTTACCCTAGGATGGCAGTTGGAAACCGCCATATTAAAGATCTTAGATGGTGGCTAAAAACCATCGTCTTAGGGATATCATATTGTTGTTATCATTCATCGTCTAAGATCCCTAAGATGATATTTTTTGGTCTTCATACTAGGGTCTAAGACAGTGGCCATAAACCACCTAAGATGGTGGTTAATATCCATCATATTAGACCCCTAAGATGATGGTTTTTTGAGGCAATTTTTAATCGTCATCATATAATATAGAATTTTTATGATACCCTCAAAGATGACGATTTGAAAACCACCCTTAAAGGTATTTAAGGATGGTTATTAACCATCATTAAAGACCTTTTTTGGTGTAGTGAAATACTGATACAAGAGATTCAAGTGAATCATCTATACAAAAAGTGTTTCATTCTTCCTGTAATATTGATATTCCAAATCCTAGTTTAAAAGAAATATCATCCTCTAGATGGACCAATTGTCCAACAGGAATTATGCAAGCACCAAAGACTCAACCCTAAAAGAAGAATTTGAATCAGATCATTTATAAAAATTAATTGGTTACTCCAGACAGTTCCATGGAAAATATTAGCACCTCAAATGGTATTCTTGAAGCTAATTATGAAACAATCGATGACGGTCAATTTTCTAAAAATGAAGATCCTACAAAATTTGTTACAACTAGATATTACCTCAAGAGCTTGAAGTGCAAAAATGCATTCTCGGATCTTGCCACTCTAAAGGAGGAAGAACCTCTACTATAGAAGAAAATAATTGAACTAATTTTCTCTTTGATGGATGAATTTTATGTTTGTTTTTCTTCTATTTGTTGGAGTTATGTGTCATGTAAGGGTTGTTCTTGTTGTTAGTTCCTTCAAAAAAAATAGTTGATTATGGAAACTTAGCAGTTTGAGGAAGATGAAGAATATATTTGATAGAAAGGAAAATATAGGTATGCTTTAATTAACTTGTTAGAAATGTAATAAGAGCAATGTAATGTTTTTTTGTAATTGTAGTGGCCCCCAATAGAAGCCACACATAGCTTTTTAAATATGTATATATATATATATATATATATATATATATATATATATATATATATATATATATATATATATATATATATATATATATATATATATATATATTGACATTCCAAGTTCATCTAATTCAAGAAATTATTATGATGCTTTAAGTGAATATTTAAAAATTGTTAAACAAGAAAAGAAAGAATCAGATGATTCTAAGGTCAAATACAAATAAGTTCAAGCTATTGAACCTGAGGTCAAAGATAAAGCTCAAGTAGTTGGTGATCTGAATTATAAATATACAAAGAATCTAAAGATTAAATATGAAGAAGAACATGAAACTGAACTCATAGAAGCTAAAAACGAATCTCAACCAGAGGTTTATGAACAATGTAAGGTCACTTGAAGATTGAAGATAAAGATAAATACCAATATTGAAGACTAAAGTCTTCAATAACCAAATAATGTAATATAGGGGGTGTTGAGGAATATTACATTATTTGGCACATTCATCGTATACTTGTAAATATGGAATAAATTATAATTGAGTCTATAGTTTAGAGTGTGATTTATATTTTCCTTTTATGTAAGTGTCAATGTGTAGGAAATACACAAGTGTTATGTAAGAGTGCAATGTGCAGGAAATGCACAAGTGTCATGTAAGTTAGAGTGCAAGTGTAGATTGAGAGAATGTGCACAAGTGTCATGTATGTAAGAATGCAAATATGTAATGTAATGATGTGTACAAGTATCTTAGATTAGGAGTGCATGTAGAAGTGTAAGAGTTACGTGTGCAAGTTTCTTAGAGTCAAGTGTCCATATAGTATGCAAGTTGTAAGATGACAAAACAAAAGTCATGAGACTTGTCATATGGAGAGCAATAGTCAAGTATATGAAAAGTCACATTACTATGGCTATATTATGGATATAATACTCCATGAGAAAGCAATTCAAGAAGAATTCATTATCTGATTGTGAGAGGAAGTAATAAATCTTGTATATGGATTTTTGAGCAATTAATATTGTAAGTTTTCTTCATGTATAGTTCATGAATGATTCAAGTTATTTGCATTCATATTTTATTATATAAGTGAATGTTTATTTCATTATTATATAAGCCTTGATATACATATTAATTTGCTCATATATATTTCTACTCTTAAAATATTATTTTGACCTTTAATATTGTGGTTATTTTATATTTGGACCTGCATGATAACCTGTGATATTTTGTGGTAGTAAGGCTTAAGAAGCCAATAGGCATGCATGAGCTAATGGTTTCCATTTTGAGTCAAATATAAGAGAATAAGGCTTCAACCAAGCATCAGACCAAAAAATTTTATAATTACCCTCATTTACTGACCATCTAATATGTTTCTTTATCAATTTGAAACTATTTAATATGAATTATTATTTTAACAATCCTTTTGAAAGGGTTCTTTTCTTAAATAATTTCATTGCATTAAGATAATCCATATATAATTGAAGTAATATTTTTTTCCCAATTATTTCCTTGATCTTTGAATAATCTCCATCCAAGATTTTCCTCTAAGGCCAAACTTATAGGTCTTCAATTCCACAAGTTTGGTCCTCCTATAAACCCTATCCCACTTACAAATAGGAGACCTAAATTTCTCCTTGCATCCTTTCCAAAGAAAGTCTCTTTTAATTTTATCAATATTTGATGTTATACCTGTTGGAAATCTTGAAAGTGACATCATATAAATAAGGATGGATTGCAATGTAGTCTTTATGAGTTGTATCTTCCCACCATGGTTAATAACTTACCTTTCCAACCTGCCAAACAAGATTTCATTCTATCCAAACAAGAGATCCAAAGTTCCTTTTTATTTCCTTTATGATACAAAGGAATACCCAAGTAGATTGATGGAAATTTTCTAATTTTAAACCCTAATATATCCATAATAATTCATTGTAAATCAATAGTAATGTTAATGAAAAATCCTAGATTTTATAGTGTTAACCAATTGTCTAGTAGCCTTCTTATAGCATCATAATATTGATTTAAAATCCATGCCCTCACTGACTAAGGAATGGCCCAAAAGAAAAGTATCGTTAAAAAATTGAAGATGAGATTCAAAGGGACCATTTTTGGTAACCTAAATACCTTTGACTTTCCTTCTATTTTTGCCATTGAAAAAGCTCTCCCTAATGCCTCCACAAGATTAATGAATATATAAGAATATAGTGGATCACCTTAGCAGTGTTCACAAAATGAATTAAAGTAACCAACAAGAAAACCATTGATCAAAGTAGAATATTTCATAGTGTTATAACAATATTTAATCCATTCACACCAATTGTAATCAAAACCAATATTTTTGAAACTATGATCAAGACCTTTGTTGTAGAATATGACATGTGTCAATGTATTAAGTAAAAATTTATTAGCACACTAGGCACACTCTGGCCTCTTCCAATCTTGAAGATCATTTAGATAGATATTTCTATGGATTTTATTGAAGAGATCCTAAATTTTGGAGGAAAAATAACCACTCATGGTGGTGGACTATCTCTCTAAGTACACTCATTTGTATCTTCTATCCCACCCTTACAAAGCCTCATCTATTGCCTAAACATTTCTTGATTCTATTTTTGCCTTCATGGCTTGCCTAGTCTATCTTATTCGATCATGACCAACATTCACTAGTCATTTCTAGCAAAAATATTCAAGTTGCATTGGACACAACTCAATATGAGCTTGGCATATCATTTGGAGATTGATGGATAAAATAAAATTGTTAACAAGTGCTTAGAGACTTATCTATGTTACTTTGTATATAAGAAACCGACTCATTGGGTCAAATGGCTTCCTTTGGTTGAGTGGTGGTATAATACTTCCTATCACTCCATCGATATGACACCATGTGAAGCAGTTTATGGACAACCACCACCATCACTCTTGTCATACATTCTAGGTGGTACTAAGGTTTAAGTAGTGGATCCCACTCTCATGTAGCATGAACAACCTACTCTAAAAAATCAAAGATAATTTGATCATGGCATAGAATAGTATGGAACAACAAGTATATTAACACCATTTTAAGCATAGTTTTTACATCAAGGATATGGTTTTCCTATGCCTATATCCCTATAAGTAATCATTTCTAAAACTATGTGGTAGTCAAAATTTGACATTAAAATTCTATGGATTGTATGAAGTACTCCAAGTTGGTCCCCTAGCCTACAAGTTAAAAATATCATCTTCTTTCGTGATACATCTACTTTTTCACATCTCATGTTTAAAGAAGGTCCTTGGCAATTGTATACAATTCCAATCCACATTACCCTAATTGGATGAGGAAGGATCAACTATCTAATAACCCAAGAATATTCTAGACTGGCATAGATTCACACTTTACAACCACAATCTTACTAATATCCTAGTACAATGGTGTGGACTATAGCCAAAAGATGTAACCTAGAAGTCACTCTATCAACTACTATAACAATATCCTCATATCAAACTTTGATGATAAACCTTCTTGAAGGGGGGTGCATGTTAGGATCATATCCTAACACGACTATTACTATGTACTTGTCTAGTGTTAGTGTAATATTTGCACCATGGGCACATAGTATGCATGGGGTCATTATGATGTAACTTTCACTTTTATTAAAAGTAAGATTTAATGGCCAGGTCCCCTCTTTCATGTGGTTTGACCCTTGAGCATTAGGGTTAGGATAAATAAGAGTATATATAAGGACATGGGTTTGGAGTAGAAGGCATCTCATATTTTCTCATTTTGTATTAAAGCTTTGCTTTTAAGGAGGTTGCCCCCTCAAAGAGGCAATATCTATTCTACTTAATTAATATAAATTTGTTATTAATTTCATTCAATTATTTTTCATGAGCACTTTTGTTACTTTCATTTTCATGATCATTTAGTTATTTCTAATTCATGAGCATTTCCATTAATTCTTGCATTGCTACTTTAGTTATGCTTATTTTTATATGAAGGTTCTTAACAAATATTTAAAGAGATTGTATACTCTATTTACAACCATGTGTTGGATAACAAGAATATATCCAATATTTATATAATATGAATTTACCCAATGAGTCTATTATCCCATGTATATTAAAATCTTTGAAGGACTAACATCCCAAAGGCCATTTGAATTGACAAATAAAGAAAAATATTGCATTTATTTAGACCATCTTGGAGTGCCACACTTCTTTTCTAAAGAAGATGGAATAGTGTTGAAATCAACCCCAAGAATACATAGATCACAATGGATCATCATTGTGTTCGATAAAAATATGCTAAGGTCCTTCCAACATCTTTCACGAGGAGTAACTATGGTTGGAACATATACATTTATAACACCAACTTTGATGTTTTACTCTTTCTTGTAAAATAGTTCAACAACACAATTACTTTTTTGCTTCTAATAATTTCCCATCATATTTGTGTTTGTCCCATATTGTTGTAATACATTCTAAAGCTCCTATAGAAGAAACTGGTAGACAATCAACCATATTCCAAATATTTTTAAAAGTGTTCTTATGTTCCTCACTACTTAATTTTATTTCTTGTATTAAAATAAACTTAAAGTATTCTAAAGCTCCTGTAGAAGAAATTGGTAGACAATCAACCATCTTCTAAATCTTTTTAAAAGTATTCTTATGTTCCTCACTAATTAATTTTGTTTCTTGTATTAAAATAAACTCAAGACTACAACAACCTATTAATTCCTTAATAATTCATTTAGGGGTCTTATTCATACCCCTAATATTCCATGATATCATTTTCATCATCATCACCTTTTATTTTTATTTGTAGGCTTAGCCCCACTTGTTGGAAATTTGAGCATCTTTTGTTGTCATTGATGTCCTAAGTTGATGGAATTGATGTCAAGAGGTTTGATGTCCTAAGTTGATGGAATTAATATGTCAAGAGGTTTAATGTCCTAAGTTGATGGAAATATTTGTGAGAATATTCTTCATGGTGGCACATGAGGTATAAGGCAGCAAGAAGAAAGAAATTCCTCTCCATGGTGTTTTATACGTCTATTTGATTTACCTTGATGGTAATTTTGCAAAGGTTAATAATTATTTATGGTGGCAAAATTTTCTCCTTAAAGAAAAGGCCCAAAAGGATTTTTAATATTTAAATTATAATATTTAAATCCATAGGATTTAAATTATTATATTACATATAATATATTTTTCAAAGCATCGATGTCGAAGGTTAATGCTATCGAAAGCATATTAATATTGCAAAGTTTGAGAGGGAAAAAGTTTGTTCGATCATCGATTAAATCTAGTGCCTCGTTCGTCAATTTATTTGTGGTAGGGAAAGGTGGAAAACATTCTTTTTCGGAGTTTGAGGCAGGTAGAAAATAAGGAGTAGAGGCTCCATATTCGCATCACATCCAGGAGGGTAGCCCAGAAGGTTGTGGTTGCAGCGCTAAAGCATAGCAACTGACAGGTCTAGTGTTCGAGACGCGACGAAGGTAGTGGAAGGTTTTACATCATGGTTTTTGTTTTGCATGGTGGAAGGCATGTTAAAGGAAGGGAAGGGTCCCTTTGATTTCGTGTGGGTGGCTAGCCCATGCGGTGGCCTAACTGCAGCTAGGGTGTAGGGTCAGTAGGTAGTGCGGGTTCGATTCTCGATGGCAAGCAACAGCAAAGTTTTTTTTTTAAATTGATTTATGCTAAAGTCTAAAGTTTATAAGGTATGCACCTAGCCTAGGGAGTCAAGGAGTTTTTGTGATGATTTTATTTTTACAATAAAAAGGGTTATGAAATATTTTTTTTGTGCAAGAATTAAGTGGAGTTGTTTGCTAGTGCTTTGGAGATAATTTTTGAAGTAGTGACTTATTTATCTTTTGGAAATGCATTAATGACAAGTAGGAGATATAAGGTGTAAATGAAATATTTTGCTTATGTAATTGGTAATCTTTGTTGATGAAATTTTATTTGCAAGGTTAGGAGTAATAAGGTGTAAAAATGGTTTGACATTTTATTGAATCTCTGTATAGTGAAATATCTGTTGAGGTGAAAAACTCATGTGGATGTTTTGAGGAAGTATATTACAAACTAACCTTTGAAGTGGCATTAGAAAAATCAATTATTTGTGAGACAGGTTTTGAAGACATATCTTCAAAAGAGCAATTAAGAGTGTAGACACCAAATTACAGCCACTAATGCTCCATCATAACCTTCCCACCACCCACTTGCCCACCATACACCTTCTCGCAAATTATTTGGCCCAATTCCAACTTTCCCGCCATCCATTTCACCATTTTAGCCCTTTCTCACCATTTCCTAGCCTAATTGGGATTATTTTAATATTATTTAATATTTAATATAATATTATAATATATTTATTATAAAATATATATTTATAAACTCAATTAACCACAACCATCCGATCCATTCTAATCTCCACCGTCCATATTCATTAATCCATGTCACATTCAAAAAGTAATCTCAACCTTAGGATCTAATTTAATCTTAGACACACAATCAAAAGTGTAAGGCTAAAACCCTAAAACAAATCCTAGGTTGGATTATAAATAAGGGTATTTTGCAAATACCCAAACCCTGGAACCTGGAGATTAGACATTGCACCATGGAGGAATTATTGGTGAAACCCTAGTACAGAATCTTGAAAATTTGAAGCCCTAGCTCCGCTTTCCAGAGCCTGCTGCATTTTGCAAACACCCTCCAAAGCCTGCTACATTCCATAGGGCACACCAAATCCTGTGAAACTCGTGTCCAAGTCTGCCAAGTGCATGTTCGAGCCTATCGCAACACAGAAATGTGAATCATAACTTGCTGCACCACGCCATCTACAACAACGAAACAAAAGCAAGGTATATCTCATTTGAATGTATTTTATCTCATTATTTGTTGATCTGGCATACTTTTTGACTTCATTGTTAACTAGGGTTTTATTAATGTCTAAGGATCTCACACTGTGGAGCCCTCATAGGTATTACTAACCCCCTTGTTCTGTTTTTATGTATGCAGATCTACAAGTTCTACACATTGTTGAACGATTGTTGAAGCTGGAGTGGCCCCAAACTGGATACTCAAAGCCCACTCAACTTGTTGGAAGCAAGGACACACCAAATCTGAAGATACTTTGTTGTTATTGCTAGGGTTTTGGAGAACCCTATAACCATTGTAAATCATTGTATCAAATACTCACATTGAGTACTTATTGTAACAAAGGAGTTCATTGGCTCCCCCCCATTTTATTGAATACATCCATTTGTGCAATATTTGTATTTCCTTGTTAATTTTATTTCCTATTGTTATTTAAGTTTCGTGTCTTTGTCTTCACAAAGAGGTATGGGCACATCATCCTTGGTTTGAAGTGTTTTTTGGAATCAATGTTGTGAAACACAAAGTGGAGTGAAAATGATTGTTTGATAAGCATTGTTGGAAATATTTGAGTGAGTTTTGTGTGCTTCATTATTGAATGTTTTGGAAACATTTGGGATAGATTTTGAGAATAATATATGCTTATATTTCTGAAAGGGTTTGAGACGTTTTGAGATAAAGAGTGTGAACTACTTGTGCTAGGGTTGAAAACAAGTTAGGCATCTTTGTGAAATGTTTTGAAAATTGATTTTAGAGATATTAATAGCATTTAAGAAGGTGTTTTAGATTAATTTTAATAAGGGAAATTGAGTATTTGTGTGATGATATTTGAGAGAAAATTGACAAGTAGAATTTGGATGTGTGAAAAGAGTTTTTTTTGAAAAATATTTAAAGTGTGTTTTGTATGCAAGATTTGAAATTATTTGAGTAGGTTTTGTAAACAGCTTGAGAGCAGAATTGAGCAAGTCTTGAGAAGGCTTGAGGGCATATTTGATAAAGTCTTTGAGAAGGCTTGAGGATAGAATTGAGTAAGTCTTTGAGAACGCTTGAGAGAAGAATTGAGCAAGTCTTTGAGAAGGCTTGAGAGAAGAATTGAGCAAGTCTTTGAGAAGGCTTGAGAGCAGAATTGAGCAAGTCTTTGAGAAGGCTTGAGAGAAAAATTGAGCAAGTCCTTGAGATGGCTTGAGAGCAGAATTGAGCAAATCCTTGAGAAGGCTTGAGGAAATATTTGAGCAAGTATTTGAGAAGGCTTGAGGACATAATTGAGAAAGTCTTGTGAATACTTGAAACATCATTAAGAGTATATTTGTGCTAGACTAGTGGTAGATTTTGGTGTAGATTTCTAAGCAAAGTTAGAGCAGATTTGTGCTAGACTTGGGATAGAGTTTGGTGAAGATTTAAGATAGAGTTGAGATCAATATTTGGAGATGATATAGTAAAGAGGATAGTAGTCTCCAATGGATAGAGATCTATCAGACAATGCAGCAGGGATAGAGGTCTCCTATGGAGAGAGATCCACAAGCCATAGCAATGGGGGTAGAAGTCTTCTAGAAGATCACCAACCAAAGCAAGGGGATAGAGTTCTCCTGTGGAGAGAGATCCATAAACCAGAGTAAGGGGAATTATTTCTCCTATAGAGAGATATTCATGAACCAGAGTAAGGGAAAAGAGTTCTCCTATGGAGTGTGATCCGTGAATCAACTGGGAAGATAGAGTTATTCTATGGAGAAAGATCCATGAACCAGTTGACAAGATAGAGTTACCCTGGATCAAGTTCCACGAACCAAAGAAAAGGGGAAAGAGTTCTCATGTGGAGAGAGATCCACAAATAAGAGCATAGAGGATTGGTATCTTCTTTGGACAGAGGTACATAAACATTGTAATAGGTAATTGATTCCCAAGAGATTTGTTGAGAAAATTTAGAAGACAAATTTTCTCCATGGAGTAGCCCACATTGGGTGAACCACATTAAATTTATGTCTCTCTTGTGTGCGATGATCTGTGCATTGCTTTAATTACTGCTATTGATATTTCCATTGACAATTTTGTATAATATTGTTTGGGAAACAAAAGTAAAAGTTGATCTTACACTGTTCACCCCCCCCTTCAGTATAAGCCTGTGTTCTTCACCACTTCTTGTTAACACCTATGATATTTTTATTTGGCTTTCCAAATTGATATCCCTTTGAGTTTCTTTCTCTTTATCCATTATTTAATGACCTTCCTCTCCTTTTTTCATTCCCACCAACACTCTAATCTTCATAATTTTATTTTATTTTTCCATATTGTTCATAATGAGACTTATCTTATAATTGCATATGTTGCTCTAAAGAATCTGATAGACAAGGAATAGAATGATGAAAACTTACTTCTTTATGTTTTTCCAAAAATACTAAAGTGTATGGATGAGCCTCCATAGTAATTATTTTCTTATGCTGCCCAAAAAATCTTAAATTTCCTTGGATATCCTCCATATGCTTTTCTTTATTGTGTTGCTTTTGAAACCCTAAAGTGCAATGAATACATTGCGTACTACTTTCATTTTTATTGCAAGGAGGTGATTTTATGCTACTTGAGGAAAATGATACTTAGATCAGCCTTGATATTCTTCACCTCTTCACACCTTTAACTCCATTATTTGAACTTGTGCATTGTACTTCCTTATCACTTATGTCATTTTTTTCTAATGGTTGATTCAATGAACTATAATGGCCTTTTTCATTTGATGATGTAGAGGGGTTTTTCTTACCACCTTTTTAGCCATGGTAAATCCTTGATTTAATCCAACTTCTTCTATGATATAATTTCTTTGTTTCATGTTGATTTTTGCCTCATACCCAAAATTTTCCATCTCTTTCTCCATCATTTTCAATTTTCAATCTCTTTCTATGTATCTAGTTTCATGATATTTGTAGCATTGGAATGATATGTTTTTATAATCCCCACTTGTTGATCTCATTCTCTTGATTTATATTTAATCCTAATGGACTACAATAAAGGTTTTGAAATATCTATGACAACATATATTCAAGTGTATACAACATGTCTTCTCTCCTTTGTAGTTGGTCCCTCTTGGATACCCTCACCTGGAATGTTTTCAATATTCTTCAAAACCTCCTTATCGATGAGTTGATAAGGAAGTCCAAAAGCTTAATATACATAAGAAGCTTTTTAATAGTCTGTATCTCCATAGAAAAATTCTCTCAATTGTCTTAAATATAATGTATCTTTACCCCTAAACTAAGGGTCCTCATTTATTATTTTATCCATTATTTCCAAACTAGAGAAGATAATGAGGAAAAATCCTTTTGGAAGAAAAGTCGAGTAATTTGACTTTAATCTCCACTTCCACTTGATCCAATTTTGAATCTCAGAAAAACCTAGCTAGTATCAATGGAACTTATATATTAACCCTCTAGTTTTAAGAACCATTATATCATGCTTTATTCTCTCATCCTTGATAATCACTTTTGGTGTAGTATCTATTTTTTGGATAGGACTTTCCATAGATTCACTCTTCCTCTTATCATTATTATTTTTCAATAAACTATGTGTGGCTTCTATTGGGGGTCACTCCCATTACAAAAATAAAATATTACATTGCTTTCATTACATTTCTAACAAGTTAATTAAAGCATACCCATATTTGTATTTCTATCAAATATATTCTCCATATTCCTCAAACTACTAAGTTTCCATAATCAACTTTAAAAAAAAAAAAAAAAACTATTAACAAGAACAACCATTACATGACACATAACTCCAACAGATAGAAGGAAAACAAACATAACAATCATCCATCAAAGAGGAAATTAGTTCAATTATTTTTCTTTTATAGCAGAGGTTCTTCTTCCTTCAAAGTGGCAAGATTTGAGAATGCATTTTTTCACGTCAAGCTCCTGAGGTAATATCTAGCTGTAACACATTTAATAGGATTTTCATTTTTATAAAACTAACTATCATCAATTATTTCATAATTAGCTTCAAGAATACCATCTAAGGTGCTAATAATTTCTATGGAACCGTTTATATGGTCTTTAGTAACCATTTGTATTTTATCAATGATTTGAATCAAAATCTCTTTTTGGGGTTGTCTTATATTGCTCGCATGATTCCTGCTAGAAAATTGGTGCATTTGGAGGATGAGCTTCTTTCTTTTGAACTGGGAAATTTGAATATTTTGAATCATTTACATGCAAGACCTTCTTCTTCACTGATACAAAATCAAAGCATGATCGAATGATTGAGCATCTCTTCTTCAAGTGACCATATTGCTAACAACCATAACATATTAGGGATAAGTTTTCATATTCAATATTTTGGATCCATTCCCCTTTGCTTGAGGAGATAGTAATGGATTGAGGCTCATGAATTGAAACATCCATCCAAACAGCCAATATTTCTTTACTCCTTTTGATTTTACTAGATAAATTTTCCTTTGTTTGAGCATCCATATACTGGAATACACCAATGTCATTATCACTTTTGGTAAATATATTCTCTCTCTAAAACTCTATAGGGAGAGCATAAAGATTCATCTAGACTGGGAAGCCATTAACTTCTATAAAGGGATTGAAACTAGGAGTCCAAGATCTTATATAAACACCCCTTTGTCCAAAAAACCAATTATATCTATAATCCATTACCCTATCTCTATCCTCTAAATTAGAAAAGGAAACAAAAAAGAAATTTTTGGGTAGGAGAGTTACTTGGAATTTTGTACTAGTCCACTAATATTTAATGTATCCTTTGAGCTCCTCCAGACCTGGTCTTTTGCCCTTAAGTTTGCATATAATTGTTTGGGCTTCATGATCAATTAGATCTAACCCAAATTCATCCTCTAAAATTTTGATAGAGGGTAGAGGTTCATCCACCCATGAACCCAAATATCCTTGAGAAATATTTCTTCTAATCGAAGAGGCTTTCTCATAGATTGAAGAGACGGTCTGCAAACAACCCTCTTCCTTCAATGCTTGATTGCACCTAGGGTTTGCATCCCTTTCATAAATATTGTAACCAAATTTGTCACTTTGTTCCATCACTTGATTGCACCTAGGGTTTACACCCCTTTCACAAATATTGTAGCCAAATTTATCACTTTGTTCCATCGCTTGACTACACATAGCTTCACTTTCCTCTTATCGCTTACTAGGGCATTTGTATTTGTAGCTAGGGCATACAATCCATACTTCTAGTAAGGATTTTTAAAAATGATTTTCTTTCCATGTTACCTAGATTTTCTTTAAATAAATCCTCTACTTCTGAGCTTTCTCCAAATATTTGGCATAAGAAGTGGCACTCACTTGTTTGCACTTTGCTTCTTATTTCTTGCTCATGCTTCCTACTTGCTCCCAGCTTGTAAAACATAATTTTTATTAGACCAACTTATTTACAAATATATATATATATATATATATATATATATATATAGTGATATTATTATTTTTTAAATCAATTATATGTTTTGAAACAGTTCCCACTCGTATTACGAGTGACTACATAGTGGTATTACAACAACTTGACAATTATGCATGTATTGCTTAGCAATATTTGAGCTTGAGTATTTTCCTTGAAAATTAAATAATATAACCAATTGACCTATACCATTTGAATTTTATAATGATATAATTTTTTTTCAATAGGTTATATGGGATTGAAATAGGCCCCAGCCATATTACAGCATCACCACATAGTGGTATTACAACAAAGCTTGGGTATTATTGATGTATTGTTTGGCAAAATTTGAACCTTGGTCTCATCTTCAAATATTGAGGAATCTAACCAGTTGAGCTAATTCCACTTGATATTTTATAATGATATAAATTACTATATATGATTTTTTTAAGTAAAGTTATAAAAATAAAACTATGCATTTTATTTTTTTCAATTGGTTATACAAGATTGAAATGGACCCCACCCATCTTATATTATCACCACATTAACAAAGCTTGGATATTATGCATGGATCGCTTGGCAAAATTTGAACCTTAGTCTCCTCCTTGAGTATTGAGGAATCTAATTAGTTGAATTAATGTCATTTGATATGCTTTCTTTAAATTTATATGTCCTCTCCTCTTTAATTTTATATTTTTACAAAGTTGTGTGCCATTGAATATACATATTCTCTTTATCTATATGATAGCTTTAACATATAGCTTTAAATTTGTTAAAGCTTAAACACAAATAAACCATTTTATTTTTTTATTGGATTTTGAATCTAAGAATATATTAATATTTCTAATATCTTAAAGATATTATTATCATTTTTGTTTATTATGATATTAAGCTACTATTATTTTTAGGGGATGTGTTGAGCTTATATAGATGTTTGAAACATTTTAAAGATGCAACCATAAACTAGTTACTAGATTCAAGCCTAACTCTTTATTTAAAACTATCAAATGACATTAGCTCAATTGGTTAGATTTTGACCCATGTTAATATTTTTTTAATAAGCTATGGGTGGCTTCTATTGGGGCCACTCCCATTACAAAAACAAAATATTTCATTGCTCTCATTACATTTCTAACAAGTTAATTAAAGCATATCCAACTTTGCCTTTCTATCAAAGATATTTTTCATTTGCCTTTTTATCAAAGATATTCTTCATCTTCCTCAAAATGCTAAGTTTTCATAATAAACTCCTTTTATATCAAATGCCTTTCAAAATTTAAATTCTATCAAGATAAAATTCAACACCACGAATGGCTAAAATATTTACTGCCCAACTTTTATATCTATAAATATCTTGCCTATAACAACCTAATAATTTCTTAATACTTTTTTTAGGATTCTTATCAATTCCCCTAATAATCCAAAATATTATTTTCATTGTTATTTTTTGTTTTTATTTGAGGGTTTAGCCCCACTTCTTGTTAGCACTTGTGATATTTGCTTTTATTTTCCCATATCAATATCCTTGTGGGTTTATTTTTCTTTTTGTTTTTGTTTCTTGGGTATTCCTCTTTTTTTCATTCCCAACAATACTTTCATCTTCATAGATCTCTTCAATATTCTTACACTGCTCATAGTAATATTTATCATCTTTAAGTTTGTCGTGTTCTGAAGGATCTAAAGTGCAAGGAATAACCTCAAAAGCACAATCTTTTTTATGTTTCCCTAGAAACCCTAAAGTGCAAGGATGCTTTTTGATAGCAATTACCTTCTTATTATTCCCTAGAAAAAAACTTAGATTGTTATGGGTTTCCTCCATCCTAATTTCTTTATTATGTTGCTCTTGAAACCTTAAAGTGCAAGGGATAATATTTTCACCCCTTTCATTTTTATTACCTGGAGAGGATTTTATACTACTTGAGGAAAATGAAGATGATTTACCTGGAATAAGCTTGACATCTTTTGTCGTCTTTGTTTTAGGATTTCTCTCCACATCTTCTTTGGCAACTTTAATTCCTCTTGAACTTGCCAAATATATTGTAGATAGGATTTCTTTGCCTCTTCTATAGGAGTGGAATATCCTTGATCTGATCTAGCTTCTATTACTGTATGATTTCCTTGCTTTGTCTTGAAGTTTATCTCATCACTAGAATTTATCTTTCTTCGTAGTTTTCACTTTGTAAACTCTTGCCATGTGTCCAATCTTATAACAATTATGGCAATGAAATGCAATATTTTCATAATATACTTGTTAATCCCATTCTCTTGATTTAAATTTAATCTTAATAGATTATGAAAAAGGTTTTTAAATATCCATAACAACACATATTTGAGTATATAGAACATGCTTTCGTTCCTTAGTAGTTAGTCCTTCCTTGATGAATTCCCCTAGGTATTTCCAATATTCTTCAAAATATCTTTATTTACAAGTTGATATGGAATTCCAAAAAGTCTAACCCATATGAGAAGCTTCTTAATAATTTATGTTTCAACAAAAAAAAATTCATTCCCTCTTCCCCTAAACCATGGGGCCACCAACCATTATTTTATCCCTAATTTTTAAAATGAAAAATATGATGAGGAAAAAACCTTTAAGAACCCTCTACTTTTAGGAACCATTATATTATGCTCAATCATATCATCCTTGATACTTACTTTTGGTGTAACATCTACTACCTAGATCGAACTTACCATGTATTCGCTCTTTTGCTTATCTCCAACTTGGGCCTCCATACTTCCAATTAGGGTATATTGACTTCCCATTAGGGCTTTCAAATATGAATTTCCTTCCATACTATCTAATGGGGCTCACTCTTGGCTTGCAATTCCTCTTGGCTTGCACTTCCTCTCAGCTTGCACTTGCTCCAACTTGCACTCTCTCCTACCTCACACTCGCTCCCAACTTGCACTCCCTCTTGGCTCACAATAGTCCCTATCTCTTATTTTTTTGATGTTCCTTTACTTCAGTAATTTTTTTGAAACAATTTTTCATGCATTCATGGTAAGGATTTAAAACAATGATGCACTCCAAATGAACCTATCGCTCTTCCGCCATGACTGAATCTTGGCTCGCACTCCCTCTTAGCTTATACTTCCTCCTAGCTTGCACTCCATATTGGCTCGTACTTCCTCCCAACTCGCATTTCCTCCCGACTCGCACTCACTCTTATCTCTCACTTCCTCTTGACTCACACTTCCTCTTGGCAAATGACCCAAGTTAATCTTACCAAGAGATACATGGATAATATCCAAGATTTGTTGTAAAAGGATACCTACTGATGTGAAAAAAATTAAACTTAATTACATATATATATTTTTAAATACAACTATAAAATAACTATTAATTTGAGGTTTAATCATTAAATTGAAAATTTTACTTAATTATATTTTTTTTGCTTGATAAAAAGGGGTTGTACTCGAGTCCCCCACCCTTAAAAAATTACATCTCTCTTCTTTAGAGCTTGAGAGTTTACAAATATATACACTTCTCATCTCAATTGAGATGTTATAGTTAGAAACCTACATCATTTTACATAAAATGTCTGAATTCTTGATTTTCATTTTCAGGATCTTTTCAAATCTCTGTATGAATACAATTACTCCAGAATTTAGCATCTTTCTTGACATTTTCCTATAGCAGCCTTCACAATGCCAAAACTTCACCTCTATTAACTATGCCTTGCATCTTAGTAGAGTAATGTTTCCAAAACATCGCACTAACATAGTCCGCTTTACCAAATCTCGATTGCTAGTTTCCTTCGTGAAACACAAGTGTAATTTTACCTAATTATAACTCTTAACAACTTAAACAAAAACTAAATGTTATAGGAGAATCAATAATTTTTTATCATTGTTTGCTACTAATCTAAGATTTAATTCAAGGGAGTTGTATAGTTAAAAATTAAATCTTTTAGTTCAATTGTGAAGTGATGATTAAAATTTCATAGTTTTTCTCATTGTTTCCAATGTATTAGACCATGTTAGTTTTTCACAGTTTCCCTCCACATCATAATTATTTTTTCTATGTTTATATAGAGGTTTCCATAGTATTAAACTATTCCTTTGAAACGGGCTCCACCCTTATTACAACACCATAATTAAGTGGTATTGGTATTACAACACAACTTGAATATCCATATTACATCATCACCACCAAGTGGTATTGATATTACAACACAATTTGGATATTACCCATGTATCCCTTAGTAAAACTTAAACTTAATCTCCTTTCAAATCCCAATGACATCACATGCATAAGTACTATATATCGATCCATCACAAGAGCCAAAGGTGAACAATAGAAGCAATGCCTACACCACATCGTCATTGTCAGGCTTGTAACCCTAACCAAGGGTGTCATTTTTTAAAAGTCAAATTCCCCTTGTCTGTACCAGTTTTGAGTCGACTGTTCACCACCTAAGAAAGCCCCCCGTAAGGGGGTGCCTTGCATCTATCACAACCTCCATTAACTCCTTGATGTCTTCAACGTTGTTGCTTGACATATTTTGCGAAAATATCAACTTCAAATAATTGATAAAAAATAAAACAACTTTCCATAATTTCTCCATAAGGTGAGTTCACATCCTTTGCCACATTGATCCCATTTCTACTTCTTTTATAGAAAAACAAAAAGCAAGACAAAACAATAAAAACCATATTGCCCTAAATATTCAACAAAAAAAGGAATATGATATAGGAGGAGATTGAGGCATAATTTTTAAAGCAAATTAGCATCGCCATGGTTATTTCTCCCTTCGATGTCTCCATCCATGCACACAACAACAATAAATTAGTAGCAGGTGATATCAAAGGTCGTGTAGCCGTCAGGACATGAACCTACGACCTCTTAGCCTCTATCAGTATTGACATCAATCCAATTCCCCTTTCAAACCTCAATGACGTCACATGTATAAGTACTATTTGTAGCTCCATCACAAGAGCTAAAGGCGAACACCACAAGCAACGCCTACACCACATTGTCATTGTCAGGCATGTAACCCTAATCAAGGGTGCTATTTTTTAAAATTCCAACACAAGAAACACCTACACCACATCGTCATTGTCAGGCATGTAACCCTAACCAAGGGTACCATTTTTTAAAAGTCAGATTCCCCTTGTCTGTACCAGTTTTGAGTCGACTGTTCACCACCTAGGAAAGCATCCTATAAGGGGTGCCTTGCATCTGTCACCCAACCAATATGTAGGGACTCATCCTCGTCATGGTAGTAACTCAAGTAAACCATTGACAACCCTTAAAATTTTAAGTTTACATAGATTTTTGTAAGAGGTCTTGGTCCCTTTCGATCGAGTAGGGTTTGAACTTGGGTCTCCTGAATGAAAACCCAAGAACTTTACCACTGCGGTAAGCTTGCAACTAAAAACAAATTTTAAGTTACATAGGTTTTTATGAGGGGTCTTGGCCCCTTTACTAAGGTTTGAACTTGGGTCTCTCGAAATAAAAACCCAAAAACTTACCACTATGGTAACCTTGGCAAATTAAAAAAATTTTTTTTTTTTTTTTTTTTTTTTTGCTTGATAATAAGGGGTTGTACTTGGGTCCCCCACCCTTGACAAAATACATCTCTCTTCTTTAAAGCTTGAGAGTTTACAAATAGATGCACTTTTCATCTCAATTGAGATGCTATAGCTAAAAACCTACATCATTTTACATAAAATATCTGAATTCTTGATTTTCATTTTCTGAATTTTTTCAAATCTCTCTTTGAATACAATTACTCCAAAATTTAGCATCTTTCTTGACATTTTCCTATGGCAACCTTCACAATGCCAAAACTTCACCTCTATTATGTATGCATTGCATCTTAGTAGAATAATATTTCCAAAACATCACACTATCATGGTCTCCTTTACCAAATCTGGATTGCTAGTTTTCTTCCTGAAACACAAGTGTAATCACCAAAATTATAATAAATAGTCTAAATGAAAATTACAAAATAAAACAATTATTATCAATGGAAAACATTAAAGTAAAACTTAATCATTAATTAATTTAGGCAATCAACAGCTTCAATTAAACTTTCTACTTCCTCTAACCATAGAAAACATTCCTTTTATAAAATAACTATATATATTTTTTATTTTTATATAAAAATTTATTTTTTAAGTTAATTCTTTACATTTATATATATTTTTAAAGGCAACACTATTTTTTAAGGAAATAAATAGTCATAAAATATGCTAATACTAAAATTTTCTAAACTATGTATAAATATTCAAAACATTTAGGAATGGGTATATGACAGATTTATTTGAAGACAGTAAAATAAAAAAAGTTGAAGAATTGCTAACACAAATCAACGGGAGAAGGAACAACCTTCTCAAAGATATTAAAGATCATATGATATGATTTGAGTAATTGTACTTCCATATTTGAGGTCCCATAGACCATATTTGGGTCTGGCGTAAGTAAAATCTTTCATTCATTCAAAATAGTCTTAAATATGTGAAAAGTAGTAAATAAATTAATTGGATTTTTCAATTTTAAAGAAAAACATAAAATTCAAATTTAATTATATTTTTTAAAATATTAAATTATTTGTTTTTAGGTTTTTATTAAAAACTTAAATTTCAACGCAACGGTTTGGGTTTTGGCTCTTCTTTAGGAAGTCCAAGGTTCAAACCGTGGGGTCGATAAGTATGTGAGAGGTGGATGTGTGTTCATCAAAAAAAAAAAAAACTTAAATTTCAAATTTAAAATACAAAATAAATATAAATGATCTAAATTCAAAAATGATCAAATAATTACATAATATAATTATTTAGACCACTTAAACTAAACTTAACTTTATTATGGTGGTAAGGGATTTGGTTTCATTTTTATAAATCCAAGGTTCAAATGCCATTTAATATTTAATACAAGGGGAACAAAACTCTTCATAAAAACTTATATAAAATAATTAAAAAACAAATAATATTTTTAAGTCCCATAAACCATATTTAAATTAAAATCTTTCATTTCATCTCACACATCAAAATTCATTCCATTACTGGGTAAGACTCATTCAGTTGTACCCATTTTACCACAAGAACCTTCCTTTCCTCTTTCTTTCTCTAACGACTTTTTAACAATTTGATAAGAGGGTGGATAACCTTATTGGATGATGCCATTTTACTATTCGTCCCTATCTGATTTTCCCCCTTTCATTTTTCTGTTGTGGTGACCATTATTTTTGTCGTCTCCCGTGTGTTGTTCTTCTCTGGTTGGCAGCGTCAACTCCGAAGCCTTGTCCGTCCTCCAAATGTATGAATTCTGACCTCCTCTGCTAAATAAAAGTCACATTCTCTGCAATCCGATGAAAGCTGCACTGCTCCCACACCTTTATTCCCACGGACAAAACCATATCCAATTACCTTAAAAACCCCACCCGGACTCTGTCAGAACACGCCCAACAAGGCACCTAAACGTTTATATATATACATTGTATATATATATATCTTCGGCGGATCCCACTTTTTAAGATCAGATTGTTTTAAGGCGGAAGCGCAGACCTCAAAAAAACAATAAATTATATATACATATTTAAAAAATTTCACTTGTTTTTCCTGGGTTTTCTGTCATCGCCTTGCTATCAATTTGTTACTCTTTTTCACCAACTTCACAGGCAAACGCCCGCTTTTCCATGCCCACCTGGTGATCTTCTCGTTAGTACGGTTATACCCTCTTCAGTTCCGGAGGTGCCACGTTCGAATCCCGCCCCTTCTGCACAGGATTTGCGTATTTATTGTGTTCTGTGTCTGTTTTTGTGGAGCCGAGCCGCTTGCTTTTCTGAGCCTCTTCATCTCTGCCTGAGAATGTGAGACATTTGGCCGGGGTCTGCCATAAATTCTGTGAAGGAAATGGATAGAGGAGGGGGTGCCATGGGCCTGGGGCCGGGCATGGATATGCCCATTATGCACGACAGTGATCGGTACGAGCTTGTGAAGGGTATTGGCTCCGGCAATTTCGGGGTTGCCAGGCTTATGCGAGATAAGCAGACCAGGGAGCTCGTCGCCGTCAAGTACATCGAAAGGGGCGAGAAGGTGAGTGGGTTTTCATTTTATTGTATAATCTTTTGGCCTTTCTGATGACTTTCTGCGGTAAAATTATGGAAGGTTATTGCAGATCTGAAATTGGGTTCTGAGCTGGGACTGATAATTGTAGAATATGGGAATGAAATTGTTTTACTATATAATTGAACCCTGGTCTTCATTTTGCAAGTCAGAAGTATTTAACAGTTGAGTTCGACGAATTCAACCAGTTAAGGTGAGTTTGACATATTTAAAGCAGTTGAGTTCGACGAATTCAACCAGTTAAGGTGAGTTTGACATATTTAAAGCAGTTGAGTTCGTTGGTCCCCTTTGTTTCAAGTCTATTTAAGGAAAGGTTTGCTTTGTATGTAAAATTTATTAAATCACACTGTGTTATAGGTCTTGAAGGACAAGTGTGACGTTACATTCAGCGAGCTTGGTAAGGACAAGGGTCATAAATTTTCTTCTTTGGAATGGTTATAACTTGACTTTGGTGTCGGGAGGAACTAAATGTAATGACATAACTTGAATTGGCTGTTGGGAAGGACTAGAATCAAGAAGTTAAGTTGAATTGGGTGTCTTTGAAAAACTAAAATCAAGGAGATAAGTTGAATTGGGGGTTTTTGACAACTAAAATCAAGGAGATATGTTGAATTGGGGGTTTTTGACAACTAAAATCAAGGAGATATGTTGAACTGGGTGTCGGTGAAAGCTATAATTATTTTGGGTTTAAGGGACATGGAACTGGGTATAGGGGAAATCCAGAGTGAGTTGGTGTTTAAAGTGGAGTATGGATGGAGGAGGAGAGAAACCTGTGTAGGGTGAATGGTTCATTTTAGATTTGGTTAACTAGATTAAAATTTTTGATAGAATAGAAATTGTATCAGATGAGTTAGGCTTTTGATTTGAAGAATTTTGGAATCTTAGCTGGGAACTAGAAGCAATTTTGAGTCTGAGGCGAAACGGGTTCACTAAAATCGCATGACTGGTTTCCAGCCACTTTACAGCTTGTGATTAGAAGAAATTGTTGGCAATAGTGAAGCTCTCAGGGCTTAAAGACTTGTAATCTCTCATCTAAAGAATGAAAGCATGTGATATTGAAGACTAAGGCCGCATTAATGTGGTCCATAATGTTACTTGCACTCAGGAACAAAGGCATTATCACGTTAGAAGAAATTGTTGGCAATAGTGAAGCTCTCAGGGCTTAAAGACTTGTAATCTCTCATCTAAAGAATGAAAGCATGTGATATTGAAGACTAAGGTCGCATTAATGTGGTCCATAATGTTACTTGCACTCAGGAACAAAGGCATTATCACGTTAGAAGAAATTGTTGGCAATAGTGAAGCTCTCAGGGCTTAAAGACTTGTAATCTCTCATCTAAAGAATGAAAGCATGTGATATTGAAGACTAAGGCCGCATTAATGTGGTCCATAATGTTACTTGCACTCAGGAACAAAGGCATTATCACGTGGAGGGGACACCTTTTTAAGCTGCAAGTGCCCTTCGAAACTCTTCTTTTTTTCAAATTCAGCATATGCAGAAGGTAGATTTTCAGCAGCTGTTGGAAAGAGGGAACTGAAAGTTTGCAGCACCTGTTTAAAATTTTCTATTTGCATTATAGTTCTGAATTTTTTTTTCCCTGTCGTAAAAAATATAACAAATGCGAAAACTCCTAAAGTTGTGTGAGAAAGCTGAGATATGATATCCTTAGAACATTTGTCTGAAAAGAGCTCCTAAATATGCAGCTGCCAACAAATTTATGTAAGCAAACATAAAGAAGGAAATAATGGACTTGGGGGCTTGAATCTAAGCAGTTCTATAAAAAACCAGGAGCAGTCTAGCTTGAAACTTCCACACTGTTTAAGCAGTGCCAAAAAATACTGGTGGCAACAACTGCTAGTCATTTAGGACATTCAGCTTGTTAAGTTTTTAAGCAGGGACAAGTGTTCCTGGAACTGTTCTTCTACTCCCAAGTGAATCTGGGAAAATTTATAATGGGACAAGGAGGTAAGCTATAGCTCTCTACATTCTTATCCTTGAACTTAAAGGGCACCTTAGAATTCAGAAAGCAGACTTGGGAGGGTGACATCTGGGTTGAAGTGAATGTTAGAAAGTTAGAAACTGACAAATCAATTCAAGAAATTTTATTTTCTAGACAATTAGGCCTACACTAAGCAATATTGAGGCAAAAGCACATGCAATATGAACAGATTCACAAATAACACCAAAGAAATACAAGGGAAGTTGTCTCAAAATTGATAAGGTGATTACAACGAGCTACCATTTTAGTAAATTGTCAGGCTAAGTTCCAACAGGCTTCTGTTTTCTTCGTCTTTATTCTAGGAGCGGTTTAAAAATAGAATTGGGTATTAGAAAAGCCACGTTTCTGAACATTCAATCTCAAATTTGGAAGGAAGAGGTAGCAAGCAACACCAAAGGTTGGCTTTTAAAGAAACTGACAAATCAATCCAGGAAATTTTATATTCTAGACAATTAGGCCCATACTAAGCAATATTGAGGCAAAAGCACATGCAATATGAGCAAATGCACAGATGACACAAAAGAAATATAAGGGAAGCTGTCCCAAAGTTGGTAAGGTGGTGAAGATGAGCTACCATTTTAGTAGATTGTCAGGCTAAGTTCCAGCAAGCATGTGGAGCGATTTTTTGCATTCTCTTCATCTTTATTCTGGAGCAATTTTAAAATAGAAATGGGCATAGGAAAGCCATGTTTCTGAACATTCAACCTTTGTTAAAAGGAAGATGTAGCAAGCAATACCAAAGGTTGGCCTTTAATTTGCAAGATACTTGAAAGCGAAGGGAGAAAAAAAATGAAGTGTTGGAAAACTAGACTTCAAGATGTCGACTCTTTCTGTTTGTTTTACTTAGCAAATAAATTGAAATGATTATTGCAAAAAATCACATTTACACTCTGGTTCTAGGTAGGGGTGGGGAGAAGGGGAAAGAATGCAGTAGGAAAAAATAAGGTTCTCATCCTAGTTCATATGAAGCAATTATTTATTCAACTTCTGAAGTGGGTCTTGTTTGAGAAAACTGCATCTAGAGCAATCTCAGAAGGACAATTTTAATACGCAGAGGAATAAGCAGTGCTTGCTACATTTAGTATCTAATTTGAAGCTTTCTGTACAGATTGATGAAAATGTTCAGAGGGAGATTATCAATCATCGATCATTGCGACATCCAAACATTGTCAGATTCAAAGAGGTAAATATATGGAATTTTTGAAACTTTTTTAGGGGAGGTTGTACCAGAATATATCAGTTGAATTTATAATAATTTTCTCCGACTCAGACTACTAAGTGACTACAGGTTATATTGACACCAACACACTTGGCAATTGTTATGGAATATGCATCTGGAGGCGAGCTCTTTGAGCGCATTTGTAATGCTGGGCGCTTTAGTGAAGATGAGGTCATTTATCCTTTATAATGAATGATCAAGAGTTTTTTTTTTTGTTGTTGTTTGGTGTTCTCTTAATTGCTTTTGCTGATTTCAAGTGTTTTTCAGGCTCGTTTTTTCTTTCAACAACTTATATCAGGTGTGAGCTATTGCCACTCTATGGTAAAGTATTTAACTGTATATGCAGGATGTTTCTTGATGCAATTTTTGTGTTCAAATGAGAATCAACCCTTAGATACTGTAAAATTGAAATTGAATGCTTATAAGCAAATTGCAACTGGGTGTTGTGCAGCAAGTATGTCATCGGGATCTAAAGTTGGAGAACACACTCTTGGATGGAAGTCCTGCACCACGCCTGAAAATCTGTGACTTTGGCTATTCAAAGGTTAATTTATTTTTCTACGAGTTTTGTCCTCTTGAGATTTTTCAGTATCAGTTCTGTCATGGGATTTCATCAACAGAAATGCATGTAAACTGATTTTTATCGTCCTTTCCTGTTCAACTCCTGGATCATATTTTCAAGCTTTGAGATAAGGGATTAAATATGTAGTAGTTTGGTCAAACAAGTCTGACATTTCTTGAATGATGTTCTTTTTCTTTTGCAGTCCTCCTTGCTTCACTCACAACCAAAGTCAACTGTTGGCACACCTGCTTATATTGCTCCAGAAGTTGTATCAAAGAAAGAATACGATGGAAAGGTAAGACTGCTGTTCCATAATATTTAGTTTCATTTCAATTTCATTCCAATTTGATGGTTGGTATGCAAGGAAGTCATCCAAGCTATGTACAATGATTGTTTGAATCTTGTTTTTTTTTTCTTCTAAAGTATATCGATTTAGGGATCAGATCTTTCTAAGGAGAGTCTTATAATACAAACTTCAAAGATATGAAACTATGACAGGTAAAAATTGAGGATTATTATATTCATAAATGTTAAGAAATGAGTTTTTGAAATCTATGGAACTTGGCACATTCTGGCAAGGAACTTTTAGTTGGAACTATTTCACAAGTTGATTTACTGACTTACCAGGTATGGATATGTCACATTTTCGGGACCCTCTGACATGATAATATTTGTATAAATTTATATTAAAAACAATTGCATATACTATGCACACACATTTTTCAAATCTTGTGCAGAAAATAAATAGAATGATAAAGTAGAATCAATGTTTGTATAGTTAATGTTCTTTTTCATTTTGAAGATAGGGTGGCTTAGTTTAGTATATGAGTTAGATTAGTAATTCTCCACCAACCCCCCCTTTTCTCTTAGTCTCTTCTTTGATTTTTAGAGGGTAGACATCTGGATACGTCTTAGGTATGTCCAGGATATCTGGATCTTTCATGACTTATCTTGGGTGTATCAGATATGTACACATGTTTGTGGCATGTCAGAACCATAGTCGTTTTGGATACCATGGATACAATATCTCCTCAGATATATCTTTTAACTTAGGTTTGATCAATACCACTTTGTTTGTACCTTCTCAAGTGCTTTTATAAATGGCTGAGTAAATTGTTTGTAAATCTTGGTTACCACATTTGCAAAATTTCTTGAACAAAGTCAAAATTCGTCTGATTTGAACCAAGGCAAATCTAGTGGAAATTCGTAAATAAATTCATGATAGATGAATCAAAACAGAAACATTTGGAGGGGGATATTGAACTCACCTTTAAGAATGCGGAACTATAGAGGATTCACTGAATTTTTCTTGAGGAAGGGATCAATGCCTCACAGCCCACTGAATGGAAGGAGATTTTTTGAAGAGTTATCCAGCCTAAAATACATGATACAATCCAAAGAAAAACCAAGACAGATTTCATGGCGGTCTTGAATAGGTGAAATAATCTAAAATTGCACAGTAAAATTCAAGCCCAGTGCATTTCTAGATGAAAAAGAATCTTGAAAAACAATATAGTAAAGGGATTTACCTTGGAGACTGAAGAGTTTAATTTGGTCCTGAAGCCAAGAAACGGTTTTTAGGCCCGAGACAGCTCAGCCCAAGGCTTATAACCGGCATAATAGATATTAGTAGGGTGATTCTGATATTCAGAATTTTGTTGCGAGTATAAATCCACGTTTGGCTTCTTATCGCCAAATAGCTGTGTTTCTGTTTTCCAGATTGCAGATGGTTGGTCATGTGGAGTCACTCTCTATGTTATGTTTTCCAGATCGCAGATGTTTGGTCGTGTGGAGTTACTCTCTATGTTATGTTAGTGGGAGCGTATCCGTTTGAGGACCCTGAGGAGCCTAGGAATTGTACAAAGACTATTCAGGCATGTTATTCTACGCATTCTCATTCATATATATATATATATATATATATATATATATATATTTTCCAGCTAAACGTCTTTTTAATATATATATTTCCCTTTTACCCCCTTCTTCATAGTCAGAAATACTACCTATATTCAGCTAAACTAAATGCATGGTTGAGACTAATTGGTATTGATCATTTTTCATTTGGACTACAGCGTATAATGAATGTGCAGTATTCTATTCCAGATTATGTTCATGTTTCTCTAGATTGTCAACACCTTCTCTCCAGGATTTTTGTTGCAAATCCTGCGACAGTAAGTCCTCTCTTCTGATATTTAAATGCAGCCTTTATTATCTTTTATGCTTTTTTTAATTTTTATGTTACCATTCTGGAATTTTTATCTTTGTCGCTTGTATTCTGATGCTTCAATTTGTTTCTTTATTGATGGAAACAGAGAATATCAATTCCTGAGATCCAGAACCATGAGTGGTTCTTGAAGAATTTACCTGCAGACTTGGTGGATGCAGCTGATACGAGCGAGAATCAGTTTGAGGATCCAGATCAGCCACAACAAAGTGTTGATGAGATAATGCGAATCATTTCTGAAGCAAGAATACCAGCACCAGGGGTTGGAGGGATAGGAGAATACTTTGGAGGAAGCCTAGACTTTGATGACATGGATCTGGAGAATGATGATGCACACCTTGATGATGATAGCAGCGGGGAGTTTGTATGTGCCATGTAACTGTACTCTTATTGACGTATTTGTGGAATTGCAGCTGCATATGTCATCTGTCAATTGCATTCCCTATTTTTTATCATCCAAGCAAGACTGAAACTTTCTTATGGGTAACTGGTAGAGCTCCTTGAATCCTGGAAATGCGGACTTTGTTCTAGTCCAAGCTGTTTTCTGCTACAGAAATCTAGTTTGTAATGGAACATGTGAAAGGTTTTGCAATTGATCTGCTGTAGGCAGATTGCTAGATGCCCTAAAAGATTCAAAGCATGGCAGCAACTTGTAAACAATAACTCCAGATGTTCTGTAAACTTATGTTCATTTCCATCTCTCTTTGGTAAGGACAGAGGTCAAAGTGTTATTATTCAGGACATCCTGGCCCCATACGGGACCGTTGAATCATATTTATGCAATTTCATGAAATCTTACGAGTGAAGTTATGTTGTTTTGTAATATTATTTAATAACTGGACATGAATGTACATTTGATACTCCGTTGCAAAACACACCTGATGTTTAGTATATCTGACATTCTTGCTTCCTAGCATTGTGAACTTGTCTTTTACCTTGTAGGTGATGACTGGGATTAATAAGGCAGTCACATATTGTGAGTCATGTTGCTCTGGAGGGTAATATTAGAAAACGTGCAACTCATTGCAGTATGTGAATAGGAGATTTCTCTTGATAAATTATATGTGATTAGAGAATGTGTACCTGTGACGGACCAAATGTCATGCAGTTTATAATATTCAGGTGTAAGAGTCCAATTCATGCAGTTTATTATATTCAGTTGTAACAGTTCATTATTTAATCAGATTTCTTGTGTGATAGTACTGATGGAACATAGCAATGAGTTAAAGTTTTTTTATACCGACAAATATAATATTTTTTTAATAATTATTAAGATTTTTTTAGTACTCATTATCTATTCTAATAATCTAGTATACTTGACTTTCTAGGTAAATTACATATCTATTTTAAATAGAAATTATAGTTAGAATCTAACTACATGGAGCATTGGCTATTAAAGTCCTACTGTTTATTTTTATCTATTCTAATAATCTAGTATACTTGACTTTCTAGGTAAATTACATATCTATTTTAAATAGAAATTATAGTTAGAATCTAACTACATGGAGCATTGGCTATTAAAGTCATACTGTTTATGTTTATAGTATTATTCGGTTTTTTTTTTAATGATAGTATTGATGGGGACTGATTTTTGAAGTGTTTCTAATAAAATGTGATAGACATTGACGAATATATGAGGTGGTCTTAGAATTAAGATAAATCAAAGTAGGTAATTGTTGATATGTATGTTAAGTATGTTTAATTGGCATAGAAAATTGTTGATGGTAGCGACGACAGAAGTTTTACATTAAACCATTCTTTAAAAGTTTTAAAAGGATTTTGGAAGAGATTTATATGAATTTAGAATTATTAAGATTTTAGGTCAGACGATATGTCTATTGGATATATGAGAGTCCAGTAGGAACAATTTATTCATTAGTTCTTTTTTAACAAGGTTTTGATATTTGGTTAAATGGTAAAAAATATTTAGATAAGTCTTAGTGTTTTGGGTTTTTGATGAGGTAAAGCTTTTAAAATATTATTATTTAGGATGTTTTAGAAGGATGATAAGACATAATTTTTGTGATTATTAACATTTTATTGGGTTTCAACTTGAATATATATCCTGGCATATGGTTTTTAAAGTTATGTGTGATATAACATTTACATACTTAGAAAGATGACAGTACACTTACATGCTATGGTGATACACTTACAAGCAAATGCACATATGTACATATAAATGCACCTGGACAAGTGTAAGCACATGCCTACACACTTGCATACATAAACAAAGTTTTGATTGCCATAGTATAAAGGGTGTAATTTTATGATCATATTTGATATTTGATAGTTCTTTGTTGTTTGAAAAGATCTTGAATGAAGGAAATGCTTCGAAACACCTTTTATTTACTAGTATCTAATTTTCTCCTTGTTTTGTGGTAAGCAATAGTAAGTTGTCAAGAGTCACTCTTTCTCTCTACCATTTTCACTATGGATCATATTTGGATTTAGAATAAATATCTAACAATGGATTCATCTTCTTTGCATTATGTTTATTATAGTGTCATATTACTTTTAGCTTTTGCAATGATACTTACTATTATTTAAATCCTTTAATGTTATTATGTCTATCTAACAATGGATTCATCTTCTTCTTTTGCATTATGTTTATTATAATGTCATATTACTTTTAGATTTGCAAGTGATATTTACTATTATTTAAATCCTTTAATGTTATTATGTCTTTTGGTATACAGATTTTTCTTAATGTCTTGGTGGATGTAGGGAATTATTAGATCTAAAATGATTTATGAATGCATTTTGTAGAGATTTATCTTAGTGTTGACATTCTTTAATCGGTATCAGTCCTTAAACTGTAAATGGGGTTATAATCAAGTTTTTTATATGGAATCTTAGGACATAGTTGTTTGACTTTGTATTGGAGTATTTTAGTAGTTATAAGCTTATATAATCATAAAAGTAAACATTAAGGATCATTGAGAATAAAAATGGAGAAACGGTTTTCCTCCCATGCAATTTTATTGGTTAATAAGTTTGCTATGGTTGAACATAGTTAGTTGTTACAATTTAGAGATGATCGCATTTCTAGGCAAAAGACTACATTTTTTTGCTTGCCAAAAACCAAACTATTGAGACGAGGGGTAACAATAAATAAGTGGAAGATGTAAATATTTATTTGTAGGCTAACAAGAATCCAACAACTATCATACAAAGCATTACTCTTCCTTGTTGGTGTATATTATCTAGGACTGAAAAGTACTAGTAGTTTACAAAGGAGTGAAATGGTTATAAAAAAACAATAGATTAGAGGTAAGACATATCAATGAGTTTTTTTTTTTTTTAAAGGTGAAAATATTATTAAGAAGACAGGTCGAAAGTTACAATAACCGGCCTGCCAGTTTTGGCTAGCCCTAAGATCCTAATAAAACTAACTCTAACATCTCCTTGGACCACAAATTTCTTAGTGCAATCCAAAAAGCAAATCTTCTTACACACCTGTTTGGGTGAACATACTATTCACACTACATTATTGGTTTCTTAAAGCCCCTTGCTTAGAAACCAATCCTTCATCACTTAAATGTGTGTCCCTTTATCAAACTACTAGGTCAATGTTTAAGGGAAAAATATTATTCATAGATTTCTATTTCTCATAGAAAGATACAACTAATTAAATACATATACTATCAATACACTTCTGCACATTACAATATAGATGGCACACAATTTTGCAAAACAACTTCACATGCAATTTTACATATTTCTTCTTCCTTTCCTGTTGGACCAAATACCGAGCCACCCGATCACTAAAACCATAAGCCTCTCCCTAGGTCTTATCCTCTCACATGTGATATCTGAAAAAAATTGTGTTACTATAATAATCATCCTACATGTCTTCCATGTTCTCTTCAATCACCTTATGGTAACCTAGGATTAGATAACATAACAAAGGGAATCTAAAATTTTGCCCTATCCAAGCCAACTCCTATTCTCAAAAGTTTATTGCTAGCCATGTCACGCTCATTTGAGTTGACACCCAGTTTGAAATTAATATCAGCTCCCATCATTGTAGGAATAGGAAATTCATCAAATCTTTTAAGGCTTCCTCTTAGTACCTTCTCTCCCAATTCAATAGTCACTAACTAATAGTGTTGTAGACACTACTGGATTGAATCTACCATCTTGATAACACATTTGGTGTCCTATCCTACTGCATCATATCTGTAGATTAACTACATAATATCTAGATGATCTACCTGCACCATAAATCCTTCTATATTTTCTTTCTCGTAATACACTTTCACTTGCCCTACCCTATTTACCTCTATCCTCATGTCCAATAAAATGCCCCTTAACTACACATTACCCATGATTAGATTTGGCATCCATCCCATAGTATGTTGCACCATATAATTATGAGCTTAAAGTTCACACAATATGTCTTGATGGTGTGCTAGGCTAGACTAGTATGCATCCCAAAAATTGCTAGGTAAATCTAACTTGTAGGGCAACCTAGAAATTATTCTACGTATCTTATATAGAATAAACACTTCTCATAAAATCAAACAATATACCCAATCCAACAACTTGCATTCAAGTAGCTTAGACACAAGACAACCTATTGCCCCCATCTTCCTTTGGGCTTCTATCACATGTGCTCAAAGCTTCTCTACATTAAAATCCTTTTTCTTTATCTTCTACTTAAGCTCCCTCTATTATTTTTGAGGTAATTTTATCTAGTTTTGTTTTTCTTTGCAACACTCCAACCATTTTTCCTCTTTTTATTTAAGTTGTTTCCTACGCTACTTCTAGGATATGCTTGGGATTTTCACCACCTTTGGTGGGATCATCATTATCTCCTCCTCTTCTATTTGCATTCCAACTTCCTCCTAAACTTTAGTATTGATTGTATTATCTTCCTCCTCTACATCATTTCTTTGTCTCCTATCCTTTACTAACTTTTCTTTCTCCTTATTTTCTCTCATGTTAGGCTTTGAGAGACTTCAAAATTTATAACTACTCTTCTTACTCACCATTTTTGTCCTTACCTACATATGAATATTCACAATATGTGTAGTTGACCAAGGCATGGAAATCACCCATCAACATTTCTTCCATATTAGATGGCATGGAAATCACCCATCAACATTTCTTCCATATTAGATTTTTCATCCTAGAAAATTAAGACTTTCTCTTAGGGCTTAGTATCCACTACCATAACCCTTGGGCCCACTCTCTCCTTCTCTACCTCCTGACCGTTCACCCTGTGTCACCCACATCTTCTTCCTTTTTTCTTGATCCTCCATGTTGTGGGCATTCATCTTCACACCATTTGCTCTATTCTATTTCTTACTCCAAGATTTAATACTATGGATGCTTGTATTTACACCATATATTTCACCTCTCTCCATTCCATGATCCTATGCTATGGATGATTGAATCTGCACCTCCAAACCTCCCTTTTTCTTTCTCTCATACTTCTACACCACAGATGCCTGATATTCCCTTTTTCATGTAATCTTCTTTATTGCTTGGAGCATCCACACTATGGATGCTCATTCTCATCCTTTCTATGTCCTCTTCCTCTCTTTCCTATCTTTCCATACTATGGACATCATCTCTCACATCCATAATTTGCAACCACTCCACTATCTTTTGTTTTCTTTCCCTTTGCCCTTTGCTCTTGCATGACTTGATCACTTAATGGAAATTTCTCTATTGCACCCACCCTCGCATCCTTCATCCTTTTCATGCTTGTCCTAGTAATTTCCTTCTCCCATGTCTCTAGCACTTCTATTGAGTTATCTGACCTTTCTCATTGTCCCGATACCACCTTGGCTTTCCCCTTTCCTATATACAAGCTTACTGTCTCTCTTTTTGGAACTAGGCCATGCGTGCCCCCATGGCCATCCTCTCCCATGCCACTCACTTGATCAACTTCAACCCCTTGTATTCCCTCATTCTCCTCTCCTAATACCACTATCTACAACCACAACTTTGTGGTTTATATTTGCATATCTCCCACCCATACTTGGGTTGTTTTTAGCTCTTCCCACATTTCTTCTAGTGCCAACATCATCTCTTTTTGGCTAGGTCATTTTGTAACTCCTTGAGGCTCTACGATCACTCTCTATTTGGACTAAGGATCCTCTTCTAACCTTTCTTTTATATTCCTTTGCTTCATGCCCCTCTTTTATAGGGGTCATTCACTCCACTACTTTTAGGAAAAATCTCGTACATTTGCTTACAATGCACTTCTAGCTATCTTCCTCTACTCTATCATATCCCTAACTAGCAATGGCATTAACCCATGATGTACTAATGACCTCTTGTCCTCACTTTGGAAAAGTTGTTTGCTCATGTATTCGACCGACCTCTTGCTAGGTAATATGGTATATTGATCCTATATTATTCTCCTTGTTACCCCCTTTTCAAGTTAATAAAAATATAGAGATGATATGCTACTAAGACTGAGTACCTTTCACAATTCATCAAATACTTTAGATAAAATAGTGATAGGGTATCAAATGGCATAGGAAGGGACATGTAGGGAGGGTATCATTCTTAAATAATATTTTTTAGTATATTAGATTTTTCTAAAACAAGCACATTTTCTTTTTTATAGAGACCGATTCTTCAAGATCCATTAACTAAAATCATATGCATCCATGTAGCATATTTCATTCCTCACTAATCCTATTTATTCTTCAAATTATTCTTTTATCTCTTGTATGCTCCTAATGAACGACCTTCGATAATTAGGTATGGGGTACCATAGGAGTGAAAAGTAAAATCACAAAGCAATCCACATTGGCCTTGTTTCTCTTAGTTGATGCACTATTATCCTCTCTCGTACCACTATTATAACCTAGTTTGTCATAGATATTGGTTCTCGCCTGAGTAGTGCCTCTGATAGCCCTACACATTATCAATTACTTCCATTGAGTGCTTCCCATCAATACTTAGCAAACACCTCCTCAAACCTATATAGGCATACCACTTGACCCCACTAAATATTCTATTGACATTGTGGATGTGCTAACATAGACCAATAATATATAACTATAAAATTAGGGACTTCTTGTTCTCATACTATCAGTCATATTTTCTACTCTAATCATTGATATTTTTCTAATTGATGATTGGCTTGTGCCTCTGCCACCATCACTGACATGAACACCTATAATTGGACATGCATCATGAATGGGTTTGGATTCCACTCTATTTTATCTTACACAACAAAGTTATATAGATACAATTTGTACAACAAATTTTGATACTCAAGGATACTGTTAAAGAACATGATACACATTTCTTAGGTGTCTCTATTTCATAGAAGAAATTTGAAAGCACTTTCAAACTTTTAAATAAAATACACCACTCTTGCAACATAAGTGCATGCACCCATGGTAGAATTTACCATTCTACCAAATCTAACACCAATCACCCTACTACACTCCTTTACCATTGTAGTCACTCCAATTTAGACTAGATCTCTGCCCTCTCATTCTTTAGTTCTTTGATCTTTTATTTCCTTTCTTCTATTATTATCTCTAATTTTTTGTTTTTGATCATCAATTTCACCATTTGTTCCTCCAATTGCTCCTCCACCATTTTCCACTCTCATTCCTTATTGCTTACCACCATTATTGCTTTCTGTGTCATCAACTTTACCAGTTGTGTGAGCATTTCTACCACACTACTCACTATGGCCACACTATATGAATCTTATCCTTTATCTGCTCGTGCTCCTGATTCCCAAAAAGGAACCACCCCACCTATTGTCCCTCAATATTACTTAACCACAAGAGATATATCATCATTTTTGTTGGCTATAACTTTGCTTCTCCTTTCCATCATGTGACCTTTACCTCTAGCTTGTAATTTACCTCTATGCTTCCTACAACTACTTTTCCACTTCTATATCCTTCTTTATCATCGTACATTTCCCCTTATCTATTGTAGTACTCCACAATGGTTCTTCAAGTCATCAAAATCTACTTCCATAATTTCTATCCTTGGTAGACTCCATCCAAGGACTGACTAACTTCCACTTGATTTCCCTTTGAGCCCACCTTATAGTTTCTTTCAATGACTCCTAAGACCTTGCCTTATTGATTCCTTAACTTCCACTATTGTTTCTTGACTTTCTCTTCATTACACAACCCTTGCACTGCACCCACCATCCAACTAGGTCTCTCATCTCATCCTCATCCTCTTTAGGTTATCTCTAATTAATAGCTTTATCAGGCCCTAATAGGACATACTCCATATACTTATGTATTTTATATATCATGCACTCATACTTTCCAAGGCCCATGATAGATAATATGATATATTTAACTTGAATTATTCCCCTTCTCTACATTTTACATGTAGCAAAAACCTAAAATAATGATCCATAAGCACTAAGAATCGCTTTTCATCTCTAACATATTTTAGACAATACAGTGCAATAATATCATAGGGCACTTGTAGCAAAGTCCACACAGTCATCCTATCATCAAAAATCTCATAGGGATTCTACTCATGGGGTAAGAAAAATACCTCATAAAAAATTCTTAAAACTTCCTCTCACCTTCTGCTTGTAATCTTGTTACTCTTGTTATAGCTAGTTCTGAGACCTCAATCTCCAAACCTCTAACTTGATTGTAGCCATCACACAATTTTTTTGTGAACTCTATGACCAATTCATCATCATACCTAGACAAGCATTGAAAGTAGCCCATCCAACCTACCTACTCCAACATTGCTTCTACTTTAGCACTTTCTAGTATTTTTTCCAAGTATGTGGGCTCTCACCAAATGCCTTTGGCTGCCATCATGTTTGCAATCTACCCTTTGCCTTCACATTATATATTTTCCCTTCCTCTTTTTAACAGCCATGACACCCTTATCCATACCTAATTATTTCCCTTGTGCCATTGGGATCAACCAAAAGATGTTGACACTTATCCCACTGATTTTATGTCTATCCTTGCATGTTGCTATATTTCTCCCTAATATCCTCACTAGATATCTAAAACTGCATGCCTTAATGGTCCTATCATGTACCTTTTTCTAGACTTGCTTGATTATGGTGCTGACACCTTATGTTTCATGCCCCTTTTCTTGCATCACTTTTTTCCATGTGATGACTTTTACATTATAAAAACAAAAACAAAAATAATAACCAAACACCAACCCAACCTAAATAACCAATATACTTATTTTAAACCTTCGACCTCTTCCTTTTGAGTTCTTCCAGAATACCCCTTCCCTTAGAACTCAAGGGGGCAGCACCCTAGTGCAATGTCAATGATGAATATCATGATTTCCCCTTTCTACAAAGTAACCAATCCATCCACAAGAAACTTTAGCTAGTACCCCTTACAAAATTGGGATACTTATACTAGTTTTTTATGCATATATTATACTAATGAATGCAACAAAAAGGGGTAAAATATGGACACCTAATTTTGCATGCTTTCTATCATCCAAAGCAACACCTAGGGAAAACATACCTTAATTTCCTAAGCACTATCATCCACCCAATATTATCCATTTTCTCCATCCATATAACTCTTCCTACCCACTCTATTTAGTTGCATCATTTAGTTTGACTAGATTGTTTAACCCAATTTAGTCAATCCATATTTTTTTGTCCATTTCAAACTACAAAATAGAATTATATGCTATGGATTAGCTTATGGACCATGAAAGAGTTACTAAGGCATGGATTGGATTCCATCAGTGTGGATCTAGACCTGTAAAGTTGATCATCATCTTACAACCAAGCCTTAGATTAGGAGTTTAGTTGATACTTGAAAATGTTGAGTGTCAACAATCTCGTAACATGTGTATCCCTCTCCTTTGTCACATATCCCCAAGATTTCTACCACAAAAAATAAAAAAAATCCATGGCAAACATAGTATTGCCAAAATTTGAATACATTTATGGGACCAATGTGTTGAATCATAGCCAAATATAAATGCATCCCTCTACTCTACTATAGGTAACTTGAGCAAGAGTACTCATTGAGATCTTCACATCTTAACCAAAATACACAAAAAACTTATAACCTTTTTCTAAATTTCTTAATGTCTAATCATTATTAGCAATTGACCACCACCATCTAAGAAATCATGCCTAGATTAACCATGCTTAACCATGATGAGATATTTAGAATAATTGTCATTCCTATCTTCCATGAAACAATAGCTATGATCCAATGCAATCGATGACTTCAGTCAATGTTTATCTCTTGCAACAATCAAAGGAAAAAAATTGAATCCTCATCTATAAATACCCACCTTGAGGAAAAGGATGAGTTAATATGGATTAATGAATCAATGACTGATTAAGTGAATAAATTGGTACCCAAATTGATCAGACCACATGCTCAAGCTCAATATAGTTTATATTATCAAATTCTTGATAGACATATTCTAATGACTAGTGGTTTCTATATTTTTCACTAGTAACATTATTTTCTAGTTCAATAATTATCTTGCATCTATCATAGGATAATAATGTTCAATTTTATCTTTTTTTAATGCTTCTACATTGGGTTATCTCTATTTTATTTTTAACTTACCATAAAGAGAACTGGAAGTGACTATAAGATCGAGGATCTATAGTTTTCCTATTGAGTCTTGCAGTCCCCATAAATGTTAATGCTTCTATTAAATTTTTGTAGATTACCTTTTAGTCTTTTCCTATAGGCGATACCTTGTGCTAATGAACATCCAAGTCTTAATGCCCATCCAATTATGACTTCATAAATACTAGTATATCTAATATTGTATTGCATATTCATTTCAATAATTATTATTTCTACTTTGATTTAGAAGAATAAGGTTAATTTAGCTTTAATTATTAATAGATTATTGTAACTATTTTGTAACCATTAATCTTTAGTTTGGTCTACTATAATGCAACCTATAGGTTTTCACTTGCATTAATCTAGTATATTCCCTTTATTATACGTATACTGTGTCCATATTGAGGTGAGGAGGGGAAAATAATCTACTCAAGGTGGTAGGCCATTTTGTCATCCTTACAAAAATAAAACATTGTATATTTTTACCATATATTTTATGTCAAATATTTTTGCTAACCACAATTATTGTACATATTTCAAATTCATACAACATGGAGTCTCTTAGATTCAAGAGATCCTTGGTGTTTCATCCTTTGGTGTTTCACCTTTTACTTTGTATTTTCATCTTCTCTCATGCTTACGGATGATGTGACTATCCAACCTCATTTGAGGTGAAATCATCAATCATCCCTAATAATTTCATAACACCAAATAATGTAATAATGGCTAACATCCCCCTTATTACATTATTTAGTACAAATATCACTACCCTCCATGATTCCTAGGGTTTGTAAACTAGAATTATGCTCTGGTTCTTAATTTGGGTAATCTCCACTAGGTATATCTCTTCGGTATGTCTCAAGGTCTACCTCTAGTCATTACCTTTAGGTATTTTCCTTTGAGTCTTTACCTCTAGGTCACCTTTGGGTCATCCTTTGGGTTACCTCTAGGTCAACCTATGGATCTTCCTTTAGGTCATCACCTATGAGATATTACCACTAAATTATAGCTTTTGTTTCAATCCACATAATATTTTATTGTAGGCCATACCGGCATAGCTTGGTTTATATTCTGATATAGAAATTATTTATTTTAAGTTTTCCAATATTACATTGCTCCATGGAAAAACTTACATATGAAAAATTATGATATTTTTCAACCACCAAATTTTGCTTTCTTATGTATTGTACTTCATCTTGTTCTAACATATTCATCCATCCATAATTCATATGTATTTTATCTATCACTTTACTTTTGTGCCAACACTTTCTTTTAGAGTGATTATTACCTCCATAAATATCACAAGGATGTAGGTTCCAACACCTAGTTATCACATGTCTAGATCTTCCACAATGACTACAATAACTCATCCTAGGAGCTTCATTCTTTGCATATGATTATTTTTCTATAAATTTAGTGTCACTACTTTCTGCTTGACCAATATATCTAGCATATTCATTCTTTGGCCTTATATCTAGCATTATGGGAATTTCCATCTCTTGACTATATCGTACTGAACCTATACCGTTATATCCTATTTTTTATTAGTTTTTAACCAATTCCTTTAGTATACTTTTTAAAATACCCAATTTTCTCATCTCCACTATGATCTCTTGTCACTATCACCAACAACATTTAAATACCACACATTATTATCATAATTATCCTCAACACAATTTGAACTATCACTGTCACTTTCTACTCTGAAAACATGGCCTTTGTCATGACCAATACAATTATCTTCTAACAAATTCTTCTCTTATCAACAATATTTAAATCACTAGTATCATAGTCTATATTTATCCCTTGTATGAGATAAATTGTATCACAATATATATTTTCCATTGTAGGCTTCAAATCACCTGTATCACAAGCAAAATATAGCCTTTGAAGATCACTTATGTCACAACAAACACTTGCCTTCATGGGCTTATCCTTCAAATTTTCAATTATTTCTATTTGTTTTCTACATTGCACCTCAAGGATGTCAAGAGTGAATAATTCCATGAACTTTATTCTCATAGCATCAATAGAAGTTATCACACCATTTTCAAAGTACTCTTCACAAGTATCAACTTTTATGAGGATCAATTGTAAAGAACACCTAATTTTTGAAAATTCTCCATCTTCACTAGTTTTTTTATGACAGATACTTTTGAATTTCACTTTGTTTCTTGACTTGTTTACTAAACTCTTTATGTATTGTTTTTGTCACTAATTTTTCCATTAGTACCTTATATTCTATTTCACACTCTTATAATTTAGGTTCCTTCTAAACAATACACCCTTGTTGATGTTGTGATTGAAACTGTTGCTTTCTCTTAGGAGGTCTACAAAATTGAGCCCCATGAGTCATCAAATTATATTTACAAAACTTGGTTTCATGTCCTTTTTCAAAAATATGATAATACCTCCTTCTCCATTGGGGTTGCTTTTGTGATGAAAATTAGGTAGGACCCTTTGAATGTTTTTGTGGTTTCTTAAAAAACTCATCTCTTACTTAATTTTCTATTTCCTACTATTGAAGGATATTTACCAATTATTAAAATATCATCTTTTTATTTGATACTTATAAATATATTACCAACATTCAAAATTATTCTAAGAGAGCTCTAAGTACAATAGAGACTAAGATCTTGTCATCCACCTTTTCTCCCATGGTGTTCAATTTTACCTTCAAGTTTGTAATTATTTATAGAAATTTTTCTATACTCTCTCCATATTGGACCCTTAATGTATGTAGTTGTGACTAAATATGAAGGATTGTGGCTTCAATTATCCCATTAAAAATAGTATAAAGTGTATCCTACATATATTTTGATGTATTTTCTTCATTGATATGCGGTTGTATTTCACCTATCTGATGCAAGAGCATCCAGTGGTGTAAGAGTGATCTTGCATCACCCAAAATTTATATTTGATTTAATTATTTTCTAAGTGTATTTATTTGATCTAGGGGATAGAAAATTAGAGCCATTGATGAAAGAGTCACCCCAATACCTTGAACGGTTTGGGATTTATGTACATTTTATGACAAAACCCTACCAAAAACAGTGAAAATCTAGATACTCGAACTTGCAGGTGAATTTTGAGGGTCTTAGAGGATGAATTTGAGAATTTTAAAATAGATATAAGACTTGGTACCGTGTAGTTCATCTCGTGCCCTTTTTGAAAATGTCTCGTACGGGTCAATCAAAGCTATGAGCACGAAGTTTTGATCCTGGAGAGTTTGCCTCCGAAATTCAAATTTCAAATGCATTGTTTTAGGCGGGAAAAGGGGAAAACAGGGTATTAGAGGGAAATTTCAAAATTGTAAAAGGGCTCTTTTCTTTTGTATCCTATTTTTGGAGAAAAGTAATGAAATGTTTTGTTCAGCTGACATGATCAAAGGAAAAACACTTGTGTATTGTTTGTTTCATGTTGAGTGATCTTCGTCAAGTGGTATCAAAGCAAGAGTTCCTGAGTGTGTAAGCATATCACCAAACGTAAGGTAATTTGCACTAGGATTTGTGGTAAGTATTTGTGAGAGACGAGAGTAAAATACCTCCACAAATAAATTGTGGTGCTGGGAGAAACACTATGGTGCTAGAAGAGGATTTTAGGGCTTTGCAAAGGCAATTTCAAGCTCTGCAAGAGGAGCTACATAGAGGGTTTGAGCCAAGGAGAGAAGATGGGAGTGAAGATGAAGTTGAAGAAGAAGAGACCCAGTTCGAGGAATAAGAAGAGGCAATAGATCCTGTGCAAGATAGATTACATAAATCCATATACCAGATTGGGAAGAGGCCAAATTTTGATGTTTCTTCATATTTTGGAAATCTTAACCCAAAAGAGTTGATCGACTGGATCAATGATATGGAGGAATATTTTGAGTATGATGAGGTAGAAGATCCTGAGAGGGTTATATTTGTTAAGACCAAGTTGAAGGGTCATGCTAGCATATGGTGTAAGGCAGTGCAGCTAGACAGTAACAAAAGAGGAAAATAAAGGATAACAAGGTGGGAGCGGATGGTGGAGAAGTTGAAGAGACAGTTCATTCCAGCTAATTATGAGTTGGATGTAATGAAGAAAATGTATGGTTTGAGACAGTAAAGTAAGTCTATAAAATAATACACAAAGGAGTTCTACAAAATTTTAATCATAACAGACCATTCTAAGGCCAACAGGAGAAGGTAGTCCATTATATTAACGGGTTAAGATCAAGCATTCAAGAGGAGTTAAGTCTGGTCAGGACGACCACCATAGAGTATGCTTACCAGTTTTCCTTGAGGGTTGAAGAGAAGCTGAACAAAATATTTGAGAGCAAGAAAAGAGGAAGATGTCATTGTGGAAGAACTGGTGGGAGAATAAATGGAGGGAAAAATGAAGATCAAAAGAAGAATGGAGAAGCCAGTAGTAGTCAATACCGAAAGGGGGATAATGCTTACCATCCCCATGATCAGAACAATGGTTAGAGGAAGAGGAAGCTTTGGACGAGGACCTGGAAGAGGAGGATTTCATGGAACCTATTTCAATTGTGGGGAAGGACATTGAGCATACGAGTGTCCACAACACTAAGAGAGGGCAAATAAGAGACCCGACGATAATACATGAGCTACTATTGTAGATGAAGGTGCTAAATATGAGCACTTTGAAGAAGCAAAAAGAGGAGAAGTTATGATCATAAGGAGAGCCTTGTTGAATGAAGAGAGATATCTATATTAGAGGAAGAGCTTATTTTGCACAAGGTGTAAATGTGTAGGTAAGGTCTGTAATGTTATCATAGATAATGGTAGCACATATAACCTAGTTTTAGAAAGAATGGTTACCAAACTACAGTTAGAGAGGAAGAGACACCCGTATCCATATCGTATTGTGTGGTTACAAAAGGTTGGTCAGTGAGCAATGCTTGGTAAAATTTAATAATGGTAATTATCGTGATGAGGTCCTATGTGACATTTTGCCTATGGATGCTTGTCATTTGTTGTTGGGAAGGCCATGGCAGTTTGATCGGTGTGCAATACATGATGGGCATGCCAACACTTACTCCCTGATAAAGGATGGAGTGCACCATAAGCTGAAGCCCCTAAAGGAGGTGGATGAAAAGGTATGTAGTAGTGCTAGAATATTTTTAGTTGATGGTAGGAAGTTTTTGGATGGTCTAAAGCATGAGCATATGTGCTATGCATTAATTCCTAGAGTTAAAGAAGAGCAATGCAAGGATGTCCCAGTAGAAGTATCAAGTCTGTTAGAAGAATTTCCAGATATTATATCAGATAATGTGCCTGAGGGTTTGCCACCAGTGAGGAATATTAGTCACCAAATATATTTGGTACCAGGTGCTAGTTTACCCAATAAGGCAAGCCATAGAATGACTCCTACAGAAAGTGAGGAGCTAAATAGGCAATTCCAAGAAGCAAGTCCAAGAACTACTGAAGAAGGGACTGATTCAGGAGAGCTTGAGCCCATGTGCAATACCTGCAGTACTATCACCAAAGAAATATGGAGAGTGGAGAATATGTACAGACTCCCGAGATATTAACAATATCACCATCAAATACCGATTTCCACTGCCAAGGATGGATGATATAATGGATTGTTTGAGTGGAGCCCAGTACTTCACTAAGATTGATCTAAAGAGTGGGTATCATCATATCCATATCAGAGAAGGAGATGAGTGGAAGACAACCTTCAAAACCAGAGAGGGTCTGTACGAGTGGTTGGTCATGCCATTTGGGCTAACCAATGCACCCAACACATTCATGCGGCTTATGAATGAGGTATTGAAGATTTTTTTAGGAAAATTTGTCATTTTATATTTGGATGACATTTTAATATTTAGAAATACCCTAGAAGAGCACCTAATGCATATTAGAAGAGTTTTTGAGAAGTTGAGGGAGGAGTAGTTGCTAATTAATTTTAAGAAGTGCAATTTTGTGAAGAAGGAGTTGGTGTATCTGGGATTCGTCATCTCAGATGAAGGTCTAAAAATGAACCTAGAAAAGGTAAGGGCTATCATTGAATGGCCTGCCCCAAGGAGCATAACTGAGGTAAGATCATTTCATGGTCTAGCAAGTTTTTACAAAAAAATTATTAGAAATTTTAGTAGTATTTGTGCACCCCTAACATAAATAATGAGAGGGGATAAGAAAAAATTTAAGTGGACCTTAGGACTAGATAAGAGCTTTGATATGTTGAATAAGAAGGTCACAGAGCAACCTATTTTAGCATTTCCAGATTTCAATAAGGTATTTTAGGTAGATTGTGATGCTAGTGGTAGTGCCATAGGAGCTGTGTTGAGTCAAGGTAAACCTGTTGCCTATTTTAGTGAGAATTAATTATGCTAGGAAGAAGTATTATGTATATGATCAGGAGTTTTATGCTATAGTTCAAGCTCTAAATAAATGGAGGTACTATTTGTTTCCAAAAGAGTTTTTTTTATATACTGATCATCAGACCTTGCAGTATATTAATAGTCAAGGGAAATTGAATCAGAGGTATTTAAAATAGGTTGAGTTTCTATAGAGTTATACATTTGTGTTGAAGCATAGGAGTGGAAATTCAAAGAGTTATATATGCCTTAAGTAGAAGGTAGTTTTTGTTGACAGAAATGAAGGTGGAAGTTTTAGGGTTTGATGAACTTAAGAGTTTATACCCTGAAGACCCAAATTTTGCAAAGGCTTGGAGAGCTTGTTTAGCACCAGTTACTTTGGATAGAACTAAGTGGTTGGATTTCTTAATCCAATATGGAATGTTGTTTAGAAGAAACCAGTTGTGCATTCCAAGGAGTTTTATGAGGGAGAATCTAGTCAAGGAGAAGCATAGTGGAGGGTTGGCTGGACACTTTGGTCAAGATAATACCATTGCCCTTGTTAGTGAGAACTACTATTGGCCATAGTTGTAGCAAGATGTGAAGATATTTGTACAAAGTTATAAATTATGCCAGATAGCCAAGGCTGTGAGACAAAATGCTGGATTATATCAGCCATTACCTGTACCAGAGAGACCATTAGAGGACATCAACATAGATTTTATTTTTGGTGTACCAAGGACACAAAGAGAGAATGACTCCATATTTGTGGTGGTTGACAGGTTTTCAAAGATGCCACATTTCATTTCCTTCCAAAAAACTAATGATGTAGTTCATGTTGCAGAGTTGTTTTTCAAATAGGTGGTATGACTTCATGGTCTACCAAAGAGTATAGTTTTCGACAGAGATACCAAGTTTATTGGGTATTTTTGGAGAACCTTATGGAAGAATTTGAAGACATATTTGAAATTTAGTTCTGCATACCACCTGCATATTGATGGACAAACAGAGGTGGTGAATAGGATCTTGGGTAACCTACTGAGATGCTTAGTGGGAGATAAATCCAAGGGATGGGATTTGGTTTTACCATAGGTAAAATTTGCTTACAATAATTCTATCAACATGAGTACTAACAAGTCTCCATTCCAAATTGTATATGGGAGTAGCCCAAGAAATGCTTCTAAGTTGAGGAACGTGGATAGAGGGAAAAAGAATAGTGTTGAGACTAAGGAATTTGTGGAGCACCTAAAGAGTTTGCATGAGGAAGTAAAGGAGAATATTCATAAAATGAACACTCAGTACAAGAAAAAGGTAGACCAAAAGTGACGACTTAAGGAATTCCAAGTGGGAGATAAAGTTATGGTTCACCTGAGAAAAGAAAAGTTTCCTGCTAAAACTTATAACAAACTGAAAATGAAGAAGTTTGGACCATGCAGAATCACAAAGAGATAGGATTCAAGAAATACTTATGAGGTAGAATTGCCAAGCGATCTGAACATATCACTTGTGTTCAACATTTATTATTTGGAAAAGTATCATGAAGGTGACAATAATGATGGACCAGTCGTAGAATTGTGGAGTATTCCAACATCTACTCCAGAGACAGAAGAGATCCTAGATACCAACATCGGCAAAAGTACAAGACACAGGCAATATGAAGAATATTTGGTTAAGTGGAAGGGTAGGCCTATGGAAGATTCAACTTTGTTATCCAATACAAAGGTTGATCACCTAGGTTTTCCTCCAACATTAGAGAATTGAAGGTCTCAATTTAGCCAGGGTGTCTGATGCAAGAGCATCTAGTGGTGTAAGAGTGATCTTGCATCACCCAAAATTTATATTTGATTTAATTATTTTCTAAGTACATTTATTTACCTAGGGGATATAAAACTAGAGCTATTGGTGAAAGAATCGCCCCAATACCTTGAACGATTTGGGAGTTATGTATGTTTTATGGCAAAACCCTACTAAAAATAGTGAAAATCTAGATACTCGAACTTGTAGATGAATTTTGAGGGCCTTAGAGGATGAATTTGAGAATTTTAAAATATAAATAGGACTTAGCCCCGTGTAGTTCGTCTCGTACCATTTTCAAAAATGTCTCGTGCAGGTCAATCGGAGCTACGAGCACGAAGTTATGACCCTGGGAAGTTTGCCTTCGAAATTCAAATGCATTGTTTTAGGCAGGAAAAGGGGAAAATAGGGTATTAGAGGGAAATTTCGAAATTGTAAAAGGGCTCTTTTATTTTGTATCCTCTTTTTGGAGAAAATTAATGAAAGGTTTTGTTTCAGCTGACATGATCAAAGGAAAAACACCTGTGTATTGTTTGTTTCATGTTGAGTGATCTTCGTCACTATCAATTCAAAAGTGGTGAGCATAATTGTTGTTGCATCTCCTTCATCACACTTTTTCTTAGCTTCAATCTCCTCAAGTTGAGTTTCATCACTAGTAACTATGTCATAAAGCTTTTTGACCGCTAGTATTATCTTTATTTTTGTTGTCCATGGTGTAAAATTTGGTCCTTTGAGCAACTAATATTTTGTGAATTTTATTTTGATGTTTTCATGATGAAGGTTCCTTATATATCCCAAAATGGTCCCCTTTTCTATATACCACTAGTCCTATTTATTGCACTTTTTGATATACCAATCAATACATGAAAGAAGTTAGTCCTCTCAATATGCATGGTCATATGTGAGATAGACCTTAAGATACATGAAAGAGAGTGATATGTGGTACCAATATAGTATTAAAAAATATTAATCCTATTAATGACACTTGCTTAAATATAAATACTCATATGTGGACGTAACTTCCCTATATACTTGAAATTTCTCAATTTTAGGATTTACATCTAATGATAATGATGAATAGGATAATGAATTGAGTGAAAAGAAACAAACAAATGCATCCTTATTTCTCCCTAAAAATTTATCGAGTTGATATCTATATGTCGTTATGGTAGCCCTATTAGGCATTAGAGATAGTAACTTAATGTGACAATATTACCTATAGATGCATTTTAGAGGTATCATTTATACTAAATGTTGTGATTGTGCAAATCACATGTTTTAATTTTTATGTACAAAATTATTTTTGATATAAAATTTGCTTTTGAAACAATAGGCTGTCAGTTACTACCAAAAATGTACCTTTTACAAAAAAAATACTATTTTCTTTCAAAAATATTCACTACAAACTATAGGGTTCCTTAACTTCAAATTTTCTTTCAAATTATTTTTTAATGAAATCTTCCTCTCTTTTCATTTCAAGAATTTAAAAAAAAATCCCAACTAAAATTGCATCTTATACCTTTTAACTCCCCATAAAAATATTTGTAATATTTCTAAGATAATAAATCCCTTTTCAAATAAGCACTCATAGAGTTGAACCTGTAACCTGCTCTACTAAAAATTTCAAATTTTGTTTGAAAGACCAACTCCACCACTATGCAAGTTACAATGTAAAAAGATAAATATTTTATTTTAAAAATATCAAACCTCACAATTATGAATTAGCCATAGAAAAATTTACCTACAAATAAAATTTTTTATCATTCAAAGTAGCAAACTTTATCAAAAGTATTAATGGACCCATCGAGCCATCAGGAGCATTACCAATCAAAATATTCATTGCCTTAGAATTACCATTAGCCTCCAATAAAAATTTCACCACAAATATTTCTATTGCAAGATTTATTTTTATTCAAACATAGAGTAAGGTAAGCTCAAATGCAAATTGATTTATCTATTTAAGATACTCATAAATAGAATCAATAGGGTCATTATTTACATAGGTAAGATGAAAAAAAAAAAATAGATAAAAAAATGCATAAGAAAAATGTCTTCCCTATTGTCATATTCTTTGCTCATGTATTCATGCTTCAAAAATAATGGCTTATAAATTATAGAGGCTTTTATAAAAGAAAAAATAGTAAGTGTACAAGAGGCACGAGAGGTCAAGACATTCTCATGTAAATTGGGAAAACAAAAATAAGGTGTGTTGTCAAATGGTGATGATTGTACCTTCCTCTCTAGGTTGCTCTTTTACATGTATTATTTTTGGTAACTCTAGTCCCTTCTCAAAAACCTCTCACAAAATTTTTGCTAGCTCTGATAGCAAATGTTGCAATCAAGAAAAAGCAAACAACAATATCAAAACAAAATATTGTATATTTTCACCAAACATTTTTTTCTCAAATATTTTTTCTAGCCAAAACTGTTGCACATCTTTCAAATTTATACAACATGGTGTCTCTTAGATTCAAGTGACTCTTAATGTTTTAACCTTTAGTGTTTCACCTTTAAATTTATCTTTTCATCTTCTCTCATGCTCACGAGTTATATGACTATCCAACCTCATATGATGTGAAATCATCAATCATCCCCTAATAATTATATAACATTAAATAATATAATAATGGCTAATATTTTCCAATATTTGTATGTTTCAATCATTTCAATTATGCTTTTCATTATTTGACTCTCTATCCTATGGGTTTGTTGTATACCTTAATTTTGGTGTGTTAGAATGATGGGTACATTAGTTATGGTAAGGGTTCTAGTAGCGTTGGAAACTATTGTTGGAATATGATGATAATTGGCAAAATGTGACCTAGAAAACTTATTAAGGGGTGTTTGTTTGTGAATACACAAGTTGGTTAAATGATATTAGAGTAACTTAAGAAGTTGTAGACTATGCATTTTGGTAAGCTTATTCCTATTCGCACTACAGATTTCAAATATATGCAATTGATGGTAGTGGATGCTATAACTATTAGGTTTAAGGATAAGCCATATATGCTACATAGAATATTGGTGGAGAGGCTGATAAATTTCCCACTTGAATTAGCACATGCTCAACATGGGTCATGTCTTTGTATAACCTAAATAAGGTAACATGATTTTTATTTTACACCATCAAAGCCAAGATCTAATTATAGGCCTCTTATATAGTACAACAAAGCTTGTTTGTTCGAGGGCTTTATGTTTGGAAGTATGAGATATACTATTCTCATGAACCTCATACTATAATAAATGGTCCTAGATAAAGTAACATGATTTGTATTTTAGACCATAAAAGTTAGGATATGACTACAAGACTCTTATATAGTACACCAATATTTTTTTGTTATGAAGGCCTAATATTTAGAGGTATAAATGTAGCGTTTGTTGGATATTTTGAGTCCCTAAGCTAAAAGTTGTCATTGATGTCAAAAGGACCTATGTAAGTAAGCACTATGATTTTTCTCCACAAAGAGCTTCATGAGAAGCAAAGGTTTTGATCAAAGATTCAAGAAGGGATGCATGGCATTTGGTTCCAAAAGGAGCTTCAAGGGAAGCTTAGGAAGAGGTTTATATGAAAACCAAGGAAGGCAAGGAAAGGTTTTATTTAAAACCATGGATGGATGATTTGAAATGGGTTTTTCTTAAAACCCAAGTTGGATTTTTTTTTCATCGAAAAAGGTGCCCCGGTGATGGAGAAATTTAATTTTAAAGGTTTAGTTTAAATTTTAATTTTAAAATTAAATAAAAGAGTTTTCCCGCCATGTTCATCGACATCATATATTTTATCATGCAAAGGTTTGAATATTTAAAGGGGTTGATTTTATCAACCAAGTAGATGAAAATAAATATATTGTCCACATTCGATTATCCCCTCCTTCACAATCATCAATTCCCCCCTTCCAATTTCGTTTTGCGCACTCCACGTGGAACAAGGGAGCAAGTTTCAAGGCATAGGTGGAGAGGACAAAAATATAAGTCTCAAAGTCTTAAAGCCTCCACGTGGGAGGTATATCCCACACGGTGGGCGGATAGTGCGCTAAGGCGCACAACGAGGAGGAACGCAGGGTCGAAACCACCCAAAGCCATTTTGCAAGGTATGCCATAATTCGATCTCCGAAATTTTTGGGTGCATGAAATATTTTGAATTTGCTAAGGTTGTGTTAGGCGTCGATTTTCACGAAGAGTATAGTGGATTTAATTTTTCCATATGGCTAAGGTTTGATATTTAATTAATGTGGGATATTGCCTAAGAAGTCTTTGTCATTATTTTTTTAAGTTCAAAAGTGTTGAAAGGAAGGATATAAAATATTTGAGTTATTTTATGGTATAAGTGGTTTTTGGAGTGACAAGGTTATGCAATGATTTGATTTATTTTATTTTATGGTACAAGTGGTTTTAGGAGTGAAAAGGAAGTTGTGCATAAATTCTTAAGAAGGTTTTTTAATTAAAAGCCTTGGTGAATATTATTGTAAAGTGGAGTAATTTTGATTATTTTGTGATCTTCTAACCCTTGTGAGGATTACCAAAAGAATATTGTGATTGTGGTAGATTTCCAAAGAGGCTTATTCATCTTCATAAAAGGTATGGGCACATTCTCCTATTGATTGATTATGGTGGTTGATTATAAAATACCTTTGGAGTGAAAAGGATTGATTGTGGTTTCCTTTTTGAAAGTGATTGTTTTAATGCTTCAAGGTTTTCTGGATTGAGAGTTGTGATTAAACCTTGTTTTATAAGATTTTTTGTTGAATCCAGTTGGTTATGCAAAGAACTTGAACTTGAGTTATAAAATAACATGAGTGTCATTGTTATGCGATATTTGTGGTTGAGCATTGTTGGAAACATTTTGAGTTGGTTGATACGTGCTTAGACTAGGGTTTGTGAGAAAGGGTTGTTCATTGAGGTGATTGGTTGAGTTGAGTTGATTGAGCCTAGTCAAGTGGATGCATGTGGTTGTTCAATTCCATGAAATAAACTATTCTATATTTGAATTGAGTTGAGAATGATATTTTAGTATAGAACATATTGAGTCTCTAACAATTCTCTTTATGCTTCTATGAGATTAATTTGACTTGAGATTGGGATTTGAGTATAGAATATATTGAGTCTCTAATAGTTCTCTTTATGATTCTATGAGATTGAATTGAGATATTGATTAAGCATTGAGTATAGAACACTCTTTATGATTCTATGAAATTGGACAAGTTATGTGTGAGCTTTTTAAGCAGATTTGAGACAAGTCTTTGAGAATGCTTGTGGATTGTTTTGTGTAAGCTTTTGTGAAAGCTTGCTATGCATATTTGAGCAAGTCCTAGAGAGAAATTATTGAGCAGATTTAAGCAGGTTCTGTGTGGACCTGTTGAGCAAATTTGAGCAGGTTTTGTGTGGACTTGTTGAGAAGATTTGAGTAGGTTCTATGTGGACCTATTGAGAAGAATTATACTAGACTGAATGTATTATGTTTAGTGCAAGAGATTGAGCAAAGTTGTGCTAGACCAACTGGACTGTGTTTAGTACAGTATTGAGATAGATCTTTGGAAGTGATAGAGTACAAAGGATAGAGTCTTAGTGGATAGAGATCCAAAAACCAGGACAATTGAATATAAATATAAGTGAGGAGTCTTCAAGTGGAAAGATATCCACCAGTCAGTGCAGTAGAGAGACATAGTCTTCTAGAAGATCGGATTCTTCTAGAATATCACTAGCCAAAGCAGAAGGAGAAAGAGTTCTCCTATGGAAGAGATCCACAAACTTGAGATTTAGGGGATCAACATCTCCTTTGGATAGAGGTCCATAAACATTGTAATTGGGAAGGATTCTGTTGGTCACGAATCTGCCACAGGAAAGGATTTTAAAATAAATGCACCCTAGACCCGGCCAACATTGAAAGGTTGGGAGAAAGAAATGTCTCCCAGACCAATCTCCAGAGAGGGCTGGTTCCCTTACTAAATCTAAGCTTGATTTTAGACTAAAGTTGCAGGAAAGGAATTGGAAATATGCAAAAAGAAATGAGAAATTACAGAAAGAGATGGGAAATGTAGCCACAGGCCAAATTTGTCAGATCGGGAAATATTAGCAACAGATAACTTTAAGCACACTAACAACATATAATAGAAGACAACGACGTAATTCACTTACAACCTTGCGTAGATAACCTCCAAAATCACATTCAAGAACTCACTTCCTCACTAGCAATATTTAAACTCAGATGCAGAATTCAAATTAAGCAGCAGATAAGAAATACGAGCGTAAATGAGGAATGCATAAGATAGAAGGGAAAACACACAGAAAGTTTCTTGCAAAACCAGAGGCCAAATATCTTTCATTCATGCAAAGAACTTGAAAAGCTTTTCAGCAAAAGTCTCTCTCTCGATCTCTCTTTCTGAGATATACATTGATATTTATAGAGGTCTTGCCTCTTTGTAGCATTTAAAACATGAAACGGACCTCCTCGAGATCTACAAAATGTGTAGCAGCAATAAGGAAATGATCCCCTTAAACCAGCCTCGGAGAAACCAGAAATTAAATGAAACAAGGAACCGGTCGTCTTCATTAAATGGTCATCCTCGGAGCATGCTAGAACCGTTAGAAAATCATGAACAGAAGCTTTGAATAATGGAGGCATCTTCAATTCTGGTGGCTTCAAAAACTACAGGCCTGAGCACGTTGTTCTACCTTGCACGCATTGGAAAGCAACAAAACATTCAATTTTGGAGTGCTTTTAATCCTTGGAAATCGCAATGCTTCATCGGGCCGTTTGAACTGCTTTCTGGTGCGAAACTGTGACAGGTCATGAAAACGCGACATGTCGCGAAATCACGACATTTTTCTCCTCCGTACACTTTTGCCATTTTGGATCACGAAAACCAACCATGTCACGAAATCATGACGTATTCGGCTCTTTGTTCTCCTTTTTCACCTGAGGTCGCGAAAACGTGACGCGTCGCGAAATCGTGACGTTTCATACTATTTTGCTCCTTCTCTGCCTTGTTCTCGTGAAACTATGACCTGTCACGAAATCGCGACGTTCTTTCCTCATATTGTCCTTGCGCTGTTTCAAACCACAAAAATGTGACAAGTCACGATTTCGCTACATCTTTCTCTCTTCGGCTTTATCTTCCTGATACGTCGCGAAATCGCGACATTCTCCTTTGTTGGGACTTCTTTCCTCAACATGTAGCGAAATCGCAACATGTTCTTTCATCTGCCTTCTTCACTCCTCCAAGTCACGAAAACGTCACCATGTCGCGAAATCGTGACAATTCTCCTGCTTCTGTGTCCTTCTTCTGTCCACCTGCGAAACTGCACCATGTCACGAAATCGCGACAGTTTTCTCTTCCTTGGCCTTCACCCTCTTGCAGGTAGTGAAAATGGAACATGTCACGAAATCGTGACGTTTTGTACCATTTTGTTCTTTTTGAGCTTTCACATCGTGAAAACAAGACATGTCGCGAAATCGCGACATTTCTTGTCTATTTAGCTTTTCTCCACAATATGTCACGAAATCGCGACGTTTCCTTGCTTGGTCTCATCTTCAAAAGTGTCACGAAATCGCGACGCCTTTCATGCCTTAAGCTTTTCTGTCCACCTTGACCGCGATAACGCGACATGTCACGATATCGCGACATTTTTTACATTCTGGCCCTTGTTCATTTTTCTGTCGTGAAATCGTGACGTGATTCATTGTCATTGCCCTTTGCTCAATTATGTCACGATTTCATGACAATTTCTAACATTCTGCTCCATGGCCATCGCAAGTCGTGAAAACGCGACATGTCACGATTTCGTGATAGTTTCACTGCTCTGCCTCCGTTGACCACTTTGACCATGATTTTGGAACACGTCATGATATCGCGACATTTTTTGACTTTGGCTTCTCTCTCCTCAAAAGACCCGCGATAACGCGACATGTCGCGATATCGCGACGATTTTTAACCCGTGCTCTCCATGCTGTTTTCGGTCGCGATATCACGACAGTCTTCGGACTTAGCTATTTTGGCACCAAAACTCGCAGAGAAACACAGAGGAATGAGAACTTTAACAATTTATGCATGAATAATCACAAATCAAAACAATGTGGCAAAAATGCCAACATTCTTGGTGGCTCATGGGGTATACAGTTCTACTGTATGCACGAATCCCAGGCCTGAATCCATTGGGCAACAGAGTCAAGAAAACATGAGAAGCAGGAAAGTAAGTGCTGACTGATAGGAAACATCTCTGTAGACTGCTGCAACAACTCTTGCTGACTTACTGAAAACTCAAATAAATCTGTATTTGGCTTAGCTCACCAGGTGCTGGAAAAGGAACTCCATGACAGTGATGAAAGCACCGGGGTTGCAAAACGGAAATGAACGGAATGAGCAGAGTGAGGACTATGGAATGGAAATAGTAAATGATGGAATGGTGGGAATGGAAGGAGTGAAGCGGTAGATACAGCAGCTGAAGAGGAGCTACTGTGTTACTGACTGTAGTAATGAAACAAAAACGAATAATGAAATGAAGGTAAATGAGAGTGGAAAATGCGGTATGAACTACAGATAAATGCTGAAAAGAAAACAAGGATTAGAAGAAAAGGGAAATAAAGAAGCGAGAATGTTAGAGGGGGAAAAAGAAACAACAGTAGTGGCTTAATTGCAGATGGCAGAAGAAGAAATGAGTGAAGAAGGGAATGAAAGAAAGGGAGGGGAAGGAAGAAATTGACAAAAGCCACTATCTGTTGGGAAGGAAGAGAGAAAAAAGAAAGAAATAAACGTACCTGCGGGCTCGCATGCAAAAAGAGCCGAAGTTGACAGAGGAAATTCAACAAATATATTTTTTTCTTTTTCTATTTTCTCTTTTTTTTCTTTTTTTTTGCTATATACAAGATTTTACGACATGATTGGCATGTCGCCACCACAAACCCAGCTTCAGGGGGTTATCCGATGAATCTGCAGTGTCCCGACCAGATCTGATCATACTTGAGTCGGTCCTTGAAATTGGGATGACCTCCCAAAGTTCTCCATGTTGCAAATAGGGGCAAGTTATCCTGCATGCCAGTACCCACACAGTCGACAAATAATGTAGCAAAGAAATTTACCACATGGAGGGCACCTGTGGGTACCAGTTGTAGTAATGGCTGAAGCCAATACCACCATCTTGAAGAGTCCCCTGGTTGTGGGCTGAGAACGGGTTCCTCCAATACCTTGGTGAGATCACAGAACCTTTTTGACAAGAAATCTACTTCCAGGATCTCCTCAGGCTCAACCTTTTGATGAGGCATGCTCAATGGGTTCTGGCTAAATACTTGCGTGTTGTGCATGATTGTGCCCTCTTTGTGCTCAGGTTCTGGAACTTGAATCTGTTCCTCTCCTTGGCCTATCTTTTCTTGATCCATGTCCTGATAGAAATTGCAAGCAATCATATTATCTACTGCTGGGACAGTGCTTGCATATGCCCATCGTTGACCTTGGATGAAATCTGCCCCTTGAGTTCCACACAACTGTATTTCAGGTCTCTGCACAGCATAAGGGATCTGCCATGATGAATACTGCGTAGGGTAGACAGGAGTGGTGACTATCGGAGGATAAGGTAATGGAGTTTCTCCCCACGGTAATTTTCCTGATAGGAGCAGAAGGTGCTCCGCTTGTAATGCTTCCTCAAAGATTTGAGGGAATCTACGTTCGCCTGATTGCAACAAGAGGAGGCTTATGTCCGGATGGAAAGCTCGAACATAGAAGAAGTGGGCTTGGGCGGGTGTTGGTCGGATCATCTCTGGAATTCTCTTCCAACTTCTGCTGAATCGGACATTGAAGTCTGTGATGCTCTCTAGAGGTGCTCTCGTGATGTACATGAAAAGTTGAAAGGGATCCTGAAAGCCGTTAAAGGGATCCTCGTCGAATCTTCTGATTAGTGCTCCCGCTAAGTCATCCCATGAGCTGATGCTTTTACGCCTGAGCAGTCTGTACCACTGTAATGCCCTTCCTTGCAAAGATAGAACCAGAAGTCTGATCATAACATCTTCGTGAACTATACCATGTAGAGTCGACAAAGTGGCAATATCTTCAATATGCTCTCGGGCCATTCCCTGGGTGCCATTGTATTTTGTTAGGGCTTTCAGGGCACTTTTAGGAATCTCGTGCCGAATTTGGAGATCTAGAGGGCCAGGATCATCCCATCTAGGACAGCATACCCTCGCCATTATAGCAGCGGTCTTGAATCCTCCGAGGTATCTTCTTTTAGCTTAAAAATGCATCTACGATTAAGAAATTTGGATCTTCAGCTCAGCAGAGTCGCCAGATGAACTTACAAATCTCCGCTATGAGGTCAAGACAATTCATCAAAATCTTGATACCTCCGGGTGTTAAACAATAAAACAATCAGCCTCACCGATTATGGATCTTTGGGAGACAAAAACAGTCTGTCCCACCGGGCGTGCCAAAAACTGTTGGTCACGAATCTGCCACAGGAAAGGATTTTAAAATAAATGCACCCTAGACCCGACCAACATTGAAAGGTTGGGAGAAAGAAATGTCTCCCAGACCAATCTCTAGAGAGGGTTGGTTCCCTTACTAAATCTAAGCTTGATTTTAGACTAAAGTTGCAGGAAAGGAATTGGAAATATGTAGAAAGAAATGAGAAATTACAGAAAGAGATGGGAAATGTAGCCACAGGCCAAATTCGTCAGATCGGGAAATATTAGCAGCAGATAACTTTAAGCACACTAACAGCATATAACAGAAGACAACGACGTAATTCACTTACAACCTTGCACAGATAACCTCCAAAATCACATTCCAGAACTCACTTCCTCACTAGCAATATTTAAACTCAGATGCAGAATTCAAATTAAGCAGTAGATAAGAAATACGAGCGTAAATGAGGAATGCATAAGATAGAAGGGAAAACACACAAAAAATTTCTTGCAAAACTAGAGGCCAAATATCTTTCATTCATGCAAAGAACTTGAAAAGCTTTTCAACAAAAGTCTCTCTCTCGATCTCTCTTTCTGAGATATACATTGATATTTATAGAGGTCTTGCCTCTTTGTAGCATTTAAAACATGAAACGGACCTCCTCGAGATCTACAAAATGTGTAGCAACAATAAGGAAATGATCCCCTTAAACCAGCCTCGGAGAAACCAGAAATTAAATGAAACAAGGAACCGGTCGTCTTCATTAAATGGTCATCCTCGGAGCATGCTAGGACCGTTAGAAAATCATGAACAAAAGCTTTGAATAATGGAGGCATCTTCAATTCTAGTGGCTTCAAAAACTACAGGCCTGAGCACGTTCTTCTACCTTGCACGCATTGGAAAGCAGCAAAACATTCAATTCTGGAGTGCTTTTAATCCTTGGAAATCGCAATGCTTCATCGGGCCGTTTGAACTGCTTTCTGGCACGAAACTGTGATAGGTCACGAAAACGCGACATGTCGTGAAATCATGACATATTTCTCCTTCGTACGCTTTTGTCATTTTGGATCGCGAAAATCAACCATGTCACAAAATCATGACGTATTCGGCTCTTTGTTCTCCTTTTTCACCTGAGGTCGCGAAAACGTGACGCGTCACGAAATCGCGACGTTCCTTACTATTCTGCTCCTTCTCTGCTTTGTTCTCGTGAAACTATGACCTGTCATGAAATCACGACGTTCTTTCCTCATATTTTCCTTGCGTTGTTTCAAACCGCGAAAACGTGACAAGTCACGATTTCGCTACATCTTTCTCTCTTCGGCTTTATCTTCCTGATACGTCGTGAAATCGTGACATTCTCCTTTGTTGGGACTTCTTTCCTCAACATGTAGCGAAATCGCAACATGTTCTTTCATCTGCCTTCTTCACTCCTCCAAGTCACGAAAACGTCACCATGTCGCGAAATCGCGACAATTCTCCTGCTTTTGTGTCCTTCTTCTGTCCACCTGCGAAACTGCACCATGTCGCGAAATCGCGACAGTTTTCTCTTCCTTGGCCTTCACCCTCTTGCAGGTAGCGAAAATGGAACATGTCGCGAAATCACGACGTTTCGTACCATTTTGTTCTTTCTGAGCTTTCACATCGCGAAAACAAGACATGTCACGAAATCGCGACATTTCTTGTCTATTTAGCTTTTCTCCACAATATGTCGTGAAATCGCGACGTCTTGCTCTTGCTTGGTCTCATCTTCAAAAGTGTCGCGAAATCGCGATGCCTTTCATGCCTTAAGCTTTTTTGTCCACCTTGACCGCGATAATGCGACATGTCGCGATATCGCGACGTTTTTTACATTCTGGCCCTTGTTCATTTTTCTATCGTGAAATCGCGACATGATTCATTGTCATTGCCCTTTGCTCAATTATGTCACGATTTCACGACAATTTCTAACATTCTGCTCCATGGCCATCGCAAGTCGCGAAAACGTGACATGTCGCGATTTCGCTACAATTTCACTGCTCTGCCTCCGTTGACCACTTTGACCGTGATTTTGGAACACGTCGCGATATCGCGACATTCTCTGACTTTGGCTTCTCTCTCCTCAAAAGACCCGCGATAACGCGACATGTCACGATATCGCGACGATTTTGAACCTGTGCTCTCCATGCTGTTTTCGGTCGCGATATCGCGACAGTCTTCGGACTTAGTTGTTTTGGCACCAAAACTCGTAGAGAAACACAGAGGAATGAGAACTTTAACAATTAATGCATGAATAATCACGAATCAAAACAATGTGGCAAAAATGCCAACAGATTCCCAAGAGATTATTTGAGAAATATTTAGAAGAAATATTTTTCTATGGAGGTAGCCCACATTGGGTGAACCACATTAAAAATGATGTCTATCGTGTGTGTGATGTTTATCATTTTATTAAAGATGATGCTACTATTTGGAGAAAAAAAATTTGTTATATTGTTCACCCCCCCTCTCAGTATAAGCACATGTTCTTTAGTGTTCTCATGAATCTCATACGATAAAAATAAAGTTGTTGATTAGGTACCTATGAATAGCATTCAACTAAAAAATACTAAATGCACATTTCTATAATTGCAAGTCCTCTTCATGAATGGCTTGAAAATAAAATTCCAATTAGTAACTAAATCATCTGATAAACCTTTATACCATAATATGACTTTATCTCTTAGTGAAAATACAAACAATTACATCATAAATTCCTCTTAGATCTAATGGATCAATTTTAGAGTCAATAATTCATTAATATGTTATATGATCATTCAGGGTCATAGTATTATTTTCATCAAATGTTGAAATGATTTAATATAGTAGCCAAAATTGTAAAATAGACCATTATATTTAAAGTCCCTTGGTATATCCAATTTGGGAGTTGATTTTGTGGCCTCACTTGCATTTATAAGTGATAGCACTAAGTTCCTTATATGTATGTTGTTGTGGGCCTATGGATGCATGCTACTAAGTAATATGCTAAATCATTTATTGATTGGGCATAATTTAAGGATTCTAAATGGTCAATGGTATCTATTATTTTATATTCTATTCGGGAATTTTTTTTTTGTTCAACTCTTCCACTAGTTGTTGATTAGCATATACCTATGTGTTAGGTATATGTGGTTAGAACTAAGGATTTGGATCATATTAGAGGACTAGTTCTATAGAATGTATTGTATATTTTGAGGATTTTGAGCATAGGAAGGGAATGACTAATTTTGGACCATACCTTGAACAATTAGAAATTCCTATTTACTAAGTGGAAATTTCTAAATTTGCATAATATTCTAATTTTGCTAAGGGTTTATTGGGATTAATTGATACTACATAGAATTTGGATTTAATTAATTTTATTATGTCGATCTTATGACATAATTTGGATTTGGATAATATTAGAGGACTAGTTCTATAGAATCTATTGTAGTTTTTGAGGATTTTGAGCATAGGAAGGGAATGACTAATTTTAGACCATACCTTGAACAATTGGAATTTCCTATTTACTAAGTGGAAATTTCTAAATTTGCATAATATTCTAATTTTACAAAGGGTTTAGTGGGATTAATTGATACTACATAGAATTTGTATTTGATTAATTTTGTTATGTCGGTCTTATGACCTAATTTAGCAGGTTGGATATGCCTTATGTTCATGGTTGGGTTTATACACCTTATGTATTTAGGACATTAACTTGTTGGACCAATATTTCTTGAGCTTGACTAATGATAATTTGTTGCTTAGATCCAACTTGTTGACTTTGAGTCATTGGCTAAACTAGTATAGCTATCATTTGATTAGTCAAAACTTTAAGTTTTTAACTTTAGGATTCAACTAGCATCAATTGTGAAGTAGTGTGACTTACCAAATTAGGTTGTGGGTTAATGATGATTTGTTGAGGTTGCAACCAAGCCAACATCTATGCATGGTGTTTGCTAGTATGGTTTGAATAATGAACATAGTGGTGGCCTAAATTTGGTTAGCTTATATAGTTGTTGGATCTACATGACTACTTGGTTTTCTTATAGGAGTGTAAAGGTTCATTTGCACCACATGATTTGAGGCTAGTGATGGCAGTGGATGAGAAATATTTGGGTTCACATTTGTTTCCAATAGAGTCACTACTAATTTTTTCATTTAAAGTGGGGTTGAAATTTGAGGTTTATATAGGTTCACTAAATTTTTTATCCAAATGGCTATAGTATACTTCTTCCTTTTAATCCTTTATATTTATTAGCTAATTGACCTAAAGTTGAATTATGAAAAGGTAATTTCATTTTAACAAATTGGAATAAAATGGATTGTATTTCTCTTGAACTATATATTTAGGTTGGCTTCCCACTATCCTCACTTTTTCTAATCTAATTTAAGTTAAATATGGAAAGTATATGCAAAAATAAAAATGCATGAAAGTGAAATTTGAAAGTTTATGGTGTGAGATATTGAAAGCAACCATAGCCATAGAAAGGGGAGTGTGTGATCAATCAACACATGATAAAATTGAATGAAAACTATGTATTTATACACATGTGATATAGAAATACCAAGGAATATCAAGAGGACAAAATGGCAATGTCACAATCATCATGTATTCCACAATCCAATGGGATGGTGCCACTTATGGAAATAAAAAGGTCTTACACAATATCTTATTAATTCAAAATTAGTAACTATAATGTGGGTTTCACAAAACATAGTTTTTATTTCCTCAAGGCCCAAATATGTTTGCAATGGAGCCCATGGATTCTATATATAGAAAGAATTTACACCTAGGTTTCATTGGGTGAGAAATTTTTATTTCTAGTAAAAGTAGATATTTGGGGGGCATATTTAGAAAATTCATGCACCTCCTAATATCACATACCTCTATATATAATCTTAAATGGTTTAGAAGGATTCCAAAATAGATACTGGTGCCACTACATGCCAAAATATCACTTTTTAAAGATCTTCCCTAGGGTCTATGCACTCCTTGCCTACTTTTACTTGTTAATGGGTTATTTAATCCTATGAGGGAGTGCTTTATTACTGAATACATTTAATCACTTCACTCCAACTAAAAAAACTGCACTTCTTAGAGCATATTGTACCTAAAGACTCTACTTTGCAAAATTTTATCTCTAAAGGCTCAAATTGTTTAATCCTTTAGTTTTACAAGTCTTCAAAAGTTTGGATTCCAAGGAATTAAACTATTTACTATATTTGTATGACTTCATGGAGCACCAAGCTATATTGGTGAGAGATCCTAGTTCCCACCTTTGTCCTTGAGTATAAAGTCTATAAAATTAGGATCTTGCAATCACAAAATTATCACATTTTTGTTAGCTTTAGTCCTCCTATACCAACAAATTTAATATATTTTGCCATTTCTTATCCCATGGTAGTCTAATATATTTTAAGTCCTCTATGTCCCCTATAAGACCCTCATACATATTTTCAAATAAACCTTATTTTTTCTCCACCAATATTATTTTATTAGTCTAGTAATGCCTTTAACTTTTTGATATGCCCAGGTGTAGCTTCTACTTCTTCTTTGACTTTTTCTTCTTAAAGTTATGTCTACACAACATATTTTTCTAGAAGACTCCTCCAATTATCAAACATGTTAGGCAAACCAACATTGCCAACCCTTTTATCTTTAATACCATTTATTGAAATGGAGTTACTAGGGTTTCCATGGTGTCATTGTAGGCTTGTAAACTCATCTAGGCATCTAGAATCCTCTTAGCTTCCTAACCATTTATTTTTTTTCTAACCCTAGATTTTATTCTCAAGATACTAAAATATTCACTAAATACTTCAACACCTCATGCTACTATACCTCATAGCCAACTCAACCTTGGTTTTATAAATTACCTTTATTTTTTAGTTGAGGATGTTTTCAAGGTTAACTATGAATTTGAAGTTCCTTTTGATGTTTTATACCTTGATTCTAATAGTATCCCATAGGGAATTCACTTGGTCAATTTTCAAAGAATGCCTTACATATATTGCTACTCCTTTTTTCAATTCTTTAACATATATTTAGATTCTATTAATCTCTTTATCCTTTACCTATGGACTACCCATATTTATTCCATTTGTTGTTCCAACTTTTTCTTTTCTTGTTTGAGTTGATTCTAGACTTGGATGAGATACTCTAAGAGATTTTAGATGATTTCTTTGTTAATCACTCTTGTCTAGATTTGACTACACTTGATTTACTTGTTGCTACAACTAGAATCCCTTAGTGATATCATTTTGTAGATCAAATTCATGACCTCATTTGTAATTTGTAAGGAAAAGCTCTTTTTCTCACTTTTGGCTAAGTGTTTACAGCCTGAAAAGCCTTCAATGTTGTAATACACAAAGCCAAAATTACTTTAGCAACGACGATAATATTACCATGTCAAATCCTAGAATCGTGGAAGATAAACATACAAAAGTTAATATTTCCAAGGCCATGATGCATGAAACTAGGATGAATGAATTCAAGCTCTTCTTAATGGCCACATCAACATGACATCACACAATACTATAAATGTGTAAATCCAAAGCAACTAAAACTACATTGTACAAAGATAATGCCAATAAAGAGTGACATCAGTGAAGGTCAAAGAAAATTTATACCAAGTAAAAGTGTTCAATGGAAGTTGCACAAAACTACAATGCATGAAATTAGGATGCGCAAAGTTGGGCTTACCTCAATAATGATGTCAATACTAATAAAAACGAGTCTAGGGCTATGCAAGTAAAGCATTCAAAGTTGCAATGCATGAAATTGGTACGAGTAAAATTGGACTTCCCTCAATGATGACATCATTTCCTTAGCTTCCAAGACTGACTTCATATAAAATACATAAAATCAAAGATGTCCTTGCAAAAGCCAAATTGTCTAAATATGATATGCTCAAAGCCATAACTCACAATAGAATCCTCAAAGTGATGCTCAAAGTTGGGGTAAATTCTAAGAAGGTATTGTAACCACCTCAGTGCTTTCTATTTGGCCAACCTAGTGTCATCCAAGCATGAAAGTGACAACTCTAACAGATCTTTTACAACCATTCAACCACTTGTAGAAAATAGTTGCAGATCGACGGAGTAGTTTTCACAAGCATTTTAAATTCAAATGTAGAACAAAATCTGATACAACCACCTTATCTTTTAGACATATTTTTCCAAGCTATTTTTGTAACAATTTTGTAACTAATTATAAAATCTTACGCTACAAGTTTCAATATGTAACCTATAAATAAGCCACCATACTCCTGATACAGAGGTTGGCTCTGTAGTCCAATATTTCAAGGGCAACGTATTTTTATGGTATCAATATTTAGAAGATAAGATAATTAGTACTTGGGATTAATTAGATAAAGTTTTTATCATATATTTTGATGATCTTAGAAATCCATTTTTGTTGCTTACTCATTTTTCTTATATATAAAGAGCTCTCTATGAAAGTATGTATGACTTCAATATTTGATTTAAAAGGAGTTAGAGAAGAATTTCCCAAGAATTTTAGCCTTATCATGTCTAATCATACCTCTATTATATTCATTCCTTTGAACCTGATTTAAACATTTTAATTCAATGGTCTAAGGAGAAAATGTTCCTACAAGTTTTTCAAGAAGCTATACTAGCAAAAAATATGCTCATCATGGCAGGAAAAATCCCTTCTATAAGTACTATGTATCCATATGACCCATCCCTAAATGTGTCTTACACACCATAGCATGAATATTATAGGTCATATTTACCCCACACTCCCATAGTAAGTTGCACCTCTACTATACAGGTAGATTAGCCCCCAAAAAATAGGAATTGAAGATATTGATCCAAAAATTGATTGAATATGTCAAAAATATGGAGGAACAACTCTTTCAGATTGATAATAAGATCTCAATATGAGTATTCTACAAAATATTATACAAGGTACTATCTTGATGAAAGCATAAAAAGGAGATTCAAGGTCCCATATATGTGTGACTTTTCATTACCTACCAAAACTTACGCTAAAAAAGTTGTCTACACCATGTGTACCTAAAGGAATTCCCAATAATGGAAAATATGGTAGCCTTTGTAGAAGGTTTAGGATAGCCATTTAGATAAAATGACTCATTAAAAACCATCATCAAGAAATGGAAAATAGCCTAATTATGACTAGGGTCCATGTGCACAAGGTGGAAATATAAACTCACAATCATATACTCAAATGTCAAACCCAAAGGCACAACCACTAAGATTATGGAGAATCAAACTATCAAAGATACTGTATTTTCTAGCTATGAATCAGACATAGAGAATTGAAATAGTAAACCAGTTTCAAGGTATATTCAAATCCCTAGCCTCAGGACATGAATTTTTTGTGGAAATGAAGAATAACCCTACAAAGTACATTAAATATCTAAAGAGAGACTTATTAGCAATTGGAGGATTAGACTTAGTTGAGTTAGCTCTTAAAGAGTCAATGAAAAGTGGTAATCCTTAGATCCTAGTGACAAGAATATCATCCTTATGTATGGAAATTTATTGATACATTTCTTTATATTTATCCATTTTCCTAGAAATTCATTTACTACATAATTATGTGGTGGATCCAGAGACTAAAATTACAATTATGCCCCAAGAATTTTGTAAGAGCATGGTATTAACCTTCATCCAAATTATTAGAAATAGAGTATATTCCATCATTTGGGTTATGTAAATGTATCTTCCAAGGTACATACTTAGGACATTAGATTACTTTAGGGGGAATTTATCTAGTTACTTCATGCAATGTAATAAATGCACAAGTGTCAATGTGCAAGCTTTATATGTGCAAGTTGTCCCTTGCACAGCTAGGTAGAGTGTTGGCCAAGGAACCTATCTTCCTATATAATAAAGGCCTCATTGTTAGATAGATATGAGAAGGGGGACATAGATAGATAGAGCTACTTATAGCATAGTCGTAGGTAGTAGTACAATGTTGTGTGGATCACCATATAATGGTGATGGGTGCAATGTAGTTCAGTAGCTTCATTAATGGAGTGTTCATTTCCTTCATAGCTACATTGTATTCATTTATGTTATTTCTATTTATAGCATACTTCAGTCATCTCATAGATTTATTTTCTTTTATATTATTTTGCATCTTGTGATTGCTATCTCCCATTGCTCTTTACATCAAAATCTAACAATGGTATCAGAGCCATGGTAGATCTAGCTATGTAGATCAATAGGAAAACCACCATTATCATTTAGTCTAAGTTTTTTGACAACCCGATGTGCTGCTGGACCAACCACTATCAAAAAATCTCAGAAGAGTCTAGGTGATAGAATTAGGAAGAGTCACAAAGTTAGGACTGAAATAAATCTCAACTCCAAAAATACTAAGATTACACTTGATTGGAGTCTTTCCATAGAGTTGTAGGAAAAACTCATGAAGACCAGGACTCAACATTCAATCCACTAGATTGAAAAATCATCTAGTGAATATCATTCAAGATATTTAAATTCTGTTAACTATTGCCTAAAGTTTCTTTTGTTGTAGAAAATTAACTCTCAGAGGATTGGAACTCCTACAATAGAAAGCTAGGAGACTCCAACTTCATTACCTGAAGGTCAACGTGCCTTCATAGTGTAGAGATTAGTTCCTTGTGCAAGAGAAGAATACTGTGGAAGAATATTTCTAGTGAAGAGTTATGGTGAAGTTAGGAGATTTAAGATCTCCATTGCTAGATTGAATAACTTCACAATTGAATAATAGACCATAGAAGCCTTGATACAAAAAGTCCATAGAAGCCTTGAAGAAAAGGCCATAGAAGCCTTGAAGAAGAAGCCACATAAGTCTTGATACTGAAAATACCATAGAAGCCTTGATACTAAAAAAGTCCACATGAGCCTTGATACTGAAAAAGGCCACATAAGCCTTGATACTGAAAAAGGCCACAAAATCCTTGATCCTAAAGAAGAATTCTAAGAGAATATCTGATTCAAAAGCATATTAAGATTTTAGTACTAATATTTTGTTGCAAGGAAAGAAGATTCAATGAGTTGGGAAACTTCCTACAAGAAAGTTAGGAAGAGTATCTTCTTCAGAATTAATTCAGCACCTGAAGTAAAATCGAAGAGATCAGGAGATCTCATTGAAGAACTTCTAATCTTGGAAGAAGAAGAAGGACTAGGAGAGTCCTGCTCGAATCTAGAAGTAGTAGAATCAGATATCCAGAAGAAGATCTCACCACCAACACTTCTAGGAGTAGAAGGTTGAAGAGAAGATCTCAAGGAAGACCAACAAAAGTTGCAAGATCAAAGACCTTGGGAAGGTCTCATCGAGCATCCAAAAAAAGGCTAGGAGAGCCTTACTGAAGAAATTCTCAAAGGAGAACTCATTGGAGAAATCCACTACCAAGGAGAAGCCCCTGATAGTGAAGGACTTGGGACAATTATCACCATACGATAACAAGCCCAAGAGAAGAAGAATTTGATAAGGAGTGCCAAATATGTGAAGAAGAATTTGATGAGCAACCAAAAAGAAAAAGAGAAAAATCTAAAAGAAATAAATTGGTAAGGAGTGTCAAATCCTAAAATAATATCCTGCTTGAAGTCAAAATTTGATAAGAAGACTTGAAGATAAAAGAAGCTCACCAAATATTGGATATTTGAATATTACCTCTCATAAAAAGAAGGCACCGCTTTAGAGACAAAGACTTATCCAAATATATAGTAGAAGGAGAACACAAGAGGATAAAAAGTGATAAAAGAGCTATAGTAAATTTCAAAAAGGTAAGCAAATTTTTGTGAAAGTAGATTCATTAATTGGATTACTTATCAGATTTTTTAAAGCACCTTAATTTGGAGTAAAGTTGCAAGAAGAAAATTGGATTATAGTCTTCAAAAGTGCAAAAAGAGAAAAGTTCTTTTTAAGGTTCATTTGCACATTAATTAGGAGTTGATTAGATTTTAAAATTACTTATATCAACTACCTATCATCTACTTTGGAAAAGGAAAAAGAAGACTAAGTCCTACAATATTAATTATAGTGAAATTACAGAATAAATCTTGAAGATTCATTACAGATTATTCTTGATTAGTTGTAGTAAATTTTTTAAGTGCATTAGTTTGAGAGTTGATTGGAGTGATAAGGTGAAATTTTTAGTGCATTAAAAGAAATTCTATTAGATTGATTTGCACTATTCTATTGCTCTCAAAAGGATTATTGTTTGTGTTCTTGAGAAGGGCACAAAATCAAAAATTATCAAAGTGTCTAAAGATACTATTAGTGCACAAAAATCTGCAACACATAGTGGCCAAGTGAAGCCACCAAAATAGGTTAGAATCCTCCAAAAATTGGAGAAGAAGATGCTTAACCAAAATTAAAAAATAGAAGCTTCAAATATTGAGACTTGGTGAGTCTCAAATCCAAAGCATTATAGGGTTAGTTGCAAGGAGAAAAGTGTAGAAAATTGCATCATATAAAGAGCTTCTATCTACTTCTATCTAAGCTTGGATTTATCATCATAATATCCAAGAAAAAAGGGGAAGGTTTCTAAGCAAAGAGATAACCTCAAAATCCCTACATTGCATTTAAAATTCTACCATATAAATCAGAATATTAGAATTACAAAAAGGAGTGCAAGAAAGGGTGCAAAAGGCATCTTATTTACAAATATTATTACATTGGGTTGCACTTCTCTAACCCATTCTATGCAAGAAAAAGGTATATTGGAAAGTGTCTCAAAGGCACAATATAAGAAGGTTGAACCAGCCAAAGATGACCGAATGCTAGCATTCTCCCAAGCATAGAAAAGAGCCACTCATTTAGGCTCATCTTCTATGTATCTTGGATGGCCAAACCTGTAAAAGACAAGGCACAAATCCAGGGGGAAATCAAGTAGTGTATAAGTGAAGGAAATCAAAGCAAGCATACGTCAAATCAAGGAGCATTCCTACCATAAGCTTAGCATAACTGAGTCTTCATAAAAGAGCTACAATATCTCAAAAAAATCTCCATCAAAGCTCCTCCATATCTCCATATCTCCACCATAAGATTTTCTTGGTTGGAAACATCTCAGCACCAATGAAGTACAACAAAGAATAAGGTGGAAGAACAAGTTGAAAGGCTTGCAAGAAGGTATTGATAAGATAATGGTATGCAAAGGAAAGAGGATACCACTTGTCATTATCCAAAATAACCCTAGAAAATGCCCATGAAGGAGATGTTATAGCATCATCTTGGCAGTAGAGGAGTTACGTACAACAAGGAGCATTACATCAAGGTATGTGCTGAAGAAGAAACATATTTTTTGGATAGCACATGAAGAGGGAGTGAATAATAATATCTCAAGTGACTATGACACTTGTCATAAGCATTGAGACAAGATTGGTGTCTCCACTAAACACCCAAAGCACTCTTGAAACATTTGAAAAATGGTTGTGACACTTGTCACTTTGTTGACCACCTATTAAAGATGACTTGGATGCAACAATGATAGCAAGCAATTTGACAACAATGTTAGCAAGCAACTCTAAAGCATCTCGGTAGTAACACTATAGTATATTGGTAGTAACACGGTAGTATCTCAGTAGTAACATAGTAGTGTCTCGGTAGCAATACGGTATAAGCTCAGTAGAAACTTGAAGAGAAATTCAGAGCATCCAAAATCGATCAAGAACATTACTCCTAGTCAAACAGGTCAAGGAAGCATTAAAGTGAGTGTTGAAGCAAATAGCAAGTGGGAGAATATTCCATTACTCATAGCACCCAAGAAGGATAGACTACCACCAATTTCATAAAGGTACAATTTCCATCTAATTTGCTTTCCTTAAAAAAGAGAGTTATAAGGTTATATTATAAGGTTGAAGTATTGAAAGAAATCAATCTTTATTTGAAAGCAAAACTTAGGGAAATTAAATATCAAATTTGATTAATATTTGCAAAACATAACCTAGGAGAAATAAGGAATACTACTTGGAATTAATCCATTTAAATTTTACAAATATTAATGTGTTCTAAATTTCCAAATTTGGGAGTTATAAGGGCTACAACACCAAACTAGGTTATTGGAAATTAGAAACACTTAAATAAAATCCTAAGGGATATAAAAAGAGGTTATTAAGATTTTTACTAAGGTTGAAAATTTATAATATTCTTGTCTCAAAAACTTCTCAAAAGGGACAAAATAAATCCAACATTAAAACCTCTTCAAAATTTTGAAAAGTGCTTAGTTCAATAGGAATAATAAGGTGTTAAGAAGTTGATTTTTGATCTTTACAAAAATTGTACAAAATCAACCAAAATTGAACTATATTTTACAAAAGCACTATATCATATTCCAAAAATCTCTAGGGAGTCATAAGGCATTCTAAAAAACTTGATAATAATAATATCCATCAAATATTATCAAGTTGGGAAGATATAAGCTTTCTACAAAACCTAAAATTAGGTATTCATACTCTCATTACTAGGGAGACATAAGGAAGTCTACAAACCTAAGGATTAATAAAGGTTTTATCAAATCAAGATTATATACTTCAATAAGGGATCATATATCCTAATATTGGGAGCCATAAGGTAGACTAAAATTCTATCTCTTTTCCTCAATTCTACTTCTTCAAATGGGAAAAGGAATGTCATACAATGAATGTAAAACTTACTCTAATAGGAACCAGTCTACAAAACATGAAAACATGTGGTACATTGACTCAAGAGCCAATCATCATATGATAGGAAATATACAATGGTTTGACTATCTTGAAGTTGCTAAAGGTTACATACTAAGAATTGCAGATAGCCAAACCTATCCTATACATGGATATGGATGTGTAACACCTAGCAAATCATTTCCAGATCTTCTACTACAAAAAGTATTGTATGTTCCTGGATTAACATTCAATCTCATTTCAGTAAGCAAGTTAGTAGAAAATAACTATATGATCAACTTTGGATATATGGATGGGATCAATACATGTCTCATTATGAATCAATATGGAATAAAAGCAACAAGATCAATCCATGAAAATACATACATCCTAGACTCAATGGAAATCTCTCAAGATATTGTGGTGTTTCAAAATGATGCTAACACATTTATAGAGGAACAAGTTGAAGAAAATGAAGAACCAGTACACCAAAAAGGTAAGCATAGAAGGATCAAAATAAAAAATATGAGAGGATAATTACACCATGCTTTACTCATTCATCAACAATCAGAACCAAATGAAGATACTTGCAAAGAGAACTACAAAGGTGGTTGGATAGAAGACATAGATTACCTGTTGAACCTGAACACAGTAAGCAATGAAGGAGAATACAAATTCCATTATCCAATGGAAGAAGATCCATATTGAAGACTAAAGTCTTCAATACCCAAATAATGTAATATAGGGGGTGTTAGAAATAGAGTATATTCCATCATTTGGGTTATGTAAATGTATCTTCCAAGGTACATACTTAGGACATTAGATTACTTTAGGGGGAAGTTATCTAGTTACTTCATGCAATGTAATAAATGCACAAGTGTCAATGTGTAAGTTATCCCTTGCACAACTAGGTAGAGTGTTGGCCAAGGAACCTATCTTCCTATATAATAAAGGCCTCATTGTCAAATAGATATGATAAGGGGAGCATAGATAGATAGAGATATTTATAGCATAGTCATAGGTAGTAGTACAGTGTTGTGTGGATCACCATATAATGGTGATGGGTGCAATGTAGTTCAATAGCTTCATTAATGGAGTGTTCATTTCCTCCATAGCTACATTGTATTCATTTATGTTATTTCTATTTATAGCATACTTCAGTCATCTTGCAAATTTACTTTATTTTATATTATTTTGCATCTTGTGATTGCTATCTCCCATTGCTCTTTACATCAAAAGCTAACACAAATGACACCCAAGTGGTTCCAATTCAATATGAGAACAATGAAACTAGTTGGTATTCTAAAAATAATCCCAATGATGATACATAGATACCCTAATATTGTAGTGATACAAGATGCAGTAGTTGATGATGTACCTCCTCAATTTTATGCATGTCTATCTAAAGATTTCTTAGAACAAATTAGAGGATATGTGAACTCAGACTGAAGTCACCTAGTTATTCCTTGTATTAGGAAATTAGTTTGAATATCTAATCAAGGTATGCACCCCTTCCATATTGAATAATACAAAGAACTAAAAGCAAATCTTGCAAGGAAATATGCTTGGAATACATATGTGGAAATAAATGATTGACCAAAAGCAGAACCAGACTTAGCATGGAAAAAAATTGGCAAAACAACCATAGCACCGAGAATTTTTTTTAGAGGAACAGTTAGACTCAATACTTAATTGCAAGTCTTTTCAAAACTTGAAAAATCATCAGCTTCAACAATTTTGGCCATTGAATCAGAAAGACCCTATCAAAATCCAACAAGGGTCAAAAGAGGTAAATAAAATGGAGCACAAATTAATGATAAACACGTTCCTTGAAACTCTACAAGCAATATTGAGAAATTCAACACTCAATAAAATAGAGCCCAATAATTTGCTTTGTGTCAAACAATCATCTATATCTACTGCACATGTCCAAAGCCAAAATTCCCTTACTAACAAAGTAGAATCATATCAGTATCTAGAAATACATGATGATAGTTATGAGTTCCAAAGAACTTATCATGAATAAAAGCTCATATTTGGCATCATATGATCAGTTAATTGTAGATTCCTAAGATAAAAGGAGAGGTATCACTTTTTTTAGGCATGGGTGAACATGCCACATTATTATTTAAATAGCTAACAAGTAAATAAAAACCTGAATAAAACTTTGAAAAATAAAACTAATAGCTAATAAGATAGCAGAATGACACACATAATAAGGTTTTGAAAGGTAAAATCCATTGCTACAAAATTGGACTATACAAAAAAATAGTGATGGTGTGCAAAAATATTCACCTGGGAAATATATACAAGGTAGAAATGAAACAAGAGAAGTTGATTTGGCCAACAAAGCAATGCCCATGACAAATTTACAAGTCTATATAAGAGTTCATCCAATTAGCACCCTCATCCTAAGACTCACAAAATAGAGTACACAATAGAATATAATGTAGGGGAATAGATGCTATAATTGTAGAGGAGCTCAAGGATCCCTACACCTAAGAAAAGGGCTTAGGCTCCCTAAGAAAGAATGGTAAAATATTTATCTAACCATACCCAAGGGTTGTTCATAGTTATACACATTAGAGCAAATATTCAAAATTGTGTAACTATGAACACTTTTAGAGTTTGACTAGATTGGGGGTATGTCAGAGCTTTGAGAAAAAAGAAGTTGCATAGCCTAATAAAGAGGTAAAAAATCAAACAGAGATAGAGAAAAAATAAAATACTCTTTATCCTTAGGTATTATCTCTCTAGCATTATCTTCCTAAAGTATAGACACCTACATGCTATAATTATTCATTCACCTACCCCATTTCATCCCATTAATTAGCCCTCACACATTTTTCATCTACCATTTTTCCTCCACCACCATCCTCATGACTCCATAGTACAATGGATAATACAAGAGGAATTGATACATTGCATGAGAGGTACTCAAGCATCATTACAAAGCATAACCTGATTCAAATAAAAATGTATGAGATGCACCACCTAACATTCCATATCATATATGATGAAGGGAGGATGTAAAACAACTAAGCTGAGTGATCTTAGCTAGCATGAAGACATTAAATAAGGCATATGAACAAACCTTCCCTACAAGCTCCAGACTTTTAGAAAAAAGAACCAATTCAGAAGAAAACACCATGCAATCATTACAAAAAGGTTAGTTGGCCAAGCTATCCTCCAAGCTCTATATAAGGCTGCTACGAGTTGAATAATCCAAGATACAATGCTTTCTAGTGCAGTCATGGGTTTTATGATAAGATTGAAGTATTGCACTAATGCAAATGACAAACAAAAAGATTTCTTGCACAATTATGTGAATAAAATAAAAAGGTACAGTAGTGGCAGACTCTAGCCTAAAAGTGCTTGGAATATTTGCCTAAGGTATCTTACCTAGACCTAAAGCAACTATTACCTATGGTAGAATGTGTTCATGGAGGTCCCATTTTATTGGGGGTATCAAAAATTAGGTATCCCTAATCATTATATCCTCTTCTTTCCTTCCTATATTCCCCTTTGTATGACTTATTTTGTACGTCTATGTATCTCTCCATCAACTCTAGTTTCCCCATTTTCTACAATCCCTACCTTTCTCACGTCTTGTAGAAACCATAATACGTTATACCACCTTTTCTATTTCATCCCCTATCATCTTATCTTCTAGATTCTTCCCTCCTTCATAGGTTTATAACCTAAAAATAGGGCTATCTAGGTTCATTCTTTTTTTACAAGCAAAAACCCTAGGAGGTGCCAAGAATATAGGTCAAATCTATGACCCATTTATAATTTGTAAGGTCGAGCTCTTTTTCTCACTTTTGGCTAAGTGTTGACAACCTAAAAAGCATTCAAAGTCACAATGCATTAATCTAGGATTACTTTGGCAACAATGATAGTATTATCACGCTAAAGCCTATAATTATGTAAGGTAAACACGTAAAGTCAAGATTTCCAAGTTCGCAATGCACAAAACTGGGATGAATGAAGTTGGTCCCTTCTTGATGGCCATGTTAGCATGACATCATGCAACCCCAAAAATGCATAAAATAAAAGCAAATAAAATCATTATGCATAAAGACAAGATCAATAAAGAGTGATGTTAGCAAAGGTCAAAGAAAAGTTATACCAAGCAAAAGTGTTCAATGGTAGTGAAGCAATTTGGTGAAACAATATTGAAAATAATCAAAAATATTTCATTACTAACATTAGCATTAAGGCTAATGTTATATAATATGCAAAATAGTAAAACCAACTTATTCTCCCTTAACCACGCTAACAAACGCGCCATAGGAGGTATAGAGTTAGGTTTAGAATTGATTACCTAGGATATTTAGGATTTAACCTATAGTTTACCATTAGATATTTGAAACAGTAAATATCTACATGGTAAGTGGTAAAAAGTAAAAGTAATAATCTACCTAAGTAGTGTAATGCAATATACTACCTCTTTTACCTAGTGGAGTAAAAGGGAAAATATCCCAAAGAATGGAATATTACTCTAACATCCCCCCTTATTACATTATTTGGGTAATGTATACCTATCCTCCTATACAAAAATATTTGGGTAAAGTATATAACTACGAATACAGTGGAAGAAAATGTCGATCTGATAGTTCTTGCTCTGTCATAGTGCTCTGGCTACTCCTAAGCAAAAAATGGGTCATTCCTCACTTTATCTTCACACCAACGAATGTCCTTATAGTAATCACGTCATCCAACCGAATTGCATGGGTAACCAGCCACTGCAATCGCTAGGTTTAGTAGAGTAAATCACTTCATATTAGGTTCATTCATTTACAATATGAGTTTTCAAAATATAAGGTAGCTAAGGTGTCGGTCTCTACCTAAAATGCACCCTTATAGGTTTTTTTCTTCTCGTTGCAAAACATGTTTGTAATTAATTTTTGAAAGAAGTATGACTAAGGTGTCGATTGTTGCCGAAAATGCACCCTTATAAGTCTTCTTCCCTTTTTACAAAAAATTGTGAATAAAAGAAAGTATATCCCCCCTTAATTGCAAAATATGTGCAACTTAAGAAGCTTTGTGAAGGATTTTACAAATATTGCCTCCTAGGCAATTTTACACCAGAAAATTCCCTCTTTTTGTTACAAGAACTTCAAACAATGAGAGTTTGCTATTTTATGAATCCTAAAAGAGGTACAAACACCCCTTTATTACAAGTACTTAAAACAAAAGCTTATGCTATTTATGAATCATAAAAAAAAAAAAAGAGAGGAAATGGTGTTTTGCTTAAGGTGACAAATGTGTTTTCCCTCTACAATATTGTTTTAGCAATAAGCACGTTGTGTGCTTTTTATGAACTAGAATCAGAATCAGAACTAGACACTTCACTAGCAATATTGCCTTTGTTTTGCTTATGTTTTGTGTCTTTGTCTTTCTTGTTTTGCTTGTTTTTGAACCAACACCGATTGGTGTCATGGTTATCCTTCTTACAATACGAGCAAAACCACTTTTGAGATTGTTTTCCCTTACCTTTTGAGGATGACCCTCCCTTTTGAAATTATCCTTTATTCTTATCACCCTTATTGTTTGAATAAAGTACATTGTTAGATGCTTCATCATTTTGGAGTTGATTTGCTTCCTCAGTTTGAAGAAAATTGACTAACTCCACAAAGGTGACAACTCTTTGTGAAACATGAAGGGATGTAATCAATATTTTGTAGGATTCAGGAAGAGCTCTCAAGATTACTAAAGTCAAAATGGTGTCATCGACTTTGGCCCCTAAATCATTAAGCTTATACTTCAGATCTGCCACTCTGTAGAGGAATAGTTCTACTGATTCACCTGACTTCATATGAAGTGTATAAAGTTGTGTTTGAAGGTTTAGAATAGTTGATTGAGGCTTGTCACCATGCCTCTTTACCAGTTTTAGCTTCACTTATGTGAGGTTGGATCTCATCAGTAGTTGCTAGGAGTATTAACATGAGAAGATGATTGTTCTTTTTGTCCCATGCTTTTTGATCTACTCCTGCTATTGCAGGTCTTGATTCAGTGCCATCAACTAAATCCCACATGTCCTCTATAGTCAAGATGACTTTCATCTTAGTTTTCCATGTTGAATAGTTAGGACCTTTTAGCAATTGTGTATCACTTAAGTATTTATTGATAGTTGCCATAATGAAGGTCCTACAATTTTTACTAAGATGATATTTCTTTCACTCTTAAGTGATATTTAATGACACCTTCCTGAAGACTCTCTTGAAGAGAGATAATCAGTTGGAGAAAATTAAGACAAACAAATATGAGATGAAAGATAATTCACTCAAACAGATATTTAATGGCATCTGCCTGAAAATCCTCTTGAAGAAGGATAATTAGTTTGAGGAAATTAAGCCAAACAAATAAGAGTGAATTAGGGGTTTTGGTTTTAGGAGAGAATATCAAATGAATATTGGCTTTAAATTTTTGCAATGGTCAACACAAATTTATTAGTGAAATTTTAGGGTATGGAGTGTTCTTTATTCTATGACTTATAATTGCAAAAGAAATAATGCAATAAGCAAACAAGAATGCCGACAAAATTCTTATCACCTAGGTGTCGGATGCAACCGAAAATGCACCTAATTTGCCAATAAAGGTGTCGAGTAAAATAAAAAATGCACCTTTTAATTTTTGCAACAAAATATGAATGTGTGTTGTGCAAAAAATTGATATGTTATGTCTCCTCCTTGTTTTACAATTTTGCAAATAATGTGACAATAAACAATTGCCTATATTTTCTAATTTTGCAAAATAAACAAGTTTGATTTGTTTTAAGTGCTCCTCACTTTGTGTTACAAATTTGCAAAAGAAATACAATTTCTTGTTTTCCCCCCTTTGTTTTGCAAATTTAACAAATAGCACTCCTTTCAAGACAAGTCGACACACAACCCGCATTTGAAAGGCTTCTAGAACTAGTCGACACACGACTTAGTTTTTATGGGCCCAAGGTTACAAATTCTTCTCAATTTTGCAAAAAATATGTGCAATTTTATGTCTTATATCCCCCTTTGTAGGAGAAAACAAATGCACACTTTCAATTTTGATGTTTTGCAAATTTTTAAGTCTCCTTGTGTTCCAATTTTGCAAGCAAATGTTTTGATATTTGTCTCCCTTTTATGTTGCAAAATTGACAAGGTTTGAGAAGTATTTAAGGGTTTTTTTTTTTAGGCTCTCTAATTTTGCCTTTATTTTTGCAATAAAAAAATGTGTTCCTATGTCTTTTTATCCCCAAATTGGAGAAAACACAAAAATTGGAGTGGAACTTATTGCAAAATAATTTGGTTTAATTTAAAAAAATTTCTAAGTTCAAAAAAGCTAAAAAATACTTTTAAAGACTAAAATTCTTTATAATTAAGCAAAATTGGGAAAAAATCAATTTAAATGGCTAAAATTTGATATTTTTAAGCAATTTATACTATATTATAAAAAAAATATCTAAAAAATATTTAAAAACTTTAAAACTTTAGAAATATTTAAAAAAATTAATTAAAAACCAAATTTATTAAAAACCTTTGTAAAATTTTGCGGGCGGGGTTCGAACGCGTGACGTCGTGTTCGTCAAGGCCTCGCCTTGACCACTGCATTGTTGGGATGGCTTTGAAAGTTGTCCCTACGTGCAGAGTGTTAAGCACATTGATACTTTTAAAAGGCTCTATGGGAATTATCCCACATTCATCTCGTGAGGGATGAATTAGGCCTTTAAAGGCCTCGTCGTGTGCATTAACACGCAATTACCTTTGGGAAATCTCTGCTCTACAACCCTTTATCCTTTTTCCATGTCACACAGCTCAATGAATGACTGAATTCCACATGACAACTCGATGCCCAACATAGAAATTTTCTTGTCGTACACATATCAGTTTGGTTTATCTTTGGTTTACGAGCCCATGTCAGCGCATAGGTCTAGGTTGGAGGTCTATGTCGATCATCGAAGACTCCTCTCTGATCGACGATGATCGCTTGATCGATTGTCGGATACTCCTCTTCGATCAATAGTCGATCGCCCTGTCAGTCGCTGGAGATTCCTGGTCACAAATTTTGGCCTTCCCTTGGTCGGTCCCCAATAAGTTGTTAGGTCTTGGAGTCAAGGTGTGCCTGCCCTGACTTTGCAGTCATCGGGTAGTCACAGGTGTCGATTCCACAGGAGGACACTTCTGCCCTCCTTGGTGGGTCGATTAGTGATCGAGGGGTTGTCAACTGCTTGCGGGCCCCACTACCTGATGAGGTGGGTTTAGGGAACCTAAAAAAAATCCAGGTCGCTTCCTCCTTCTGCCTTTGGGCTGAGTGGGATTAATCAAAATAAATCATAGGAGCTATAGGAACGAAAAAAATAATTAAATTCAAAGTCACCAGTGATCGCCTTCGCCTTCTCCAACGGAATGAAGGTGTGCCTTCACCTTCTCTAGCGGAACGAAGGTGTCCCCGATGCTCTTCCTCCCTCCGTTCCCTCTGGATCTGATGCCAATGAAGCAATTTGGTGAAACAATATTGAAAATAATCAAAAATATTTCATTACTAACATTAGCATTAAGGCTAATGTTATATAATATGCAAAATAGTAAAACCAACTTATTCTCCCTTAACCACGCTAACAAACGTGCCATAGGAGGTATAGAGTTAGGTTTAGAATTGATTACCTAGGATATTTAGGATTTAACCTATAGTTTACCATTAGATATTTGAAATAGTAAATATCTACATGGTAAGTGGTAAAAGTAAAAGTAATAATCTACCTAAGTAGTGTAATGCAATATACTACCTCTTTTACCTAGTGGAGTAAAAGGGAAAATATCCTAAAGAATGGAATATTACTCTAACAGGTAGTCGCACAAAATTGAGATGCACAAAGCTAATATTACTTCATTAGTGATATTAGCACTAAGAAAAAGAGTATAGGACTATGCAATTAAAGCATTCAAAGTCATGATGCATAAAACCAGGATGCGTAAAACTAGACTTCCCTTGGTGATGATATTAGAACCTCAGCTTCCAAGCCCAACTTCATACAAAATACATAAAATTGAAGAAGTCATTGCACAAAGTTGGAGTGTCTAAATATGATGTGCACAAAGTCAAAACTCACAATAGTATCCTCAAAGTGATGCTCAAAGTAGGGGTGATTCTAAGAAGAAATTGTAACCACATCAATCCTTTCCAGTTGGCCAACCTAGTGCCATCCAAGCATAAAAGTGATAGCTCTAATAGATCTGTTACAACCATTCAGCCACTTGTAGAAAATAATTATAGATCAATAGAGCCTATTTCACAAGAATTTAAATTCAAATGCAAAATGAAATCTAAGACAACCACCTCAACTTCTAAAAATATTTTTCCAAGCTATGTTTGTAACAATTTTGTAACTAATTATAGAATCTTACACTACAATTTTAAGATGCAACCTATAAATAATCCATCATACTCCTAATATAGAGGTTGCTATGTAGTATTGATATCAATTAATGAAATGATAGTTTTTTGGCCTCCATTGCTATTTAATTACAAGTTTTTAGGAAATTATCTTTGCTTTAAGTTATTTCTATTACACTTGAATTCTTAGTTTATTCTGTTAAAGTGAATTTTTCTTTTTGGATTGCTATTCGTTTAAGTCCTTGGAATGACTAGAGTAAATATTTTAATTTGGTTTGTTAAGTATCATGTAAATTAGTTGTGTTAGCATATTGTTTAGTAAAATCTAATGTTGTTACACTATATCCAATCCATTTTTATTATATATTTCTAACCCTTACTCCCTATTAACCCTTTTCTTGTCAAATATATAATTACTCTAAGGAGCCAGCCTTATTTGGAGGTTGAAATTAAGATAAACTGTATTTCATCTAATCTAAATTGTTGGTTAGAGTCTAGGGCACATTGCCTATCCATAGATATGGTGGATTTTAGTCCAACACCTTCCTAAGGACTTCTAATTTTTATTAAAGCTATAATTTTTTATTGTAAAATTTTCCATTGCTGTAATATTATCCCGGGTCTTCTTATTTAATTCATCCTTCTTTGCTAGCTAGTCATATTACATAGAAATCTGAATTATTTGATATGGATTTATCCTAGTTAGGTCTATATTTGAAACTAGAGAAATAAAATATATATAATATATGGAGGGGCTAGATGGGTTGATGTACAAAGCTTATTCTATTAAGATATTTCTCCCACCCCTTTCTACCTTGAATTGCATGTTTACTGGCACCCTTCGAGATTGATCTTTTAAGTGTTTGTAATCTTCCCTAGTTTTCCTTTTGTTCTTCTTAGAGGGGGTCTAATGTTTCTTGTGAATTCCTTCACTTTTGGGGCATCAATAATATACCAAATATAGGTCTAGCTAGTTCCTTCTACACTTTGTTGCTTTAGGGTGGTTTTGGCAAAGTTAGCCACATGAGTTTATGTTTGCAACATCGTCATCCCCAACAAGAGTGGTGGAGTAGAGACACCTAGTGGAAATGATGAATGGTATAAAATAATGAATGGAGTAAACTGGGTAGATATGATGGTTAATGGTAAAGTAGTGTCTAAAACATTAGTTACCATTTGTGTTAGTGTGGTGGCTAGCAGTGATAGTAGTTATGATGATGATGGACTTTTAGTACATGATACTAATAGGCAATGAGTGGTGACCTTGATAGTTGGGGATAGGAATGCAATGATTGGTATGTTAAAAATTTATAATATAATATTTTTAAGCCAATACCAATAGTTTGGAAGAATGCTTATGATCACTATTAATATAGCCTATGAGCATGTGTGTATGTAAAGCCTATGGACATTCTTCATGTACATATTTTGGGTATGATTTATGTAAGCCTATAGGCATGTTTTGTAATCCTAAGGTACACTTCACATTTTATACTTAGTGATATTGGTTAATCCACATTTATGAACAACCTTGATTAAAGGGTGTTATTTATTTGTTATACCATAATTTAATCTCAAATTCAAGTTATGTCAGCTTGAGTTTAACACTACTTGGGATGTTGATATCATCATAAATATCCCCCAATGATTGATCCATTCTAACCAATATGAATATGTAAAATATTATGGGGTGCCTATAGGAACCCACTCTTTATTCCTATTTTTTTGTTTATTTTCTCTCTCTCTATCCCCCCTTGTTTTTTTATTCATTGTTTGTTATTTTCAAATCACTCTTGCATATTTTTTTGGATATGATCATGGTGATTGCTTGTCTTGGAATGATTCCAAAAAGTATTATAAACTCAAACATAGTATCAAAGTGAGACCAAAACTACATCACTTGACTATAGAAAAGGGATTCATCTTTTAGTAATTGAAGATACGTCTATCAAATGTTTTTGAAGGATTTACTTCATTTTTGAAACTCAAAATTCAAATCCACAATGGCACTAATTTTTTCTCATTGAAATGGTTTCCTTTCTCTGTAAAAATCATGTTTTATGTGATAGAGTGAGGTCAAAACTACATAACTCAAATATAGAAAAGGGATTCATCTCTTGGTAATTGAATATTCTTCTCTCAATTTTTTAGAAGGATTGCCTTCACTTTTAAAATTTTAAATTCAAATTTAAAATGGTGCTAATTTTTCCTGTTGAAATGGTACCTTATCTTTACCAAAATCATGGTTTGTGCTATATTTTGGCCACTAGTTAATACTCAGATAAATGGTTAACTAAAATGATAACCATATATGGTGGTAATGCAATGATTATGGTGCTCTTTATTCTATGCTAGGTCACCATTTTGATTTCTCACATCATTTTTCTCTTTTTTTGGCTCGTGTCTATTTTCTTTTTTGATCCATGGACTAATTCTAAATCCATCTAAGAGGATGGTGTAGCGGTCGAAGCATTGATTTTTTTGTTTTAGGTTGCAAGTTCAAACATTTGGACTACCAATTTGTGAATTTATTTTTCTCATGAGGATGCTACACATAGGTAGCATTGGGGTAAGCATACACACACCTCTTGAGCTTTCAATAGAAGGTGGAGGTCTCACAAAATTTTCTCCAACTGTCACTATGGCATAAAGGTTGGAGTGTTTTCTTATTTTTTATATGTCCTTGGTTTGAATCCCAACAATAATATTTTTGCACTGAGACTCTCAAATTGAAAAGGCTCATTTCATTTCAATTCTTTCCTATCCATCTTGTCAACATTTGATGGCATAGTGGTAAATTTTCTTGTTTGTGATTTTGTGGTTAGTAATTTAAATCCCATAAGCCTTTTTTGGAAGGATCTACTTGATCCAAGGTATACACATAGTCAAGAATGACATGCCTTCTTCCCTGACTCCAACATTGGTGCAATGATTGATAATATATCTTGTAGATATTAGGTACCTAGGTCAAACCTCGATGCTAACTTCCCTTTTAATATATGTAAACAAAGCTTCATATTCTTCATGTTTTTCTTCCCTTCATGGTTTCAAATAGTATGTGTGGTACGACAATTTACTTGCTCACTTGCTAGGGCAAGTTGCTAGATTCAAGCCTCATTGATTTCAAACCTATTCTATGCAAACTTATATATATATATATATATATATATATATATATATATATATATATATATATATATATATACATATGTATATGTATATGTATATACATATATGTATATACATATATACATATATATATATATATATATACATATATGTATATGTATATATATATATGTATATACATATGTATATACATATATATATATACATATACATATATGTATATGTATATATATATACATATATATATATGTATATACATATACATATATATATATATATATACATATACTATATATATATATATATATATATATATATATATATATCATTCAAATTGTCAATCCATGATTCACCAATAAAAAAAGGTAGTATCCATTCTAAATTAGGTAAGTTTCAACAAGATATTGTGTTGAGTTAATAAATTTGATTTAACAATTTTTTAAAGGTCTGGTAATTTGATTTTTTCTATTGATTCAAGTTCTAATATAACAAATATTATATACAACATAAATTTTACATAAAAAAATGTTTGGAGCCCATTTTTATTTTATATTATATGGTTTTTCAAGCTCTACATAGTGATGACGTTATTTATGGATATATTACATTTTTACATTAGATTAATGTATAAAATAGATTTCTTAGGGTATATTACTCACTTAAATGTGCAATATTATAGCACTTGGTTAGTTTAAATGACAAGATTACTTAGAAGCAAGAATCTCTAATTTATCTTTAACGATGAATTAAAAGGTCTCAATGATTAGGAATTTAGTAAGGAGGAACCTTTGGTCTTTTTTATGTTCATTGAACCAAATGTACTTTTCCAAATAAGAGAGAGAACCAATACTATTCAAGTACAGACCACTTTGAAGGATCTCTATGGAAAGTAAGTGCTAGTAAGTTAATAGAATAGAGACAAAGTTTAATAATTTTAATATTTAAGATTTTAGTAGTGTTGAGACTACATATTTCACTTCAAATCCCTAAAAACTAACTTTACTATTACAAGAGGTAAGGTAAAGGGTGATGAAGAGTATGTAAAATCCATTACGTCCAACTTTTCTTATTCTTTTTATATACTTGTCTTGGTTCTTTATATGAATGTAATGTCCATCAAGGATCCACAACCTACCTCTCTTATGAAGCTTGTTATCCATTATTACGTTGCAATGAAAAATAGTGGAGTTCTATCTCATACATAGGCTCATATAAAGAACTTCAAATTAGTGGAGTTCTACCTATCTTATGAATATTCCAAAGAAGTAAAACACTTATAGGTGTTCTAAAAGGGAAGGAAACTTTATCATAGAATTATTGAGATCTAGATATAAGATTTCTGATGATGAAGAGGATGAACATGGTAGTGCAAAGGTCCACTAGAGCATCTATTATTGGGGGATATGTTACCAATAATGTCTCATCTTCTTGGCCACTTAACTTAGATTATGGGGGAGGTGTTAAAATATATGTAATTTAATCTTGTTAGACCAAGGCCAAATGTATGGAAGAGTACTTATGAGCACTATTAATATAGCCTATGGGCATGTGTATGTAAAATATATGGAAATTCTTCATGTAAAGCCTTTAAGCAACATTTATGTAATTTGATGGGGATGTTCATATAACCCTAAGGGAACCCTTCACATTTCACCCTTAGTGATATTGGTTAATCCACCTTTATAGATAGCCTTGATTAAAGAATATATTTTATTATTGTAATTTAACCTCAAATTAAAGCTATGTTGGCTTGAGGTTAACTACTAATTGGAGTTTTTGTATCAGTATAAATACCTATAGTGTTAGATCCATTATAATTAGTGTGAATATGTAAAATTTTATGGTATGCCAATGGGAACATACCCTTTATTCTTCTTGTATGGTTTATCCTCTCTCTTAGACACACACATATCCTCCCCTTATTTTGTATATTTAATTATGTTTATCTTTAAATTTCTCTTACATATTTTCTAGATATGATCATAGTGAATGCATGTTTTGGAATATTTTTGAAAAATATTATGAATTCAAACATGGCATAGTGCTAAAAGTGGGACTAATGGTAGGAGGTTGAGTTCCACCTAAAGAACTAGTGATTTCACTTATTGAGAAAAGGGGAAGTGTAATAGAAGAAGTAGATGGAATTAAAAAAGCAAAAATGAAAGGAAGGAAGAAGTGGAAGGGATTAAAGGAGGGATAATGGTGGATCCAATAATGACATCCTCTAAGTTTTATCTTATCACCATTTGTTTTTACTTTTATGGGTTTGTCGAGGCTTTGATGGATGCCAACTTTTGTATCCTTTTCTACCTATAAGTATTGTCAAGCATCTTTATTTATTCATTGCTTTCATTTTTTTCAAATGAAAACAATGCTCTCCTCTGCTCTTAAATTATTTTTGACTCGGGATGTGACTCTTCTTGAGGGATATCCCCTTCCTTAAGTGGGATTTATTCCTACCTAGGCTCTACACTTATTGCTACTTCAACCTCCTATATAGATATTTTTATTTCCTAAATCATGCCATCACTTGGTGCTCCCTCAATCTACATGGTCATTTTTCTAAAATTAATCTATGATAGTCCTCTCATTGCATCTCTTATCACTCCCACAGTATTTCTTGAACTACATTGCTAATAATTGCTAGGGTTGATGGTGCAACTAAAATTCTAATTTCTAGGATGACAATGAGAGATCTTCTAACCTTAGAATCGATATAATAAAATTGCTCTACATGCCTTGAATTCTTATATTTTCTATCCTAGATTGTTGATAAGTGCTCATCAAAAGGACCTTGATGTTATAGCTATTTTATAGTACCAATTACATAGCACATATTTTTCCAAGAGTCCTTCTTGAGTAACTCAACATCTCAAAGGTACTCTTTTCTTGATGGTTGATATTACAATATAGGTATAATTTGTGCTTGAACTTGGCCTTTGTATAGAAGAAAAATTATTTTGGGGGTGTGCATACCAATATTGAATTTCATACTCAAATTCATGTGTTTTCCTTAGTTTGTCCATGGTTGCTATGGTACCTAAGAATAGGTATATTATGATATGATATCATATTATGTATTGGTATTATGAATAGTTGGCATGGGCCATAAATAACCCAATGTTGATTGTATTGTAGTATTATTATAATAATGAGTTGGATAAGGTTTAGGATTCAACAAGGTTTAGGGTTATACCCTACCAAAATAACATTAGAATATGGGAATATAAATAAGGTATATTGTCATTGTGAGAATCATTGATCATCATTCATATCGAGTATTCTCTCGTAATCATATTTACCAATGAAGTTATTCCTTAAGGTGTATTATTGGTGTTGCCTTACCTTTGAGGGTGTTATATATATATATATATATATAGAGAGAGAGAGAGAGATATATATCTCATTTTGTGGATTATGTTATGGATGAATTATTTGATATTTAGTATATTATGGATAATTTATGTTTATGAGAATAAATATTTGTTACAAGTGGTATAAAATCAACAATTCTAAAAAATTGGGATTATTTTTTGGATTATAGAATTTGGGTAATTTTTTTCTAAAAATGTCTTATCATTTGAAAGCCATATCTTTACATAGAGTTATTATATTTAGATGAATATTGTGCTATATTTTTTTAAATTTGAATAACCTCAAAAGTGGTTATATAAAGGAATATAAGTAGTATTAAGGCAGATGTGACTCTATGAAGTCAACCATCCAAAATATTTTCTATGACACTTTTTCAAATTACATTGTTTCTCAAAAATAAAACTTGATATGTTTTAGTTTGGGTAAGCAAATCACCTATTATTTGGTTGTATTTTGAAGAGATTTGTAGGTGTACTTATTTATGTGTAATTTTAGCTTCAATCAATGGGGAGGTATATGTTTATGAAAATTTAGTTTAGAAAACCCTAGTTGCATTGTCATTGTGAGCTCATGGAGTTCTTGATTTTAGTGGAATGTATGGCACTAATGTTAGAGAGTGAATTTTTTTATATCTTTGTATTCTGATGAGTATCTTCCAAAGTTTAGGATTTTTACTTATGTTCAAGGTGAACCCTTGTTTTTGTTTATTTATTTTGCTTCTTCCCATAATTATATATACACTTGGGAATAAATAAAGCAAGCATTATTAAATTAGTGGGACCCATATAAAATGATACTTGGTTTTGGGATTACCATTAAGAGATATGAAGAAGAAATATAAAGGGTTCAATAAACACAATATAAATAAAAAATAGTTAGAAAATTTCAAGGGTTCAAGAAGCATAATATAGAAAAATGAGAGAGAATATTTTGAGTGATAAAAGGTAAAACTAAGTATGATAATATGTAGGCCACACCATCAGAGACAATCAATCCAAAGAAGGACCAAAGGGATTTGTTTGAATCTAAAAAATATATTCTGTAGGCTCATGGATGCATTCAAAAGGAAAATATTATTATTTTCTTTATCCTTAAAAACAATTATAATTTAATTAATATTGATTTGGCCAAGATGTTGTAGTTTAAAGCAACAAAACTTAAGGAAATATAACTTGAGGATGAGCATGTTTATATTTTAAATATTTGAATATCCTCGTGGATAAATATGTTTTACATTCATATTTTTATGTTATTGAGATGGGTGTTGTGGATATTATTATTTGGTTATCCTTGGTTGGATTATTTAGAATTTATTAACATTAATGTGCCAAATAATTTCATGAAGTTATAGTATAGGAAAAGGAAGAAAACACTATAGGATATCCTCTTAAAAGTGAGGATTTGAGGAAAAATAACAAAAAATTACAGTGGCATAGATTAGAAAACCATTAGAGTAACAAGTAGAGTCTAAGGAAGAGATAATAGTAGAGTCTAAGAGACAACAATAAATTCCAAGGGAGAATTAGTAATAGAGTCCAAGCAAGAACTAATAATAAATTCTAAGAAATCACAATTAGAAGATCATAAGAACACACCAAAAGGTCATAAGAGATGCAAGAATAAGGGAGAATCTAAAATAAAGGAACAAATTATTGAAGTGTAGAAGGAAGTTGAACATTGGGTTAAGGTTATATCATATCACCACCTACACCACCATGAATGACGACAATCATGAAGACATGACATAAGATATCAATATCATTATGTACCTACATGGAATCATAAAGACATCAAGTATGGTATTATATGTTAGAAAAATAGAAGTATTAATGGATATCAAAGTGGGTAGTGATAGCACAAACCATAGAAGCAATAACTTGGGATATTAGAGTGTACCAATAGAAGCATATATCCAAAGGAGCACTAATGGATATAAAAATGACATCAATAGATTGGCATCATCACCAACCATCACTAATCAAGATTTCACTTGGATGGATAGATGGTCAACACTGGTACTAGTTGTAAACAATGTTTAAAATATCTAGTGTTGGTTTCATATCATACCTTCTATGAGGATAGGATCTTCTTTCTTGAATAACCCAATTTCTCTAAGGCACTTTTTGTTTGATGGTTGATCCTACAATCTGGTATGAATTTTTGCTTAATCTTAACCTTTGTATAGAAGGAAAACTATTCTAGAGCTATCCATATAATTATTGAATTTCATATTTATATCCAAGTGCTTCCTTGAGTTTGGCCATGGATACCTCCTTTGATGGGTTGACCTTCTTCTCAATTCTATAAATTTTCTCATGAGCATAGAAGGTGTGCAACCCTTTATTTTCTAGCTACCATACATCCTTCATCTACTCAAACCCTATGCTTCTCAACTTTTTCTCTAAGATGTGGTTGAAGTCTTGAAGCTTGGGTATAATGTTTATTATTTTCTTCCTTAGGAGGTAGAAGGTTATCTTCTTTTGGACCTTAAAATATTTAAGGTATACATAATATAGTTGCCTTACATATTCTAAGTTGAAAAAGTAGTACAATACAAAGGTAAACAACTCAAAGGGAGTAATAGAAAACCTAAAGAGATAGATGATGGGTTAGTGCTTTCATAGGTAGATATCACCATTTGAAAAATATTTTGATTTTAGTAGGTTTTGGGACTCCTTCAATAGTATTGGTATTCCCTCCCTCAACTTCAACATATTGGTTGGTACACTATGTCATAGAAATGAGGAAGTTTTTCCCTATTCTTAGTAGGTCATGTCTATACATTCTATGATAAAAAAAGGTTTTTTGTCACCCCCTACTTGGTTTAATTGTAGTGAGGTAAACCACTCCTTTTGGTAGAGGATGATAAAAAATAAATAATACGTATAAGTGAAATTTTTTATCTCTTTGAAGGATATCAACTACTTTTTCATCTAGTATATTATGTATCTTGCATATTTGATCATCTAGGAGTGGTTAGGGTAGTTATTTATTGCATGCAAGAGTGGTATATGTTCTTCATAAATCTTCTTATTCATTTTTACCATAACACTATATATACCCTACAGAGCATCAACTAAATGTCATCTTTGAATATATCCAACTCCAAAGGGATGTTGAAGTCTAAGGATTTATTTGGATCCTTCAAGTGAAGCATGAGGAAGCATCTCCAGTAGTGGAAATTATATTTATAGTAATAATCCTTTTATTTATTAGGATTGAATGTCATCCACATGGTTAAATCATCCACTATGTTCAACATGATTCTGATATCCTATTCCCTGATGTAAAAGGGTATTTCCTCCCATAATGGGGTCTAAAATTCCTTTAAAATTATACCTTTTAGCACATGTATCCACTAGCTTCAAGAAATTCTAAACCTGGGGAACTAAATTTCACTGCATGGTCTGAATTCTAAACTCGACTAATGCTCCAAGAATCTATGCTTGAACCTAATTTATATCTCCTTAATGTTTATTTTATTACTTGGATAGATAAGTGTTTGCATATCCCTTATTGCATTTGCCTATAGGGTTCATCAAATGTATCTTCTTTTCTCATTGGTGGAGGGAAATACTTATTATTTTTAGTCTTCTATCCATTTTTTCCTTGGATGAACTAGCTTGTGTAGCCATCTAAATTTGGATGGGATGAATCGAAATAGTAAATGCTGATGTGGAAATGGTATCAAGTGTCATCGTGTTGACCTCAGGTATGGATCTATTAAATACGATGATAGTATCCATGGTTTCTTGTAGGGGCTTTAATTATGTTGGGAAAATTAAGATTTTTTTGCTAAGTCTTGTAAGGAGGGGTGATTCCTTTAATCATAAAATCTTTGTGAAATTTTAATTTTTGTCTAAACTAGGTTAATTGCCTTGACTGGGAGGAGTAAATTGCTCCTTAAGATCTTAGATGATTCTTTTGTTAGGTATGGGATGATTTGCACATCTTGGATAAAACCACTATTCAAATAAGCACTTAATATAAGTTATACCCTTTTTAGGTATTGCATGAACATGATTTACTCTATAAATACATAGGACAATTGTTTAGATGGGTTGATAATACTAAAAAAATATTGTTCAGAGATTTAAAACCTTGAATGGAAAGTAAATGGGCATTTTATCAGGGAATTAAATAGAGAGGCAACTTGATGGATGGTAGATGAAGCAAATATTGTAGTGGAGTTTGTAATGCACATGGTTACAACATGAATTTATCTCACAATGCTTGAGCAAACAGAAATGGTGATAAAGGTAGTAGTAAAATAATGAAGGAAAGGTTAAAATGGCTAGAGAACAAGGGTTATTGGGTTTAAAACCTTATTTACATCATGTCATGGATGACTCATCCTCTACAGTAAATGAATTTTTTAAATTTTTGTTAGGATACTACTCCTAACATCATTATTTCATCACTATTTTACTTATTATTTACTAGGACACCTTTTCATCCATATATGTAGGCAATAGCATGGTTTTCTTTTGGCATCTACCCAAGAAAATACATATTTATTTATTCAATTGGGTGGTATCTTCTCCAATTCAAAAGTGATTTGATCTATTAACAGTGATTCTTATTTTCCAATTTTACATATTATTATCACTTTTCTTAACCAGACTGTTAGGAACCGAAGCTCCTACCATCTGGTATCAGAGTAAGTGACGTTCGAAGGCAATCATTTGATATCCAATAGCCACCATTCAAAATTCCACAACTCCATCCCATTCATTTTAGTGAACACAAACACCACAGACTCTACGAGCACAACACAGTCTGTTCCTATTCCTATTTGACAGTCACTGTCAAGACGCCATCCACTGGACACAAAACACCACAGCCACCAGGAATCAAACACCACAAATGCCTACAAGCATAGTGTAGCCCGTATCCTATCCATAGCCAATAGTTGCCATCAAAATGATGCTCAAATTTACCTTTCTGAAGTATAACAAGAGGTTAAATTAACTAGAATCGTTGCCCAACTACTCAAAGACACAAGAATGATCCATTTTTGCATAAAATAATTGATCAAAAATAGGCGCAGAATATTTTTTGATGAGTGCTTAGAAAAACTGATGAAAAAAATTAATTATAGGCTAAGGTTTAAAAATCAAATTATCGTCGGTGGAGACTTTTAGTGGCTCCAGGACAAAAACGTCAAGTTTTTATTTTTTTGGATAAAATTATCCCACATTCGCCAGTAAAGGAGAACATCCATAGTTTTTAAACAATCATACATTAAGTTGTAGGTGTGACTACCATCCAATAGCCACACGCCTGTGCAAAGTGTATGTGGTTGTGAAGACTCGTCATTGACCCTTCATGATAGCTCTAACACCCACCACATAGGTTACCCTTACTTGCCAATCGTGCCACCTCTCTCTACAACCGTCACCCAACTCCTCTATTGATGTCACCCCTCTGCCACTACTATTGCTGCCCTGCTACCACTACCACAACCACCTTGCTCGTCTGGAACCACCGCTCTGCTACCACTGTAACCACCACCACCCCCTTCCAAAACCAATTTTTTGCAAAAAAGAAAAAAACAAGAAATTATTGTAAAAACCAATTTTAATTGCAATTTTTTTTTTGTAATTTTTTGCTCCTAGAGGAAAATTTACACAATTTTTTTTCAAAACTCTGCTCCTAAGGAAGTGAACCAATTTTTGAAAAATTTGACACCTTCTACCAAAATTTTGAAAGAACTTGCAAACCAAAGACAAGTAACCTATAAACTCACCACAACCCCACCATGACGGATGGAAGAAGATCACAGGATATGGCAAAAGATATTGTGAAAGAAGTCTCAAAAGAGGTCCTGCAAGGAATGATGATTTGGAAAGATAATTTAGAGGATAAGATAGCTGCAAAAATAGCAGAATTAACTATGAAAATCGACACCTCCAATACAAAATTATCAACCAAAATGGATGCTACAAATCACTCTATGGACTTGGTACAACAAAACTTGACATTAATGCACGATGGACAACAAAACACAATACCAGCACAACAAACATTACTAGGGGGACCACATACATCAATCCTCCCTCGAACCAAAAAATTGGATTTCCCAAAATTTGATGGAGGTGACCCCACAAATTGGATATATAGGGCAGACCAATATTTCTCTTTATATCAAATTCTGGAGATCCAAAAGGTCTGCATCGCATCATTTCACTTAGAGCAAATCGCTACACAATGGTACCAATGGTATGAAAAAACAAAAGGTACTCCCACATGGACCGAATTTACAAAGAACCTAATGTTGCGATTTGGCCCAAGAAAATTTGAATATTTCATAGGAGCTCTCACCAAACTTCACCAAACATCTACCGTAAGAGAATACCAAGTGCAATTCGAGAAGTTGGCAAACCTTACATCAGGACTCGATGCATCATTCTTTCAAAGTTGCTTCATCAGTGGCCTAAAAGAAGAAATTCAATTGGAAGTACAAATACTCAATCCTATCGATATGATGCACGTAGTGGCATTAGCACAAATGGTGGAAGAGAAGATCAATAACCAACGACGAATAGGAATATTCTCAATAGGGAAACCACCAAACACCTACACCAGCCAAAAACTGAATAAAGTCATGTCGATTAAACGAATTAGCCCAGAGGAAATGAAAGAAAGATGAGAGAAGGGCCTCTGTTTCCATTGTGATGAAAAATTCACCCCTAATCACAAATGCATTTCACCAAAATTATATATTTTGGACACAATTGGAGATTGCACTCCCAAAGAAGAGGATGACATCGAAGTCGAAGTAATAATGGATATTCCAGAAGAAAATAATGAGGATAAAATAGAAATTTCCTTTAACGCCCTCGCAGGATGTTCGACCCCACAAACTATGAAAGTTAAGGGGTACTTTAAGAAACAAAACCCTATTGTGCTCTTAGACTCTGGAAGCACTCATAATTTTATAGATCCCAGGTTGGCCAAACAAGCTAATTGTTTTATATATCCTTGTAATAACTTCAAAGTCATGATTGGCAATGGCGGAAAAATTGCATGCAAAGGGAAATGCCAAAATATTAAACTCACTATGGGAGATTATAACATGAAAGGGGATATGTATGTACTACCATTAGGAGGATGTGACATCATTTTAGGAGTACAATGGCTACGAACGCTCGACACAATTCAATGGGACTTTGAAGAATTATGGATGAAATTCACACAAAAAGACCAAACATACACAATTAAAGGGTTAAAAATAGGCCCTTCACAAATCGTAAGTTCCCACAGAATGGAAAAAATTATTCGCAAAGGAGGAAAAGGTATGGTTGCCCAACTATTTTCCATGCAAACCACTAATGAAGAACAACCAGAGGCACCTGAATTACAAGAACTCCTAGAAAGACATGATAAAATATTCAACGAACCAGAAGGATTGCCTCCACAACGGAGCCATGATCATGCCATTCAATTACTTTCGGGGCACCAACCCCCTAATATTAGACCTTATCGATACCCATATCTACAAAAGATAGAAATAGAAAAATTAGTACAAGACCTACTCAGGGCAGGGGTCATTAGACCTAGTGTAAGTCCTTACTCTTCTCCTGTCATATTAGTAAGGAAGAAGGATGGATCATGGCGCTTATGTGTTGACTTTTGTGCCCTCAACAAAATAACTATCAAGGATAAATTTCCTATTCTAGTCATCGATGAATTACTAGATGAACTTCATGGGGCTGCATATTTTTCCAAACTTGATTTACGATCAGGCTACCACCAAATTCGAGTTAAAGAAAGTGATATACCCAAAATGGCCTTTCGCACTCACGAAGGACATTATGAATTTTTGGTGATGCCATTTGGTCTTACCAATGCCCCTTCCACATTTCAAAGTCTTATGAACAAGGTATTTCACCCTTTCCTTCGAAAGTTTATTTTAGTTTTCTTTGATGATATTTTGATTTACAGTAAAACATGGGAAGATCACTTAACCCATATAGAGCAAGCACTAAAGACCTTGAAGGACAATCAATTATATGCCAAGAGATCAAAATGCTCCTTTGGAAAGCAAGAAATTGAATACCTTGGACATATTGTCTCCAAGGAAGGAGTTAAAGTAGACCCTCGTAAGATTGAAGATGTGGAAAATTGGCCTATTCCAAAAACATTGAAAGGGTTGTGTGGGTTCTTAGGACTAACCGGCTATTATCGCAAGTTTGTCAAGGATTATGGCAAAATCGTGGCCCCCTTAACAACACTACTTAAGAAGAATGTTTTTTTATGGTCTCCAAAAGCTAATGAAGCCTTCATTACCTTAAAAAATGCCATGTGTACCACCCCTGTCTTAGCCATGCCAGATTTTTCCAAACCATTTATTATTGAGAGCGATGCTTCAGGATTGGGAATGGGAGCCGTACTCATGCAAAATGAAAAACCTTTAGCCTTCACTAGCAAAGCATTCTCAAAAAATAATTTAGCACGTTCCACATATGAAAAAGAAATGTTAGCCATTGTTCATGTTATCCAACATTGGAGACCTTATCTTATTGGTAAACATTTCATTATCCGCACCGACCACCATAGTCTAAAGTACTTATTGGAGCAACGTATAACCACACCAGAACAACAAAAGTGGGTTACAAAACTACTAGGTTATGATTATGAAATCATATATAAAAAGGGAAAAGATAACATGGTTGCGGATGCACTTTCCAGAAAGTTTGAAGAAATTTCCCAATTACATGCTTTTTCCTGCCCTATTCCTAAATGGATAGACCAAGTCAATGAAGAGTGGTTTAAGGACCCTACCACACATACCATAATTCAACAACTCCAACAAAATCCCATGAGCAAACCTCACTATTCTTGGAGAGATAACATACTACGTTATAAAGAATATCTTATCCTTTCTCCTACATCTGCCTATCGTACAAAGCTTCTCCATGAGTTACACGCTACACCCACTGCAGGACACTCTGGATTCCTAAAAACTTATAAAAGAGTGACTAGATATTTTTATTGGGTAGGGATGAAAAACGATATCAAGAAGTTCGTAAATGAATGTGAGACATGCCAAAGAAATAAGGGCGAAACTATGGCTACTCCGGGTCTTCTTCAACCTCTTCCCATTCCAACAAAAACATGGGTTGATATTTCCATGGATTTTATTGAAGGACTTCCAAAATCTACAGGAAAAACAACCATTCTAGTTGTGGTGGATCGTTTATCTAAATATACCCATTTTTGCCCTGTGGCCCACCCTTATACCGCTAGTACCATCGCTCAAATTTTTCTTGATAATATCTTTAAATTACATGGCATGCCTTCCACTATAGTTAGCGATCGTGACCCCACTTTCACTAGTAAATTTTGGAAGGAATTATTTAAACTCCAAGGCACTCAACTTCGTATGAGCTCTGCTTACCATCCCCAAATAGATGGTCAAACCGAAGTTGTTAATAAATGTTTGGAAACCTACCTTCGTTGTTTTATTTCTACTCAACCCCTTCATTGGGTTAAATGGCTTCCATTAGCCGAATGGTGGTATAACACCTCCTATCACACAACCATTAAGATGACGCCATATGAAGCCTTATACGGCCAAACACCACCATCCCCCACCTCTTATATTCTAGGAAGTACAAATGTACCCACAGTGGAAAGGGAACTTTCTACTCAAGATGATATTATTTGCCTTCTCAAATAGAATCTACATATCATCCAACACCGTATGAAGCAACAGGCAAACAAAAATTGAATAGAGCGAGTTTTCCAAGAAGGTGATATGGTATTCCTTCGCCTTCAACCATATCGCCAAACTTCTCTCAAACTCAAAGGTTCTCAAAAATTAGCACCCAAATTTTACGGACCCTACAAAGTTCTCAAACGCATTGGGCTAGTTGCTTATAAACTTGAGTTACCTGAGCCTTCCAAAATTCATCCCGTATTCCATGTCTCCTGCCTTAAACCAGTAGTTGGCACACACATCACTATCCAAACTCAACTCCCTGAATTTACTGAAGATGGAGCACTCATGGTTGAACCCGAAGCTATCTTAGATCGTCGATCTCGCCACCTTCGCAATCACAATATCACCAAGGTTTTGATTCAATGGAAAGGTCTACCTTTAGAAGATGCCACATGGGAAACACTTCAACATATCCAGTAACAATTTCCTCATTTTCAGCTTTGAGGACAAAGCTCCTTTTAAGGAGGGTGGCATGTTAGGATACTACTCCTAACATTATTATTTAATCACTATTTTAATTATTATTTACTAGGACTCAAACCAACACATCCTTTAAAATTTCACACCTTTTCATCCATATATATAGGCAATATCATGGTTGTATTTTGGCATCCAAGCAAGAAAATATATATTTATTTATTCAATTGGGTGGTCTCTCCTCCAATTCAAAAGTGATTTGATCTATTAATAGTGATTCTTATTTTCCAATTTTACATATTATTATCAATTTTGTTTAACCAGACTATTAGGAACCGATTCTCCTACCAATTTTTACAATCAATTTGCTCATGGTCGTTTTCTTTTTACTACCATCTACCTTATGGAGTGATTCTCTTGATTCACTCTAAAACATGGATCAATTTGCTTGTTGGGTAATGAATCAGTGTTAGAATTATTGAAGACAATATTCTATTCAAATGAAAATATAGTTGTGCAAAACATCACAAGAGTGTAGTGAAGCTCAAAATACTGATTGATTATTCCATGGGATCAACTTTGTATAAATAGCAAAGTTGATCAATGTGAGTCGTTGGATTACAACAACTCAACAAATCTGAACTAGTCTAAACTAAGAGTTTACCTACCTCATGGAAGAGTGGTAACTCAAGTTAGACTATCCTAGTAGAACTTAAGAGAACTAAATATTTATTCTAACACCCCCCTTAAGTGATACTAGGGGTGAAAGTAACAATAGGAGATGAGTCCCGACAACAAGGCCTGATGAGGTACTCATGTACAATGAACTTACATTTTGGAGAGATGGTGAAAAACCACATGGGAAAAAACCATCTTCCAGAAGAAGAAGAAGAAGAAGAGTGGAGAGGTGAAAACCTCTGTGCACCCTTCTAATGCAACTGCCTTATCCCAAGTTTCTCATGCAATTGAATGTAACGTGGAGAAGCAAAGGACTTGGTGAAGATGTCTACAATTTGATTTTCTATGGGAATAAACTCCAAGCTTAGATCCCCTTGTTGAATATGCTGCCGAATGAAGTGCATGTGAATCTCAATGTGCTTGGTGCATTGATGCTCAACTGGATTGCGAGCAATATGAATTGTGCTCTGATTGTCACACCAAAGGGTAATAGGTTGGTCATGGAAAAAACCAAATTCCTTCATTATCTGATGAAGCCAAAGAGCTTCTTGATTGGCCAAAACTGTTGCCTTGTATTCTGCCTCTGTAGATGATAATGCTATTGCTTGTTATTTTTTGCATGACCAAGCAATAGGTGAAGAACCAAGACAAAAAACATAGCCAGAGGTGGAACATCTATCTTCAACTGAACCTGCCCAATCAAAATCTATGTAACCAATGATATCCATGGATCCACCCTCATATAAGAGCCCAAAGTGAGTGGTTCCCTGCAAGTAGCAGAGGATTCTCTTTGCTGCTTGCCAATGGCTGAAATGAGGTTGATGGGAGAATCTAGATATTAAGCCAACAACATAGGAAATATCTGGGTGAGTATGAGTGAGGTACAATAGACTTCCTACAAGCTGTCTGTAGAGAGTAGCATCACATTGAGGGGATTTGCAGGAAGTAGTTAGAGTGACTCCAGACTGAAAGGGTGTGGAAGAAGGCTTGCAATCAGTCATATTAAACCACTGAAGAAGATCTAGAGTATATTTCTATTGACATAATGAAATTCTTGCATCTTTTTGAGTTATCTGAAACCCAAGGAAGTAATGAGCTAAACCCAGATCAGCCATCTCAAATTTCTCAGAAAGGGAGTCTTTGACAGTCTGGATGTGAGAAATGGCACTACCAGTGAGTAGTAGATCATCAACATAGAGAACAAGTATGGTGATGTTTTCTTCATCTCTCCAAATGTAGACTATTGCATCAGACTCACAATGAGAAAATCCTAAGGAAAGAAGGAAGGAGTCCATTTTTTCATACCAAGCTCTAGGAGCTTGTTTGAGACCATAGAGAGATTTCCTTAGTCTACAAACAAGGGAGGAGTCTTGAATAAATCCAGTAGGTTGTTCCATAAATATTTCCTCTTTTAAGTCACCATGTAAGAAAGCACTTTTAACATCCATCTGAAAAAGTGGCCACTTTTGGGAAGCAGCAAGTGCAAGTACCAACCTAACAGAATCCATTTTTGCAACTGGTGCAAAGGTTTCAGAATAATCAATGCCTTCAATTTGTGAAAAACCTTTAGCTACCAAGCGAGCTTTGTGTTTGTCAATTTTTCCATCAGGTCCATACTTAGTTCTGTAAATCCATTTACAGCGAACCAATTTTCTTCCTTTAGGTAGAGGGACTAGATCCCAAGTTTTGTTTTTGATTAAGGAAGAAAATTCATTCTCCATGGCATCATCCCATTCTTTTATACCAGTTGCTTCTTTGAAGGATTGAGGATCTATGGAAATGGACTGACAGACAAGACCAGACCCCATGGAGTGGCTTAATCTGGATGATGGAAGATCTTGGATGTAAGGAGTGGCCTCTTGAACTATGGTGCGGGCCCATTTTGGCATTGTGGAAGGAGTAATGGGTGTGGCAGGACTTTGAGTTGGAGTTTGAAGTATAGGATCCTCATTTTGGTCATCTATCTCAAGGATGGGATCTTCATTATATTGAGGCTCAAATATTGGAGATGGCTCGAGAGAATTAATGTTGGAAGAAGATGATTGAGGATATTTATAAGGGAATGTTTCATCAAATTGAACATTTCTATGAAAAAAGACCTCATGAGTTGTGGGATCAAGGAGCCTGTAGGCTTTCATTTCCTCACAATAACCAACAAAGATAAGTTGCTTGCTTTTTTTGTCTATAGCCTTCCTCTTTTTCTTTGGGATGTGTGCCCAAGAAGTACACCCAAAAAATTTGAAAAAAGAGACATCAGGTTTTGTGCTAGTCCATGCTTCCTCGGGAGTCAAATGGCCAAGAGCTTTATGAGGTGTGCGGTTTTGAATATAATTTGCATAGTTAATTGCCTCAACCTAGAAAACTGCTAGAAGATCTCTTGAGTGGAGCATACAGTTTGCCATTTCTTTTAAAGATCTATTTTTCCTTTCTGCAATGCCATTTTGCTGTGGATTATGGGAGACTGAATGTTGATGAATTATGCCATGAGTTGAGAGAAATATGGAGAACTCATTACTAAAGTATTCCCCCCATTATCTGTATGAATTTGCTTGATTTTGCAAGTGGCTTGATTTTCAACTAAGGCCTTGAAGATTTTGAAGTGGGATAGAACATCACTTTTGTATTTTAGAAAGTAGACCCAAGTTCTTCTTGAAAAATCATCAATGAAGGTTAAGGCATATTTTTCTCCTTTGAAAGAAGGCTCTGGGAAGACCATCAAGTCACTATGGATTAACTCTAGAGGGGATGAGGCTCTTTGAGAACCACTTGGGTGAAAAGGATCTTGATGTTGTTTTCCAAGAGCACATCCAGGACATACTCCATCAATAGAAGAGACTTTTGGCAACCCTGTTACCATTTCATGAGTATTCAACTCCTTTAGATAGCTATAACTAAGATGTCCAAACCTTTCATGCCAAATTTTGCTTTCAAGATCTCCATGTGCAACAAAACAGGAGGCCCCATCTAAATTTTTGAATCCCTTGAAGTGAAATAGGTGAGTGTTATGATCAATATCTCCTTTTTCTATGAGAGAGTGTGGTTCTTGAAAGTCTCTTATCTCAACTCCTGTTGGTGAAAATAGAATTGTTTTGCCCTTTGCAAAAGTACAAATATGATAGATGGAGAGAATATTTGTAGCTATATTTGGGACATAGAGAACATTATTGATATAACCACCATCAATGGATATGTCACCTTTTCCTTTGACCGGGATAAAGGATGAGTCACCAACTTCTATGCTACAAGTTGAGCTTGAGGAGATTGAAGTGAATGACTCATGTGAAGAAGTCATATGATGAGTTGCCCCTGAATCTAGAACCCAGTATTTTGATGAATTTTTTATAGCTTTGCCTTGAACATTTAAGGCTTTTCCTATCTGCTTCTTAATGTCTATTTTGTGATCCTTCATTGTTGCCTCTAGTTGTTGTAGTCTTTTCCAACATTTGTTCACAGAATGACCATCCTTTTTGCAATGTGTACAAGTTATAGGGCCTCTTTCTTTCTTTTTGAATTTTTCTTTAGTGGAGGTGGATGCTACTAATGCTTTTGAGGAAGAGGGAGAGATCTCATATTTTGCAAGTTTCGTTTCCTCTCTAGTTAGCCTATCACAAAACTCCTCTAAAGAGGGCATTTTAAAACTTGTACCAAGTGCATATTTTGTAGACAAAAAGGTGGTTGCAAAAATTTGAAATACTCCATTTAACTTAGAAAGAATAAGATAGATGCATTCTTCTTCTATTTTATTCTTGCCACTACCTTTTAATTGTGTGAGGACTTCTTTAAATTTGGTGAGAAAGTCAACAATATTGTTGAAGTCTTCAGGAGATAATGTTGTTAACTCCGCCTCTAGCTGCATTGACCTTATTTGATCCACTTTACCAAACAAGTTCTTTAGTTTCTGCCAACTCTCAAATGGAGTTTTACATTCTGAAATGTGAAACCATAAGCTTTCATTTACATTTGTGCTTATAATACCCATTGTTTCATACATCTTCCCTTTATGTACAAATATTTCATATTCCTTTTCAAATTCAGGTTGCTTCTCTTCTAGCAAGTGTGTGAGCCCTTTTTGAGAAATGAGATTTAATATTTTTGGTTTCCATGTGTGATAGTTATGAGGGGTGAGTGGGTCAATTGTATTCATTTTTCCAAAGAAAAAACTGCAGTGAACCAATATTCCCCCTTTAACTGCCCCAAAAACAAATGCAGCAAGAACTTTTTGAGAAGAAGCAACACCACCAGGAAACCTCTTTTGAATCAAGGTAGCAAAAACCAGACCTTTATACCGATCTCTTCAATATACCCACCCTTACGTGAGGTAAACTATAAGTATATGAGGAGATTGATACATGGAACATTGGTGTTTTGAAACCAGAATAACCTGCCAGACCTTATACTGAACTTCTCAATGACCCGCCCTTACGTGAGGGAGACTATAGGTATATGAGGAGAATGATACATGGAACATAGGCGATTATAAAATGAGATGCTTGCTTTTGAGATATTACAAGTTTGAGAAGATGCTTGTATATTTGTGCTTTGCTTGTAAATGAGAATCTTGATCATGTGTGCCTGCTTGTATATGAAAGTGTTTATCAATGGAACATAGAGTGCAACAGCAAATCAAGTAGCAAGTGGAGCTGAAAGAATTCACTAAGACCAAAATATGCAGTAGCACCCCCCTTTGAACCAAGCATAAGAATATTTCAGAGAAGACAAAGTGTGCACCCCCCTTCAAATAGAGCAGTGTGGTGCAAGAAATCAGCACCCAGTGACCCCCCCAAAAAAAAAATATATATTTCTCTTTTTTTGTTTTGACAATAGCAAGGGAGAGCCTTTTGAAGAGGCTATAAGGGGTAACTTCAGAATCTGAATGTGGATTCTGTTACAATATTTAATGACCCCTTTTTTGGAATTTGATACACTACAATTTTTGAGAAGAAAAAAAATTGTGCTAAAGGAAATGATATTCTTCACAATGCTTGTAGAAGAACAAGGCACTATGAACCTCTACACTTTATGGAATTTTTTGCATCAATGAATCACAAAAAAGAAAGGAAGAGGGGGGGTGGATTACAAAAATACGAGAAAATATTTTATTTATTTTGAGCAATAGAGTACCACAAAATTTATCTCGTTCATCCAACAAATAGGCTATAAAATATATGTCACATCAATAGATGGACATTTTAAAATGTTTTTACCTCACAAGAAAACAATGATCGCGCCAGCTACGAGGAGGAATGTCTGCGGTCCTTTGAAGTATGTATAGAAGATGTGAAGGTTGTTGTATTCTGACCAGCAATGCAACAAACCTTCGAATCAGCAATCACGAATGAGCGCCTCCTTTCTCTAGCACCTCCACTGAACCAGGGTCACCAACGAACCAATGAACCACCTCGTAATGAGTGCTTTCTCTTTAAGCACCCCCATCGAGCCAGTGAACCATAAACCAGGGAAGCGTTGCTTCAATCAAAGACTTCAACAGGGATGAATGACCTCGAACGAAGTAGAAGCAAAAAAGAGGCAAGCTCAACACTGAAACAGTGAAACACCAAGCAGATAGAATGCAAATGAGGTACGTTCTTTAGGTAATGAGGTCTCTTAAATAATCATGATTTGGATCGCGCCAAGTAGACTCCACCAAGGACTTCAGTTGATCGAGAGGCTTTTGGCGTGCAAGACTATCGGGAGTGGTGCTCAAAGTGAAATGAACATTATGAAATGTTCTTTTGATTAATGAACATCGGGCACTTTGGGATATGCACGTCGATGAAATGAGATGATCTCAGTTCATCGTACGACACGAGCAAGGTCTTGCATCGGGAGCCTCGGGATACCCATGAACCTCTTGTGGGTGCCAAAAGAGATGGCCACGCGGAAGAAGATGCGTCATCGAGCAAAGTTCAAGTATCTTCCAACATCCAAGATACAAAGGCTCCAAGATGCTTTGTCAAGCAAGGGCCAAGGATCATGCAAGGTAACCAACGAGTGCACAAAGTACAACTTGAATTGGGAGGTTACGTTCAAATGGCGGTAATAGCGAGGTGCAAAAATCTTAGTAGATTCTAGGGTAACCAGCGAGCACCATTAAGAGCAAGTCGTAAAATACCTTCAGATGGGCCTTGCAGATGGGCTCTCCTTTTAAAAAATATAAGCCTTGTAAATGGGCCCTTTTTTTTAAATATCTGGAGTTAAAACCAGACAGAAAAATATTTAAGAGGAAAGAAAAGACAAAGATTAATAGCCTCGAAAAGAAAAATATTAATAGCTTCGAAAAGACAAAGATTAATAGCCTCGAAAAGATAAAAAATTGAGGTGCTCTCTTTTTTTTTGATAAAAAAAAAGAAGGAAAGGAGTCTGGAATAAGATCCTAACTACAGTGAGGCACCAATAACAAATCAAGAAGGTGGCCAAGTTATGGCTGGAGCTGGAATAGACAAGCAAAAAATCTTGTCAGTGATTATCCAGAAAACACCATTAAAGAGACCAACTTTTAAGAATGAATCATATTTGATCAAAAGCTTTAGAAAAAAACTTGAATGTATGCAAGAACTATCCTAGCTCTGGTACCATGTTAGAATTATTGAAGACAATATTCTATTCAAATGAAAATATAGTTGTGCAAAACATCACAAGAGTGTAGTGAAGCTCAAAAGACTGATTGATTATTCCATGGGATCAACTTTGTATAAATAGCAAAGTTGATCAATGTGAGTCGTTGGATTACAACAACTCAACAAATCTGAACTAGTCTAAACTAAGAGTTTACCTACCTCATGGAAGAGTGGTAACTCAAGTTAGACTATCCTAGTAGAACTTAAGAGAACTAAATATTTATTCTAACAATCAATACCCCTTTAAACTTGAGATTTTTTTTATAAAATCTTTGAGTAATAGGGAGAAAAATGGGAAAAAAAAAGGGGATGATCAAGCTCCATTTTTTGGGTTTTAACTCAAACTTATTTGTTTTCTTTTGGTAAGGTCTTATCATCGTTTAAACTTGCATCTTCTCATTTCTAGATTCTCGAACAACAACACGCTTTCAAAAACTTCAAGAGGTGTCTCTTACTCCTTGGTAACTAGATCACCTTTACAAATTAAATCTTCATTATGATATCAACCTGCTCTAATACCAAATGTTAAAAATGTAGACTAGATTTATAAACTATGATCAACCTTTGCATTGATGTAATAGAAGTATATATATACACACACGTGTAATCAAGAAGGTATGAGGTTGGGAGGTACAACTACTTTCCATATTCTCGTGACTATAAGGTGAATATGTTAGCATGATATAATATTCACAACATAAGGAGATATTTATTATTAATCTCTAAGAGGATAGGAACAAAGCAACTTTAAGGTAAAACCAACTACATAGAAGTTGGTTATTCATACCCAACCAAACACTACAATCTAATGGTTGAAGACACATTTGATATTCAAATAAACATGAGATATGATCCAAAACCAAAAACAAACCAACACCATCTTATATTATGCAAAAGAATTGAAAATTACTTGCTACAAAAATGTATAGTGGATTTAGAAGTGGTTGTAACTATAATGCCCAAAGTTGTATACGAAAATATGGGTATACCCTATACTAAAATAGCCAAAGGGCCAATCCAGATGGAGAGGACAAGGGTAAGAGTTGTTGGGGTCTTAAAATATGTATTAATGATAATGGCCAAATACCTAGAACTCATAATGGTCTAAGAGGTGATTTTTATAACCCTCCCTCCATGCTCTTAAATGTTATTATTGTGGGAGAGGAAAATAAAATTATCAATAAATGGGTACCTAACGATCGATTATACCCATATGAAAGTTCCCAAGGATAGTAAAATCATTAAAATAAAAAAAATAAAAACACCTTTTAATTATCTCCCACACAAGCTAGAAGAATATAGAAGCATTAATTGGAATGAGTTACCTAAATGCTTAGATGAAGAGTTAAATGACTGGGAGCTTATTTTTAAATGGCATATGATCATTAGAATTTTGTAAGAAGAAGAAGATATAGGTAACATATTTGGGGAAACTACAGTAAAAAATTACTTAATGTTTAAAGAGCCAAGCAAAACTCTAACCTTGACCAGTAAGCAAGTTCATTGATGTAAGCAAGCTCAAGGATGTAAGGGAGAATGGATAACACACTTTGATAGGGCTTGGACTACCATTTAACTACACCAACAATATCTTTTTTTTATTTGTGGAAAACATCCCAAAAGGGATGCCACTTTTGGGTAAGACCCAAGGAGGCAGGGGTATCCATTTTGCCAAAAATACCCAAGACTCGGACCTGGCCTACCACCTTTGACATACTCAAAGAGCAAACAAACACACAAAACCAATTTAAAAATAAGTAAATAACAACAAAAATAATAAAATAAAATAAAAAACATGCTCCTTGAGTGTGTCAAAAACAAAAGCACAACCAAACACGCACAATAAGATAAAAAAAAACCACAACACAAACCACATAGAAAAACACAAGAACCACATAACAAAACACAAACAAGACAAAAACAACATAACACTACAAAGACAACCCAAAAAAACATTAAAAAATAAACACAACAAAAACCTAAAAAATTTAAAAATAAAATAAAATAAAAATAAAAAACAACCAACAACAGACAATAAACAAAAAAAAAACATAGAAAACACTCACACATAAAAACACGAAATAATACAAACAAATAGAAACCCAAGAACGAGAACGAAAAAAACACAAGAACAATAACAAAAAACAAAAAAAAAAAAAAAAAACAAAAAAAACAAACAACAAAAAACAACACAAAGAACACAAAAACAAAAACAAAACAAAAGAACCCACCCACCTTAAAAAACAAAAAAACAAAAAAGAAAAAAAAAATTGAACATAACAATGACCTATCTAGACCAGAAGACTATTAAGGCAAGAATCAATAGAGGAAACAAAATAAATAATAGAATGAGCTAGGAAACAAAATAAAGAATAGAATGAGAAAGAAGACTATTAAAAAAAACTGAATGAACCAAAGAGAAGCAAAAAAATAAAAACAAGAAGAAACTAGGTACCTTCAGAAATGGAGCCATCCAAAGACATGATAGAAAGAAGAGCTTCCCTAATTTGAGAAGCCCACCATATAGGAGGGTGGTCATAACAAGTAATATCACCTTTGTCCAAAGCCCAACTAGCTAAAGCATCAACACTCTTGTTTTGATCTCTTACCACATGATTGTAATCAACTTTCAAAAATCCCATCTAGATTAATTGAATCTCTCAATAATTATTTTTATTCTCCAATCCACCTTATGATTCTTAGAAGGAGTCTTCAAGAGATTAATCATAAGTTGAGAGTCAGACTCAACTAACACCTTTTCCCAACCAACCTTAGTAGCCTCTTGAAGGCCTCCGAGGATACCATACCCCTCAAGCAAGGTTATTGGAAAGAATACCCAAATTCTTAGCAAAAGTAAAAACCAGGGAGCCATCTGAAAGTCTACCAATTCCTCCCACACTATATTTTCCAGGGTTCCCTCTAGAGGCTCCATCAGTATTGACTTTTCCAAAATCCTTAGGAGGAGGTTGCCAATTTCTAGTCCTATCCATCTTACTAATACTCACATTCCCTTTAAGTTGGTTGCCCTTATAATATTTAATATTCAATCTTTGCATCACTTGATCCCATATTTGGTGGGAGTTTTGGGGGTGATTAAGGAGTTGATGGACTGATTCAACTAAGTTGGCTATGGTCTTTTGCCAAATATAGTGAATATCCTTCCTATATTGATTAAAATTTTGGTTGTTCCTTTCATTCCAAATATTCCAAAGAAGAATGGTAGAACCCATCCAAACTAACTGCCTAATAAAATGATCAACACCCTCTTGATTAGGTCAATCCCTCCAAAGTTGTTCAAAAGTAAAAAAATTGGACCACTGTAAGCCAAGTAAAGTGTCTATTCTCCTCCATAGCTCAGAGGCTAAAGTACACTCAATAAAAATATGGTTGAGATTTTCTACATTCTCTTCACACATTTCACATCTAAAAGGGCCATGAAAACCACGCTTCATAAGTTGCTCACCAATAAGCACCCTAGGATGCAATAAAAGCCAATTAAAGAACCTCACCTTAGGCCAAAGCTTTTGAGCCCACAATCGAGAAAATATGTCGGAATAATGGTTGGGATTATTATGGCATAAGGTCAAATAACCTTGAGCAACTGAATACTCACCCTTAGTAGTGTTGTTCCATACAAAACAACCTTGTTCATGGGACCAAGAGAGGGATCTCATATGAAGGATGCCTTGGATATCTTGTCTTTGTCTTTTTGGGATTTTAATAGGCCAGTCCTCAATAGGGATCCAATATCTACCAACCTTTGAATTACCAGTATGGTACCGATAGTAATTAGTCACCTTTATCCAACTAGATCGGTGAAGCTCCTCCATCCAAGGCCTCCAATCGAGAAACTAAGTTATCAAAGGCTTGTGACCATCCCAAGAATCTGTCCAAAAATTTGCATGTTGACCATTATGAATGATCCAAAATAATTTTTTCTTTATCAAATCCTCACCAGTCTTAAGAACTGCTAAAATGGGAGAACCTTTGGTAGGAAGTTGATAGTGAACAAGGTCTTCAGGACTTTTGTTCTCAGTATATTTAGCACAAAGATTATTGTCCCAAAGAGCATTGGGGTTATGCAACATCCTCCAATATAATTTAGCACCTAAAGCTTTGTTGTTTTTAATAGAAGACAAAAATCCTAACCCCCCTTCACTCTTAGGAAGACATAAAGTATCCCATTTCACCAAGGTCCATTTTCTTTTCTCCTTAGTACCACTCCAAAGGAAACGATGACTGATTTGATCCAATTCTCAAAGAATAACCTTTGGGATATTCAAAATGAAAGAAACATAAATAGGAATAGCTTGAAGGACTGATTTTACCAAGGTGATTCTACCCCTAGAAGAAAGCCACTTGTTGGTCCACTTTCCAATTTTCTTCTTGACTTTGTCCAACAACCAATTCCAATATTTATTTTTCTACCTTTGAATATTTATGGGAATACCTAAATAAGTTATTGGAAGAGAGGTCTTCTTATATCTTAATTTATCCAAGACCATGGATTCATGTCTAGCAGAGCAATGAAAGAAAATAACTTTAGATTTGTCTTCATTGATCAATTGCCCAGTAGCCTTAGAAAAATAGCTAATGATTTGCTTAATATTAGAAGTTTCCTTAACTATAGCTTTACCTAAAAGAGTGGAGTCATCCACAAATTGAAGATGAGAGATAGGTCTAGCTCCATGAGCAATGGTAACTCCCTCAAGGGTTTTTTTTTCCCTCTTTTTGGTTATAGTCCTACCCAAGCATTCAACAAGAATGATGAATAAATAAGGGGATAGCGGGTCACCTTGTCTAATACCTCTAGAAGCTGGGAATGACTGAGAAGGCCTGCCATTGATAAGAACTAAGTAGGAAACTGAAGAGATACATCCCATAATCCAATCCATCCAATCCTTAGAGAAATCAAATTGCCTCAAAACTTTGATAAGGAAGTGCCAATCCACTCTGTCATAAGCTTTGGATAAGTCTAACCGAATGAACATGGAAGGAGAATTTTGCATATCCATGGAATGGATGGCTTCCTGAGCAAGAACTATCTCATCTACTATTTGACGTCCTTCCACATAACCCCCTTGCTCTGGGGAAATAATCTTATACAAAAGAGGCTTCAACCTTTCTGCCATGATTTTAGTAATGATTTTGATAAGAACATTACATAAAGCAATAGTTCTAAAAGCTGAGATATGATCAACCTCTTGAGCTTTTGGAACAAGAGTAATATAATTTTTATTGATAACCTTCAAAATTTCTTTGGCTTTCCGGCTTCTTCCACCACCTCTAATAAATCAACATGAAGGATATCCCAGAACTCTTGGTAGAACTCAATGGGAAAACCATCAAGACCTGGGGTTTTTCCTTTTTGCATTTTAAAAACTACTTGTTGAAGCTCATTGATAGTAATAGGACAAGTCAAAATAGAGTTCTCCTCATAAGTGATAAGAGAAGGGATTGCTTGAAGAACATTTTGTTGTGAAGCTGAGTCAAGAGGAGTAGCAACAAAAATATTGGAAAAGTAATCAACAACAATAGAGTTCATGCCATCCCAAGTATAAACAACATCTCCAGAATCTGATTTTAAGGAAGAAATAAAGTTGTGAGATCTTTGAGCTAGAAGATATTTGTGGAAGAAATTTGTGTTTCGATCTCCTTCTTTGAGCCATTGAATTCTAGATTTTTGCTTCCATAAGATTTCTTCTCTTTTTTCCCATTCCTCTAACCGAGTTGTGAGTTTAATTTCATCTGCACTTCTCTTCTCTGTGAGGCCATCTAAACAGATTTTCTTATTCAAATTTTCAATATGAGCAATAACTTCATGTTTTTTTTGGATTTAATGTATTGCAATATTTTGGAAAAACAAAACATCTTAGTCCCATGCCTAGGTTTACCTTCCTTCCACCATTTTTGCACATGAGGTCTGAAGGAAATGTCTCTAAGCCACATTAATTGAAAACAAAAATGAGAGAAACTCACATTGGTTTTCCACATTTCCACCATGACTGGCCAATGATCCGAACCAGCATTATTAAGAGTCTTCACTTTAGGAATGTGACCATGTATTAAGAAATTTTTAGAGAGCAAAAACCTATCCAATCTCTCCATTATACAAGCTAAGCCTTGCATTCTATTAGACCAAGTCATAAGGCCATTATCTGGTTGGATATCCACAAGATGGAGGTTTGCAATATATTCGCTCATGAGGTCAGTGCTTTTGTCCAAATTTCTATTTCCCCCATTTTCTCATCCAGAGAGATGATGGTATTGAAATCTCCTTCGATTAAGATCCAAGCTTTAGGAAAATGAGAGATAATATGAGTAATATCCTTCCACTGCCTTCTTTTTTCCTCCAAATAAGTCGGAGCATAAACAGTAATGTAGAGCATAATCTAGTTGGAATGTCTACTTTGAATAGCTATAGCCAAAAAACCCCAATTGCCAACCATATGGTGAATAACTACCTCTTTTGGGTCCCAAAGACAAGCAATGCCACCCGAAGTCCCTTGGGAAATGAGGGAAACCACTTTTCCAACTGGCCAAATTTTACTGGTAATTGAGTCCATATCCTCCATTGACATCTTTGTTTCTTGAAGGAAAACAAGATGTGGATGATTTATCTGAATCATTCTTCTAATTTCATTTTATTTTGAAAGACTCCCTTTGAGTCCTCTAATATTCCAAGTGATGATCTTCATTAATACCAGGGCTAAAAAAGTTGGGAAGGGCATTAATATTACCTTCCTCTACAAGCTTTTCACCTTCTTTTACCATATGATATTGATTGGTCTTGCGACCCGCTTTTTGATTAGAATCCATCTTCAAATTTTTTTCCCTATTTCTTGACTTATTCCAATTGAATCTGAGATGGCTTCTAACCTTGAAGAATGCTCGTACGCAGCCAAAATTTTACTAGATGGTTCAACAGGGTCTATATTGGGACCTACATTATTTGAAGTTTTTACATTTGAAAGATTGTTTTTCTTGCGTAAATTTTCTCCTTTTTTCTATTGAAAACCTTTGATTTGTTGGTTTGTCTCTGAGTTCTTCCCTTCATATTTAAATTGTGTTTCTAAGATTTCAGTTTCCATTATTTCCTCTTCCTCACTTGGGACATCATTTGTGGAAAGGATTTCAAACATATTAGCAAATGACTTTGATTGATCCTTCATAACTGGTTTTTTCTAAGTGTTCTTCTTCTTAGGTATTTGGAAACATGCTGATTTTATATCTTCTTTCTTTTGATCGAGAATTTTATTTGGGCAAGCACTGGCCAAATGACCATATTCATGGCAAATTCTACAACGAAAAGGAATGTTCTCATAGTCCACTACTTGCTCCCAAGTGTCTTCCCCAAATTGTAATGTGATATTTTTAGGTAGGGGTTTGTCAAAATCCATTAAAACATAAATTCGAGCATAAATAATATGTTCAAAATTTTGAGTACAATCAGCAGTCATCATAAAAGTTCCTAAAGAGTTTCCAATTGAAGAAAAAATAGTAGGATTCCAAAATTCAATAGGGAGGCCAAAGAGTCTAACCCACACGGGAGCTATAGAAGGCATCTCTTCTTCGACTTTAAATTTAGTATGCCGGAGCTTCATGAAAAGCCCTCGCCCTTCCAAAAAACCAAGGACCCCCTTGAAAAGTTTTCTCTCTATCTTCATTATTAGCAAATAAAACAAGAAAATAACCATTTGGATAAATAGAGATTTGTAACTCACCTTTAGTTTTCCAGCTTTTTGCAGCCCGGACTTTGAAAGCAGATAGACTCGGACGAAAACCCACGAACCAACAAATTAGTCCTCTTTTCCAGCCTGAATGGTACCCATATCAAGCTTAACAATAGGAGTTCCATCAATTTCTTTAAGACATCCCGACTCCATTTTCCTGGGATCAATCTTAGGCATTCTTAGAGGTTTATGGGAAGCCCTAAGATTGATATTAGCATTGGGCTAAGGTTGTCCACCATGAAGGGCATCCCTAAAATTCATTTTTGGGACCGAGTCTTCAAAATTCTTACCCTTTATGGGTTTTCACGGTAGAATTATTTTGTGGGTGCACCTTAGCACAAAATTCACTTAAGATATGAGCCATTTTTTGATCAACTGCTTGAAACTTGTTTCGTGATCTCTTTAATCCTTTCCCTAGATGTCATGGAAAGGTATGGTTTTCACTTTTCTTTTGTGCAAGAATTTTGGAAGTCGTCACTCAAGTTCACAGTATGATCTGTTGAAAGACAAATTTCGAACCCATCTTGGATCCCCTGCAATATTTCCTGCTAAAATATGGAAATATTAAGCATAAACCACAAAAATATTTGCCGCTAGGGCCCGAAGGCCCTAAAAACCAACCTCTGGAGCTACTTGCACTCAACCTAGATGAAACCCTCGCATAGTCGCTTGCCAAATATCTCGTTCACACATAGGGATGCGCTAGGATCTGTGTTGCTCCAAATGATATGAAAATTGGTGGATATGTTCTAGGGTTTTTTAGGCATCTACCCTCAAAATTTTAGCTCAATCCGAGTCCGGATGAGTGAGATATGGCCGAAACGAGTTTGGAAGTTTGGGCAGTCCTGCGAAAAACGTCTCAACTTCACATTTTATTTTATTTATACAAATCTAAATTAAAAACATAGAAAATAAAATTTTCATCATTGAAATATTTTACAAATATGATATGCATTTCAACTACACCAACAATATCACGAAGTATGAAGCACTATGTATTGGGCTAATAAAATCATGGGTATATGGTTATGTTGATGATATTGCCTTGGCATATAAGTTTGAGGTCCAACTACATTTATAAGTCTAATATAGTTTGTTAGTGTCTACAATTTTGTTAAGTATGTAAATATTGTTTTACTCAAGTTATTTTTGGAATACTCCTTGGTTTCAAGTATAGTTGAGAAAATCAGAATCAACAAAAAATTGGCAAGACAAAAGAATCGGATAAAAAGGGGAATCGGTAAAAAATGTAAAAAATCAACAAACAAAAAAACAAAAAAAATTCTGAATTCCTGCAAAATGCAAAAAAAATCATTGTTAAAATGTGCTTTAGTGTTTTTTTTGGTGTGGTAGTGGGTAGGCAAACCTCTCTCTCCAGTTTGGAATAAGCAAAATGAGGCAAAATAACAAAAATAAGCTATTTATGTCATTTCTTCTACCCATGTTGTTGTGGTATATTTTTTTCGGCAAATAATCAGTATTTTACGAGCAAGGGCAAGAATTGGCAAAAAATCAAGAAAATTTGAGATTTTTTGTAGATTTTCTCAGCTATGGTTTCAAGTATGGGTTTGGGATGAGGTGGCAATATGGGCTGCCTAAGGATACAATATGGGGTGAAGTGGTAACTCCCCAATGAAGGATACCATGGAAAAGAAGAAAATTTCTCCCAACAAAGGAAGTGGTTTTTAGGAGATAGAGGTGAAAAATTCATTAATATTTGAATGTCAAAGCAAACAAAAGTTCTCCAATGACATGAATTTTGTGTTGATATTAGCAAGTTCACTTGTCATTACAAACTATGAGTGAACAAACTCGTATTTTGTATCTTTTCACATCTAATAGAAATACGTGGTAGTGTTTGTACTTGATGTTTGATGTCATTTAATTAGTCTACTCATTTGTGTGGCTTGGGGAAGGTAGGGTGGACAAGCCTCATTCCCAAGTTATGGTTCCCAAAAATACTAGCACAGATGATGATGGACTATACCTACAGTCAAAACTTATAGAATTCATTGTCATGATAAGGAAAGTATTTGCTTTAGTGCAATGTCAAACTAGAGTGCAATATAACCATTTTGTTAAAAATATTACAATAGCCAAAAGTTGAGGTGATTATATATTTTTTCTTTGAGACCTTGTCTTCAATGACAATTGTGAAGAGAGTACCTTATGTGTTCTTTTTGGATACAAGTGGAGTCAATGGATATGTAATGTAATGAAAATAATTTGGCAGTAAGTTTGAAGGCATGATCCTTGATACTTGTATTCAAAAAATGATTTGATGAATTCAACACATTGTGACTCTTAAGGTGCTACTCCCGAACCATTCTAGAGATGCTCCTGCAAATGAAGATGTTACAGAGGTCTAGATCTGGGTCTATTAAGTACTATGTTGTTCTCATGTTGTGTCTTTCTGTTTTTGGTCTTTTGATCCCCTATGTAGGATTTTAATTATAGTCTATAGTGCCCCTGCGTGGGCCTTTTTGAGCACTATGTTTATTTTTGTACAGGTGTCTATTATAGTTTTTATGGATCTTTTGGAAGCTTTCCCTGTGCGGGTTTTTTTCATAGATCCTTTACAGGTTTTTCAGGTAGTTATTAAGCAACCCATGCGTGGGTGTTGCTTGGACTGTATTTTTGTTTATCTGACGTCAACGTTCCATCCAGCCTTCTCTTCTATTGTTTGGACCTTTTTGTTCATATTGTTGCTAGCCAATATGTAGGCATGTGTTATTTTATGCTATTGGTTTAGCTACCAGTTTATGTACTTGGGTTTTGGGCCCATTTAAACCCCGCACTTAATCATTTTTACCTACCAAAAAAAAATACATTGTAACCGATTGATCTTATGAATTCATTTTATTAAAATATTGCAACAACCAAAAGTTGAGGTGATTATATTTTTTTTCTTGAGACTTTGTCTTCAATGACAGTTGTGAAGATAGATTTCTTGTATGTGTTTTTTTTAAACAAGTGGATTCAATGGATATGTAATGTAATAAAAATATTTTGGCAACAAGTTTGAAGACATAATTGTGTGTGAGCAATTGTATGCTTCTACTATATGAATGAACCTAATTTTATGTGTGACCTTATGAGAATCGATATGGCTTTGTCAAACAAAAATGAAAGAAAGACAGATTAGTTGGTTATGAATCTCATACTTGAAAAATGGTGGTTCAAGTTTAGCATGAAGAGGAAAGTTAGTATGAGAAATGGTGGTTCAAGTTTAGCATGGAGAGGAAAGTTAAAAGAATTTGTTGAGACATTTTATATATCTTTTATGTTACACGAAAAATGAAAAGAATTGTTTATGTTCTCTATATATTATGGTCTAAGTTGTCATATTCAAACTCAAAATTCTTGTTGTAGAATTAAATATTTATATCTCTATATTCAATTGTAGAAATAATTCCTTTAGATCAAAATTTCATTAATGAAAAATATTACATATTAGTTCTTGAATATAATTTATTTTATGTTTTATATTCATTCCATGGTTTAGATAAATTGGAATTTTTAAAATAGTAGGGAGATAAGCTCAAGAAGTGTGGTGAAATTGGCAAACAAGAGGTTACACTATTAATTAGTAAAATTTAACTAAAATTGTTGTTGATAAGTTTAATCCTTTGTTGAATTATCATTACCAATGTTTGAAAGATGGACATGAAGTCTATAAGAGTGGGAACATGAGTTCTCTTCCTACGCCACTAAAGATTCAAAAGGTATATATACTTATTAGCACTCATGCTAAGTAAAATAGAACTATGATATTTACATTATGATAGTCTCAATTTGTAGCTAAGATAATAATCTAAAACTAAGACACAATATTATAAAATTATTCTAGGAAAACCAAAGTATATGATCCTTGATACCTCGTATTCTAAAAGTAATTTGATCTTATGAATTTAAGACATTGTAACCGAGCAATCCGAGATTAAGTCACTAACACTGTTGAAACATGATTGGACCTGGTAATAAAGAAAATTAGCAGTCACATACCATAAGAGACACCTTTTGACTTCAAAGTCAGTACAAAGTCTTAATCAAAACCTATTTTATGAAGTCTTAGATTTTTAACTTCTATCAGTCATACTCAATGATCATAAGTGAATAATATTTTGCAGTCCAATCATCCAATCATTTCTAAATCACAAGAATATATCCTTCTATAATTATTTTTTATGCATTTATATCCTTGAGTAGTATAAAAAAAAAATGTCTATGCTTCAACTAGTTTTGTAGTTACAGGTTTAGTATGCAAAGCAAGTGCACCACAAAAATGCATTCATAAATCACTTTAGATGTAACATTCATCTATATCCAACAAGACATTAAGAAAACTTTTGTTAGACTTGAACAACACTAAATTATTACAAAATGATTTGTATATCAAGAGTCTTAACAACACTAAATAATGTGGTGGGTGGGTGGAGGGGACATCACTTACAGATACTTAAAATATATTACACATAATAGAAAAGAAGATAATAAAGTTTGCTAAATATTTATTCTAAAATCATATATGACTAGCAAAGGAAATGACATGAAGAAAAAGTAATCATTGACAATTTATTAGCAATTAATAAGAAGCCATAAAAAAGCTAAAGTATGAATTATTAAAATGCGTCTTGTCCTTTTCATCACTGCATCTTCTATGCATTTGTTTTGTTCAAGATATTTTTAGATAACAAACAATTTTTTTAACTATGATCATAGCATAATTATACTACTCGCATTATCACCACTCTAAACTAAATGCCAAGATTTATACCCAACTTAAAACTTAATAAAATATTAATAATCAAAAAACATTCTTGACATCAAGCTTCCTTCTACATGTTATATGCTCTAAAAAGTCAGCCCCATCAAAAAGCCAAAACATTATATCATTATGACCATGCTTTCAACCCTTTCAATGTCTAAAATATAAGTAAACTAAATTAATAGAATAGTCAATGAAGATTCAAAAAACTTAATAATCATGACAGTGGTATGGCTACTAGGATAAAATTCAATTCTAACTCATTGTTATGCCTTACCTCTAATCTAGTGTTCTCCTTTGTAAAGTACTATTACTTTTCAATCCTAGATAATATACACCAACATGGAAGAGTAATGCTTTCTATGTTAGTCGTTGGATTCTCGTAGCCTACAATTAGTATTTACATCTTCCACTTATTCATTGTTACTCCTCTCGTATTAATAGTATACATATGAGAATTGGTTTTTGGAAAGTAAAAATTTATATGGTTTTTTGCCTAGAAATATGATCATCTCTAAATTATAAAGAATAACTATGTTCAACCATACCAAACTTATTAACCAATAAAATTGCATGAAAGGAAAATAGCTAGTCCATTTATATTTTCACTAATATATAAAATTCATTCATAATTGTATAAGCTTATAACTATTAAAATTCTCTGATACAAAATCAAACAACAATGTTTTAAGATTCCATATAAAAAATTATTTAATTATAGGCCCATCAAAACTTTAAGTACTAAAATTGACTAAAGAATGTAACACTAAGATAATTCTCTACAAAATGCATTCATAAATCACTTTAGATATAACAATTCCTTATATCCACCAAGCCATTAAGAAAAAATTATAGACCAAGACTTGATGACAATAATAATTAGATATCAGTAAACTTCACTTGTAGAAGTAATACTACATTATATTAAATATAATGCAAAAGAATATGATGAAGCCATTATCAACTAGTTATTCTAAAACCAAATATGAATAGAGAAAATGGCACAACTTACTACCACTTACCACAAAGCAAGGAGAAAAATAAGTACTATTTATTAAAATGTGCCTTACCTATATTAATACATGTTTTGATGCATTTGTTTCATTCAAAACATTTTCAAATAACAAAGAACTATCAATATGATCATCATAAAATTACATCCTTTATACTATCGCCATTAAAACTTTACTTATGTATGCAAGTGTGCAAACGTGTAAACGTGTGCATATACATGTGCATGTATGTGTACACATATACATTTGCATGCAAGTGTGTCCTCATCTTTCTACGTGTGCCTATGTTACTTTATATATATCACATACAACTTTTAAAACCATGCCAAGATAAATACTAAACTTAAACCCAATAAAATCCTAATAATCGCAAAAGTTATGTTTGTCATCCTTCCAAATAATAATATTCTAAAGACATAACCTCATAAAAAATCCAAAACATAAGAACTTACCTAAATATTTTTATCTATTTAATGTTAAACAATACATAAAAATAAATGAATTTTTCCTATTATTACTAGTGGACTCATATATTTATTAGATATGTTGTCTAACCTAAAATCTTAGTAGTTTAAGTTCATATAGATCTCTTCCAAAATCCTTATAAAATTTTTGAAGGTGTATAACTTGAACTAGTATGTGGTTACAAGTAAAAATTTCAATTGTCACTACCACCAACAACTTTCAACTTTCTATACCAATTAAACATGGTAACTATAAAATAAAAAAACAATTAACATATTGAAACTCAATTCCATTTCTACTTAAATAAATCTACAAATCTACCTTTTGCAACAATTAACAATGACAATACATACAAAAAACATACAATAACAGCAAATAATAAATGAATTGAGAATAAATTTAGTAGTAACAATAGCCTCTACAACAAAATACATACACAAATCTGCAACCCTGTGCAAAATCTTCTTCATACCAAACAATCATCTACAACCTTCCAACATCCACATGGGACGATCAAACCATACTTCAACCTTCAACAATAAAGGGTTTTATCTTATTCATACAACTAAAACTTAGTTGCACCCTCGAATACCCAAACCCATCGTCATTTTCTTAAAATACATTTCATATGCATTTCACTTATGTTTACGTTTCATTTTCCACTTCAAGACTGAATAACATTACCTATTATCATGTACATTATTACTTTATAACATTATTAAATATACTACTCACCTTTCATCAAAGATCTACAAAATAACACAACTATAAAAAAACTTAATTCACTAAACATAAACATAGACATATTAATTTACTTGCCTACACTAACTTAATATACATATTAACTATTACCTTTCTATGATTTATCTTAGAATAATGTATTTTTTTATTAGAAACACTTCAAACAATACTCCCCATCAGATATTCGTCAGACAAAAAAAAAACTTCAAAAATTAATACCCTCGCATACTTTCATTCTAGTAAAAAAAAAAAAAAACTGAATAAATAATGATCTTTTACACCTTGATACTATAAACATAAACAGTAAGACTTTAATAGCCACTGCTCCACGTAGTTAGATTCTAGCTAGAATATCTATCTAAAATAGATATGTAACTTAGATACAAAGCCAAATATACTAAATTACTAGAATAGATAATCAGTATTCAAAAATCTTTAATAATCATTAAAATGGTTATGTTATATATTTGTCGGGATAAAAAAAATTTAACTCTTGCTATGTTCCATCATCACACAAGAAATGTGATTAAGTAATGAACTGTTACACCTGAATATTATGAACTGCACGATATTTGCTCCGTAACAGGTACACATTCTAATCACGCTTCCCATTTAAAATTTACATCTAATTTATCAAGAGAAATATCCTATTCACATACCGCAATGAGTTATAAGTTTTCTAGTATTACCCTCCAGAGCAACGTGACTCACAATATGTGACTGCCTTGTTAATCCCAGTCATCCCCTATCAGGTAAGAGCCAAGTTCAAAATCCTGTATAAGCAGATATCAATCACAGGCAAGCAAGCAAGAATGCCAGATATACTAAACATTAGGTGTGATTTGCAACGTTGTATCAAATGCATATTTCATGACCAGTTATTAAATAATATTACAAAACAACATAACTACACTCATAAGATTTCATGAAATTGCATAAATATGATTCAACGGTCCCATATGGGGCCAGGATATCCTGAATAATAACACTCTGACCTCTCCTTACCAAAGAGAGATGGACATGAAAATAAGTTTACAAAACATCTGGAGTTATGTTTACAAGATGCTGCCATGCTCTGAATCTTTCAGGGCATCTAGCAATCTGCCTACAGCAGATCAATTGCAAAACCTTTCACACATTTCATTACAAACTAGATTTCTGTAGCAGCAAACAGCTTGAACTATAACACAGTCCGCATTTCCAGGCCTCAAGGAACTCTACCAGTTACCCAAAGGAAAGTTTCAGTCTTGTTTGGATGATATAAAATAGGCAATGCAATTGACAGATGACATATGTCGCTGAAATTCCACAAATACGTCAATGAGGGTACAGTTACATGGCACATACAAACTCCCCGCTGCTATCAACATCAAGGTCTGCATCATCATTCTCCAGATCCATGTCATCAAAATCTAGGCTTCCTCCAAAGTATTGGCTTATCCCTCCAACCCCTGCTGCTGGTATTCTTGCTTCGGCAATGATTCGCATTATCTCATCAACACTTTGTTGCTGCTGATCTGGATCGTCAAACTGATTCTCATTCGTATCCGCTGCATCCACCAAGTCCGCAGGTAAATTCTTCAAGAACCACTCATGGTTCCGGATCTCAGGAATTGATATTCTCTGTTCCGATCAGTGAAGAAACAAATTTAAGCATCAGAATACAAGCTGCAAAGATAAAAATTCCAGAATGGTAACATAAAAACGCATAAAATATAACAAAGGCTGCATTTTATATCGAGAGGACTTACTGTCGCTGGATTTGCAACAAAAATCCTGGAGAGAAGATGTTGACATTCTGGAGAAATATGAACATAATCTGGAATAGAGTACTGCACGTTCATTATACGCTGCAGTCAAAAATGACAAATGATCGATTCCGATTAGTCTCGACCATGCATTAAGTTTAGCTGTGTATATAGGTAGTATTTCCTGACCAAGAAAAAGTGGGGAAAATGAAATATATATATATGAGAATGAGTGGAATATCATGCCTGAATAGTCTTTTTAAAATTCCGAGGCTCCTCCGGGTCCTCAAACGGATATGCTCCCACTAACATAACATAAAGAGTGACACCACATGACCAAACATCTGCAATCTGGAAAACAGAAACATAACATAGAGAGTGACTCCACGTGACCAACCATCTGCAATCTGAAAAACAGAAACACAGCTATTTGTCTATAAGAAGCAAAAGGTGGATTTACACTCATAACAAAATTCTGACTATCAGAATCACCCTACTAAGATTTATTATGCCGGCTATAAGCCTTAGGCTGAGCTGTCTAGGCCCTAAAATCCATTTCTTGGCTTCCAGACCAAATTAAACTCTTCAATCTCCAAGGTAAATCCCTTTACAATTTTGTTTCTCAAGATTCCTTTTCATCTAGAAAAGCACTCGGCTTGAATGTTACTGTTCAATTCAGCTTATTTTGCCTAATCAAGACCGCCATGAAATCTGTCTAGGTTTTTCTTTGGATTGTATCATGTATTTTAGGCTGGATAAGTCTTCACAAAATCTCCTTCCATTCAGGTGGTCTTTGAGGCATTGATCCCTTCTTCAAGAAAAATTTGGTGAATCCTCTATATTTCCGCGACATTTTAAATCTTTATTTCTGCCAAAGCAAAAAGATTTTCCCACGCAATAAGAGAACAATTTCCTCCTTTCATTAAGAATAATATCAATTGAAAAAAGGGTAAGCATGACCTTGACCTATATATTCAGAAGCATTGAGTCTTCCAGCAGTCTGAAATCCCTATTATTGTTCTACCAACCAGATCCTTAAAATATCCAGGTAGAAGACCTTAATATATTATTTCATTGTGATTTGCTATGAGAAATGGATGAATATTGAATATGTTATGTTTTACCCAATTAGGTTTTAGGGGCAATGTCTTTAGATTGAAAAGATAGAAATGCGACTCAATGGGCTACAAGATGACAGGAAGAGCATCACGGTTTAAGAGTCTGGAGAACACATACTGCTGGAGCATTATTGGAACTTAGCTGATGCCTTCAAGTGCTGCTCGCTACAGCAACTAAACCACAGTTCCAAAAAAACTAGAGTTAAATAGGTTCAAGATATGGAAAGATTCTCACAACTTCGGAATTTCAAAAAAGGTTTGAAACTATATGACACACTACACTATGCATTATCACAAAAATTAAATTCAAATAATGACATGAAAGAGATCAATGACCAGTGTTGGACGTAATGTAAAATTTGTTCTGTCATACTAGAATACAATATCCAAATAATATCATTAGCTCAAGAGTCAGACATTTAGTTTTTTTAGGGAATCTTACTCTTAAAATGATAGTTAAACATCCTCATAATCAAAACCTCCTACAAGACATAATTCAAGATCAGTAAACAAATAGTGCCAGCATCCTGATCCAATGAATCTGCATCACCACCAAACCATCCGTATTCTAAATATGTAGTTCATCATGAATTTCAAAGCCAACACAACAATAAGCTAAAAATAAAAACATCACGATAAGCTATAAATAAAAGAGGTCATGTATGCAATATGAAAAGCAAAGAATTCGTTAAAAAAATCAAAGCTGATGCTACAGTCAGCTTATTGACTGGCCGTCAAGTTCCAACTAACAGGTTCAGCTCTCTAAAAAATTCAGTAAATATCCTCAAGATTCAGACAAACTTGTAAATATGACCTAAACTATGCAAGAATATGCATACATGTATATTTGAAGAAAAGTTTACCTGCTTCTATCGAACTGAAATCAATGGACAATGCTTGGCAACAACAATTGGATTATAAAAAGATCATCTTCACATGCAAAAACAGAGTAGGGGCACGTAGTACATTCATACCTATAAAGCCAAAATGTCAAAAGATAGACTGCCAGATTTTGAAAAAGCTTGTAGAAATTGCCCAGACAAAAAAAGGGAATCCATCGAAATCAGGTAAAGCCAGTGGTCCTACTAGAGAACCAAGAAAACCAAACACTCCCCAAGATATCGAAAAATACAAGGAATTCTCAAAAACAAAGCTCAGCTATTACAAGCATATCTAAGAGAATCCTGAACAAGCCTTGGAGGACGGAAAAAAAAAAAGAGAGACACGTCCACAGCATGAACAAATTCTAAAAATCAACACATCCCTTTTTAGAAAAGCAAACTCTTGAAAATAAGATACACCAAGGAAAATCAAATATCCAATTCCAACCACCAATCATCAGAAAGAAAGACCCACTAAAGGACGAAATGGAGAAAATTGACAACTGAAAAGTCAAATTGAAACTATATTGATGCCCATGACCAAAGTAGGTCAAGGGGACTTGAGCAAGCAGCAATTTAAAATAGTAAGCACTACAGAAGAGAACCCTATTATCAGGCAAAATTAAAGAACAAGACTTCTCCAATCTTGTACTTTATGAAGATGAGCTTTCTCCACTTTTGGATCACTTTGTTATATGATTCATTTTAATGCAAGTGCCCTTTATGTGCGTCCAAGTGTCAAGCACCTAACTGATATTCAGAAGTCAAAATCAGTTGTTGTCATGGCCTTTACCAACTGTTATTATTGTATACTCACGCTTACAATTTTGACCAAGGAATCCTTTAACCTCTAATACCTATAAAGAAAAATTTCTTATGCGAGAATGCTTCTTTTCCTCTCCAGAGTCTCCTCTTTAGGTTAACTCTCTCTTTGAGACTTCTAAATTGATCTTCTTTCAAAATGACACATTTAACAGAGTGTTGCATTCCTTCTTTTTCCCACTTCAAAAATATGTTATCACCTTTTTTTGGGTTTTGTAGCAATTTTGCTTTGCAAAGACTTTCCTTAACTTTTAATGTCTATAAAGAAAGATTTTTTTATGTAAGATTACTTCTTTTTCTCTCATCTTTCAGTCACTCTACCTTGGAGACATGTAAAATTTGATGTTCTTTCAAGATGAAACATTTAATGGAGTTGTTACTTTCCTCCCATTTTATCCACTTTGAAAATATGGTATCACCCTTTTTTTTATTTTTGTAGCAAATTTGTTTTGCAAAGATTTACAATCAACTTCAACCCACATTCACCTGAATTGATTTATATATTTTTGGCAATTGGCAAGATAAAAGCCCTTTTCTCTAACACATGATTCTGCAAGCAGTGTAAAGTTGAAACAACCCTAACCCAAAAATCTATTATTTATAGAGGATTGCCCAAAAGCATGCAATTCTTCAAAAAGCAGATATGTGGGTTTAGCTTGTAAAAGCAACTAGAGTTTGAAATAAAATGAAATGAAATGAAAATATTAATATCTACAAATGAACAAAACCTTTCGACGAGAGATTTGGGCTTGGGCTCCGAGATGGATCTGCCAATTTGAGACAGATATGCCTGATTCAACAGATCTGACAAATAAATGGAGATCTGATGCATCTGAGAATATGTGGACAAATGGGAACTTATTCAAAATAAAAGTATTTTGAGCCCTTTTCTAAGACGCTCTCCTCTCTCGATCTGTTTCTAGACAATGGTAAGTAGCTTCTCAACTCTGACTAGCTTTCATATTTAGTTCTCTGTGATTCATCTTCAGATGTCCTATCTATTAGAAGTTTTTTTAGAAGTTTTTTGTGCGGTACTATTGCTTGGAAGAAGCTACTATCATTCTTTGATGTTAGATATTACAAGAGAGATTGACTAACACTCAATCACAACATTCTTTCACCCTCTGCTGAGAGCAACAAGTGTACATTTCAGGCTACAGCTTTCCAAAATGAGAATGACAGATCCATCCATCCTTGCTTGAATACAAGAGTAGCTAGTAGGGCTTGGACGCCTTTTATTCTTGCACTTGCTGGATGGGACTGTGGGTTTCCAGCATTGAGTATCCCCCCCAAACTTTCTTGCCCAGGAGGTGCAAAAAGGCAAAGCTTACTGGTTTCTTGCAGTCCTCATTGGTTTTTTTGCCATGCATGTTAGGAGAGTTTTGAGGGATCAGACTCTATGCCCTACCAGGATTATCCAAACATGTCCCCTTAGTCCTAGCCATTCTCCTTGAAGGCTCATTACATCCTATGTTGGCTCTATTGGAACAGTTGATGATGATGACAGTTGTTTCTACATTGGAACTTAGTGAAAATCGGCCAAAAATTGTGATTCGAATCGGAAAATCATGATTCGAATCGGAAAATCGCGATTCCCCGAAGATCCGATCAAAATCGCATCGAAATCGGCAGTTTTGAAAAAATCGGCGATTTTTTTTTGAAATCGGCAAAAAATTGAAATCGCGATTTTCTGGTGAAAAAATCGCCCACGGCCGCATGCGTAGAGGAAACGGGATAAAAGGTGTTTTTTTTTTTTTTTTTTCTCATTTTCTTCCTCCAAGCTTGAGAGAAAGGTCTGCCTACCTCCTACCACACTAAGGAAAACCCTAAAACGCATCAAATATCCGGATTTTTCGAAGTTTGAAGGAATCTGGTAGTCACCAACAACCACCAACAGCGGATTGTTTTGAAGTTTGAAGGATCCCGGCAGCTACCAACAACCACCGAAAGGATTCATTTGAGGTAAGCAAACTGATTTTAGGGTTTAGTTTTTTTTTTTAATTAGGGTTTAGTTGAAAGTTTGAAACAACTTAACAAGTATGCCAGGGTTTAGTAACTTAGTTTTTTTTTTTTTTTAAACTATCGGTGTTTAGTTTGGAAAAGGATTCATTTGAGGAAGCAAACGAATTTAGGGTTTAGTTTTTTTTTTAGGGTTTAGTTGAAAGTTTGAAACAACTTAACAAGTATGCCAGGGTTTAGTAACTTAGTTTTTTTTTTTTTTAATCCGGTTTTTAGTTTGAAGGATGTAGAAGGATTGTTTGTTTTGAAGGATTAAGTTTTGGGAAATGATTTAGGGTTTAGTTGAAAGTTTGAAACAACTTAACAAGTATGCCAGGGTTTAGTAACTTAGTTTTTTTTTTTTAACTAGGGTTTAGTTGAAAGTGAAACAAGTATGGGTTTAGTTTTTTTTTAAACTAGGGTTTAGTTGAAAGTTGAAACAACTAACAAGTATGCCAGTTCAAACTAGGGTTTAGTTTTTTTTAACTACTAGGGTTTAGTTTTTTTTTAAAGTAATTCTAGGGTTTAGTTTTTTATTTATTTAACTAGGGTTTAGTTGAAACTTGAAACAAGTATGTCAGTTCAAACTTCAAACTAGGGTTTAGTTTTTTTTTTTTAATTAATTGTTTGTTTAATATTTGTTGTCTAAAATTTGTATGCAAGTGCATGTTTTCAACTGCCAACGTTTACAGTTTCAAACTAGGGTTTAGGGTTTAGTTTTTTTTTTTATTATTTCTTTGTTTGATATTTGTTGTCTAAAATCTATATGCAAGGCAACAAGTGCATGTTTTCAACTGCCAACGTTTACAATTTCAAACTAGGGTTTAGGGTTTAGTTTTTTTTTTTTTTAAAGTAATTCTATGTAAATGTTTGTTGTTATTTGTTATTATGTGCAGCCACAAGAAAATGTCAGGGTCCGGGAAAAAGGATAAAAAAGATATAGCATGGAAGTATGGAGAAGAACAAGAAGAAAAAGGAAAATTTTTTTGCAAATTTTGTAAAACTGTTATACCTGGAGGAATATACCGCTTCAAATTTCATTTGGCAAGGAAACCGGGTGAGAATGTTAGAGTCTGCCCAAATGTGCCAATTGATGTTGAGAGAGAATGCATGGCAATTGTCACTTCAAAAGAAAAAAAAAAAAGATAAAGAAAAGAACATTTGAAGCCATTTCAACCCCCCTCTTCTCATCCTCATACAACAACTAGTGGGACCAACCCCTTTGGCTTTAGGGGATTTCAGCATGAAGGTTTGAGTCCATCAACTGCACAAACACCGGCACCGGCAAGGAGTGGGATGGATGAGTCCAATTTTGGGGCAGGGACACAAGCCACACTTGATGGTATGGCCTCGTGGAACCAGGACAAGCATAGGGCAGCCAAGAAGGCCATTGGTAATTTTTGGTATTTTTCTGACCTTCCCTTCAATGCGGCAAGGTCTCCATATTGGCGAGGCATGGTGGATGCCATCGCAGCTTGCGGCACAGGATTTAGGCCGCCAACTTATGATGACATTAGGGGCCCTCTCCTTCAAGAATGCACGCTTGACATTAAGGTTATTCTTGAGGAGCAGCGCAAGGTGTGGAGCACTAACGGTTGCACTATCATGTCTGATGGGTGGACCGATGGCAGGGGAAGAACATTAATTAATTTTTTGGTTTCTTCGGCAGGAGGAGTGGTATTCCTCAAGTCAGTGGATGCATCGACGCAAGTTAAGAGTGTCGAAATGCTCGCAGGGTTGTTGGGGGAAGTTGTGATCGAGGTTGGGGTGGAGAATGTTGTCCAAGTCATCACGGACAACGCAGCAGCATATGTAGCAGCTGGCAAGCTGTTGGAGGAGAGATTTCCCACCATTTTTTGGTCCCCATGTGCAGCCCATTGTCTTGATTTGCTCCTTGAAGACATTGGGAAATTACCTTGGGTGTCCGAGGTTGTACAAAAGTCTAGGGCAATTACAAGATTTATCTACAACCATTCTTGGGTCCTCAACCTCATGAGGCAATTTACCGGTGGGAGAGAGATAGTGCGGCCTGGAGTTACACGCTTTGCAACAAACTTCGTGACATTGCAAAGCATGTATAATGCAAGAGGGTCCCTCAAGCAAATGTTTGTGAGCGAGGAGTGGAATTCTGAGCAAGCTGCTAGATACCGATTCTCCAATGAGGGGGACAAGGTATATGAATATGTGTTTGAGGAGCCCTTCTGGCAAACCATGAATGAGGCCATCAAGGTACAAGATTAAGTTTTTAATATATTTTAATTATATTTTTTTAATTTAAATTTTAAAATATTTTCTTTTTGCAAATCTTGTATTTTTAAATATTTTTATAAATTTTATTTAAATATTTTTTTCTTTTTCTCAGGTGACAGAGCCTTTGGTGAAGGTTCTTCGTCTTGTTGATGGAGATGAATCACCAATGGCATATATATATGAGGCTATGGATAGGGCAAAAGAGGCAATTGCCTCATTTTATAGACATGTCCATTCCAAATATGGTCCCATTTGGGATATTATTGATAGGCGATGGACATCTAAGCTCCATAGCCCTCTTCATGCAGCGGGGTACTACCTCAACCCCAAAAATTTTTACTCCAGCACGTTCCATGCTGACTATGAGGTGATGGCGGGCCTTCGATTATGTGTTGACCGCATGTACCCTGATGAAGAAATAAGTGCTAAGATACAGGTTGAGATGCATTCTTATAAGAAATGTGAGGGCATCCTTTTCCCATCGCCAATGTGCATTCGGTCAAGGTCAACTATGAGGCCAGGTAACCCTCACTGAATTACTGTTTATTTTGTCAGATGTCTTTTGAATTTGTTTTAAAAAATAATCTCAATTTAGGATTTTACATGTGAATTATTAAGTTTCCTTCTTCTTGGTTGTTTCCAGATTTATGGTGGGAGGACTTTGGTGCATATACGCCTCATCTACAGCGCTTCGCCGTTAGAGTTTTGTCTCAACCATGTAGCGCTTCAAGTTGTGAGCGCAATTGGAGTATGTTTGAGCACATACACTCCAAGAAGCGCAATAGGCTTACACAAGAAAAATTGAATGATCTTGTGTTTGTTCACTACAACCTTCGCCTCCACCATAGGAAAATTACAGGAACAAGTACCGAGGCCTTTGACCTAGACGAGATTGATCCATCTAATGATTGGATCACACAAGAGGAGGAGCAACAACGAGATGTTCTCTTCAGCATGGATGAAATTAAAAACTTAGAAAACCTAGCAGAGGAGATGGCAACAAAGGCACAAGAAGAGGCACAAGCCTCACAACCAAGGCACCAAAGTCAAAGAGAGACTAGAGCTTATAGTAGGGCAAAGGGAAAAGGGATTCAAAGACATTGATTGACAGTTGACTCATGACACATTTTGACATTTTGTAATTTGTAATTTTGTACTGTTATAAACTTATATATTATAACTTATAAGTATTAAGCAATACAAGATGTGTTTTGTCTCTTTCGTGTGTAGTAGTTTAAAACTTTAATACTTTGGCTTTAAACTTGTAGCACTTGCCATTTTCATGTCTAGTTTGAGCTTGTATCACTTACAGTATTAATATTTGATTTGCATAGTGTTAATTCATTGTGATATGCATGAAAAAAAGAAAATTCAAAAAAAAAATTGCCTTTTCTTCGGTTTTTTTTTTGCCGATTTTTTCCCGATTCCCGATTCGATCCGATTTTTTCCCTAGCCGATTCCGATTTTCTCAACTATGCAGTCCACTACTGATTAAAGCTGGTTCTTGGAGAAACTTGAGCTGTTCTTCCTTAGTTGTTGGTTCTTTCACTTCACTATTTACATTTTACAATATACTTAGGCCTTATCTAATTTTTGTCCACCCCACAATACTGAGATCTAATGCTGTGCAGTGCAGTGGTTCCTCTTCAACGTAGTTTTCTACTTTGCAGTCCACTACTTATTAGAGTTGGTTCTTGGATACACTTGAGCTCTTCTTCAGGGTTGTTGGTTCCTTGCTTCTTAATTAGTTGCAATATATTTAGGGTTTACTTTTTTTGTTAGTCTACCCCAGAATACTGAGATCTAAAGATGTGCAGCGGTTCCACTTCAGTGTAGTTTTCTTCAGTTTATTTACTCTGTGCAGTGGTTCCACTTCAGTGTAGTTTTCTTCAGTTTATTTACTCTGTGCAGTGGTTCCACTTCAATGTAGTTTTCTTCAGTTTATTTACTTTGGTTTGGTTTATTTTATTAGTACTTTTTTAATTGTTAGGTTTATTTTATTAGTATTTTTTTAGTTGTTAAAGTGCCTTGTAACGGATTATTTCTAACGATTCCCACTGACCTACTTTGGTCGTTTGTCGACATTGATAGAGTTGTATCTGCTGAACAGCACATTCCAATATAGGACAGAAAGCCCCTTTTATCTCATGGCACTACAGATGGATCACAATGTTGAGGAGATATTTCTAGAATTTTGTGTCAACAAACAGACTATGCAATTGGAATTTGATGAAATTGGCCCCTGCAGATTAATTGCTGATAGCAGAGGCTGAAAATAATTTAATAAACAAGCAGAGATCAAAGGTTCATCCACTGGAGATCTCACTCTCATTGCTAATAACTCTCTTTTAGGAGTAGAACTCAGAGATGTCACTAAAACAATTTCAAAGCAACTGGTGTACAAGAGCTTTCAGAACATAAACTTGAATGCTTAGAACTTCAACGGTAGTGACAACAAGAATTATCCCAAGAAAAAAAAGCTCTTTTATTTCAGAAAACTATGAATGCAATTTGAATCACTACCCCTCAAGATGAGTCCTAAAAATACATCAGAGTCTCAGAAAGGCATCATCCCCCATAACCAGAAGAGGATTCTCGTAGATGATCAAGCACCTTATGTAGAATCCCCATCTGAATCAGAATTCCTTGTATACCAATACAGATTAACATAAAGCCAGAGAATAAAGACTAGATTTGGTGATTATGCAGGTGAATGCTCCAAAAAGCCATCATGTCAAAGGGAAAACCTTATTAAAAGAAGTTAAACAAGAAAATGCAAGTAAAGAAAATCGAGTAAAATGAGTTTGGAATTAGCTTAAATACCTTTGTAATCATTGTCATAACTAAAGGACATGACAAAACATATATCCTTCTGAACATTGTGTATGGTGCAACATAAAGAACATAGAAACACACATTATCGGAAATAGGTGAAGTAGGTATCATTTTCTAAAAAAGAGTTGGTGAAACTCTTGACATCAAAAATTGAAGAATTCGTTTATGAATGCATGAAGATGCATGAATAATGATGGTTCACGCATAACTTTCAAACTATAGGATGACTTGGCATGACTGAGTTAGCCTGTTCTTCTGTTTTAAGATGATAACAAGAGGATGATGATAGCTTGGAAAAAAGAAAGCCATCAGATGTGCCCATAACTCCTTCCCACAAGGATTTGGATAAAACAATAAACTGTTGTGGATGTGCTTGTGGGTAAGCCAAGAAAACCATTAGTGAGTTGACTCTCAAAGATATGGATAGAGATGGCAAGGGAACTAGATAAATAAACAAGTATAAACAATGGAAAACTCTAAGACAATAAGATAGTGCAAACATTAGGGGTAGATGGCCATTAAAGCCAAGATAGAGATTGCTTTATAGTTCATGAGCAAGACATGCAGTTATTGCAGACATTGCACGAGAATAAAGACCTGTATTTCATTTGAAGACTGCAAGAAACCTGGCAACCTTTAGTCATTATGTGAGTTCTCACTAATAAAAAGTGAGAGAATAGTGCAATCTCTCTCTACCCAATAATAGGGTCATTAACAAGCTTGTGACCCCAAGTTATCAAAGGGAGATTATCGAATATAAATAATGCTTGGTGTCAAGAGAGTTGCCACAAGTCATTCATAAGTTAGCTTTTAAAACACATCAAAATTATGGTCTTCATAACTCATATACAAACTTCTAGTCCTATGGGTTACCAATAAGCTCTCTTGCAGCTTTCAAATATTCATCTTCATACACAGTTGTGTTGAAATGTGTGGTGGTTAAGCTTCTCTTGAGGCCATGGCCGACTTTTTGTTATGTTTGCCCTTTGGACCCATGTAAACCTTGACCTAAAGGAAACATATATTGGTTATAAATACCCCTCCTCACCGATCATTTTATTATCATTTTTGAGAATAATTTTACTCTCTGAGTGAAGGTATATTGGTGTCTATGGACATCCCATCATATATTGTGTTCTTTCATATGCTGTGTATTTATTTTCATAAGCAATAGTGGGTTATGTTTGACTCCATTCGTTCATGGAAACTACTATGAAATCCAACATGGTATCAAAGCGAGTGTGAATATTTATTATTTGTTTGCTTTTGCCGGCTGTTGTTTTCTCTTTGAGCTTCTCTTGAGGACACTTTTCGAACAAGCTTGTGGAGAAGATTTTTTTTTTAAGATGACAGCATAATTTGAAGGGGGGTTTTGACAGAAAACCCCAAGGGACTTTGATTGCTAGGATCTCACTGGAATCAATAGAATTGCTCCAAGCGAAATATTCACCGATAGCTTTAAGTTCTCCTGTCATTGGAACTCAATCTTGCTTTGTTAAATTTTTTGACCAGATGCATGCCCTAGTTTTAAGATTTGAGTTTTCCAAGGTTTTTCGAAAACCTCATGTATTTTTATCGGATTTTTCGAAAAAAATCCGTTTCCTTTTCTTTTCTGGTTTTGATGACCAATAGCAACATTGATGAGAGGAGAGAATGCTTGGCCATCGTGAAAGATGAAAAGAAAAGGCTAATTTTTTTTAGACAGACCCTTGGTGCTAGAGAAGTCATGGGCAAGCTTTCGTGCTTAGCAAAGACCTCCAAGCCATTTGACTAAGTTGCAAAAATGGTCCAACAACGTTTTTGCCGGATAGATGTGAGGACGGCTTGATTGGTTGCGTTTGACAAAATGGTTGTGTAGGGCAAACCGTAATAGATACGGAAAAACCGTCAACTCTTATGGATTCTTTGCAAAATTTCAAGGGGGTCACACACTTTTTGCCCTTCCACCTCCAGCTACTCCGAATTCGCATTTGAAAATTCTACCTTTTTCCCTCCCCTTTTTCAAAATTTTAATTTGAAACAGGGAATATTCTGCAAAATATTCCTTGTTCTTAGCAGGAAAGGGGCATCCTTGGGCGTGCATGTATCATTGTGACCCGTGCTGGCGTCATTGAGGAAGAGGAAAAACTTATGCGGCTTGGTTTAAGCTTTTTATTATCTGGCTTGCCTTATCCCTCCCAAGGCAAGCGCTTGGGAGGTTGCACAAACAAATTTCAACATCTCTTTGAACTTAACAAATAGCTTTCATGGTCAACAACAAACTTGGCAAACACACGAACTTCGAAGAGAATCAAACAGCAACAAGTGTTGCAGTGTGGTTCGTAGAAAATGCAGCAAATTAGATTGTGACAAGTGGCATCACATGATTCACTGATATACTACACAGTCAGCACATAGTATGCACCCTCTCAACCACTCGCGCAATGACATGTGGCAACCTCCCATTTGTTGCAAGTACTCAAAAAAATTCAATCTTTTCAAAGATTTTGGAGGCAATTTTTGTGATATTTTTGTCAAACTTCCAAAAGCCATAAATTTTGCATATGAAAGCGTTTTGAGCCCTTTCCTTTCAAATCGCATATTTTTTTTAGCTCTTTGCATTGGTGTTCTTTTTTGTCACAACTACACACAATTTCTAAAATTTGGCAAATTAGTTAATAGATCATGTGCCCTTGTCAAATAGTCCTACTTATATCACATGGAAGTTCATGAAGCCTACTTGTGAGTTTTGCAAAAAAGAAAGACACAAGGCAAAATTTTGTAGAATTCGGATCAAGAAATTGGAAGAAGCAACAAGAAAGGGGGGTGTTGATGCTGCTCTCTTCTATGCACAAGGTGAGAACAACTTTGATGAAGAAACCTCATAGGCACATGTTGTAGTTCATTCTACATATTGGACATCCACTTCTTCAAATGAGTGGATAGCTGATTCAAGGGCTACTAGGCACATGACAAAGCACAAGCACCTTCTTCAAGGCTATAACAAAACTCATATAGAGGAACATGTTGTGATTGGAGATGAATCTTCATTACAGGTTGTAGAAAGTAGAGACATCACTATTGGATCTTTGTCATTTGATGAGGTTCTTCATGTTCCTAACGTTCGTCTTAATCTTTTGTCTATTTATCGCATTGCTCACACAAACAAAAAGTAGAATTCTGACCTGATAGATGGGTGATAAAGGATATAGACAATGGATTTAGAACTATTGCTTCTCGATATTGTGATGAATCTAATCATATGTATAAGCTGGGTGAAAGACCCACTTCCTCTTCTAGCAAGAACTTTGTTGCAATGATAGCACGTGCTGATGATGAGTGTCAAAAGTGGCATCATAGGCTTGGACATTTCAATTATGGTTCCTTAAGATATATGAGTCAGCATGAGATGACTATTGGACTTCCATGCATATCTCCTCCAAGTGGTGAACAGTTAGACCCCCTCTCCATGCACATCGTCAACATCCACGATGAAGACGACCATGGAGGAGGGGTCTAACTGTTCACCACCCCTCCTCCATGGTCATCTTCAACGTCTTCTTCCACATCTACCAAACTCAAATGCATTCATTTCTCCATTTACCCCTCCCAAATGACCTTCAATGACTTGTGACGGTTTGATCCTCACTTTGGACTACCTGAGTGCCACCCAAGGTCTTCTATTTCTTTGATAGCCAAGGGGTGGTCTTGACAGGCCACCCTGCTAACTGTTTAATATCATATTGCTTTCTGCGTAGCCAAGGGGTGGTCTTGATGGGCCAGCCTGCTGACTACATAGCCTAGAAATAGTCTAAGGAAAACATCTTTCACTCAAACAGCTAGGAAAGAGGCCAACCAACCTCACCCCTTGGCCGAGCAAACTTAGACAGCCCAAGGAATCTGACGGTCCTCCTGGCCTGCCTAAATTGCCTAATTCATCCACACACATTGGGTTGTCCAACAGACCATTTCAACTCCCCAAGGAACCATTCAAATTTGGTGGCAAACTATGACTCCACCTAATCATTTGCCTTACTTCCCCAAAGATATTTTGAAACTGTGTTAAATGTCAGCATTCATCCATCGATCAAGGTACTTGCAATCTCCTTGGTATTTCCCTCCTCCCAAGTTCCAAGCTTGAGCCATCACTGCTCCCATCTTCCTCTTCATTTGCTTGAACTTGTAAAGAATGTACTATTGGATTCTTCTCACAAGTTTCCAACTTCTCCTTCGGTTGATGTTGGTATTTCATATCTGTCTCCATAGTACTTCATTTACTACAAGTCTTCTTGCACGATGTCTTATCAACTCTTCGTTTCTTCTCTGCAATTGCTCACTTTGCTCCTACAGCAACTACATTTCCCAACGTATTCTCAATTGTGCATGTCCAATAGCTGCCAACAAACTCATTCCTTCCCTCCAAATTTCATTCACTAGTGGTTCTTGTCTCTCATCGATTACCACCATTCTTTGTGTATCTTCTTCACTCATGATTTTAGTTTGTCTTATATCGTATCGGGGAATCTCACACGTACCTATATTCTGCTATGCTCTGCAAGGTGAGGTTGTCATTTCTCGAATTCAATTATGGGTTGTGCACTATTTTTTCCTCCAAACAACCATGCCAATTCTAAGTCATTGTTTTCTTCTACACCATCTTCTTTCTTGGTCCGACTTGACTCCCCATCTTCTTGGACCAAGATACCCTCAAAAGGTTTTGAAGGCTGATTTGGTGTTGCAATTAGCCTTCCAATACTTGTTTCCTCTTTTCATCACATACATCATTAGGCGCACTCCACCACAACCTCCCATCCCGCCAACATGAAAAGTGCCAACTTGCAGTTGCTCCAATGTCAAACTCCCATCCCGCTCACCATCAAGCATATCAATCTTCTTCAATCACTCTAGTGCCAAACTCCCATCTCGCAAACTATTAGACACGCCATCTTGCATTTGTTTGGACTTCGGACTCTCGTCCCGCTCATCATCAAACGCATCATCTTGCAATTGCTCCAATGCCATACATTCCTCACCATCGACATGCAACTCACCGCTGCCATCATGCAACTCTTCACGCACAAACCCTTGCATGTCTCCCCTATGCATGTCCGCTTACATGTCTTGTTGTGTGTCCACTTCCTATCTACTTGTGGTTTTCTTTTCATCTTTGGCTGCAGACTTTACATTTTGATTGCACTCACCAACCTTGTACACACTTCTCTACTCGTCATGGTTGGCTTCTTTTGCATGAATATACATGCAGTTTGGCTAGAAGACTTCATAGCCTTCCATCTACCAATGGAGAAGTCCACTATCTGAGTGCTCCTCGTCTTCTATGCACTCCTCCAGCTCTAGCACGCCATCTTCATTTGGCTCTTGTCCGTTATCATTTTTTGATGATGAGCTCCCAGATTCATCGGATGTCTTAAGATATTCGCTAACAGACTAGTTCTTCAAATTTATCATATATTTGTGTTGGCCCTTCTTAAATGTCAGACAATCCTTCTCCTAGTTGTGGTTAACCCTTGTCATGTGCATCCATCCTCGACCCAACACATCATATGTAGGTTTCTGCATGGCAATAACCACAAAATCCATAATGAATTCCTATCAGCACTTTCTCTGCAATTAAATCTCCCTTCATTTCAATACCATATTGGGAAATTACCATATTGGTCTACACTGTATAGTCTGAAATTTAGAGACCACAAAAATGGTGCTCCAAAATCTCTCGCCTTCTTTAGCAACACGTTGACAGTGGATCCTCCATCAACAATGAACTATGACAACTTAAGGTTTAGCAACTCAATATGAATCAATGTCGGCTTCTTTCCAGCATCAATCATCAACACTATTGGATCAATGAATTGATCCCTTCTTATCCTAGTTGCTTCTTGTTGGCATCGCAACTCCACCATTTTCCTTGTCCCGTCATTTCTCCTACCGTCATATAAAGCTCCGAAATTGCACATAGTAGACTGGATACTTTTACTTCCACACTCATATTCAATACTTGTGTTGCCAATTGTTGTGTTGACGTCTTCTCTTCTACTATACTTGTGATGGGTCTTTTCAACTTTTTCTCTTGTAGCAGCTTCTCTTGATTGGTCCTTCGCATTTCTTCCTCTACTTGAACATGTGCCTCCTGCCATCTTTGCTTTTCCATAGTGACACATGTTTTTCTTTGTTTTGTTGGTCTTTCAAAGGCTCTTCTTGTCAATGAAATTGACATTCTACCAGTTACTTGAACCCGCCTTCTTTGGGCAATTGGTCTCCTTATGATTGTTCGGTCCACTCCCTCGACACATCAACCCATTGTTGTTTCCAACGTTACCTTAAACTAGTGCATTCTGACAATTTCTAGCAAAGTGCCCCCACTCTTGGCATCTTCGACATTGTATGATCTCCCCTTGCCCTCCTTGTGGTTGATTCCCTTGTTGTGGTTGATGTCTTCCTTTACGGTTGTTCCTATAACCGTTGCTTGTTGCTCCTTGCCCGCTTTTAGAAGTACTAGGCTTCTCTTCCTTCTCCTCCTTCTACACCGTTAGAGTTTGATGTCTAATGCTTCTAAGGTTAAATGGACAGTATGCAACAGCATGCCCCACAACTTCACAAATATTGTAAAACTCATTCTTTGAACAATTTACATTTGTATGTCCTTCTGACTTGCAATAGGAACACCTAATGTCCTTCTCTTTCTTCTCTTTCTTCCTTTCTCCCTTCACGTCCTTTAATCATTCTTTCCAAGTCCTTTCTCATAGTTTGGATGGCAACATGCAAGTCATCTTGGTCACTATCTAAATCATCATCTCTATAGTGACTTACTCCTGTTGTTGTTTGCTTCATCTCGCTCTCCAAGTTGAGAGCTTTATCAAAGGCTTCCTGATAGGTAGTTGGTGGTACTACCTTCATCTTTTTTTATATCTTGGTAGCAATCCATCTAGGAACCATCACTTTTGCAACCCATCTACTGGTTTTACCTCCATCTTATCGATGAGTTCCTTTAATCATTTGTTGTATGACTTGATATCTTTGTCTCTCTTTTGTTTTGTGGAATATATTTCTCCGATGATCTCAATATCATCACAGAGTATTTTAAATTCCTTGGTGAATTCAGCCTTTAATTCATCCCACGTCATGAAGGGGTTTGCTCTCTTCAAATGCCAGTCCATTGCAATCCCCCACAATGTAGCCAAAAACAATCTCAACCAGGATCCTTCATCATCAACTCCATTAGCTCGCCATATTGTTTCACACGTACCAATATGGCGCTCTAGGTCCTTTCCATCACCCAAAAATTGCGGACATTTTTGTTTGCTCATTGCTGCAGCTATGTTCGCCATGAGGTGGTTGGTCTTCGTCACTTGACGACTCAACACTAGAAAACAATCTTCGACCACTCCCTTGTGCACCTACGCTTCACTTCAATACATGAGCGTGGGTTCTGGCCTCAGCACACTACCACGGTTGCCCTTATGCTTGACTCTCATCCTCTAGGCACTCTCCTTCGCACTTGTTCTACCTCGTCTCCTCATGCACACTCCACGTTGGCACCTTCTTCACTACTTGCACGAACATTTTCCTCGGTCCGATCCTCATTTGCCCAATGCACCTCAACTTGTGCTTCCTCCTTCGTTGTTAGAAACAACATTTGCCACCTTTCTTTCTTCACCCAAACTATCCTCCACTTGAGGACTCCACACACGTTCCACTTCTGGTTCTACAAGTTCTATCAATCTTGTCTATTGTCTTTCATCAACAACATTTTGCGCAACACTCCGACGTTGTTGTGCAATCCTTTGACTCCTTGTTGGCTGATTGTCAATTCTTCTGTGTTTACGTCTCCCACGTCTTGGCGGTAAGTTATTTGTCATTCACCTCTCCAAAGCTCACACGGTGTTGGTTTGTTCTTCAAAACGGCAATGGCGCCAAATGTAGCACAGCGGTTTGTACTCCAACTTTTGGAGGAACAATTTGATATGACAGATTTGGTAATCAGCAATGACTGCAATCAAGTCAATTTCAATACTTCAGTCTGTGAATAGGAAGGTCTATCTTGTTCCAGACTGCTATTCCTCAGTATGCAAACTTATCTCATCAACTAATTACAACTCAATACAACACTTGTCTATATGGCAATAACTTGCACAGCGTGTCACTTGTATGGCAATCACTTGTACGACAATGACTTGTATGGCAACCTTACTTGCACTGCAACCCTCATCAGCAGCATTTGTACGGCAATCCTCTAATGGGACTTCTCAGACTGCGACTTCAATCCTACATACAAAACTTGGAAAGAACAACCTACAAATCTACTTTGCTACAGCAATCCACAATGACAACACACAATGTATACACAATCACAATAGATGAAGGATGAAATGAGTAGATATTGTATTCACTCCTGCCTGTATGGCACTTGCATTACATATCAATCTACGATCCTGTGCAGATATCTCCTGGAACACTGTCTACACAAACGTATCTACTCTCTGTCTATGTCTATACTCTTAGAATAGATTACATGGTACGATACCCCGGTACATGATATCCGCCTGAATGAATGGGGGGTCCTATTTATTCTTGAGGGCTGGTAGTTAACAACAACTACCGCCTAAGACACATCACCTCTAACTGGGTGATAACTACCCTACGTTCGCACATGCTTAATTACATGCATTATGTCATACACATTACAAACTTTGAATTATCAAAAATGTTTACATCATCACTTGTGACGTCAAACAACCATTACAAAATTACATTTCATTTACATTTATGTGCATCGCTCTTATTTAATTTTCTACTCCTTTGATTGAGGCTCGTCCGAACTAGCTCCTACAAGAAAGCTCTACAAGAGGCTTACCAGGGCATTGACCAAGTGAAAGTGGTCAAGTTGCATACCTTGAAGAGGGAGTTTGAGAACTTGAGGATGCAAGAATCTAAAAGTGTAAGTGAATATTGTGTTAGAGTGAAATATGTGGTTAATAAAATGGCCACTCTTGGAGAAACAATGGAGATGGAAGTTGTTGTGAAGGTGTTAAGAACTCTAACACCAAGATGGAACCATGTTGCCATCATCATTGAAGAGAGCAAATATTTGACAACATTGGAGTTTGATCATCTTGTTGGTTCTCTTATGTCACATGAAGAAAGACTAAGATACACCTTTGGTGAAGGTGAAAAGAAGGCTTTTGCCTCAAAGGTAAGAGTCTCAAAGAGTGATGGTGCTAGTACAAGCAACCAAGGACAAGGACAACGCAGAGGGAAAGATCAGAATTTTTCAAGAGGAAGAGGAGGAAGAAGAGGTGGACCTGTTGCTAGAGGAAGAGGAAGAGGAAGACTTGACAAGGGTATGGACATTTTGAAAAAGAATGTAGGGTAAAAGGTGCAAATGAAACAAAAAGAGTAAATTATGCCAATGAGAATGAGGATGCTTCAAGCAACTTTATGCAAATGAGAATGAGGATGCTTCAAGCAATTTTATGCAAAATGAGAATAACAAGGCTGAAAAGACTCTTCAAGAGACTGGGTATCCTGATTCTGGCTATTCCAACAACATGACGGGCAACAAGGAGTTGTTTGCTAGAATGGATGAGAAATTGAAGTCCACGATCAAGCTTGGTGATAACAAGTTCTTGGACATGGCAGTAAAAGGTGTAATGGATGTAAATACTAAGGAAGGTAAAATGCAAAATCATGATATTTATTACACTCCTAATCTTAGGCATGAGGGCTGGGCAGCTTTGTGAAAAATATTACAAAGTTGTTTTTGATGATAAGCAATGTATCATATATGATAAGAACCGGAAGAACAAAGTTGTCAAAGCTGTCACTATTGTTCCCCTGTCAAGCAACCAAATGTTTCTTTTATAAATTTGGAGGTAATCAGAACAGCTTGGCAAATGTTGTTATTGAGTATAAGAGCTGGTTTTTGGTTTGCCCAAAGTCATATGTCATAAAGGAATTTGTGAAGGTTTAGCCAAAGACAAGCATGCTAGAGAAAGATTTCCAGCAGAAAAAGCATGAAGGGCCCAACATCCACTCCAATTAGTTCATTCTGATATTTGTGGCCCAATGCAAACCAAAAGCTTAGGTAAGTCATCTTATTTTATTACTTTTATTGATGATTTCTCAAGGAAGTGTTGGGTATACTTTTTAAAGAGTAAATATGAGGCTTTGGATGTTTTCAAGAGGTTTAAAGCCTTTGTATAAATGAAAGTGGATATAGAATTAAATGTTTAAGGACCAACCACGGTGGTGAGTATTGTTCAAGGCAGTTTACATAGTTTTGTGATAAGAATAGGATCAAGAGGCAGCTTACAAATGCCTACACACCTCAACAATATTGGGTAGCTGAAAGAACCGGACTATGGTTGAGATAGCAAGAAGTATGCTTCAAACCAAAGGGCTAAGCAATTCTTTTTGGGTTGATGCAGTTGCTACAGCAGTATACATTCTTAATAGGAGTTCCACAAGTGCTCTTGACAAGATGACTCCTTATGAAGCATGGTATGAGAAGAAACCCAATGTTAATCATTTTAAAGTTTTTGGTTGTTGATGCAGTAGCTTATCTTTCAGAGGGTGTTTTTTTATAAGTTTTTAAATAATTTTTTATGCATGATTAGGTGTCGAGATTTTCTAGGATGCCTAATATGGGTGTTACAAAGTTGTGTGTTAATTTGCATGTCAATCCGAGTTTTTTTTGCAAATTACTAAAAATGACAATTTTTGATGAGAAGACAATTTGCCGAAAATAGTAATTACTAAAAATGGCAATTTTTGACGAAAAAACAATTTGCCAAAAATGATAATTACTAAAAATGGCAATTTTTGACGAAAAAACAATTTGCCGAAAATGGTAATTACTAAAAATGGCAATTTTTGACGAAAAACCAAATTTGTAAAAAATAATAATTTTTTTTATTTTTAGGGCCTTAAGCTTTAGGGTTTTGTTTTAGGGTTTCTCTTGGGATATCTATATATATTCCCCTTGTATTGCATTATGGAGGTGAATCCAAGAATGAGAAAATAAAGCATTTATCAGTTTATTTCCATTTATTGTAGTTTTTATGAGTTTGGGGGGTTTTTGCGGTTTATTTTCTATTTATCGCAGTTTTTATGTGATGAGAGGCATTTGTTTTAACCTCTTGCAACTGGATTTACATCATTTGGTATCAGAGCAAGTTGGATCTTGCTGGGGAATAGAAGGTAATTTTGTTGATTACAGTTATTTTGCTACTCTTGTTTTCTATTTGTAATGTCCTACCCCTTTCGAAGGCAAATAAATTTGCCACCCAAAGAGCCAGGTTCTGATCTTGGGTTCCAAACTGAAAACTTGAATGTCTTGTTTGTTGATTGCTTTGATATCACATGATTTATGCAAATATGAATTTTTTATTCTTTTTGCAATAATACAAATTCTGGAAATAAAAATAGCAGCAAATTAGAAATGCTTGTATCTTAAAAACTACTCCTCCAATGACTACGAAATTTAAGCACAAACTTCTTCTAATGATATTGAGCAAACCCAATGAAGGAAATTGTACAAGGATAAGTGTACCCGGAGATCTAAAGGCCTGATATAATTCTCATACAACACAATGAATACTCCAAATGGGAGGCGTTTGGCCTCAATAAGTGCATGCCCTTCACTGCAACTGGTACGACCTGTTAAAACCCTTCACAAATGACATAGATCCCTTCCAAACTGCTGAAGTGTACGGCTGATAAGTGGAAACATCTGCAATCTGAAGTAACTCTAAAAATGGCACCAAGTGCACCCCAAAACTCATCAACAAACTGCCACTTTGAAGCTCAAATCATTCCCCGTCACGGAAATGCCACAATCACTCCAAGGATATCTTGCAATCCCAAAAGTGATGTTTCTACTGGAGGGTTTCGTCTCCAAACAAGCCAAATCTGCCCTTGCCTGTGGTTTTTCGTCACAAACAAGCTGGATATCTTCCTGCAAACTCTGCTGCAAGCAAGCTCCTTTCTCCAAACATGAAATGTAATAACCAAAAGATGTCTTCAAATGCTCTCACAACCTCTATTTATTCTTTTCTCGAGTTGGTCGACCCAATGTGGGTAGAATGTGGGATTAAACTTCTTTCTTTTTTACTTGCTTTATGTCAATAATTCATTTACTAATGAACACATATAATGACTTAACTCCACAATATCACTTATTACTTTCCAAGGAGACCATACCACTTTTATGACATTAGAAATATGAAATTTATAAAATCCCCTTTAATTCAAGTGGTTACATGACCCCTTCTAAGATTAAATTAATGCCCAACATTAATATATTTAACTTTTATATTTAAATATAACATTATAAATCTTCGGGCATTAAAATTATTGCTCTCCCAACATCCAACCACCAAACAACTTACGGAAACGGATACCCATTAAGCCGAAGATGACAGTCGTACTTTTCGTTTCCCGAGAATCCAACCCTAACTGACTTACTAAAAATAGTAAGTCTTTGAAAATATTGCCAGAAATGGTCCTGAAAGCTGACAACTGTGAATGCAGATTGTCCAACAATAACTCCATAACACCTAGTGGTTCCTAAACACTCGACATTGCCTACAAAACCTTATGAATAGGCAAGTCCATATTACGCTCTGTTAGCTGACTAGGATGGGGGCATTACACTATTTGAAATAACATAGATCAAATTAGCATGAGAGGAAGAGGAGGTTATGCCCAACTTAACAGGGATGTGCAGGAACTGCAAGCACAAGTCGCTCAGTTGACTAGGATGATGACCTTATGAGGGAAAGACATCCAGCGGATTTTGCAGATCTAGATTCTGATAATGCGACTATGAGAGAATACAACAAATCAGAGGTTTATGTAGATAAAGTACCAGAGGGGAAGCCAAAGGAGCATTGTTACAAGGACAGGCTAATTAGGGCCTTGGAAGGAAATAGAGATAGGATCAAGGTTGATGTCCCTGAGTATGCAGGAGGGTTGAAACCAGAAGAGTTGCTAGATTGGTTGAATAACATGGAGAAGTTCTTTGAGTGGAGAGATCTTCCAGAGGAAAGGAAAGTAAAGCTTGCATGCACGAAGTTGAAAGGGCATGCGATAAAAGGAAAGGAAAAGATAGGTTTAGCAGAAAATGGAAAAAAAAAAAACTGAAGGAGAAATTCTTACCTAAAGATTATGCCCAAACATTATTTGGTAGACTACAGAACCATAGGCAAAAGAATCAAAGCATCGAGGACTACACCAATGAATTTTACAAGTTATCAATTCAAATGGAGCTTTAAGAATCAGAAGAACAAAAGGCTGCAAGGTATGTGAATGGATTAAGTTATGCCATACAAGATGAGTATGCTTTGGATCCATAGTGTAGAAGATGCCTATCAATTTGCATTAAAAGCGGAAGAGAAACATAAGAGGAGTGAGGAACGGACCATCGTCACCTCCAACCAATTGGCGTGGTGGATTTAATCCCTCAAAGGGAGAATCTTCTAATATAAGAAAACAATAAGAGTCTAGGCAAGGTCATAGTAACCATGAGAGAAGTGGAGGATTTAAAAGAGGAAAAGGCTATGGTGGAGGAAGAAATCGGGAAGGCCCACAAAGGCAATATACCTGTTATAGTTGTGGTGAGGAAGGGCACAGATCTTTTGAGTGTCCGCACTATCCCGCACAAGAAAGAAAACAAGGAGAACAAGCTAGAGTCAATTTGGTTGAGGCAAAAGAGCAAACTGAGACAGAAGTTGTTGCATACATGGGGAAAATCTCATGATAAAGAGGACGATGATCGTTTCAAGGAAGGAGAAAGCACAAGACATTGATGGTGGTGATTCCTAGTTGCGTACGAATATCTTTCGAACTAGGTGCACATTTGGAGGAAAGGTATGTAAGATGATTATTGACAGTGGTAGTTGTGAAAATATGGTTTCAAATGAAATGGTTGAGAAACTTAAATTAAAGTGTGAGAAGAACCCGTATCCCTATCGCATATCGTGGTTCAAGAAAAGGAACAAGGAAACTGTAGAAAAGAGGTGTCTGGTTAAGTTTTCAATTGGGAATACCTACAAGGATGAAGTATGGTGTGATGTAATTCCGATGGATGCATGTCACTTATTGTTGGGGAGGCCTTGGCAATATGACAGGAAGGCTGCCCATGATGGGGGAAGGAATACTTACACATTCTGCAAGGATGGAGTAAAAGTGGTCTTGTTACCACATAAGGAAGAAGGACAGAGTAAAAACCTATTGACAACTAAGGAATTTGTCACAGGGATGAATGAAGTTGGTTTTTGTTGTGTTGACAGCACAAAAGGTGGATCCTATGGATGTTGTTATACCACCCACAACAACAAAGTTGCTAAAAGAGTATGTAGATGTCATACCAGAGGAGTTACCAGATGGACTACCCTCAAAAAGGATATTCAACATCATATTGATCTGATCCAGGATTCGAACGGTTGGGAAAAATATTGATAGCAAAAAGTTGCAGGAGTTTGATCAGAGGAACTCGTAAGAGCAGAGTTCTTTTCAACCAGAGGAGAATGATGTAGGAGCCTATCTTTTAGAGGGTGTTTTTTTTAGAAGTTTTTAAATAATTTTTTATGCATGATTAGGTGTCGATATTTTCTAGGATGCCTAATATAGATGTTATGAAGTTGTGTGTTAATTTGCATGTCAATCCGAGTTTTTTTGCAAATTACTAAAAATGGCAATTTTTGACAAGAAGACAATTTGCCTAAAAATGGTAATTTTTGACGAAAAAACAATTTGCCGAAAATGGTAATCACTAAAAATGGCAATTTTTGACGAAAAAATAATTTGCCAAAAATGCTAATTACTAAAAATAGCAATTTTTGACGACAAAACAATTTTGCCGAAAATAGTATTTTTTGTAGTTTTAGGGCTTTAAGCTTTAGGGTTTTGCTTTAGGGTTTTTCTTGGGATATCTATATATATTCCCCTTGTATTGCATTATGGAGGTGTGGTGAAAGGGCTACTCCACCCAACACTCACACAATACTCGAAATCACAGAAAGTTTCAAAAAAAACACATCTGATATTATTTCAATGAAATGGAAATACAGAACCAAAAATTACAATGTTACGACCACAAGGCCGATTTTATTACAAAGCAAATTTTCTAGAAATCTACAAGCTGGAGCCACGATCTGTGATCCCGGACTGCCTTCGGTAAACCTCTGTTCCCCCTTTAATAACTTCCATAAAACATTTTGGAAACGTAACTCCCCTTTTCCTTTGTTCATTTTTGAAATAAATTGGGCATTTTAACAATACCATCATTAATGAATAAATTGGACATTTAAAAATACCATCATAATGAAATAAATTGGGCATTAAAAAATAGCATCATTAATGAATAAATTGAGCATTTTAATAATACCATCATTAATGAATAAATTGGGCATTTAAAAATAATACCATAATGAAATAATAAATTGGGCATTTAAAAATACCATCAGTAATGAATAAATTGGGCATTTAAAAATACCATCATTAATGAATAAATTGGGCATTTAATAAAAAATATCATCATTAATGAATAAATTGGGCATTTAATAAAAAATATCATCATTAATGAATAAATTGGGCATTAAAAAAAATGTTTTTTTTGGGTGATGCAAGATTGTCCTTGCACCACTAGATGCTCCTGCATCAGACACCCAAAGTAAATTGAGAAGTGACCTTCACTTATTTAGTGTTGGAGGAAAACCAAGACGATCAACCTCTGCCTTAGACAACCATGATGAATCTTCAACAGGCCTTCCTTTCCACTTAACCAGATATTTTTCATACTGCATGTTTCTTGTACTTCTACCCATACGCCTATTCAAGATTTCTTATATCTCTTCTTTCTCTGGAGTAGATGCTGGAATATTCCACCGTTCTTCTACTGGTCCATCCTCATTGTCTCCTTCATGATACTCTGTCAAGTCAGAAATGTTGAACACAGGTGATATGTTAATTCCACTTGGTAATTCCACCTCATATGCATTTTCTGAATCATGTTTCTTTATGATCCTACATGGTCCAAACCTCTTCATTTTCAACTTGTTATATGTTTTAACACGAAATTTTTCTTTTCTCAGATGAACCATAGCTTCATCTCCAACCTGGAATTCCTTAAACCTCCGCTTCTTGTCTGCCTTTGCCTTGTACTAAGTATTCATCTTATTAATATGCTTCATTACCTCTTCAGGCAATTTCTTCAGGTGCTCTGCAAAGTCCTCGACATCAGCACTACTCTTTTCTCCTTTGTCCATCTTCCTCAACTCGGAAGCATTCCTTGGGTTGCTCCCATATACAATCTGAAATGGGGATTTACCAGTACTCCTGTTGACAGAATTGTTGTAAGCATATTCCGCCTGTGGTAAAATCAAATCCCATCCCTTGGGCTTATCTCCTACTAAGCATCTCAACAGGTTGCCCAAACTCCTATTCAACAGGTTGCCCAAACTCCTATTCACCACCTCTGTTTGTCCATCAGTCTGCGGATGGTGTGCAGAACTGAACTTCAAATATGTCTTCAGTTTCTTCCATAAGGTCCTCCAGAAATAACCAACAAATTTGGTATCTCTGTTTGAAACTATACTCTTTGGTAGGGCATGTAGTCGTACCACCTCTTTGAAAAACAACCCTGCAATATGAACTACATTATTAGTTTTATGACAAGAAATGAAATGTGCCATAGAAAACCTGTCAACCACCACAAATATTGAGTCATATCCTCTCTGTGTCCTTGGTAAACCAAGAACAAAATCCATGCTAATATTTTCCCATGGTTTCTCTGGTACAGGTAATGGCTAATATAGCCCGGTGTTCTGTCTTTACACCTTTGGCCATCTAACATACTCTACAAATTTGTACAAACTTCTTCACATCTTGTTGTAACTGTGGCCAATAATAGTTCTCACTAACAAGGGCAATGCTCTTATCTCGACCAAAGTGTCCAACCAACCCTCCACTATGCTTCTCCTTGATCGGGTTCTCTCTCATAGAACTCCTTGGAATGCACAACTAGTTTCCTCTAAACAACATTCCATCTTGGATTAAGAACCATTTCGTTCTGTCCAAAGTAACATTCCATCTCGGATAAGAAATCCAACCATTTCGTTCTGCAAAATCTGGATCTTCAGGGTACAAACTCTTGAGTTCGTCAAACCCAACAACCTCCACCTTCATCTCTATCAACAAATTTTGCCTTCTACTTAAGGCATCTGCAACTCTGTTTGACCTTCCACTCCTATGCTTCAAGAATAACTCTGCAAAAACTCAACCCATTTTAAGTGCCTTTGATTTAACTTTGGTGCTAGTACTGCAGGTACTACACATGGACTCAAACTCTCCCAAATCAATCCTTTCTTCAATAGCTCTTGAACTTGTCTGTTCAGCTCCTCATTCTCTACAGGAGTCATTCTATGGGCTGCCTTATTTGGTAAACTGGCTCCTGGTATCAAATACATCTGGTGACTAATCTTCCTCACTGGTGGCAAACCTTCAGGTATATTATCTGATACAATATATTGGAATTCTCCCAGCAGATCTGAGACTTCTATTGGTATATCTTCACATTTTTCCTCATTAACTCTAGGAATCAATGCATAGCACATATGTTAGTGCTTCATACCATCCAAAAACTTTCTACCATCAACTAAACAAATTCTTGCACTACTACATACCTTTTCTTCCACCTCCTTCAAGGGCTTCAACTTGTGGCGAACTCCATCCTTTGTCAGGGAATAAGTGTTGGCATGTCCATCATGTACTACACGTCGATCAAATTGCCACGACCTCCCCAATAGCATATGGCAAGCATCCATAGACATGATGTCACACAGTACCTCATCATGGTAATTCCCAATTTTGAACTTCACTAAACATTGCTCATTGACCAAAGCTCTATGGTCCTTCTGCAACCATGCAATCTAATATGGATGTGGATGTCTCCTTCTCTCCAACTGTAATTTGTTAACCATCCCCTCTGAAACTAGATTATCAGTGCTACCATTATCAATGATAACATTACAAACTTTACCTTCACATTTGCACCTTGTGCGAAATAAACTCTTCCTCTGAACTGGATCTTTCTCCTCATTTAGCAAGGCTCTCCTTGTGACAAGAACTTCTCCTCTTTCTGCCTCTTCAGAATGCTCAGATTTATCACCTTCATCTACATAAGCAACTCGTGCATTACCTTCACAGGTCTCTTATTTGTCCTTCCTTGATGTTGTGGACACTCGTATGCTCGATGTCCTTCTCCACATTGGAAACAGGTTCCACGAAATTCCTCCTCTTTCAGGTCCTCGTCCAAACCTTCCTCTTCCTCTTTGGTTACCATTATTTTGCTCACGAGGGCGGTAGGCATTATCCCCTTTCTGGTTCTGATTGTTGCTAACTTCTCCATTCTTCTTTTGGTCTTCATTTTGTCCTCCATATGGTCTTCCGCCAGTCCTTCCACCATGACCTCTTTCTCTCTACTTGCTTTCAAATCTTCTATTCAGCTTCTCTTCTACCTTCAAGGCAAATTGATAAGCATCTTCTATGGTAGTCATTTTGACCAAACTTAGCTCCTCTTGAATACTTGGCTTCAATCCATTTATATAACGGGCTACCTTCTCCTTGTTGGCCTTAGAATGGCCTGTTCTGATCATGACCTTATAGAACTATTATGTATAATCTTTGACAAACTTACCTGCCTGCCTTAAACCTTGCATTTTCTTCAGCAAATCTAACTCGTAATCAACTGGAATGAACTGTCTCTTTAACTTTTCCACCATCCGATTCCATCTTGTTATTCTTTCTTTTTCTCTTCTATTTCTATCTAGTTGTACTTCCTTCCACCAGATATTAGCGTGACCCTTCATCTTGGTCTTTGCAAATTTGACCCTCTCAGGATCTTTCACCTCCTCACACTCAAAGTACTCCTCCATATCATTGATCCAATCGATCAACTCTTCTGGGTTACGATTCCCAGAAATGTAGAAACATCAATCTTCGGCCTTTTTCCAATCTTGGATACGGCCTTAAATAATCTGATTTGCTCAGGATCTACTGCATCCTGTTCTTCTTCAAACTGGGCTTCTTCTTCAACTTCGTCTTCACTTTCATCTTCTCTTCTTGGTTCAAACCCTCTACGCAGCTCCTCTTGCAGTGCTTGAACTTGTCTTTGTAGGGCTCTAAAACCCTCTTCTCGTACCGCAATATTTCTCCCACCACCACAATTTCTTCATGGAGGCATTCTAATCACTTTTCTCACAACCCACAACCACACGTCCTGGTGCAAACTGCCTCACGTTCGGCGATCTGTTTAAACACTCGAAAACTACCGCTCTGATACCACTTGGTGAAGGGCTACTCCACCCAACACTCACACAATCCTCAACTCACAACAAATTTCAAAAGAAACACATCTGATATTATTTCAATGAAATGGAAATACAAAACCAGAAATTACAATAAGGCCGATTTTATTACAAAGCAAATCTGCTGAAAATCTGCAAGCTGGAGCTATGATTTGTGATCTCAAACTGCCTTCGGTAAATCTCTATTCCCTCTTTAATAACTTCCATAGAATATTTTGGAAAACATAACTCCCCTTTTCCCGTCGTTCATTTTCGAAATAAATTGGGCATTTAAATATGAAGAGAAGAACTCAAAGACAAACCAACAAATCAAAGGTTTTCAACAGAAAAAAAAAAGGAGAAAATTTACACAAGAAAAACAATATTTCAAATGTCAAAACTTCAAATAATGCAGGTCCCAATATAGACTCTCTTGAACCATCTAGTAAAATTTTGGCTGTGTACGAGCATTCTTCAAGGTTAGAAGCCATCTCAGATTCAATTGGAATAAGTCAAGAAACAGGGAAAAAAAAATTGAAGATGGATTCTAATCAAAAAGTAGGTCGCAAGACCAATCAATATCATATGGTAAAAGAAGGTGAAAAGCTTGTAGAGGAAAGTAAGATTAATGCCCTTCCCAACTTTTTTAGCCCTGGTATTAATGAAGATCATCACTTGGAATATTAGAGGACTAAAAGGGAGTCTTTCAAAACAAAATGAAATTAGAAGAATGATTCAAGTAAATCATCCACATCTTGTTTTCCTTCAAGAAACTAAGATGTCTATGGAGGATATGGACTTAATTGCTAGTAAAATTTGGCCAGCTGGAAAAGTGGTTTCCCTTAGTTCCCAAGGGACTTCGGATGGCATTGCTTGTCTTTGGGATCCAAAAGAAGTAGTTATTCACCATATGGTTGGCAGTTGGGGTTTGTTGGCTATATCTATTAAAAGTAGACATTCCAACCAGATTATGCTATGCATTACTGTTTATGCTCCGACTTCTTTGGAGGAAAAAAGAAGACAGTGGAAGGATATTACTCATATTATCTCTCATTTTCCTAAAGCTTGGATCTTGATCGGAGGAGATTTCAATACCATCCTCTCTCTGGATGAGAAAAGGGGGGAAATAGAAATTTGGACAAAAGCACTCACCTCATGAGTGAATATATTGCAAACCTCCATCTTGTGGATATCCAACCAGATAATGGCATTATTACTTGGTCTAACGGAAGGCAAGGCTTAGCTTGTATAATGGAGAGATCGGATAGGTTTTTGCTCTCTTGAAAATTTCTTAATCCATGGTCACATTCCTAAAGTGAAGACTCTTAATAATGTTGGTTCGGATCATTGGCCAGTCATGGTGGAAATGTGGAAAACCAATGTGAGTTTCTCTCCTTTTCGTTTTCAATTAATGTGGCTTAGAGACATTTCCTTTAGACCTCATGTGCAACAATGGTGGAAGGAAGGTAAACCTAGGCATGGGACTAAGATGTTCTGTTTTGTCAAAAAACTGCAATACATTAAATCCAAAATCAAGACTTGGAACTGGAAAGAGTTTGGGGATGTTCATAAAAAAAAACATGAAGTTATTGCTCATCTTGAAAATTTGAATAAGAAAATCCGTTTAGATGGCCTCACAGAGAAGAGAAGTGCAGATGAAATTAAACTCACAACTCGATTAGAGGAATGGGAAAAAAGAGAAGAAATATTATGGAAGCAAAAATCTAGAATTCAATGGCTCAAAGAAGGAGATCGAAACACAAATTTTTTCCACAAATCTCTTCTAGCTCGAAGATCTCACAACTTTATAGCTTCCTTAAAATCAGATTTTGGAAATGTTGTTTATACTTGGGATGGCATGAACTCTATTGTTGTTGATTACTTTTCCAATCTTTTTGCTGCTACTCCCCTTGACTCAGCTTCACAATATAATGTTCTTCAAGCAATCCCTTCTCTTATCACTTCGAGGAGAACTCTATTTTGACTGCTCATGTTACTATCAATGAGCTTCAACAAGTAGTTTTTAAAATGCAAAAAGGGAAAACCCCGAGTCTCGATGGTTTTCCTATTGAGTTCTACCAAGAGTTCGGGGATATCCTTCATGTTGATTTATTAGAGGTGGTGGAAGAAGCCAAGAAATCCAAAGAAATTTTGAAGGTTATCAATAAAACTTATATTACTCTTGTTCCAAAAGCTCAAGAGGTTGATCATATCTCAGCTTTTAGACCTATTGCTTTATGTAATGTTCTTCTCAAAATCATTACTAAAATCATGGCAAGAAAGGTTGAAGCCTCTTTTGCATAAGATTATTTCCCCAGAGCAAGGGGGTTATGTGGAAGGACGTCAAATAGTAGATGAGGTAGTTCTTGCTCAGGAAGCCATCCATTCCATGGATATGCAAAATTCTCCTTCCATGTTCATTCGGTTAGACTTATCCAAAGCTTATGACAGAGTGGATTGGCACTTCCTTATCAAAGTTTTGAGGCAATTTGGTTTCTCTAAGGATTGGATGGATTGGATTATGGGATGTATCTCTTCAGTTTCCTACTTAGTTCTTATCAATGGCAGGCCTTCTCAGTCTTTCCCAGCTTCCAGAGGTATTAGGCAAGGTGACCCGCTATCCCCTTATTTATTCATCATTCTTGCTGAATGCTTGGGTAGGACTATTACCAAAAAGAGGGAAAACAAAACCCTTGAGGGAGTTACCATTGCTCATGGAGCTAGACCTATCTCTCATCTTCAATTTGTGGATGACTCTACATAGGTAAAGCTCAGTTAAGGAAGCTTCTAATATTAAGCAAATCATTAGCTGTTTTTCTAAGGCTATCTGGGCGAGTTGATCAATGAAGACAAATCTAAAGTTATTTTCTTTCACTGCTCTGCTAGACGAGGAATCCATGGTCTTGGATAAGCTAAGATATAAGAAGACCTCTCTTCCAATCACTTATTTAGGTATTCCCATAAATATTCAAAGGCAGAAAAATAAATATTGGAATTGGTTGTTGGACAAAGTCAAGAAGAAAATTGGAAAGTGGACCAACAAGTGGCTTTCTTATGGGGGTAGAATCACCTTGGTACAATCAGTCCTTCAAGCTATTCCTATTTATGTTTCTTCCGTTTTGAATATTCCAAAGGCTGTTCTTCGAGAATTGGATCAAATCAGTCATCGTTTCCTTTGGAGTGGTACTAAGGAGAAAAGAAAATGGGCCTTGGTGAAATGGGATACTTTGTCTTCCTAAGAGTGAAGGGGGGTTAGGTTTACGGTCTTCAATTAATAACAACAAAGCTTTAGCTGCTAAATTATATTGGAGGATGTTGCATAACCCCAATGCTCTTTGGGCAAATAATCTCCGTGCTAAATATGATGAGAACAAAAGTCCTGAAGACCTTGTTCGCTATCAACTTCCTACCAAAGGTTCTCCCATTTTAGCAGTTCTTAAGACTGGTGAGGATTTGATAAAGAAAAAATTATTTTGGATCATTCATAATGGTCAACATGCAAATTTTTGGACAGATTCTTGGGATGGTCACAAGCCTTTGATAACTCAGTTTCCCGATTGGAGGCCTTGGATGGAGGAGCTTCACCGAGCTAATTGGATAAAGGTGGCTAATTACTGTCGATACCATACTGGTAATTCAAAGGTTGGTAGATATTGGATCCCTATTGAGGACTGGCCTATTCAAATCCTAGAAAGGCAAAGACAAGATATCCAAGGCATCCTTCATATGAGATCCCTCTCTTGGTCCCATGAAAAAGATTGTTTTGGATGGAACAACACTACTAAGGGTGAGTATTCAATTGCTCGAGGTTATTTGACCTTATGCCATAATAATCCCAACCATTCTTCTGACATCTTTTCTCAATTGTGGGCTCAAAAGCTCTGGCCTAAGGTGAGGTTCTTTAATTGGCTTTTATTGCATCGTAGGGTGCTTACTGGTGAGCAACTTATGAAGCGTGGTTTTCATGGCCCTTTTAGATGTGAAATGTGTGAAGAGAATGTAGAAAATATCAACCATCTTTTTATTGAATGTACTTTAGCCTCCGAGCTGTGGAGGAGAATGGCCACTTTACTTGGCTTACAGTGGTCCAATTTTTTTACTTTTGAACAGCTTTGGAGGGATTGGCCTAATCAAGAGGGTGTTGATCATTTTATTAGGCAATTAGTTTGGATGGGTTCTACCATTCTTCTTTGGAATATTTGGAATGAAAGGAACAACCGAATTTTTAATCAAGATAGGAAGGATATTCACTATATTTGGCAAAAGACCATAGCCAACTTAGTTGAATCAGTCCATCATCTCCTTAATCACCCCCAAAACTCCCACCAAATATGGGATCAAGTGATGCAAAGATTGAAGATTAAACCTTCTAAGGGAAACCATCTTAAAGGGAATGTGAGTATTAGTAAATTGGATAAGAATAGAAATTGGCAACCTCCTCCTAAGGATTTTGGAAAAGTCAATACTGATGGAGCCTCTAGAGGGAACCCTGGAAAAGCCAATGTGGGAGGAATTGGTAGACTTTCAGATGGCTCCCTGGTTTTTACTTTTGCTGAGAATTTGGGTATTCTTTCCAATAACCTTGTTGAGGGGTATGGTATCCTCGAAGGTCTTCAGGAGGCTACTAAGGTTGGATGGGAAAAGGTGTTAGTTGAGTCTGACTCTCAACTTATGATTTATCTCTTGAAGAATCCTTCTAAGAATCATAAGGTGGATTGGAGAATAAAAAGAATTATTGAGAAGATTCAGTTAATCCAGATGGGATTTTTGAAAGTTGATTACAATCATGTGGTCAAAGATCAAAACAAGAGTGTTGATGCTTTAGCTAATTGGGCTTTGGACAAAGGTGATCTTACTTGTTATGGCCACCCTCCTATTTGGTGGGCTTCTCAAATTAGGGAAGCTCTTCTTTCTATCATTTCTTTGGATGGCTCCAGTTCTGAAGGTACCTAGTTTCTTCTTGTTTTTTTTTTTTTTTTTGGCTTCTCTTTGGTTCATTCAATTTTTTTTAGTTCCCTAGCTCATTCTATTCTTTATTTTGTTTCCTCTGTTGATTCTTGCCTTAATAGTCTTCTGGTCTAGATAGGTCTTTGTTTTGTTCATTTTTTATTTCTTTTTTCTTTTTTGTTTTTTTTGTTTAGTTTTTTAAGGTGGGTGGGTTTTTTTATTTTGTTTTGTTTTTGTGTTCTTTGTGTTGTTTTTTGTTGTTCTTGTGTTTTTGTTGTTTTGTTTTTTTTTATGTTTTTTGTTATTGTTCTTGTGTTTTTCTTCGTTCTTGTTCTTGGGTTTCTCTTTGTTTGTGTTATTTCGTGTTTTTATGGGTGAGTGTTTTCTATATTTTTTGTTTTTTTTATTGTTTGTTGGTTGTTTTTTTTTTTATTTTTGTTTTATTTTTTAATTTTTTAGGTTTTGGTTGTGTTTATTTTTCTTGTTTTTTTTTGGGTTATGTCTTTGTAGTGTTTGTCTTGTTTGTGTTTTGTTATGTGTTTCTTGTGTTTTTCTATGTGGTTTGTGTTGTGGTTTCTTTTATCTTATTGTGCGTGTTTGGTTGTGCTTTTGTTTTTGACACACTCAAGGAGCATGTTTTTTATTTTATTTTATTATTTTTGTTGTTATTTGCTTATTTTTAATTGGGTTTGTGTGTTTGTTTGCTCCTTGAGTGTGTCAAAGGTGGTAGGCCAGGTCCGAGTCCTGGGCGTTTTTGGCGGAATGGATACCCCTGCCTCCTTGGGTCTTACCCAAAAGTGGCATCCCTTTTGGGATGTTTTCCACAAATTAAAAAAAAAAAAAATACCATCATTAATGAATAAGTTGGGCATTTGAAAATACCATCATTAATGAAATAAATTGGGCATTAAAAAATACCATCATTAATGAAATAAATAGGCATTTAAAAAATATACCATCGTGAATGAATAAATTGGGCATTTAAAAATAATACCATCGTGAATGAATAAATTGGGCATTTAAAAATACCATCATTAATTAATAAATTGGGCATTTAAAAAAAAATACCATCATTAATGAATAAATTGGGCATTAAAAATAAAAGTTTTTTTTGGTGATGCAAGATTGTCCTTACACCACTGGATGCTCCTGTATCAAGGTGAATCCAAGAATGAGAAAATAAAACATTTATCAGTTTATTTCCATGTATTGTAGTTTTTATGAGAATGGGGGTTTTACAGGTTTATTCTCTATTTATCGCAGTTTTTAAATGATGAGAGGCATTTGTTTTGACCTCTTGCAGCTGGATTTACATTAGTTGTCTAACCTATGTTCATGTTGCTGATGAGAAAAAGCAGCAGCTTGAGAGCCTTGCATTTTTGTTGGATATTGTGAAAATAACCAAGTTTATAGGATTTACAATCCAAAGAATAATTAAGTGGTGGTTTCTATAGATGTGAATTTTGAAGAAGAGGGAGTATATGGTCATCGAAGAGGCCAAGTTGGTAAGACCATCAATGTTGGTAATGGTAGTGTTGGTGGTGAACAACCCAGTAGTGTGCCTACTCCATAAGTCCTCCAAGGAGTCCTTCAAGTAGTTCTTCAAATAGTCCCAAGGAAAGTTCACCAAGTTCTTCAAGTAATTCATCACCCATTATTGATATTTATGAAGACTAATAAGGGGAAGAGAACTCTTCAAGCTCACCCATCAAGTCAAACGCTTGATAGCAATTTTGAAAGGAGGCTTACAAGAGGCAAAGCTCAAGACGTTAATCAAGTTGTTTCAAGATTGGAAAGGCTGCACATATATGGAGATGATGAAGAAGATCCTAAAAGTGATTTGGTTAATTATGCTTTGGTGTCTGAAGCTGAGTTTGAAACTTCTTGTTTTGAAGATGCTTATACTAATGATGTGTGGGTGCAAGCAATGCAAGAAGAGATCAATTCCATTCAAAAGAATGATACTTGGGAGCTTATGAAACTTCCCAATGGGAAGAAATGTGTGGGTTCCAAGTGGGTCTACAAGACCAAGTATAAAAGTGATCGCAGTATTGAAAGACATAAGGCTAGACTTAATGCTAAAGGATTCACACAAAGGTAAGGAATTGATTATGAAGAAACGTCTGCATCTGTAGCAAGGCAAGAAACAATCAGAATGGTTGTTTCTTTGGCAGCCCAAAGGAGATGGAGTGTGCATCACTTAGATGTGAAAAGTGCCTTCTTGAATGGGTACTTAGAATAAGTGTATGTACAACAACCGCAAGGTTTTGAGGTTAAAGGAAAAGAAGACTATGTATACAAGTTGAAGAAGTCCTCGTATGGCCTCAAGCAAGCACCAAGTTTTTAGTATGTCCAAATAGATGGATACTCACATCAAAGTAGCTTTAAAAGAAGCAAGAGTGAGCCTACCCTCCACTCCAAGAAAGAAGGTAATGATATTCTTCTTGCATGTTTGTATGTAGATGATATGATTATATAGGCAGCAGCTCAAAAATGAAATATGAATTCAAAAATACTATGACGAATGAGTTTGAAATGAAAGATTTGGGGTTAATGCATTACTTCCTTGGCATGGAGGTTCATCAACGTGAAGATGAAATTTTTAATTGCCAAACAAAGTATGCTAAAATATGTTGAAGAAGTTTTGTATGGACAAATGTAAACCAGTTCCCACTCCGATTGCTCATGGAGTAGTGTTGTGCAAGAACGATGGAGCTGAAAAGGTAAATATGACAGGTTATAGGAACATTGTGGGAACTTTGATGTTTCTCACTAACACTACCAGATAATTGCTTATGTTGTTTCTCTTGTTTCAAGGAATGAACCATCTCAAATTCATTTGAAGGCTGCCTAGAGAATCTTGAGGTATGTGAAATGTACTCTTGATTTTGGCATTCATTATTATGCAACTAAGAAGATGGAGCTTGTTGGTTTTAGTGATTCTGATTGGGGCAGCAGCTTGGATGATTGAAGTCTACTTCTGGCAATTGTTTTTTTCTTGGTTTTGGACTGATCACATGGAGCTCAAAGAAGCAAGGATCAATCGATCTTTCCTCCACAAAAGCTGAGTATATTGCAGTCACTTTAGCTAGTGCACAAGCCTTGTGGCTTAGGAAGGTATTGGAGGAGATTTGTGAGAAGCAATGTCATCCTACAGCCATTTTTTGTGATAATATGGGTACAATTCAATTGGCAAAGAATCTCATCCATCAAAAATTTTTGTGATAATATGGGTAGAATTCAATTTGCAAAGAATCTCATCCATCAAAATTTTTTGTGATGATGTGGGTAGAATTCAATTGGCAAAGAATCTCATCCATCTCAAATTTGAAGGCTGCCTAGAGAATCTTGAGATATGTGAAATGTACTCTTGATTTTGGCATTCATTATTATGCAGCCAACTAAGAAGATGGAGCTTGTTGGTTTTAGTGATTCTGATAGGGATGGCAGCTTGGATGATTGGAAGTCTACTTCTGGCAATTGTTTTTCTCTTGGTTTTGGACTGATCACATGGAGCTCAAAGAAGCAAGGATCAATTAATCTTTCCTCCATAGAAGCTGAGTATATTGTAATCACTTTAGCTAATGCACAAGCCTTGTGGCTTAGGAAGGTATTGGAGAAGATTTGTGAGAAACAATAGCATCCTACGGTCATTTTTCGTGGTAATATGGGTAGAATTCAATTGGCAAAGAATATCATCCATCATAGCAAGTCTAAACACTTTGATTTGAAGTATCATTCTATTAGGGATAGAGTACAACAGAAAAAAAATAGAGTTGAAGTACTGTAGCACTCAAGAGCAGCTTGCTGATGTATTTTCAAAAGGAGTTGTCAAAGATCAGTTCTTAAAACTTAGAGACACTCTTGTAAGACCTCTCAGCATCAAGGGGGAGATTGTTGAGAATATGATATAGCTGTGGAAAAGTTGTGCAGATTCCCAACCCAGCTTCTCATTGCAACTATGCAAAATCCCAGCTGAGCTTGTAACTGCAGCTAGGCATTTTCGAAGCAGAATCAGTTTGTTGGTGTTTGTGTTGTGTATAAAAAAAAAAAGCAGAATGCTCTTGCTGTATAATTTTATTTTTCTGAAATGTGAAAAAATTGTGCAAATTCTACTTTAAAATTTTCTGACTGTTGCTAAGTAAACAGGCTGCAGTTTTCACAATATTGTTATTTAAGAGATATTCTAAAGCATTGTTATTTAAGAGATATTCTATTGCAAAGTTCATTAGTTTGATACTAGTTCTAAGACTTATAAGATGTAATAAGGCTCCTCTTGTACCAACTGGCTTAGTTATTATTAGTTGAGTAATTAGTATTAGCATAGTAACGAAGTCAAATTGTAGGACTAAGGTCCTGTTCTCTCCCTCACTATGCTACCAACAGGAGGAAACTCTATCTTCTGTGCTAATTCTATATTTTTGTCATTCAGATAATCAAAAGTTACCCTCTTTGATCCCATTCTGTGAATGTAGTGAATATTGGATTCGCAGGTAAAATCCGTTCAGCCATGCAAGTGCCTTTGTCATTCTCTATTCAGTCTTTATATCAAAGGCTTCTAGATTAAGGTGTTCTTTTTTCTTTTGTTATTTTTTCTTTTCTTTTCTTTTCTTTTCTCTCTCTAGATTTGAATGAATTTGCAGTAACCACCTAAATCTCTTGCTATGAGACCAGATATAAATCTATAGATTTGCCAGATCTAGAGATTTGCCAGAAAATGTCTTTCAATCTAGAACTGCATGAAAAGGAAAGAAATAGAAATTTTAAAGGGAAAATAGGGGCAAACACCCATCCAAAGGGACTGTGCCTGCAAATATAATATTCACCACATGCACAAGTGGGCTCAAGAAGAATAAGTTTATGCATCTGAATAGCTTAAGTATATAATGAACATAGAAACTACAATTTCATCCAATATATACTGGAGGAGTGAGTTAAACCTAACTACACAACATAAGCGGATAAATAATGCCAATTCTAATTACTTAATGTCATTCAGTACAAAAGTGGAATGTTCTGTACACAACATTCTTCTTAACAAATAACGCATAAAGATTCACCATTACCCAAGAAGCAACAGCTAAGCTTGTGGAACCAACACTAATGATGTGTTGTGTCTACGTGTACAAAATTGTTCTTGTAGAATAATGAATAGAAATTCAATGTTTCCCTAGAAGCAACGATGAACAGTTAACTGTTAGAAATTACAATCAAGCACAGAAGCAGCACAAAGAACAACCTAGAAAAAATGATGCCAATCTTAAAGAGAACAAAAATTGTCTGAACATCTAGTTAAGGAGAATCATAAGCGAGGTGAAACAGGTTTGTAGAAGGGATAAGTTGTCTTCCTTTCCTTTCCAGGGAGAGGATACATACCAAGGATAGGATAGAAGAGTGTCGGGACAAGAACAGTTGAGAAAAAAATGTTACCCCAAGCAGTAGCAGTAACACTAATAGAAGTTAAATTTAAAGAACCTTGCTGCGTGGCAATCCAAAGCAAAGGCTATTTTGACATATAAGAATTGTGGGGTGCCATACATGGGTCAAGAAAAAAAACCATGATGTCAAACATTCAAAGATAAAGATTTGTCCTGCCCGGATTCGTGGTGGCTAACGATTCCACCATGTCAAAAAAAAAAAAAGATAAAGATTTGTGAAACTCTCATGATGATTATTATGTCAATGAAAGATGGTCCACTCTCCCATATGCAAATATGGGAAGACAACAAATGAAATCTGAAACAGATTGAAATTATTCTATGAGAACACTCGTCACTTGAACACTTTGTTTGAAAAGCATGTTGCATAATTTGTAACTTAATAAAACAGTATTTGTGAGTAAAAGCATATATCAAAGTTGAACAAATCAAAGGATTAACATCCAGTAGCTGATAACAAAATGAATGCCAAAGACTTGATTTTGTTAATATTAAGCAATTACCAATTTGCAAAGTCCTACAAAGATTTATAACAAATTTGATCACTGTTTCGAAAAAAAGAGCAACAATTGAAAATTGGGTCAACATTCCTTTGCAAGGAGCAAAGGAATGAACCAAAAACAAATTGAAATAAAAAGAAGCATAGACAATGAAATCATTTTATAAGATCAATCGTGCCGCCAATACACTATATAATTTGAAGCTTGCCAAAGGAGGATATACGAGGCAGTACTTAACCAGACTGAAGGAAAACAAGGATCTGCAAGAATAGGTGGCAAAATGCATAACAACAAGCTGTCAATAACAAGATGTTTTTAAAAGACGTAGTAGTATAGTACTATAGAGGATGCCTACTTGACATATCTCACAGGTTCAAACCAAGAGCACAGCAAAGGATGCAGGATATTAAGAAAGACCAAACATAAAAAAATTAAAAATTGAAAGACATCTTCAGGCTAAAGAAGCAGAAGCAACATGATATGGCTGGAAAACTTTGATTGTTATAATTGTAGAAAACCAAGATACTTCCGCAAGGGTACGTAAAACAGAAATTGGATACTGATAATAGGAAGAATTAAATCCAGAATCCTAATAGGGAATATGATGCCAATTTTGTTGAAAGTAAAGGGAGAATTCAATTATGACAAAGGACAACACAATAAAGAGGAAGAGAAGCTTGCATTCCTGACCACACAACATAGTGAGGAAGTTTCAAAGGATGCATGGTATGTTAATTCCAGAGAAAGCAAGATTAGGCAGAGAGGATAGTTACTAGGAGAAACATACATCACAAGGATGAGAGGGAAGTACGTACAAAGACAAGACCTAAAGCAGGTAGACCAGGCAAAATTCATATAGGACCAGCAGGACAATTAGTTAGCATGGAAGAAGCTAGAGACAAGACAGACAACAGGTATCGTTGGAACAATTCAAGCCACAGCGTTCCACCCTAAAACATCAATACACATTCAAGAACATTGGAACAGGAAAGCAATCACCACTGAATCTGAAACCAGTTAAAGTAGTATGTCACATAAGATAGTAGTTGGAGTAGATGGTCATGGTGTACTACATGTGGGACCCACTCTACCCACTCCAATAAATATTTTTACTTAAAATAATTTTAAGGGTTTATTTAAAGTTCAAATTAAAATAAAAAATAAGAGACCAGGACAAATTCAATTGAGATGGAAACCAGGACCCTCCTCATCTTGGTCAGGTGAAAATATATACAAATGGAGTTTCCAAAGTAAACTTGAGGCAAGCAGGTTGAATTTTGTACGTCAAAATAAGAGTTGTACTCTAATGAATTTTGGAAAGGGAAGGGTATCAGATAACAAGACTGAATCACTCACTCTCAAACCTAATCTTCAGGATGCCCTCAATCTCGGTTTCCAAAGGCTGGTGATCAAATCAGATTCACATATTATTATTCCTGTGAAACTGTTATTTAGCCCAAGCAGTGAAAGAGGACTACTTCACTTAGATCACTTTAAAGAGGACTACTTCACTTAGATCACTTTAATCGCATCACATTCCCTGTCAATGAAATTGGGTGGCAAATATCCTAGCAAAACACCACCCAAATATCCTAGCAAAACAGGGTTCCACTTAGGATCAAGGAAGGGAATCTTCTCCTTTGAACCCAAAAGGAGAAGAATCTTTAAAAGAAATATAGGCCCATATCCAAGCAAATGCTAATGTTGTGATTAGTGGATTAAACCTACTATTTGAATTCCTTTCATTTCAGTATTCTGCTGGAAATGATAGAGAAGAGCTTGCAGGGTGTGGACCAGCAGGTTTTTTGTTCCCAGTTCAGAGTTTGCATGGAGAGTAGTTTGATCTCCAACACGAGGGGTCCTGATTTTCGAGCTGATGCTCCCCATTAACGGGTTCATTCCCATTTAAATCTATGGTATTCTATTTCTTTTCCTGGTTGATATTTGAACTCCTTTAATTTCAGTATTCTGCTGGAAATGATAGAGAAGAACTTGCAGGGTGTGGACCAGGAGGTTTTTTGCTCCAAATTCAGAGTTTGAATGGAGGGCAGTTTGATCTCCAACCCGAGGGGTCCTGATTTTGGGGCTGATGCTCCCCATTAAGGGGTTCATTCAATTTTAAATCTATGGGATTCTATTTCTTTTCCTGGTTGGTTAGCGTTTCAAAGTTATTAGTTTGTTTTATCTTTTTTAATGTCTAGAGTTATGGGTCTAGATATGGAACATTTGTCCTCTATCTAGATCTAAAAGTCCTCCAAAACTAGCTTGTAGCTGGCTATTTCTAAGTAAATGTAGATGCAACATTTTTAAGTTTAAATTCTAAGAAAATTAATAAATTAAACGTTAGTCCAAGGGATCGTTGAGTAATGGAAAATTGATGGATTTGCAAGAGGCAGCTCCCACCTATAGACACTTAACCTTTACAATAAGGCATCCCCTGATAATGCAGTTATGTTGTAATACAAGAGGGACTGTTTCAACCCCAATTTACCTATCAATAAAAAATAAATAAAAGTAATTATTAAAAATAGAAAAAAATTATCAAATGACATTAGTTCAGCCGGTTAAAGCTGTTGTAATACCACTTTGTGGTCATGATATAATACAAGTAGGGCCTCTTTCAATCCCATATAACCAATAAAAAAATAGAATTTTTTTGAACATGCTGTGTGTATTTATATATATGGCATTAGCTCAACTAGTTAAATTCCTCGACTTTCAAGATGACCCAGGTTCAAATCTTGTCAAGATATACGTGCATAATAGCCAAGCTGTTATAATAACCCTATGTGGTCATGATGTAATACAGGCAAGCCCCCCTACAACCAAATAAAAAAATTATATATATAAAATATATACTTTTTACAAATCAACACTACCAGTATAATGACTCAAGTTTAATATTTACCACATTCTCTCTACCAAATGGTTCTGCTCTTCGGAATGGTTTAAAAAATATATTTGATCTAATGATTAAAGGTTTAAGATGGGTGGTGGGAACTGGAGAAAAAAATTCTATTTGGATGGATACTTGGTATGATAAAAAAAACCACTCAATTTAGATTCAATTTTGAAACCGTGGATGAGATTTCTTCAAGACAAATATGGTGATAGGGTTTTAAACATTTTGTACAAGGATCAAGAAGGAAGATACAAATGGAAATACTATTTTTTTACAAGTATACAAGACATTGATGCTAGGAGGCAATTGAGTAGAAAGATAATTGTAATTATTCGAGGAGCCAAAGATAACTTTATTTGGGAGTTGGATAGCTCAGAGAATACACAACAAGAATTGGATATAATGTAATGCACCAACAAAATAGTAATATCACTAGAAAATGGAGGAGATATTTGGGATAGCCCAAGCATTCCTAAAGTAAAAATGTTTGTTTGGCTAGTAGGTCATAGAAGAATTTTATCTAGGGATAACCTTATGAAAAGGGGTTTTCATGGCCCCTCTCAATGTGATCTTTGTAAAAAAGAGGAGGACAGTACAGACCATCTCTTGGGACATGGCTCAATAGTCTAGAAACTATGGCAATGAATTCTTAATATGTTTGGTAAATGCATGGTGATGAATAGCAGAATTGAAGAATGGTTAAAGCAATGGCAAAGCACTTATAAAAGTGAGGCTTTACAAACAATATGGGATATATCAAAAGATACAATACTTTGGACTGTATGGCTAGAAAGGAATAGAAGAATATTTAAAGGAAAGGAAAGCAGTTTAGAGGTAATGAAAAGGAATATATGTTTAGCCATAGAGAAGTCTAAACCAACCCTATCAACTCACCCAATCCCTAATCTAGAAGCAAGGGCCTTGATAGATGGAGTCAAATCATTAAATGGAATTATGATGTTGGGTACAAGAGAAGCAAAAATAAGGCAAAGAATATAAAGTAGAAACCACCAGATGTGGAGTTGGTTAAATTGAATTTTGATGGAGCATCTAAAGGAAATCTAGGACCAGCAGGGGGGAGGAGGAATAATTAGAAATAATAGAGGAGAGATTTTGTCTCATTACGCTTTCAATAGTGGATTTAAGACAAATAATGAAGCTAAAGCTTGGGCGGCTTTAAAAGGGTTAAAAATATGCAAACAAATGAAATGGAACAAATTATGGATGGAAGGTGATTCTCTCATAGTAATAAATGCAATTTTGAGGAAAGCAAAGGCTCCATGGAACATACAAGAGATAATTGTGGAAATTCAAGATCTTGCTAAAGAGTTTGAAGAAATCAGGTTTACACATACATTAAGGGAAGGAAACAAATGTGCAGATAGGTTAGCCAATAGAGGGGTTTTGATTGAGGATCATGAAGTTAAATTCTCCTTTCCATGGTTAGAGGAAGTAGTAAGTTTAGCTAAAGCTGACAAGAAAATGTTGACTACCTGAATCAAATAATGATTAATATTTACTTTAATGTTTTTCATTGGTAATATCTGCTTTATTTTATAACATTAATGTGTTTTGATATAAACTATTTATTATAATTTTTGCAGTTGCACTTGTGTTTCAAGAAGGAAACTAGCAATCCAGATTTGGTAAAGCGGACTATGATAGTATGATGTTTTGGATATATTACTCTACTAAGATGCAATGCATAGATAGTAGAGGTGAAGTTTTGGTATTGTGAAGGCTGCTATAGAAAAATGTCAAGAAGGATGCTGAATTTTGGAATATTTTTATTCATACAGAAATTTGAAAAGATCCAAAAAATGAAAATCAAGAATTCAGACATTTTATGTAAAATGATGTAGGTTTCTAGCTATAGCATCTCAACTGAGATGAGAAGTGTATCTATTTGTAAACTCTCAAGCTCTAAAGAAGAGAGCTGTAATTTGTCAAGGGTGGGGGATCCGAGTACAACCCCTTATTATCCAGCAAAAAAAAAACACTAACAATATAAATATATATTATAAGTTACATTTCACAAACAATTTTTAATTTTAAAGATCTAAGCTAAACAGATATAATATATAATTTTTCTTTTAAAAAGAAAGGAACCCAACACATGCGACAAACCATTAAAGATATCTTGAAGAATGATGCTATAATTCAACCATAGTCCCCAAACTTGCAAAGTACTCACCCCTCTTGCTGAAGTCGCAAGTACAATAGGCTGTAATGCACTAAAATCACCAAACTGTGTTTCTAGTAAGTCTTCACATATCATGTGCAAGAAAACTCATGAGTTTTGAGTTTTAGCTCTCCTAAAAAAAATAAAAGACTGTTAACAGCCCATAACTAGCAAAAACTTTGACTTTTTCCCATCCTGCTGAAACCTGGAAATTTTTAAGGAATTTGTAAATTGTACTCATTTATTAGATTAAAGAATTTGTAAATTGTACTCATTTATCAAAATCTAATAGAATATCAACTTATGCATCGTTAAATTTATTTTTATACTTTTTACAAATGTGGCTTCTATATGAGGCCACTTCTATCAAAATATCAAAACATTACCTCTGCCATTAGGTTAATGGGACAATACCCAAGCAAAATTTCAGTGAAGATATTTTTTCACCGCCTCTTCTTCCTACTTCTCCATAGGCCACTACTTTTCCTATGTCAATTCCTTGATATCATTCTCGTTAAGGCCACTACTTTTCCTATGTCAATTCCTTGATATCATTCTCGTTAAGACATACAATGTCTCTTGGCCCCTTACATTCCAATATTTGAATTTCACCAAGCCAATAAAAATACACCACAATGGGCTAAATTATCATCACCTATTCCTTTCTTTGTAGATATGCTAGCATTTACAAGATACTACATTTGTCAATAGTTGATAGGTAAAGAATAATGTTATTGTTGATCCAATGTACAAATCCATCTCTTCATGGCATTACTAATCATTAATAATAATAATAATAATCTGTGAATCATCCTCAACTAAAAATTTTAAACATATCTATATTTTTGAATGGCAATCTTTTTTTTCTTAAAAAAGTTTTTAACATCCACGAGGCCATAAGGGACAATCCTCATGAAGGATGTCATTTACCCAGTATATGTTTATCCAACCATACTCTGACGTTTAATGAAGCATGGTTGACAATCCTATCCCTTTCGAATTCAAACCTCACCCATTTTTGGAGTTCTGAAGCCTTCACCATGAGGCCCACTCACCCTCTAGGAAATGCCCTAAGCCTCTACATCATTATTTATTGAAGTTAAAAAGGTGAGGAGACCGTCATTACAACACCCCCACCCCCAATGGCGTGGCCCAATTTTCTCAGGGTTTCCTTTGGAAGGGCCATCAAAATTAAGTTTGATGAACCCTACTTCAAAACATTTCCATTACTATCAATTACGCAAATCCTTTGAACTAACTCCATTACTGCAGAACACCTCCAAATATATGTTCAAATCCTATAAGCAAGAGGCCAGGACATCTGTTTCCACACTCTGCAAGAGAGGCAATAATATGAATCCAAACTTCAATATGATTCCATAACTTGTTTTTGAAGATTCTACTGTTCCTTTCATGCCACATATTCCAAATATTATTTATGTTTATATTAAGAAATTTTTTCTGAGTTTTTTTTTTTTTTTTTTTTGCCAATTCCGAGTTTTGAGATGTCAAGTTTTAGCAAAGTCTGAGATGTCATGTTTTAGCAAATTCTGAGATGTCATGTTTTAGCAAAGTCCAAGTTTTTAAACTATGTAGCTTAAACTCCGACAACTTTTTGAAGGCAAACACCAATAAAACATGCAAGAAAAATTGATTTCAGAAGGAAATGACTACCACTCCAACCAATAGAACCACCACAAAGGCTTGACTGGAGTCGCAAAGCCAGCTAATGTCTAGAAAGCAGAGGAGAATGACTCTTAAAACGATGTTCGGAACACAATTGAAGGTAAATACAACTTACAAAAATCAACTGCAACGTTAACAAACAAGAAACGGTATGCACAGATGCAAATGAAAACATAAACAAGTGGTAAAATCAATGCAAGTACACAAAAAAAATACATGTTTAATAAAACTAATCAAAACCATAATACAATTTTCATGGTGATTTTGAACCTTTTTCCTTTTTTAAAGGAGTGTTCTGTTTTGATTCATCTATCATGAATTTATTTACGAATTTCCACTAGATTTGCCTTGTTTCAAATCCAAGAAATTCTGACTTTGTTCACGAAATTTTGCAAATGTGGTAACTAAGATTTACAAAAAAATTATTCAGCCATTTATAAAAGCACTTGAGAAGGTACAAACAGAGAAGTATTGATCAAACCTAAGTTGAAAGATATATCTGAGGAGATGTTGTCTCCATGGTATCTAAAACGACTATGGGTCTGACATGCCACAAAAATTTGTACATATCTGATACACCCAAGATAAGTCATGAAAGATCCAGATATCCTGGACATACCTAAGACGTATCCAGATGTCTACCCTCTAAAAATCAAATAAGAGACTAAGAGAAAAGGGGATGCGGGCGGAGAATTACTAATCTAACTCATATACTAAACTAAGCCACCCTATCTTCAAAATGAAAAAGAACACTAACTGTACAAACATTGATTCTACATTATCATTCTTTCTGCAAAAGATTTGAAAAATGTGTGTGCATACTATATGCAATTGTTTTTAATACAGATTTATACAAATCATATCACGTCAGAGGGTCCCGACAATGTGACATATCCATATCTGGTAAGTCAGTAAATCAACTTGTGAAATAGTTCCAACCAAAAGTTCCTTGCCAGAATGTGCCATGTTCCATAGATTTCAAAAACTCATTTCTTAACATTTATAAAAATAATAATCCTCAATTTTTTGAGTATCATAGTTTCATATATCTTTGAAGTTTGTATTATAAGACTCTCCTTAGAAAGATCTGATCCCTAAATTGATATATTTTAGAAGGAAAAAAAACCAAGGTTCAAACAATCATTGTACATAGCTTGGATGACTTCCTTGCATACCAACCATCAAATTGGAATGAAAGTAAATATTGTGGAACAGCAGTCTCACCTTTCCATCGTATTCATTCCTTGATAGAACTTCTGGAGCAATATAAGCAGGTGTGCCGACAGTTGACTTTGGTTGGGAATGAAGCAACGAGGACTGCAAAATAAAAAGAACACATTCAAGAAATCCCATGACAGAACTGATAGTGAAAAATCTCAAGAGGGCAAAACTCGTAGAAAAATAAATTAAAAAGCAAATATATGAAACCTTTGAATAGCCAAAGTCACAGATTTTCAGGCGTGGGGCAGGACTTCCATCCAAGAGTGTGTTCTCCAACTTTAGATCCCGATGACATACTTGCTGCACAACACCCAATTGCAATTTGCTTAGAAGCATTCAATTTCAATTTTACAGTATCCAAGGGTTGATTCCTATTTGAACACAAAAATTGCATCAAGAAACATGCTGCATATACAGTTAAAAACTTACCATTGAGTGGCAATAGCTCACACCTGATATAAGTTGCTGAAAGAAGAAACGAGCCTGAAAAACACTTGAAATCAGCAAAAGCAAAAAAGAGAACACCAAAGGAAAAAAGAAACTCTTGATTATTTAGAATAAAGGATAAATGACCTCATCCTCACTAAAGCGCCCGGCATTACAAATGCGCTCAAAGAGCTCGCCTCCAGATGCATACTCCATAACAATTGCCAAGTGTGTTGGAGTCAATATTACCTGTAGTCACTTAGTAGTCTGAGTTAGAGAATATTATTAAAAATTCAACTGATATATTCTGGTACAACCTCCCCTAAAAAATTTCAAAAATTCCATATATTTACCTCTTTGAATCTTACAATGTTTGGATGCCTCAATGATCGATGATTGATAATCTCCCTCTGAACATTTTCATCAATCTGTACAGAAAGCTTCAAATTAGATACTAAATGTAGCAAGCACTGCTTATTCCTCTGCGTATTAAAATTGTCCTTCTGAGATTGCTCTAGATGCAGTTTTCTCAAACAAGACCCACTTCAGAAGTTGAATAAATAATTGCTTCATATGAACTAGGATGAGAACCTTATTTTTCCTATTGCATTAATTCCCCTTCTCCCCACCCCTACCTAGAACCACAGAATAAATGTGATTTTTTGCAATGATCATTTTAATTTATTCATGTAAGTAAAACTAACAGAAAGAGTTGAAATCTTAAAGTCTAGTTTTCCAACACTTTTTCTTTTTTCTTTTTTTCTTTCTTTCTCCCTTCTCCTCAAAGTATCTTGTCAAATTAAAGGCCAACCTTCGGTGTTGCTTGCTACCTTTTCCTTTTAAGAAATTTGAGGTTGAGGTTGAATGTTCAGAAATGTAGCTTTCCTAATACCCATTTCTATTTAAAAATCGCTCCCAGAATAAAGATGAAGAGAACGTGCGCTTGCTGGAACTTAGCCTGACACTCGACTAAATTGGTAATTCATCTTCACCACCTTTCCAACTTTGGGACAACTTCCCTTATATTTCTTTTGCATTATCTGTGCATTTGCTCATATTGAATGTGATTTTGCCTCAATATTGCTTATTATGGGCCTAATTGTCTAGAAAATAAAATTTCCTGGATTGATTTGTCAGTTTCTTTAAAAGCCAACCTTTGGTGTTGCTTGCTACCTCTTCCTTTTTCCAAATTTGACGTTGAATGTTCAGAAACGTGGCTTTTCTAACACCCATTTCTATTTTAAAATCGCTCCTAGAATAAAGACGAAGAAAACACAAGCCTGCTGGAACTTAGCCTGACAATTTACTAAAATGGTAGCTCGTCGTAACCACCTTATCAATTTTGGGACAACTTCCCTTGTATTTCTTTTGTGTTATCTGTGCATTTGCTCATATTGCATGTGCTTTTGCCTCAATATTGCTTAGTGTGGGCTGTCTAGAAAATAAAATTTCCTGAATTGATTTGTCAGTGAACCCAGATGTCACCCTGCCAAGTCTGCTTTCTGAATTCTAAGATGCCCCTAGGATAAGAATGTAGAGAGCTATAGCTTACCTCCTTGTCCCATAATAAATTTTTCCAGATTCTCTTGGGAGTAAAAGAACCCAGATTCTCTTGGGAGTAGAAGAACAGTTCGAGGAACACTTGTCCCTACTTTAAAAACTTTAAAAACTTCTTAATAAGCTGAACGTCCTAAATGATAAGTAGTCGTTGCTACCAATATTTTTCGGCACTGCTTAAACTGTGTGGAAGTTTTAAACCAGACTGCTCCTATTTTTTCATAAAACTGCTTAGATTCAAGCCCCCACGTCAATTATTTACTGATTTATGCTTGTTCCATAAATTTGTTAGCAGATGCACATTTAGGAGCTCTTTTCAGATAAATTGTTCTACGGATGTCATATCTCAGCTTTCTCACACAATTTCAGGAGTTTTCGCATTTATTATATTTTTCACTGCAGGAAAAAAAAATCAAAAATATCATGCAACTAAAAAAATTTTAAACAGGTGCTGCAAACTTTCAGTTCCCTCTTTCCAACAGCTGCTGAAATCTACCTTCTGCATAGTAGGAGCTCCAAATTTGTTTAACAAGATTCCACTTTTTGCATGTGCTGAATTTGGGGGGGAAAAAAAGAGTTTCGAAGGGCACCTGCGGCTTAAAAAGAAGTCCCCTCCACGTGATAATGCCTTTGTTCCTGAGTGCAAGTAACACTATTGACCACTTCAATGCGGCCCTTAGTCTTCAATATAACATGCTTTCATTCTTCAGATGAGAGATTACAAGTCTTTACGCCCTGAGAACTTCACTATTGCCAACAATTTCTTCTAGTCACAAGCTGGAAAGTGGCTGGAAACCAGTTATGCGAATTTTGTGAACCCACTCTCAAGATTGCTTCTAGTTCCCATCTAAGATTCCAAAATTCTTCAAATCAAAAGCCTAACTCATCTGATACAGTTCCTACTCTCAAAAACTTTACACAAGTTAAACCACATAAAATGAACCATTCCAAAGGTTTCTCTCCTCCATCCAAAGTCTACTTTAAACACCAACTCACTCTAGATTTCCCCCATACACAGTTCCATTTCCCGTATAAAAACCCCAAAAAATTAAAACAACACCCCAAAACCCAAAACAATTCTAGATTTCACCGACAGCCAATCCAAAATATCTCCTTGATTTTAGTTTTCAACAACACCCAATTCAACAAATCATCTTGACTTTAGTTTTTCAAGACACATTCAACTTATTTTCGTGATTCTAGCCCTTCCCAACAGCCAATTCAAGTTATGTTATTAATTTTAGTTTCTTACGACACCAAAGTCAAGTTATAACTACTCCAAAGAAGAGGAATTCAGACTCTTGTCCTCGCAAAGCTCGCTGAATGTAACGTCAAACCTGTCCTTCAAGACCTATAACGCCGTGCGATGTAATAAATTATACATACAAAGCAAACCTTTACTTGTGAAATAAAACAGACTTGAAGCAGAGGGCACGAACGTACTCAACTGATTACATATGTCAAACTCACCTTATCTGGTTGAATCCGTCTAACTCAACTGTTAGTTACTTCTGACTTCTAAAATGAAGACCGGGTTCAAATCTTATCAATTATATGGTAAAACAATTTCACTCCCATATTCTACAATTATCAGTCCCAGTTGAGAACCCAATTTCAGATCTACAATAACCTTCCATAATTTTACCCCTGAAAGTCATCAGAATAGACCAAAAGATTATGCAATAAAACGAAAAGCCACTCACCTTCTCGCCCCTTTCGATGTACTTGACGGCGACGAGCTCCTTGGTCTGCTTATCTCTCATAAGCCTGGCAACCCCGAAATTGCCGGAGCCAATATCCTTCACAAGCTCGTACCGATCATTGTCGTGCATAATGGGCATGTCCATGCCGGGCCCCAGGCCCATGGCGCCCCCTCCTCTATCCATTTCCTTCACAGAATTTTTGGCAAACCACGGCCAAATGTCTCACATTCTCAGGCAGAGATGAAGAGGCCCAGAAAAGCAAGCGGCTCGGATCCACAAAAACAGACACAGAACGCAATAAATACGCAAATCCTCTACGGAAGGGACGGGATTCGAACGTGGCACCTCCGCAACTGAAGAGGGTCTAACTGTACCAACCAGAAGATCACCAGGTGGGCATGGAAAAACGGGCGTTTGGTGATGAAGTAGGTGAAAAAAAAAAAGTTAAACAGATTGATGGTGAGGCGCTGACAGAAAACCCAGCAAAAACAAATGAAAAAAATTAAATATGTACATATAATTTTTTGTTTTTTGAGGCCTGCGCTTCCGCTTTAAACAATCTGATCTTCAAAGCGGATCCGCCGAGAATAAAATATGTACAATGGATATATTAACGTTTAGGTGCCTTGTTGGTCGTGGCTCTGACACAGTCCTGGTGGGTTTTTTAAGGCAATTGGATGTGGTTTAGTTCGTGGGAATAAAAATGTGGGGACAGTGCAGCTTTCATCGGATAGCAGGGGACGTGAATTTCTTTAATTTTATTTTATTTTAAGCAGAGGACGTCAGAATTCATATATCTGGAGGCCGGACAAGGCTTCGGAGTTGTGGCTGCCAACCAGAGAAGAACAACACACGGGAGCCGACAACAATAATGCACACCACAGCAGAAAGAGAAAAGGGGAAAATCTGATATGGACGGATACTAAATTGGGATTAATGAAAGACGTTGGAGAAAGAAAGGGAAGAGGAGGTACCTGTGGCAAAATGGGTACAACGGAATCGAGTCCTAATGAATTTCTTCAGACGGGCTAGAGTGGTGGTTAAGATAGGTAAGGGATAGAATTTTGATACAGTTGAGTTTAAGTTGTCTAAATAATTGTATTAAGATAATTTATTTCTAATTTTTAAGTACAGTTGAATTTATATTTAAGTTGTCTAAATAATTGTATTAAGATGATTTATTTGTACTAAGTTGTCTAAATAATTGTATTGATAATTTATTTGTAATTCTTAAGTGCGGTTGAATTTGAAATTTGGTTTTTCTTTCTAAATTCAAGAATTTAATTTATTTATTTATTTAATACTTTTCTTATAACTTTTTAACCTAATATAATTTTATGATTTTTAATTTTTTTTTAAATTATAAATATTTTAAAACTTTTTAGCATAGATATAGTTTTATATTTCTTAAAAATTAGTGTTATCTTTTTAAAAAATAAAAATTATATATATATATATATATATATATATATATATATATATATATATATATATATTTATTTATTTATTTATTTATTTATTTATTTATTTATTTTGGTTTGAGGAAAAATGATTGTATTTGGGTTTTCCAATTTTAAAAAATGATACTCTTTTTTTTAGAGTTTGAGAGTGTACAAACATATTCAATTATGTTCTTAATTGAATTTGAGTTGGTGAAGTTAGATAAGTTATTTTTTTTATAAAAAATTTAAATTCTAAATTTTCATTTTTTTTTAATCTTTTTTAATTTTCTTTGTAAATATTAATATTCCAAAATTTGGCATTATCATAGTCCACTTTACCAGCTTTGAACTATTAGTTGTTTTCTTGAAGCATAAGTGCAACCATAAGAACTATAATAAAAAGTTTATCTAAAAACACATAATGTTATACAATACACCAAATATTACCAATGAAAAACATTAAAGTAAATCTTAATCATTATTTGATTCAAGTAGTCAACATTTTCTTGTTAGCTTCAATTAAACTTACTACTTTCTTTAACCATGGAAAAGAGAATTTAACTTCACAATCCTCTATTAAAACCTTTCTATTGACTAGCCTATCTGCACATTTGTTCACTTCCCTTAATATATGTGCAAACTTGATTTCTGTGTACTCTATAACAAGGTCTTGTATTTTCACAATGATCTCTTGTATATTCCATGAAGCATTTTCTAGGATATCAATGCAAGTGCAATTATGGAGTGCGCATGTATGTCTTACAAGAATATTCTTAGGTTCTAAGATGATCAAGTCTTCTTCATCCAATTGGGGTAGTGTAGACTAGACCTCTATACAGTTGCTAAGGAACTTCTTTAAAGATGAAACGTGGAAAACCAGATGTATCGTGGAAGAAGGCAATATTTGTAACTTGTAGGTGAGGGGGCCAACCTGTTGGAGCACTTCATATGGTCTATAGAATTTTGGTGCTAACTTCTAACTACCACTAAGTTTCGACGATGACTATTTATAAGGCTATAGGCATAGGAAAACCATGTTCCTAATGTTAAAATTATACTCGAAATGATGTTGATTTGTTTGTTGTCATATACAATTCTATGTCAAGACCAATTTATCTTTGATATTTAGAGTAATTATATACGCTTCATGAGAGTGGGATCCACTACTTGAACCTTGGAACTAGCTAGAATGTATGACAAGAGCTACAGTGGTGGTTGTCCATAAACTACTTCATATATCTTGGTGGAGTGATAGGAAGTATTATATCACCACCTAACCAAAGGAAGTCATTTGATCCAATGAGTTAGTTTCTTAGATGCAAAGCAATGTAGATAAGTATTTAAGCACTTATTGACAATTTTAGTTTGCTCATCAATCTTCAAATGGTATGCCAAGCTCATCTTGAGTTGTGTCTCATATAACTTTAACAGTTCCTACCAAAAGTGACTAGTGAATGTGGGTCACAATCGGGTATGATGAACTGGGGCATGCCATGAAGGCAAAAAATAAAACTAAATGAATATTTGGGCAGTAGTTGAGGCCTTGTAAGTGTGGTCTAGAGGATAAAAATGAGCATACTTAGAGAGATGATCCACTAGAATGATTGTTTTACCTCCAAACTTTGGGATTCCTTCAATAAATTCCATAGAAATGTTCATCCAAATGATCTTTGAGATTGGAAGAGGTTAGAGTGTGCCCTATGTGCTAATAATTTTGCTCTTAGCACGCTGATAAGTGCCACATTCTACAACAAAGACCTTGATATCCTTTTTCATGCTTGCCCAAAAAAATATATTTAGCTTGATCATAAGTTTTTAAGAAGCCTAAATGTCCTACAATCAGAGAAGCATGCATTTCCTATAATATGGACTCATGGAGTGGTAAATTTGCAAAAGAGAATGAGGCAACCTTGGTATCATCAATATTCTCCATATCATGAATACTCGGGAGAGAGTTGGAATTAGTTTGAAGTTGTTGAATTAGTGATTGCAATGTGAAATCTTAGGTCACTTCTTCTTGAAGTTTGTGTATTCATTAAGAGAGTGGAGCAAAGATGGCACATAGCATACCCTAATCTTCGTATTGGTGGGATAGTGCATCAACGGTTACATTATCCTTGTCCTTCTTATAAGTGATCTCATAATCCTACCCCAATAGTTTGGTAATCCACTTTTTAAATTTTGGTGTAGATACATGTTGCTCGAGAAAGTACTTAAGGCTATGGTAGTTTGTTTTAATGGAAAAATGTTGCCCAATAAGATAAGGCCTCCATTGGTTTACAACATGTAGAATCACCATCATATCCTTCTCATAAGTCAAATTTTTCAAGTTTTTGCCCAATAGTGCCTTGCTAGTGAAGGCCAAGGGTCACCCTTCTTGCATAAGCACTGCACTAATTCCATTTCATGAGACATCACTTTCAACCATAAATGACTTGGACAACTCAGGAATAACAACGACAAGAGTAGAGAGCATAACTTGCTTGAGTATAAGAAATGCATGTTTGGCAGGATTTGACTATAGAAACGAGTTCTTTTGCAGCATAGCAGACAAAGAGGATGGAATATTCCCATAATTATAAAAAAAAAATTGATAATAGGCAGTAAGGCCTAGGAAAACCAAAATACTTGAGTCTTTCATTTGGTCCATTCTTGTATAGCTACAATATTTTTAGGGTCCACCTTGACCCCTTTCCCTAAAACTATATGGCCTAGGTATTCCACTTCTTTCATCCTAAAATAATATTTGGATTGTTTGGCACACAATTGATTATTGGCCAAGAGTTACAATATTTGGTCTAAATATTGCAAATGTTCCTCTCATGTATGATTGTAAACCAATATATTGTTAAAAAGACCAAAATAAATGATGTAGAAATGGTTTAAAGGTTGTATACATGAGACTTTGAAATGTGGGCGACATGTTGGTAAGACTGAATAACATGATGAGGAATTCAATATGGCCTTCATAAGTGCTGAATATTATCTTCAAAATATTTTCTTCCTACAATATGATATGATGATAACCTAAATAAATATCTAGCTTTGAGAATAAGTGATCACCATGGAGTTCATCCAATAACTCATCAATGACTAGAATGGAAAATTTGTCCTTGATGGTAGTTTTGTTGAGTTCTTAGAAATCCACAAATAATTGTAAATACTTGTCTTTCTTACAAAACAAAAGTACTAGGGAAGAATGTGGGTTGGTACTCAATTGAATGACCTCTGTCGCTAATTTTTTTTTTGGTAGGTAAAAATTTCATTAAAAGTGGATTTTGAAAGGGGGCCCAAAACCTTCTTACAACAGGTCAACAGACCAAACAAAATGCCAAAGGAAAAGCACATTAAAATTCCACCCAAAGCAGGGAAAAAAGAGAGTCCTGCCCAAGCGGGAAAAATAAAATAGAAAATTTTTAAAAAGTCCCGCCCAAAGCAGGAAATTTAAAAATCCCACCCAAAGCAGGAAATATGAAAAAACCTGCCCAGGCAAAAAAAGTACAAATTGAAATATCTGGCCCAAGGGAAAACCAAAAATCGGTATCCTGCCAAGGAAAAATAGGAATACAAAATTACCAGAAAAAAAACCACCCCAAGAAGGCAGATGGACCAGAGGAACCTACTGGAAACACTAAGAAGAACCAACTCGTCCAAGGAAGGCCAGTATAAACGTGAGGACACAAGAAAATTGGGATCCTGCCCAAAGAAACCAGAAACCGCTCTAGGAGAGCGGGAACTACCGAAAGCTGAGGAAGAAACCAGGATCCCACCAAGGGACAACCCAGAAAAGTTGTCCAAGAAGTAGCATCCTACATAGAGACTAAAAAATGGAACAACAAATATGAGGATCTCCACATACCACGAAATCCCCTTGCACATGAGGTAGAACTATGAGGAATCCTGAAGAACCAGAGGATGCATCGAAAGAAGAACCGCAAGCCATGGGAAGGGGGATAGGAAGGTCCCAAGGAACCCAAATTGAAGGAGCCATAGGGGTAACAAGCTACAGGTACTAAACACACGTCCCGCCCTAAGACCAAAATATGTAGTAAAAAATCCTAGGCAACCTCCAAATTTGCCATCAAATGGCTTCTAGAAACAAAAACAGGAAAATCGACGGGATCTCAACCATAAGAAAAGCAAAGGTCCCTTCCCAAGATGAAAAAAATGTTGAGAAACCACCAAGTAGACCAAATCCAGGAAACCCAAAGGGAAGATTCACTAAAAAAATAAAGGCACGTCGTCCCCTAGACCATAAGGATGCAGTGAAAGCCTCTCAAGAAGCACAAAGGCAGAGCCAAGCCCCTCTCCCAAAGCCGCAACAACTGAAGAACCACTGGAAATCAATACCAAGTAGAAAACCTACAACAACACTAGGAAACCTGAAAGCAACAGGGAAAAAGGATCCCTGAAGCACAACAAGAAATCCAAGGAGGGTCCTAGGGACGTCCTAGGATAGAGGCACAGGCAGGAAACCCTCAATCATACTGGGAAAGGGGCAGACAAGTGGAAAAGTGATCTCCCACCCCAAGGAGATCGTCTGCAACCATAGTCAGCCAAGAGAGAAGGATCTGGGAAGTGCCAAGGAACTAGGATAGAACCATGGGAGGGGGAAGCAGGGAAGCAGACCAGGATATCCCGCGGGATGTCCCCTGTAGTTCCCCCTACCTATATCGCTAATAACTCCTATAACATCTTCTCAATTTTGATCTTTCACATATATAGGTATTGGTAGAGATGAATGTTTGATAGTAAGCTTTTCAAAACAAGCATGATGGCATGATCATGGGAGTGTTATAGTGGTAACCCTTATGGATCTACAAATACAAGGGCATTTTTATCCATAATTTCTTATAATTCAACTAGCTAAACTGTATCATTAGTATTAGGGGCTTGTAATGCAAATCATTTTGCCACTACCCCTTGAGATAATTTCTTCAAATTTTTTTCCATGTGATGTAAGTTGATGAGTTGGGTAGGCCTCAAAGTATACTACCTCCAATGTTATGTGAATTGCAGCCATAACTCTGAAAAGTCCCATACTATCAGGCATGAGGTGCAAAGTCATTTAATTCCCAAAACAATGTCACAAATTCTTATATTACTACTTTGGTTATGGTTACTTTTATATAAACATTCCTAACAAGTGGTATTACAACTCCTTCTAGGGTAATGTTCAATAGCAACAAAAGCAGTTTTTGTCCTTCTGTCCATTTTCCATTCTATAATTTCTCATTCTCTTCATTTTCCATCAAAGTATATTTTCAAAAAACACCTTTTTTTGTTTTAAGTGGAGTAGGGTAGAAACTTTGTTTTGGGGGTTTTAAACTTGTGTAAATCTATCATTCTTGGCTGAGCATATTTTTTTGTAAAGCGATGTGTAAAGGACGTATGGTAAAAACTCACTAACATTTAATTCTTAGACAAAATATGTCGCAGATTTAGAATTCCATGTACTATGAGGTATATCAAAAGATAATATTAGGTTAAATTAAAATGAAACAACCTTAGCAAGCCTTCGATTGTCTAAATTTATGGTGCATCAATAAGTATTCAACCTCAAATTACTCTCATAATACCCTAAAAAATGAATAGTGTGTCTACAGGTATGGTGGAACCCTTTATAGTTAGAGCTCTAATACCACTTGTTAGGAACCTTCATATAGAAATAAGCATAATTGAAGTAGCAATGCAGAAATTAATGGAAATGCTCATGAATTGAAAATAACGAAATGATCACGAAAATGAAATTAATAGAATTACTCACAAAAATAACTAAATGAAAATAACAACAAACTTATATCAATCAAGTGATATCACAAGTCTCTTTGAGGGGGCAACCTCCTTAGAAGTAGAGCTCTAATACAAAATGAGAAAATATGAAATGTCTTCTACTCGAGACCCATGTCCTTATATAGACTCTTATTTACCCTAACCCTAATCCTCAAGGGTTAGACCACATGAAAGAGAGGATTGAGCCACTAAATTCTATTTTCAACAGAAGTAAAAGTTATATCATAATGGGCCCATGCACATTAGGTGCCCATGGTGCAAATATAACACTAACACTAGACAAGTACATATTAATAGTTGTGTTAGGATAGGGTGCTAACAATATTTTATTTTGAGCAAGATCAAATTACAAGCCCATTCGTTTGACCTGTGATTTACCCAATAATGATCATCCAACGTGATTTTGCTTCTAGTCTATGTGGCTTCAAGACTTTAATTTATTCCATTTAGTTATGCTATGGTGGGATGAAGAAAATTTATGAAAGATCATCTAAGTTCATTCAAAAGATGAAATATTTAAAGGAGCAAATGAAAATTTGGAATGTCAAATCATTTGGTAACATTTTTAAAGAAAAGAAAGAAATTGAATCCAAGATCAAAAATTTACAATAGATAGTAGAAACTAATGGAATGGATCATGATTTTTATGTGAAAGAAAAACAATTACTTTTTATTATCATGTATTGAAAAAAGAGTCATATTGGTTTCAAAAATTTAGGGAGAAATGACTTAAAGAAGGAGATAGAAATACAAAATTTTCATGCTACAACAAAAATAATTTTTTCTTCTCCATCACATAAAAAATATTTTAACTCAATATGGAAGAAATATTAAGGAAGAAGAAGATATGAGGAAGAAACCAATTAATTATTTAAAATATATTTTCTCAAATATTAGGCAAGACAAGGAGGCACATGATAAGCTTTTGCAAAATATTCCATCAAATATCACATATGGACAAAATGAAAGCTTGATAAAGAAGATATATATGGAGGAACTATATGAAGCAATAACCTCTTTCCATTCTAACAAGGTACTTGACCTAGATGGATTTCCTGCAATTTTCTTTCAAAAACTTTGAGATTTATTGAAGAGTGATATGTTAGTTACAGTTGAAGAGGCTCGAAAAGGAAGACTATAATAAGTGAGATCAATACCACTTTTATTATATTGGTTCCCAAGAAAGTTGGACAAAGCATTTTGATCATTGTCATCCAATAAGCCTTTATAATATGATTTATAAGATCATTTAAAAAATTATGGCAAATAGGTTGAAAGACATTCTAGATTATGTTATCTTAGAGGAACAAGGTAGTTTTGTTCATGGTAAACAAATTCTTGATGGTATAATCATTGCATAGGAGGCTATACATTTTATTCATTCCAATAAAAAAACTAGGTATGCTTATGAAATTAGACATGAACAAGGTATATGATAGGGTTTCCTAGATTTTTTTACATGATATTCTTAAAAAAAATGGTTTTGATTACAGTTGGTGTGGATGGATTAAATGTTGTTATAGCACTATGAAATATTCCATTTTGATCAATGGTTATCTTGGTGGTTACTTTAAGTCATATTGTGGACTCTACCAAGGTGATCCACTATCTTTTTATCTATTCATTATTTTTGTGGAAGCATTAGGGAGAGCTTTCTCAAAGGTAAAAATGGAAGGAAAAATGGAAGGTGTTTAGGTTGCAAAAAATGGTCCCTTTGAATCTCATATCCAATTTGTTGATAATACTTTTATTGTGGGTCATACCTCAGTCAGTGAGGCTATGAAGTTCAAATCAATATTATCATGCTATAAGAAGGCTACTAGGTAGTTGGTTAAAACTACAAACTCTAGGATTTCTTTTATTAACACTACCCTAGATTTACAACGAATTTTGATGGATGTTTTAGAATTTAAAGTTGTAAAATTCCATCAAACTACGTGGGTATTCCTTTGTATCATAAAGGAAATAAAAAAGAGTTTTGGGTCTCTTGTTTGGATAGAATGAAAGCTTGTTTGATAGGTAAGTTATCAATCATGGCGGGAAGGCTACAACTCATGACAACTACATTGCAATCCATCCTTATTTATAAGATGTCACTTTTAAGATTGCTAATAGGTATAACATCTTAAACTAATAAAATTCAAAGAGACTTTCTTTAGAAAGGATGCAAGGAGAAATTTAGATTTTCTCTTTATAAGTGGGATTGAGTTTGCAAAGGAAATAATATTGGATGAGTAAGCTTTCGAAATTGCAAACTTACGAGTTTGGCCTTAAGGGGTAAAGCTTGGGTGGAGATTATTTAGAGATCAAGAAAAGGACTGGGCAAAAATATTACTTCAAAAATATATAGATTCTATTGATGCAATAAAATTATTTAGGAAAAAAACCCTCCTCAAAAGGATCATCAACATGGAAATTCATACTCGATAGCTGGCAATTGATAAAGAAACATATTAGATGGTCAATCAATGAAGAGAATTATTTAAATTTTTTGTTTGATGCTTGGTTAAAGCCTTATCCTCTTATCTTTGACCTAGACATGCCTAGCTTGTAAAGGTCCAAAGGTTAAAGACTATATTAATATATGAAAAAATACTATATTTATATGAGCAACGACTCCAAATCATGAATTCTGTTAGTAACCTAGTTGAGGGAGAGGAACTTCAAAAATTATAGATGAACTTCAAAAGATGCTTCAAAAGTTTTATTTGTCAATTTTTACATGAAATGATGAGTTGGTTTGGAATCTACCAAAATATGGTAGACACTTGGTTAAATTGGGATATAAGGATTTAGAGCAATCAAAATTTTCTACTCCCAAATATATTTTTTAGAAATTTTTTTGGTCATTAAAGGCTCTTGCTAAGGCTTCAAAATTCCTTTGGTTAGAAGTTCAAAGTAAGATTCCTATAGGAGAGAGTCTACAAAGAAGAGGATATCATGGAACTTTTAGATGTGCCTCATGCGAGAGGGATTTATAAACATCATACCATCTACTTCTTTATTATCCTTTTTTTTTAATGTAATGGGTTATATGGGATTGAAATGGGCCCCACCCATATTACATCATCATCACATAGTGGTATTACAAAAAAGTTTGGATATTATCCATGTATTGTTTGGCAAGATTCGAACCTAGGTCTCCTCCTTGAATGTTGAGGAATCTAACCAATTGAGCTAATGCTACTTGATAAATTTCAATGAGTTTACATAGGTTTTTATGAGGGGTCCTAGTCCCCTCATACTAAGTGGGGTTTGAACCTTGGACCTCTCAAATATTTCTGCATTGTCCCTTTGTTCGCATCATTTGGGGTTACTTTTAAAAAACATGAAAATATATTAGGTAGCTCCATCAACATTGAAAGAGTTGATAAAATGTTAAACTAATGATTTCAAAGCTAAAGATTTATGTATTATGTAGAGGATTGACTGTGTCATTATTTGTTGAAATTAATGGCTTGAAAGAAATGGTAGAATAAAAAAAAATCTCAAAATCATGCTTGATGCTCATCATGGGAAGTCCCAAGTGCAAAAAAGAGGTGGTAACAACTTGGTCAAAGGAATTGAACATACATGAAAAAGTCATGTGTCATAATGACATTAAAACAAAAGATCTATTTCAATCTAGGGTAAAATGAAAATATCCAGAAATTGGATTTATCAAAATTAATTTTGATGGTGCTTCTAAAGGAAATTTGAGAAAAGTTGGTGGAGGTGGTGTTTTTCAAAATAACGAAGATAAAATTCTCCTTGCTTACTTAATATCATGTGGAACTTCAACTAAGAACTATGTCGAGGCTAGGGCACTTCTAATAGGGATTAAATCACAATAAAAAATGCTATAAATATATTTCAGTTTAGGAGGATTCACAAATTATTATTTATGCTATCAACAAAAATGGATGTGGGGATTGGATAAAAAATAATACTATCGCTGATGTTCATCATCTATTATTGAAGGTTTCTCTTGAAAATATGAGCATATTTCCATGGAAGAAAATATTAACATATAAGCACTTTTTAACAATATGACTAGATTAAACTCTCATACAAATGATATGCACAAGTATTCATACAAATGGATAAACTCATTGTTATTTCACGAATTACACACCTAATGAAGTACTGAAATTTCCATTACATAATTTTCATATAATTCTTTTACATATAATCTTTGCAAAGATTCTTGACATTTCAACTTCAACAAATTATTCATCTCCTCAAAGGTGCGAGAGATATGAGTCTTTATATTTCTCATAAGAGAAATATATTTTATCAACTCCTAATAATAACAAACCTCTAATGATTACTAAATGAAAAACTATAAATAACTCATATTTACAAGACTATTTTCACACCACAAATACCAAAAAATGTAATAAACTCCAACAAAAAAGAAAATGTCAAGAAGGATGTTGAATTTTAGAATATTTGTATTCACACAAAAAATTAAAAAAAGATGTAGAAAATGAAAATCAAGAATTCAAACTTTTGATGAAAAATGATGTAGATATCTAGTTGTAGCAACTTAATTGAGATGAGAATTGAATATGTTTGTAAACTCTCAAGCCCTAGAGAAGAGAGTTGTGATTTGTCAAAAGTGGGGGACCCGAGGACAACCCCTTGTTCTCCAGCCAAAAAAAAAAAAGAAAAACTCCAACAAGAAATCAGATAGCATATAATTTAGACAATTGTAGTGTTGATCTTTATCTTGATAAAATTCAAATTTTAAAAGGGAATTGGCCAAGTAAGATTTTATCTCTTAATCAAAATGATGTCTAAGAGTTGATTGTGAAAACGTAGCACTTTGAGAAAGTTGAAAAAAATTATTTAATAAAAAAAATTATAATAAAAAAACATGTTGAATATGATTTAATTAACCTAACAATAGATATAATATTTTGATATTTTTATAAAGCAACCTTTAATAAATTGAATAAGAAACAAAAAAAAAATTAAAAATTAAAATAATTTATAAAAAAATGATGTGGCAACTCAATTGAGATGATAATTGAATATGTTTGTAAACTCTCTAGAGTTGAGAGTTGTGATTTGTCAAAGGTAGAGGACTAAGTATCTTTGTTCTTCAACAAAATAAAAATAAAGTAACCTCCAATAAACATCACATATAACTTATTAAAACAATAAACATTTAATTTAATTTTTTTTCAATAATTTTAATAAGAGGGGCCTAGTCCTCTCATATTAAATAGGGTTTGAACCTTAAACCTTTCGAAAAGAGCCCAAAGCCCTTACCACTTCAATAAGCTCACACCTTTAAAAATAAGCATTAAATTTTATTATATTTTATATAATGTTTTTATGGGAACACAATTTAACAACCAAAGCATATGGGAGCACAACCAAGGCCACCCTCCTTATATTTTGAAGGTCTCCACAACGTAAGTAAACCTAAAACCTTTACCAATACAATATATCCACAAAATATTTCTAACCATATATATATATTTATTTAAGATTTAGTTAGTGTAAGAAACCTCTATGGTTAAGGTTCAGAGTTGGACATCCCATCACTAAGCTTATCTAAAAGGAATTTAATACACAGCCCCACACTATGATTTAAACTTTAAACCTTTTAAAAATCAAAACCTAAACCTCAGAAAACAATTTCTAACCAATATTTCAATTGATTAAAAAATTAAACATTTAATATCACATTCGATTTCCAACCACCCAACTAGGAGTGGAAGGGAATGGAACCTGGAAAGTGGAAAGGGGAGTGACCATGGAGAGATAAGGACAAATGGTAAAAAGGAAAAAGGGTTTGGTTAAAAGTTTTGGTCATTTTAAAAAGTAAAAGGACGTGTGAGCCACCTAAGAAAATTAAAGTTGTGGTCGCTTGTAAAGCTCAGCAAACTCTCACGCACGTCAAGGGGTACCCCACGTGGGGTGGGGTATATCTTTTGGTTGGCCAAGTTGATTGGACTCTGAGCTTTATGTGTGCTTTTTGTTTGTATTTTATTTTCGGATATTTTTGTGGTTTGAATTTGAATTTTTTAATAGGAAAGTTTTGTGTATTGTGATGAATCTTCATACAATTTTAACTTTTAATAGATATTCTTTCTTCATTTATTATAGATATAAAAAATTAAATTTAAGTTTTTTAATAGGAAAATTTTGTGTAATTCCTTTTTAATAGATATTCTTTCTTCATTTATATATAAATATAAAAAATTGAATTTGAATTTTTAATAGGAAAGTTTTGTGTGTATTGTGATGAATCCTCGTACAATTTTATGCTTTTAACTTTCATTTAGCATATTAACACGAATATTCCCTTTTAATAGATATTCTTTCTTCATTTATTATAGATATAAAAAATTAAATATTAAAACACTTCAACCCTTAACTCAACTTTTCAAATCCAACAACTCCCTTGTCAAAAGCATGGAATTAAGGATTCAGTTCGGTTTTAGTGGATATCAATTCAAGGCCATCACCTTTACGTTTTAATGCTTGTATATTATGGAATTAATTTAAAGGTGATAATCTTTCAAGAACATAATTAGAGAAAGGAACTTTGTTTTTGTCTTCATTTGTGGTGGTCGCCTTTTATTTTTCTATTTCTCTAGTTTTTGTTTTTAGAGTATGAAACATTAGCCATTAATGTATGTTTTCTATATTATTAAAAAATAGAATAAAATAGATTGCCTTCGAAGCACTAACAAATTATGCGTGTAGTGTGAAATTGGCCCTTCAAAATTATAATAATAATAAAAAATAAATCACTATTAAGAACATTGAAAAGACATCCTATACAAGTTTTTGAAATAGGTAGAATATTTTAAATTAAAAAATTTAGGATTTATTTAATAGTTTTTTAGTCAATTTATGTGGTTGATAACGACTTATAGATTTTTGAGATTTATATTTTTTAATATATTGTTTATGAGATTAAGTTTTTGTTCTCTTAAATAAAAATAGAGTGTTATCCTCATCTTTACGATAATTTTTTGAACTTTTAATTTGTATTTTTTTATTTGATTAGTGTGAGAAACTCCTACGACCAACGTATAGGGTTGGCTGAGGAGTCTACTTTTAATTATTTTTTTAAAAAGTTAAATGTTACCTTGTTAGACCTTATAGAATGTTTATAAGTTTTAAAGGTTATTTAGAACATTGAGTGTAGGCTTGTTGGAGAAGTAGATTGGATTCAATGGTGGCAAAGAGCTTTCAATTGATGTATTGTTTTTTTAAAGACTTTGGTAGGAAGGTGGTCGGTAAATGAAGAAGGAAATAATTTTTTTTATAAGATGGCTTGAGATTGATTCAAAACTTGAATTTTGAGTTACAAAATATTAAGAAATAATTCAATTCAAAGATAATAAAGTATAAGAAACTAAAACACGAGTATATAAGTAAAATGGTAGAATTTTTTTATTGTTTAGAAAATAGAGTATAATGAAAGCAATCTCTAAGGAGGGATGTGATACTATAACATTGCATCCATTACTTATACTTTTTACAATCAGTGGTGCATCTCTCTTTATATTAGAATTGGTGTGTTTGAAATCTATTGGATTGAATATGGAAGGTCATCCATATGGAAACGTGGAAGTTCACCCTTTGTGAGTTAGAAGGTCACCCATATGAAAATGTAGTGATTCACCTTCCATAAGCTACAAAGTGCATTTAATGAAAAATTACATGTGTATGACTTGTACTTCTATGTTTCATTAAATTGAGGGAATATTGATACTGTTAATGACAATAATATATTTGCAGAGAAATAATCTTCTATTGTGTCAACATGGCTAAAGATGCAATTTGGCTACAAAATTTTAAAAATAAAAATTACCATTTTTAGTAACTTTTTTGTTTTGCATTTTTAAGGCCTTCAGAGCATTTTTTGGTTTAGTTGGTCTAAGAAATATCCTATCAAAAGTTCTAGATCTTCCTCTAAGCTTTTCAACACTTTTTGAATGGATCTAAACAAAGTCCCGAGCACAAGTTATGCCCCTAATAATGTGGTTAGGATAAAAAATAGATTTTTGGGTATTTTTTAGCACAAAGCCATGCTACAAAAAGATCATTCCACAAATCTATTCCACAAATCGTGTTGCCTTTTTGCTTCTTTTTGTCCATGAGGTGAGTACTCCATGGGTTGCATAGGGAGAGCTACATCTATGGGTGCCAAGGGTTGGAACCTAAAATAAATTTGAAATAGGTTGTGTTTGGTAGAGCTATGCATAGCTTGATTATACCAATGTTGAATGTAGGGGAGGATGTCATCCCATGTGCATGGATGCTTAGATTGTACATTCAAAGAAGATGTGCAATCAGTTGATTCATAATTTCTCTCTATCCATTAGTCTAAGGATGAAAGGATATGAACATGGTCAACTTGGTGTCCATCATGCTCCATAGGATGGACCAAAAAATGCTCAAAAATATATTATCCTTGTGTTGCCTTTTCTTCTTTTTTTTTTCCATGAGGTGAGTACTCCATATGTTGCATAAAGAGAGTTACATCAGTGGGTGCTAAGGGTTGGAACCTAAAACATACATAAAATGGAGTGTGTTTGGTAAAGGTATTCATAGCTTGATTGTATTGATGTTGAATTTAGAGGAGGCTCTCATCCCATCTGTATGAATGCTTGAAATTATATATTCAAAAAAGCTGTACAATCAATCATGTCACAACTTCTATGTAGTCATTAGTCTCAGGATGGAAGTCTATGAACATGACCAACTTGGTGTCCATCATGCTCCATAGAGTGGAATAAAAAAACTAAAAAATCTACGATCGCTATTAGATACAATGGACTTTAGCAAGCCAAAGTTGAACCACACATGACTAAAATAAATTATAGCATTATACTCAACTAAAATATATTTATTACAAGGAATCATTATAGCCATTATTGAAAAAAAATCAAATACTACAAAAATACAATCATTACCATGCTTTGGTGTGGAAAAACGATATAAATTCCATGGAGACAAATTCCCAAGGCTTGGATGACACTGACAATGGTGTATATAGTATGTGCTTCTTATTGGTTGGTTTAATAACAGTGTAGGGGTACATGACTTGATGTACCTCTTATCATAATTCCTCGTCTTATACCAGTAAAAGTAATTTTGAAGTATTGCCAACATTTTTTCCATCCCAAAGTGACCAATTACTTTTTTGAAGTGTGCTTCCCAAATCATATTTGAGCACTCACCATCTAGTACACAAATATGTCCCATCTAGCGTAGGAGGTTATCTTGCAAATGAAAATTAGAAACATGCTTACCCACATGAAGGACTCAATATGCATTTACGAAATCAATATCTACTTCATATAAGGTGGAAATATTGAAAGTATCATATCCAAAGGAATCAAGAATGGTGGTGAGTGCTATGATTGGAGGTTGGCTCAAGTAATCTATTGTTGAATTGGGACTCCCTTTCTTATGCTCGATTATCAAATGAAACTATTGTAGATATGTGGTCCACTTTTGATGTCTTTCATTCCTTAGATTACTTTGTGTTTGAACAAACTCTAGAGGTTTGTGATCTATGTGGATGATGCTTTCCTTGAACAAGATGTAGTGCTTCCACTGTTTACATGCTTAGACAATGACATAGAGCTCTTTGTCATACATAGGGTATTTTTGAATTGATTTATTGAATATTTCATTGTGATAGACAATAGATGCCCATGATGTGTAAGGGCAACTCCTAATGCATACTATGATGTATCAGTCATTACCTCAAAAGGTTGATGTAAATCAGGTAAGGAAGTATAGGTGCTAAACACGATTAGTCATTCAACCTCTCAAATACCCTCTATTATGCATCTCTCCAATGGAGCTTAGATTTGCTATCTCCTTTGGTCACTTGGTGTAGTGGCTAAGCAATGTGTGATAACCCCAATACAAATATTCAATATAAATTGACAATATCCAAAAAGCTATGAAGCTCTATTAGAGTCTTTGGGGTAGGCTAATTTCTAATTACTTAAATCTTCTCTAAGTCAACATGGACTCCCTCTTTTTCAACAATATACCTGAGGTACTAAATTTTTGTTATACCAAATGAACACTTATTCAAATTAATATATAGCTTGTGTCTTTAAAGAGTATTAAGTACCTGCTGAACATGTTGCAAATGCTCCTCTTGTGTCTTACTATGGATGAAAATATCATCTAAGGAGATTACCATAAATAAGCTAGTGTAGGGATGAAGGACATCATCCATCATCATCATGAATATGGTAGGTGTATTGGTCAAGCCAAAATGTATAACCATCCACTCAAATAAACCCTCATTGGATTTAATGTTGTCTCTCATACATTAGTGGGATTTATGAAATTTTGATGAAATCTAGATTTGAGATCAATTTTGGTGAACTTTACACAACAAAGTTGGTCCATAAAGTCATATATCTGAGAGAGTGGATAACAACTCTTCATAGTGATTTTATCCAAAGCTTTGTAGTCAATACAAAGTCTCTACATTCAATATTCTTTGAAGCCAGGACAATTGGGCTACCACATGGTGAAGCACTTGGTATGATGTGCCCCTTTTGAATCAATTATTAGATCTAACTCTTGATTTTATAAATTTCAAGGACTAATTTGTGATAAACAAGGGTTATTATGCAAAGGATAACTAATAACTAAATTAATAGAATGCTTAATTTCATAATAAAGTGGACCCCTAGTTGATGACTTGAACAAGTAATCATTTATTGAAATAATATGGTCCATCTGATTTTGTTGTGTAGGGCTTGTAATTGATGTAGCAATAATCCTCTTACTTTGTAGCTTGATCATCAACAAAAATGAATTTTCCTACTTTGGATATCATATTTGTGCATTGTTTAGTATTGATTAAGGAAATAGAGGTAGGAGGAGATATACCTCATATTTTGAAGCACTAACCTCTAATAGTGATGATGACACTTTAGGACCTAAACTTATATACACCATGTCTCTTCCACATAAATGGTTGACCTAAAATCACATCACAAACATCTAAGAGTACAACATTACATAAAACTTTATCTTTGAAGGGCTTGATGGCATAAGAGAAAATACATTGTTGAGTAACACAAATGTTTCTCCTTTGTTATAAGCATCCAACATTATTTGGTTGTGGGTGTGGTGTGACTAGCAAATTCAAACCCTTTAACCTATGAGCATAAATCAGATTCTTTTGAATCCCACTATCAATAATGAGATGTAGTGGTTTACCCTTGATCCATATTTATGAATGAAATAAGTGTTCCTCCTCTAGTGCAACATGTGTGGTGGCAATAGTCATATTTGGTTCGACTTCCATGATTTGTTTCCCTCTATCCTCAACCTATAAATGCAGAGGCAATAATGTAGTGTGTGTAGAGGGTTGTGACTCAATAAACAATGACTGAATTGCTCAATACTTCTCCCTCAAATATCGATTTCTCTTGTGATAAATACACCATTTTCCACTCTTGGCATTCGAGGGATTCTTTTCTTGGGAGCCTTTTTTTTTCTTCTAATTTTGATTTTGGGGATGATACCCTTAATCATAATTCTTTGGAGAGTCACTCTTGCCTTTCTTTGGCTAGTACTTAGTGTTCCGATTTTTGTTATTTGCTCCTCCTTTTCTATTTTTGTTTTATGCTTCTACTCCAATTTAATAGCAAATTTATATGCCTCTCCCAATATCTTGAATTTGAATAGGTCCATGTCCTCTCGAATGTACCTTTGTAGCCCACTACGATACTTTAGGATTTGATACCTTTCAGTACCTTGAATACCTAGATTTACTAGCATGGAGTGGAAAGCATCAATATAGTCTTAAACAAATTGGTATTTACCTTGACACAATTTTTACAATCACATGTATTGGTCTTCATAGACTCTTATGGGATAATATTCTTTCTTGATAGCCTCTATAATATTGTCCATGTGAACACTAATTTATCTTCATTATTTTTTTGTAACTATATTACAATATGCTTCCCACCAATTTCAAATAGGCAATAAAGCTTTCAAGAGTGCAAAAGTGATTTTATCACTATCGATGAATTTATTTACAGAAAAGTATGAAGATGACTAATTCGACCAAATTTCTAGGGTATCAACATTATTATTTTTCTTCAAAAGTAGGAATATCAAAATTTACATACAGGTGTGGGATGCTACATACCAAACCTAGCAGTCAGCTAGGTTCTCCAAGTGAATAAAAATTCATATTTATTAGCATAGTTTTCATTAATTGATTTTATCTCATCTTTATTATTTTATCTCTGCACATTCGCAATTGCCTTAACGGCGGGATCTGCCCTCCTAGTGGCAATTGATTTTAATTAAATATTTTTTATACTCCTCGCATTCCGTATTCGATTTATTAATTGTTCTGGTTGTAGAGTTCAATCATAATTTATTTCTTTCGTTCAAGAAATAGAAGGAAAGTCCTTCCAAGTGGTATTAGGAGACAGGTTCGGTGAAGGCGGTAGGGATTCCACGACCATCCACGTTACTGGCGGCAGTGGGCAGACATCCGATTGTAGAAACAGGTAGCAACTGAAGCCACTGTGTTCTTTTTTCGGTTCGCGTTCTTGAGAAATACCTTAGGTATTCAGCTACCAGATCAAACTTCAAGCATGCAAAGTAAATCCAGTTCGCGTTCCACTTCGATTGGGTGACTATATTGTCTACTGCGCAGACGTCCCGACATCACCACAAATAACCATTTGAAGCAATGATGCTTCCTCGACCACAAGGAACACCTGGAAACAATTAATAATTTTGGGCTGAAGGCGTACGTTGGGATCACGCTCCAAATCGCAGTCTAAAACACCAAGAAAATCTGTCCGCGAAAGCTGTGAAACGCAGGAGCCGTCAACCAATCAAATTGCGTGATTAAAAATTAGCGACGCATAACATAAGGTACTTATCGCGATTTTTATAATTTTTTTTAGGTTTTGGGGATCAATATCCCACATTGCGTGTGTCGGAGCGGTGGGGGAGTTAATAAGGAATATCGTGCACCTTTTGAAGTGTGACTTAGGTCACATGCCCGTGGAGCTCCTGAGCAGCCTTTCGGTTCTGTTTCTTCCGTTCGCATGTCCGCTGTCCGTTCGTCGTGTCGTTTGTCGCGTCGTCTGTTCGTCATCCGTTTGTCACATCATCCGTTTGCCATGTCGTTAGTCGTTTGTCGTGTCGTTAGTCATTTTTCACGTTGTTCGTTCGTCGTGTCGTTAGTCGTTTGTCGTGTCTTCCACTCGTAGTGTCATTTGGCTGCGTGTCACGATCTCGTTTGGTCTTCGCAGTGTGTCCACTCTCGTTTGGTCTTAGCGGTGTGTCCAAAGTGGCTGAACGTGGTTAACGTGGTTAGAATCATTGCTGTCACGTTGCTGAAAGTGTCCACATAAAAAAAAAAAAACTGTTGAAGGTTGCGGGCAAGGAGGCCACCCAAACTCACATCCGCGTCACAGTTGGAGTGACAGTTGAAGCGGATCCCAATTTTTTGCTAAATTCAACCAAAATTTACGACAGTTGAAGCAGAATCCTAAGCAGGTTATGTTAACAAGTGCATGAGCAAAAAGTGGACCAAAGGTGCTGACGATCGATTATCAAGCTCGAAAACGACCAATAACAATGCAAGAAGACCTAATCGAAGCCCAGGTACAAAAAAATCTCTTTCTCCTTTCAAAATTGGTAGTTATAATCCACATCATCCACTGGTAGACCCTATGGCTACTAACCCTCCCCCAACTCATGAAACCATCACACAAGGAGACTCAAGTAACTCAGCCGTTTCCAACGATGAATCTCTTCGACTCTTACTAGAGGGTATGAACCAAATTAGTCTCAACCTAAAAGCCCTAGTGCGAGCACAAAACCAGCTTAATCCCAATACTAATTCCCAAAATCACTCCCATGCCCAAAGGAATGAAGAAAATGTCGATCAAGATGATGATTGGGAATAGCAAAGAGGCGATTCGGATAATTACAGGGATCGTTCTCATAGACAGAGGTATAACCAAAATCAAGAAAGGGATACGGGGTATCACCAACCAAGAGGCCCTAATAATTTTCCACGCATTGATATGCCCACTTTTGAAGGTCATGATCCTCGTGGTTGGTTAGCCAAAATGGAAGGCATTCTCGACTTATATCAAATTAAGGAAATGGATAAAGTTCCTTTCGTTGCATCAAAATTAGGCACTGAGGCCTACCAATGGTTTGTATGGCTTAAACAAGAGAAAGGTGCTACTATTTACTGGAGAAAATTCACTACCTCTTTTTTAGAAAGATTCGATGAAGGAGCTACATCGTCATACACAGTAAGACTGTTATCTCTTAAACAAGAAGGATCAGTTAGCGAATTTGTTTCAGAATTCACCAGTTTACTACCATATACTTTAGACCTCAGTCTCGACACAGTGGTAGGAGATTTTCGTAATGGATTGAAAGAAAATATTCGAGTGGAGGTAGACATGCACAATCCAACCTTGCTGAACGATTGTATAAGAATAGCTAAGCTGGCCGAGAAGAGAAATCAGTTGTCTGCACGACGTGAAAACTATAGTCGTCCTCCATATCGCAATAATTCCTTTCATAGAAATGATCAACCCTCAAGATACTTTTGCTATAAATGTCGCAATCATCATCCCAAGGAACAAGCTTGTGCCCAAAAAACAAAACTTTCATATTGAGTGTGATCAATATGAAGGAGAAGAGGACGAAACTTACCAACAAGAAGAACCTATGCAAGAAGATAAAATCCAAGGTAAGAGGATACAATCCTCCGGAAGAAGAACCAATTACGTTCCACACGTACAGAGATCGCCATTGTATCCTCTTCCTTCTCTTCTAGAGTAATTGGTTCTCTAAACACCCTTTGTTATCTTATGAAGATAAAATCCTCCGGAAGAAGAACCGCATTTACGTTCCACACAACTCAGAACTCAAAATGAAGATCTTAGACGAATCACATGCTTCTCCATCAGCGGGACATTCAGGATTTTTGAAAACATATTTAAGGATCAAACAATCATTTTGTTGGAAAGGATTAAAAGCCGAAGTCAAACAATGGGTAGCAGAATGCGAAGTTTGCCAGCCGTAATAAAGGAGAGACAGTCAAATCACCAGGGTTATTACAACCCTTACCCATCCCTGAATGTCAGTGGGAACATATATCCATGGATTTTATTGAAGGTCTTCCAAAGTCAGAAGGTAGGACAGTCATCTTCATAGTGGTAGATCGATTATCCAAATACGCTCACTTTCAGGCTTTACAACATCCATTTTTAGCAAGCAAGGTGGCAAAGGTATTTATGGATTCAATTTTCAAATTACATGGTATGCCAAAAAATATTGTAAGTGATAGAGATCCCATCTTCACTAGTAACTTTTGGCGAGAATTATTTCGACTTAGTGGTACCAAATTGAACATGTCCTCAGCTTACCATCCCAAGACAGATGGTCAAACAGAAGTAGTTAACAAATGTTTGGGTACATACTTACGATGTTTTGTTCAAGATAAACAATATCAATGGAGCCAATGGCTAGCAATGGCGGAATGGTGGTACAACACTTCTTACCATTATTCAATTAAGATGTCTCCCTTTGAAGCATTGTATGGAACCAAGCCTCCAATCGTAGCAGATTACGTCCCCGGTTCATCCAAAGTAGACAAAGTGGATGATTGGTTTCAATAAAGGCAGTCGACACTCACCATCCTCAAAGAGAATTTATTCCAAGCACAAAATCGCATGAAACAACAACAATACTTGCACCGATCAGAACGAACTTTTAATGTCGGTGATAAGGTTTTCCTAAGGTTGCAACCTTACAAACAAGCATCGTTAAGGATAAAGACCAGTCAAAAGTCGGCACCACGATTCTATGGTCCTTACAAAATTGTGCGCCGCATTGGAGAAGTAGCCTATCAGTTAGAACTTCCTTCATCATCACGAATACACCCGGTATTTCATGTTTCATGTCTCAAAAAGGTAATTGGTCAGAAAGTGCAAAATCAATCGAAATTACCAGTGCTCGATGAGGAAGGACGCATACATATCCAACCTGAAGATATATTACAACACGGAATACGAAGACTAAGATCACGCCAGATTTAAGAATTTCTCATCAAATGGCAAGACCTACCGGAGGAAGATGCCACATGGGAACTTGAAAGTATTTTCCAGGACATTTCCAGCTTTGAGGACAAAGCTTTCCGAGGAGGGGAGTCATGCTACATACCAAACCTAGCAGTCGGCTAGGTTCTCCAAGTGAATAAAAATTCATATTTATTAGCATAGTTTTCACTAATTGATTTTATATCATCTTACTATTTTATCTCTGCACATTCGCAATTGCCTTAACGGCGGGATCTGCCCTCCTAGTGGCAATTGATTTTAATTAAATATTTTTTATACTCCTCACATCCCGTATTCGATTTATTAATTGTTTTGGTTGTAGAGTTCAATCGTAATTTATTGCTTCCGTTCAAGAAATAGTAGAAGGAAAGTCCTTCCATGGGAGCATTGAATGGTGCTAGGTAGTAAAAGGCTATATGAAGGAGGTTGAAAATATTGTAACAAGGAGTCATTGAAGAATTTGAGCAAATTGGTCCATCATCTCATTTTTTGTTTTAAGAGGGATTTGTTCAACATCTCCCTGAAAGGATTGACTATCTTGATACTGTCCATTATGTTTTTTTTACTTGATAATAAGGGGTTGTACTCAGGTCCCTCACCCTTGAAAAATTACATCTCTCTTCTTTAGAGCTTGAGAGCTTACAAATAGATACACTTCTCATATCAATTGAGATGCTATAGATAGAAACCTACATCATTTTACATAAAATGTTTGAATTCTTGATTTTTATTTTCTGGATCTTTTCAAATTTCTGTATGAATACAATTACTCCAAAATTTAGCATCTTTCTTGACATTTTCCTATAGCAGCCTTCATAATGCTAAAAACTTCACCTCTACTATCTATGCCTTGCATCTTAGTAGAGTAATATTTTCAAAATATCCCACTATTATAGTCTGCTTTACCAAATCTGAATTGCTAGTTTCCTTCCTTGTTGAAGTCATAGACCTTCATTGCTCTTCCCATCATTCGAACCCTAGTTGAAAAATATTTACAATTTCATTTTTCGTGACTTGAAAAATCATCACTACCCTTATTTCAAATGGTTGACTTCACAGGGTCGTATCTCCCTCAATATTGCTCGAAGTTTTTGCATATAACCACTCATTTTAAAGCTATTCAAATTCTACACAAGTTGGTCCAAGAATCAACTAAATCGGATAACAATTTGTGAAGATATGACTCTTAAAAGATGAGATATTTTTAAAGAAAAATCCTAATCCTTTGCACTTTACAATTTTATTTTTTGCAACTTGAAAAATCATCACTACTCTTATTTTGAATGGTTGACTTCATAGGATCATATCTCCCTCAATATTGCTTGGAGTTTTGCATATGACCACTCATTTTAAAGCTATTAAAATTTTGCATAACTTGGTCCAAGAATTAGTTGAATCGGATAAATATTTGCGAAGGTATGGCTCCTTAAAGATGAGATATTTTTTAGGAAAAATCCCTAATATTTCACACTTTGCAATTCATTGTAATCATCCTTCCACGCTCCTTCAACCTTCCCAGCCTTCCACTCAGCATCCCAACCTTCCATTGCAGCTCTTTCAACTGGCGTAGTCTTCCACACTCCTTTAACCTTATCAACCTTCCATGTTCCTTTAGCCTTATCAGCCTTCCACTTTCCTTCAAACATCCCAACCTTCTACCCAACAACCTAGCCTTTCACTATAGCTCCTTCAACATTTTTTAGTGTTGGGAATTTTGGGTTTGAGATCCTAGCTTCTTGTCTATGAGTTGTCATTGATGTCAAAAGGAAATGGCATTAATGTTAAGAGGATGTGTTGGCTTCAAAGGTGGAAGATTCCAAGAGAATCTTTTTAAGAGAATCCGGAGAGATTCCATTGGCAAGGGTTTTTCATTAAAACCAAACTGGTTTTTATTAAAACCAAGTTGGATAGGGTTTTTATTAAAACCAAGTTAAATGGTTTTTATTAAAACCAATGGAGGTTCTCTTTATTACTTATTTAATTATTATTTAAAACCCTTCAAGGTTTTAATTAATTAATTATTTAATTAATTAAGGGAGAAATTATTTTTAATTTATTAAAAATACTTAAAGGTTTTTAAACATTTTTTATTCTTAATTTATTAAAATTATTTAAGGGTTTTTAAACCCTTTTTGAAAAGACTTTTGATTAATTTCGAAATGGTCTTTATTTTCGTCGATGTCAAGGTGTCTTCGAAGAGACTATTTATTCTCCAACTCCTAAGGTTGGAAGGCTAATTAATTCGAAATTCTCCGAATGCAATTTGCGATGTTTGTGCTCTGTAATCGCTGTGATCGAAGGAAGACTTAGAAGCACGTGCGGTTGAAAAGTCTTCGAGAGTTTTTTTTGAGGGTGAAGTGAAGGGAAGTTCACTTGTGAACTTCGTAGCCCGCGTGGGCTTGTGGCAGCGAAGGCTACTGTTGGGCGCTGCATTGGCGGAGGTCACCATTTTGAGTCTCGCGGGGGTGATTTGCTAGAGTAATACACGTTTTTATTAAAACGTCTTTATGCCGCAAAATTCGGAGTTTCTTGGACAACGATTTATAAGGTGTGATTAAATTTTATGAGTTTTGGCTTTTGTGATTAGCATTGAATAAAAGCTTAGGAGAAATAAGGGCATATTTCTTTGGATGTATTTTTAAGATTATTCTTTGCTATGCTAAAATTAAAAATGGAGGTATAAGGTGTGAGTCCGTGATTGTTGATTTATTGGCATGTTATGGTGGTTGTGTTTAAAGAAGTGGAGCTAAAAGGTGTAATAAAGGAAGTTTATATTATTGCTCATTTCTTTTTATTCTAACCCTAACTTGGTTAGAAGTTTGAGAGTTGTGTGTGGTGACAACTTGAAGGTTCAATTATCTTCTACTCCAATAAGGTATGGGCACATTCTTCTTATGAGTATGATTGGTGTATGTTTTCTGAAATAAGGTTGGAGTGAAAAGGTATTCTACTAGGTATCCTTTGGCTAGGTGTAAATCCTATTTTCTGGTTTGTTGAAGACTACTTATGCATTGTTATCCTTAAGGAGAGTTTTTGGTGAATGCATAATTTCTGGTTTGAGATAGTGGAAGCTTTGTGCACTAGGGTTTATATTTGTGAGTCTAGCTACTTGCATTGAGTTGGTGGAACCCTTGGTTGGCTATTTTGAGTTTGATGGTTGAGTTGCTTCCATAGAGGTTGTTTGATCAAGTTATTGCTTTACTTGATTCATGATATTGGGCTTACTCCATTGAGTTGATTTGAGCAAGTTATTCTTTGCATTTGGTGATATTGTGTTGGTGGTTGTTTTGTTCAAACAATATTGGAGAGAAAAGGAGTTCTACTTGTTTATTTTTCTGATGTTGATTGTGAAATGCTTCAAGGTTGTTTTTTGAACTGAATGGTGTTGATTGAACCTTGTTTGATGAGCATTGTTGTTGAAGCCCTAATTGATGGTGAAAAGAACATGAGTATCATTGTTATGTGATTCTTTGCATAGTTGGCAATTGTTGGGGTTTCATGTTCTTGAAAGAAAGCATTCTATCCTATCCATTTCGGATATTGAGTTGAGTTTTCAGATTTGAGATTGAGTTTGAGCTGAGTTGATTTGAGTTGAGTTTTGAGATTGGGATTTGAGTATAGAAAATATTGAGTCTCTAACAATTCTCTTTATGCTTCTATGAGTTTGACAAATCACATTGGGTCTCTAACAATTCACTTTGTGATTTTCTACTAAGAAATTTTTTCTTGGTGAGCTTGTTGAGTTTTTGGACAGGTTCCAGTGGGGACTTGTGAGCAGATTTTGGACAGGTTTCGGTGGGGATTTGTGAGAAGATTTTGGATAGGTTTCGATGGGGACTTGTGAGCAGATTTTGGACAGGTTTCGGTGGGGACTTGTGAGCAGTTTTGGATAGGTTTCGATGGGGACTTGTGAGCAGATTTGGACAGGTCCTAGCAGAGGACTTGTGAGATGAGTTTGATAGTTCTATCAGGGAACTTGAGGACAGGGGAGCATTGGTTCTTTGAGAAGAACCTGAGGACAGATTTGGAAAGTCTTTGAGAAGGCTTGTGGATAGAGGATTGATTTGTTCAAGTGTTGGACAGATCTGACAGACAGATGAAGACTTGTACTAGACCGACTGACTGTGTTTGGTACAGGTTGCTGAGCTGTTGTGGACGTGATCATAGAAGGCGAAGGTCTCTTAGGCTAAGCATTGAGGACATGAGGTCTTCGATGGAAAGGAGTTCCATGTGCCGGCAAGAGGTAGAGGCGATTGATCTTCTGAGGGATCATTTCCAGAGCAGAGGGGAAGGTATCTCCTTTGAGCAGAGGCTCATAAATTCAGAGCAGAGGGGAAGGTATCTCCTTTGAGCAGAGGCTCATAAATTTAGACAAAGGGGAAGGTATCTCCTTTGAGTAGAGGCTCATAAATTTAGATAGAGGGGAAGGTATCTCCTTTAAGCAGAGGCTCATAAATTTAGATTGGGGGAAGGTATCTCCTTTGAGCAGAGGCTCATAAATTTAGATTGGGGGAAGGTATCTCCTTTGGGCCAAGGCTCATAAACATTGTAATTGGGAAGGATTACCTAAGAACTTTGAGATAACTTTTAGAGAAAAGTTTTATGGACGTAGCCCAGCCATTCTGGGTGAACCACGTTAAAATTGGTGTCACTTTGTGGATGATTTTGTGCATTGTTTTGATATTTCTTTGGGTATATTGCTTTACTGTTTTGAAGTATAAAGGAAAAAGTAAAAAGAGGTCTTATACCGTTCACCCCCCTCTCAGTATAAGCTTGTGTTCTTCAATTGGTATCAGAGTAGGTGCCTTCGAAAAGTTTAACAGCTTGAAGGAAAAGCTAGTAAAGAACACAATGGATCGTTTAAGTAGCAATGTAACACCTATTCTTGATGGGTCAGATTTTGGTATTTGGAGTGCAAGGATGAAGGTTCATCTAATGGCACTTGGTAATGAGGTATGGGAAGTGATTGAAGATGAGTACACTATTCCTGTACATGGTCCTAATACTAAAGAAGAAAGGCTCCTACATCACAGACAATTCAAAAGCAATGAATGCAATCCCGAAAGGCTTACAGAAGCGGATCTCACCAAAGTGATTCATTGCAAGACAACTAGTGAAATGTGGAAACAGTTGAAGGTGGTTCATACAGGTGATACAAATGTCAGAAAGGCCAAGTTGAAACAGCTTCAAGATAGTGATGAGTCTTCTAGTGATGAAGAGGAATATTACAACAAGAAAGGCAAGTTCTCTAGAAAACACAAAAGTATGAAAAATATAAGATGTTTCAATTGTGGAAAGTTTGGTCATTATGCTACTAATCGTATCTGTTCCCAAGTATGAAAGTGATGAAGATAAACAAGATTCTATGAGCAAGGTTTCTGAAAAGCATAAGCATCACAGAAAGAACAAAGATGAGCACAGCAATCAGGGAAAGAGGTATTCTCACAAGCACAAGAAGAGTTTCTACCTAGACAAAGCAAGTAAGTGTTCTAGTAGTGATAGTGAAAGTTCTTCAAGTGATAATGAAAATGAGATGTTGTTCATATGAGAAAAAGAGGAAGAACCGAAACATAGATTCATTATCATGAAATGTCTTAGATGTGGAAATTTTGGTCACCTTGAGGATGATTGCACAAATAATGATTTGGTTTCTAGTATGTATGAGGATGCTTCAGAAAACTATAAGGAAGATGCATGTATGGTTTTTGAAAAGGGTAGCACCTCTAGTGATAAGAAATCCGAAAAAGGCTTTGATGATTCAAAAAGCAAACAAATAGAGGAAGATATAGAGGAAGGTGAAGTAGATCTTGAAGGTGAACTTATTAGTGCTCTTAGTGCTTTGAAAAAGGAAAGAAAGAAGAATGCTAGACTCAAGGATAAGTTAGATGAATGTTGTATGGAGAGAAATGATCTTATAGAAAGTCTTGACTTCTCTATGGCTAAGACACAAGAACTCAAGGATGAGTTAGAGTCTAAGGTTCTTGAGTATAGTGAGTTAGAACAGAAAATGGCTTCTTTGAAAGAGAAAACTAAAGAGTAAAAGGATAAGCTTTACAGGTTTCAATATAGCTCCAAAAAGGTTAAGTCACTCATCAAAGGTCAAATAAAGATAACAGATAAAATAGGCCTTGGTTTTGTTAAGCCACACAAGGAACAAGTTTGAGAGTCTAGTAAGAGACTCCAAAAGGAAGAGAGTTCTGATGAGGAAAGTATTTCAGAAAAGGAGTCCTTGAATGATAGATGCACAAAAATAGAAAACAAAATTCATAATGAGAAGAAGAAGTTTTCAAAACCTAAGAGGTCAATTAAAGGAAAGTTTCAAGGCAAATGTTTTGCTTGTCACAGGTTTGGTCACATGGCTTCACATTGCATGGCTCAAGTGAAGGAGGTAAATGACAGTTTCATAAGTGCTAGTTACTTTCAAGGGTATTGCTACTCTTGTCAACAGTTTGGGCACAAGGCAGTTTATTGCAAGGCAAATAATAGGAAGAGGTTTGGTCAGAACAGGTTTGGTCAGAACAGGTTTGGTTAGAACTGGTGGATTCAAAGATCAAGTTTACCTCAGAGAAACAACATCGTCAAGTGTTTCAAGTGCAACAATGAAGGTCACATAATTAGACAGTGTAGAGTTGAAATTCCATAATACAGGAACAGGAACAGTGGCATGATCAGGTCCAAGGATCAAGGCATGGACAAGAACGAGGGATGAGAACAAGAACAAGAACAAGTGATGGGAACAGGGGATATGGACAAAGAGTTCAAGAGAAGGCCCGGAAAGGAAGTTATAGATGCTAATGATGATCGAGTGCCTAATGGGAGTTTTACTCCCACCCAAGAATTAATCACCTCATCAGGAGGTGGGGGAGGGACTAAGCTAAGAGGCTCATTCTTAGTCACGAGCCCCAAAGGTGACCCTTTGCCATTGATGACAAAGGGGGAGAGATTTGAGTAAGGGGGAGAGCCTCAAGACATGGGGAGCTGTTTATGTTGAGTTTTTGTGTTGTTGAGAAGCATGGTTTGCCATCAATGACAAAGGGGGAGATTGTTGGCAATTTTGGGTTTGAGATCCTAGATTCTTGTCTATGAGTTGTCATTGATGTCAAAAGGAAATGACATTAATTTTAAGAGGATGTGTTGGCTTCAAAGGTGGAAGATTCCAAGAGAATATTTTTAAGAGAATCCAGAGAGATTCCATTGGCAAGGGTTTTTCATTAAAACCAAACTGGTTTTTATTAAAACCAAGTTGGATAGGGTTTTTATTAAAACCAAGTTAAATGGTTTTTATTAAAACCAAGTTAAATGGTTTTTATTAAAACCAATGGAGGTTCTCTTTATTACTTATTTAATTATTATTTAAAACCCTTCAAGGTTTTAATTAATTAATTATTTAATTAATTAAGGGAGAAATTATTTTTAATTTATTAAAAATACTTAAATGTTTTTAAACCTTTTTTATTCTTAATTTATTAAAATTATTTAAGGGTTTTTAAACCCTTTTTGAAAAGACTTTTGATTAATTTCGAAATGGTCTTTATTTTCGCCGACGTCAAGGTGTCTTCGAAGAGACTATTTATTCTCCAACTCCTAAGGTTGGAAGGCTAATTAATTCAAAATTCTTCGAATGCAATTTGTGGTGTTTGTGCGCTGTATTCGTTGCAATCGAAGGATGACTTAGAAGCATGTGCGGTTGAAAAGTCTTCGAGAGTTTTTTTTGAGGGTGAAGTGAAGGGAAGTTCACTTGTGAACTTCGTAGCCTGCGTGGGCTAGTGGCAGTGAAGGCTGCTGTTCGGCGCTGCATTGGCGGAGGTCACCGTTTCGAGTCTCGCGGGGGTGCTTTGCTAGAGTAACACACATTTTTATTAAAACGTCTTTATGCCACGAAATTCGTAGTTTCTTGGACAACGATTTATAAGGTGTGATTAAATTTTATGAGTTTTGGCTTTTGTGATTAGCATTGAATAAAAGCTTAGGAGAAATAAGGGTATATTTCTTTGGATGTATTTTTAAGATTATTCTTTGCTATGCTAAAATTAAAAATGGAGGTATAAGGTGTGAGTCTGTGATTGTTGATTTATTGGCATGTTATGGTGGTTGTGTTTAAAGAAGTGGAGCTAAAAGGTGTAATAAAGGAAGTTTATATTATTGCTCATTTCTTTTTATTCTAACCCTAACTTGGTTGGAAGTTTGAGAGTTGTGTGTGGTGACAACTTGAAGGTTCAATTATCTTCTACTCCAATAAGGTATGGGCACATTCTTCTTATGAGTATGATTGGTGTATGTTTTCTGAAATAAGGTTGGAGTGAAAAGGTATTATACTAGGTATCCTTTGGCTAGGTGTAAATCCTATTTTCTGGTTTGTTGAAGACTACTTATGCATTGTTATCCTTAAGGAGAGTTTTTGGTGAATGCATAATTTCTGGTTTGAGACAGTGGAAGCTTTGTGCACTAGGGTTTATATTTGTGAGTCTAGCTACTTACATTGAGTTGGTGGAACCCTTGGTTGGTTGTTTTGAGTTTGATGGTTGAGTTGCTTCCATAGAGGTTGTTTGATCAAGTTATTGCTTTACTTGATTCATGATATTGGGCTTACTCCATTGAGTTGATTTGAGCAAGTTATTCTTTACATTTGGTGATATTGTGTTGGTGGCTGTTTTGTTCAAACAATATTGGAGAGAAAAGGAGTTCTACTTGTTTCCTTTTCTGATGTTGATTGTGAAATGCTTCAAGGTTGTGTTTTGAACTGAATGGTGTTGATTGAACCTTGTTTGATGAGCATTGTTGTTGAAACCCTAATTGATGGTGAAAAGAACATGAGTATCATTGTTATGTGATTCTTTGCATAGTTGGCAATTGTTGGGGTTTCATGTTCTTGAAAGAAAGCATTCTATCCTATCCATTTCAGATATTGAGTTGAGTTTTCGGATTTGAGATTGAGTTTGAGCTGAGTTGATTTGAGTTGAGTTTTGAGATTGGGATTTGAGTATAGAACATATTGAGTCTCTAACAATTCTCTTTATGCTTCTATGAGTTTGACAAATCACATTGGGTCTCTAACAATTCACTTTGTGATTTCCTACTAAGAAAGTTTTTCTTGGTGAGCTTGCCGAGTTTTTGGACAGGTTCCAGTGGGGACTTGTGAGCAGATTTTGGACAGGTTTCGGTGGGGACTTGTGAGAAGATTTTGGATAGGTTCTGGTGGAGACTTGTGAGCAGATTTTGGACAGGTTTCGGTGGGAACTTGTGAGCAGTTTTAGACAGGTTTCGATGGGGACTTGTGAGCAGATTTGGACAGGTCCTAGCAGAGGACTTGTGAGCTGAGTTTGATAGTTCTATCAGAGAACTTGAGGATAGAGGAGCATTGGTTCTTTGAGAATAACTTGAGGAAAGATTTGGCAAGTCTTTGAGAAGGCTTATGGACAGAGGATTAATTTGTTCAAGTGTTGGACAAATCTGACAGACAGAGGAAGACTTGTACTAGACTGACTAACTGTGTTTGGTACAGGTTGTTGAGTTGCTGTGGACGTGATCATAGAAGGCGAAGGTCTCTTAGGCTAAGCATTGAGGATAGGAGGTCTTCGGTGGAAAGGAGTTCCACGTGCTGGCAAGAGGTAGAGGCAGTTGATCTTCTGAGGGATCATTTCCAGAGCAAAGGGGAAGGTATCTCCTTTGAGTAGAGGCTCATAAATTCAGAGCGGAGGGGAAGGTATCTCCTTTGAGCAGAGGCTCATAAATTTAGATAGAGGGGAAGGTATCTCCTTTGAGTAGAGGCTCATAAATTCAGATAGAGGGGAAGGTATCTCCTTTGAGCAGAGGCTCATAAATTCTGATTGGGGGAAGGTATCTCCTTTGAGCAGAGGCTCATAAATTTTGATTGGGGGAAGGTATCTCCTTTGGGTCGAGGCTCATAAACATTGTAATTGGGAAGGATTCCCAAAGAACTTTGAGATAACTTTTAGAGAAAAGTTTTGTGGATGTAGCCCAGCCATTTTGGGTGAACCATGTTAAAATTGGTGTCACTTTGTGGATGATTTTGTGCATTGTTTTGATATTGCTTTGGGTATATTGCTTTACTGTTTTGAAGTATAAAGGAAAAAGTAAAAAGAGGTCTTATACTGTTCACCCCCCCCTCTTAGTATAAGCTTGTGTTCTTCATTGAGGGCCTCTAGAGAATTTTTCATGCAGTTGGTCTAGGAAATCCAAGCATGGATTTCCTATCGAAAGTTCTAGATATTTTACTGAGGTTTTGAATTCTTCTTGAACGGATCAAAATGATTTTTCAAGCATAATGTTATGTCCCTAACAATACAATTAGGTTTCAAAAATAGAATTTTGGGCATTTTTGAGCATAAATCCATGATGTAAAAAGGTCACATACCTACATCAAATGTAGTCTGACATTGACTAGTCACAATTCCATCCTCTATTTAATATTAAGTTAAAGTAGTTATGGTTGAAAAAGGGGTAAGGGAGATAGAAGTGTATAAAGGTAGAGGAGTCCACATTAGATCAAGACTCCAATGGCTACAATGTGGGGATAAAAATCTTCTTTAGTTTTCTCAAGCATAAACAAAATTATAAAAGGATCTTGTAGACTAAGCTGGGTAATGACAAAATAATAGCAGAAGACTTGCAAATCCATTATTTTTTATGATCACTTTACAAAGATATTTAAAGATAAGTAGGATCATTATCGTGAGCTTTTACTATCCTAAATTAAAGGATGTATCCCATGAAAGGCGAATGACGAAACCAACAATTGGTTATAATATTCTCTCAACATTACAGATCTTGAAAAATCCCTTTTTAATATGTTGTCGAAGAAAGATCCTGAGTTGGATGGACTGAGTGTAGAGTCTTATATTTGTCTTTCACCAACCTTGAAGAATGATTTCTATGTCTTATAGGAAGGTTGAGAGAAATGGGTCTATGAGCACATTTGTTAACCAAGTTATCAAAATTATCCCCAAGGTATAGAATAAAATATCTACATAGGGTTGGAAGCCTATTACCTCATTAAATGTTGTCTACTTGAGATAATTGATAAGGCTGTAACAATCCATTTTTAATTGATAGTGTAATGCATTGCTAGATCAAAGCAAATCAATTTTATTAAGGGTAGATATATACTATATAATATCTTGTTGGCCATTGAGTCCTTAGAGTGGGCATACGTATTCATCAAGGAGACCATATTTATCAAATTTAACTTTGACAAAGATTATGATTAGGTCAAATGAGACGTCATCCTAAAGATGTTAGAATGGTCGAGTATTGGTCTAATATGTAAAGTTGCAATGCTTTTCCTAGTGTAATTGTTAAAGTTGTTGTCAATGGAGATATCATTGACCCTTCCCTCTTCAATGGTCCATTAGACAGGGTTGTCCTCTCTATCCCCTCAATGTATATTTTTTGTGTAGATGTTTTAGGTTATTTTTTTAACAAAGCAACTCAAAGAGGATTGTTGTGGGGTATCTTTGTCCCTATGAATTCAAGATTTTTGAATTCAAACTTTATTGATGATCCAACACATTTTTTTGTAAAATTTGTAATGAAAAGTTTAGAATTCCATGGAGGTACTCAAATTTCTTTGCACTACCTTGGGCACTAAGATCTCTACTTCTAAAATTGAATTTCTCCTTGTTCTTGATGGGTCTCAACCAAATTGGATAGACCATACTTGGAAATATTTGTCATAGAGATATTATTAAGTATGTGGGTATCTAGTTTAAGTTTAAGACTTATGCCAAGGATTTATGGAATTGGTTCCTTTTTAAGTTCTAATAAAACTTGGATAATTGGATCTCTAAATTTTTGTCCCTTGTAGGAGAATTCAAGTTGTTTGTAAGATCTTCATGGCTACTAATATTTTTATAGCTCTTTATTGTTACCTAGAAATAATGATTATTTGGCATTTACAAGCTTGTTATTTAAATTTTGTAAACCAAATGGGATGAGTTTGTAGCTATGCAAGCTATATCTTGGCTTTTGTGTACACTTCCCAAAACTAAGGAGGGCCTTGGGATCATAAACCCATGTAGATAAGGCTAATGCCTCAAGACTAAATAGTTCATAAGAGCAATTCATATCTATGAGTCATGAAAATCCTCTTTTGGCATAAGGTCAAAAAATAATTATGGATAAGAGGTGGGGTAGGATCCATTTATGCAAAAGCTTGATCAACATAAAATATTTTAAAATTAAGGGATCAATTATCGTGTAAGGAAATGAAAATCATAATACATTACTTCTAACATATTATATTTAAATGGACAATACCTTAGACATGGTCTTAGTTTCTCTTCATCCTCAACATGGTGGAATAGACTGGTCTCCTTTGGTGGTAATCCTCTAGCTCAAACCACCTAGTCATATTCAAAATGTATATTTAAGCTAAGCTTCCATAGATTTTTTAACCCATGAAATTCGACTAAAAGAGTTAGAAAGACTAACTCTCTACAAAGAGAGTATTTCATTACTCGACGAGGCTTCTAGGCCCTACTATCTATCCAAAATTTAGTAGACTCAAAACCTTTAACCAAGCTCTCTACTTCACTAGACAACAATCATTAAAGATTAGGAGTGACCCAATGGGCATTATTTGTTGTTTGAATGTTTACCAAGTTTTTGTCTCTCATTTCTCCTTGGCCATGCATCTTAATCAGAAATGGAATTTAAGGCTTTATGAGTCAACTAGAAGGTCATTTCTATCTAGCTTTCAAAATCTAAATCATACATGTTAAAAATTCAATTAGTCTTGGAGGGTGTTAAACTTAATACTCCATTCTAGCCTCCACCTTGCACATTCAATATTATCTCCAACTTCATGTATCTTTTGCTCTAATCATGAATATAAAGCATATATTTTAAGACGTAGGAAGGGTAGACTAGTGTAGATATATTGCCACTAATTTTATTACCTTGTTTTCCTATAAAGTGGGTTGGAATTTTGCATTGCTTAACTTTTGCAAATATTTTAATGTTATTTCTTTCTATCACATTTTCTTGATATTTGTGGAATATAAGTTGTGTTGCTTGTTTTAGGGATGCCACTCCAATATTTGTAGTATAATATTATAATCTCTACTCTAACATCCTCTTACAAGTTCTAGTTTTCAAGGCAAATCCCAATAGAATCAAGAAATATTGATGTGACAAAGCAACAATTTGATGAGACTCAAATTCACATTTTTCAAATCCTTTGTGACAACACCCTCTAAAATAATTAATATCATATACTAGGAAAAAATCAATATAAGGATCCCCCATTCAACTAAAAACCAATAAACTTCTAGCAATAAAAGTGTTGGCTTATGTTAAATTCTTCATATAAATCTCATAATTCTTGAAGCACACATGGGAGTTAACCTTGAAAGTCTAGCAACATCAATTACTAGGATGAAGGGTCTTTGAATCATATTCTGTTGTTAAGTTATTTAATGATTTATTATGTATTTGTTTGGAGGCTTATAATGAGGGTTAATGGACAAAGTACATTGTATATTTTTCTTTACCTTTATAATATAAAAATACTACACCCAGGTATTGTAGGTGAGTTGGAGAGGAGAGGGCAATCCTCCAAGGGAGGTCTTAGGTTCTAATCTCCACCATACCAAAAAGCTAAATTGGGTACCCAAAATCCAATTGATAATGTTGGTACGAGAAGGGTCAGGTGCGACCCTCGGGTGACTTTGACGGTGTAGAACCCCTGTTCGTGGTCTCTTAGACCAAGGTGGCCCCGCAAGGGGTTTTTTTCTTAAAAAAAAATATAAAAATACTACCTTTTAGAATATTTACGATCTCTTATGTGCTTCTATTTTGATTTTAATTTTAATGAATACAAAATTTAAAATGATATCAAATCAAAAGGTGTGGACTTTGAATCAAATGGCATAAGCATGAATGGTTAAACTCCTCAACTTTCAAGGAGGAGACCCATGTCCAAATGTTGCCAATTGATACATGCATAATTGCCAAGGGTGGGGAATGTTTCAATCACATATAACCAATTAAAAAAATGTGTGGACTCTAAGCTTCTAGGAAAGTGGATACTAACTATGTCAAAACCTAGTTTGGTACATAATATATGTTTGATCTTTGACGTAAAATCATGAGGATATTTCACCCAAAAATAAAATCTTATGTCCTTCTAAACAAAAGAGGATTATTAATAGGAGGTTGTGTATCAAATTTATCTCCCTATGAAGTGGTTATAGACTTTGATATTAGATACTTTCATTTCTTCTATATCCATAATCTAGAAAATTTTTGAGGATACTAAAACTGAGCATTTTTCATATTGAATCTAAAATAAGTTAAGAAGCTAATATAAGGGAACATAGATCCAATATATGATATATCTAAGTAACTATCCAAGCAAAAATATTAGGATGTTCATTAGAATATGAAAAATTAATTCAAGCCAAAAATACCATTGATATATAAAGGGTTACATAAATCAACAAGTTCAATAAAGATGTAATGCCTTGCTACTAGGCACCCAAAAATAAAACTAGTTTTTTTTTTTTAAAATTTAAACATATTTATTTATCCAAGTAACTAGGTTTGTCCATCAGTTGCATCACCACGAATGTAAGGTTTAACAATATTATCCATGGTGTCATTCATAAGGTGAAAATGATATTATTAAATATAATTTTAGAAGAGGATAATTAACATTGGTGCTAGTGTTGATTGACTAGGAAACACTTGTAGGCTTGATACCAACTCTAATAGTCTTGACAATAGCTTGAGAACACGATGGTGGATTCAAAACCTTAACACCATCATGTCATTAGCATATTATGACATCATTCTATATGGCACCAACACTAATGTTTGATGCCCAAATAATTAGCATTAAAGGAGATAGTAAAGGTCATAAGAAGTCTTTCTAAAGGTTGGGTCTATACACACTTGAAGGGAAAATTGACAAGGAGTTCTTTGATATGTCCCAATATAGGTTTGTATTATTGATAAAGGATTTTAACTACTCTCCAACAACATCATTAACTAAGTAAAATTGCAATACCCACTCTTAATTCATCAAATTTTATTAGTCATGACTTAATACCTTTTTAAGATACATGACACTAGTGAGGACTTAAGATTGGATGGTGCCTCCCTCCATTATGACACCTTATAAAGGTGCATCTATTTAGGATGGTCCTATAAAATATGGTTGGCACCTGATGTTCAACTTGGCACCACTATCTAAAGTTTATGCTACCATGAATGACTACGGTTCAAAACTCTTTTTAACGAATGACTACTTTAATTTTGTTGTCATATAATAAAAATAACAAGACGCTAAGTTCTTGAAATGATTTATGCATTTAAGTATAAAATATATTCAACTATCATACAAGAATACACCCATGAGGTTACATACAAATCGTTACTTGGAGGATGTTACTTTAAACTTAGCATGTCCATTTAAAAATTATAAAATATTTTTTTCTTTCAACCATCTACAAGCAATAATTTCAAACTTCAAAATGTGTTGTAGCACCTACCATAATGATTACAAACTGAATTCACCTCAATGAACAACAATGCATAATAGCTTAATTTACCTCAACTAATATCAATATATAATAAATTGCTTTCTCCTTAAATTAACACAAAAATATATTAATTTCTTTTTAGCTATGAGGAGGAAATGGAAAATCGTGAAAGGTATCTTAGGGGATCTGCTATGATGCTTCCCACTTTTTCCTCACCTTGAGAATAAGTGTAGTTTATGAGCTTAAATATAGGGTTTAGTGGATTAGTTAGAGAATACCTATGTTTCTCTTAAGATTTCCTTTGATAAAGCATCACCTTAATCTAGTCCTATGCTAGCTATGAATGCATAAAGCAAGACCTAATAAACTAAAATGCTTTTGATTTTGAAAATAAATGAAAAATAATTTTCCTTTTGGGGTTTAAGAGGATTATGCAACAAACAAGCCTAATGTGACTATATGCATTTTTGATTTGATGATATGTAAGATTGAATATGGTCCCCTAATGACTAATGCTAACTATTTTTTTTGTTTCCTCTATACCTTTAGTGGATAAAAATAGAAATAGAAATAGATTGAATCAAACAACAAACAATATTATGATCTAAATGCTAAAAATAAAGGTTTGGAACTTAAAACCTAGTTTTTTCTATCACAGAGGTAGAAGAAATGTAGTCCTCTGAAAGTATTGTTGGTAGAAGCATTGTTGGTCCCATGAAAGCACTGCTAATGCTACTATTTTCTAATGAAACTTTTATTCAAATACAAAAAACATAAAAATGATGGATCAGTAGCAAAGGGGTATACCTAAGTTGGAGAAGAGTGTGGACCCTATTGGAGAATACTATATTATTTGGTACATGCTAATGTAACCCCATGGTACCTTCATGGTACTTTTGTAAATAGTAGATTAGGTTTGAGTTAATATTTTAGTGTGTGATTTATATTTTCCTCTTTATGTAAGTGTGAATGTGTAGGAAATGCACATGTCATGTAAAGTTGTAATGTGCAAGAAATGCACAAGTGTCATGTGAGTTAGAGTGCAAGTGTAGGTTGAGTAAATGTGCACATATATCGTTTATGTATGAGAACAAATATGTTATGTAAATATATGAACGTGTCCTAGATTAGGTGTGCAAGTAGTAGAAGTGTAAGAGTCATGTAAAGATGTGCAAGTATTATAGAATCAAGTGTTCATAAAGTATGCAAGTGTCAAGTAGATAAGCCAAGAGTCATGAGACTTGGCATATGGAGAGCAATAGTCAAGTATCCAAAGAGTCACATTACTATTGCTATATTATGGAGACAATGCTCCATAGAATGCAAGTAATTCATTCAAGTATCAAGCACTGCAAGTTGAAGTTGTAACAGAAAAGGAGCAATAAAGCTTGTATACATTTTGAGCAATTAATATTGTAAGTTATATTTTATGCATAGTACATGAATGATTCAGGCTATTTATATTCATACTTTAGCATATAATTGAATGTTATTTAACTTATTATAAGCCTTGATATACATATTAATTTACTCATATTACTCTACTCATTATTATTTTGACCTTTATTACATTGTGGCTATTTTATATTGGGTCCTATGTGAAATAACCTGTGATATATTGTGGTAGTATAAGGCTTATAAAACCATTAGTGGTATCAGAGCTACCATCAAACTCTATCTATATTGATAGAGTTCATTTTATTAGGCAATATAATTAAATTTATCCATATTTGATAAAATTGATTAAGATTTTGTCCACTTTGAAGGACGTGAGACTCGGACTCTATATTGAAGGTTTTATTGAGTAGAGAGGCCAGGGTCAGTCCATGATTGAAGAATAATCAGTGAATATTTGGACTTAACTATATTGATTGATAGGCGTACCAACTCAAGATTATTTGGTCATTCAGGGATAAAGCCAACTATTGAAATTGATTTGAAGTTTTTGAAGATTAAATATTGAAAGGAAAATAAACTCAGAGAAAGTTGATCATTCAAGGAAAAGCTAACCCTTGATATTAAAATATTAGGAAGAACCATTTCAGAGAAAATTGGTCATTCAGGGTTGAAGCCACCTTAACACTGAAGATTCTCGAATAGAAAGAAAAGCAAAAAAATATGATAGATATATCATAGATATATTAGTCTTGAAGAAGGATAAAGAAGCATACAAATCTTACTTTATATAGCTTCAAGCATTTAGTTGAAAGTTATTAGCAAAAGAAGTTTCAAAATATTTAGATCTTGACATAGGCTCAAGAAGCCAATATCATAGAGAAAGAGTCAAGAAGGATATCATATTGGAAAATTGGCCTAAGATATAAAGAAAGGCTTGAGATATTTGAGCATTCATTAGACCAACATAAGAAGAAAATAGCGATCCATTTGGTCAACATAAGAAGAGAAGATTGGTCAGTTATTTGGTCAACTTAAGAAGAGAAGATTGGTCATTAATTTTGTCAACATAAGAAGAGAATATTGGTCATCCATTTGGTCAACATAAGAAGAGAAGATTGGCTATCCATTTGGCCAGAAAAGGAAACAAAGTGGTCATTTATTTTAATAACATAAAGGAATAGTATAGTTAGAGAGTGGACATTGAATCCAACATAAGAAGAGAGTGGCCATTTGGGCCAATGTAAGTAGGAACATGACCTTATATCCAACATAAGCTAAAGTGTCTATCTGGTCCAACGTAAGCTAAGGTGACTATTTGTCACATCCCCACTGCAAGTAATTAATATTCTTGGAAGAATGTGATTTTGCGGCTAGTGTTTGTGGTGCAGGTGCAAGTTTCGAGACAAATGGTAAAGAGAGCACCCACCCCATGGACCGAGGCAGCAGAATGAGAATTCCAGGTAAGTGGCTATGATGCGGTGTCTCATACACCCATGGTTCGTGGGTACATGGAAGTCCACCGTAGGTTTGCATTGCATTTTTGCTTGTTATACTGACTGAATGCATGCATATTTTGCCTTATTGCTGTTCTTTGTTTGTTAACATTTTTAAAATAATAATTTTTAGAACATATGCACAAAAATAAAGTATGTGGTTATACTAATCTATATATTAGAAAGAATTTGTATTTAATGGGACTTTCCATAAAAAATAATAAATAAATAATAGTTAATACAATGCATATGATAAATATTAAAAATAATAATAATTATATTGAATACCAATAAAAGGGAATAATATAAAAATATAAAAGAAAATAAATAATAAAATAACAATAATACAATAATAAATCTAAGACTTAATTAAAACATAAAATAAAATAAGAATTAAAGCATGATTTCGTTGACGACAAAACAAAAGTGGCCTAACGAAAGTGGTCTCCGAATGGAGTATAAGGGCCTATGAGTTTTAAACCAAAGTATGTCTATAAGTAATTCTGGGAGGTCTCACCAATACGTGGAAACCAATTGCAATCTATATCTGGCATAATCAAATGAGGTGTCTTCTTTCTGTTCACCTTTTTCTCTTATAAAAGACGACGCTTTTGCCTGAAAGTCACATACGGTGAGCAAAGCTTCTAAACGCTGTGGCTAGTGAGGGCAACGACGTATGCAGAAGGAAGAAGTGTGAGAAGGTCAGGAGTTCCTAAGTTTAAAAATATTGAAATATGTATACAGATATTTATGAAATTTTGAATCTATTTATGCGTTCTGTTTGTGAGTATTCATGGAGAATATTAGTAAATGAAATATGATTGTGGAACGTTAATGATAATGCTAAGTAAGCTGAGTTAAAATAGTTTTTTTATGAAGAACCAATATGTGTTCTAGAAAGCAATTCCTTAAAAAAAACTAATCGATACCTGGATTGATTTTGATTTACATAAAGAAAAATTATATATATAAAACGTTGTTTTAAGCTGCTGTGAATTGGTAAATTTTGTTTCATCTTGTTTTGTTGAGGATACAGTTTTGTTTCTGGAAGCGTGGTGAAAAGGAGTTCTGTCTTTTTCTTTTTAAAAACCTAATGACTGCGTGTTTCGCTACATCTAGTGTGCAAGTCTGCAAATGATATTCTTTTGATGTATTACTTCTTTTTATGACTGTGTATTACCTGCTGCATGTGTGAATCTATGTGAAGTTGTCATTTAGATGCATGTGGACCATGCTTGAGCCAAATACTTGATTTATGTTTTGCGTCCGGGCCTTGTGGGTGGGGTGTTGGGCGTGATTTCTCTGTCCATGGTGAGCTCTCAGGTATTCCAGGCAATGTTCCAACCAGTGCTAGGCTAGCGAAGCGCCCTTGCTGTTCAGAATTTTTATAAGTGACTATGTGCTTTATATGATTTACTTCCTTTTATATATGAAATTTCATTATTCCTAAATTACAGCACAGTCCGAACTAACATAGAGAATTATAAATGTTTATAAAAATAATATAAATATAGTGATATCAACTCATTGCATATGCTATGATTTCAGCATACTAGACCTAAATTTGAGTGAGTATGGCTTGTATATATGTAATTTACATGATTGAGAACATTAATATAACAACATAAGTTTGTTTGAGAGCAAGTTTGGCTTGTATGTAGGTTAGAAAGAATGTCTTTTTCGTGTTTGAAAATACAATCCTGACGACGGAAGTTTGTTTGTTTGAGGAGTATGTATTCTTTGGGACAAGAATTATATGAGGGAATACAACGTGTAGCTTCTTTAATATAGTCTCTATTTTGTATTGCATACTTTAAATGTCATATATTAGATATGGTGATGTTTTTGGAAGTTAGTTAAATATAGTATTATGCAATTGATATGGTAGTAAATGATGGAATTTGTATTTTGAAAGTGCGAGTACATGGTATATTATATACATAAATGAGTTCTTCGAATTTGCTGAAGTGATTGAGATTAAATATTTCTTTATACTTTCCATGTTAGGGTATGTTTTTATTATGCAATGAAAAATTTAATTTTCTTTATATTTTTAACTTCTTGGAGAAGTCTGACTTAATGCTAATGCTACGGTTTTCTTTTAAGAACTGAAAACTTAATTATTAGGCAATGGATATGTCATAGTTCTATTATTTCAAAGGAAATATAATGGATATGTCATAGTTTCTATTATTTCAAAGGATATGATATTTATTTCATGAAGTAGGATATGATATTTATGAAAGTAATAATATATGTCTACTAGAAATCTCATAGTGCTTCATAATACTCAACTCTTACACAAGTTTGAAATCATAAAATGTAGTCACATCTACAACTTATTAGTTATTTTATTTATTATGGTTGAAAATTTCCTTGTATAGTTTCATGCACGAGGTAGAGGTATAATTTTAGAAGTAAATTGAACGTAGAGGTATAATTTTAGAAGTAAATTGAACAGAATAAAGGCATTGACTTTTGATTACTTTATTATGAATTTTTAGTACTTTTTTAATTAATCTCTATCTGTCCACATTATTTCTCATTAAATTCTTAACATAAAATTTACCAAAGAAAAACTTTGTATTGTGTTGAAAGACTTAGGTATCTAGTAATTAATTGGATTACCTTATAACCTTATAAATTTATAAGTTTATATGAGACCTATGAGATAACCTTAAAATATTAAAAACTCTGTGAAAGGGTGAAGAGGTTCAAGTTATATAAGTTTAACCATTGAGAGGAATGGCCAATACTAAACAAAATATAATTATTTACAACCTTTAAACTATTATTCCAACAACCTTTGTAGTTGTAATTTATTTGGTTGAAGATATTAGGTAAACTGAGGTAAATTTCCGAATTGGACTTGTATCACTAGTATATATTATATATTTGGAGTATATTGCTTAAAAAGGTATAGCTTATGTTATTTGATGTTTTAAAATATATTTGATTGCTAGAGAATGGAACAGATGAAATAAATTAGACTTTGAATATAAGCAATATAGAAAATAGAGCACCGGGGATTGAATTGAAGTAATATCTTTCCTTTAATAAGTAGACTTCTAAATTAGATATGAGTGTTTAATTGAAGTTTTTTATGATTTAATTGTATAGGGTAATGAACGATGCCTTTTAATCTGTGTATATATAGAAAGTTATAATTAGATTTATGATTAATAGTCAATGCATTATATGAAGGGACTTGAAGACTTAGGTTGTAAACCTTAATAAGGGATTAATCGATATTCAAAACTATAAGTGTTGAAAATCCTGCAAGATAATAGAAGTCTGAAACCTTCTTACGTCTATGTGTTATGGTATCTTTGTTAACCCGATTAAGTTTTCAATGATATACCAAGATATTGACTTTAAGTACCCACAACTTAAACTTAAAATTCGAATCTTGCTTGGAGAAAATCGAGGGAGGCTGTCTCCACTCATACCATTAAGTCACACGGTGTCTTAAGTGGGAATCAACTTTGCTTGACAAGAGAAAGTCAAGGAGACTTTCTCTACCCATGCCACTCAGTCACACGGTGACTTAGCGGGGACTGCACCATCGTACTCCAGCTTTATGGGATAGGAGGGTCCGAGCTGAGGAGTGTAACGAGTGATGGAATGGAACGTCACTCCAGGTGGTTAGTCAGTTAGCATGGTGATATCCATCATTCCACTCGGACTAGGGAGGTGCCAACATAAAGCATGACTAGAGAGCTACTCATGTTGTTGGAAGATCTAGCGATATATGGTTATGGGTAGCATTATCATCATCCTGAGGAAGAATATAGATATCTAGTCCCTCAGCCTTGTAAAGGTGGACTCTAGTAAAATCTTAGTAGATGGTCAATGGCTAGCATGGGCATAAAGACGCTGGTTCCAAGGCATCGAGCTAAGATCTCTTAAAAGGTTACAAACCTTACAACCTTGGACAAGGGGCATAGCGCACCTCGTTTAGGTGATATGGGCCCTGAACAGATAACCCTCTGTCAGATTCCTAAGAGTATCGAGTGATGAGCTGAATCCAGTAAGGCGACCCATGGAATCTGGCCAATTTCGAGCACTTAAGACACTAGCTACAGGAGTGAATAATCTTGAAGTGCATTATATATGTATGCCAGATCTAACCTTCACATGGAAAAATCAAGCAATGTATGGTTGAGTTTAACTAAAATTTTAATGTGTAATTTTGAGGCTATTATAGTTGGTATCAGAGCCTAGGTTGCAAAACCCTAGGTCACATGATTAAAGGTGGCATAGCTCTTTTTGTAATTTTGACAAGTTTTTATCAACTCCTTTTGTATAACAGATGGAGGATCTTGCGACAAAGCTAGAAATATTCCAATACCAGATGGATCAGATCTCATCCATGATGAAGCTACTTGTGGATAGGTTGGGAATTCAAAAAGAAATTATGCAATCTTTCATAAGGCAAAAAAATAAGAGAACCAAGCAAAGGATAAAGATGAAATCTTCTAAAAAAAGAAAATTGCAAAAAAAGGTCACAAGTGCACCAAGGAAAAATATATACAGGAAAAAGAAAGGGAAACTAGAGCACCAGTGTCGGGATGCTTCACCTGCGGTGAGACCCATTATGCAAGAAGGTGCCCATTAAGAGTAAATTGAAAGAAAATAGGTTGCTTAACTTGTGAAGTGGCACATTATGTCAAAAATTGCCCATTAAGAGCAAGTTATTAGAAAGCACCTGACACTCAATCGCATATGTTAGCTGAAGATCTGCACTAAGATAAACAAGTCAAGATTGGAGATAAGAATGGAGAAACAAATCTTAAGATAGTTCTTCTATAAGTAGGAGCGAGTTATAATGAGATAGGAACCCATCCAAATATGGAATTTTGTTAAACATACTAAGAAAATAAGTGATGTAAGCAGTATCAGGGCAATGATAGTAATTTTGAAAGAAACACGTTTCATGTCCTATCTTTTTGAATATGAAAAAAAAAATTGAGAACTTTTGTTAAGTTACATTTTACTTAAAAAAAAAGTTCATTACCCTGTTAGGACTCCCACTTGGAATGATACGACATTACTTAATAGAGCAAATTAGGAATGAGGTAATTATGTTAATGGAATCTCAATTTATGTTAAACAAGATCTGATGTATTTCCAACAATTGTTTAATAAGACCTGATGAGGAAAGAGTAAAGAGAATAGTTCTGTGCACCATATTCTCTTCATCAGGATATGATGAAAGCCTTAGATTATCAAGAACCCAAGTTGTTCATTTCATTATAAATATCAGATTAACTTACAAACTGATATGTTTTCAGGAGAAATGGATGAGCTTGTATCAATAATTAAATCATTCCAAGGACAGATGGAGTAACTGGTGTCAGTAATTAAGATATTAACAGAGTAGATAGAACAACAACAAAGGACAATGAAAGCTTTTATTGAGCAAGACAAGGAAAAGAACATCAGAAAACCTGAAAGTGAAACCTCGAGTGTAAACCCTCGGGCACCAAAGCTAAGATGCTACACTTGTGGAGAACCTCACCATACATATGAATGCCCTTTTAGGAAAATCTAAGGGAAAGAAAGTTATCAGGACATCGAAAAGGCACGAAGGCCCTTTTTTAAATTTTCCTACTAAACTCAGGAGAATAGTAATCTGTATATGAAATGATGCTATACAATTTTTAATACAAGTATAATGAAGATCTTTTGGTTTTGTGAGTAAAAGTAATCATAGCAACTATATTATTGCTCGCACTAATAGATTGCTCTGTCTGGGATACTTGATAATGCATTATCTTTTTTTTTTTTTTTAAAAGATAGTTGTGAATATATCTCAACATACCTGGATATAAGGTTAAGTCTATTCTGAAATTAAAGTACAAAGTTGGCCTTTCCAAGGTTTGTTTTCCAGCGAGATGCAAATTTTGAAGTTGTAGACAAGTAAGGAAAGCACAAAAGTATGCTTGAGAATCGTAAGAAATTGCATAAATTTTCCCTAGAATAATTATCTCGAATAGAGATTCGAGATTCCTCTATAAATACTAGCAAGCTTTGCATCGAAAATAGGACACAAGGCTTAGCACAACCTATCATCTTGAGATAGATGGACAGGTTGAGAAGGACAATTTGGTATTGGCGGATATACACTACCAAATTAAGTGAAAGAATTCACTTACTAATGAAATTTATTGCCTTGGGCATGGCCCCTTTTAAGGCCTTGTATGAGGACATAGGTGCGTGGCACCATTATCTTGGGATAATTTGGATGACCGAAAAGAGATCGGTCCTGATAATGGGAATTCAATCCGCTAATGGCTTGTGAAGCCACAAACTGTCAAAAGAGCTATGCTGACCTTAAGTGAACAACCCAAAGAATTTGCCTTTGGTGATAAAGTTCTATTAGAACCACCTAATTGAGCCCTAGATTTGTCAAACCCGCAACTCATTAAGGAATGACTAATCAAAATTTTTAGGATTTAGGTCCAAGTAGCTCTGAAAAAGAATTGTGGACCAATGCAAAGTATAGTGGGATTAGTATTCCGAAAGGAATGCCACCTGAGAGAATATTGCTAGCATCGAAAATCAATTTCCCTACTTGTTTGAAAATTGAAAACTGAGAGCAAACCGTTGATAAGTTGGAAACTTTTATGATGATGTGTTGAAAAACTTGCTGCATATACATATCTGATGTTTTGTTTGATACATGATAACGAAAAAAAAAATGTTATATTTTGATAATGAACTACTTTACGAAGTAATTATGTATGTTAATTTGGTTGTTGTATCATTTATATTGAAGTAAAATGATAATGAAACATTGTGATATTTTATATATTTAATCTATGAGATTATATTTTTGATGCTTTGTAGCTAACATAGGGACTATGTTAATTCTAATGGGGGAAGTATGTCACATCCCCACTGCAAGTAATTAATATTCTTGGAAGAATGTTATTTTGCGGCCAGTGTTTGTGGTGCAGGTGTAGGTTTCGAGACAAATGGTAAGAGAGCACCCACCTTATGGACCGAGGCAATAGAACAGGAACGCTAGGTAAGTGACTATGATGCGGTGTCTCATACACCCATGGTCCGTGGGTACATGGAAGCCCATCGTAGGTTTGCATTGCATTTTTTCCTGTCATACTGACTGAATGCATGCATGTTTCGCCTGATTGTTGTTTTTTGTTTGTTGACATTTTTAAAATGATAATTTTTAGAACATATGCACAAAAATAAAGTATGTGGTTATACTAATCTATATATTAGAAAGAATTTGTATTTAATGGAACTTTCCATTAAAAATAATAAATAAATAATAGTTAATACAATGCATATGATAAATATTAAAAATAATAATAATTATATTGAATACCAATAAAAGGGAATAATATAAAAATATAAAAGAAAATAAATAATAAAATAACAATAATACAATAATAAATCTAAGACTTAATTAAAACATAAAAGAAAATAAGAATTAAAGCATGATTTCATTGACGACAAAACGAAAGTGGCCTAACGAAAGTGGTCTCCGAATGGAGTATAAGGGCCTATGAGTTTTAAACCAAAGTATGTCTATAAGTAATTCTAGGAGGTCTCGCCAATACGTGGAAGCCAATTGCAATCTATATCTGGCATAATCAAATGAGGTGTCTTCTTTCTGTTCACCTTTTTCTCTTATAAAAGACGATGCTTTTGCCTGAAGTCACATACGGTGGAATGAGCGAAGCTTCTAAACGTTGTGGCTAGTGAGGGCAACGACGTCTGCAGAAGGAAGAAGCGTGAGAAGGTTAGGAGTTCCTAAGTTTAAAAATCTTGAAATATGTATACAGATGTTTGTGAAATTCTGAATCTGTTTATGCATTCTGTTTGTGAGTATTCATGGAGAATATTAGTAAATGAAATATGATTGTGGAATGTTAATGATAATGCTAAGTAAGCTGAGTTAAAATAGTTTTTTTTAAGAAGAACCAATCTGTGTTCTAGAAAGCAATTCCTTAAAAAAAAACTAATCGATGCCTGGATTGATTTTGATTTACATAAAGAAAATTATATATATAAAACGTTGTTTTAAGCTGCTGTGAATTGGTAAATTTTATTTCATCTTGTTTTTTTGAGGGTAAGGTTTTGTTTCTGAAAGCATGGTGTAAAGGAGTTCTATCTTTTTATTTAACCTAATGATTGCGTGTTTCGCTGCATCTGATGTGCAAGTCTGCAAATGATATTCTTTTGATGTATTACTTCTTTTTATGGCTATGTATTGCCTGCTGCATGTGTGAATCTATGTGAATTTGTCATTTAGATGCATGTGGACCATGCCTGAGCCAAATAATTGATTTATGTTTTGCATCCAGGTCTTGCTGGGCATGATTTCTCTGTCCACGGTGAGCTCTCGGGTATTCCAAGAAATGTTCCAACCAACGCTAGGCTAGCGAAGCGCCCTTGCTGTTCAGAATTTTTATAAGTGACTATGTGCTTTATATGATTTACTTCCTTTTTGCATGAGATAAGGCGAAGAGGTTTATATATGAAATTTCATTATTCCTGAATTACAACACAGTCCGAACTATCTTAGGGAATTATAAATGTTTATAAAAATAATATAAATGTAGTGATATAAACTCATTACATATGCTATGGTTTTAGCATACTAGACCTAAATTTGAGTGAGTTTGGCTTGTATATATGTCATTTTCGTGATTGAGAACATTAATCTGACGATGAAAGTTTTTTTGAGAGCAAGTTTGGCTTGTATGTAGGTTAGAAAGAATGTATTTTCCGTGTTTGAAAATACAATCCTGACGGCGGAAGTTTGTTTGTCTGAGGAGTACGTATTCTTTGGGACAAGAAATATATGAGGGAATACAATGTGTAGCTTCTTTAATATAGTCTCTATTTTGTATTGCATACTTTAAATATCATAAATTAGATATGGTGATGTTTTTGGAAGTTAGTTAAATATAGTATTATGCAATTGATATGGTAGTAAACGATGGAATTTGTATTTTGAAAGTGCGAGTACATGGCATATTATATACATAAATGAGTCGAGTTTGCTGAAGTGATTGAGATTAAATATTTCTTTATACTTTCCATGTTAGGGTATGTTTTTATTATGCAATGAAAAATATAATTTTCTTTATATTTTCTAACTTCTTGGAGAAGTCTGGCTTAATGCTAATGCTACGGTTTTCTTTTAAGAACTAAAACTTAATTATTAGGCAATGGATATGTCATAGTTCTATTATTTCAAAGGAAAGATAATGGATATGTCATAGTTTCTATTATTTCAAAGGATATGATATTTATTTCATGAAGTAGGATATGATATTTATGAAAGTAATAATATATGTCTACTGGAAATCTCATAGTGCTTCGTAATACTCAACTCTTACACAAGTTTGAAATCATAAAATGTAGTCACATCTACAACTTATTAGTTATTTTATTTATTATGGTTGAAAATTTCCTTGTATAGTTTCATGCATGAGGTAGAGGTATAATTTTAGAAGTAAATTGAACAGAATAAAAGCATTGACTTTTGATTACTTTATTATGAATTTTTAGTACTTTTATAATTAATCTCCATCCATCCACATTATTTCTCATTAAATTCTTAACATAAAATTTACGAGAAAAACTTTATAGTGTGTTGAAAGACTTAGGTATCTAGTAATTAATTGGATTACCTTATAAGCTTATAAATTTATAAGTCTATATGAGACCTATGAGATAACCTCAAAATATTAAAAACTTTGTGAAAGGGTGAAGAGGTTCAAGTTATATAAGTTTAACCATTGAGAGGAATGGCCAATACTAAACAAAATATAATTATTTACAACATTTAAACTATTATTCCAACAACCTTTGTAGTTGTAATTTATTTGGTTGAATATATTAGGTAAACTGAGGTAAATTTCTGAATTGGACTTGTATCACTAGTATATATTATATATTTGGAGTATATTGCTTAAAAGGGTATAGATTATGTTATTTGATGTTTTAAAATATATTTGATTGCTGGAGAATGGAACAAATGAAATAAATTAGACTTTGAATATAAGCAATATAGAAAATAGAGCACCGGGGATTGAATTGAAGTAATATCTTTCCTTTAATAAGTAGACTTCTAAATTAGATATGAGTGTTTAATTGAAGTTTTTTATGATTTAATTGTATAGGGTAATGAACGACACCTTTTAATCTGTGTATATATAGAAATTTATAAAGTTAGATTTATGATTAATAGTCAATGCATTATATGAAGGGACTTGAAGACTTAGGTTGTAAACCTTAACAAGGGATTAATCGATATTCAAAAATATAAGTGTTGAAAATCTTGCAAGATAATAGAATTCTGAAACCTTCTTACGTCTATGTGTTATGGTATCTTTGTTAACCCGATTAAGTTTTCAATGATACACCAAGATATTGCCTTTAAGTACCCACAACTTAAACTTAAAATTTGAATCTTTCTTGGAGAAAATCGAGGGAGGTTGTCTCCACTCATACCATTAAGACACGCGGTGTCTTAAGTGGGAATCAACTTTGCTTGACAAGAGAAAGTCAAGGAGACTTTCTCTACCCATGCCACTCAGTCATGTGGTGACTTAGCGGGGATTGCACCATCGTACTCTAGCTCTATGGGACAGGAGGGTCCAAGCTGAGGAGTGTAACGAGTGATGGAATGGGACGTCACTCCAGGTGGTCAGTCAGTTAGCGTGGTGATATCCATCATTCCACTCGGGCTGGGGAGGTGCCAACATAAAGCATGACTAGAGAGCTACTCATGCTGTTGGAAGATCCAATGATAGATGGTTATGGGCAACATTTTCATCAGTCCGAGGAAGAATATAGATATCTAGTCCCTCAGCCTTGTGAAGGCGGACTCTAGTCAAACCTTAGTATATGGTCAGGGTCTAGCACGGGCATATAGACATTGGTTCCAAGGCATTGAGCTAAGATCTCTTAAAAGGTTGCGAACCTTACAACCTTGGACAAGGGGCATAGAAAGGATAGTAACCATTCAACCTATCAAAAGAGAATAGATATCCTATGACCTGTCTACAGTAGTACAGAGGAGAGATTTGACAAGACTATAAAAGGAAAAGTGAGAAAAAGAGTAAAAGCAATTCAAAGATAGCAATATTGTCTTCAAGATTGCACTCATAATCCAACAAGCATCCAACAATTCACCTGCATGATTGAGAAGTAAGCACATTTGCAACCAATGTGTTAGAGCATCAGAGATATAATATATAAAGGTGGATTGTTTTTAGCTAGAAGCATCAATGTTTTATCAAAGAACACATCAACCAAGAGCGTCTATGTTCTATTAGAGAACAAGATGACAACCAAGGGCATCAATATACTAAAAGACAACAAACTAGGAAGAAATTTTGCTATTCTAGAAACAAACCAACACAAAGGAAATATCTACAATACTTCACAAAGGAAGGAAAAGCTTCACAAAGGACAACACTTCATAGAGGAAGAGGATACATCACACCGTGCATCAAAGAGCTAGCTAAAGTATTTTGGTTTGAGCATAAGCATTATTTTTGGAGCAACAATATGTTGGAAATGTGGATTCATGTCAAACCATACAAAAACAATGTCCAAATGTTACTCCAACGAAATGTTTCAACAACTAGCATGAATTATTGTTGCCAGGTAATAAGCGCTTATATTTTTGGACATTGACTTAAATGCTTTAATTAATTTTTGGGAGGTATAAGGTTATGTTTAAAGTTTTTATTTCTAAGTTCATTTTTTTAAGATAGGGGGATATAAGGAACTAATATTTTATTAAGTAAAGTTTTTTATAGATTTTGGATATATAAGGTGTTAAATATTGTTAAGTAGTATTTAAAGAAAATTTGGAATTTTTGATGTTTTTAATATTACAAAATAATCTAGGGAGTTAAAAGGTTTTCAACATCAAAGGTTAGAAAATAAAAATTTGCAAAATTTTATATTTGATATTATTTTCTAAACTAGGGAGTCATAAGGATTACTACTTCATTGGAATCAAACTTGCAAATTTCATATTTGACTTATTTAGGAGATATAAGTTTATTCAATTTGAAGATAAAAATGGATAAATGGTCAAGAGGAACTTTTCAACATAAGAGATATTATCAAAATGCAAAACCATACTTTATGAAAGGAAAAGTTCAAAAATAAAATCTATATCAAAAACATTTTTTTGAATTCAATGGGCAACATCATAAAAGCATTCTTCAAACTCTTATCAAAGATGCAAGATAATATCATGTGAGTCTAATAAAAGGGTTCAAACAAAAAAAGATATTTGGTATATAGACTCAAAGCTAGTCATCATATGACTGGTGACTTACATTGGTTTGAGTCTTTAGAAGTCAAGAATAATTTCACTCTAAAGATTGCGGATGATAAGAGATATCTAGTTCATGGAACTAGTAGGGTAATTCATAGCATACCTTTGTGTGATAGAATGCTTTATATGTTCCAAGACTATCAACCAATATTATTTTAGTTACTCAATTGGTTGAAAATGGAAGATCAATTGAATTCAAATATATTAATGAACATAACAAATGCATCATCAAGAATTAAAACATAATAGAAGCTACATGATCAATAAAAATGGAATATATGCTTTAGATTCAATTGGTTTTTCTCAAGAACTTATTAAATGTCTATCTCAAGATAAAAATGATGATAAATTACCTGAGTGTTCAAAAATATAGGATATAGGAAATTGGATCCAACATAGTCCAAATTATTCTTACAAACATAAGCATTGGGTGAACCCAAGGTTCATGATAATGAAGCATATTCAAGAGAAGCGGTTCGTGAAAAATGCAAAGTCACTTGAAGATTAAAGACAAATATGAAGACCATGATTGAAGGCTAAAGTCTTCAATAAGACCAAAACAATTAATACAATGGGGTGTTAGAGAATATTACATTATTTGGTACATGCTAATGTAATCCTATGGTACCTTCATGGTACATTTGTCAGTATATTAGGGTTGATTCAATAGTTAAGTGTCTAATTTATATTTCCCTCTTTATGTAAGTGTGAATGTGTAGGAAATGCACAAGTGTCATGTAAAGTTGTAATGTGTAGGAAATGCACAAGTGTCATGTGAGTTAGAGTGCAAGTGTAGGTTGAGTAAATGTGCACAAGTATCTTGTATGTATGAGAACAAATATGTAATGTAAATATGTGCACAAGTGTCCTAGATTAGGTGTGCAAGTAGTAGAAGTGTAAGAGTCATGTAAAGGTGTGCAAGTATTATAGAGTCAAGTGTTCATCAAGTATGCAAGTGTCAAGTAGATAATCCAAGAGTCATGAGACTTGAAATATGGAGAGAAATAGTCAAGTATCCAAAGAGTCACATTACTATTGCTATATTATGGAGATAATGCTCCATAGAATGCATGTAATTCAATCAAGTATCAAGCACTGCAAGTTGAAGTTGTAATAGAAAAGGAGCAATAAAGCTTGTATACATTTTAAGAAATTAATATTGTAAGTTATATTTCATGCATAGTACATGAATGATTCAGGCTATTTACATTCATATTTCAACATATAAATGAATGTTATTTTATTTATTATAAGCCTTGATATACATATTAATTTGCTCATATTATTCTACTCATATTATTATTTTGACCTTTATTACATTGTGGCTATTTTATATTAGGTCCTATGTGAAATAACCCGTGATATATTGTGATAATATAAGTCTTATAAGGCCTTCAAAATCTGTTCAAAGACTAGATAAAAAATTATAGAATGATAAAATAGTTATTCTATGCTCAGTGGTGAAAGTACCATCAAGTAAGCAATAACATCGTCGATGCTTTTTCCAGTTGACAACACTTTTGCTTTTTGTGACTATGGAATTTATTTTTTTGAAACAAAGTGATAGTCACACCAAACCTATAATTTGATAGTCCTTTTACTTATGGATGTAGTAGATTGATTCTTAGATGATAAATTTACAATTTTTGTAAGTGATGCAATAAGGGTCCTCAACCAGGAGGTGTAGGGGACTTGATAGATGAAGTAAGACAATATGATTGCTTATGAAAAATTAAAGCTAAGGATGCAAAAGGCTAAATGGAAAGTAGATGCAAATATTATTACCAAAGTAAAGTTAGTATGCAATAATCAAGGATTAGAAAGCTACAAAATGATAATAACAAAAGCTGAGAAGGGGAGAAAGTATAACCCAAGCAAACGTTTAGCTCCAAGATGCCCAAATTGACATCCCCTTATGTTTATTTGAGCTTGATTGTTGCTTGAGATGCTTGAGAGCTTAAAATATTGAGATATTATTCTCATCAAAAAACCATGACATGATTTTGACAAAATTTTGCTATGCTTGAGGATTGACTGATATGAATTTTGATAAAGTTTTGTTACTTTTAAAATGCCATATGAATTAGGCTCCCCAAGTGTTGGATTTATAGGAAGCCATGCCTCCTTGGGGGATTGATTGCATTGAAGTTTATAATATTGGTGAAAGAAATATTTTGAATTGGGCTTAAGATGTAGTTAATGAGTTGTCGATAGAATAAAGTTTTAAGCTTTGGATTTTTGTTGGGACTACATATCAGACTAATGTGATCAGGTCTATTTTTAGCGGGCAACTCGAAAGGTACTAACTATCAAATATTTTATTTTTGGTGTTTTATAGTTAGTAGTACTGAAGGTGATAGATTTTGCGATGCTAATGCCCTAGCACTTTTGCTAAGATGATAGTTGCCAGTCAATTTAGGTAAGAAATTCAATTTGCATAAAAGTGTTATCAGGGAGAAAAAGTGTTACTAGCGCTTTCACTCATCTCTTGGCACTTTTGTATTTGGAGCAATAAATACTTCTGATATAGTTTAGAGATAAATAATTTGGCTTGGATGCTTGATTAGATGATTTATGAGGATTTTGACAAGTTTGGAGCTTGATGATGTGCTTATAATTAGGTGTCTATATTTGCCCCTATTTGATGCATTTATTGGATGATGAATGCAAAAAAATGACATTAATATTCCAATCTTAAGACAAAATTTATTTCTGCCTAAGATTAGTGATGTAAACTGATGCTTTTGAGTGTTTTATTAGTGATGAACTTAAATTGTGTCTTTTTAACAACATTAAATGTTTCCATGACTCAATGAACTTAAATTATTAGTGATGAACTTAAAATGTGCCTTTTTGAGTAGTTGATTAGTGATGCTTTTGAGTGGTCTAAGTTTCAAAGGAAAAATCAAGTTGGATAGAGGAAGCTTGACTTGACCCTAATTACCATTGGTGCTTAGATGAAGGATTGATGATAAACAATAGAAATTGGCCAAGAAGGGCTAGGGGTAAAATGGTTAGGGGGTAAAAACTAAATCATTTTTACCACAAACAAGGAGAAATAGATCTTTAGAACCTAGCTGGATAGTGATTTTGGATGGCTCATCATGTGCAACCACCACACCAAGTAGATAGGGTGAGACCATATATGGTGGGAGGAGAACCACGTGTTTAGGTATGAACCTAAAAAATGACTTTTAAGTTGAATTTTTGCCTCAAATTGCATGCTTGAAAAAAGTCAATGCTTTCGTGTATTGACGACTTGACCTCTAAGTTGTATTTTTTGTATACAAATGATGATGTACTATACAACTTTGAGATAATTGATGTACCTATACACTTATATATACAACAACCTTTTTGGACTTATGATTGGTGTACACTTCATTTATGTGATGATTTATGTTATGTTAATTTTTTATGGTATGATTAATGATCAATTATGGTTAGTTTAGATGATTAGGTTGTTAATGCAATTAATGAAGCATTATTAGATAATATTATATGCAATGATGTTTGGGTGATTATGATTATTTAGTTTAGATGAAATTTATATGATTAATGATTAGAGTTTTTTATTTGATTTTAGATTATTAGCTTGATATTTATGATGATATTGTGAGAGATAGATGATTGAGAAGTGATGTTTCAAAGGGGACTTTGGATAATGCTATGAGATGTTGCTATGGTATAAAATGTATACAATTATGTACAAATATAAACAAAGATTTTTCAAGGGGAATTTAGTTATCTTTGAGATTTTCCCAGGGGGATTTTGGTTAGCTTGTATGATATACAAGCTATATAATTACATACAAATATGTACAAATAAAGATAAGATATTTTTCCCAACATGAAATTTTGCCATGATATAAGAGATAAATATATTATTATTGGTACCCCCAAGAAAATGCCTAAGAAGTTTTTTATGATTTATTGAAATTTGTAAAATATATTTACCTTTTTAACAAATGTCTAAAGGGTTTTTACTTTGCTCGAAGGACTTCTAATTTAGCTTTGGCCAAAGAAATTTTAGTTTTATTTACTTGGAGTTATTATGATTTTGATGTTCTTGGAGGTCTTCTAATTTAGCTTTTCCCAAAGGACTTCAAAGTTTAGCTTGATTTATCTTTAAAAAAATGTTTGAAGGACTTATGCTTTGATCGATTTGATTTAGAGAAGTGTTAGAGGAATTTTGAGTAGAGTTTGATGCAACAATAGATCATGCCTCCAAGTGGGAGGAAGAATATATTATCAACATTTTGCCCTCATACATGGTAGTACAAGGAGGCAATAGATGATAAGATGGATCTTGTAATCAACACCTACAAACCTTGTAGTATTCATCATACAATAAGAGATTGATGAGATAGAGTGTTTTGATATAATTAGAAGAAAATGATAGAGATAAGATAGATAAGAATGATAATTATATTGTATAAACCATGACTAGTACATTAGATGGGACTAGGAGGATCCACTCACATCAATCACCTAGTAAAAGGAAAATAATCTATCCTAGCTAGGATCATCATTTACATGTCATCATGGATCCTTGACTCATATGAAATAGGTAATTTAAGTAGATATAAGCACATGCATGGAGATAGACATGGATCTAGGCAGATGTAAGCAAGCAATAAGCAACTAAAACTAAACAGGTAGTCTATGTAGACTCATATGTAATATTTTTTAAGATGCATTATGTTCATTGGATATTTAGGTTTTTTTTCTAGTGTGTTGAGGTAGTAAGCACCTAAACCATACTTGGTAGTTATGATGCATGGACCTAACTAATTTGGCTTAAGTTTATCTTTGATATTAGTTTTGGAATTTGTGTTTTTTTATTCTTTTTGAAGACAATATCACCAACTTTAAAGAATTGGAATCATACCTTTTTGCTATAGGTTCATTTAAGCCTTTGTTGGTAGACCCTTAGGTTTTCTAGGACATGGATCTACTTTTCATCAAGTTGTTCTATTTGGCTTAGATGAACAAGATGATATTTATCTCCAATAGAGAAGTATTGCAACAAAATACACAAGGAACCTCCATATCAAAGGGGAAGATTGCTTTAGTTCCATAGACCAAAGCATAGAGTGTCATGATAGTGGGAGTTACGACACTAGTGTGATAGGCCTTTAAGGCATGATACAACTAGAGATGCCAATCTCTTTCAATTTTGCTAACGAACTTCTTAAGGGTTTGAAAAGAGTTTTGTTAGAATATTTGGCTTGGATATTGCCTTTAGGATAGTAAATAGTAGACCATTTGTGCTGAATCTTGTATTTAGCATAATATTTTCAGATATCCTTATTCTTAAAGGTTTTTCTATTATTCAAGATGAGCACAAAAGGGATGTTATAGTGGATAAGAATACGATTAAGGATTAACTTGGAGACTTGGAATTCAGTGGTCTAGGCTAAAGGTATAACTTCGACCCATTTGATGAAGTATTCAATAGCTTTGATGTTAAATTTATGTTCAACAAATGACATAGGGTTTATCTTTCCAATAATGTCTAATACCCAAATAGAGAAAGGCCATGATGAGGTTAAATATTGAAGGGATTGGTATAGAGCATGGATAAGATTTTCATGCTTTTGATACTTATTGCACCTCTTGACATGGTTGCAAGAGTCCATTTCCATGGAGGACCAATAATAGCCCATGTGTAGGAGTTTCTTGATAATGGCAACACTATTAAAGTGCCCACTACATGATCCATTAGACCCTATTTGATGACTACTTGGGATTTTTATGAGTCTAAAAACCTAAGTAGAATACCATCAGGAGTACAACAATATAAAATATCATCAATGATGACATGCCTATAGGCCCATTATTTGAGGTTCATATATTCATTGTAGTTCAAACCATTAGGTAACATGCCATTCTTAAGGTAAGTAAACATATCCTTATACCAAGGATCAGGGGATAAAGCTACCTGTATGGAAAATACCTCTGGAGGAAGCTGGATAGATTCTAAGGTTAAAGGTTCCTCAATTTATTGAATGATAATCATAGCTTGTTCATCATCTAGCTATAAGGGGATAAGGGATGTGGTTGAGGCCATAACATTAGAATGACAATTGTTAGATCTAGGGATAGTGTTAATGGTAACTTTGTCAAAAGTAACCATTAGTTTGTCAACAATGATATCATATAGTTTGATATTATAATATTTAGTTTGATAAACAACATTAACTTGGTTAACTACTAGCTGAAAGCCTTTAAAAAAGGTATTCTAACCTAGAGAGCTAATGCTACATATAACTCTAGGATAAAGTTTTCACTCTCATTAGTATTGTTGGTATAAAAAACTTGAGATTAAAGAATAGAGGGATTAATTATTGTTGAGGAGTGTCCAAGATGATTCATGCCCCTACTCCTTTGAAACATCTAGTACCATTGAAGTACAAAGTCCAAGAATTAGGTTGATATGCTTCTAGATTAAAGACTAACTCATCAGGAAATTCTATTTCTAAGGGTTAGTTAACTTCTAAAAGTGTATTCGCTAGTTGGTCAACAATAACCTAACCTTTCATAGACTTTTGGTTGATGAACTAAAGACCAAATTCACTAAGCATAATTACCCACTTAGCGGTTCATATTGAGAGGTGAGGTTCATACATGAGATAATGTAAGGGATTGATCCTCATGATGACAAAGGTTATATAGATGAGCATGGTGTCTAAGATTATGAAATGCAAACACTACGACTAAGCAAAACTTCTCTAAAGGGGTGTTCCAAACTTCATAATTAACTAGAGTCTTTCTAATGTAGAAAAAACCATTTCTCTATGATGGTATTTTTACTATGCCAAATTATCTTCTAAGGCATGGTTAATGGCCACTATGTATAATGAAAAGGGCTTATGGGGATTAGGCAAGACAAGGATAGACAAGGCTGATTGATAGTTAACATCCCATTAAAATACTACATCCTTCCTCAAAAGCTTGGTGAAGGGTCGACACTTATTGTTTAAATAGGAGATGACTTAGATTTTACCTTGGAGGCTCCTAAGTTGGGTTAGAGTTTGAGAGGGTGGCATATTAATTATAGCCAATATTTTGTTAGGACCAAATTCGATGCCACATTAGGATATAATTATTCTCAATAGTTTTCTTAATGTAACCCCAAAAATGAATTTCTAAGACTTAAGGCACTCCCTCAATTTCTCAAATATGTGTCTTAGATCTTAAGGCCTTAAGTATTAGAAATTAGGTCACATCTTGTGGATCCACAACCTCCCAAGAAGAATGTTATATGTTAAGTCACATGACATTCATAAAAGAGAGTATTTAGAGTATGAGGTCAGAATTTGAGGGGTAAGACTATAGTACCACTAGCCTCATTTTTCCCATTGTTGAAGGTCTTTATAACAAGATCAAATTTCTCTACATATTTATTGATTAGCCTAAAATGACTAATGAACTTTAGGTTGCAAACATTAGGACTAGAACCATTATCAACTAAGATTCATTTGATGAATTTATCATCAATATTGCCTATTATGTATAAGGGTATATATCTGACCATAGAGGATTGAGGAATATCATCCTCATGGAATGATATAGTTGCATGGTTAACCCCAATGGACCCTACGATGGAAGTAAGGTCATATGGGTCGAGGTCTTGAGGAATGACTTGTTTGCCCAAGATTTTGAGTAAGATATCTCTTTGTGTTAGACATGATCTAAGAAGTTCAAGAAGGGGTATTTTTGCCATGGTATTCTCAAGTTGGTGCAAAAAATCAAAAGTGCTCTTAGCCTTGGTTCCTAGTTGGATTATTAGAGGAGGTTCTTCATGCGGGAAAGTTATTTTTTGTATGAAGGAGCAAGGGAGGTCTTGAAGGTTGATCAAATGGTTGTTTTTTGTGTTATTTGGTTACAACACAAATGTGAGAGATATGATTATAAAAATTGAGCACTCAAAACATCCCTTGGTTTGGATGTGGGATATTTATATAGTGAAAATTATTCATTGTATTTTTTATTCTGATTATGATTAGGTAGTGGATTTAAAATGATTCCTAGATATGGATTGGAAGAAGGTTGAGAGTTAGATCCATTAACAACAATTTGACTATTGTTGATTAGGTCTTGGACCACATTCTTAATACTCATGCATCTATCAGTCACATGATCCTTGATGCAATGGAAGATACATTGCTCATTAAGATGAAACCATAAAGTCTTGTTACTTCTAGGTTTAGCAGGCTTAACAAGTAGAAGTTCTATCATTTTAGCTTTTAAGGGTTGATTTAGGATGATTGAGAGAGGTTCATCTATTTTGGAGCACCTCATTTTGGGTTTTGGTTGTTGAGGCTTATCTAAGATAAGCTTTTGAAGGTTTATGACATCACTAACATTGTTGGTCTATCACATGTTTGTGACCCCATCATCTACAGTGTGTTTTTTCTTGTGCTCCCCTTTATGTTAGAGGACTTATCTTCTTCTTTGTGGGAGTGTATTTAGTTTATCCATTTTGAAAAGGGTGGTATTTACTATGTTGGACATGTCAATCACATCTTCAAAGGAAGACACATTGGTTATATCTAAGTAGAAGGCCAATTGATCATATGATTTCCTATGAAAATATCTAGTAGGTCTCTAGGTGGAGGGACATACTAAAATCTCCCCACTAGGACTTGTGATATTGCTAAGAAGTTGGAAAAATTCTTGTATTTGGATTGCTTGAGTTAGTGTAGGTCACTAATGGTAATATTTTTCTCAATGTAGACAAAGAATTTATTTAAAAATATTTTAACAATATCCCTAAAGATTTTCAAGGAATACCTTAGCATTTGGTAATGCCATTATAAGGTAGGGCTATTAAGGCTCTTAGAAATTTTTTAAAGTAGCAAAATTTCATCATAAGATATATCACTACAAATGGTTATAAATAACTTAATATGGTTTACTAGATCCTCTTTCCCTTTGTACATTTGAAACTTAGGAGTTCAAAGTTAGTAGGAAAAGGAAGACTAGCTACAAAAGTATCTAAGGGTTGGTTGCACAAGTCATCATATGAGTACTTGTGACTAGATGAATATCCTTGGATGACAACCATTCACTACACTATAAAAGAGATTTAACAACGACTAAAAGGCGGTTTTTTATGATGGTAAAAAACTGCCCTAATAGATCTTAAGAGGGTGGTTTATTACTAAACTCTTAGAATAACCACTCTCTTAGGGTCATCCTAAGAGGGCAGCTATAAACCATCCTCATAGGACTAAGACAATGGTTATAAACCATCGTCTTAGGGATCAGACTAAGGTGATAGTTATAAACCACCGTTTTATGGTGATCTAAGAGGGAGGTTTATAACCACTATCTTAGGGTGATATAAGAGGGCGGTTTATAATAACCCTCTTAGAGGAACCCATATTTTTTTGGGTGCCCCTATGAGGGTAGTTATAAACTGCCTTATTAGAGGCTATTTAGGTTTTTTTAATAGGTGGGCTTAAACCCCCATGCGATGACATCATTGTTTCTTTGAAGCTTCATGAATAGACAATCCATTTGCCTTAGCTACTGCAACCTCCACACTATGCACATAACCTCCATATTATGACTTAGCTACTACAACCTCCACACCATGCCTTAGCTACTGTAACCTCCACACAACATGCACAACCTACACACTGCACCTTAGCTACTGCAACCTCCACATCACGCACATAACCTCCACACTATACCTTAGCTACTGCAACCTCCACATCATGCGCACAATATATGGCTCCTGAGCTTTGATTCATGTTCATTTTTTGGTTGGGGTTTGCCCTAAAATTTCTCTAAAAATTCTAGGGCTCCTGGGCTTTGATTAATGTTGTTCATTTTTTGGTTGGGGTTTGCCCTAAAATTTCTTTGAAACTTTTGCTAATTTACCCGAAATGGTGAGAGATGAGGACCAAATCCAAAGGCACATAACGAGATATGAAGACAAATTTAATATTGGAAAAGATGAGGTTAGTTAGGTTTAGTGAATTTTGCATTATTTCAGGTATTTTTGCGATTAGGGTTTAGAATTTTTTAGTTTATAATGTTGTGTTTATGCATGATATTTATAAAATTTAAACCCTAGATTAAAATTTAAATCCTAATATAAGCCACTTGTCATGGGGATGTTTGAGGGAGTAGAGTTTTCCTTTGAAGAAATTATTTTAAGGGAATTTTTTATGTACCATACATAGAACCCAGTAGCCTCAGACGAGCCAAAAAGAACCCTGGAAATATTTCACTCCATTCTTGCTTCAATAGGATAACTGAAAAATTTGTCACATAATGGTATGGTCTATAAAGATGGATAATGGAATTCACCTCTAATGGATTTTTTAAAACAACAATAGAAGATTCACTCTCCACTTGACCACAACCCAAGACCGTGAAGAGAGAATCATTTGATGGCAGAGCATACTGGTGCTAATAAAAGGTATTACATTTTAGTACCAACCAATCAATATCATAAACTATTATATTACAAATAGGCAACTAGTTGCAATTGAGTCATGTGCGGCTTAATAAAGGGTTCAATCTTCACTCTGTTGGTGGATTAGCACCCCAGTAACTAGAAGGGCTAATCAGAACCCAGATTCAAGTTAGAGTGGATCTATCCTTCAAAATAAAACAATGAATCAAAAGGATGAATGGTTGATGTTATCTTCACTGTAGTTACCTTCAAAACCTTCTCCAACAAACTCACAAAAGAACAATACATTGCTAAATTATTCAATTTATATATTTTTATGATTTTTTGTTTCATAACATTTGAATAAGGAGATATAAACTTCGCTATCTCAAAAAATAGGTCTTTCAAAAATGCAAAAAAAGCGCATACAAAGGGAAGTATCCTCTAAAGATACAAAAAATATTATTAAAAATTCATATATTTTTAATTTCGATACACTTTTACCACTTTTTTCAGTAAAAGGCATCTACCTATCAACTAGAAACACAACACCAACTGATTCACTAACATGGAAAAAGGTACTACAATTATCATGGATGCTTAATCAGACCCTTATTAATGTAAAATGTTTATCATATGACAACCTTAGCAAGGTTTATAAAACAATTTATTGTCATTCCAATTGCCAGGTATTGCAATGCTCTATAATTAGAGAACAATTTGACACAAACCTTTAGATATGACATTGATGTTTCTATTTTATATTACCATCTAACTCTTTTGGTCATGTAGAGACAAAAAATAATTCATGTCTTTCAAATTATCTTTATTAGAGGCAACCATATAGGATGAAGAAGAACAATCACATATCATATTCTAATCAAAGTTCAGGTTTATAAGCAAATAACCCAAAAAATATGGTTACTAACCAAACCAGAATTCATAGTTAAAATTATAGGTTGGTAGGGTGCATGGGTTACAATAAAGACAACCTACGTTATGAAGTTCTTAAAATCACAACCTCTGCATTTACAATTGCTTCAGACAAACTATCCATGGACTCCTCAACCACATCCATGCGGCATCCAAGATCACCCTTTTCATCTTATTCCTTTGACTCAACCATGCATTCATGCACTTGGTTGACCAATTCCTTGCAATCATGAAACTTTGTGATCAATTTTTGAGACTCCCAAGTACTCTTCTGAATAAACTCGGTGTATCTCATGGTAAGGTACAAAGAGTTTAAGGTCCAGTTTTGATGAGCTACGCTAAAGGGATAACAACTTGTTAGTTTAAGTTCTAGGTCTACCATTATAACACTTATATCTCATTTGTCTACAAAATTAATTTTGTTAGTTTAAGTTCTAGTCTATCCTTACATCTATCTATCATATGGCAATCTATGATAAATTACTTTCCAACATAACCATTTTCATCTCCTGAGAATTAAATTATTTCCACAAATTTGATTTGTCATTTATTTTTTTAGATCATTCTATACCCTAGATGGGGCTTATGTATATTATGGTTTCTAGTGATTTTTTAAAGGCTACCTAGTTAATGAAAATATCCTATTAAAAATGTATTCGTATGTAAATATTTTTGTGTCATATTTTTTTTTTCTTTCATATATTTAACATATATGTTTTTTCTAATGTTGTATCCAATCGCATCCATATTATATCTGGAAAATTTGTCATATCCATATCCAATTTCGTACCAATATCAAATATCGTATCCATTTCCATCCAACATAGACATTATTATTAAGAGCTACCCCAAATGCACATCCATATAGCACTAACCAAGTTTCAATGAGCTCTTCCCTATAAGATATCTAGTTGTGATTCTGGAGCAGCCATCAGCACATCCTTGATAAATTCAGTAAATGAAGAACCACATATTGTCAACTGAGCAATGAAGTCATTTCAAAATATTAGCAGGTTAAGAATATTAAAACTTTACCATCGAATTATTCAAAATATTAAGGGGTTCAAGGCCATGACATGGTAAAGAGCCTTTAGAATCTTATTCAATGGGATAATATGACCTTAAGAAATTTTAAAGATAACAATTATTTCAGCTTAGAATTATACCATTAAACAACTATGTATAACAAAGATATATTTTCAAAAATTAAGGACATCCACAACTTAGAATTATACCATTAATGGAGTGTTCATTTCCTCTGTAACTACGTTACTTCAGTCATCTTGTAGATTTCCTTTATTTTATATTATTCTGCATCTTGTGATTGCTATCTCCCATTGCTCATTACATAAAAAGCTAACAATGGTATTAGAGCTACGATAGATCTAGTATGTGTAGGTCAATAGGAAAACCACCATTATCTTTGAGCCTGAGTGTTTTGTCAAACTGACGCGTTGCTGGACCAACCACTATCAAAATTTCTCAGAAGAATCTAGGTGGTAGAATTAGAGAGAGTCACAAGTGAGGACTGAAAGAAATCTGAGTTCCAAAAAATACTAAGATTGTACTTGATTGGAGTCTTTCCACAGAGTTACAGGAAAAAATCATGAAGACCAGGACTCAACATCCAATCCACTAGATTGACAGATCATCTAGTGAAGATCTAGGATATCTGGAACTTGCTAATTGTTATCCAAAGTTTTTTTTGTTACAGATAATTAATTCTCAGAGGATTGGTACTCCTACAATAGAAAGCTAGGAGACTCTAACTTTGTTGCTCGAAGGTTGACGTGCCCTCATAGTACAAATATTAGTTATTTGTGCAAGTGAAGAAAACTACAGAAGAAGACTTTTGGAGAAGAGGTGTGGTGAAGTTAGGAGACTGAAGATCTCCATTGCTAGATTGAAGAAATTCATAGTTGAAGAAAAGGCCATAGTAGCATTGAAGAACATGCCATAGAAGCCTTGATACAGAAATTCCATAGTAGCCTTGAAGAATAGGCCATAGAAGCCTTGATTAAAAAAGGCCTTAGTAGCCTTAAAGAAAAGGTCATAGAAGCCTTGAAGTGGAAGCCACATAAGTCTTGATACTGAAAAGGCCACAAAATCCTTGATACTTAAAAGGCCATAGAATCCTTGATACCAAAAAGACCACAGAAGCCTTGATACTAAAATAGGCCACAATAGCCTTGAAAAGGCCACAGAAGCCTTGAAAAGGCCATAGGAGCCTTGATACTGAAATAGGTCACATTAGCCTTGAAAAATGCCACAAAATCCTTGATATTGAAATAGGCCACAAAAGCCTTGATCCTGAAGAAGAATTCAAAAGGAATATCTGATTCATAAGCAGATTAATATTTTAGTACTAATACTTTGTTGCAGGGAAAGAAGATTTAGTAAGTTGTGAATCTTCATACAAGAAAGTTATGAAGGGTATCTTCTTCAGAATCAACTCAACACTTGAAGCAAAATTTAAGAGATCAAGAGATATTTGTGAAGAACTTCCAAACTTGGAAGAAGAATAAGGACTAGGAGAGTCCTTCTCAAATATAGAAGCAATAGAATCAGAGATCCAAGAGTAGATCACACTGCAAAAACTTCTAGAAGTAAAAGGTTGAAGAGGTCTCAAGGGAAGACCAACAGAGGCTACAAGATCAAAGACCTTAGGAAGGTCTCATCGAGCATCCAAAAAAATCTAGGAGATCCTGACTAAAGAAATTCTCAAAGGAGAACTCATTAGAGAAATCCACTACGAAGGAGAAGCCCCTGATAGTGAAGGACTTGGAAAAATTGTCGCTATCCAACAACTTGCCCAAGAGAAGGAGAATTTGGCAAGGAGTGCCAAATTTTAGAAGAAAAATATAGTAAAATACCTCAAGACATTCATAATATTTAGAAGAAGATCCTGCTTGAAGTCAAAATTTGACAAGAAGACTTGAAGACGGAAGAAGCTCACCAAATCTTGGAGATTTGAAGATTTCCTCTTATATCAAGAAGACACCACTCTAGAGATAAATAATTCTCCAAATATACAATGGAAGGAGGAGAACAAAAGAGAAGAACAAGCCACCAAATCCTAGGCTCATGAAAGAAAGTTTGAGACCATCATTTGGTGAAGAAGGAGCTGTTCAAAATAGTCTACAAAGAGCTGCAAGATCCTACTCAAAGCAGCAACTTGGTGATCCTAGACACCAAGATCTACATCCTCTATAAAAGAGGAAAAAGAGCTATAGAGAATTTTAGAAAAAAGGTAAGCAACTTCTTGGTGCAAGTAGATTCATTAATTGGATTACTTATCAAATTTGTTAAAGCACCTGAATTTGGATTAAAGTTGCAATTAGATTACAGTCTTCAAAAGTGCAAAAAGAAAGATTCTTTTTAAGGTTCATTTGCACATTGATTAGGAGTTGATTAGATTTCTGAATTACTTCTATCAACTACCTATCATCTACTTTGGAAAAAGAAAAAGAAGACTAAGTCCTACAATATTGATTGTAGTGAAATTACAAAATAACTCTTAAAGATTCATTTTAGGTTATTCTTGATTAGTTGTAGTAAATTTTTAGTGCATTAATTTGAGAGTTTATTGGAGTGATAAGGTGTAATATTAGTGCATTAAAAGTAAAATACTTGCACTATTATACTACTCTAAAAAAGAAATTAGTTTTGTGTTTTTGAAGGGCACAAAATCTGATTTGTATCAAGTGTCTAAAGACACTATTGAAGCACAAAATCTGCAGCATATTGGGGCCAAGAGAAGCCACCAAAAATAGGTTAGAATCCTCCAAAAACTTGGAGAAGAATACAACTAACCAAAATAGAAATAGAATCTTCATAGATTGAGACTTGGTGAGTCTCAAATCCAAAGCATTACAGGGTTAATTGCTTGTTACAAAGGGCAAAAAATTACTATCACAAAAAGCTTCTATCTACTTCATTAAAGGCTTGGATTTATCATCAAAGTTTCCAAGAAAAAAGGGTAAGGATTCTAGCTAAAGAGACATCCTCAAAACCCTCATATCTACATTCAAAAATCTGCTACAAAGGCATAATTTCAGACCTGCAAAAGAGTGCAAGAAAAAGGTGCAATAAAGGAAGTTTTATATACATGTAAAGTTACATGGTATTGCACTTCTACAATACATAGGAAGAGAGAAGATTTAAAGGTGCCTCAAAAGGCACAATTTCTACAAGGTAAGCCAACCAAGGAAGGACGTACATTTGCACTCCTCATCCACAGCAAAGGGAGCCACTCAAAGGGCTCACTCTCAACATATCTCGAGTGGATGAACCTACAATATCAAATCCCATACAAGGGTGTTATCAAGTTGCATTTACATAGATAGAAAGGACACTCATCTATGTAGGGAAAGTGTCAAATCTACTTCGACCAATGTGGGATAAACATCATAATCAAGCATATATATACACTACAAAGAAGCACAAAAAATAACACGTTGAAGGCATAGTAGACAAGGAGAAAAGGTGCTACATTCAGGTCTCAAACTTGGTGAAGATCGTCCACCAAAGGCAACACCAATATCACGTTCAGAATCACCATTCGAAGCTCCACAATGCTTCATCAAATCACCTGCAAAAGAGAAGGTTTCTTGCTATCCAAGAAATAAAGCAAGCTAAAGAGAAGGCATACGAAAGGAGTTATACTCTCCTTGGAAGTGTTATAGCATATGTCTTCATGCAGAGTGTTTGAATGCCACTTGGCATAATCTCTCTATCTCTCAATGCTCAAGAATCCTCACATAGGAGTTACAGGGAATATTTAGGAGGAAGGTGCCACTTGTTATCCTCCACAAACCTCACGCAAGTGCCCACATGAGCACTCATCCGTTACATAGTGCCAAAGGAGCGTTAGATAAGGAAGCTGGTGCGTTACAAAGAAGCAAGCACTTATACGTAACAGTTGCAACACTTGTCACAAAAAATCAAGATTCATCTTCCATAAAAAGGGTGGTCAAGGAGGTGAAAGAATAGTCAGTGCAAGGTAACAATGGTAGCAAGCGACTCGGTAGCATCCAAGGCGTATCACGGTAGTAGCTCTATAGCAGATCGACAACAACTTGGATAATGATCCAAAGGAAAACAACAAAGCATATTAAATTTTTGTCAAATGACATTAAAGTGAGTGTTGAAGCTAGCAACAAGTGGAAGTATCTTCCATTACTCATAGTGCCCAAGGACAGTCTACCATCGGTTATATAAAGGTACAATTTCCATTTAATTTGCTTTCCATATAAAGGGAGTTATAAGGTTATGTTATAAGGTTGAACTATTGGAAGGAATCAATCTTCATTTGAAAGCAAAACTTAGGGAAATTAAAATTGTCTAATATTTGCAAAGCATAACATAGGAGTAATAAGGAATGCTACTTGGAATTATTTCATTTAAAATTTGCAAATATTAATGTATTTCTAATTTTCCAAATTTGGGAGTCATAAGGGCTACAACTCCAAACTAGGTTATTGGAAATTAGAAATAAACCAAGGGATATAAAAAGGGGTTATTAAAGCTTTTGATTAAAGTTGGAATATTATTATATTCTTGTCTCAAAACTTCTCTTAGGGGACAAAAGAAATCCAACATTAAAACCTCTTTAAATTTGAAAAGTGCTTAGTTCAATAGGAGTAATAAGGTGTTAAGAAGTTGATTTTTGACCTTTACAAAATTTGTACAAAATCAACCAAATATTGAACTATATCTTTACAAAAGCACTATATCATATCTCTAGGGAGTCATAAGGCATTCTAAAAAACTTGATGATAATAATATCCTTCAAATATTATCAAGTTGGGAAGATATAAGCTATTCATACTCTCATAACTAGGGAGACATAAGGAAGTCTACAAACTAAGGATTTGTAAAGGTCTTATCAAATAAAGATTATATACTCATGAGCCACAAGGATGTCTACTTCCCAAAATACTGCAAATATCAATAAGGAAAAATCTAGTGCCATAAAACTTGGGATCATGAATCTACTCATGAAATCTAAAAGAATGGTAGATCTAACTTCAAAAGTGATCCTTAGTGAAGCCTTAGAAGATAACTTTGACACTATGGAATGCTATCTTCAAGCTCATCTCAATGAAGCTATTGATAATGGAAAAAGTGACATTACACTTTCTTTGGACCTTGTGAGCATATTATACATGGCATTACTCACATATAAACACTACAAGAATGAAAATGTAGAACAAAAAGGATTGATAGAACTACTCAAAAAGAAGGTAGAACTCAATGAGTCATATCTAGAAAGGTTTTTCAATATTCATGCAGAATTGGTACTTCAGGTTCTACTAACTCAAAATCTTATCATGATGCCCTAAGTGGTTGTTCAGAAGCTTTTATATAGACTGAAGACAAAAAAGGAGAATCATCCTTACAGGAATCAAGTAGCAGCACAACCACCTATGAAAGCACAAAGACTGAATTCAAAGGTAAAGCTAAGAAAGAAGAAGGATATGAATCCAATGAAGGAGGAATACAATGCAAGGTCAACTAAATGAAGAACCTACAACTTTAGCTTATTTTGCATCACATGAAGATTGAAGTAGCAACAAAAGAATAGGTTACCAAGAATACAGAGGAAGAGTACCAATATCAATATGAAGAGGAAGATCCATATTTAAGACTAAAGTCTTCAATATCCAAATAATGTAATATAGGGGGGTGTTAGAAATAGAGTCTATTCCATCATTTGTGTTATGTAAATGTATCTTCCAAGGTACATACTTAGGACATTAGATTACTTTAGGGGAAGTTATCTAGTTACTTCATGCAATGTAATAAATGCACAAGTGTCAATGTGCAAGTTATCCCTTGCACAACTAGGTAGAGTGTTGGCCAAGGAACCTATGTTCCTATATAAGAAAGGCCTCATAGTCAGATAGATATGAGAAGGGGGACATAGATAGATAGAGTTGCTTACAACATATTTGTAGGTAGTAGTGTAGTGTTGTGTATATCACCATATATTGGTTATGGGTACAATGTAGTTCAATAGCTTCATTAATGGAGTGTTCATTTCCTCCATAGATATGTTGTATTCATTTATATTATTTCTATTCAAGCATACTTTAGTCATATTGTAGATTTACTTTCTTTTATATTATTCTGCATCTTGTGATTGTTATCTCCCATTCCTCATTACATCAAAAGCTAACATCTTCTTGTAGCATTATAAGGCAAAGACCACAATAGTTAGAAATTTGCTTGCTACAATTTACAAAGGCCATGCATGAATCATTTTATAGTTGGTTATGTTATAAAAAATTATTCTTTAACTAGGACCTTTAAAACATACCAAACTTTAGTTTTTGAGAAAGAAGCCATAGTCCTTTTATATTATAATCTCATGCTAAAAGGTTAACCTCAGCACAAGTGAATAAGATCAAGAAAAGTACCAAAACTATTTAGGTTTCTAAATTTGCCTTAGAAGCATGGATTTTGTGATAAGTAAAAAAGATAAAATATTCATAGGTATCCATAGAGGGAAAATTCATAGAAATAATAATTGATATTTATCAGTCATACTATTATCTCCAGATGCTCTACAAATCTACAATACACATTTGTGATAGTGATGTGTGACACTCAAAACAAAAATATTTTTGTATAGGGCCTATATAGCATATTTGACCTTCAGAAGGCCTGTAAAGTTATTGCTTGCTTAAATAAATTACACTTCTAGTAGATTAATAGATACAATTGTAATAACATAGCTGCATTGTGTACTTAATCCTAAACCAATATGACTTCAATGCTACAAGCAAATATCTTCATTCACCATCTATGGGTTGAAGTTATTTTTCAAATCAACAAGCTCTTGGAGTGCCTATGCTATCCTTAGATTTCCCACTACTCAATTCACTTTTCCAACTAAAGGATATCTTCCAAACTGGATTATCATTGGCTTTCCTTTTAACACATACTAATGTGCCATTTTCAATGCATGGTTTGCAAGTTCTATAGATGAGAAAGTTACAAATGCTTGGCCCCTCATACAACTCTCTTGCATTAACTTTCAAAAAGGGACCCAAATATGAAGTGTAAGTCATCTACAATTACATCTTTTGCCAAGTTCTTAATATATAAAATAGGAGCTCGAATTCTAGGAGTATAATTCTTAAATATTGGAAGGGCTAGAATCTCAGTAGGAGGCAACTTGCTAGCTTCTATATAGACACATGATATTTGAATATGATCAAGGTTGGGTATACACCATTTTTGGAAATGACTTTTTAATAATAAGGTACCAATTTATTTTTTTGAGGCTTATGCATGTTTGGTAATCCTCTTTGGATATACAAGTAATATATACAATTTATACAAGTAATATATCAACTACAAAAAAGAAATCTTATTTATGACAATAAGCTATAAATAATATTTCTTTAAGTATAGCATGTTATGGAGTCTTGAAAAACAAACTATAAGACTTTGCATGATTTTGTACATTGTAATATGTTTTTAGGATGTTTAAAAGATTTATTATCAGTTTTGATGAGCTGCGATGAAGGGGCAACAACTTGTTAGTTTAAGTTCTAGGTCTACCAATATAACACTTATATCTCAATTGTCTACAAAATTCATTTTGTTAGTTTAAGTTCTAGGTCTACGATTTATGTAGATTTAGAACAATTACGAGATATTTTACATACCCTTACATCTAGCTATCATCTAGAAGTCCATGGATCAAGATGCCTTGCAGAATTACTTTCCAACAGAACCATTTTCATCTCCTGAGAATTAAATTATTTCCACAGATTTGATTTATCATTTATTTTTTCAGAGCATTCTTTACCCTAGATGGGGCTTATGTATATGATGGTGCATGGTGAATTTTTTAAGGCTACCTTACCCCAATGTGACAAGAAATAGTACTTTTTCACAATCAGTCCTCTGCTATTTGTTTGCATGAATATTTTAGAAGGTCATTTGATCAAATCCATAAGGATTGGAGGCTTAACACATAGCCTCATTTCCACAGTCTAGCATAGGTGAAAAGACTAGCAAAGGATGAGCAAAGAGAGAATATTATGACAGCGCCCGAGGAAGTCACATTGCAAAGTAAATAATAATAATTTTCAAGGTGTTTATCACTTCCTATGTTTGTCTGAGTGCATTCAGTTCATTCTCATTTTTTCTCCTACTAAATCTGATAAAACAGGGGCTTTGATTACTACCGAATGTTGTCCATTAGATAAATCTGTATGGGATTCTTTTCTTAATTAGAAGCCTTTGTTCCAGGATTAGTTTAAGCAATTAATTTCAAATATATATATATATATATATATATATATATATATTTGATTATTTTCATCATCCACTCTACTTTTTAGATGCAATTTCATTTACAAATATTGTTATTTAATATGCAGCAAGGTTGGTTGGTGATAAGAAGTGTTGAGGTAGTTTTGTAAAACGTGGATAAAGTTGAGGTTTAACATATAGACACCTGATATTTGAATATGATCAAGGTTGGGTATACACCATTTTTGGAAATGACTTTTTAATAATAAGGTACCAATTTATTTTTTTGAGGCTTATGCATGTTTGGTAATCCTCTTTGGATATACAAGTAATATATACAATTTATACAAGTAATATATCAACTACAAAAAAGAAATCTTATTTATGACAATAAGCTATAAATAATATTTCTTTAAGTATAGCATGTTATGGAGTCTTGAAAAACAAACTATAAGACTTTGCATGATTTTGTACATTGTAATATGTTTTTAGGATGTTTAAAATATTTATTATCAGTTTTGATGAGCTACGATGAAGGGGCAACAACTTGTTAGTTTAAGTTCTAGGTCTACCAATATAACACTTATATCTCAATTATCTGCAAAATTCATTTTGTTAGTTTAAGTTCTAGGTCTACGATTTATGTAGATTTAGAACAATTACAAGATATTTTACATACCCTTACATCTAGCTATCATATAGAAATCCATGGATCAAGATGCCTTGTAAAATTACTTTCCAACAGAACCATTTTCATCTCCTAAGAATTAAATTATTTCCATAGATTTGATTTATCATTTATTTTTTAGAGCATTCTTTACCCTAGATGGGGCTTATGTATATGATGGTGCATGGTGAATTTTTTAAGGCTACCTTACCCTAGTGTGACAAGAAATAGTACTTTTTCACAATCAATCCTCTACTATTTGTTTGCATGAATATTTCAAAAGGTCATTTGATCAAATCCATAAGGATTGGAGGCTTAACACATAGCCTCATTTCCATAATCTAGCATAGGTGAAAATACTGGCAAAGGATGAGCAAAGAGAGAATATTATGACAACGCCCGAGGAAGTCACATTGTAAAGTAAATAATAATAATTTTCAAGGTGTTTATCACTTCCTATGTTTGTTTGAGTGCATTCAGTTCATTCTCATTTTTTCTCCTACTAAATATGATAAAACAAGGGCTTTGATTACTACCAAATGTTGTCCATTAGATAAATTTGTATGGGATTCTTTTCTTAATTAGAAGCCTTTGTTCCAGGATTAGTTTAAGCAATTAATTTCAAAGATATATATATATATATATATATATAAAAATTTGATTATTTTCATCATCCACTCTACTTTTTAGATGCAATTTATTTGGCTCTTAGATCAACTCTTGCCTCTATCCTTGAGATTCATTGTATACTCGAATAACTTTTGTTATCCAAGTTTTTCTTGGGATTCTTAGTTCTTGACTGTGTACCTCAATAATTTTAACTAGTTCAATATCCTTGAGGGTAACAACAACTAATGCTAATGGAGATAGATTTAACCATGGCTCTTTCTTTTGTTCTTAAACTAATTCTTTTCTTTCAACTGACTCTTCTAGTTTTTGTTTAGCTGAGGGTTCTACTTTTTGTCTTAGAAGAGTCAGTTGAAAGAAAAGAATTGGTTTTAGAACAAACATGTATTAGGTTATGCAAATGAGTTTTTTTTGCAAAACTCATTGGAATGACAAATATGCATCGAACACGTGCTCTACCACTGATGAGGGTCCAATTATCGAAGATGTTCAAGATGACATCATTGGAATGGTCAATGATGCATACAAATTGTTCAATGATAATTGCTCAAAGAGTGGACAAGAACTATGAGATAATGATGTTGAGTTCCAATTATTTTTGTTCTATTTTTAGAAAATGCTAGTAGATAATTAATGGGCAGCCAAGCTAGGAGTGAGGTGAGTAGGTATCCTGAGCATGAGGTTGGTCAATCAGATATAAGAAGGTAATTTGGTAAAAAAAAAGAGAATGCAAGTGTTGCTAGGGCATAGGATTAAGAGTCTAATCATGCATGCATGTTGTAATGTGTTGAAATGAAGGTTTATTGTGTTGAGTGTGTGTTAGTTATGAAATTGATATTTCATGTTTGACTCTTAGTCCTAGTCCTTAGCAATAGTACTTGATTTGTATAGATGGATATTTATGTATCTGATGGAAGTCTCAGGATACCCTCTCACCTCATCTCTGATGGTTGGGGTGGGTAGGGATGTTTAGACATCTACCCATTATATGGAGGGCTCAGGTTGTCCATTCACCTATATCTATAAATAAGAATTGCACTTGAAATAAGAATTTTCCATTTACATATATAATCATAACTAATTTTGCACTTGAAATAAGAATTTTCCATTCATTTAGCATTCTTACAATCATGCTTTCTATTTATTTTTCTTTTACAGACCAAGAAAAGACCAAGAAAGAGGCCACAAGTAGCTGAGTTTATCATAATAAATCAGGAGTCAGTGACACATGCCTCGCACGCTAGTAAGTACTTGAAATTTGATAGTGTTGTTCAATAGTGGTTGACCTAGGCATATTAGAATTGATCATGGTTTTATCATCGACTATGGTGTATTGTAGAAACTAGTGGATGATACCAGCTACGTCATTCTTGTATGAGGAAGATAAGGAGGTGACCCATAACATAAATGAATCTGATGTCGAGAATACTCGAAATGAGGTTGATAATGCTTTGGCTAGTGAAGAAGGTACGTAGACCGCACAAGAAATTTGCTCATGATGTTGGGTTACTCATTGTTGTCATACTATATGGCATAATGATGTTTGGATGGTGTCGGTATTATAGGTGTTGATGCTAGGTCATCACACACTTTGAACACTGAATATCATAGAAAGAGAGGTCCAACAAGATGTGCAGCAGAGTCAAGCAACACAGATAGGGTGGAGATCATTTGCAATCTAAACAGATAGCCCATAGGTTCAAATTCTATTAAGTTTTCATCTTACTTGGGGGTGATTGTGAGGGAGATTGTCCCTATCACCCATACATACTGGAGAGTAGTCCTAGTGGAAGTTAAAAACCAGTTATGGACACTCATTACGATAACTTTCTAGCCAATGCAGTTCATAGCTAGTGTCCATTTTTTGAATACTTATATAAATGTTGCATCTAATAAGATACTGGTGTGATGCAGCAAAAATATATCATTTCGGACACAATGAAGAAATGGGTCTTCATGACCATGGACAAGCAATGGCATGAACATAAGCATCGACTTGTGAAAAACCACTATGATAAGTATGATAATGATGAAGATAGAATTGCTAATCCCCATATCATGTATCACAAAAATATTGGGAAGCCTTTGTGAATGGTAGGAGCAGCTGAGTTTAAGGCAAGTACCAACCAATCTACTATGGTAGTTCATATCATTGTTATGTTCATGTGAATTTTTTTGACCTTGCTCTCCCTAATGAATTAATTATATATTGGTTTCTTCATTGCATTGTAGGCGGTGAGGCAAAGGAATAAATAAAATAGATCTCACCAATCCATCATGCACACTTGCAGTCGAATAGGATATGCTCGACTGGAGCATGAAATGGTATTCTATCATACTCATCCATTATGTGACAAACATAGCTATATTGTTTTGTCGTATGACTTATCCCCATGTCTCTCCAACTATATATCTTGCAGAGGAAGAGCCAACCAAATGTGAAAACTCCACTACCAAGGGCAACTATGTGGATGGCAGCTCATACAAAGAAGGATGGGGCTCCTGTTTCACCAGAAGTTGTAGAGACAATCATAAGTGACATTCCCTTGGAAATAGCAATACGTTGAACTTCAAACCATTGTTATATCGATTGTTTTTTTAACATGTTACCAGTTAACTATGCATGTGATGTTGCCAGAAAAAATTGGATGATGAAATATCATCTACGAGCTCCATAAATCAATCTATTAAGGATGATGCCCTCACCAAGGTTTTAGGACCCAAAATACCGGGTCGGGTTCGGGGTGTCGACAAAGGAGTATCACCAACTGCTCTATTTGCTGGTGAGGGTTACTTACAGAAGTTGCACCAGATGCAAGAGCATACGGTAGAGAAAGAGCAAAAGTGGGAAGAGAAGCTTATAGAGAGAAAAAAATATGGAAGAGAAGCTTACGGAGAGAGAAAAATATTGATGAGATTTTGACATGGCTTGCACAGATAGAGGTGTGTCAATTTTTTCATGATTTCATATTTGAAATGTTTACATGTTGCACCCCTAAAGTTGTAATGATCCCTTGCATATAATTCCATAGGCAACATCACTACATGCTACCCCTACAAGTGGACACAACATTGGTGGTGGTGATCAAGGTATAGGTAAATGCTCAATACCTTCTAGGCCAGAGTCATCAATGGTACGACTATTATTTCAAATATAAAATGGTTGACTTAGTTTGTATTGTATGCTATATAGTGAATTTATCTAGGTTATTGATTTTCCATGTAGGGACTAAAAATGACATCGATCACTCAAACTGAGAGAAGGGAATGCTACTTGACTCAGATCCATAATGATAACGTAGTGGTCGAAGGCATGGTGATCAGTACTAACCCTGAAGACCTTATACATGGTCAATATTTGGGTGAAGGTTATTGCAAAGTCAATGTGCACGTCGCCCATAAAGAGGAAACAATCTTGTATAGAAGGAATGATGAAATGGCCACAATGAAGGATGTTGTGGGCTCCTTCATTGCTTGGCCTATATCAGACATTGTTTACAAATAAATTATGCCATGTTGTAGCAATATTGTATGATGCTTTGAATTAACATCTGACATCAATGATTACAAAAGAGATTGCCTTTTCTCCATTTACTTCTCCCTTAGTGGTCTATCTGCATAACTATTATTTTATTTTCATTTAAGCTTGCATTGAACTGAGTGTTTTTGTAGTTGATTTTGGTTTATGTAGTTGTTTATTAGTGTTTTGTTCTTCCCTTTTCAAAGGGGTTTATATTCTATTTATGGATAAAATCACTTCTACTCTATATTTGATGTTACATTTTTTGTTCTATTTTTAGAAAATGCTAGTAGATAATTAATGGGCAACCAAGCTAGGAGTGAGGCGAGTAGGTATCCTGAGCATGAGGTTGGCCAATCAGATACAAGAAGGTAATTTGGTAAAAAAATAAAGAGAGAGAATACAAGTGTTGCTAGGGCATAGGATTAAGAGTCTAATCATGCATGCATGTTGTAATGTGTTGAAATGAAGGTTTATTGTGTTGAGTGTGTGTTAGTTATGAAATTGATATTTCATGTTTGACTCTTAGTCCTAGTCCTTAATTAGAAACAATACTTGATTTGTATAGATGGATATTTATGTATCTGATGGAAGTCTTAGGATACCCTCTCGCCTCATCTCTGATGGTTGGGGTGGGTAGGGGTGTTTAGACATCTGCCCATTATATGGAGGGCTCAAGTTGTCCATTTAAGCTTGCATTGAACTGAGTGTTTTTGTAGTTGATTTTGGTTTATGTAGTTGTTTATTAGTGTTTTGTTCTTCCCTTTTCAAAAGGGTTTATATTCTATTTATGGATAAAATCACTTCTACTCTATATTTGATGTTACCTCTTTTAGTTGTTGACATATGTCTTTATGAGTGACTCGTTCATAGCCCTTGTGTTCTCTTATGTTGCTTGAAGATGATGGAACTTTGTCTAATAGAGGTTGTGACAAGATGGTGCTAGAGCTGAACTCATTCATGCAATTTTGGTTTAAAATATTGCTGAAAGAAGTTTTATATTATAAAACAATGGTAGTATTTTCACACAACAATGATGAGAATGTTTTACAAATGTGCCTATTTGTCCTAGGAAGAAATTTTGGATATGAAGTTGAGAATGCTTAGTTCTGTTTGAGGGAAGATATTTTGGGCATAAATTTAACCAAAGAATGGAACACCCAAGGCTATCATTGTTTCAAAATCCATATCTCAAAAAATTATTATTTCTTCGTTCATTTTTGACTTGCAACAAATGGCTGACTAAATTAAACATGCCCCCCAAAAATTCTATATTTTGATTTAGCTCTCTAATAGTTTATGTTCTATCTGATGGATGTCAATCAACTGGTGAAACTTAGAGTATATAGCACTGAGGTAGTTCTCCAATGTAAATATTGTTTGTTGTTTACTGACTTTCAATGATAGAGCTTATTACAATATATCCTTTTATGTTTAGAAAGATGAACTATTTGTAATTTTTTTTTTAAAGTTGATGAATCTTACTTTTATATAAGAAAATATTTAAAAGACCCTAATATTTACTTTTGTAATTTATAATTTAGGATCGATGTTGGCTTCAATGTCAAGTGTGGTGTTATTAGTGGTGATGATAAAATATTGGCATTACTATCTATAATTCTAGAACTGACACCTAAAAGGGACTTTAACATTGATGAAGAATTTGAGACTGAGTGTCTTGATCACTATAAGGAAAATATGGTTAGATTGTGAGGAAATCCTACCTAGTCTTGATATATGATACTAATTATCATGATCATTCGGTTGCATATTCTTGCATTTTATTTGGAACTTCATATTTATTTCATTCTTAATACATTATGTCCTCACTACAAGGTATTAGTCCTGGAGAGTATTTTATAGGGATGCCTTGTGGCATGGAAATTTATTTACTGCTACATACAAGGTGATGGAATGATGAGAAGCAAGAAGAATTTAATTTTACAAAGAATTTCAGAATTTTAAGATATTTGTTTTTAGGCTTGAAGAACTTTGACATGTTTTTGCATTTGCATAAGAAGAAATTATCATGTTCTATGTTAGATGGATTGAACAAACCTTGTAAGTGTATCTTTTTTATCTTTTATATTTTTGATAAACTTGCCTGTGGACTTGTTATTATGTTCTCATTTGTGGTATAATTGTAAATTACATTATTGTTTGGCCTAACTTCTAGTCCCTCCAACATGGATCATCTCCTTTATATTTTTTCCAATTGTAGGTATGTGTTGTTTTATTTATAATGTTGTGCTATCTACTGGTCAATATACTTTGAGGTAACATGAACAACGATTGCTTACTACTTATTTAGGACTGCTTGCAGACCATATGTTAGGATCTGGTACTACTATTGTGGCTCATGGGAATCAAAGGCTTGAGAAACTGATGTTCGTCAGGTTGCTTCTATCCTGGAACAGGATAGTATGTTGCATGTGTTGTTTTCTAAATTTTTGAAGAACTAATGTCTATGTTCCATTTACAGAGAGACCCTTTTGGGTAAGAGACTACCTACTTATGATGGTCGAAAGAGTTTGTACACTACTGGGGCTCTACCTTTTGCATCGAAGGAGTTTATGATAATGCTAATTGATGCAGAGGAATCAAACAATGGTCCAAGGTACATCATAAAAATATCTTGAGTTATTGAACATTGCCTAGAATTGTCATGATTTTGTTAATTTCTTGTCTTTGGCTATTAGCCAATTATGTGGGAATTATGTCAGCTATTCTATTAATTGAAAAAGAGAATAAACTATTAAATTCTTCTACATTATAAATTTTTTGCATGTAAAATATTGAAGTTTGAAGTTTGAATACAACTAGGTGGAGGTGGTAGGAATAGAACCTATGACTCTTTATTCAAATTTGCAATAGACAATCATTTTTTTTGCTAGCACAAGCCATAAATACAAAATCATCACAACACTGGCATCAATTTCAATTCTTAGCAACTTTTGGACACAATAATCTTCTCCACTCTTTTTCTAAGTCCCATTTTGATGTAGTCAAACTAGACTGCAAAGTCCTTGCATCATGTAAAATTATGTTTGTTCAATGTAGGTTCTTGTTCCACATGACTAGTTCACATTCCCTTCATAATAGTCTTTATGTTTTTAGGTTTTACAAGTATATGTCCATAAGCAGGTCCTGCAAACTTATGGTTACAATCTTGAAATTGTTGAGGTAGCACTCATTAGATGTGTAATGGAATTTCACCTCACACTCTAGTTTGTACTTCATGTATGAGTTTACAAACATGAAAAGGATAAGTGGTTGAAGAAGGAGCATTCAACAATCTGGTTTTAAAAAACCTCAAAATTCCTCTTCAACTAAGGAAGATCTCAGGTCAACACCTGGAGGATGCTCCACACCATGCCCTATACACCAGTCAAGTGAAAGGGTATTACACAAATTCATGGCAGCCTCATTAGGTACAAATTGAATATAACAACTAACTGACTACATTCTTGTCATTATTGTTTGGTAGGATGTGAAGGCAATAAAGGGTTTGAATAAGAAAAAGAATACGGAAGAGAATATATGGCAATTGGTGTCAATAACTTTCATTCATTTCATATGTCCCCATAAATGTTTAACTGACTGTCCTTCATATGAGGTGATGGACATGTTTTTCCTTGTACAAGGAGTGGGAAACTTAATGTAAGTGAAAGGTCCCATTTTTGGTGAACAATCATTGTTTATTATAGTTATGTTTACATTTTTAAGAGATTGTTTTTGGTAATAATAATGTAGAACATTGCCTAGAATTGTCATGATTTTGTTAATTTCTTGTCTTTGGCTATTAGCCAATTATGTGGGAATTATGTCAGCTATTCTATTAATTGAAAAAGAGAATAAACTATTAAATTCTTCTACATTATAAATTTTTTGCACGTAAAATATTGAAGTTTGAAGTTTGAATACAACCAGGTGGAGGTGGTAGGAATAGAACCTATGACTCTTTATTCAACTTTGCAACAAACAATCATTTTGTTTGCCAGCACAAGCCATAAATACAAAATCATCACAACACTGGCATCAATTTCAATTCTTAGCAACTTTTGGACACAATAATCTTCTCCACTCTTTTGCTAAGTCCCATTTTGATGTAGTCAAACTAGACTGCAAAGTCCTTGCATCATGTAAAATTGTGTTTGTTCAATGTAGGTTCTTGTTCCACATGACTAGTTCACATTCCCTTCATAATAGTCTTTATGTTTTTAGGTTTTACAAGTATATGTCCATAAGTAGGTCCTGCAAACTTATGGTTACAATCTTGAAATTGTTGAGGTAGCACTCATTAGATGTGTAATGGAATTTCACCTCACACTCCAATTTGTACTTCATGTATGAGTTTACAAACATGAAAAGGATAAGTGGTTGAAGAAGGAGCATTCAACAATATGGTTTTAAAAAACCTCAAAATTCCTCTTCAACTGAGGAAGATCTCAGGTCAACACCTGGAGGATGCTCCACACCATGCGCTACTAAGAACAAACATGCACTGACAGAATTGTTTTTGCTAAGAGAGTGTTGAATAAAGAGTCATAGGCTCTTTATAATCGATGGCATAACTTATCTGATAACACTATCACTTAAATACACAATTGTTAAGTCAGTGCCTTTCCATCTCGACTTTCCCATATATTGATTTTAGTGCCTATAAATTTTCTATTGTTCGAGTAAGTACACAATAGTGAACATCAATGGTAATTTCAATAGCCAGGCTATAGGTAAGGACAATTAAAATACCCATTATCACTACAATTTGTTCATGAGCCTAACTATTTGGCCTAACTTCTAGTCCCTCCAACATGGATCGTCTCCTTTATATTTTTTTTAGGGTGGGACCATAAGAGGGTGGTTTTAAACCACCCTCTTAGGCACCCTAAGAGGGTGGCTATAAACCACCCTATTAGGCCTAAGAGGTTCCTAAGATGGGGGTTCACAACCACCCTCTTAGGCCTAAGAGGGGGGTTTAAAACCACCCTCTTAGGCTCTAAGAGGGCAACTATAAACCACCCTCTTAGGCCCAAGAGACTCCTAAGATGACGGTTCACAACTGCCCTCATAGTCCTAAGAGGGCAGTTGTTTGAGGTGGTTTTTAGATACCGTCGTATATCGCAAACTTTTTACAATGCCCTCATAGATGATGAATGAATAATTGCATTTAAATGTCTTTAAGAGTGTTTTATAAGCATCGTTAAAGCCCTTTTTTGGTGTAGTGATTTGTTGTTTCAATTGATCTACTTGATAAGTTAAGGCTTGAATATTAGAAGAAGCATGATTCAATGGTATAAAAGGTATGTGTCGAGAGATAGGAGGGATTTGCTAATGATTATATAAGGAGGTTGGTATACCTAAGCATGTGATGTTGAATCTAACATTGCATGATTTGACCCTAGGGTACTTGATATGAAAGGATTAAAATATGAACGATGAAATATTGTGGGGTTAGAAATTTGCATGAACTCCATAGCTATGCTTATGAGATTATATTGAAGAGTATAGGATAATTTGATAGGAGTATTAGATAATGATACACTTGAGGATACACTTTGGTTGGAAGTGTTGCTTGGCCTACCTATTGAAATATGGGACAACTAACATCACCCTACGATAATTTCTCAAGGGTAGGCAAATATGAATGATTATCTAATGAAGGTGGGAGGGTTTATCTCTTGGCATCCATTGATGTGGCAATAATAGGAGGTGTTAAATCAATTAAATGAGATGTTGATGCATTAAGGTTTGCACTTATAGATCCAAAGGATGGATCCAATTGATTTAATATAAAATAATTTGAGTTGGGTTGTTTGGGATGGTCCATTAGTAAATTTTTCCCTATAGAAACAACTAGAGTTTCATGACCTTACCTAAGGGAAGACTTTATAATTTTCCTATGTTTCTACAAGAAATAGGCCATATGAGTTGTAGATTGAAATATAAATCTTCCATCTTTCTCATGGGTAGGGCTTAGAGAACTGTGATATATAGAAACCTCATTTTATTAAATGAAGACAGGGTTATCAAATATGGGTTGATTATCATGACCTTATGTAGGAGTATTAGGGTTAATGACCAATTGGTGAGTGACTCTACATGTTAAGTAACATTTATTAACCATAGGTTTGGGAAAAGTCTAAATAGAAAGTATATGTAAATATGATGACCAAAGAAAAGTTAGTATGCAATAAACAAGGATTAGAGAACTACAAAATGATAATAAAAAATATTGAGAAGGGGAGAGAGCACAACCCAAGCTTGTAGCTCTAAGATGAAAAAATTAATATTACCTTATGTTGATTTAAGTTTATTTATTGCTTGAGATGTTTGAGAGCTTGAAATATTGAGATACTTGATATCTTATTTACTTCAAAATATCATGACATGATTTTGACAAAGTTTTCATATGCTTGAGGATTGATTGATATTAGTTTTTATAGATTTTTGTTACTTTTAAAAGGCCATATGAAGTTGGCTATCCAATTGTTGGCTTTATATGAATCCATGGATTTCTGGGGTATGGTTGCATTGAAGTTGATAAGATTGGTGAGATCAAGATTTTTAATTTGCTTAAGATGAAATTAATGGATTGAATATAGAAAATGACAAGTTTTGGGCTTTGGATTTATGCTAGGATTGTAGATCAAAGTAATTTGATCAAGTGCATTTTGGTAGGTAGCATGGAAGGTACTCACTATCAACTTTTTATTTTTTGGTTTTTAACAATCAGTAGCACTATTGGTGATAGTGCTAGCAGTGCTAATGCCCCAATTCACTATTGGAATCAAATGATTTTTTTTTACAAAAAGGGAATCAAGACAATTTTTTTTAATTATCGAAAACTTACAGCAGCTTGCCAAGCAAAGGCTAAGAGAAAAAAGAACACAGGGATAACTGGCATTACATCAACAATTGGATCGAAAATTGCATAAGCTTCGGGTAATTTAGCAAAAAAGGGAGTATTCAAATGAAAGGCGGCACCGTCTAGACAAATATTGAGCATAACTGGCATTTTGATTCTCCAATGAATAAAAATGATGTAAAGCCCCATCCAAAAGTCTTTTGCCAATCAATCGAAGCTTTTGGCAAGATTAGACTTTTAGTCTTTGGGTTAGAAATGAATATTCCTTCATACAATATTTTACCCGATTTGCTAGAGAATGACCAATGAATGGTTATTTTTATTTTTTTTCCATTCCCTCTATCCTATAGTGTATGTTCGATTCTCTCAAGAATATTGCTAGTCAATTTGGGTGGGAAATTCAATTTGCACAAAAGCACTATCAGGGAGTAAAAGTTTCATCAATGCTTTCACTCATGTACTTGTGGTTTTGTATTTAGTGCAATAAATGCTCCTAATTTGAGCTTGGAGAATTTATTTGGCTTGGATGCTTGATTAGGTAATTGATGAGGATGTTGGCAAGTTTGGATTTTGATAACCACTCAAATTAGGTGTCTACAATAGCTAATTTGGTGGTTGATAACATGTTAAATTCTTATTACTTTTGAGAAATCATAAGGTAGATTGATAGCACATAATATTTTCCAAAATGAATGAGCTATAGCAAGGTTTTACTCCATACTAAATTAAACTTAGGTACATATTTTCATCTAGCATGGTTTAAGTTCACTTTTAAGAATTGATTATCACAAAATTTCAAGCCGTATATGTAACAATTTAAAACATAAAATCCATCTTCTAAAAACTACTATGAATACATTATTGGCATCTATAAATGCTATAGGTCCCTACAACAAGTGTATGTTTTCATAGTAAAACATTTGTCCCAATCACAAGAATTACCAACAAGTATAACTATCCTATACTTTGCATTCAAGAGGTATATTCACTTAAATATTTATGGCTAGTAAGACAAGGTGTATGCAAAATTTCCATGTATAATACACATACATCCAAGTCTAAAAAGTATAGTGCAACAAGTACTGAAAAAATTATTCTAAAAATCTTCAATCACAATATCAATTGTTATACAGTTAAGAAATACAACATTCCTAGTTGATGACATTCATACATTTATTCAAGGGCTTCTATGAAGTAATGCTTGCATTTATGAAGTTTAATTACTTTGATTAGGATGAATAGCAAAAGAATTCAAGGTATATCCACTTGGACAAATCCCTTTCTTGAACCATCTCATATAAATCACCAAACTCACTATGCATTTTTCTAGATGAGATGGCCAAAGAAGGAATATACTTGATTCTACTAGATCTATAGGGAGGAAGAGCACCATTGGGATGCTTTTATTTGCCCGACCATAGAATTATTATGATGAATTCTCTTTTTACTTTTCCCTCTCCAAGATAACCAACTCTTCGATGAGGAGTTCTTATACTAAACACTTGCATAATAGAAGATAAAATTATGTAGTGAAACCACGCCTACACGAAGTCACCATAAATCATGTACCAATCAAGTAGTCATATAAACAAGGTATCATCTAATCCACATGAAGTCACCGATAATCATGTAGTTTGATCACAAGAAATTAATAATTCCTTCTATATGAAGTCACCATAAATCGTGTCACACATGAATAAAATGATTTCTTTAATAATGCTTGATCTATATCATTGGATGCAATTAATTTACAATAAATGAGGCACATGTCACTGCTAAAATTAGCATTCCCCATTTCCCTTTGTTTTTTACACTTTAAAGCCTATTGCAAGTCCTTTTGTAATTAATCCTCAACCTCCATGTGTAAAGCTTAAACTCCTTTTCTCTCACAATTTATACAACATTATGTTATAAGATGCTACACTAGGATCATCATACAATCTGTTAATACAAGAGGACCAGATACAAATATGACTTTTTTATAATTATAGTTAATAGTAATAGGTTTTCAAGAAAGAAAGGATAGCTATCCATCATCATTTACAACCTTATATGCTAGATGAAATCACATTTCCCCTTTGTCAAGGACTATTGGAGAACCTTGTTTATCCTTTAAGTCAAAACACCTTGTCACAACCCAAACTTTCCCAACCTATTTATATAAAGAGAAAGGTATTCATTCTATCTTCATGAACAACTCACAATTCCCCTAAATTACTTGAGGCACACCCATACTTACACCTTACATAAATATGGCTATGTAAGAGCACTAGGTGTATTGTTATTAGAATCAATACTATCCATCTCATAGATCTAGTGAGCTAGCATTGTTCTCCACTTCATTCCTTTGAAAGGTGCACATCATGTATTTACTATGCATCTGTCCTTATGTGTAGGTGGTACGTACGTTTAGGGGTTAGCTATCCATATCATGTCCATCTGAGCTAGACACCCCATAAGGACTCATTTCCAAATTCCTTCTTGGTGGGTTCTAAGTTTTGTAATTTATACACTTCATTTGGTCTTATATGGATTCAATATATTATAGGCTTACCACTAAGACCCGCCTATTCCATCCATAACCCTATGGTATCCTAGAAGTAGTAATTCATTTGAGTTACTCAATTTAACATTTCTATTGCTAACTCATTAATTTACTATTTTACCCTCAGGGTAAAATATCTATTACCAAGGTGTTGTATGAATTAAAGAGTATTGAAGAAAACCCATAAAAAATACTTCTTTCTCGGTATTATTTCCTTATTGCAACAAATACAATAATACTCATGAGAAAATGGGATTTACAACAAGATTAAATCATACTTAATTCATAACCAAATTCCATAAGTAATAATATGAATATATACAACCATCTCATAAATAACATGATAAATATTTTAATAAAACCACACCACATCATTCATTTGTTACTATCTAATATTCATAATTAAAAATGCATAATCCACATAAAAGTTCCATAACACAAATTTGTTTACCCTGGGAGAAAAACCCGAGGGGAAAACCCAGCATGAAAATGTTCCCTTTCATTTCAATATGGTAAATATCTTACAAAGAGATAGGGCATTTCTGTCTGCTATCATCTCTTGTTCGGGTGCATTTATTGTTCCCTTCGCTTCTTACAATGGGTAAATTATTACCCACAAATACAACACAACTCCACATTATCAGAGTGCAAGTGATCATTACTCGAAAGATATATTTAAATTGTGTAATAGAACATTTGGCTTACCTCCATCAATTTATTCTTTATCCATTATACGTTACAGTCTATAACTGATCATAAGCCACCTCTACTTATCTCAAAATTTTATGAGATAACTAAACTAATTGTGGAACAAATATTCTAGCATACCAATGGCTTAACTATCAAAAATATAAATCGCTACAAGTCCTCCAAATTATTGCCATCCAATACATGATTTTTAATTAGAGTTCCACAGAGAAACCATCATCCTCCATCTACTGGAAAAGGAAGATAAATGAACTACACGTCCACTTGTGATGTTTCTAAAAAAATCCACAGCCAGTTATCTCGAACTCTATTAGATCAATCCCTTTTAACACTGCAAACCATAAAAACCACTCTTCTAATAGCGACATTCCTAGGGGAAGTAGTTCCATCATACCTTGAAATCACTCTTCACCTCAGTATTGGGTGAGGATTTAATATTCTAGTTCCATCATACCATAATGTTGGGAATCCTCTTTAACACTTTATTTTTACTAAACCAACCAGTTGGTGACATAGTAGAGCACTGGGATTATTTGCTTCACATGATAATGAAACCACATCCTAAGTCACTTACTAAAGAATGTTTTAGGACCAACAAGTTCTACATCTCAATTTTTTGATGGAAGTCCATTCACTATTCTTCAATACCACTCAATGAAAAGGTAACAACTTAACTGAGACTCAACCTAATGAGTGGCATGCAATGTCGAATCATCAATATAAAACAATGACTCTATTCCTATGAATAGAGATAAATATACCTAATGTGGATTCGACCATAGAAAAAGTATGCCAATTACATTCCAACATCCTCCAAGTTCCAACATAACCATTATCTCCTTAGAAGGCTTCCTACACCATAATTTTACTTCCTCTATCATTCATCCTGTGAACGAAGATATGAGCCTTCTAAGAGTCTACACAGGAGGCACAAGCATGATCATAGAAGGAGCTTATTATAGGGAGGTTTTACCTTAATAACTATTCCACACTCATAACAGACTCTACGTAGGTAAACATTCTTAGGCTCTACGCGTGCAATCATACATACAGATCCACACATCCAAAGTATGGTATATTACTAGCTTATAAAACCTAAGGCAAGAGTATATTCACCTAGCATCTAAGTTTAATAAAACAACTATGTGTTGTCTACATAAAGACGTATCCAAAAATGCAGAAGGCTCTACCTTATCTATTCTGCAAGGCTTCAATGTCATCCACCAAAAATCCAATATCTCTATAACGTTCATATCTCTTCCAAGACCACCAAAGCTTCACTCTGAAACCCATATGTATTGCACCACACCCAACAAGTATTGCACCACAACCCGCAAGTGATTTTGAGAACAACGAGTATCCACAAAAAACCAATAAGTGATTCCAATACCAATGAGTATCCACCAAAACCAACAAGTGATTCCAAGACCAGCGAGTATCAACAAAAACCAACAAGTGATTCCAAGACCAATGAGTATCCAAAAAAACTAGCTAGTGATTCCAAGACCAACGAGTATCCACAAAAACTAGTCAGTGATTCCAAGACCAGTGAGTATCCACAAAAACTAGCCAGTGATTCCAAGACCAACGAGTATCCAAATAACCAGCTAGTGATTCCATTTCCCCTCCAATTTTCTCTTTCCAGCATCAATGAAGGACTCCTCCCACTTGCTCTTCCACTCCCCGATCGAATCCAAAACCTCCATAAAATCCCAAGCTCGTTACCACCATCTGCTACCATAGTGCCACCTTACCTCGATAGCCAACTATCCTTCTTCGAAGTCCCAGTTCACAATTTAATGTTATTGTTCCCTTTAACCATTGATTTTGTGGTGTCCTTTGACTCCAAGACAATCACAACTCATTTTTTAAACATCCACTAAGTTATTTGATTCTTAATCTCGTAACCCTTTTGAGGGATTTATTTCCTTCATTAAAAATCAAATCAGGAGGAATCAAGATTATCCCTTGTTATTATTTGCAAGGATTTGTCTATAACTCTACTACTAATAGAATTAATAGCAACATCCAAAACTCTAATCTATTTACATGTAATTCTACTAAATAGTTTCATAACATGCAAATTATAATTAAAGAACATTTTCTTTTTCCTTGCTACTCAAGATGAATGACATGTTAATCATCCTATTTTTTTTACATGTCCCATTCTTGGTGATTACTTACTTCCCATAATGAGATAAACCAATTCCTTCAATAATACACTTCCATTAGCAACATTATTTTTTGCATAATAATTATATCTGCAATTGATTTTTCCTTCATAAAATAATCACCTGTAGCAACAAAACATTGAACTCATCAGAATCTCCTCAAAATATATATATATATATATATATATATATATATATATATATATATATATATATATATATATATATATATATATATATATATATATATATATTTATATGTCCACACAATATCCATAATTTTAGAAATAAAACATGACATAATCAATCATTCCATCAAAAGATATCTTAGCAAAACATAAATCCACCAAGTGAAAAGTCTGCTAAGGGAGGGTCATGATAGACCTTGTATAGGTTCAACCTTTTACCACAAGGCTTATACTATCATTCAAAAAATGTTATTACAGTGTTGAAGTTTCCTTGTTGGTCTCATAAGATATCATTCAATTGAAGGTTTTACTCTTCATTCTATAACCATAGAAAGGTTTCCTAAAATTTCCAAGGGTGTTCTTCCCTCACAAATTCCTTTCAGGACTAGATTCATATATAAACAAGTGTTTCAAAGTGAGTAGACATGGAACTATTGCACAATGCCAATTTTTTTTAATAAGATATATTTGGTTTCTATTGGGGTTCACTCCATCAAACTACCAAAATAGTACATTTGCTATTAGGTCAATTAAACCATATCTAACATGCCTTTTTATCACAAATATTTTTTATTTCTTTTTCTATCAAATATATTCTTCATCTTCCTCAAAGTGCTATATTTCCACAATCAGATCCTTGATATTATTTTCATTAAGAGTTAAATCTCACTTGGCCAGTTGCATTCTAAAACTTAAATTTCACTAAGATGAAGATCAACCATGATTGGCTAAATTATTTGCTACCTGATTTTCGATCACATTTCGAAGAGAATACCTCCAATAATAGATGATGAACATCAACAATAATATTATTGCTTATACAATCCCCACATAAATTTCTATTGATAGCATTAATGATAATTTGTGAACCCCTCTCAATTGAAATATATTTCCATCCTTTTTCAATTACAATTTTAATCCTTGTAAGAAGTGCCCTAGCCCATGCATAAATGTTAGTTGAAGTTCCATATTATTCTGAGTACGTTAGAAAAATTGTGCCTTCATTATTTTGAATAACACCACCTCCACTTGCTTTTCCCATATTTTCTTTAGAAGCACCATCAAAATTAATTTTGATTAATCCAATTTTTGGACATTTCTATTTTACCCTAGATGAAAGTAGATATTTTGTTTTAATTCAATTACCATAGATGACTCTTCCATATATGTTCAAATATTATAACCAAGTTGTTACCGCCTCTTTTTCCATACTTGAGACTTCCCATGATGAACACCATATAAACATTTTGCAAGAGAGGCAATACTACAGTTCCAAACTTGGGCATGATATTGATATTTATTTTAAAAAATTATATTATTCTTTTCAAGCCATAAATTACAAAAAATATTGGTAGGGCTAATCCTCCATAAAATATATAATGCTTTAGACTTGAAATAATTAATTCAACATTTCATCAAATCTTTCAATGTTGATGGATCTACCCAATATATTTTCATTATTTTAAAAAGTAATCCAATGGTGTGAGAAAAGGGACAATGAATATTTAAATGGTCTATTATTTCTAAATCCTTCTCACACAAGGCACATTTGAAGGGTTCATGATATCCTCTTATTTGTAGATTTCTCCCGTAAGAATCTTATTTTGAACTACTAGTCAAAGGAATGTTGAAACCTTAGGGGGATCCTCTAGTGACCAAACATTCTTTCAAGGAAAGTATTTGGGAGTAGGAAATTTTGTTTGCTCTAAATCCTCATATCCCAGCTTGACCAAGTATCTACCATCTTTTGATATATTACAAATCAACTCATCCTTTCATGTAAAATCGATAAATAAAACTCTTGAAGCATATTTTGAAGTTCATCTATAATTTTTTTGAGTTCCTCTCCTTCAACCAGGTACTAATAAAATCCATGATTTGGATTTGTTGCTCAAATTAATATAATATTTAACCTTTGTACTTTTACAAGATAGGCATTCTCAAGCCAAGATTTCCATTTTGAGTGAGATATAAGAGGATAAGGCTTCAACCAAGCATTAGACCAAAAATTTGCATAATTCCCCTCATTGAATGACCATATAATATATTTCTTGATCAATTTCAAACTATCTTATATGAAATTCCATGTTGATTATCCTTTGGGTAGAGTTATTTTCATATATATTATATGAATAGAACCTATATATTTTTGAAGCAACATTTTTGTCCAGTTCTTTCCTCGATCACTAAATAATTTCCACCCAAGTTTTACACCTAAGGCCAATCCCATAAGTCTACAATTTTGCAAGCCTACTTCTTCAATATTATTTTCTTTTCAAACCCTATCCCACTTACAAAAGGAAACAAAAAATTTCCCCATAAGCTTATCAAAGAAAGTCTCTTTGAATTTTATCAATTTCTAATGTCATACCTACTAGAAATCTTGAAAGTGATGTCATATAAATAGGGATAAAATTGCAACATAGTCTTTATGATTTGTAGCCTTCTCGCCATGGTTAATAATTTACCTTTCCATTCAAAGAACAATTCAAATATCCTTTTTATTTACTTTATGAGACAAAGGAATACCCAAGTAGGTTGATGAAAAATTTTCAATTTAAAACCCTAAAATATTTTTAAATAATTTATTGTAAATCTAGGGTAGTATTAATAAAAATTCCTAGATTTTGTAGTATTAACCAAATGCCCAGTAGCCTTCTCATAGCATGATAGTATTGATTTAAACGCCATGACCTCACTGACTAAGGGATTTTATAATAGAAAAGTATCATCAACAAATTAGAGATCATATTCAAAAGGGGTTATTTTTTATAACCTGAATACCTTTGATTTTTCCTTCCATTTTTTCCTTTGAGAAAGCTCTCACTATTGTCTCCAAAATAGTAATGAATAGATAAAGAGATACTGGATCACCTTGGAGGAGTCCACAAGATGATTTAAATTAACTAGTAGAACTATTGATTAAAATAGAATATTTTGTATTGCTATAATAACCTTTAATCTATTCGTACCAACTATAATCAAAACCAAATTTTTTTGACAATGTCATGTCAAAAACTCTAGGAAACCCTATCACATGCTTTTTTCATATCCAATTTCATAAGCATACCTAGTTTTTTCATGAAATGAAGAGAATATTTAGCCTCCTATGTAATGATTATGCCATCAAGAATTTGTTTACCATGAACAAAACCACCTTGTTCCTTTGAGATAACACTATCTAGAATGGATTTCAATTATTTTACCATAATTTTTGAAATGATATTTATGAATCATATTACAAAGGCTGATTAGAAAAAAAATATCAAAATATTTTGTCTCACCTTTCTGGGAAACCATTGTAATAAAGGTGATATTGATCTTAGTTATTGCAATCTCTTTTTTGGGGCTCTTCAACTACAACCAACATATCACTCTTAAATAAATTCCAAAATTTTTGAAAGAAAATTGTAAGAAATCCATCAGGGATAAGTGCCTTGTTAGGATTGAAAGAGAAAACTACTTCATGTAGCTCCTCCATAGATATTTTTGAAATATCTAATTGCTTTCTTAATTATATATTCTTCTTCCTCAGTATTTCTTCCATTTGGAGTTAAAATATTTTTGATGCAATGAAAAGAAAAAATTGTTTTTGCTATAACATGATTTTTAAAAAATTTCTATCTCCTTCCTCGAGCCATTTTTCCCTAGGTTTTGGGAAACAATACAACTCCTCCTTTTTTAATGTATTATGATAACCAAAAAGTAATTTATTTTTATTCACATAAGGATCCTAGTCCATTCCGATGATTTCTACTCTATTGTAAACTTTTGAGTTTGGATTAAATTTTCTTCTTTTCTTTAAAAATGGTACCAACAAATTTGACATTCCAAATATTCATTTCTCCTTTAAATATTTCATCTTTTGGACAAATTATGTACATACACGATATTTCAAAATTTGCTTCATCCTACCATAACATAACCATATAGAAGAAATTTGGGTCTCGGATCCACATAAAATGCAAGTGATATGGATTTTGATGACCATTATTGGGTACATCGTAAGTCAAAAGAATGGGTTTGTGATCTGATCCTACTTGCAATAAAATATCTAAAGAGGTTGTATACTCTATTTGTAACCATGTGTTGGATAACAAGAATCTATCCAATCTTTTTTCTATATGAGTTTACCCAATGCATTTATTATCCCATTTATATTGAAAACTTAAACAACTAACATCCCAAAGGCCATTTGAAATGACATATGAAGCAGAATCTGGTATTGATTTAGACCATCTTGGAGTAGCACCCTTCTTTTCTAAAGGAGATAGAATTGTGTTGAAGTCACCCTAAGAATTTATAGATCATAAATATGAATCATCATTGTGTTTAAAAAAAATATTCTAAGGTCTTTCCAAAACATTTCATGAGGAGTAACTATAATAAGAGCATATTCATTTATAATTCCAACTTCAATGTTTTCCTCTTTCTTGCAAAATAAACTAGCAATCCAATTACTTTTTGCTTCTAACAATTATCCATTCCATTTGTATTTGTCCCATATTGTTGTAATATTGCCTAAAGCTCATATAGAAGAAACTATTAGACAATCATCCATCTTCCAAAATTTTTTAAAATCATCCTTACATTCCTCACTACTAAATTTTGTTTCTTGTATAAAATAAATTCAAGACTATAACAACTTGTTGAGTGGTATTTTCAACCAATTGTGAAAGTACACTCTCCCTTAGTATTTGGGTTCCAAATCCCCTCTTGCAAAGAAGTTAAACAAACAACTTCTCCAAGGTCTCCACTATATTAGCATTTGCATATGTATATTAGTAATCTCAAATAAAGATATTCAATTTAAATGCTTGGAACACCTTAGTGATTGCAAGTAACTGTAAACAAGGGGCAATGTTGGTTTATTTTACCATGAAACTTTAGTGATTGTTCATTGAACCAAAATAAAGCAAATGTTAGTTGGCCCTCATATGACCACGATGTAGTGCCTTAATTCATTTTATTTTGAGAGTTTTAATGTAGATTTTATCTTCTTTATTAAGTCCAAATATGGCTTCTTATCATGAAGATGAAGATAGCTTTCAATGTGATCGATAAAACATCCCTCTTTGGTGAAATAGATCTTTACAAAGAGGCAATAATTTATGGCCTTGAATAAAGGGCTTTAAATGCCACTTTAACTTATCCCTCTTAGATGAAATCAAATTTTCATTAAGATGAACAATTAAGTACTTTGGAGAAATGACCTTCAATGTAATACTCAAATTACCCCTCTTTCGTAAAATTAGAATTTTTTTATGAAGAGAGGGCAATTTTAGGCTCAAAATACGAAAATTTGTGAAGTGCCATAAAACATATCTCCTTCAATGAAATTGGAATTTTCATAAAGGGAATGTCATCATAGGCTCATGAGTGTAACAAAAAACTGAAAAAATGAAATTTGACCTTAAAATTGAATTTTTCTATTTTCGGATATTTAAAATCTGTAATAAAACATCAACTTCGATGAATTTTTAAAAATACTAAACAACTCCGAAAATGAAATTTCAAAGTGCATATTGGAAGTCTGAAGTATAACCTACATTATGGTGAAATTATTTTTGGATTTTGAATTTTTTTTAATGTTTATTTTAATGTCTGAAAATAAAAAAAATTAAAATTTTTGGAAAAATAAAATACAGAAAAATGAAAGTTGAAGTGCAGAAAATGAAACACATGATACATTCAGTTTGATGCTATCCTATTCCGGCAAAACCGAAGATGTGAGGTTTTCATGCATGCAACCTAACCTATTGGACTTGCAAAACAAACACAATCCGGATAAGCTAAGTGCTGGCTCCTAGGGTTTTAAATGAGGTTTTCAGATTTAAACATTCGCATGAAGCAACCAAGAAACTTGCATAAACTCCATTTACAAGCCTAAAATCTGAAAAGGGGAAAAAATAAACATTTAATCTTGCATGCAGAAAATGACTCCTCCTTTCTTGCCCATAAAATGCAACTTTTGAAATTTTCTGCATTAAAATATGTCCTTGTACATGGCAGAAATCTGATTTTCTCAAAGAACCAGTCCAATGTGGAAGGAAAAATATAAAAAAAAACCCAGTGCCAAGGCCTTGCCTGCAATCTTCTCTTAAAAGTTTCCAACATTCAAGGCTCGCTTTACTCACGAGTGAATAATTTAACCTACGTTGTACCCACAAACCTAAGCGATTGTAGCGCCACATGCTCTCATCCTGTAGGCAAGTTGACCTACAATTTATTTTAATTATTTTAAGACTTTACTCCTCTTACACATGCCATGGTCCGAAAGGGATAATTTGGATATTTAAAGTCCACACCACTGACTTCAACCTCGCGCTTTGGGAAATAGATTTATCCATGATTTATTTAAATGTGAGCATGTGTTTTCTTTCCTATGTCGGCGACCATTATTATTTATCCATAAAATGGCTTTGATATGGGGGACGACTGCCACCAATGGAGCCCTTATTCCTCCCCCTTGCTGTGAAGGTTGTAACCCGTCGCTGGAAAACTCCTTTCTCCCTGCATTTCGGTCCACGTATGGGATAATTGTTGCCGCACACGCGTTCGACAAGGCCTGACATATTATTTACCGACCGATATATGGGATAGTTGCTGCCTCTGACTTCCTCGATGCAGCTAAAACGTCGCTGGTCTCTGTTTAGAACACCACCAAGAACCCGAGGTCTCATTTATCTACACAGTATCCGCCTTCCATCACTGTAAGGAGCTCTGTATTCCATTCTCCGAATGCTACACCTGGAAACTGGAATCGCTAGTCGTTCATCATCATGAACTCCTCTGCCACTGTTTGTATTTCAAGCCCCGTCGGTTGACGCTCTAGACTGTTCCCTGCATGAGATCCGCGAGAACATTTTCACCTGTTGCTCCTTGAAATGAAATCCTGATCATGGCTACCGTGTTCGTCCTGGAAATTTTTAGCATCTATTATGGTTCTCGACATCACCAAAATTTATTGTTACTATCTTGGTCATCTGCATCTGTGGGTTTATGGGATTCGTCTGGGGTTTGTTCACTCACGTCATCTCTGAGGACCTTCCCACTTTCATTAAAATTGCCCTCAGGGAACTTGAGCTCTATCTCTCTTGAATGTCATGCTATACCACCTTCGTGGTTGTTCTATCTGCGAGGTCATCCCTCTGTTCGTGGGTCCCGACGCTGATGATCGTCGCCCAATCATCATGTATGACTGTATCCTCACGCTATGTTGTATTCCACACTCGGTCCTTGTTAGCTGGTGAATGTCCTGCATATGACCAAATATTAAAATTTCAAATCCAATTTAAGGTAAAAATAACATAGCCCATTAGAATTTTTTAATCACGTATTTTTTTTTAATTTCAATATATATTGTTATCTTTTTGTTATATATATAATTTTGATATTATTTTATTTTTATTTTTATTTTTATTTTTATTTTTATTTTTATTTTTAAGTAATACTCGTTATACACATCCATCATGGAGATTAAACCCGGGTCACATTACCGATATGTTTGTTTTACTTTGTATAGATGCATATTAAAGAGGTATTAAGGCGGAATGAAGCTTTAACATAAAACCTGCTTTATATATATAGCACACAAGCTCATTATACATGAATGACAAAAACAAGAAATTTAACCGTTACAATGCTAATAACAAAATATTAGCAATAACATTGCTAACACAACATTGACGATAAAAATCATCGACAACAAAATGACATTAAAAATCATCGACAACAATTTGATGATAAAAAATCATCGACAAGAAATTGACAACAATTTGACGATAAAAAATCGTCGACAAGAAATTGACAACAATTTGATGATAAAAAATTGTCGACAAGAAATTGACAACAAAAATCAATGACAACAAATTGGCAAAATCTACAAACCCAAAACACAACGAAAGCATTAGACACTTAAAACAAACTACAAACACCCAAATACCAAAAATAAAAAGGTGGGTCCCCAATTTTGGGGTACGTTGTGGAGCAGCCACAACAAATGGTGACTCTGTTGGGAAATGCTCTTGAGCATTTCGGTGAGAACCCAACTTGCAAACACATAAACTCAAATACAAGCGTCAAAAAATATCCAACGAATGCAAATAGATCAAAAATACATGAAGCATCAGAATTGTTAAGCATCAGCTCGGTGTGTGCAGTGTGCTTCATTCCCTATCGTTTGAAACTCGTTCAACTTTCCATTGTCAGTTTTACCTGAATGCATATGCGAGGTTAAGAATGATTTGTTCAGGATTTAATGTATGGCAAATATGCTAGAGATATAACAACCTGCTTTGCAAAGGTTCAAACTTTCTAGTATCATGAACAAGCATATTAAAACTGTCAAACCCTCTTAGGACCAAATATGTGTATACTGAATTAATTTACTAGATCCCAAAGTTGATTATGTGTCACTACCATCTTGAACCCATGTGCAAGTGTAAGTTAAATCAGAGCTTTGGGGAATAGGATTCCCAACCTAAGCGAGATGGGAATTTAACCCTATCCTTGCTACTATGATTTGGATTTCATTACCTCATCTTGAACAAAATGATTTAACATGTTATGGATGAAACTATCAGGCTAGCCTATCCGTTTGAGTAGTCAGTGGTCTTGCTTTTAGACAAGACATGTTGCCACGCATGAGCATACTCCACTGCCAGTCAAGCATCTATAGCCCCGATGGAGATTAACCCCATAATATAGGATTTGGCTTTACTTTTGATTTCTTGAACCTTGGGGATGACTACCCATCCTTGCAAGGGACATGTAGTACGATCCTTCCAATCCAATATTAATGATGAAATGAAAGTAGAATGAAAAATATTTGCTTTGGAATTTCAAATTTCTTGAGTGGGTAAACTAGAAGCTTTGGGGAATCAGATTCTCAACCTAAGTGAGATGAGAATTAGACCCTATCCTTACTACTCCATGAAGGTCAAATCAGAGCTTTGGGGAGTTGGATCCTCAACCTAAGTTTGATGGGGATTTAACCCTATCCTTACTACTCGATTTTAGGCTTTAAGCACTATGGGAGTGGTAAAAACCACTGTTTTAAGGATTATGTTGCATGATAGGACAGACACGAAATACTCCTTTCACCTCACCTTTTCTTCCAAGTATGGTTTTGACCATTTTTCTCAAGATCCTCTTTAATATGTGTAGAATGTGCTTGGTTCAAGATAGTTCGGGCATCAGTTCCCAACCTTAGGATCCTTTTAATATATGTTATATAATAACCCTAAGAGGATTCGACACCTTTTCAATGATTGTATTTGAAATGTATATGCAATGTGGAATGTAACATGAGAAATGGATGAATGCATTGCTCTTTTTGAAATGCAGATGGAGTATACCACCTACTTTGCCATAATTTGTAAAACTGACAACTTCATGCATCACAAGTTCCAAACGATATTATTTAATGTGTTTGCGATACTCGTGGAGCTTTCTGCAATACAATTTCGATGTTTCATATTCTCTTAGTCTTAGTCAACATTCATAAGGACATAATTTGACATCTCGATTTTTTTTTTTCAAGACAAACCAAAAGTGTCCAAAGGACCAACACACAAAACTTAAAACCAAACACAAAATGCAATCCCAAAAATGAAACTTGAAAACATAAACCAAAACCAAAAACCAAAGTCTATATACAAATGTAAAATATGGTACAATATGATGCATAGTTTGAACTGTCACTTCCCTGGATCCCAAACATGATTTGAGCATTCCAAAAGACATATAATGTGACACACATGCCAAATGTGGAAGGAATAAAAAAAACAAGACTAGACCGAACAATGCAACCAACTTCAACTTTCCTCTCTCACCCCACCAATTAGATTTAGTTCCCTTAGTATTCTCATAGGTGAGATTCAAATTACCAAATTGATTAGACAATGGTTGATTTTCAATTCTTTCTTGTCTATTATTTAAGGTGTAAATTTCATAATTCCATTCATGATTTAGAACTAGACTTCCTCGATGCAACTAAAATGTCGTTGGTATCTGTTTAGAACACCACCAAGAACCTGAGGTCTCATTTATCTATGCAGTATCAGCATTCCATCATTGTCAGGAGCTCTGTATTCCATTCTTTGAATGCTACACTTGGAAACTGGAATCGCTAGTCATTCGTCATCATGGACTCCTCTACAACTGTTTGTATTTCAAGCCCCGTCGGTTGACGCTTTGGACTGTTCCTTGCGTGAGATCCATGAGAACATTTTCACCTGTTGCTCCTTGAGCTGAAATCCTGATCATGGCTACCGTGTTCGTCCTGGTAATTTTTAGCATCTATTATGCTTCTCGATATCACCAAAATTTATTGTTACTATTTTGGTCATCTACATTTGTGGGTTTATGGGATTCGTCTGGGATTTGTTCACTCACGTCATCTCTGAGGACCTTCCCACTTTCATTAAAATTGCCCTCGGGGAACTTGAGCTCCATCTCTCTTGAATGTCATGCTATACCACCTTCGTGGTTGTTCTATTTGCGAGGTCATCCCTCTGTTCGTGGGTCCCAACGCTGATGATCGTCGCCCAATCATCATGTATGACTATATACTCACGCTATGCTGTATTCCACACTCGGTCCTTCGTTAGCTGGTGAATGTCCTGCATATGACCAAATATTAAAATTTCAAATCCAATTTAAGGCAAAAATAACATAGCCCATTAGAATGTTTTAATCACGTATTTTTTTTTTTAGTTTCAATATATATTGTTATCTTTTTGTTATATATATATAATTTTGATATTATTTTATTTTTATTTTTATTTTTAAGTAATACTCCTTATACACATCCATCATGGAGATTAAACCCGGGTCACATTACCGATATGTTTGTTTTACTTTGTATAGATGCATATTAAAGAGGGATTAAGGCGGAATGAACCTTTAACATAAAACCTGCTTTATATATATAGCACACAAGCTCACTATACATGAATGACAAAAACAAGAAATTTAACCGTTACAATGCTAATAACAAAATATTAGCAATAACATTGCTAACACAACATTGACAATAAAAATCGTCGACAACAAAATGACATTAAAAATCGTCGACAACAATTTGACGATAAAAAATCGTCAACAAGAAATTGACAACAATTTGACGATAAAAAATCGTCGACAAGAAATTGACAACAAAAATCAATGACAACAAATTGGCAAAAACTACAAACCCAAAACACAACGAAAGCATTAGACACTTAAAACAAACTGCAAACACCCAAATACCAAAAACAAAAAGGTGGGTCCCCAATTTTGGGGTACGTTGTGGAGCAGCCACAACACAACCTATTAATTCCTTAATAAATATTATTTTAAGGGTCTTGTTGAGTGGTATTTTCACCCGATTGTGAAAACACACTCTCCGATAGGATTTGGGTTCCAAATCCTCTCTTGCAAAGAAATTAAATAAATAATTTCTCCAAGGTCTCCGCTATATTAGCATTTTACATTTGTGTATTAATAATCTCAAATAAAGATATTCAATTTAAATGCTTGGAACACCTTAGTGGTTGCAAGTAACTGAAAACAAGGGGCAATGTTGGTTTATTTTATTGTGAAACTTTAATGATTGTTTATTGAACCCAAATAAAGCAAATGTGATCTGGCCCTTATATGACCACGACGTAACTTCAAAATGGAAATTGATGAAATGCCATAAAACATAACTCCTTCAATGAAATTGGAATTTTCATGAAGGGAATGTCATCATCGGCTCATGAATGAAAAACAAAACTAAAAATGAAATTCTGGCCCTGAAATGGAAATTTTCTATTTTCGGATTTTTAAAGTCTGCAACAAAACAACAGCTTAGTGAAATTTATACAACTCCGAAAATGAAATTTTAAAATGCGTATTTGAAATCTGCAGTATAACATACGCAATGGTGGAACTATTTTTGGATTTTGAAATTTTTTAATTTTTTTATTTTAATGCCTGAGAATTAAAAGAAAATTGAACTTTCGAAAATAAAGTGCAAAAAAATGAAAATAAAATGCAAAAAAAGAAAATGAAAAATGCATTCAATATGATGCTATCCTATTTCGACAAAACCGAAGATATGAGGTTTCCTGCATACAACCTAACCTATTGGACCTGCAAAACATGCACAATCCTAATAAGCTAAGTGCTAGTTCCTAGGGTTTTGAATGGGGTTTTCAGATTTAGACATTCGCATGAAGCAACCAAGATAACTTGCATTAAACTCCACCTATAAGCCTAAAATCTGAAAAGGGGAAAAATAGACATTAAATCTTGCATGCAGAAAATAACTCCTTCTTTCTTGTCAATGAGGTGCAACTCTCTAAATTTTTTGTATTAAAAATTGATCATTTTACAATAACAGAAGTCTCTAGTTTTCTCAAAACCAAAAAAAGGGGAAGAAAAACACTCCAAAGCAGGCCCAGAATGGCTTATCACCCTCAGCTCTGCAACTCTGCCCATAGCGGTTTTCGACCCTTGTACCTATCTTCGCTTCTGCTTTTAAACTTTCTGTTATGGCTCTCTGCTTCGCTCTGTGATGCTTCGTTTCATCTCCTAGGTCGCTTCGTTTCATCTTCCCCGCCTCTTCATCATTTTTGACTTTTTGCTCGACGTCGAAACGTTTGATCTTCTCTATGAACTGTAACTGTCGATCTTGAAGCGTTATCATAGCCTCCGACATCTTTATGCCACGTGTTCAGTGCTTCTTTGCATGTTCTGTAATGGCCCACTGTGAATCGCGACAAAAAATAGTATGTCATGATATCACGACATTTTCTATCTGCAGCTTTGTTCTTCCACCTGTATCACGAAAACAAGACATGTCAACATCAACATTTTTACACCTTGTCCCTTCATGCACCGAAAAATAAGACATGTCATGATATCGCGACATTTTTATATCAACCTTGTTCGCCTTCATGCATCGCAAAAATGAGACATGTCGCGATATCATGACATTTTTTCCTTGTTCACCTTCATGCATCGCGAAAATGAGACATGTCACGAAATCATGACATTTTTCTCCTTCGGGCCACGTGGATGCAACCTGTCACGAAATCATGACATTTTTCTCCTTCATCGTGTTTTGTTGTACTTAGCCGCAAAAACGCGACATGTCATGAAATCGTGACACTTTTTCATTCCGTACCATCTCGCTGCTTTCTTCTGAAATCATGACATATTTCCCTTCTTAGCTTATTCATTTAATCATGAAATGGACATGTCGCGATTTCACGACATTTCTATCTTTACCTCCTTTACATAGATCTGAACAACTGTCGCGATATCGTGACACTTTCTTTCATTTGTTCCTTCCTCACTTTCCTCCTGAAAACCTTGACATGTCGCGATATCATGACATTTTTATTTTTGCCTTTCTTTACCTGATATTATGACATGTCGCGATATCGCGACATTTTTTACTTTATCTTTCTCTCTCCTCTATGACCAATCGATTTCATGACATGTCACGATATCGTGACAATTTTTGTCAACACTTCTTTCTCTTGCTTTGACCGTGATTTCATGACATGTCGCGATATCGCGACATTTCATCTTTCTTTCTTTGCTCTTACCCGAAAACGCGACATGTCTGATATCGTGACACTTTTTCTTCTATACTTTCTTTTAAACGTGACATGTCACGATATCGTGACACTTTTCATTCAGCAGTACTTTTGCTATTTTGAACCGTGAAAACACGACATGTCGCGATATCATGACACTTTTCATTTTTCGTGACGGAGCAACATGTCGCGATATCGCGACAACTTTTCATTTTGGTCGCGATGGAGCAACATGTCGCGATATCGTGACAACTTTTCATTTTTGGCCGTGACAGAGCAACATGTCGCGATATCGTGACAACTTTTCATTTTTGGTCGTGACGGAGCAACATGTCGCGATATCGCGACAACTTTTCATTTCTGGTCGTGATGGAGCAACATGTCGCGATATCATGACAACTTATCATTTTTGCTTTTCTTTGCTCTTTTAACATCTGGGCCACTGCAATCTTCTTGGAAAGTGTGCAAAAAAGGGGGTCCCCAATTTTGGGGTGTGTTGTGGAGCAGCCACAACAAATGGTGACTCTGCTGGGAAATGCTCCTGAGCATTTCGGTGAGAACCTAACCTGAAATACACAAGCTTAGATACAAGCGTCAACACATAAAAAACAAATGCCGATAGATCAGAAATACATGAACCATTAGAATCATTAAGTATCAGCTCGGTGTGTGCAGTGTGTTCCATTCTTTATCGTTTGAAATTGATCCACATTCCATTGTCAGTTTTACATGAATGCATATGTGAGGTTGTGAATGATTTGCATAGCCTAATTAATGGTCTAGAGATATAACTACCTGCTTTATAAAAGCTTTAAACCTTCTAATATCATATACAAATATTTAAAATTATCAAACCCTCTTAGGATCAACTATATGTATAATGAATTGCTTTATTAGATCCCAAAGTTGGTTATGAGTCACTACTATCTTGAACCCATGTGCAAGTGAAAGTGAAATCAGAGCTTTGGGGAATCGGACTCCCAACCTAAGCGAGATGGGAGTTTAACCCTATCCTTACTACTCTGATCTGGAATTCATTACCTCACTTTGAGCAAAATAATTTAACCAGTTATGGATGAAATGGTCAGGCTAGTCTATCCGTTTGAACAATCAGTGGTCTTGTTTTAGACAAGACATGCTGCCACGCATGGGCATACTTAACCCCATAATCCATGATTTGGCTTCATTCATTCTCTTTTTTTTCTTGGACCTTTGGGATGACTACCCATCCTTGCGAGGGACATGTAGTACGATCCTTCCAATCCAATATTAAGATGAAATGGGAAATATTAATTTTTTACTTCTTGGACCTTGGGGATGACTACCCATCCTTGCTAGGGACATGTAGTACGATCCTTCCAATCCAATATTTAGATGAAATGGGAAATATTTAGTTTTTATTTCTTGGACCTTGGGGATGACTACCCATCCTTTGCAGAGGACATGTAGTACGATCCTTCCAATCCAAGATTTATGATGAAATGAGACATAGGAGCTTTGGGGAATCAGATTCTCAACCTAGGCGAGATGAGAATTATGCCCTATCCTTACTACTCCATGTAGGTCAAATCAGAGCTTTGGGGAGTTGGATCCTCAACCTAAGTTCGATGAGGATTTAACCCTATCCTTACTACTCTGATTTTAGGCTTTAAGCTTTATGGAAGTGGTAAAAACCACTGTTTTAAGGATCATGTTGCATAATAGGATAGACATGAAATACTTCTTTCGCTCGACCTTTTCTTCCAAGCATGGTTTTGATCATTTTGCTCAAGATCCTTTTTAATGTGCATAGAACGTGCTTGGTTCAAGATAGTTCGGGCATCAGTTCCCAACCTTAGGATTTTTTTTTTTTATGTTATAGAATAACCCTAAGAGGACTTGACACCTTTCAAATGATTGTATCTGAAATGCATATGCAACTAAGATGGCATGTATATGCGAAGTGGGATGTAATATGAATGCATTGCCCTTTTGAATTGCGGATGGAGTATTGCCATAATTTGTAAAAATGACTACTTCATGCATCACAAGTTTCAAACGATATTATTTAAACTGTTTGTGTTACTTGTGGAGCTTTCTACAACACAATTCCAATGTTTCATATTTTCCTGATCTTAGGCATGAGTTGACATCTCAAATTTTTATTCATTTTTTTTTTTTAATGAACCAAACATGTCCAAAGGACTAACACACACAAAACTTAAAACCAAACCCAAAAGTAACTTCAAAAATGAAAACTTGAAAACACAAACCAAAACCCAAAAACCAAAATCTATATACAAATGTACAATATAATACAAGATGATGCAAAGCTTGGATTATCACTTTCCTGGATCCCAAACATGATTAGAACATTTCAACAAAAATATAACGTGATGTGCATGCCAAATGTTGTAGGAATCCAAAAAAAACAATATTATACCACACCATGCAACAACTTTTAACTTCCCTTGCTCACCCCACCAATTAGATTTAATTCCATTAGTACTCTCATAGGTGAGCGTTAAAATACTAAAATGATTAGACAATAAATGATATTCAATTTTATCTTGTCTATTCTTGAAAGTATCCATTTCATAATTCGATTCATGATTTAGAACTAGGCTCTCTTTATCCAAAATGAGACTTTGTAAGCAAGAGCCTATTTCTAAAAATTTTAAAGCCAAATCATTTTCCAAATTTGTAGGCCAATCAAATTTGTGTAACAGTTTGCAAGCATCTAGGATATTTACTAAATTAGGATCATTAACAGTTTTTACCCTAGATTCAATTAGTAATTGTTGATGAATTTGATTTAACAATTCAAGTGCATCAACTTCTTTTCCATTCATTAAAACAATGTTGTCAAAGGTGTGATTAGAAATCATACCTTGTTTTTCATTCACCTTTAACGACATTTCACCATAAACATCATTCAAATTCAAAATATGGTCATGCACCCAGTTGAAAACATGGCCCTCCTTTTCAACCCTCAAATATTCTTGGTCAAAGTGTATGTCCAATGACTCATTTTGATGATCACTTATTCGAGTTGCTTCCAATTGATCAATCTCTTTGTCATTTGGTTCCAATTCTTTGTTCACTATCCATGGTATCTCTTCATGTGAATCCTCAAAATCATCATGCAAACTTGTATCCGCATCTTCAATGAATTTATATTCAACATGATCGAAATTTGTCACCTTTCAAATCTTGTGAATGTGAGACCTTCGTATGATGTAGAAGTTTCAACATCCTGCATATCAAGTGAAATATGAGTTTCATCTATAGGGATGTGAGAAAAGAATGCATTATCATATCTCCCCCAACCATTGTAAAAATCGTCATCCAAATCTATGAGATGAAACTCCATGGTATTTGTGACATGATCTTTTGATTCATTCATCAATTCATTTTCTTCTTTGTCCTTGGTAATAGAATCATTATAATCTTCCAAAATTTGATGAGATTTGAAACCCTCTTCCAAAACATCCTCAAATTGTACAGGAGTTGTAATATCTTCCTTCGAGTAGGCGATTATGTTGTCCTGTATATCAATTGGCACACAAGTTTCATTAGCAGTTTTGGAGAGAGTGTAGTCTTCCCACTTCTTCCAAGCATCATAATAATCATCTTCCAAAATCAAGTGGTGACGTTCAACTACTTCTTCGACATCTTCCAATTCATCAATGTGTTTCTCATCAAATTCATCTTCACCTTCCTTAGATGGTTCAATTATTTCCAAAAGTGGGTCATTTCTTGAATTCAAATTTGTAAGGCTATCATCGTCCAAATTAGTAACCCATGATACAGTTTTATCATAATTTGGAGGGTGAAGAATTTCTTGATTGTTAATTGTACACATCTCATCAATAGTATCTTCCAAGAACAAGTGGTGAAACTCTATCATATCTTCAAATTCATTTATTGGTTTTCTTCCGATTTCACTTTCAACCATTCCATTCAATTCTATGGTGGGTTCCGTCCTATCACATATATCAAACATTGTTGAATTTAGAACCCCTTCATCCGAATAATCATGTATCTCTATGAATGAGATCATTTCTGCATAATCCTCACTAGCGGATGTTGGCTTAGCAATTTGCACCTCCTCTTGGACTACATCTAAGGTGGTTGTAAGATTTGGATATTCAAATTCATCCCCTTGATCATTTACCTTAGATATCATTGGAGTGGAGGGTGCTATATTTGATGGTTGGTGTAGGTTGGCATCACTAACTTCAAAAGAACAATCTCTCATGTGAACATGTTGTGCCTTTTCTTCTTCAAGACCTTGTCGTTCTACCTCTTCTAAGATCTCATAGATTTTCTCTAGAGACAAGCCACCCATTTTTTCCTCAATGAGTGAAGCAAGTGTGGGGTGTATGGCTCCCAGGTATACTTGCATGGCTTCCTCTTCTAATGTGTTCAAATTTTCCCACATTTGGGAGTGCAACTCACGAAATCTTCCATTGAATTGACTCAAGGATTCATTAGGCTCATTACATATGGAGGTAAATTGATTTTTCAACATCTCTAAGTCAACCTGATTACCAAAATGATAAAGATAGGCTGCTTCTAGTTGTATCCAAGAAGTCCTAACCTCCATGGGTAGTTGGCTGTACCAAAAGAATGGTTTATCATCCAAAATGTATGCAAATAACTTACAAGCCACCTCCTCATAGAAAACCTGGAATTGACATAATGTATCCTTGTAGACGTATAGTCTTTGCAAGTATCCTAGTGGCACCTCTTGATTAAAACATCGTAGAAACTCCAATAACAATTTAGGAATTTGATAGGGTATCACATGTATAGACAAACCCTTATAATGATCCTCCATCATAGATACCATTCTTTCTCTTAGAGACATCATTTCTTTTCTCAGGGATACCATTTGCTCCTCAAGTGTTGCCATTAGTGAAACTCAAAATGTAATTTTAGAACCAAATCTGTTAGTCAAAAATGAAGAAGGAATCATGACACATCAGCATGAAATGACTAGCAAATATCCAACCTGCAATGTATAAAAATCAAGTTAGCATCAACTAAGAGATGTATTCATTAAAATCAAATGAAAAGTAATTGCATGGAAACAACACTTCGTTAGTCAAGACCAAAATTTTCAAAATTAAATCAAATCACATTATTTCTGTATGAACAATCAAAAAGCGTTAGAATAATATACAACATACCGAATTGCTTAGTGTAAATAGAATAAAGTAAACCAATTCAGGCCCTCCTTTTAACAATTTGCTGAGTGTTAGAGGACTAAAGATAACAATCAATATAGCATGAGATACACAAAAATTTAAATTTAAATCACACTAAAATAAACCCATCCAACCCTCCTTCTAGCGCCAATATTGTTGAGTGGTATTTTCACCCGATTGTGAAAACACACTCTCCGATAGGATTTGGGTTCCAAATCCTCTCTTGCAAAGAAATTAAATAAATAATTTCTCCAAGGTCTCCGCTATATTAGCATTTTACATTTGTGTATTAATAATCTCAAATAAAGATATTCAATTTAAATGCTTGGAACACCTTAGTGGTTGCAAGTAACTGAAAACAAGGGGCAATGTTGGTTTATTTTATTGTGAAACTTTAATGATTGTTCGTTGAACCCGAATAAAGCAAATGTGATCTGGCCCTTATATGACCACGACGTAACTTCAAAATGGAAATTGATGAAATGCCATAAAACATAAATCCTTCAATGAAATTGGAATTTTCATGAAGGGAATGTCATCATCGGCTCATGAATGAAAAACAAAACTAAAAATGAAATTTTGGCCTTGAAATGGAAATTTTCTATTTTTGGATTTTTAAAGTCTACAACAAAACAATGAATTAGCAGCTGTGGTGAAATTTATACAACTCCGAAAATGAAATTTTAAAATGCGTATTTGAAATCTGCAGTATAACATACGCAATGGTGAAACTATTTTTGGATTTTGAAATTTTTAATTTTTTATTTTAATGACTATAAATTAAAAGAAAATTGAACTTTCTAAAATAAAGTGCAGAAAAAATGAAAATAAAATGCAAAAATGAAAATGAAAATGCATTCAGTATGATGCTATCCTATTTTGACAAAACCGAAGATATGAGGTTTTCTGCATACAACCTAACCTATTGGACCTGCAAAACATGCACAATCCTAGATAAGTTAAGTGCTAGTTCCTAGGGTTTTGAATGGGGTTTTCAGATTTAGACATTCGCATGAAGCAACCAAGAGAACTTGCATTAAACTCCACCTATAAGCCTAAAATCTGAAAAGGGGAAAAATAGACATTCAATCTTGCATGCAGAAAATAACTCCTTCTTTCTTGTCAATGAGATGCAACTCTCTGAATTTTTTGTATTAAAAATTGATCATTTTACAATAACAAAAATCTCTAGTTTTCTCAAAACCAGAAAAAGGGGAAGAAAAACACTCCAAAGCAGGCCCAGAATGGCTTATCACCCTCAGCTCTGCAACTCTGCCCGCAGTTTCCGACCCTTGTACCAATCTGTGCTTCTGCTTTTAAACTTTTTGTTACGGCCCTCTGCTTCGCTCTGTGACGCTTCGTTTCATCTCCCAGGTCACTTCATTTCATCTTCCCGCCTCTTCATCATTTTTGACTTTTTGCTCGACGTCGAAACATTTGATCTTCTCTGTGAACTATAACTGTCGATCCTAAAGCGTTATCATAGCCCCTACATCTTTGTGCCACGTGTTCATGCTTTCTGCATGTTCTGTAATGGCCCATTATGAATCGTGACAAAAATAGTATGTCACGATATCATGACATTTTCTATCTACAGCTTTGTTCTTCCACCTGTATCACGAAAACAAGACATGTCGCGATATCACGACATTTTTTTGTCAACTTGTTCGTCTTCATGCATCATGAAAATGAGACATGTCGCGATATCGTGACATTTTTTCGACCTTGTTCGCCTTCATGCATCGCAAATGAGACATGTCACGATATCGCGACATTTTTCGTCAATCGTGACGTTTTTCTCCTTCGGGCCGTGTGGATGCAACTTGTCACGAAATCATGACATTTTTTTCCTTCGCTGTACTTAGCCACAAAAACATGACATGTCATGAAATCGTGACACTTTTTCATTCCGTACCATCTCGCTGCTTTCTGTCATGAAATCATGACATATTTCCCTTGCTTAGCTTATCAGTCATTGTGAATCGCGAAAATGAGACATGTCACGATTTCATGACATCTTTCTATCTTTACCTCCTTTACCACCGATAGATCGTGAAAACGCAACCTGTCACGATTTCATGACACTTTCTTTCATTTGTTCCTTCCTCACTTTCCTGTCGCGAAAACCTGACATGTCGCGATATCGCGACATATTCTAGCGCCTTCATCTCTCTTTACGCTTGACCGTGATATCATGACATGTCGCGATATCGCGACATTTTTCTATTTTGTCTTCTCTCTCCTCTTTGACCTACGATTCCATGAATTTTTTGGTCAACACTTCTCCCTACTTGCTTTGACCACGATTTTATGACATGTCGCGATATCGTGACATTTTTCACTTTGTGCTGCATTCTGTTGCTCTTAGCCGCGAAACAACATGTCGCGAAATCGCGACACTTTTTTGTTCTATTGTACTTCGCTTGTCTGGGCCGCGAAAACGTGACATGTCGCGATATCGCGACACTTTTCATTCGACTGTACTTTTGCTATTTTGAACCGCAAAAATGTGACATGTCGCGATATCATGACACCTTTTCATTTTTGGCCGCGATGGAGCAACATGTCGCGATATCGCGACAACTTTTCATTTTTGGTCGCGACGGAGCAACATGTCGCGATATCGCGACAACTTTTCATTTTTGGCCGCGACGGAGCAACATGTCGCGATATCGCGACAACTTTTCATTTTTGGTCGCGACGGAGCAACATGTCGCGATATCGCGACAACTTTTCATTTTTGGTCGCGATGGAGCAACATGTCGCGATATCGCGACAACTTATCATTTCTGCTTTTCTTTGCTCTTTTAACATCTGGGCCACTGCAATCTTCTTGGAAAGTGTGCAAAAAAGGGGGGTCCCCAATTTTGGGGTGTGTTGTGGAGCAGCCACAACAGGTCTTATTCATACCCCTAATATCCCACAATATGATTTCCATCATCATCACCTTTTATTTTTATTTGTGGGCTTAGCCCTACTTCTTATTGTGATATTTTTATTTGGCTTCCCAAATTGATATCCCTTCGAGTTTCTTTTTCATTTCGTTTATGCTTTGATTAATTTCCTCTCCTTTTTCCATTCCCATCAAAATTTTCATCTTCATCAATATCTTTTATGTTTCCATATTGTTCATAACGAGACTTATCTTCTAAAGATTTATATTTCCCTAAAGATTCTAAAATGAAAGAAATAGCCTCATAAATACTTCTTTATGTTGACCCAAAAACCCTAAAAGTGCATAAATGATCTTCAATAGTCATTACTTTCTTATGCTACCTCAAAAACCATATATTTCCCTAGATATCCTCCACATTTATTTCTTTATTATGCTACCCCTGAAACCCTAAAGCTCAATAAACACACTTTATACTACTTTCATTTTATTGTAAAGAGTAGATTTTATGTTACATAGAAAAATGAAGATGATTTATTTGGATTAACCTTGATCTCCTTCACCTCATTCACTTTAAATTCTGCATCACCATCTTTCTTTACTTTAGAATTTACATCCCCTTCTTCTTTTACACCTTTAACTCCTATATTTGAACTTGTGCATTGTACTTCCTCATCCCTTGTGTCATTTTTTTCTTCTAATGGTTAATTAGAGTAAACTTTAATTGCCTTTACCATTTGATTATGAAAATGAGGTTTTCTTGCCACTTTCTTAGAAAAATTCCTTATTTTATGCAAATATCCTTGTTTTATATTAAAGTTTACCCCATGCCCAAAATTTTCCACCTCTTGCTCCATCACTTTCACTTTGCAACATCTTGCCATTTGTTCAATCTCATGATATTTGCAACATCAAAAAACAATGTTTTTATAATCTACCTGTTGATCCCATTCTCTTGATTCAGATTTAATCCTAATAGATTGTGTTAAAGGTATTGAAATATCCATGGCAATACATATTCTAGTGTATACAACATGCCTTCTCTCCTTAGAAGTTGGTCCCTTTTAGATGATATCTTCTAGAGTATTACCAATATTCTTCAAAATATCCTTATTGATGAGTTGATAAGGAAGTCCAAAAAGCCTAATATATACTAGAATCCTCTTAATAGTATCTATCTTCACAAAACAATTCTCACTCTATGGTCTCAAATATAATGCATATTTTATCCCTAAACCAAGATCCACCATACATTATTTTATCCCTCATTTTGAACCAAAGAAGATAATAAGAAAAATCCTTTCAAAAGAAAAGTTATAGAGTAATTTGAATTCAATCCACACTTCCACTTGATCTAATTTTGAATCTTAGAAAAACCTGGCCAATATCCATGGAACTTACATATTAACCCTCTAGTTTTAAGAACCATTGTATTATGCTTGGTCATCTCATCCTTGGTAATCATTTTTGGCGTAGTATCTACTACCTGTTGGTCATCAAATCTGCCCAGGAAAGGATTTTGGGAAGTGTACGCGCCCTAGACCTGGACCAACATTGAAAGGCCGAGAGGAAGAGATGCCCCTCGTGCCAATCTCCAGAGAAAGGCCGGCTCCTTTACTAAACTACTTGGTGTTTTTGAGACAAGAGTGCAGGAAAGAGATAAAAATAGTAAGGGTGCAGGAAAGAGATAAAAGGTGTAAGGGAAGAAATATTGGTGAATTAAAGTGGGAAAGAACCAGCAGCACGATTACTGGCTAATAGCCCGAAACAACAGCAATAAATACCAAGAATAAAATGAAATGAACGCAATACTAGTCCTCCTATGTATCCTCTGGACGAGTTCCAGGATTACCCTCCCCCTTACGTCGAAATCCAGAATTCAGAATTACGGCGACTAGGAAATGAGTGAATATAACAGAAACACTATCCACAGGCAGCATACAAGAGAACTATTACAACGTTTTTCTCCCCTATGTATCCTTCGAGAAAATTCTAGGGTTCTATCCCCAATCGCACACCTAAATCCAGAATGCAGAATTACAGTATGCAAATGAAGAAAGAAATAACAGAAATAATCACAGAAGGCAACATACAAGAGAGAAATTAAGCCCGAAGCTCTTTAGTATTAATCGTAGGGATTCAAGTTATAGCAGCTTTCTAGCAGAAAGTTCCCCCCCATTTTTCATTACAATGCCTGGGTTTTTATAGAGGACCCGACCCTCTGAGCCATCAATGCACAAAATGGAGGAGTACATCCTCAAAAATCTGAGAAGTCGGCTCTCGTAGCTCCCGTGACTGAGCTCTCAAATCCTTTTCTAAAACTAGCAGCTGCGACCGGGTCAACCAGGGAAACTCACATTTATGAGCCGCCTGACTCGTCCTAGGCTTCTGGGTGTGGAGCTCGAGTGGCCGCCATGTCCGTCGGGCTCTCCTTATGAGACCGATACCTCTTTTCAGATTGCTAAAAATGAGCAACGAGTTCATCGGGCACGTAAAAATTCATTTATGAGGCACTTGATTGCCTCAGAAAAATACCCGGCTTGGAGTGCATGCCCTTGAAGCGCTTCGCCGATTTCTAGTTCGTGACCCTGCTTCGCAATGGATGTAAGCCGAAGCAGATCATCTCCCTTGGTTATGCACTTCGCACGAAGGAGCTTCGCAAAACCGCTTCGAGGATGTAAAATGTCGAAGTAGATTTCTCTCCTCAAGACGGGGCTCTCCATCTCTCGTTGCTTCGCCAGGAAGGCATGTCAAAATTTGCTTCACGAGGTTCTCTGCCCGAAGTGGATGCTTCACTGATGGGCTTGTCAAAATGCTTCACCGTGAACCTTCTTCAAAACTATGGTTCGGGAGGTTTTTGGCCGAAGTGCAATTCTGCCTTGGAAAAATGTTCTGCTCTTTACGGACCGCTACTGCTTCGGGTGAAAGCGCCTCGCACGAAAGCTATCCAAAGTAGATGCTTCACAATGACTTTGGGCGAAGTAAAAATGGTTCGCCAGTAGGGAGGCCCGAAGTGGGTGCTTCACTAATTTTTTAGCGAAGCATTTTTCAGTGCTTGAACTTTTTGAATCCCGCTTCGCAAAACTTTCGCCCGAAGCATCAGTTTGGGCTGCTTCGGGTGTGAAGCTCTTTTCACTCTCTACTTCCTTCCTTCAGTGAAGCTATCTTCCTTTTCTTACGAAGCTCTTAAACTTAGCTTGCTCAATAGCGAAGCTATTCTATGTACAAGGGGGATGGCAATGAAAGCCAAAATTGCTGCAATACTTAAAAATGTTGTTTCTAAAAAAAAACAAGGGAACAAATTCATGAAATTAAAAGAAACACTTTACAAAATTTTTGATTTTACTACCCCTCTAGGCAATGTGACAAAATTGTCAACATTCTTGGTGGCTCACGGGGCAACGAGCTCGCCTCGGTGCAAGAACCCTCAACCTTAATCCATTGGGCCAGAGTTACCTCTAGACCCTTCTCCCTTTTCTCTTTTCAGGGGTGCTTCCACAACTTCTTCTTCTTCTTCTTCTTCTTCCTCTTCTAGCGTGGCCTCCTATTGTGGTGGTTGGGGAAGGTGATCGTGGATGCGTTCCATGGTTCGATGAACATGAGCCCAGGCGCCTTTCTGAAAAGGCTCTCGGTCTTGTAGCGCTTTGACCAGAACATGGAACCGATCAATTTGCCCTATGTCGGCATGTTTAGCTCTTGTGCTTAGATCATTCAGGCAGGCCATGATCTTGCAATGTCTCAGGATGAAATCTATGACTTGCCCTTCTATAATTGGCTCTTCCCACTCGTCTATCTCTGAGACGTCACCTTCAAAATGTAGCCAGCCAACCCCAAGCTCTTTCACAACCCTCGTGTTCAAATACATCCATGAGGTCCTTCGCCTTCTGTGCTTTCCTCACCTTGGAGAAGAAGGCGCGGACCGTGGCTTGGGCTGTGGACCAATCTCTGGCTGTCCGGCTCATCGCAGTGACCTGCAGGTCCTGATATTTGATACTTTGGACCTCAAAAGCCAGTTTGAGTCAGCTTCTAATTTTTTGGATGATCTCATCTACTATTGGCCCTTCTTGAGCAGCGACATACTGGGCTTCGATAATGTAAGTTAAAATTAACAGGGCACTGGAGGCCCGAGATCTAAAGTTCTTGAGCAAGTGCGAGCGGATTTCCTTTATTCTACCTCTATCAAACAACTCCAGGCTCTCTTTTTTGTACAACTGCTACTGCATCTGCAAGATTTTGCTTTCAAATTCTTTGGCCTTCAGATCAGCCTCGGCTTGTATCTTGCTTTGATTTTTAGTTGTACCCTGTAGTTGTTCTACTTGCTATTTTAAGGCGTCTACTTCCTTTTTCATCATCTCGCACTGCTTCTCCGCGTCTTCTAGCTTAGAGCGGGTCCTGGCTAGCTCCTCCTCCAACTTGATGTTGGCGCTCTCTGCTTCAAATCGGTGTTGATTGGTGATATTTGCATGTGCATGGAATGTTTCTATTCGTACATGCATAGATGCAGATTCATTATCTACATTTAAGTGTTCCAGGTCCTTAGTCTTCTCCTGATAGTCATAATCTGCTGGAGTCATCTCGTCCAGAGGTTTCTGGACCTTGGGGACCTTTTTCACCTTATGCAACTTTTCGCCTTTCAAGTCAAAAATGGTGCATTTTTCTACTTTGGCCAGAGAGCGCCCTCTCCTTTTCCTTGCCTCCTTCAACATCTTATCTATGTTCTGCCGGGCTTGGAGTAGCTTTTCTACCAGGGGACGTTCCTTGATCATGGCTAACTCTATTTCAAATGAGGTTGGGTCTCCAGCCAAGGGGGTGAACAAATACAATGATTGTACAGGGGATACCTCACCAGTGGGTTCGACGACAGGTGTGGTGGGAGTTTCGGTAAGAGAGACAACACCGTGCATGACAAGGGAGCAAGAGACGGGGTTCGAAATTGGAGTACTACCTTCGCCCTGACTGAGAACCAAGGGAATGGTGGCATGGGCGAGCGAAGTAGTATCGACGGACTTGTCCCGGCCTGATGACTCGAATGGGGTAGATATGCTTGTGGGGCTAACGGGATCATGAGGCAAACTCGAGGTGGCGAAGGGCAACATGTGATGGGGTGACCAAACTTCCATGAGAGAGGGAGACTGATGGGGACTTACGGCTGGGACCATGGTGGACATACCTTGAGAAACCAAGGTGAAGGGTGAGGAGTGCGTACCTGCATGCTCCCTTGATAGAGCAGAAGTAGTGGTTTCCTGCGTGATCGGCTCTTGTTCCTTTCCAGCTTCTGCACTTTCGACTTCCATGACTTCTTCTTCAGGGGCCCCTTCTTGTTGGAGGAGTTCCTCCACATCGATGACATCTATCTCTGAAACTACCTCAGCCCTTTGTGACGTTGTTTCCTCAACATTCCCTTCAGTTGAGCCTGCTATAGGTTGTTCGCCAGACGCACCTGGAGGTTTTGTACGTGGTCACTTCGGGTGAGTCAGAGGCACTTGGACTTGCTCCATCCTCTTTCTTTTTCTTTTTTCTTCCTCCTGAGGCAACTCTTGTGGTGTCGCCTCTGCCTCCTCCTCTTCCTCTTGTTTTGAAGCATCATCGGCTCTCCTTGGGCTTTCGCCCGAACCTGGGGCACTAGGGGGAATGAAGTCGGCGAAGGAGATGGGCTTCCAAGTCCCAGCATTGGCTTCGTAAACAATTATGAAGTCTCTATCTATCTCCAAGAGTCCGTATGATTTCATATTCTGATGGTGGACTCTCATTATCCACCACTCCTTCAATTGTTCTTCGCCCCAACCCTTCAATTCTTCCCTCAAGTCATCCTTCATTTTCTTCCAAAATGTGGAGTCTGGGCCCAGGAAGGGGTGTCGAACTAGATCATACTCGACCTCCATGGGGTAAAACTCATGCCAGGGAGGCAAGGTTTTCATTCTCTCTAGATGCCACTCCAAATCTCTCCCATTGGGGTTATTCCTTTGCTCTACGATTTTTGGGTGAGGGCAGACATGAAATTTTTTGAATCGGAGGTGATCCCTCATCACCCCCAAGGGGTCGTAACACCACCATTGAGGAATTTGTAGCAAACCAAAGTCGGCAAGCTTCTCCTCCAAGAATACATGCTGCTTTAGGGCAAACACCTCAATTACCCCCATTTTGAAAGGGAAGTCGCATGTGTGCGCCCATTTTTGGCCGTGGCCATAGATAACATTTGTCGCGTCGCTCTCGAGCGACCTCCAATGCGAACTGGTATTCAGAGGGGTAGACGGGTAGCAGGAAGGGTTTCCCGATGAATCCAAACAAGTGAATCACAAGCCCTTGCATCAATTGAAAGATGTCTCCCTTTTCCTCCTTCACCACTTTGTCCCTTAGATTGATAGGCACCCGAGGGCAAGAACCCTTCAACAAATGAATAGCAGGTCCTAGAAACTGTTGATTAAAAGAATAATACGACTCCATCCTCACCAGGAGGGGAGTCCACTGATACACCGACAGAGGAGTTCCATCCTTGCCGCTCGAAGAAATGGCAATGTGGGGAAAATGCTTATGTACATGATAGAAAAATAACCAAACTAGGAAAGAGCAAGGTCCGAAGTACTGGCCCATCCCAGAATTCTTCATGCTGGTTAGCCGCGTGTGCAAGGTCCGAGCCACCCATTCTGCCCAGTCGAAGAAGACCGGGTTTGTGTTTGGCCTTGACGAATCTGGGGCATAAAACTCCCCTCATGAAATACATTCGGCCAATGACACTTGCCAGGGGTGCACCGAAGCATCAGTTGATAGGCCCGCGACCCACGCAATGATGGAGAAGATGTCCATGCTCTTGAAATCCATCAAGGGGTGAGGCATCTGAGGAAGCTTGCCTGAAGGGAGCCCGTCCTTGAGGTTCTCGCTCAAAAATTTTATGATATAGCTGGAGGTGGTGAACCTCTCCATTTGTTCGCTCAAGATGACATTGCGAACCGAATAACCCTTGGGCGGCCCTTGTTGTGGCGCGAAAGCTCCTTGCACATCTTCTTTTAAAATTGAAAACAATTTATGGCCCATGGCGTCCAAAACTTGTCTGGAGGAGGGCTGGTAGTTTTGTGCGATGGCACAAATTAATTCGGGACAATGGTGCGTGGGCGGGGTCAGATACCAGTATATCTATGAGTAATAGGCGGTGACTCTCTTATTCTCCATGGAGAGTCTACTTTTCATGAACTCGATAGTATATCGGAGCTCGGCCATGCTCTTTGAAAGTTTAGTGTCCCTTATTTTCTCCCACCCATCAATTGGTGGCTCTTCAAGTTGCTCCTCTTCTGAATCCTCTCTTTCCTCTATAGCTTGTTTGTCGGGGTGGAGGTTGAGGTTGACCTTCTTAGGTCTGTGCTTTTTCTCTTCTTTGCCCTTCTTCATTTTCTCTGGGCCTGCTACCTCAGGCTCCTTCCCCTTCTCCTTAGAATTCTTCTTCCCCATTCTGGATATATGCGACAACAGAGTCTTTGATGCAGAGGGCTTCGATGTGAAGGATTTTGATGTGAAGGGCAAAAGAAATGTAGGCTATCAAGGGGAAATGTAGGCTATTAGCGAGGGCTCTTAATCTTGCATTAACAGTTGGCAAACACCCCTTTTACTGCTAAGGCTCACGTTTTATAGCCTTAAAAGGCAACTACCTCAATTTATGGTGCCTGCCAAAATTAAATTTGCAACTCGGATGGAGGAGGTCGTTTTGCCATTTGATTGGCTTCACGGTGGCGTGGTACGCGGGCCCATGTGTTTCGATGATTTTCCCAGCATTGGAAACTTAACCTCTTACCACCTCATACCTAGGCGTGAGCTTTTCTCATAACTAAATCTTCTCGAGATGTGCCCCACCACCTTTGCATTAAAATCATTTGCCTTGAACATTCCCCTAGGTTGCCATCGATACGTCTCTCAAGACACATTTTAAATGCTCCTCACCTTGTGCATTGTTGGTTTGGCGAAGTGGAAGCCGATGCTAAAGATACTTCACAATGAACCTCCGATGTGAGCTGATCTTCTATGCTTCGGGCCCGAAGTAGTTTTACCTCACCACATCACTGCTTGCTTTGTGAAAGGTTAGCCTCCGAAGCTTGTTCCTTTTGAAAAATGGTTTCCTAAATTTCCTTCAAAAATTGCTTCGCTCGGACCCCTTTTTGCGAAGTATTCCTCACGCCTTCATTTTGATGTTGTTTGGTCTGAGGACTCCTTCCAGGCCAAAGTGCTTCACTGTGAACCATCTTGCATCAGTCACTTCGCACACAAAGTTCCCGAAGGAGATTCTCGCTAAGTCTAGCGAAGCTGGGTTTGTCACTATGGTAGTGTGATACTTAACCTCTTGGCAATCTTGAAACAAGGTATATACAAAGATAAAAAATCTTACATACAAAAGTAAAACTTGAACCATTTTTTTTTTTTTGTTTTTTGTTTTATCTCAATGATGAAAAGTCTTCAAATGAAGACCATTGACAGAAATCGGCAAGATCTGGCCATCTGCATCCTTGAGAATGAAAGAGTTGGCTGAGTTTACCTTCACAATCTTGAACGGTCCATCCTAGAAAGCGTCCAATTTATCATGATTCCCAGGCTTGGCCTTCCAAGAGTCCCACTTCCATACTAGATCTCCCACTCTGAAAGTGCGGTCGGAGGATTTTTTCTTGAACCAGTCTCGGGTGATCTGAGCATGCTTAGCGAAGCTCTGGTAGGCCTTCTCACGGTCTTCCTCCAGCTGCAGTAGTTGAGCTAGCCTATTCTCCATAGGACTAAATTCTTCTTCCTCATCCAACAACTGCAATGCAGGGATCTCTACATGGGTTGGTAGGATGGCCTCCTTGCCATACACCAGGGCGTAAGGTGATGTTTTGATTGACTTCTTGATAGAAATTTGATCGGCCCACAAGGCCCGATCTAGAAGGAGGTGCCAAGTTCTTTTGTTATTCTCTATGAGCTTTCTTAGCACCCTTAACAGAGTCTTGTTAGTTGATTATGCCAAGCCGTTACCTTGTGGATAGTAATTGGAAGAGACCTTATGATATATCCCATATTTGTAGAGGAACTCATTGATCTTGGTGCCTAAAACCCAGGACCATTGTCCATTATGATTGCTTTTGGGATGCCGAACCGGGTGATCAAACCTTCTAGGAAAGCAATGATGGTCTCTTGATCGGCATGCTTCGTGGGTACTGCTTCGGCCCATCTGGTGAAGTAATCGGTTGCAGTCAGGACAAACTTATGCCCTACGAAGGAGTTCGATGATATAACCCCTATGAAATCCAACCCCCATTATTGAAAGGGCGTTTCTACCTGTATCGGTCGGAGAGGCATAGGAGCACTTCTGCTTCGATCGGTGAACTTCTGACATTGCTCGCATCTACGATAGACTGCAAAAGCATCGATGAAGAGTGTAGGCCAATAATAACCCACCTTAATTATCTTCAATGTCATTGTTCTTCCTACGAAGTGGCCATCGGACAACCCTGAATGAAATTCTCCTAGGACTCTCTTCTTATCATCTTCTCTTATGCACCTGAGAAGAACGCCATCGATGTTCCTAAAGAATAGGCCTTCGAGGCGTAACGTATATCGGAGGGACCGCATCCTAAAGTGTCTTCGTTGTGAAGCATTCAAATGTGGAGGACATCTCTCGGTATTGAAATATTCAACTATCTCACCGACCCAGTCCTTCTCATCCTCTTCTTGATTTGCGAAGCACCCTTCTGCTATCGAGTCATCCCACTGACAAGCTGTCACTTTGGTCGCTACGCTCTTCGCAAGCTCTTGACATAGTGCGTGACCGTGAACCAATTTTGTGGGTCTGATCTCGATGTCAAACTCCTATATTTTGCTGACCCAACCGACTCTTTTGCTACCCAACTCTCCCTGAATAATGAAGTTGCGCACATCGGGATGAATGACGAACACTGTAACCCGACTCTGAGAAATGAAGTGCTTGAACTTCCTCAAGGATTTCATTACTGCATGCACCTGCATTTCTATGAAATTGTATTTCTCTTCATGAGGGTGTATCACTTGGCTTAGAAACGTGATGGGGCGTTCTTCGCCATCTTCCCCCTTTTGCGTCAAGACTGCAACATAGCTTTCAGGTTCTCCTATAGCATATAGGATGAAATCTCGATTGTAGTCGGGGTTGGTCTAGGACTGGAGCCTGAGCAATTCGGGCCTTGATCTCTTCAAATGCCTCTTTCCTTTCATCTGTCCAGATGAATTCAGCACCCTTCTTCAAAAGTTTGGACATCGGCTTGATGACTTGGGCGAAATCTGGAACAAACTTCCTTACGAAGTTGATCTGGCCAAAAAAATATTGTAGTCCTTTCTTATTCATCGGGAGTGGGAGCTTCAAGAGAGCCTCAGCTCTATCAAGATCTATGGTGAGACCCTTCTCTGATATCACATGTCCCAATAACTTTCCCTCATTGACTATGAATATGGACTTCTTTGGGTTGATTGAAATGCCAAACTCTCGACACTTTTCGAATATCTATTGTAGGTGAAAAGGATGGTCCTCCCTTCTTCGGGAGAAGATGGTCATGTCATCCAAATAGATAACAATGACCTTATTCAAGAGTTCACCAAAAGCTAAATCCATGGCCCTCTAAAAAGTGGCCCTCGCATTCGAAAGGCCGAATGGCATTCGCTGGTAAGCGAATGTTCCCCACTTGGTAGTGAATGCGGTTTTATGTTGGTCTTCATCCCTAACCCATATCTGATTATATCCTGAGAAGCCATCGAGTAGGGAGAAGCGTTGAGCCCCAGCCACTGAGTGCAAGATCTGATCAATCTACGGGAGAGGGTAATGATCCTTGAGCGAAGCCTGATTCAGGTTGCAAAAATCCATGCATAGTCATATATCTCCATTCTTCTTTCTAATAGGGACTAGATTCGCTACCCAAGAGGAATGCTTTATGGGATAAATTATCTTCGCCTCGAGCATCTTCAGGAGCTCGACTTTCATCAAGACCTCGATCTTTGGATTAACAGGCCTTTGCTTCTGTCGAAAGGGTTTGATCCCCTCCTGCAATTCAATTGTATGCTGGATCAGTTGTCGATCGTATCCCTTTAGGTCTTGATAAGACCATGCCACTATGTCGGGATACCTTCTGCACAGAGATCGGATCTATTCTAGCTCTTTCGAAGTGCAATCTGTTCCAACTTTTATTGCTTTTCCAGGTTCAAGCTCCAAATCCTGATACTGCTTCGCATTGACTTTGATCCTATGAGAAACTACTCGATCATTTTGATCGAAGAGGCTTTCAAGAGTAATTAATCCCTTGGGAACATGATTATTCTTCAATTGAACTAGCCCTTCATATTCCTCATCATCAGGGCTTCTTCTTTCAATTGTTGCTGCTTCTTGAATCATAAAATTCACAATCTGCTCATCACTATCAAAAACTTGCCAATGCAGATCTCTGTCTGGGATAGAGGGCCTATAAATCATCCTCACAGCTTTAGGTTTATGCACCATGTCTTCTGCTGGAGAGTACCTAGCTGCGATGGATGCTAAGACATCAACATGTCGATTCTTTTCATGGGGAATGGACTGCAGATTGAGAGACTCGAATTGGTCAAACAAGTCCCATACCCTATTATGGTATGCCTTGAGATAGTGCTTCTTTGAAATGCACTTGTTTGTGACTTGATTGCATATCAATTCTGAATCTCCAAAGACTTGGAGATGCTTTATGCCTAACTTTTTTGCTTTCTTGAGTCCTAGGCATAATGCTTCGTATTCTGCTGCATTGTTGGTGCAGCTCCAAACCAACCGGTAACAATATTCCTTTTGCTCTCCAGATGGTGATACTAAAAGAATCCCTGCCCCGACGCCATTCTTGCATCGGGCGCCATCGAAGAACAATCTCCATAGTCCTTCTTGGGAACATGTTTTATTCTCTGACTTGATGTGTTTCTCTGGTTTAGTGATGGCATAACATCCCATCTCCATTTCTATCATGGCATTAAAGTCTGCCAATGAAAACTCATCTTCACAACTTAACTGTGCAAGGGATTCCTCGACCAGGTCCACCTGCTCTATCCCTTCCACTATCGCATGCACGGGATCACTGCTCTCTTCTTCGGACATCTTCTGTACGAGGAAGGTAGAAGGTTTCTCATTGTAGATTTTTACCTTCTTCCCTTTGAATGGAATCTCTAAGTGTGAGTAATCCATAGATAGATATCCTCCTAGCTTCATTGTAAACTCTCTTGACAAGCACATACTAAAATATGGCTCAAGGTCGATGACCACCACCTCTTGTATAACCGTGATCTGAGGCATCTTGTGTAGTCGGATAGGTATATCTTTAATTACACCCATAGTCTTCATAGGAGTACCATCCAGTTGGAGCATGCCATGGCTGCTTTGGGTGTACTCCATTCCTATTTCCTCGCACACTGCTTTGGGCATGACTATCGTCGTGGCCCCGGAGTCAATCATACAGTTGTGTACAACATACCCTTCCATTTGTAGAGATAGGTAGAATGGAGGTGGCCTATTCTTTCCTATAATGGATGTGGATAGGGTCTGCACTAGGGTGAGCGGTGCTGACTTTCTTGCCTTAGTTGTCTTCAATGATTCTTGTAGCAAGTCCACTTGTCCGGGTAACTGCAATGCGTCATATAGGCTAATCTTGGCCGAAATCTTCTTCAACTCATCTACAATATTGTACGCTAGGGAGTTGGGCACCTCAGGTTCCCTTTTCACCTCATACCTGGTGTGATACTGCTCCGTGGCTTCGACCCTTTGTCGCTTGGTCAGCGAAGGAAGCTTGAGCTTCTCTCTAGCTTGTTCTTTAGTTTCCACCTGAGGTGGATTTGCAGGGGCCTGTTGAGCCTTTTATTTTACTGGTGGAAGCTGAGAAGCTTCGCTCGAGGTTGGGAAGGTTGTTGTCCCTTCTCATGGTGAGTATGCACCTTTAAAGGAGCCATTTGATCAGCGTCTACCTCTATTGACCTTTTTCCTCCTCTGGTGAGGACTGCAACTTGCTCTTCTTCACCAATTACCAGGTTCTGATCCATTTGCCTGATAATGTTGACTTGACCACCATGACTACTGCTCGCCAACGTTTGCACATAATGTTGGTGCAGCATACAAGTATTCTCTTCATGAGGATCATTACATGTGGAGCACCAATGTATGTAGTCGAAGGTGCTCGGAGCTTCATCAATCATGACATTTCTTGTCGATGCTCTCCCTTGTTGGACCGCTTGATCTTTAGTAAGCGCGGGTGTAGGATAAGACCTTCTTGGTAGAAACTCATGTTGTGCTTGCTTCTTTTTCATAATGGTCATGTCATTGGATAGAGTTTGCACTATGGAGTTTAGGGACTGAACTTCCTATAGTATTTTGGCTTGCATATCATCGGCTTTGGGAATAGGTGGCAATGGAGCCATCATTGGTATTGGAGGTAGGGCGGGGTGTTGAGGTGGTGCTAGAAATACAGGAAATGCCAAAGAGATAGTGGGCTATGATGCCGAGAATGTGGGAAAATGGATTTGTGGAGTAGCGATCTGAGATACAATGGGATTCGGGTTCCAAGACGAGATCGGGTACGCGAGGGTTGCAGAGATCTATGAAGCGGCCACATTTGCATACTGGGATTGAGGGAAATCAAGAAGTATGGGCATCGACATCCTTTGGGGAAGCTTACCCATAGCTATTAGATCCATCTCCGCTCTCTGGGCTAACTCATACAACTCGAGGAAGGTATTGATATTCGAATACCTTACCATTACACTGATATCAGGGTTGAAAGCCCTAAGGAAATAGTATGTTGTAGCTTCGCTAGTTGGCCGAAGTCCAACTGGTATCCTTTGCCAGGTTCGAGCGAACCTAACATTGAAATCAATGATCTCTTCTTGTGGATGTCTCTGGATCGTTGTGAACTGATGCAGAAGAGAAGATGGATCGGCGGACTCATTGAAGCTTCTCATCAATTGTCCGGCTAACTGGTCCCATCCCGTTATAGTACCGGGTGGTAAAGATCTATACCAGTAGAGGAGCTTCCCTCTAAGAGATAGAACCAGAAGCTTTACCATAACTCGCTCCTCTGTGATGTCATGAATCACCGCCAGAGAAACTATGTCCTGGATGTGCTCCAGAGCAGTCTTCCCAGTTCCATCGAACGTTGGGATTTTCTTCATAGCAGCAGGTGGAACTTGCCCTTGTCCCGCTAGATTTAGTGGTCCGAAAGAATTCCATGCTGGGAATAGTCTGGGTGGTGGTTGCTACTGTTGCTACTGCATTTGTTGTTGTTGTTGTTGTTGTGCCATATTTGCACCTGGATTCTGAGAAACAGGGATTCCCAAAGTTCCTCTTTGATTGCTAACAGGACGACTAATAGGAATGGAGGCGCTAGGATGCTTCGGTGAGTTGGGAGGATTGGGAGGAAAGCTAGCTATTGTGCTATCTGAGGTTAGTCCTTGTTCATCAAAAGTAGCCTCTTGCGAGGATGTTCCATGTAACAATGACTCAGGGGTGACCAACCTAGAGCGTTCCCCGAAGGCGTCAATATCAAGCTCAAAGAACTCAGTTTCCTCTCCTCTATTCCTAACTCTCCATCTTGTTTGCATGAAGGCACAGACTTAAGTACCGGTCTCTTATGACTTTAAGATTCTCGGGTTGAACAGAGTCGCCAGATGCTAAGAGTCTTTCGGCAATGAGACGAGCATCGATTCTCACTACCACTCACAAGGTGAGACTGACCGGGTCCCACCGGGCGTGCCAAAAATTGTTGGTCATCAAATCTGCCCAGGAAAGGATTTTGGGAAGTGTACGCGCCCTAGACCTGGACCAACATTGAAAGGTCGAGAGGAAGAGATGCCCCTCGTGCCAATATCTGGAGAAAGGCCGGCTCCTTTACTAAACTACTTGGTGTTTTTGAGACAAGAGTGCAGGAAAGAGATAAAAATAGTAAGGGTGTAGGAAAGAGATAAAAAATGTAAGGGAAGAAATATTGGTGAATTAAAGTGGGAAAGAACCAGCAGCACGATTACTGGCTAATAGCCCGAAACAGTAGCAATAAATACCAAGAATAAAATGAAATGAACGCAATACTAGTCCTCCTATGTATCCTCTAGACGAGTTCCAGGATTACCCTCCCCCTTACGTCGAAATCCAGAATTCAGAATTACGATGACTAGGAAATGAGTGAATATAACAGAAACACTATCCACAGGCAGCATACAAGAGAACTATTACAACGTTTTTCTCCCCTATGTATCCTTCGGGAAAATTCTAGGGTTCTATCCCCAATCGCACACCTAAATCCAGAATGCAGAATTACAGTATGCAAATGAAGAAAGAAATAACAGAAATAATCACAGAAGGCAGCATACAAGAGAGAAATTAAGCCCGAAGCTCTTTAGTATTAATCGTAGGGATTCAAGTTACAACAACTTTCTAGCAGAAATTTCCCCCCTTTTTCATTACAATGCCTAGGTTTTTATAGAGGACCCGACCCTCTGAGCCATCAATGCACAAAATGGAGGAGTACATCCTCGAAAATCTGAGAAGTCGGCTCCCGCAGCTCCCGTGACTGAGCTCTCAAATCCTTTTCTAAAACTAGCAGCTGCGATCGGGTCAACCGGGAAACTCACATTTATGAGCCACCTGACTCGTCCTAGGCTTTTGGGTGCGGAGCTCGAGTGGCCGCCATGTCCGTCGGGCTCTCCTTCTGAGACCGATACCTCTTTTCAGATTGCTAAAAATGAGCAACGAGTTCATCGGGCACGTAAAAATTCATTTATGAGGCACTTGATTGCCTCAAAAAAATACCCGGCTTGGAGTGCGTGCCCTTGAAGTGCTTCACCGATTTCTAGTTCATGACCCTGCTTCGCAATGGATGTAAGCCGAAGCAGATCATCTCCCTTGGTTATGCACTTCGCACGAAGGAGCTTCGCAAAACCGCTTCGGGGATGTAAAATGCCGAAGTAGATTTCTCTCCTCAAGACGGGGCTCTCCATCTCTCGTTGCTTCGTCGAGAAGGCATGTCAAAATTTGCTTCACGAGGTTCTCTGCCCGAAGTGGATGCTTCGCTGATGGGCTTGTCAAAATGCTTCACCGTGAACCTTCTTCAAAACTATGGTTCGGGAGGTTTTTGGCCGAAGTGCATTCTCGCCTTGGAAAAATGTTTTGCTCTTTACGGACCGCTACTGCTTCGGGTGAAAGCGCCTCGCACGAAAGCTATCCGAAGCGGATGCTTCGCGATGACTTTGGGCGAAGTAAAAATGGTTCGCCAGTAGGGAGGCCCGAAGTGGGTGCTTCGCTGATTTTTTAGCGAAGCATTTTTTAGTGTTTGAACTTCTTTGAATCCTGCTTCGCAAAACTTTTGCCCGAAGCATCAGTTTGGGCTGCTTCGGGTGCGAAGCTCTTTTCACTCTCTACTTCCTTCAGTGAAGTCGTCTTCCTTTTCCTGCGAAGCTCTTAAGCTTAGCTTGCTCAGTAGCGAAGCTATTCTATGTACAAGGGGGATGGCAATGAAAGCCAAAATTGCTGCAATGCTTAAAAATGTTGTTTCTAAAAAAAACAAGGGAACAAATTCATGAAATTAAAAGAAACACTTTACAAAATTTTTGATTTTACTACCCCTCTAGGCAATGTGACAAAATTGTCAACACTACCTATATAGGGTTTGCAATAGGTTTGCTCTTCCTCTTACATCCATATTTCCAACTAGGGCATCCTTACTTCCAACAAAGACTTTCAAAAATATCATTTTTGCTATGTTTCATAGATGTTATCACATGAATCCTTTAGTTTTTGAGTTTCTTCTTAGATTTGAAATAATAAGGTGTGATTTCTCCTTGCTCGCACTTTTCTTCCTTCTTTCTCATGCTTCCTCCTCTCCTTTGGATAACCCTTTCTCTTGGCTTACCCTTGCTTCTATTCTTATGTTAAAGTGATAAAAAAATTATGTTTTCTACAATAATTCACAATGTAAAATCTTACATTTTTATACTTTCCTTCATTTATTCTAGAGAATCCATTTTTAATACAATACTTCTATTAACAAATTTAAATAAAATATTACCATGTCCAAGTAGTCAATTATTATTTTTTTAGAATAATATGGGTTTTTGTTTTAATATTTAATTTTAACTTAAGTTTTTAAATTTGATAGAAATTAACAATATTCCTCCTTATAATTGAAGGTCATGTTTTACATCTAAAATAAGAGCACCCATTTCTTAAGAGAACTTGTTTCTAGTATGCAATTTCAAATGATACCTATATCCCAACATCAAGACTTCATAAATCAAATATAGGTTAATCAAGGTTTACAAATATTTTACTAAAAAAATTCATATACAATGTGCTTTTATATACCTAGTTTGAAAAATAGAGCTCGACCCATTACATTAAAATTTTAAACAATAACCATATCCTAGTATCAAGTATTATCACATATAGAATAGGGTAAGCATCATAATGGGGTATGTAGTTCATTCTATCCAAGTTTAGAGGTGACAAAAACCATCACAATGGAATAACGTAGGTATTCACATACAAGTTATAACAACTACTAGATTTCCAAACTATAACTTAACCCAATTTCCATTTTTCTTATATCAAATTAAACCCTTAGCCTAATGCATTATTTTTACATGCATAAATAAAAATTTTATAGGACTTTCACTATGATAAATAAGGTTTATCATTTTCAAAGGGAAATAAAACAATTCTTCATGCCCTACATAAAGAATTCACAAAAAAGATCCTCAATGGTATGTGGCATTGTTGAGTCACAAGATTCAAGGTGGAATTCTAGATTTGTTGTGCTACCCCATGAAAGCTCTCATTTCTTCTCGACTCTAAGCTTTAAAATTTGTAAGCAATGTTGATTTTTCCACATGATGATTATGATGTCTATTTTGAAATTTGGGTATGATTTTTATAATTATTTTCCCTCATGGTTTGGCTATAAAAATGGAGAGGCCTCCCAAAAACCCTATGCTTTCCAAAATAAGATTCCTCTTAGAATAGTTCAATATTTAAACATAGCGAGAAGTATGGTTCTACATGGTTTTCATTTTGTTTGAATGGGTTTTTCCCTACCATAAACTACATTGATGTGCTTATCTTCTACTATTTCCTCTCCATCTCTGCAAGTACATGAAAAAATAGGGGTGCTTGAAAAATAAAAGCCTTTTAATTTTGACACTAGGGTTTTGGAGCCAAATATTTAGTTTATCCATATAAGGCAAGTTAGGTAAATTTATTAAAGTCAAAGGTTTGTGCTATGGAGTCATCCTACATTTCCTTCACCATTTTCCATTTTCTTATAACTTCAACATTGTTTCTTGGAACCTAAGCAAGGAGTGTCTCTCAAAGGTTTACAAAAGGAGTATTTTATTATGCTTGTTTGCTTATGTATTGTGGTATTAATTGACCCTAAAAAAAGATTTCAAAATAAGTTAGTGATATGTTGACAAACACTTGATTATTATACACAATTTAAGCATTCATAAGAAACAACTCATAAACATTCATTTGGGGTGCACAATCTATCTAATTGCAAAGCAGTTTTTGTGTAACATTTCTATTTTTCCAATGTAATTTTATTTTGAAATTAGACCAATAAAACATGCAATCATGACTAAATGTAAACTATAAGCTAATGTGGTATTTGAATGGTTTTCCATTCTTCTATTAAACTATTTTTTTTGGTAGATAAGATACTATAGCATTAATACTGGGTTTTACAGGTTGACCCAAAATATTTTACAAAAATCAGCCCAGGGTTGTTGATGAACATGTCCTTACTAAGAATCATATATATGTAAAATCTACATGCTACCAAATCCATTACTTTTGGTAAGGCACATAGCATGTTATCAAAAATAAACTTCCCATACAACATTTTGGGTACACCTCGAGAAAACACACCTGCATCATAATTACAAAAAAAAGAAATAGACATGGATCCCTTCCTTGAAACAGTGGAGAAAAAAAAAGTTGCAAACACACATAGCATAGTACTAAAAAAAACTTCCACAAGCTCTGTATTAACAATTACTCTTAATAATTCTTTGGTAATTGCTTTATTTCGTATATGACATGCTTTGGGACCACATCCCATCTTGGCCAATCAGCCTTGGAGAAGTGAACCTGCTGGCTAGATTTATGGCGGTGGTTATCTGGTGGTCCACGTGGCTCTGGTTCGAAGTCTTATATTATTGTTTCTTTCCTACCTTGTGATTATCAACCAACCTCAAATTACTAAGATGACTAGGAGCCATGTTATTTGACATGTGACTATCCCCATTAGTCTTTGTGGTATTTCCAAGTAGCATCCACAAATACTGATAGCTCAAATAATTTTTATTGTGAGTCCATTTCAAAAAAGAGGTAGGAATACTCCTAGCCTTTGAACTTACAGTGCCTTCCCTGTTGGTAAATTTGACTATAATTCTTGGCATTCTTATTGAATAAGCTCCTCTACTTCGCTCGGGACACCGTGTTCCCATTTGAAAAGTCTGTCACCATCGACACCCAAATTGGCCAGCTTATCAACAATTTTGTTAGCTTCCCAAAAGACATGTTGGGATTTTCTATCCTGTCTTCCCTAGAAAAGGATCCTAGCCTCTTCAAAAATTGTTTTAATCCTCCAAGGAGGTGTTTTCCAATTATTGAGGAGATTTATAACATGCATAGAGTCTCCTTCTACGATCAAATTGCCTTCTAAGTCTTGAGTCATTTGAAGACCTCTCCACATAGCTCTAGCTTCAGCTTCATTGTTCATCCTTGTTCCCAAATATTCAAAAAATGCAAGCATCATATTCCCATTATGATCTCGCATTATGCCGCCAGCACCTACTCTGATAGGATTGTCCTTAGCCACTCCATCAAAATTAAGCTTAAACCAACCCATAGGAGGTGGGGACCACTTAACATTGGCTCTGGGGTTGACTACCCTAGGCACAGACTCATCTAACAAGGTTAAGCTTAAATATTGAGCAATCGTGGTCTCCTGCAGATGAGGTTTACGACTATCAAAAGGAATAAGGTTCATATTCTTGTTGGTAAAGGATAAGATATTGGCAATGCTAGTTTGATGATCATGGATAGACTCATTAAATACTCTATGGTTCCTTTCTAACCACACCTACCAAAGATAGTGATTGAGACAAATTTTCCACATGTATCTAAGTATTTGGCTTGAAAAGGGGCAAGGCCATTGGACAAAAAAATCAAGTACGATGGCTGGTTTAACCCAAGAAATATTGAAGGCCTGGAAAACCCCACTTAGGATAGTCAACGAGAAAGGGAACTCAAGGAAAATGTGATAAATGGTATCCCAAATAGCCCTGCACAGATAACAATGATTAGTGATACAAATACCTTTACGTATCATATTATCAATGGTTAGAATTCTTCCATGGATAACCATCCATGAAAAGATTGCAATTTTTGGAATTAATTTTTTTATCCAAACTAAGTCCTTTTGGAGGACAAAATCCTCATCATCAAGTAGAAGCTTGTAAGCTAATTTAACAGTGAACTGTCCATTTTTCGTAGGAGCCCAGATCACTTGATCTTCCTTGGGTCTCATGGGGATAAACGATTGTCCGATAATGTTACAAAGATCATTTGATTCCGCTTGAAATCCCTGAATCCTTATTTGTTTCCACTTCATTCTGCCTCTGTCCTCAACCATATAATCAAAGAATTTTCTACCAATGAGTTCTTTCATGATATCTCTGATTTGGGCTAAGTTAGGATATTGCGTCAGTGGTTCGTCCTTAGCCCACCTGTCATTCCAATAATTTATCCTCTCACCATTGCCTAAAACCCATATTAAACATTTTTTGATGATTTCCTTACAATTGAGAATTGCTTTCCAAAAAGCAGAACCTATGATTGGAACTGAGTCACTTAGAAATTCTATGTTTTGAAGATACTTTCATTTGATGATAGCTATCCATTCATTTTCTTCACCAAAAATGAGACACCATGCTTGCTTAGCTAGTAAAGCTAAATTCATATGAGCAATTCTCCTTAGACCTAAGCCCCCATTTTCCCTGGGTCTGCACACTTTGGTCCATCCTACAAGGTGTATCCTTTTTTCTCCTTTGATCCAGTCCATAAAAATTCTTTTTAGAGTTTCTCAAATTTTTGGAAAACCTTCACAGGGGCTTTGAAAACAGAGAGGAAATAGACTGGAATGCTCTAAAGAGAGGCCTTAATGAGGGTCAGATTTCCTGCTTGAGATAAAAGATGACGTTTCCATCCATCAAGTTTTTTTGAATTCTTTCAATAACCCTGTCTCACATTGGTTCTCTCGGAGAACCAATGAAAAGAGGGAAACCAAGATATGAAGAGGGGAGGTTTGCTATATTACATCCTAAAATTTTTGCAATATTTCCTTGCCTCTGAATGGGGGTGTTCAAGAAATATAAATTACTTTTACTAAAATTAACTTTTTGACCAACAACATCCTTGTAGAGTTGTACGATGTATTTAATTCTTTTGGCCTCAACCATCGATGCCTTAGTCAATAGAAGGGTATCATTAACAAATTGTTGGTGAGAAATAACCCTAGTGAGAGATGTTGCCTTGATTCCTGATATTCACCTTGAACTGCAAGCATTTTTAATGGTTCTGCCTAAAGCTTCTGCCACAATGATGAATAACATGGGGCTGATAGGGTCCCCCTGTCGAATTCCTCTGCGACTTTGAAAGTAACTAGCAGTTGTTCCATTAACCAAAATCGAGAACCATGCTTTAGAAATGCATTCTTTGATCAAGTTAACCCATTGGTGGTGAAAAATAAACTTAAGGAAGACAAAAATTAGAAAGTCCCAATTTAGCCTATCAAATGCTTTGTTCATATCAAGCTTGAGGGTAAAAACAAATTTGTTAGTCTTATGAGCAGAGTGCAGAGCTTCATGAACTGTGATAACTCCATCCAAGATTGACTTGCCTTGGACGAAGATTGCCTTGGATAGAGCTTCCCTGGCATGGATCTATGATGTGGGGTAGAACATCTCTCATTCTATTTGCAATGGTTTTAGTTAGGATCTTGTAAGAAACATTGCATAGACTAATTGGCCTGAAGTCAGCCATAGATTCAAGGGTTTGCTTCTTAGGAATTAGAGAAATAAAAGTAGAGTTGAGAAATTTTGGGATATGATTGCTTGCTTGGAATTATCTAACAGCAAAAATTACATCCTCACTTACGATGTCCCAAAAAGCTTTATAGAAACAAGGGTAAAGTCGTCGGGTCTCACGGCTTTGTCTGGCTCCATGCTAAACAAGGCTTCCTTAATTTCCTCATCAAAAAAGGGATCTAGAAGCTTAAGGTTTATATCCTCATTTATTATGCTAGGAATGGATTGCAAGAGAATATCTTTGGCCTCCTCATTGCATTGCAATTCCTGACCAAGGATAGAATTGAAATAAGTTACTGCCTCCTTTCTAATTTCTGTTAAGTCCTAAGTAATAGAACCATCTATTTTTTTAAATTTTTTTATCTTGTTATTGTTTATATTTCTAAGCGTGGTGATGTGAAAAAACTTGGAATTTGAATCTCCATATTTCAACCAAAGAGCCCTTGATTTTTGCCTCCAATAGATTTCCTCACAGGCCAAAATGTTATGAAACTCTGCTAGTTTTATCCGTTCCTCCTGCCTAGTAGTTTCATCAACATCACCATGTTGAATCCTCTGATAAATTATCTTCAAACTTTCAACAACCTATTTTTTATTTCCAAAGAGGTTTCCAAAGACCTCTTTGTTCCAAGTTCAAAGCTTATCCTTAACAAACTTTAATTTGCCATAAAGTTTAAAAGCTGCACTATCCCTGACAGGCTGCTGCCACCATTGAATTAAGTCATCTTTGAAACTAGAATGCTTGATCCACATAGATTGAAATATGAAAGGTTTATTGAAGGACAAAGAGTTAGGGATCTCCAACAAAATGGGATTATGATCAAAGGTAATTTTAGGAAGGGATTTCAGGGTAGAATCACCGAACAGAGTTGCAGCCTCCTTTGATATAAAAAATCTGTTAAGCCTTTATTGAATGAGATGACACCCGATTGCTCCAGATATAATTTGCTCCTCTAAGTTTTACATCCATCAAAATGTTGGAATTCACAAATTCATTGAACTCATCCATGCTCCTGATAGGTGATCCATTTCCCCCCATTTTGTCTGAAGGGTAAAGAGGAGTGTTAAAATACCTAGCCAGAATCCATGGGACACTATGGAATATTTCACTAAGATTTCCTAAGTACTACCACAGTAGAGCTCTCCCTTGAATTGAAGTCGGGGCATAAATATTTGAAAGGATCCACGATCTGTTGCTGTTTATTTTCTTAAATAAAACACTAAGAACCTTGTCATATTTCTGAATAATGGTGCCTTCTACTATCCGGGGATCCCACAAAGTCATAAGGCCTCCAAACGCTCCTATGGCTGATTTGCAAACCATCTCCCCTTGATTCCAATTTTTTTTTGCTACTTTTTTTGATTGAATATCATCATTTTTTGTTTCTTGCAACATGATAATAGTTGGATTCACTTGATTTCTTATTGTACTGACTTCCCTGTGTTTGGGTAGGCCATTGAGACCTCTCATGTTCCATGAGAGGAAATTCATTTAGATTTTTTGGGATTTATTCCTCTCCCCCTCCCTTGAGGGGGTTTTCCTAATTTGTTGTCTTCATAAACCGTAATAACCTATTGAAACAAGGTTCTCTATTTTCCATTGGCAATGTCATTATCAGTTTTAATTTTTTGATGCTCAACATTTGATATTCTCCCTCTTATTTTTTCATTGCCAAAATCTATAGGAGAATTCACAGTGCTCCTGGTTTGTTTAGGACTAACTCCCTAATGATACCCTTCCTTTCAAAGACAGTTGAGGGTATCCCCTATCAAGCATTCAAAAACCATATTTGTAGTTAGTATTATTACTTATAATATTGTACATTTTGAATTGCATAAATAATAAATGTAAGCATAATCCAATAAATAATTAAACCATTATTTCATATCATAGTTCACATTAATTCCAACTCATCATCATAGCCATGTGATACAAAATTTAGTCACATATTAAATTTAAATTAATTAAATTTGGATTGTGATAAAAATAGGTAAGAAGGAAACATACTAGGTAAGGTAAGAAAAGGATCAAACAATTAACAATCTATGAGCAAAGATTTATAAATTAAATAAATAAGTTGAAGAGGTCAAGGTCAAAGGATAATATCTGGAGATCATGCAAGAAATGTTTAAATCAATTTAGGATAAAATCCACTTTAAAGTTAAGAGACTTAAAAAATTCCTATTATCGATCAATAATTATAAAAAATTATCTAATCAAGTTGAGAAGCAGTGGAGAAGCTTAAAGTTAAACTAAATATCCAACATACCTTAGCCCCTAATATCTTATCACACTTGTATGAAGAATTTGAGTTTGATATTTAGGCATCTATATTTATGATAAGAGTGCAATAGTAGTCCATCTAGATGTGATCCAAGAAAAGTAACAAAAAATGGATGAATGAATTGCTATCAAATAAATCCACCTCTAATATTAAGCATGAGATCTTTCAACTAGTTGAAAAAGTCTTATCCAACTCATCAAATTCAAAAGGAGACATAGTCTGAGAGGTTGAGCATATTAAATTGATTGAAAAACATTAAACTAGAATGCCTAACTTGGATCAGTTGACCTTGATAAAAACAACATAAAAAACTATTAATTCAATCATTAAATTGTATAGTCTACATGCCAATATCATGGTAAAATCAAATTAGAATGAGAAATTTCAAAATAAGGGTTTGATCTAGACATAACTTATCAAAAGATAGCAAAAGTAGGAATTCTTTCTTCCACCAAATGGGTAAGTTTGATAACATTGATTTTATTGGGAATTGATATCTAATTTTATCATCTATTTATTAGTCCATCCATTCTTTCTTTCTTTTGGGATGGTATTCTTTAAAGAATTTAAACCTAATGAATAAGACACTTAACCACACCATATGAGCATGATGCCTTGAAATTTACAAGAATTATAGTCCATTATTATTGTGTACTTGATCCAAATTTAAGAACACAAATATAATAAAAAGCAATTTTAACAAGTGATAGACATTTGAAGTACAAAATCAAGGCAAAAGGATGACTTTCCTAGCAAAACTTTGATCTCAAAAAACCTTGACCAATTAAAGGAGAGATAAAAATATGAAGAAAAATCACTAAATCCTCATTTATTTATTGGCTAATCCATGATATTCCAATATATATTTGTCAATCTATTAAAGCTATTAACTCATATCTATATGATATGTAGACCAATTACATGTAATTTTTTTTTTTGAAGAAAAGAATATGGGAAGTCTAGTTGCCTATTAATTCATTAAAGGATGACACCATGGATGATGTAACAATCAAACAATTGATAAAAATTATTAATTTGAAGGATTTGGAGGAAAAAATAGGTCAATCTATAAATTTAAATATCCAGAATGACCGATCTATTATTTTGGATTAGAAATAATCTGATTTGATGAAGAAAAGCTATAAATAACAACATGAGATCCATGGAGCTTATTTGGAGGAAATTTCCATAGAGATTGAGGCATTAGTTGATATTTTGGAAAAAATCATAAAAAATAAATTTTCTTGAAGAAAATCATATCATGCAACTAAAGAAGACACCCAAGATATATCTCAAACAAAAAATCCACCATCAAAGAAGGATTTTGCTATCTAATAAATACATAAATTGAATTTAGAATGAATGGATTTTCCATATATAAGACCATGGTTAGATTTTTATAGAGTTACATTTAGATATTTTGGATTATATTAATAAGTGTTATAACACATTGTAAAGCATCCTTTTTCGCAATCCTCAAATTGAGCTTCTCTACATTTTTTTGCATTCAATTTTTGTAATCAACATATATATTTAATGAAACTTACAATTTTGCTTAGCCAATTCTCATTTACTTGTCTACTTTTATACCTTATCATGTGGACATGAACTATATTTGGGACTGTGGTTATTAAGTTTTGACCCTTTCTCTCTAGTTAGTCTTTTTTTGAATATATGCACTTAATGTTATTGTTGTTAATTTGTGATTGAAGCAAAATTATAGCTATCTTGACAAATTCCATATATCATTGAACTAAATTGAGACTCAATGTTCTAAATATTTTATTTTTACTAGAAAAGTCTTATAATCCTTTTCCTTTTTAGAAAATAAAATTAGGGATCCAACCATCTGTAGAGACTAACGTAATGTAAGTTTGATATTCCAATTCTGCTATGGTCTAGGGCACATATACACAACCTAAGGCAAATTGAAATTTAATAATTTTCTTATTTTTAATATATATAAATACACATTGATACACAATCTTGATGAATTAAGTTGTTATGTTGATCGAAAATAACCAAACCAAAGGGGTTGAGGAGCCAATCAACAATAAAGACATTGTCTATTAAGGACATAGGGGATCCAAATTTCCTAACCTCCCAAGTGAAAAGCATATTAGGCTATGGAGGTTAACTAAGGCCCTTTTATGTTCATTTAAAATTATATAAGCATTGGCATAGATGAAATTCCACAATGGCCTACATGAGTTCAAACAACTACTTCTTGAAAGGGAGGGTGGATTGAGACCCTTGACCTTAAGACACAAAATGACTTTGTATGAGCAATACAACTATGCTACCTACATGTAACACTACAAGAGGGGATAAAACTACCCAAATAAAGGAGTCTCCATTTATCATCACCAATACACTTAATGAAAAATACATAAGGGTTCAAATACTTATCTTCTCATATTACACAATCTTAAAATAAGCATACCAATTCAAGCTTTTTAATGTAATGATAGACATGGGTTTAAACCACTAATTAAATTCCACCACCCCTCAAATTCTAGCTTACAAGTGTAGACACCAAAATCTAGCCACTTGTCATCCATCCATACTTCCCAATCTCCACCGTCCATTATACATATGTATTTGTTAATATATTTAAATATTAATATTTTATATATTATATTTATATATTTAATATATATGAAGTAATCCTAGCCCTCTGCCACATTTTAATCTTAGCCATCCATCCACATCATTTTGTGCTACTTACCTATATTTAATCTCCACCCTTCATGTTTTAATCTTGGCCACTCAAATTGTGTTGTTGAAACCCTAACATGTCCAAGGAAATATTATAAAAGAGTCATTTTATGAATCAGACCCCTAAAAGTCCAAAAAAATTAAGCATCCTTAGGAGATTTTTGAAGTCCAAGCCCTAGTCCCTTTGTTTTCATCCTCACCCCCATCATCGCCATTCGTAGCTCTCTACTTCTACCACCGCCCTTCCCATGCAAACTATACTTGGTTATGTACCATTTCCATAAGCCCTCAAATGCCCTCTAAAGCCAAATGAGCACCCTCCAAAGTCAACCCAATAGAGCACCTATAGGTATTTTTGATTATCCTCGAGCACTCGTAGGCATTTCACACACTAGATCTACAGCCCTATGATCCTCAAGCACCATTAGGACATCTTTGCAACTATCACTAGCATCATCGACGTAAAAAAAACAAGAAGTTAGCATTGTTTTTTTTTGAATTTACATGGTGGAATCGATAGCCGCCATGAATTTGGGTAGGCTATCTAGATTTTATGGCGACCACAGTATTCTATGCTATCCACCCTGAAAGTTGCCACACAGATCTTTGTGCATTCCATCCCTATAACCACCATGCCATAATAATTTTAAACCTTTTACATCATTGAAAGCACCAGGAAAGGGACAAGCATTCAGTTTGACAAGGCCTGATATTTGAACCTTGGACCTTTGTACCCCTTACGGGATTTGGTCGAACCAATTGTTCTATACCTCGAACCTGAAGTTAGCATTGTTGACAAGGTAATAATTATGTGTATTTATTTTTATATTCTTATGCTTTGTTTACAATTTTATTGTAGCATCTAGGGTTAGTGATTTTATTATGAGGGTCTCACGTAGTGGATCCTTAGTAGGTATTACTAATATTTGTTATTGTTTGCTATGTGCAGGTATAAGGATTATAATTGCTAGAAGTTGTTGAAGTTGATATTTTCACAATGACACTGAGAGGGGGGGTGAATCAGTGTAACTATTTAAAAACTTGAATCTGCAACTCTTAAAACTTAAAAATGCAAGCTTAAAAATAGATAAAGCAAGTATCACACAAGAGCATCACACAACACAAGATTTAACGAGGTTCACCGATGTGGCTACTCCTCAAATAATGATTGTTTGGACTACAATCCAAATCCAGTCTTTGCAAGGATTCAATATTTACAAATAGTTTACCAGCACCCATTGGAAGGAGCACCAACCCCTGATTTTTTTGCTGCAACAGATAGGAGCACCAACTCCTTTTACCAAGCACCAACTTGGATTTCAATTTTTAACAAAATATTGACATAAAAATGCCTTCTCTTTTGCAAGACCCTCACTGGTCTATAGCTCATACAAATTAATCTCACAGAAGCATACAAAGAATTGTTAGAATCTCAATATCTTCCTTTTACAGTCTAAACCTCTCTTCTGATCTTTCAATAAAATTGCATTCAAGTTCAGGTTCTTGTTCTTTCACTGTACTTCGAGCAACACTCTTACTCAACCTTATCTTTTGTTTTTCATGAATAACCACGGTTGCAGTAACCTCTCTTCCTGTGCCTGTTCGAGTTTTTATATTTGATTTTCTTGAACGGCTCAATTTTTAAACGGTTCAAATTTTCCCTCTAAACTTTCATGCATTTTCGGCTGTAATCGATCCGTCAAATCCCCTCTGACGCGTTCTGCCTTTTCGTCGCTTTCTTACTGACATATTCTGACATTCTGCTCTGCTGGTACTGACACCCTTTTCTATGCAGACTGACAGCCTTTCTGCGCGTTTCGATGCTCTATGATTCTGTTCTCCTAAACTCTACGTAACTGCCCTTTTAGCACTTTCACACTCTTTTCTATACTGCGTCGATCCTTCTATTCTACCCGCTACTGTCGTGTCTGACATGCACAACCATCGAGAGGATTTCTTGTTTGTAGAGATTATCTGTAATACTGCGCTTGTGCCAGCTTGCTGCATCACGGCCCTGCAACAACCGTTCTTTTCTTAAATGCATGCTTCGTAACTTTCCCTGTGACTCCAGTTAACTGCTGCAGTATTTTCTCTAATCTTTCACCAACACCTGTCACTAGGAACTGCAGATTTGACTCTAGTTAACTCTACCGTAACTGGCGCTATTTTGACACCTGTCACAGTGCATGTATCTTTGGCTTTTCTCGCCAAGCTGTTACCTGTCGCGATATCGCGACATATCTTCCTTCAAGACCTTGTCTCAGCATGCACCCGTGAAAACATTACATGTCACGATATCGTGACGTTTTCAGCCTCCTTCTACTTTACTCGGCACACACCCGCAAAAATGAGACATGTCACGAAATCATGACGCTTTTGCTGCATCGAGCTCTTTTTTGTCTCCTAGCCACGAAAATGAGACATGTCGCAAAATCATGACTCATTCGGGCTTTTGCTGACGTCATCCTTAATGTCATCACGAAATCGTGACGCTTCCGGCTTCTTTTCTTTCAACTTGTCACGAAATCGTGACACTTTCAGCTTTTGCTGACGTCATCCTCAATGTCATCGCAAAATCGTGACGCTTTCGGCTTCCTGCGGCTTTTCTTTCAACTTGTCACGAAATCATGACACTTTCAACTTTTGCTGACGTCATCTTCAAAGTTGTCATGAAATCATGACGCTTCCGGCTTCCAACGGCTTTTCTTTCAACTTGTCACGAAATCGTGACACTTCTCATTTTTGCTAACGTCATCCTTCGCTTTGTCGCGAAATCGCGACGCTTTCGGCCTCCGTACAATTCTTGCTTCATGTGGTAGCGAAATCGCTACACCTTTTTGACTTAGTAATTTTCTTTGTTGCGGCCTCCGAAAATCTAGCATGTAGCAAAATTGCTACAACTTTGTTGCCTTGGTGCTTCCTCTTGCTTCGACTTGCTAATCTTAGACTTGTAGCGAAATCGCTACCCCATTGTGTTCTGTGTTTTACACTTGTAGCGAAATCGCTACACCTATGCCCCTTGCATTTCAAACTCGTAGCGAGGTCGCTGCACCTTTGCACCTTGCATTTTGAACCTGTAGTGAAATCGCTGCATCTTTGTGCCTTCCATTTCGAACTTGTAGCGAAATCGCTGCACTCTTGCGCCTTGTATTTCAAACTTGTAGCGAAATCGCTACACTTTCTTGACTTAGTGCATTTTCTTTGCTTCAGCCAGCAAAACTGCAACATGTAGCGAAATCGCTACAGTTACTCGACTTTGCTGCTTTGCCTCCAACATGTCACGAAATCATGACAATTTTCATCCTAGGCGCTGCTTCTTCAAACTTGTCGCGAAATCGTGACACTTTTCGTCCATGGCACTTTTGCTCCAGACTTGTCATGAAATCGTGACAGTTTTTCAACTTTGCTTCTTTCCTTCCGATGCAAACGACTTCCTCCATGTCACGAAATCGTGACAATTTTTCATGAACTTTCTCTCTCCTCCGATATGTCGCGAAATCGCGACATTTTTGCACTTTCTCTCTCCTCTATTATGTCGTGAAATCGCGACAATTTCGCTGCATTTTCTCTCTCCTCCATTTTTTTTCTTTCTCTCTCCTCATTTCAATCACGACATTTTTCATTTTCTCTCTCCTCTATTTTGTCGCGAAATCGCGACAGAAAACATGTCGCGATATCGCGACAGTTTTCTTCCTTGTCTTTTTCTGCAAATTTCTGAATCTGGGTCACCTCTGTTTTCCTTGAAATTCCCTGCACTTGATCTGACTGACCTCTGAACTGCATCAACTGCATCAATCTATCTGTGTTGACAACAATGACAATACTTTTGCAATGCTTTTGCTGCACCTTGCTCAACAATCTCCCCCTTTGGAATTGTTGGCAACACACTGCAACCTTGCTCAATTTCTTCTCCCCCTTTGCCAATAATACCAAAGGGCTGCTGCAGACTCCCCCTGAGTCTATGCACAACATTCTCAGGCATAAATAATTTGAATGCTCCCCCTGAGAATGTGTTTCCCATAGCTAGTCAGTGCTTGGGTAGTGTGACTACTCCCAACTTCTTCCGAAGGTATTCAAATACTTCCTTTGGCAAAGGTTTGGTGAATATGTCTGCTACTTGCTCTGTAGTTGGAACAAACTCCAATTTGACCTCTCCTTCTACAACCTTATCCTTCAAGAAGTGATACCGGATTGCAATATGTTTGGTGCGGGAATGCATTACCGGATTCTTTGAAATGTTGATTGCACTAGTGTTATCACATTTGACTGAAATGGGCTCATTGAAGTGAATACCTAGATCTTTCAGTGTTTGTCTCATCCATAATATTTGTGTACAGCATGTTGTTGCTGCAATGTATTCTGCCTCGGCTGTGGATAGAGAGACTGATTCTTGCTTCTTGCTGTGCCATGCTACCAATTTATCTCCAAGAAAAAATGCTCCTCCACTTGTACTTTTTCTGTCATCAATACATCCTGCCCAATCTGCATCAGAATATGCAAAAAGAGTGAAGTCTTTTCCTTTTGGATACCATAGCCCATACTCCATAGTACCCTTGAGGTACCTAAAAATCCTTTTCATGGCTGTCACATGAGTCTCTTTTGGACTAGCTTGAAATCTTGCAACCATGCAAACAACTTGTAAGATATCCGGTCTGGTGGCTGTCAAATACAACAGGCTCCCAATCATTGATCTGTACATTGTTTGATCAACATCTGGAGATTTATCATCCTTGCTCAACTTGCAGCTTGTTGTCATGGGGGTGCTGACCGGCTTACTATCCTCCATAGTGAACTTTTTCAGCATTTCTTTCACATATTTAATTTGAGAAATAAAAATCCCTTTTTCAGTTTGATTAACTTGCAATCCAAGGAAATATGAGAGTTCACCAATCATAGACATTTCAAATTCTTTCTGCATTTTGTTTGCTATGTCTTTGCATGATTCATCATTGTTGCTTCCAAATATTATATCATCTACATAAACAACAAGGACAATGAAATTGCCATTTTCAGTTTTGATATATAAATTGCTATCAACCATACCTTTCTTGAATCCTTGCTTAGTGAGATAGCTGTCCAATCTTGCATACCAAGCTCTAGGTGCTTGTTTCAAGCCATACAATGCTTTCTTCAGCTTGCAAACAAAGTTAGGATTGTCACAGAGTTGAAAACCATCAGGCTGTTCAATATATACTTCTTCTTCAAGATTTCCATTCAGAAATGCTGATTTTACATCCATCTGATAAACTTTGAAATTTCTATGAACTGCTAAAGCCAAAAACAGTCTTATTGCTTCAAGTCTGGCCATTGGTGCAAAAGTCTCTTCAAAATCAATCCCCTCAACTTGAGCATATCCTTTGCAGACTAATCTTGCTTTATTCCTTACAACCTGTCCGTCTTCATTCAATTTGTTTCGAAATATCCATTTAGTACCAATTATGTTTTTATTTTCAGGCCTTGGTACTAATTCCCAGGTTTTGTTTTTCTCAATTTGATCTAGTTCTTCATTTACTGCCTCCATCCAGCTTTCATCTGTGCTTGCTTCAATAATATTTTTGGGCTCAATGCTGGATAACAGAGAATAGTTATTTACTGCTCTTCTTCTTGTCTGAATGCCAACTGTAGGGTCCCCAATAATCTGCTCTTTGGGATGATTTTTCTGCCAGCTGCTTGTTCTGGATTTCCTGTTTTCTTCTCTTTCCAAATCATCTGAATCTAATTTCTGTCTCTCTTCCTTTTCTTGATCTTCATCTTCTTCAATAAATTCTTCATAAGTTGGGTAGTTTTCATTATGGCTGATTTCTTGTTTCCTTCCTTCATCAACCTTAACATCCGCACTCTCCACAATTTTCTTGAGTCTTTTGTTGTAGCATGTGTAGGCTTTGCTTTTTGTTGAGTAACCAAGAAAAATACCTTCATCAGCTCTATCTTCAAACTTGCCAAGATTGTTTTTAGTTCTTTTAATGTAACACTTGCTGTCGAACACTTTGAAGTATTTTGTTGTAGCCTTTTTGCCAAACCACAGTTCATAAGGTGTTTTGCTTTCATGCGGCCTCAACATACATCTATTCTGAATGTAGACTGCAGTATGAACTGCCTCTTTCCAGAACCTGTCAGCAATTTTGCTCTCGGTTAACATGGTCCTTGCCATTTCTTGCATAGTTCTGTTCTTTCTTTCAACTACTCCATTCTGCTGTGGTGTTCTAGCTGCCAAAAACTGTCTTCTAATCCCATGTTTTTCACAATATTCTGCAAACTCATCTGAAATAAACTCTCCACCTCTATCTGATCTCAAACATTTAATTCTTTTTCCAGATTGATTCTCAACAAGATTTTTAAAAGTTTTAAACATCTCAAAGGCTTCTGATTTAAATTTTAGAAAGAGTACCCATGTCATTCTGGAAAAGTCATCTATACACAGCATGAAATATTTGTAGCCATTTATGCTTTCCGTTCTCATGGGTCCACATAAATCTGTGTGAATTAGTTCTAACGGTTTGCTTGTAAAATACTCTTTTGCTTTGAAAGTAGATCTGGTTTGTTTCCCCTTTTGGCATGACTCACAAATGTTGTTTGAGGGTTTACCAATAGTGGGTATGTCTCTTACTGCTCCTTTTGAGCTGATCTTTACCAGATTATCAAAGCTTATGTGACCGAGTCTCTTGTGCCACAACCAATTTTCTTCTTCCTGTCCAACCAAGCAAGCTCCTTCTGAAGTCTCCGAGAGAGTATACAAATTTCTAGAAGTTCTCAGTCCAGTGGCTATTAACTTTCCATTTTTTGTCTTTCTTACTTCACAACCCTCTTTCTTGAAAATTACTTCATGACCTCTGTCACAAATTTGACTTACACTCAGTAAGTTATGCTTCAGACCTACCACAAAAAGAACTTCCTTAGAGTTGATTTTTCCGTCACTTAACTTAACTGATCCTTTACCCACTATCTTTGCTCCATCATTGTTTTCGAATTTTACAGAACCACCTTCGTATGTCTGTAGCTTATCAAACTTCTGTTTGTCTCCTGTCATATGACTGGAGCATCCACTATCCAGAATCCAAGGTGCAGATTTATTCTGGGCTTTGAGAGCTGTTTGAACGATTAGAGATTCCTTGTCTTTCTTCGGTTGTTCCTTTTCTTTCCACTGAGATTTAACAGCAGATCTGGTCACTTGTTTTACCTTCTCCCTTTCATTGGCTTGTGACAGTTTTTCGGGAGATTTTCTGTTTTGTTTTAATCCAGTTGATTGATACTTTCTTCCCTGATATTTATTTCCTGCAAAAGAGCTACGACAATTTCTTGCAATATGTCCGAAGTTATGACAGTTATAACATTCTACAACATAATCTATCAAAGGTGAAAAAATATTTCTACTAGCAAAATTTCTTTGTTCTACATTATATCTACAACTTGAAATTTTATGACCATATGCATTGCATTTAAAACAATAACCAGAAAAGGAACGAGTGTACCAGGGAAATGGTTGTTGCCATGTGGAAGTAGGAGCCATGGGTCTTCTTCTTCTTTGATATGTGACTTTGGTGAATCCATCATTTGCAGAACTCCTTTCGAGCTTGGACTTATTGTTTTCTTTTGCATGATACGGTTTATCTTGATCAACCCTGATCTTGTCTTTATTCTTTATTGGTTCTACAGTTACAACCTTTGAGTCCTTTGAGGATTCTCCTTCATCAAAGCCTAGACCAAATTTGATACCCGTAGGCCTTTGATTATTTAACATTTTATTCAGTTTTGCGAAACTGTCTTCAAATTTATGATGACAACTCAGTTTCCGATTCATCTCTTCTAGCTGCAGCCTTAATCCAACTATGTCTTCTTCTAGCTTATTGCACTCATTTATTTTCACGGTTAACTGAGCTTCAAAATCTTTAGACTTTTTCTTATATTCTTTAGTTTGTACTTTCAAACTGATTATCAAATTGCTAGCATCCTCAAATTTTCTTGAAATATTTTTATTTCTTTTCCTTTCTGCACTTAACTCTTCAAGTGCAGCAACCAACTCACCTTCCAGATCTACCTCAGCCTCATCCTCTAATTTTTCTTCACACTCCTGGGTTTCCTCAGTTCTTTGTTCTTCAAAAGCCATGAACAAGGCTTCACCAGTTTCTTCTTCTGAGTCCTCACTGGAACTGTCTTCAGAAGAGTCAATATTCTTGGAAATGAAACTTTTCTTCTTGAAGTTCCTTTTTCTAAAATGTGGTTTCTTCTTCCAGACATTTCTTTCTTGGTGTGTCCCTTCATCATTTTTGTTTTTCTCATTCATTGGGCATTTTGCTGCAAAGTGCCCGATGCCTCCATAGTTAAAGCACTTGAACGGTAGCTTGCCTCTGTACTTTCCTTTTCCCTTTACTAATTTCCTAACAAAATTTGCTTCAGTTTCATCTGTAGATTCTTCTTCCTCAGATTCTTGTTTAGATTTTATATTTTTCTATGCTTGAAAAGCTGCTTCTCTGTCTGAGGGCTTAGTTTGTCCAATTCTCATTTCATATGCTGTTAGAGAACCATGCATTTCATCCATACTAAAAAAATTTAAATCTTTTGCTTCTTCTATGGCAGAAACCTTTGCATCAAATCTTTTATTGAGAGTTCTTAGTACCTTCTTCACAACAACTGCATCTTCCATCTCCTCGTCGAGTCCTCTTATTGCATTAATGATTCCATTTACTCTCAGCATATAGGCTTCTATGTTCTCATCATCAGTCATCTTTAATGCTTCGAACTGGGCACGATGTGTTTGCAGCTTAGCTTCCTTGATCTTGCTATCTCCTTCATGAATGCTTTGCAGTTTGTCCCATATGTCTTTTGCAGATTTGCAGTTCATGATGCGTATCAACTCATTGTCTACTAATCCACACATAATAGCATTCTTGGCTTTCGAGTTGTTCTCAAACTTTTTCTTCTCAGCCGCATCTGTTGGAGGAACAGAGGGTATAGTGTATCCATTTTCAACAGATTCCCAAATGTCATAACCCAATGCACATAGATATGTCTGCATCCTGAGTCTCCAGAAAGAATAATTTGTTCCATCGAACAAAGGAGCTTTGTTGGAAGAAAATCCTTCACCACCGGCCATTGTGTATCTTCCAAGATCACCTTAGCTGATTAAGCTTGTTCAGGTACCTTGCTCTGATACCAATTGATATTCTCACAATGACACTGAGAGGGGGGGTGAATCAGTGTAACTATTTAAAAACTTGAATCTGCAACTCTTAAAACTTAAAAATGCAAGCTTAAAAATAGATAAAGCAAGTATCACACAAGAGCATCACACAACACAAGATTTAACGAGGTTCACCGATGTGGCTACTCCTCAAATAATGACTGTTTGGACTACAATCCAAATCCAGTCTTTGCAAGGATTCAATCTTTACAAATAGTTTACCAGCACCCACTGGAAGGAGCACCAACCCCTGATTTTTTTGCTGCAACAGATAGGAGCACCAACTCCTTTTACCAAGCACCAACTTGGATTTCAATTTTTAACAAAATATTGACATAAAAATGCCTTCTCTTTTGCAAGACCCTCACTGGTCTATAGCTCATACAAATTAATCTCATAGAAGCATACAGAGAATTGTTAGAATCTCAATATCTTCCTTTTACAGTCTAAACCTCTCTTCTGATCTTTCAATAAAATTGCATTCAGGTTCAGGTTCTTGTTCTTTCACTGTACTTCGAGCAGCACTCTTACTCAACCTTATCTTTTGTTTTTCATGAATAACCACGGTTGCAGTAACCTCTCTTCCTGTGCCTGTTCGAGTTTTTATATTTGATTTTCTTGAACGGCTCAATTTTTAAACGGTTCAAATTTTCCCTCTAAACTTTCATGCATTTTCGGCTGTAATCGATCCGTCAAATCCCCTCTGACGCGTTCTGCCTTTTTGCCGCTTTCTTACTGACATATTCTGACATTCTGCTCTGCTGGTACTGACACCCTTTTCTGTGTAGACTGACAGCCTTTCTACGCATTTCGATGCTCTATGATTCTATTCTCCTAAACTCTACTTAACTGCCCTTTTAGCACTTTCACACTCTTTTCTATACTACGTCGATCCTTCTATTCTACCCGCTACTGTCGTGTCTGACATGCACAACCATCGAGAGGATTTCTTGTTTGTAGAGATTATCTGTAATACTGCGCTTATGCCAGCTTGCAGCATCACGGCCCTGCAACAGCCGTTCTTTTCTTAAATGCATGCTTCGTAACTTTCCCTGTGACTCCAGTTAACTACTGCAGTATTTTCTCTAATCTTTCACCAACACCTGTCACTGGGAACTGCAGATCTGACTCCAGTTAACTCTATCGTAACTGGCACTATTTTGACACCTATCATAGTGCATGTATCTTTGGCTTTTTCCCGCCAAGCTGTTACCTGTCGTGATATCGCGACATATCTTCCTTCAAGACCTTGTCTCAGCATGCACCCGCGAAAACATTACATGTCGCGATATCGCGACATTTTCAGCCTCCTTCTACTTTACTCGGCACACACCCACGAAAATGAGACATGTCACGAAATCATGACGCTTTTGCTGCATCGAGCTCTTTTTTGTCTCCTAGCCACGAAAATGAGACATGTCGCGAAATCGTGACTCATTCAGCTTTTGCTGACGTCATCCTTAATGTCGTCATGAAATCGTGACGCTTCTGGCTTCCTGCGGCTTTTCTTTCAACTTGTCACGAAATCGTGACACTTTCGGCTTTGCTGACGTCATCCTCAAAGTTGTCGTGAAATCGTGACGCTTTCGGCTTCCTATGGCTTTTCTTTCAACTTGTCACGAAATCGTGACACTTTCAGCTTTTGCTGACGTCATCTTCAAAGTTGTCACGAAATCGTGACGCTTTCGGCTTCCAGCGGCTTTTCTTTCAACTTGTCGCGAAATCGTGACACTTCTCGTTTTTGACGTCATCCTTCGCTTTGTCGCGAAATCATGACGCTTTCGGCCTCCGTACAATTCTCTCTTCATGTGGTAGCGAAATCGCTACACCTTTTTGACTTAGTAATTTTCTTTGCTGCGGCCTCTGAAAATCTAGCATGTAGCAAAATTGCTACAACTTTGTTGCCTTGGTGCTTCCTCTTGCTTCGACTTGCTAATCTTAGACTTGTAGCGAAATCGCTACCCCATTGTGTTCTGTGTTTTACACTTGTAGCGAAATCGCTACACCTATGCCCTGCATTTCGAACTCGTAGCGAGGTCGCTGCACCTTTGCACCTTGCATTTTGAACCTGTAGCGAAATCGCTGCATCTTTGTGCCTTCCATTCCGAACTTGTAGCGAAATCGCTGCACTCTTGCGCCTTGTATTTCAAACTTGTAGCGAAATCGCTACACTTTCTTGACTTAGTGCATTTTCTTTGCTTCAGCCAGCGAAACTGCAACATGTAGCGAAATCGCTACAGTTACTCGACTTTGCTGCTTTGCCTCCAACATGTCACGAAATCGTGACAGTTTTCATCCTAGGCGCTGCTTCTTCAAACTTGTCGCGAAATCGTGACACTTTTCGTCCATGGCACTTTTGCTCCAGACTTGTCGCGAAATCGTGACAGTTTTTCAACTTTGCTTCTTTCCTTCCAGCATGTCGCGAAATCATGACAGTTTCTCGATTTGGCTTCTTTCCCTCCAACATGTCGCGAAATCACGACAATTTTTCATGAACTTTCTCTCTCCTCCGATATGTCGCGAAATCGTGACATTTTCGGCTGCATTTTCTCTCTCCTTTGTTTTGTCGCGAAATCATGACATTTTCGGTTGCATTTTCTCTCCTCTTCCAAATCGCGACATTTTCGGCTGCATTTTCTCTCTCCTCCGTTTTGTCGCGAAATCGTGACATTTTCGGCTGCATTTTCTCTCTCCTCTATTTTGTCGCGAAATCGCGACAGAAAACATGTCGCGATATCGCGACAGTTTTCTTCCTTGTCTTTTTTTGCAAATTTCTGAATCTGGGTCACCTCTGTTTTCCTTGAAATTCCCTGCACTTGATCTGACTGACCTCTAAACTGCATCAACTGCATCAATATGTCTGTGTTGACAACAATGACAATACTTTTGCAATGCTTTTGCTGCACCTTGCTCAATAGAACCTAGGGTGACCCTATCTAGGATACACAAGCCCACCCACAACCTCATTGGGATCGAATACAAGCATGAAGACACTAGCCATTATTTTCAAACAGGGTTTCAAAGAACCCTAGTATCTATAATTTTGTATTAACATAAGCATTGTACAACCCCACATTTGAGGCATATTGATTATAACATTTGAGATCTTCCTGCAGCAATAAAGAGTTTTATCTATTTTGTGCAATCATTGTGTCTTATGGTGCTTATTATTATTTATACTTTATATTGGCATTGTTTGATTTCTGATTCACAAATTAGTAAGCTACACATTCAAAATTATTTTGTCTTCAAGATCATCTTCGTATTCCAAGGAAATAAAGTTGCTTCTACATTAGGCCAAACTAGGTGTTATATTTTTACACCATATTGTGTTTCACGCAACGCGATACAAAAAGGGGCATCTGTAGATACTAAAATCTAGCCACTTGTCATCCATCCATTCTTCTTAATCTTCATAGTCCATTATTTATATATATATGTGTATTTGTTATTATATATTTAAATATTAATATTATATATATTATATTTATATATATATTTAATAAATATATATGTATTTATATAAATTAATCCTAGCCCTCTACCACATTTTAATCTCAGCCATCCATCCACATAAATCCGTGCCACTTACCCAGATTTAATCTCCACCCTTATTCATGTTTTAATCTCGGCCACTCAAATTGTGTTGTTAAAACCCTAACATGTCCAAGGGAAGATTATAAAAGAGGAGTCATTTTGATGACTCAAACCCCTAATAGTCTATAAATCTTAAGCATCCTTAGGATATTTCTGAAGTCTAAGCCCTAGTCCCTTTGTTTTCATCCTCACCCCCATCATCACCATTTGTAGCTCTTCGCTTCTACCACCACACTTCCCATGCAAACCAGACCTGGTTCTACAACATTTCTATCAGCCCTTAAATGCCCTCCAAAGCCAGCCAAGTACCCTTTAAAGCCAATTGAGCATCGTTCAAAGCCATTCAAATGCCCTCTAGAGCTAACGGAGTGCCTCTAGGCATTTTTGGTTATCCCTGTGCACTCACAAGAATTTATTGCACCAAATTTGTAGCCCTATGGCCCTCAAACATTGTTAGGGAATATTCATAACTATCACTAGCATCATCAACATAAAAAAAAGGAAGTTAGCATTGTTGACAAGGTAATAATTATGTGTATTTATTTTTATATTCTTATGCTTTATTTACAGTTTTATTACATAATCTAGGGTTAGTGATTTTATTCTAAGGGTCTTACATAGTGGAGCCCTCATAGGTATTACTAATATTTGTTGTTGTTTGTTGTGTGTAGGTATAAGGATTATAATTGTTGGAAGCTTTTGAAGCTAGGGTGGCCCTATCTAGGATATACAAGCCCACCCACAACCTCATTGGGATCGAAGACAAGCATGAAGTCAACAACCATTATTTTCAACTAGGGTTTTGAATAACCCTAGTATATGTAATTTTGTATCAACATAAGGATTGTACAACCCCACATTTAGGGCATATTGATTGTAACATTTGAGATCCACCTGTAACAGTAGAGTTTTATTTGTTTTTTGCAATCATTGTGTTTTATGGTGCTTATTGTTATTTATATTGGTGTTGCTTTATTTTTGATTCACAAATGGTGATCACGGTGGGACCCACAAAGGGTTATCTATTCTAATTTATTTTGTCCCTAAATTTCTATTTTCTATTTCTGTTCTACAAGTTTTTAAAAATTCAATCGCATAATTTTTGCACAACTAGGGTTTTTGGAAAGTTGTAGAAGTTGACAAGAAGTTGTGTGGATGCCCTACAGTGCTCAAGGGATGCCCTAAAGTGTTTAGGGAATATCCTACTATGTTACAATGCCTATGGGGTACATTTCATAGAGTGGGGAAGAGATACGTAGGCTTCCTGGTAAGTTTACTTCAAAACCTAACCCATTTTTGTTGTCATTTCCCTGCATTTTATAATAACATTGATAAAAAGAAAATCAATAATTTATGTTAAAATAGTTATATTTCCTTTACATTTTAGACATTTAGAGTAGCCTTGCATCCACATATTCACCATAGGTCACATTTTAGATTTAAAATTTTGTTGTTTTCTAGTGTGTTTTATTCAATATTCTGCATACTGTTTTCATGTGAAGTGACAACTACATAAAATAGTTGCATAATAGGGTTAAGAATTCCTATTTTACTTGTATAAGTAGGAACAAGATCATAATACATAAGTATACTCCCGCATTTGGTGATTCAAGGTGGAAGATTAGGCGAACCCTCCACTATTTAGAGTGGGTCTTAAGCGGTGTACCCTACATTATTTTGAGGAACTTAGTATTTCTGTTTTTGGATTTTGATTTAGACCTATAAAATAGGTTATTTTTGATATTGTATGTACACATTAGAAAACATGAAACTTTAAAATGAATCACACAATGCACGTTTTACAATGAACAATAATGAGTTGGATTTTATCACCAACCATTACTTAAGATATGGTAACAATCAACTTCATCTCCATCCATCAATCTCTACCCTTAGCCACCATAGATATCCATGAGCAAACTTTTTGGATTTCATCACTAGGAAGAATCTCATTTTCCAACCAACCATAGATTTTATCCTGCATAATTCATATTAGAGCATCCAAAACTCACAAAAAAAATCATTAAAAGTGAGATAAAGAAAAAAAAAGGAGGTAAGAAAAATTTGTTGCAAAAAATATAGGATTGAGTTATTTACTTGATTTTAGTGAAGTTTTCATTTGCATTTCTTTCTTGCACATTTTATATTTGATTCACTAGCTTATGATTTTAACTAAAAATTAGACAAAAGTATTAATTCAAATTTCCATCCACCAAGACACTTCATCCATGGAGTGTTCAACATATTTTCCTACCACTTACTTGGTGAACCCGACTAGTGTGATACATACAAGTTGTTTAGATTTATCTGCTAGTCCCTCACACGTTGCATAGACTTCAAATATTGATGTTTTGCACAGACCCATCCACACCTCCATTACAGAAATCAAACCATATTCACCCACCAACCACAACATAACCTATATAAACATGGCCAAAGTAGAAGCTTTTCTAATATCCACTAACCATGTTCTAGAGCCAATCCATAGTCCACCCAAGCATGATCCTTCTTTTCAATAGGAGCTTACCTCTTCACAACCTTATAGCCTTACCCAGGTGTATAAAAATCCTCTATTTGAGGTGTCAGATAGACCTTACCAACATTGGTCCATCCCTCAACAGTCAGGTGCTCCAAGTACCTCCATCCCATATTCATACACCACCACCTATGGTAATATTTTATATGAAACACATGTCAATTATGCTTCACAAATGCTAGAGTCCGTATCATCCCATATAGTTGTAATTCATGTTGTAACTTATCCTCCACCTACCTCATCCATTCACTTCCGCACCATATTCTTCAGAGGTAGCCATACAAAAAGCATGGCAACATCTCAACACATTGCTTATGGCTCAACAAGGTGCTTAATCTTGTTCCCAATAGCAATTTCAGGTGACAGATTTTAAATCTCAACTTGTTTCCACCCAACCCACCTTTTTCACCCAAAATATATCATGGGTACCACAATATTCTATGGTTTCCATCCCTACACCATCATTAACTCATACCCATACCATTTCCACAAATCATCACATCCATAGTCCTCACACATCATCTCCTTTTCAACATTCACAATTATTTTTTCATCAACCTCCACATCATCAAATTAAATTCACTCCACCAAATTATCACCATTTCATCACACCCCAACATATCAACACTCCACCTTCACAAAATAATAAAGTAATTTAGGGCTTCCACATACCTGGGGAAGACCTTAGAATTCAAGCCATGCAAAAACACATTGACAGCTTGATGCAACATACTCCTGGTATGATGAACCAAAAGCTAACTCTAAGACAACTAATCAATCAACCAATTCATTTTTTGGTACCATCATTGCTATATTCGATAGATTTTACAGTACTAAAATTTGACAAATTCAAAGGAACTAAGGACCCTAGAGAGCATGTGAGTACATTCATCCATTCATGTTTCAAAATCCAACATCATGATGCTCTAATGCTCTGAAAATTTCCTCAGACATTGGGGGAGATGTCGTAGAGTGGTACAACCATTTACCTCATCATAGTATCTATACTTTTAAATAATTGGTTGATCAATTTCTTGAAAGGTTTTCCATCAATGTTAGAAATAAAGTCTCATTATTTGATTTATATGACTTAAAACAATATGACGATGAGTAAGTATATGATTTTGGTAATTTTTGGAGGGTTGTTATCAGAAAAATACCATTCACCCTACCAATGGAAGAGTTAACCCGATTGTTTACTAAGAGTTACCTAAAACCCATCTCTTGGTTATTACAATTACAAAAATACAAATAATTTGAGGAAGCTCTTTCCTAGACTAGCACAATTGAGGAGATCAAAATTCAAGGTGTGCTTAATCCAAAAAAGAAAGAATGGCAGAATAAGGGCCAATACAAAGGTAGTTATTCTAGCCAATCCAAACCAAATCAAGCCAATCAGGAAAATAAAGCTAATCAAGTTAATCAAGTGGTCATGAGCCAACTAATAATGGCTCAACAAAAACTTGTGTAACAATAGCCACAAAAAATTTATATCATGTGGTTACCTCACCTTCACAATCAGTCCAAAACATAGTGCCAACTATGGAAAACTATCTACATCAATAATCTATTCGAAAAAACCGCCAGTACACCTTAGTCAAATCATATACCTCCATATTTCGTAGGTTGTATCACACCAACCAACTTGCCTTGCCAGAGATTAAACCAGATGACCCTACCAAGCATGGTAATCACTATAGGGAACATTTATTTTACCTCTATCATAGGCCGAATGGGCATGATATAAACAATTGCTACAAATTCAAAGACATAGTGCAAGATCTCATTGAATTAGGAGCCATCAAGCTTGATAGCCCCTTAGATTAACAAAACCAAAACCTTAGAATCTATCAAACACCACTTCCTCATCATGAGGAGGTGCAACCAACAACAGGAGGGTCTAACACCAAGACCTCTCCCAATAAGGTTAATCATGTTCAACAATACTAAGATTTTATGGGTGATATACATGTAGTTACCCAAGGTCAACAACATGCTAACAATCTAAAAAATGCACAACAACAACCTGTTAAACCTCCCATAGCACCATATGCAAGTGTGTCTCCTCAACCTACCACATCATCACCACTCATTCAATTTTCCACCGATCCTTCCCAACCAATTCATATCCCAAGCCATCCAAATACACCTATTCATCCTATCAATCATCCATCAAGGCCAATAATCTCTCTGAGTATCCGGTTAACTAGTAGCCTTAAAATAACTTCAACTAAACTATCTATTTATGAGCTTATTTAAAAATTTCCCCCACATCACGAAGCATTAGTGGATATTTTAAAATCCATTGAGCTTCAATCTCAAGATGCTAATTATTTTAACAATTTCATGGGAAGCATCTGAACATGTATGGACCCTTCCATCACATTCTATAATTTTGAAATCAAACCAATATCGTCGAAATTGGTGGATCCTCCATTGCATATCATGGCTCAAATTGATAGGTGCCATTTAAACAAGTATTTATTGATACAAGCTCATCTATCAACATCATCACTACATCCGCTCTTCATCACCTCAATCTTCCTCCATACCACATCACCAAATCCACTTTCACCCTAAAAGCATTTAATGATGCTCTCTACTCTACAGTTGGCACTGTCATTTTACCCGTAGAAGTGGGGGTAAAAATGTTGCACATAATGTTTCACATCTTGGAAGATTCCATGGCATACAATGTACTACTTGGACATCCTTGGATGAGGGAAATGAGATGTGTCCCTTCTATAATTCATCAATACTTAAAATATGTACATGAGCGACAAGTTCATTGCATACTCATGGATGTTGAACCGTTTAAGTATTGCAATTTCATTTCAAATACTTATGAATCCATGCTTCCTTCCACTCATATATTTTTGACATCATCAACCACCTCATAAACCACACAATCCACATCTTCATAAAAATATCCCATTCTTGAGGAACTCCCCATCACCACTTCACATCAAGATTCCACCTCTATGCCCCCATATTGATGCAGGAGCATCCCAGGGAAAGCAAAATGCTGTAAGGAGAAGAAAAATGTCGTGATATCATGACATGTCAACAAGAAGAAAATAGTCGTGATATCGCGACATGTCGCATTTTCATGACCATAAGACAAGAGGAGGCACAAGGGAGAAAAGTATCACGATATCGCGACATGTCACATTATCACGACCAAAGGACGAGGGAAAGCGCAAAGGAGGAAAAGTGTCGCGATATCGCGACATGTCGCATTTTCGCAACTCAGGAAGGAGAGAGAAGGCACAGAGCAGAAAATGTCACGATTTTGTGACATGTCGTGAAATCGTGATCAAAACCAGAGAGAGGGCATCCAAAGAAAAATGTCATGAAATCATGACATGTCACGGTATCGCGATCGAAAGAACACAGGAAGGGCCAGAGGAGAAAATGTCATGATTTCATGACATGTCGTGAAATCACGACCGAAAGAAAACAGGAAGGGACGAAGGATAAAATGTCACGATTTTGCGACATGTCGCGAAATCACGACCGAAAGAAAACAGGAAGGGCCAGAGGAGAAAATGTCATGATTTCACGACATTTTGTGAAATCGCGACCGAAAGAAAATAGGAAGGGCCAACAGAGAGAATGTCATGATTTCACGACATGTCACAAAATCACAACCGAAAGAGCAGAAAGAAGGCAAGGAAGGAAACTGTCACAAAATAGCGACATGTCACGTTTTTGCGACCTAAAGCAGAGGGCGAAAGTGGAAGGCAAAGCTGTCGTGATATCATGACATGTCACGATTTCATGACCCAAAGAGGCAAGAAGGAAGCAGAAAGGAAGAATGTCACAATATCATGACATGTCATGATTTTGCAACCCGAAGAGGTGAGAAGGAAGCAGGAAGGGAGAATGTCGCGATATCGCGACCCAAAGGAGAGAAAGGCAACGAGAAAGAAAAATGTCACGATATTGTGACATGTCGAGACATCGTGACCCGAAGAAGAAGAAGACAGCGAGAAAGAAAACTGTCATGATATCGCGACATGTCATGACATCACGACCCAAATGAGGAGAAGATAGCAAGAAAGAAAACTGTCATGATATCGTGACATGTCGCGACATCGCGACCCGAATAAGAAGAAGATAGCGAGAAAGAAAACTGTCATGATATCGCGACATGTCGCGACATCACGACTCGAAGGAGAAGAAGACAACGAGAAGGAAAACTTTCACGATATCACGACATGTGCAATATCACGACCCGAAGGAGAAGAAGACAGCGAGAAGGAAAACTATCGTGATATCACGACATGTCACGATATCACGATATACTACTGGTTCACGACCCAAAAAGGCACGCGTTCCCAGATGATGTTTCCTAAGGTGGTCAAAGGCCTCATCAATGCATGATTTCTTACCCGATAAGTTTGTTGAGCATGGTGGCCACTCGACTGCTGTGCCCAGAGGTCAGAGATGTTCAGACGGCTCATCAATGCATGTTTTCATGGCTGACCCGATGGCAGTTTCCAGTTAGGATAAAAGAGGTGAAGGTTACAGTCACAGGGGGGAGAGCTAAGTTTTGAGATTGGGAGGATGTATTCTTCCTGAGACCGTAAGAAGATCGCCGAAAGTGAGGCAGATTGCACCAGGAAAAGAAAACTACGCCTGCGGGCTAGTGTTGTAATTGATTTTTGATAAAAAAATAAAAGATTGGAAATTGATTTTTGGTTGTGATTTTGTGCCCCCCATCACATATCCATCACCTTTGACTACATGTACATGTGGTAAAACTCAATCTACATCAACATCAACATCAACATCAACATCAACATCAACATCAACATCAACATCAACATCGGCATCAGCATCAGCATCAGCATTAGCATCATCCACCATAATTACTTCCACATCATTGCCCATTCAACAACCACTTCAGCCAAATCAACCTCCATCTATATTAGCCAAAATTTCACAAGTTGCCTTAATGCATTGTGAGATGCCATCCCAGTCCATACCTCTCCCATTGTTGGAGCCCCAAGACAATCTCGAGTCATTCGTATCCACTTCCACATCCGCATCCACATCATCCCAAGTCAAGGTCCACCTCACCAATCTTGGTATTGGTGAATATGTGGTCCAAGAAATCACAGTCACACCGCTTAATATTCAAACTGCTAGGGATCATGATCATCCATATAACCCACCCTTATCTATAGGAGTGGTGTACAACATGTGTTCAATGCCCAATAGAATTAATTTTGTGTATGGGGGGATTGATTCATCATCTAATCTATCTTCCCTAGATGAACCCAAGAAACCAACTTCTGCCAATATATAACATATGTCAGGCTTTCCATCTCGATATTTTCATATAGTTAATTGGCAAGAACATGGTCTAGGATGGCATGAATAGGGAATGCATGAGATCATCGATGTTTCATATCGAGAAGCACATGACCGTTTAAGTTTAGGCTATCATCCACTTTCTTCCACTTCTCTTGAACAAGATTTTCAAAATTTACATTTGAATTTAGGAGAAGATATCCATCACATCAATGAATCTGAATATGAAATCTATGAAGAATTTGATACTATGTCCATAGCTTCTAATGAATCCTATGAGGAATCAAAAACCATCATTCCACACACTGAACATGATGAGTTTTACCTCAGAATGTTCTCCATCCATTAGCCCATCCTTCACTTGCTTCTTCCACAAGAATGAGCTGAACCAACTAGTAAAACACCACATCCCCTTCATTGATCCATATCACTAACCAATTTTGTAATAGATGTACATAAATAAAAAAAAAAATTCAAAAATTCAAAAACAAATTCAAAAAAATTAAAAACCATTGCATTGCATGTACATGGCTTTTTTCCAATTGCATTTATTTGTATTTATTGTTTTTGTTTAGGTTCCTAGAGTTTTAGTATCGATTCTAGTAGACAGGATCCACCCATCTGGTCAATCACCCATTTTTACCCTAAGTCAACATGAATCCTATTGACTTATTCACCCCACTCCGCAATCCATATGATTTGGCAAATCCAATTCCAATTGACATGAGCCTTATTGACATGGACTTAATTTCCTCACCACCATTCTTTTTCGAGTTTGTCCTTTTAAAGGAATTGTTAAGGGCTTTAGCCAACTACATTCCTCCATAACCTCCACCTTTTCCTTCACCTTCACCTTCATATTATGAGGTTTTCTAAGTAGATATAGATGAGGTTAAGTCAAAAGAGTTTGATGACATCATAATTGATATTCATTTGATCCCAACACACCATAAACTTGAGGAAGGTTATCACATGTCCATTGAATATATCATCGATGTGAAGCTTAGTTCAAATGTAGACAATCCCCAAATTGTCAAACTTGGTAAAATTTTATCCATAGATGAAAAAGAGTAACTAATTGCTCTCTTCAAGAAGAAGAAGGATATCTTTGCATGGTCTTACAAAGTTATGCCTGGCCTTGAACCTAATTTGATTGTCCATAATATCACTTTGCACTCTGATGCTAAGTTTGTCAGAAAAAAACTGAGAAGGATGCATCATACTATGGCCCTCATAGTAAAATAAGAGCTTTAACAACTTTTAGATATGGGTTTCATTATCCCTATTGACTATCCTAAGTGGTTCTCAAACATGGTACCCATTCATAAGGCTAATGGGGTGATATGCATTTGCACTAACTTTTGAGATCTTAAAAAAGCATATCCTAAGAATGACTTTCCTCTTCCTAACATTGATACTCTTATCGACACTTGTGCTGGTCATGAAATACTTTCTCTCATGGATGGTTTTTTAGGATACAACCAAATTCGAATCAATCTTGATGACCAACACAAAATAGCATTCACTACACCTTGGTGAAATTTTTGTTACAAAGTGATGCCCTTTGGCCTAAAAAATGTAGGTACCACTTATCAACGTGCCATGACATACATATTATATGATTACATGCATAAGATCATTGAAGATTATGTGGATGATATCTTGGTAAAATCTAAAACTCGACAAGAGCACATTGGTGTATTGAAAAAAGTCTTTGATCGACTTCTAGAGCATAATGTAAGGTTGAACCCCAAAAAGTGTGTCTTTGGTGTTACCTTTGGTAAAATACTAGGGTTCATTGTCTCAAAAAGAGGCATTAATGTGGACCCAAACAAAGTCAAGGCCATCATGGAGATGCCTCCCCCAACAATATTGAAGGTATTGTGAAGTTTACAAGGAAATATTCAATCAATCCGTCACTTCATTGCATAACTTTTTGATAAATGCAGGCCATTTAATCACTTGCTACAAAAGGGGGTAAAGGATTACATGCTTAGTTACATGACATATATCATAGCTCGTGAAAATACTTTACATTATATGATGTATCATACTGACAATAACACCCACACAACAAAATGGATAATGCTTCTTACTGAATTTGATTTTGAGTTCATTAGCCAAAAATCCATTAAAGGTCAGGTCATAGCCAATCAGCTTGTGAAAGCTCCACTTCCTAGTGATCAACCCTTGATTATTGAGCTCCCAAATGATTCGATATTTATTGTCACTAAATAAGAAGAAGATGTCATTCTAGATGAAGATGTCGATATTACACTATTATTTGATGGTTCTAAGTGCAAAAAAGGTCAAGGTGCTGGAGTTGTATTTCGAACACCACAGGGGGTGCCTATTCCCTTATCATTCATACTAGACTTACAATGCACAAACAATAATGCACAGTATGAATCCTTAATATTAGGTCTTCAAGCATCTATAGTTATGGGTATAAAGTGTATCAGGATATTTGGTGATTCTCAACTTATTTTTAAGCAAATAAATAGAGAATACCAATGTAAGGAACCTACCATAAAACTTTACCATGAAGTGTCATTGCTCTCTAAGTTTGATTGGTATGAAATCAATAGTTTACCATGTTTGACTAATAGATTTGCAGATGAGATGGCCTCTCCTAGATCATTGATTCCAAAGGACTCCTTAGGAGAGGTACATCCACTCATTATCATAATGATCTCTAAATTTGCAATTATCCATGCTGAATCTAAGGATGAAAAGGATGTTTGCTTTCAAATCCATATAAGCCTTGGTGAAATCAAATAATAACCTTTCTCAAGTTTGGAACAATCTCATTTGATATGTCATGGATTTCTAAACGCACTTTCAAGCAAAAGGTAGCTCATTTTACACTCTTGGGGGACATGTTGTAGGGTTATGCATAAGGGATTGACCCCAAAATGTATTTATAAAAATTTGACAAATCAGTTTCAAAATCTAGGTGAATAGTGTCCAAACACGCATAGAAGGTTCACTATTATTAAGGGCAATGTTGGATATTTACACTTAAAATGATCAGATTATTATAAAATTGGGGCAAATAGACCCAAAAAAAAAATTGCACCCAATTTTTTTTGGCTGATGGGCCCTGGTCAAGGGTCCCAAATTTAGCCAATTCAAAATTTTGAAAATCCTAATTTTAGCCAATTTGACGATAATTAGCCACTATGCATAACTCTAACATGTTGTATAGATGTGGTTATGATGGAATCCTCCTTTGTTGTCTTGAGTTTGTAGAGGAACAAAGAGCCATAAATGAAGCTTATGATGGTACTTGTGGTGGTCATTTTAGTGGAATGGCCATTGCAAAGCGTATTCTACGCATGGGTTACTATTGGCCCACCATGGAATGAGACTGTTGCACTTATATCAAGAATTTTTAGCAATATCAACAACATGCTAATTCAACTCATATACCATCACAAGCATTACACCCTATTCAAAGCCTTTGACCCTTTTCACAATAGGGTCTTGATTTTATTGGTAAAATCTTACCTCCTTCATTGGGACAACATACATTCATCATTACAACCACTAAATACTTCACAAAGTGGGTTGAGACAATTCCTCTAACCAATATGACAAGACCAAGAATCACAGAGTTTATACTTTATCATATCATCTATCATTTTGATATTCCTTCAAAAATCATGTATGATAATGACAAGTATTTCAAACACAAGGATGTTCGAGCACTTTGCAAGAAATATAATATCCAACACAGTTTATTGACTCCTTATTACCCATAAGAAAATGGACAAGCTGAGGCTACAAACAAGACCTTAATTGCTATTCTCAAGAAAATATTAAAAAAAAATAATAGAGATTGGCATACTCAAATCCCCTTGGCATTATGGGATTATCGAAGAAACATCTACACACCTACTAAGGCAATGCCATTTTCATTGGTCTATGGGGCTGAAGCAATCATACCTCTTGAGCTTGAGATCTCCTCCTTGTGAATTTTATTGTAGGAATTCATAGATGATGATACCGCTAAACAAGCATGTCTTGATCAATTCACACTTGATGAAAGGTGAATCAAGGCTTTGGAGAATTTATGAGTTTATCAAGACTGCATAAATCATGCTTACAATACCAAATTTCATCTATGTAAATTCCAAGTAGATCTTATCCTTAAAGAAAATCAACAAAACACCAATGCATTACCACATCTTCGTGATAAATTTGTAGCTAATTGGTTAGGTCCATACATTGTTACTCAAAAAGTGGGTAAAGGAACTTATAGACTTGCCAATCTAGAGGGATTTGAAGAGTCCGAACCACTTAATGTCATACACTTGAGAGCATTCTATGCTTAATGAGATTTATATATGTATATAAACATGGCTATTACACAAAAACAACATTGTATTTCACATATTTTATTGTACACATTTCATTTCACAAATTACATTTCATACATTGCATTCACAACCATCTCATTTCATATTAGGGATAATTTATTCAGTTTAGATATTAATTGGTCCAATAAAGTCATGTTGCCTTAATCAAGGGCACCTTCAAAACATCATCTATTTCATTGCATTATTCCATAAAGCCAAATCATCATTTGCAAAAACCACATGTATATAATCCCTAGGTGTTTTTGGTCTCTCAGCCACTCCTAGTGTTTTAAGCAACATCCAATACATGTTGAGTTTTCTCTAGGACCAAGACACATTTTCACTAAGAAAATCTTGAGTTATGGGAATTGACTCTAAATATTCTTGAACAAAACACAATCACACATCCTAAAAACATATTGTGTCAAAGAGGGATAACACCATACTTGGGTTATAATTTGAAGTGAAAAGGCTATTCCTTGCTTGTCCTATCATGCACATAGTCCACAAAAATAGTAGTTTTCACTACTATTATAATTTAAAAATAAAATAAAGAGTAGGGTAAAAACCCTAAAAATATCTAAATATTTTACACATCACAAACCACATATCTTCAATTTGCAAGGATAGAACTACATTTGTAGTCAGACGATTAGGTAGTTTGAATCCCAAAACTTAGAGATCAAATTCTTGGACTATGGAGTTAATATCCACTAGGGCTATAAACGCTTGAATGGCAGTGGAGTACACTCATGCATGGTGACACATCTCTTTTAAAGAGACCTATGACCACACATAAGGACAAGCTAGTTTCTTGGTCTTCTCCATAACAGGTTTCACCCCAATTTACTCAAGATGGGTTAATGAAATCACTTGCACACACATTGGTTCTTGATTGCCTCGAGTCATTACCATGCTCATGATTCGGTAAATGAATTCATTGCACACACATTTTGTCTTAGAGAAATTAGGTAGTATTTAATGAGTTTGTTTGATAATATTAGTATGTTTGAGTCTTACAAAACAATCTGTTTTCCATATCAACATCCATATCTTCTTCCATATCAACATCCATATCTTCTTCCATGTCAACATCCATGTCTTCTTCCATGTCAACATCCATATCATTTCATGAGTCTTCCATTTCACATACCACCAGTTTGGTGCCCCTGATTAAAAAAAATGCTATACATGGTCAAGAAACATCTAAACTATGAATGATTATTAGTGTGAAAGAGGCTTGAATAGAATTTTAAAGTCTTCAAAACTGCTTGAGGGATTTGACCAATATGATACAAGAAATATGTCATACAATAAAATTTTAAGGTCCATTTCATATATACGAATGATGGTTAAGAAACATCTTAGGGATTTGATCGATATGATAAACATTAAAATCCACAACTCGTGTGGTAGATGCCTTCAATAGACTTTTAAGATATTCAAAACTGCTTAAGGGCTTATAAGGATGTCTTATTCTCTATTCTTCAAGAGGAACTCGATTTTGATGATGCTTTGAAGCCTAAAAGATCTTGTAGCCTACGTATATGAAACAACAAAGCATAATTAAAAGCATAATAGGCCTCTCATTATGAGGTTTTGTCAAGAATATACAGAGTATGGCTAATATTGAAATAAAGCATAAAGATATACAAATATGATCAAGAAATAGCTAAATTGATGCAAATCATGGAGTAAAACATGGAAATATAGTTAATCTACCATGTAATTTGCAATAAAAACATGAAATAAAGCTAATCTAAGGAGATTAATTGAATCTAGCAAATATGACTAAATCAAGGTAAAGCTACCTCTAATATTGCTAATTGACCATGAAAATGAAGTGGAAATGACAAATATACCCTAAGTTAGGTTAATAAAAAATGAATAAACAAGAATCTATCATAAAACTGAGTAAATCACGTATCAAACCCTAGTCATTGCTACCATCGATGATAGAGGCCTATAGACCACTATCAACAATAGCAGCCACAAACTAAAACTTTTACCTCTTGAATCAAGGTTTGCAACACACAATTCACTAGAATTGATGGTCAAGGGTCACCTTGATGTTATGGAATGGATTGGTGGTGTAATTCATCTAAATTTTCAAGGGAAGTAGATCAATTTTCAAGCTTGCTCTTCAAAATCTCGAGATCTCCATTGCTTCAAACATAGTCATGATTCTCCAAATGGACAACAAGTATGCACTCCTTAGAGGTTGCAAGTGGCTCTCCAATTCGATAGGGCTTAGCTGCATAAAACTTGGAATCTCTTCTCTCTACCCTGTCCAATTTGGAGGGGGTCTTATAGCCTCTCCAATTCCTCATCCTAGCTTCCTTGATAAGCCAAGATAAAGAATTAGGAGGTTGGAGCAGTTGGGAGGAAGCATCTAGAAGTTTCCTCATAAAAAACCACCCAAATTTAGTTGCTCGGGCTGTTACAATTAATTTTTGGTTCGACCCTCAGGGCTAAGATTATTTAGAGCTATCCGCTCTCACTCAGGGTAGCTAGAGCATTAGTGGTTGGTCTAGCAATTGCTTTGATTGATATAGATTGAGATTGGATAGGATAAAACTACCCCAAATGAGTGGTTAAAACCATTTCTAGCTCTTGGAAAGGTCTAAGATCATTCATTTGGTCTGCAAGGATACCCATATGAGTAGTCTCCTAAATATAACACATTTTAGGAGTCTACAAATATCCCTTTTGGGATGCGTTGTGGGAGAACTCAATACTGAGCAAAAATAGACCATCTAGAGCCATGTTGTAGGTTAAATGACGATCATTGATATGGTCAACATTAGATGCCCTGTGTTGCCCAAGGACGTACATCCTAGAATCATTGCTTACAATGGGATGGAAGGCTTAATTTTGCAAAGATTTCGCATGTCCAATGGTGATCGAGTAGTTTTAGTGATACTATTGTTTCATTAGGTGGAGAACTTCAATATTTAAACTGAAATATTTGCTTTTTGCCCCAACAAAAGGATAAAATTATGATAGTTAGCAATGATTCGTAATATGAACACAATTTGACATGATTGAGTGATCCTTTGTTGAATTTGATTATGATTTTTGATATTATGACTACCCCCTCAAGAGATGATTCAATGAGGGAAGGACAATTAATAAAGCGATGAGACACTTGACAAAGATTATTGATTTAGATGATTTAAGAGTTTTACATTTTGTTATATGACAGGTCCTATCACAGGCATGATTTTAACCTTTAATAGTAATTGTACATATTTATCCCGTGGAGCAGTCCGGTTGCAATGGCCTTATTAGGAAATCAAGATGATATTAATTCTATATAGCATGTGATGAATGAATCGATGATCTACTAAAAACATCATGGAAGAAATGAAATGAATGCCTCGTTTCCATGGGGCAGTCCAACCACCATGGCCTTCTTCGGGATTGAAGAGAAACATCTCAATTCCACGATGAATGATTGGCTCAAATGACCTTATGGTAATTTACTCATCTTGCCAGATTTTATGGAGCACAAATTGATGCAACCGCCAAGTGTATAGGATAAATAACTAGGTACGAGGTGTATTTGAAATTTTATTATTATTGATGATTTTTCAATTGTTTTTAAAATTTTGATTTTATGATTTTTGTTGTTATTTTGCAATTATCTATGATTTTGGACCGTTATATATGCTTAATTGTCCATTTTTAATCCTCCCATGGTGAGAAATTAAGGGCATTAATTGCTACTTCTTAGCTGTTGTTACCATAGGCAACACAATTTTGCAATTTTGTGGCCATTGTCAACATCAGAAGCTCGCACTTCCTAGCCGCTGATGCTAGTAGTGGCCATGGAAAAACTAAAAAATATGAACACAAGATTATACTAAGAGGGGGTGAACATTATAAGACCACTTTTTACTTTTCTTTCCCAATCAATATTATGCAATGTAAAGATAGCAATATCAATAGCAATAATTAAAGCAATGCACAAATCACCACACACAATAGAGACACCACAATTTATGTGGTTCACCCAATGTGGGCTACTCCATGGAGAAAATATTTCACTAAAATTTTCTTAATCAATATCTTGGGAATCCTTTCCCTATTAAAATATTTATGAACCTTTGTCCAAAGGAGACACCAATCCCCTAAATCAAGTTCTTGGATCTCTATCCATAGGAGACACCCATCTCCTAATATTTGCTCTGGCTGGTGATCTTCTAGAAGACCTCTACCTCAACTACCCTTAGAAAATGGAACTCTATCCATAGAAGATACTTGTCTTCCCTACCCTAGCTAATGGATCTCTATCCACTGGAGACTATCATCCTCTATACTCTATCACCTCCAAATATTGCACTCAACTCTATCTCAAATCTATACCAAAAATAAGCCTTCGGTCTAGCAAAAATATATTCTCAATATCTATCTCTGATCTGGCACAAATATATCCTCAAATATGCACCAAACTCTATCCTCAAATCTGTACTAAACACAATCCTTCAGTCTAGCACAAATCTATCCTCAATCTCTATCCTCAATCCTTAACACAAATCTTGACTTAATCTCAAATCAACTCGGTTGGATCTGCCCTAAACCTTAACTCAAGGGAAGTAGATCAATTGTCAAGCTTGCTCTTCAAAATATCGAGATCTCCATTACTTCAAAAATAGTCATGATTCTCCAAATGGACAACAAGTATGCACTCCTTAGAGGTTGCAATTGGTTCTCCAATTTGATAGGGCTTAACTGCATAAAACTTGGAATCTCTTCTCTCTACCCTCTCCAATTTGGAGGGGGTCTTATAGCCTCTCCAATTCCTCATCCTAGCTTCCTTGAGAAGCCAAGATAAAGAATTGGGAGGTTGGAGTAGTTGGGAGGAAGCATCCAGAAGCTTACTCATCAAAAACCACCCAAAATTAGTTTTTGGGGCTGGTACAATTAATTTTTGGCTCGACTCTCAGGGCTAAGATTATTTAGAGCTAGCCTCTCTCACTTAGGGTAGCTAGAGTGTTAGTGGTTGGTCTGGCAATTGCTTTGATTGATATAGATTGAGATTGGATAGGATAAAACTACCCCAAATGAGTGGTTAAAACCATTGCTAGCTCTTGAAAAGGTATAAGATCATTCATTTGATCTGCAAGGATGCCCATATGAGTAGTCTCCTAAATATAACACATTTTAGGACATACATCCTAGAATCATTGCTTCCAATGGGATGGAAGGCTTAATTTTGCAAAGCTTTCGCACGTCCAATGGTGATCGAGTAGTTTTAGTGATACTATTGTTTCATTAGGTGGAGAGATTCAATATTTAAACTAAAATATTTGCTTTTTGCCCCAACAAAAGGATAAACTTATGATAGTTAGCAATGATTCGTAATATGAACACAATTTGACATGATCGAGTGATCCTTTGTTGAATTTGATTATGATTTTTGATATTATGACTACCCCCTCAAGATATGATTCAATGAGGGAAGGACAATTAATAAAGTGATGAGACACTTGACCAAGATTATTGATTTAGATGATTTAAGAGTTTTAGATTTTGTTATATGACAGGTCCTATCATAGGCATGATTTCAACCTTTAATAGTAATTATACATATTTATCCCGTGGATCAGTCCAGTTGCAATGGCATTATTAGGAAATAAAGATGATATTAATTCTATATAGCATGTGATGAATGAATTGATGATCTGCTAAAAAAATCATGGAAGAAATGAAATGAATGCCTCGTTTCCATGGGGCAGTCCAACCACCATGGCCTTCTTTGGGATTGAAGAGAAACATCTCAATTCCACGATGAATGATTTGGCTCAAATGACCTTATGGTAATTTACTCATCTTGCCATATTGTATGGAGCGCAAATTGATGCAACCGTAAAGTGTATAGGATAAATAACTAGGTATGAGGTGTATTTGAAATTTTATTATTATTGATGATTTTTCAATTGTTTTTAAAATTTTGATTTTATGATTTTTGTTGTTATTTTGCAATTGTTTATGATTTTGGACCGTTATATATGCTTAATTGTCCATTTTAATCCTCCCATGGTGATAAATTAAGGGCATTAATTGCTACTTCTCAGCTGCTCTTACCATAGGCAACACAATTTTGCAATTTCGTGGCCATTGTCAACATCAGAAGCTCGCACTTCCTAGCCGCTGATGCTAGTAGTGGCCATGGCAAAACTAAAAAATATGAAGAACACAAGCTTATACTAAGAGGGGGTGAACATTATAAGACCACTTTTTACTTTTATTTCCCAATCAATATTATGCAATGTAAATATAGCAATATCAATAGCAATAATTAAAGCAATGCACAAATCACCACACACAATAGAGACACCACAATTTATGTGGTTCACCCAATGTGGGCTACTCCACGGAGAAAATATTTCACTAAATTTTTTTAATCAATATCTTGTGAATACTTTCCCTATTGAACTATTTATGAATCTCTTTCCAAAGGAGATACTAATCCCCTAAATCTAGTTCGTGGATCTCTATCCACAGGAGACACCAATATCCTAATATCTGCTCTGGCTGGTGATCTTATAGAAGACCTCTACCTCAACTACCCTTAGCAAATGGAACTCTATCCATAGAAGATACCTGTATTCCCTACCCTAGCTAATGGATCTCTATCCACTGGAGACTATCATCCTCTATACTCTATCACCTCCAAAGATTGCACTCAAATATGTCTCAAATCTGTACCAAAAATAGTCCTTCGGTCTAGCAAAAATATATTCTCAATATCTATCTCTGATCTAGTACAAATTTGTCCTCAAATATGCACCAAAATCTGTCCTCCAATCTGTACTAAACATAATCCTTCGGTCTAGCACAAATCTATCCTCAATATCTGTCCTCAAGCCTTAACACAAATCTTGACTTAATCTCAAATCAACTCGGTTGGATCTGCCCTAAACCTTAACTCAAGGTTTGAACAAATCAATCAATCAACTCTACTCACAAGTCTTCTCAAAGACTTGTCTCAAATTTGCCTTGTAAGCTTCCACAAAATCTCACACCAATCTATCCACAAGTTCTCTCTATAAAATTTTCCACTATGCTCAATAAGTCCTCTCAAGAACTTATCCAAATATGATCAATAAGTCCTCCTCTCAATTTGCATTGTAAGCTTCCATAAAAGCTTACCCAAATCTATCCATAAGTCTTCTCAAAGACTTACCTCAAATTTGCTCAAAAAGTCCACACTAGAACTTGTCCAATCTCATAGAAAGATAAAGAGAATTGTTAGAGACTCAATATGCCCTATACTCATCACAATAATCAATCACTTTCAATCACTCTTTTAGAAACATACAAATAATTTTTCAAGACTCAATATGCTTCAACTCAATCACTTTCTCAATTTAATTCAGAATATAGAATAGTTTATTTTATGGAACTTGAACAATCGCTTCACACATCCACTTGACTAGGCTCAACCAACTCTACTCACTCAATCACTCACTGAAATAATCCTTGCTTACAAACCCTAGTCCAAGCATATGAAAACTCACTCAAAATGTTTCCAATAATACTTATCAACCAATCTCACATAACAATGATACTCATGTTCTTTGCAAACCCTAGTTCAAGTTCTTCACTCAATCAATGGCTTCAACAACAATGCTTATAAGACAATCTTCACATAACAATGATACTCATGTTATTTGCAAACCCTAGTTCAAGTTCTTTGCTCAACAACTCACTTCAACAACAATGCTTATAAAATAAGGTTTCAATAACTCCTTATTCCAGAAAACCTTGAAACATTAACTCAAACACACTCAATAAGGAAGACCTAATAAAATCCTTTTCACTCCAAACTTATTTTATAGCAAACCAACCAATCAACTCAATTATGGAATAATGTGTTCATACCTTCTTATTGATGATGAAGGGATCTCATAAATCTACCATAACCACAAATACTTCTTTTCCAAGCTCAAAGAAGGTTAGGTGACAATACAAAACAAAAAGCAACTCACAAATACACCTTATTACTCCATCTTGATTAAGCATCCATCAACACATAAAAATAAATGACCAATTACACCTTATAATCTCCCAGTTGAAATAATATCCACCACTAGAAAATTAATTTCAAAATAATTACTTTCTCAACACTTTTTAATGGCAAGAAGACATCTTCAATAATAATCAACACTTAAAAGCATTTATCTCTCCAATAAGCTAAATATATTAAAAGGCTTTATAAAACAATTAACTCCTTATTCCTCCTAATTGTTTTTAACCAAAAATAATTACCAAGCAAAAACACCTTTTATCTATCCCTGATAACTCCCACGTCACTTTATTAAACTATTTAATAAAGCCAAAAATTAAATTAAATTTTTTAACAACCTTTTTCGAAAAACTTGGTGCTCAAATAATGTGCATACCTTTTCGTTGATCCCTAAAAGGGATTCGACAAGAATCTAATTGTCATATCCACAAGCCTAAGCGCCTTAGTTCTTGGGAGTCCACCACATGGGCTAGAAATGCCCACGTGAAGGAAGTGGAACTTCCTTCACCTTATGCTCTTCTTCACACACGTTGAACTCCTTCGAACACCACACACCATACACTAGCCGCAACTCTTTAATCGCACGAATATCGAAGATACATTTCGCAGGTGATTCGGGAGCATTAAATGAAAAATAAGCATGGTACTTTCTAAGGTGAAACGATCCACATTTTATACATGAATGGAGGAAATTTCTCACACGTCGACGCATTAGAAATTCGAATTTCGAATATTCGAATTAACTTTAATTATTATTTATTTATAATAATTTAAATTCTCTTTGGAATTTAAATATTATAAATTAAATAAATAATTAATCTTTGGGATTTTTAAACCAAATGAAAAGCCACCTTGGTTTTTAATAAAAACCTTTTATTTTTGCCCATCATGGATAATTAATCTTTGATTTTTGCCCACCATGGTTTTCATAAAAACCTTTGATCATGCTTCCCATGAAGCTCTTTTGAAACCAATAAAAATGCAATTCTTCTTAGAACATTTTGACATCAATGACAACTAACATTCCTCAAAATGTCCAACAAAATATAAAAAGAAAATTAGGGTTTTCAATTCATTATTTCTAGTTGTCAATTTGCATAGTGAGCTTTGGGAAGAAAAGTGAGAAAGTGACCTAGAAAATTGTTGATTTACGAGACACCATGGTGGAGCACGGGGAGGCTTATACGAGTGGAGGAGTCAGAGCTTCATGAGTATTTCTCAAACCCTAGCCTTATTAATTCATGGGTAAAAATGAACCTAACTAAGAAACTAGATAATTAACCTCAGTAAGCTTGTTGGTAATGAACCACACCCGTAGCTAGGCTTAGAACTTGGCTAATGTAGGTGAGTTTCTCTTAGTTTTCTTATTTTGTTAATTTTTTATTTTTTATTTTTGGGTGAGGGTGGATGTCGTTGGCATGCCATCTCACAGTCGCTATTACTCAAAGTAGCCTCCAATTGGCAAAGAGGGGCCGTTGTAGCTGAGCATGGTTGGTTTATACCTCCAAAGATCAAAATTTTAACCATTGGGGGCTAGCTATTGTCAGAATCAGTGGCTACTATGGCAACCACTGTCAGCGTGAGTGGCTAGAAAAACTTAGGAATTTTTTTGAATTTTTTTGATTTTTTTTGTAAGTACATCTGATTAGGCACTTATTTCACATATTAGCTCTTATCTACACAGGATGGAGAGCCCAAGTTTCTAGACGAGATACTACTCCTTATGGTTCACATAGACTAGGATTGATTTGACGTACAAAGCCTGATGTACGTTGCTTGATTACTGATGACGATGTTGAATCAGGATTACCTAACAGCGTTGGCCCATATATGGGATTGCCGAACCAACACTTTCTATATCCCTATTAGTGAGATGATGATTACCCCTGTAGATATCTATTGGATCTTCAGGATCCATTTCAATGGATAACCTATCGTCTCCTCGCCTACTGAACATAGGCTAGCAATTTTTTCCAGGGTTTTTGGTGATCAGGCATGTGCAACCTTAGTAGAAATTCAACATAGAGGAGTTACTATCGCTTGCTGGTATTAGGCTAATGTATTCACATGGTATAAGACCCTTTTGATGCACATTATTTGGAATGTGCTTCTACTCGATATGTTAGGAGCAAGGTTCCCATGGAACCTCTTAGCGATGGTTCTGGACCTGATAGAAAGTCCTAGGCCAATCATTATGGCTTGGGGGAGTGCACTATTGGCACAACTTTATGATGATCTATACAAGATTCATCGATGGGGTTGGGCTAGGATAACATGCAACCTAATTCTATAGATATGAGGCTAGGAGCACATCATGATAGATTGCCCAGTAGGCCTACTACAAGAGATTACTACTATAGTAGCTAGGTCGTAGTGCTGTAGAGCTAGGTGGCCATGGGATGCATAGGAGTGACGAAGTCACCGTCATGCGAAGGAATTGGTACACTATGAAGGCTCATTGACTGGACTATAGGCTCGAGATATCATATGGAGGCCCTATGTGGATTTACCTACTTGGCCTAAGGTAGACCAAATTTTGGCATGAACGAGGCATGATCGATGGGTCATCGATCGCAAGACAAGGGTGAGGGAGTTCTATGTATCCCACGTGACCAAGTAGTTTGGGATTCAATAGGATATCCCACTAGAGCCAATTTTGTACCAACACATTTAGGTAGAGAGGGATCTCTCGGTACCCCATATGATAATTTTAGTGGAGGAGGTAGATCCTCCTACAACAAACACTAGTGTAGCAGATGCTAGTACTATAGAGGCCTTCACCCAGTGGTGGGTTACACGGTTATGGTAAGGTGGTGGCTGCTTAGGATGATCCATGGATGAGGCACCTAAGGAGGATCTTGATGAGTGATGGGTGTGGCCTAGGATAGAGGAGTGGGTCTGGGTTGTAGAGGAGTAGACAGTGCTAGAGGATGAGGAGGAGGTAGCTCCATAGGAGCAAGAGTCTCCCATTTGGGATCAGATACACAGTATAGAGGCCAAGATTTAGACCACTCAGTAATAGATCCTAAAGTGGGATACCTCTCTCGCTATAGTACAAAGCTAGCTAGTAGCAGGGTAGGCCACATGGTGAGGATATGTGTAGGAGAGGACCTCTCTACAGACATGACTTGACTCAACACTGCTTAGTATAGAGGAGCTCACCACAGAGAGAGACACTTTGTGACCATAGGTTACCCCAAACACTCTAACTGCTCAGGGGCTAGCAGGTTTAGACCCAAGGGTAGAGATTAGGCACCTATAGGGGTTCTTAGAGGATTGTACAACCTAGATGTTGATAGATGTTGGGTACATTGTAGTGTAGCACCCTAAAATTGGCATAGTAAAATTGTAATAATTACATTCACCTTAGTAAATAATTTAAATTCAAATTTAACCTCCCAAACCGCCCGTTAACCGTCGGGTAATCCGTTTCCCCCTTTTTCGTGCCATTTTTAGAGGTTGTTTTGACCGTTTGACGATATCGTCGCCGATCAGACGATATCGCCCTGCATCCGACGATTTCGTCTCGGGCTAGGACGTCCGGACGATCTTGTCGCAAAACCGATTGTTCACAATTAGCTTCTGTTCCAACGGGCCTCTAATCCGGGCAAGAAGCGTGTCCGCGCCATTAGAGACCCTCTCCCCATTGGAGATCTCCCAAATAGGGATGATCTCCAACCTCCTAACTACTCCCCTAAGCCTATTTAATCCTTAGGACCTTCCCTTCCCAACCCCTGGCTGAATTTCCCTGTAACTTGATTTTGCATGCATCAGAATACCTAGAACATTATTTTGCCTTTGTTATTTTGAAGTTTTCTTGTAGGGACCTCATTGATCTTCAGTCGGAGCAAGCTCAGATCGTCGCAGATGATCTCGTTCAAATCTCGGACGATCCTGTCGTAATTCGAGACGATTTCATTACTTCTAGATGATTTCGACTGCAATCTGCATTGGGGGCAATCAGTGCCCAGAGTTTGCGCTTTCTCTTATTCCTTTCACTGTTTTATTCTGCATTTTAGTTAGTTTATCCTTATTGCTTACTATTTTGCATTTGGAGTTCACCCATATAGCTTAACTTGCATGATAAGATCATAATTTATCATTAGAACATCATAATTTGTTTGAATTTCTGTTCATAATTATTTTTTAGTATTCATACTGTCATTTTGTGTTGTTTCCCCCTTTAGCACAAGTAGTATTCTCTCGTATTTTGCATCTGTTCTTCTCGTTTGTAGGTCTCTCGATGAATTCGTCAGATCTCAGACGATCTTGTTTGATCTCATATGATTCTGTCGAATTCCAGATGATCCTGATTGCTCCAAACATCAGAATCTCCATCAGACATCCGGATCAGGTATTCTTCTTATTCTTCCTTAATTTCTCTATTTTTTTGTCTTAAATTTGTTCTCTATATTCATTAAATCTGCATTTTCATATAGATTAATTTAGACTCATTTGGCCAAACCTAGGATTTTGAATGTTTAAGGCTAAAAACGAACACATAAAAACACATTCCAAACCTAGGCGTGGAAACTACCATTAAATGTTTCCTGGTGAACCCACCATCCATCGAAAAATCATCAAAATACACCTCCCTTGAGAGGCGGGACCTTCGCAAAGTCCTCTCAGTCCGAGGTACCACGACATCCTTTTCCCATCCTCCTTCCGGGCACGGATCCTATAGCCTGAAGGTAAGGATGCAAAAAATTTGGAGCGATACATTTTGGTGAACCCGACGTGAATGCATCATAACCTTTTGAAAAAAAAAAAAAAAACAAAAAAAAATAGAACAACTAAAACATAGATGCATTTTAAATCATTTAAAGTTTAAAATCATGTTTAGATGGTAGCTCCTAAGAAAATATTAGCAGTTACTATAAATGTAGAAAACCAATTGGCAGCCATAGAAATCAACTCTATGCTTAATGTGCCTGAAACAAGTAGAAATCAATTCTTGTGGAACGAACTTGATAGGAGACTTAGTGTCATCTCATCTAGGTCCACACAACTTAAACAAATCAAGAGGCTAGTCCTAGATAGAATCCTGGATCCTCATCAACTAGTCTTTTATCATGAACTTCAGAGAGCCTCCCATAGATGGTTAGCTTATAGGAGAGCTCTAGTATCTTCAGAATTGTTCACCTTCGAGGAATACCTCGAGAACGCAGCCATTGTACACCAGTTCCTAGGTTGTGTAGAAGACCAAGAGGTTGTTCTTACAGATAGGGAAATATGGAATAGAGTTCCTCGAGCTATGTTATATCGAGAGTATTGCCATGAGCTTTACTTCTATCAACCAAGATCTGAGACAGATAATATCACTATAGCTCTTTTCATCAAATTTTTAAAAGAAAACTTTCAATTTGAAGAACACTTCATGACTCCTGAACAACTCGAGCCTATTAATGATATTTATAAATTATTTATAGAAAACTAGATTATTACTTTCAGTCTTATTTCTTGCATTTATTGTGTTATTTGTTGTCTTTATAATATTATTTCAAAAACAAAGAAAAATTAAAAACTAAAAAACTAAAAAACATAGCAAAAACTTAAACATTTCATTTCAAATATTGTAGTAGGTATATAGTAAATATATACCTCTTAATTTTGTTGCATATATATATATATATATATATATATATTTGCTGAAATCAAAATTTAGCACCATGCCTAAACTTAGGAATGGTAAAGAAACTTTAGGAGAAGAAGAAGATTGGTTACAAGATACAACTAGAGACCCAAATGTCCTTCCTGAAGATCCAACTTCGGAAGGAAAACTCTAGCTCAACCGTAACATGACCTAGGTGAAGATAATGAACAAGAAGGAAGTGTTAAAGAGGATGGATCCTCATCCCCTAGAGTAGCTCCAGATGGAACTATTGCTTTTGACAACATAGATCATTTCAAGAAATTTCTTGATGATAACATTGATGCCATTAATGTGGCAGTTCGTATTGATAAAGGGCAAATTAGTGACACTCAGGCAGCCATGGAACATATGTATGATGTGCGCATTAATCCCTTGTCTTTCATTGATCAAGAAAGTGACAAGGCTGGGCCATCCAATACAGACATGGTCACTATGATGCAAAACATGTCAAAACAACAGGTTACCCAACCTCCTAAGGAACCTGTTATTCAACCTAAAATCATTCCCACACAAAAGAAACCTTCCTTCACTACTTTATTCCGCCAAACTATTGAGCAATATGCTTCAAGTAAACAAAAACCTAAAACGAAGCCAAACACCAATTTTCAACAATCTGGAATACAACATAATACAACTTCAAAATTCCTTCATAATACTTTTCCTACCAATAATTTACACAATAGTAACATGGCATCTAATCTTCATGTTCCTCCATCATATGCCCATAAAACCCATGTCAATGCCCTACCAAACCAATATGGTGGGCAAACTAGTAATCTGGAAGCCATGGTGAAACAGTTAGCTTCACGTATGGACCAGATAGATCCCTACCGTCCCTCGTATAATTATCGAGAGATATGTAGTCAACCTTTGGATCCCATAGTTGTAGCTCAACCATACCCTAAGCATTTTCCCATGCCCATCCTGCCTATATATAAAGGAACCGAAGATCCCATAGAGCATCTTCGCATGTTTAGGATAGCATGTCATGACATATCACATGATGACTTGCTATTATTAAAAATGTTCCCAAAAAGTTTAGGTGGAATGGCATTAGAGTGGTACTATCAATTGCCCACTCATTCTTTGAGAAACTTCGAAGAAACAACTGAATCATTTGTCCATCAATTTAGTGCCTACATCGAGAGGCATGTAACTATTAAAGATTTATACAATTTAAAACAAGACAAAGATGAATGTTTTGCCGATTTCTTAGCTAGATGGAGGCAATTGACAGGAAAACTGCACTTTGTGCTACCTTATAGGGAAATGTTGGACATTTTTATCAATAATTTGCAAGAACAAATATCTTATGAGCTATCAATTGCTACCTTAACTACCTTCGATCAAGCTATAGATTTAGCTCGAAGAGTAGAAGATGCCCTCATTAGGAGAGGCCAACTTAGGAAGAAGGATGATGAGAAAACATCCAGAAATCAATATAAAAACAAACAAGTTGTTGGTGACGGAGTCACTGACAACAGAAATGTTGCTAATATCAATGCAACGAAGACAACAAAAAAATTTATATTGAAACCTCCTGATAAGCCTCCTCGAGAATTCACTAGATTAAATCAACCCTTATCAACTATTTTACCTCAATTACTCGAAAGAGGTTTGATCCAATTACCAACTATCCGAGAACCTGATCCAACTATACCCGGATACAGAGCTGACTTACACCGTGATTTCCATAGAGGACCTGGACATTCTACCAACGCTTGTAAAAGGTTGAAACATAAAATACAAGATTTGATTGATAATAATGAAATGGAAGTGCAAGCCTTCCAACCTAAACAAAACCCTCCTAATAATACTCAAAAGACCGTTCCCCAAAATCAAAATCAAAATGCTAATCAAACATTAGACATATTTCAACACCCTTTACCAAGACATGGTAAAGAGGTAGCCAATCAAATCGAACATCATAATGTTCCCCCTCCTACCCGATATGTAGGAACCATTAGCGGACAATTACCTGTTCAGGATCCTCAAATATTTGACACAACCTTATCCTTGGTTACGACCAGGCCCTTACATAATTTTCAAACTTCTGATTCTAGTGATATAGAATCAGATAGTGAAAGTGAACTAGACATTACTTCAAACCAATCGAATAGTTCTAAAAATGAATCAGATCCTATTCAACCCGTCACAGATGCTATGGTTCCAGAAGAACCATTTCCTAGAAGAGTTACTACTCGACCTTCTTCTAATATATTCCTTTCTAATGAACAAGCCATCAATGCTCAACCGAGACCAGTTCAACGTCTTCATTATAACATTGTAGGTACCATTGGAGTCGTCACCCGACAACAAGCTCAAAATTCCCAACAAGAACCAAACCAGAATGATGGATCAGCTCCATTCGTTCTGAAAACCCCAATAAAGGGAATCATGCTCCTAATGTTCAACCTAAACCCCCTTACAATATTAATGAGCAATTGTCCAATACTACGGCCATAATTTCCCTTTTGGATTTATTAAGATCCTCTCCCACCCATAGGGATGAGTTGATGCTTACATTAAGCCAAATGATGGTACCTCAAAACATTCAACCTGAAGCTATGGCCAATACTATCATCACTCGAGAGATTGATTGTATTGACTTTCGAGATAAAGATATCCCACAACACAGTTTACATAAGGATAATCCCTTATACATTACTGCTCTAATTGGAGATGTAGTCATCAAACGAGTCTTGATTGATAATGGCTCATCTCTAAACATTTGCACTTTTGACTTCTACCAACGATTTGGCTTTAGAAGTGATGAAATGAAGAAAACCGATATGATTATCAAAGCTTTTAATGACGAAACACAAGAAACGTGTGGAGTTATTACCCTCCCATTGCAAGTTGGTCCTAGAACCCTAGAAACAACCGTGTTTATTGTACATTGCCCAACATCGTACAATATACTTTTGGGTCGCCCTTGGATCAATGCCATGCGAGCGGTCCCATCAACCTTACACCAATGTGTTAAATTTGAGTTTAAAAATCAGTTGGTCACTATCCATGGTGACCCTAGACCCTTTGATATGTGTGCTTTGGCAGTAACCCGTTGGAGTGCAATTTTGCCCTCGCTCCGTCATCCACACATCCTAGTTCTTATTTTTCATCTAAAACTCGTGAAACACACACCCATAACTTCACCTATTTCCCCTCCATTAATTTCATCCTCCTATATAGATCAACAACCCTCTAAACAAATCACTCTAGAACCTCAAAAAGATCTTAAATCTACAACCAATCCTTCAAGTTCTATCCCTATAAATTCAAAACCTATAGAAACATCAATCATACCTTCCACATCTCAAGATATAGGTAATAAGCCTTCTACATCTTATGCCCTTTTTGATGAACTTTTACCAGATTTATCCACAACCTTAATATCAGAAAAAACAAATGCTTTCATGCAAGATTCAATTCTTTTGAATAATTTACCGCCATCTCCTCGTACTTTGGGCCTCCCACAACCTATGGGAAGTACTTACCAAGTCGGGAGTTGTGCCTTCATTTATAAAGGATATGACCGGGGAAGAATCCCTCGGAATATCAAAACTCATCATGAGGGATACGCTCGGTGTTATTTTACCAATGATTATATTAAAGCTAAACCCATGATGCTTAAAATGGGATATAAAGGGAAAGGCTTGGGACCTTTCCAAAATGGCATGAAAGAACCTTTCGAGGTAGAACCGTGGCCTCGCCCGCCGTGGTGTGGGCCTATTTCCTAGTAAGGGTCAACCCTTTCCTTTTGAAGATGATGATCAACTCATATGTTATCAAGATTATTTGGATAGGCATGTTGATTTGCCTCTTAAAAATCAGTCATTTTCATGCAACATGCTATCCATAGCTTACCCTGAAATGATTGCTGACCCCGATGAAGAGTTGGAAGGAGATATCTTCCATGATGTCTCTCTTGAAGAGATGTTACACAATGGATTTTATTTTGATGGTTCTATACCAACTATAGCCCAACTTGAGGCCACTAATCCTCAAGATGAATTATCTAAATTAACCTTACAAGAATTACAAGAATTGGGTGTTTCACCCGCCCCACCTAATTTTGAAAGAGATCTACACATGGAGGTAGAAAACGTCATTAAAATTAATATTGGAACCGAGGATAATCCTCACATAATCAATATTGGATCAGAATTAAGTCAAGAAAAACAAGAACAATACATTGCATTCCTTAAAGAGTATGAAGATGTCTTCGCTTGGACATATGAAGATATGCCAGTGTCTAGACCCTTCCGTAGTCATGCATCATCTAGTGGTCCATCCGGATGCTAAACCTGTTAAACAAAAACTTAGAAAAATGTATCCCAAAGTGGCTCTGCTAGTCAAAGGGGAGTTAGAAAAACTCCCGAATGTTATCTTTATACAAGCTATTGATTATGCTGAATGGATCTCAAATGTAGTTCCAATCACCAAGAAAGAAGCTACCAAAGTTAGGGTTTGCACAGATTTTAGAGATATTAACGCCGCATGCCCTAAAGATGACTTTCCTCTTCCAAACATGGATCAAATCATTGACTTTACTGTCGGGAGTGGGATGATGTCCTTAATGGATGGATTCTCCGGTTATAATCAGATCAGGATAGCTCCTGAAGATCAGGCTAAAACAACCTTTATTACCCCCTGGGGTACCTTTTGCTGGAAAGTGATGCCATTTGGCTTAAAGAACGCAGGTGCAACTTATCAACGAGCTATGACCTATATTTTTCATGATATGATGCATGATATCCTACATGATTATGTAGATGATATTATAGCTCGCTCTATTATTGAAGATAATCATTTAGATGATTTGAGAAAAGTTTTTAATCGATTACGAGAATATCTTATTCGATTAAATCCAAAAAAATGTATATTCGGAGTTAAGTCCGGTAAACTATTAGGGGTTTTAGTTTCTTTACGTGGTATTGAAATCGACCCTCTCAAGATTGCGGCCATCACTGATATGCCCGCACCTACTAATATATCTGAGTTACGAAGTTTACAAGGTAAACTTCAAGCTATCCGTCGCTTCATCGATAAGCTGGCGGACAAAACTGGTCCCTTTCTTAAACTCCTTAAGAAGGATGTCCCTTTTAATTGGGACACCGAATGTAGAGAAGCTTTTGAACTTCTCAAACAATACCTCCTTAATCCACCCGTGCTTTCACCACCTAAACCTGATCGCCCATTTCTCCTATATATTTTAGCTTCAGTATTCCGCCTTAGGAGCTATGTTAGCTCAACTTGATGATGAAAAGAGAGAACGTGCTAATTATTATATTAGCCGAACCTTCATCAGTTATGAAACCCGCTACACAGCATTAGAAAAACTATGTCTAGCAGTTGTGTTTGCTACGCAAAAATTATGACACTATATGCTTAGTCAAAAAATGTATGTCATTGCCAAATACGATCCCTTAAGGTATCTCATGAGTCGACCTTATTTATCGGGTCGCACAGCCAAGTGGGTTCTTGCTCTAAGCGAGTTTGATCTCACATTCATAGGACAGAAGTCTGTTAAGGGTCAAATCATAGCAGATCAATTAGTTGCTGCACCCTTAGAGTCTACCCATCCCCTCATCATTGAGTTTCCTGACGAATGCCTTCAATTAGAGGCGGACCATATTGAACAATGGTCCTTATACTTTGACTGGAGCCCGATGCATGAGTGGGGCTAGTGCGGGTATTATTTTAATATCCTCACAAAAACATCTTATTCCTCTTGTCCTTCAAATTGACATTTGCTTGCACCAACAATATTGTTGAGTATGAAGCTCTAATCCTTGGATTACGAGCTGCCTTGGCGCTAAAAATTAAACATCTGTTAGTTTTTGGTGATTCTCAACTGGTTATAAACCAAATTAATGAAGTTTATCAGACCAGTAGATGATAAACTGCGCCCATATAAGGCCTATGTTTTACAATTAATGTCTCTATTTGATCAAGTTACCTTAGAAGCTATTCCTCGAACTAGCAACCGTGCAGCCGATGCTATGGCCGCAACTGCATCTCTCCTGCCCTTGGAGTTAGATGACGAATATGCCACTATCATTATTCGTCGACTCCAGGAACCCGCTTCAAATAAGTCATGCTTAGAGCCTTTGGATGTGTTTCTAATCAATGAAACTACTCCTGAACCTTGGTATACGGACATATTTGATTTTCTCCAAAATGGGACTTTCCCTGCCAATTCTAATAGAAACCAACATCGGTTATTACGTCGACGAGCAAGTCGATTTGTAATAATTGGCAATACTTTATATAGGAGATCTTTTGAAGGTATCCTATTAAGATGTTTAAACTTAGAAGAGTCTAAATCAGCCTTGAGTGAAGCCCACGATGGATCTTGTGGAGGACACTTTAGTGGTAGCGTCATTGCTAAAAAGCTCCTTCGGATAGGATACTTTTGGCCTACCATGGAAACGGATGCACATGAGTATGTGCGCCATTGCGACAAGTGCCAAAAACATGCCGACCTTGTCCATGCGCCCGCACAAGAGCCGTAGGCTATTTCATCTCCTTGGCCCTTTTCCAAATGGGGTTTAGATATTATTGGCAAAATCAATCCTGTGTCATCCGATGGACACAAGTTCATCATAACCGCCACCGAGTATTTCACGAAGTGGGTCGAAGCTATGCCTTTAGCTTCCCGCACCGGCACACAAGTCTCTAAATTTATTTTTAATCAAATCATTTGTAGGTTCGAAATTCCTGCAAATCTCATCTCTCGACAATGGAACTTGTTTAAAAAATAAAGATGTTAAAAAATTATGCCAAAAATATAAGATTCAACATCGCTGGTCCACTCCCTATTATCCTCAGGGTAATGGTCAAGCATAAGCATCTAACAAAACCTTAATCAAAATTCTCAAAATATTGGTCAATAAAACTGGCCGTGACCGGCACATCCAATTATATCCAGCCTTGTGGGCCTATCGAACTAGTGTTCGAACCCCCACTGGAACTTCACCATTTGTTTTGGTTTACGATGCTGAAGCAGTTTTTCCATTTGAATTGGAAGTTCCTTCTTTGGCTCTGCTACTTCAAGATACCGAAGTAGGAGATGAATATCGTGCTAGAAAACTCAGTTAGCTGGAACTCCTAGATGAAAAACGCATCAATGCTTTGGAGCATCTCCGTGCATACCAAGACAAGCTTAAAAGATCATATGCTAGAAAGTTCGTCATCGATCCTTTGAGATCGGCGACCTTGTTTTAAAAGAAAATCAAAAAATACAAATGCAACTAAGGACCTTAAAGGTAAATTTGAGCCCAACTGGCTTGGACCATACATTATTACTGCTAAATTTGAATCAGGAGCATACAAATTATCTACCTTAGATGGTAAAGAACTTAAAGAACCCATGAATATTTTGCATCTTAAACGTTACTATGCATAAATTTGGTCATTTCATCCATGTATATATTTGTTCAAAATCACTATCTTGTATTTCTTTCAAATTTATAAAATTCAAAAACACCAAAAACATTCATAATCATCAAAATCTTCAAAACTATTTGTTGCATTTATTTATGGCACTTGTTAAATTTTTTGTTCAAAAACAAAAATAAAACCAAAAAACAAAATAATGATAAAAATATAAAAACAACAATATGCTTGACTCTTTCGAAACCAAAACAAAATAAAGAAGAAAGAGAGAGTCAACATTCTCAAAACTTCTCAAAAGTGTTTATATATATTTTCTTACAATTATTGCAGTTATATGTTTCAAATTATTTTGGATAAATTAGCATTTATTTGGAATCCCTCACTTGCACACTCACAACAATAAATATCTTGATTTTATCTGGCATGATTACTAATCTCTCTTATATCAAAGTTCACAAAATTCAATTAAATAAAGTTTGAGCATAGAGAATTGATCTTGTTATTTACTTAAACCAAGCACATCTTTTCACAATAAAATGATTATATTTGTAATTTCCATGTTTTGCTACATAGTAGAAGTGATTTCTTGAGCGAAAAGTTTCCCCTGCTATCCTATCATGCACATGGTCTAGAATCTTTGAGAGTTGGCAAAAGGACAAGCTCACCCCTACCTAGAATAAAAATCCCTTGCTCTACAGCTAATCCGAGCAAGTATCCCTAGCAAAGAAAAAGAAAAGAAAAGTTCAAGAAAAAGAGAAAAGAAAAATGTTCTTTTATATCATTACAACAATATTTCAAGCACTATCTCAAAAATCAAGCAAAAAAAAATACAAAAAGAAAAAGAAGCAAAGTTCAAAAGAAAGCAGAAAGCAAGAATGCAATAAAATCCCTTTCCCTACCCTTTGAAAAGAAAAGAAGGGTTGATGAGCTTGAATCCCTGGAATTCTCAATTATTCGAAAACTGTGAGGTAAGCCCCATAACAGGTGGTTTGTGCCCAACCCGCTTGGCCTTGGGTAACTCCTAGCGTGGTGATATGTCCGTCACATTAGCGACCTTCTTTTGTACAGACCTATGTCTCGCTTATGGATTAGCTAGCTCTTGATAATCCGACCTACATAGTAGTCTAGTATGGTTATATGCATCTACATCATGGTTAATGAACACTTATTTGGTTTCTTCAAATCACTTGTATCATATTATCTTGCTCAAAACTGGTAAATGCACAAAGCAATTGCACACACATTTGTATTTGAGAGATTTTGTGTATCATTATGATAAATCAAGATCGGAAATGAATTCACATATGCACATGGGATTCCTTATAAATCTAACTTTTGTCTTCAAAATACTTTGAAATATTATTTTTGCAACTTGTTTGGAATAAATCAAGTACAGCTTGCTTACCATAAAGACAACTATATAATAGAAAAATCAAAAATTTCTTTCAAAATATACAATCAAAACATATATATCTCGTTGACTTTCGCGACGATGGTATAGTTCCAAAACCAAAATTGGAATTTTATGCCTAGCGCAAGTCCTCATTTTCATATTTTCTGTTTATTAAAAAATCAACCATGCAATAAAACTATCTCTTTTTGATTTTCGCGATGATGGTATAAGTCTATACCTACATATTCTATGCCTAGCGCAAATCATTGTAACAATTTTTATTCCCCATTTATTAAAAATCATGAAAACCATATGACTTAATTCATTATGTTACACAAATTATGCTTTTAAAAGCAAACACATTTTCATTATTTCATGTCATTATGTCAACCTTCAATTTTGCAATGATGGTATAATTCCTAAAGAATTATCCAAAAAATTTATCACACTTAGGAATTTATGCCTAGCAAAAATCATTTTAACATTATTTCATGCATACTATTTTCATGAAAATCTGAAAAACAAACCATCATCACCATCATTTTCACCATTGCACCAAAGTCTTAAGACAGTCTCTTAAGCACTCTTTTACTTTTAACAATATTTCTATACCGGGATTAGCTTGACGACCGAGTGAGCGACGACTCCATGAAATGGTCTATAATAGCGACAATGTCCTTTGAAATTATTGTTAGAAGTCTCTTTTTATTTTTTATTACATCACATTACAAACAATCAATTTGTTACATCAGATTATTTCATTTAAAATATTACCGCATGACATCAAAATTATAAATTTTCAAAATGACATAATTTCATGAATCCTCAATCCAATTATCAAATCAATCAATCAAACATAAAAGCATCATAAGCATACACATAACACAAGTCATATGATCAAAAACATATCATATATATATCAAAATATATATACATCATCACAACTGGATTGGTATGCCACAATCTGTACCTCGGCATACTCAATCCTCTATCAACAAAAATAATAATACAATGCTATCATGTCAATCTGTACAAAGTTGTGCAGTCCTCTAGCCTCGAGAGCCCCTCGAGCTCTCCGCCTCATCTCCTCCCCGCCCTGAGGTGGACGAGGTGGCCCCATCGTAGTCTGAGTAGTCCTAGTCCTCGATCGAGACGAGGTCCTCGATGACCCGATCCTGATCGGATTCTGCGATGTTGGCTGGCAGGGGTAGTCTATCCGCCTCTGGCACCAGCTGATAGTACAAAGTCTGGTAGAAAGTAAGTTGGGCAATAGCCCGTGTCAGCTCCCTAGTGCTCGCCCCTCCGCCCCGTGCCCTGAGGCGTGCAATCTCGTCTCGGAGCTGTGCCACCTCAGCTTGATGGCGTGCAGCCTCATCCTGTAGAGTCTGCACCTGTGCCTGGAGATGATCTCTCTCCGCTCGAAGAGTAGCGGTCTCGCTACTCTCCCCCGTGTCAATGCCCTTGCCCTTATCGGGCGATGGTGGCCTCTCCCTCTATGGAGATGGGGGTCTCGCCTCCCTCCTCTCCCTCTACCGTGGCCTCTCCTGTGCCTGTGGCCTCCTCGGCTCTCTCCCGTCGTGACCCTGGGCCGCCTCCATAGCCGCCTGGCACCGCCTCCCTATCCGATGCACAACCGCGTGTATCGGACCCTATGCCCTCGTCATCCGAGGAGGGCGGATGCCTGCGTACTAGGCATCGTAGCCATCGGCTACCCCTGCATCGTCCCCATCCACCGGCTGGATGGGGGCATCATCCGTGTCCCGGCTCTAGAACCGCTGCATGTCTGGAGCCCCGCTAACTGTGGTGTTATCCCGGATAGTCCGAGAAAACTCATAATCCCTCAGAGATGGGATCCCCTACTGCAGACCGAACTGACGCAAAACTCGGTCATAGCGATGGAGCTCCACCTCTCCCCTCTCCATCCGAAGCCAGCAAACTCGCCTGACGCGAGCCAACTCCTGTCCATCCTCGGCCCACCCTGGATGCTCCCTCCATGGCCTCCAGGTAATCTGGTCCGGGACTAAGTCATCCAATAGTCTCTGAGACATAGGAAGGTCGATCCGCCACTGTGACCCTCTCCGGAGCCACCAGTAGAAGACTCGGGGCCTCTCCCCATCAACCCCTGTCAGAGGAAGCCCTACCGGCCTTCGCACCGCAATGTGCTCCCAACACCAAACCTGTAGGAGCGATGTCATCACCAGACATCGGCCGCCCTTGTACATGACCCCATACAGGATCCTGTACAACCGGCATAGTACAAAACTGCCCCAAGAGAACCTATACCCGTGGTCCCGCATATCGTAGATCACATCTGCCAGCATCCACGGCACCCGCACCCACTCGGTGGCACAACAAAAGTCCACCAACTACTCCAGCTAGAACCCGTGTGAGTCTAGATGCCCTGCATCTGACGTAGTGCCTCGATATTCACTCCGCCCTTCTCCAGGGTGAAGCTCGGTCACCACACAATCATCCCATAGCATGGCCTTGATTGGCCGTAGGAGTGATCAATCGTCCTTGTATGGGGATTCTTAGAATCCTCCATACATCCTCTAGAGTGGGAGTCATCTCCCCTATCGGTAGCCAGAAACATGAAGAACCTGGATACCATCTCTCTGCTAGGGTTGTCAGTAGCCCCATGTCTGTAGACACCTGTGACATCTCTACCACATGCTGCAAGTCGGCCTGTTCCAGCTGATCTCGCTCTCGCCTGTGTGAGAGCGGCCAAGTCATCCCTCAAACCTCCATACTTCCATTCCCTCCTCTTTAGCAAACCTCTCTGCAACATAAACAACAAAACAACAAACAATCATTAATAAACAATTCAAGTAATTAATAATGCAAGTTAAAGTTCAATTTTATGCAATTGATGATATCGCCCACTATTGGACGATATCGTCCCAAATTTGAGCAGAATCGTCTCCGATTTCGCAAGCCGAAATCGTCCCCCTTTCGTCGATTTCGCCCTTAGACGAAATTGACGAAATTGAGACGATTTCGTTGAAATCGGGACGATTTCGTCCCGACGACGTCGACGGCCCAAAAACGGCCGCGATGCTCAAAATTCATCTAAAATCTACCTAAAAAGCATGTAAAATCAAATTAAAGCATTCTAGTTAAGTCTAGACTCTTACCCGTAGACCGCGTCGGACCTCTCGTTGATCTCGTGTGTCGTCTCCACCATTTTTGCTTCAGTGCTCTAAAAACCAGAAAATGAACAAGAAAATGAATTAGGGTTTTACCCTATTTTTCTTAATTTTATTCAAAAATAATTTTGGTTTTTCCGCGTTTTTACCTCAAACGTTCGATTTGGGTAAAAACACGGAGGGGGCACCATAGTAAGCTGTCGTACGATTCGACCAAGAATCGTCGCCTAAAAATTGGGAATAATTTTTGCTTTCTCGTAGATCGAGAAGAACTCATCTTTAACGCATTTTCTTCGAAAAATTTGCTAAAGAGGGGGCAAAATGTAGCACCCTAAAATTGGCGCAGTGAAATTGTAATAATTACATTCACCTTAGTAAATAATTTAAATTCAAATTTAACCTCCCAAACCGCCTGTTAACCGTCGCGTAATCCGTTTCCTCCTTTTTCGTGCCATTTTTAGAGGTTGTTTTGACCGTTTGACGATATCGTCGCCGATCAGACGATATCGCCCCAGATCTGACGATTTCGTCTAGGCTAGGACGTCCAGACGATCTTGTCGCAAAACTGATTGTTCACAATTAGCTTCTGTTCCAACGGGCCTCTAATCCGGGTAGAAGCGTGTCTGCGCCATTAGAGACCCTCCCCCATTGGAGATCTCCCAAATAGGGATGATCTCCAACCTCCTAACTACTCCCCTAAGCCTATTTAATCCTTAGGACCTTCCCTTCCCAACCCCTGGCTGAATTTCCTTGTAACTTGATTTTGCATGCATCAGAATACCTAGAACATTATTTTGCCTTTGTTATTTTGAAGTTTTCTTGCAGGGACCTCATTGATCTTCAGCCGGAGCAAGCTCAGATCATCGCAGATGATCTCGTTCAAATCTCGGACGATCCTGTCGTAATTCGAGACGATTTCATTACTTCCAGACGATTTCGACTGCAATCTGCATTGGGGGCAATCAGTGCCCAGAGTTTGCGCTTTCTCTTATTCCTTTCACTGTTTTATTCTGCATTTTAGTTAGTTTATCCTTATTGCTTACTATTTTGCATTTGGAGTTCACCCATATAGCTTAACTTGCATGATAAGATCATAATTTATCATTAGAACATCATAATTTGTTTGAATTTCTGTTCATAATTATTTTTTAGTATTCATACTGTCATTTTGTGTTGTTTCCTCCTGTTAGCACAAGTAGTATTCTCCGTATTTTGCATCTGTTCTTCTGTTTGTAGGTCTCTGATGAATTCGTCCGACGAATTCGTCAGATCTCAGATGATCTTGTCTCGATCTCGTATGATTCTGTCGAATTCCAGACGATCCCGATCGCTTCAAACATCGGAATCTCCATCGGACATCCGGATCGGTATTCTTCTTATTCTTCCTTAATTTCTCTATTTTTTTTGTCTTAAATTTGTTCTCTCGTATTCATTAAATCTGCATTTTCATATAGATTAATTTAGACTCATTTGGCCAAACCTAGGATATGAATGCTTAAGACTAAAAACGAACACATAAAAACACATTCCAAACCTAGGCGTGGAAACCGCCATTAAATGTTTCCCCGGTGAACCCACCATCCGTCGAAAAATCATCAAAATACACCTCCCTTGAGAGGTGGGACCTTCGCAAAGTCCTCTCAGTCCGAGGTACCGCGACATCCTTTTCCCATCCTCCTTCTGGGCACGGATCCTATAGCCTGAAGGTAAGGATGCAAAAAATTTGGAGCGATACATGTAGCTCTACAAATTCAAATCAGGATGTTGGGTGGCGCTCCTCAAGAGAGGTCTATAGCATGGGTATCCCACTAGAGTAGGTGGAGCGAGTCAGGACAATTATCAGTGCAGCCTAGTCGTAGGTTAGGGACCCAAAACAAGAGAAAAACATGCACTACCTCCAGACTACCTCGTAAAAAGGGTGGAGATGGTGGAGGTGATTGAGGTGGCACAGGTCACTCCTGATTATGTCTTAAGGACATTGTACCATTTTTGAGTGTAAGGTCAGAAGACCTACACATTTGTAGCCTACAGGTATTTTTGATGTACCTCTATGTACTTTGATACACACACACATATATGATACTATCTTTTGTTGTTCATTATGTGTATTATGTCTATGATTTTATGTTTATGTGATGCAATATGGATGCAATGCTTACAAAATTTGATTATTACTATATGATGTGATGTATTGATGACATGCAATAGCTAGATGCTGTATGATTAGATTTTGTGATATAGATGTGTAGATGGACTACTTATGTATGCATATATGGATGCAATGATTTGTGTTAAATGCATGTTTAATTTTTATTTAATTATATGCATATAATTTATTGTATTATGATATGATAAATGCAATGTATGTAATGCATTATTTACATGATGGTGATATAATGTAAATGAACCTGTATGCTTTAAACACTTAAAACATAAGGAATGAATGTGATATGTGTTTAACAATATAATGGAGGACACCATTGAATGTATAAAAATCATGAATGAAAATGTTAACTCTTATCATAAGAATTAATCATTTAAACATCCAAATATGAGATAAGATGATGTGAGATGTATGGTTTTTTCCTTATAAGCTTTCATAAATTAAAAGATATGTATAAAATAGTCAGTGGTCGTCTAAATATCATTGCTGATATCCATCCAGTATCTATCCTACTCCATGAACACCCTTTAATAAACAAAAGTTCACAAGGAAAGTTGATGCTTGATTGATGAGATGATTTGTTGCTATTAGGGAATTTTTGAGGTTTTCCATGAGACTCAAACACCCTAGTTGATTAATAAAAAGTTGTATAATGACCATACAATACTCTTGAAAGACCAGGCTATTGTTATGAAAGACAAGGATATTCATTATACCTGTGTGTGTAAATAAATATATTATATGAGTCATAAGACTACCTCATTGCCAAGTGAGATTCATTCAGCCCATTGCTGTAATGAGGATCACCAAATGTTCATCATAATCCTAGGTTTGGATGCAGTTAGACTAGACCACTAGGTAATACAGGCCCCCTAAAGCTAGCTCATTTGTAAATTGCTTAGACTTATCCCAATGTCGGGCGAGATTCATTCAGCCCATTGCTGTATTGGGGATCAATCTATGGTTTTAAGTAGTTACCATTCCAAGGATTAAAGCTCTTCACCCCCTTATTTTATTTTGATTTATTGGGATACTTGCTCATTCTTAGTGATGAAAATCACTATTTATTTTACATTTTTGTTTTTCTTTTGTTTTGAGCAAGGGATTTGTTTTGATTTTGGGATTTTTGCTCATTTTGATGTAAGCAAGGGATTTCTTGGGTAGGGGGAGCTTGTTATTTTGCCAATGATCAACACTCTAGACCATGCATATCACAATATGAGCAAGTAAAAACCTTTCACTTAAGGTGACTAGGACCACTTTGTAGTGTTCATCCTTCCTTGCCCTAATTAGTATTTTTTAATGTGTTTAATTAGTGATGGGATTTTGACATATGCTAGGTGCTATCAAAACTAGACCTCATATTCAAAAGTAAAGCAAGCTTTCTACAAAATTTGAGAAGATCACTAGGTATGGTTGAATGATCAACATGAGGGATTGTGTTGAGAAACACAATTACTCACAAGGGTGATGGTTGAAGGACAATTTTGAAATATGCATGATTGGCATACAAACATGGTGTCGTTTGTAAGATTGAAAACATAAATTATCATAATGCAAGTGTAATGAATGGACATGCCTAATACAATGCAATTAAATGAATGCAAATGCAAAATTAAAATGCATAGTACAAATGTTTTTGTATTTAATGTTTTTCAGTAATTTTTGAATTTTATTGCTTATTTTGAATATTTTTGAATTTTATGTGTGAAACACCTTAAGATGAAGAATGTTGAGAGGCTCAAGCTATTCAACACCTTCAAGTGATGCTAGGCGATATGTTCCAAGTCCTATCTTCTCTGAGATGATATATGGACCTAACCAGTTGGCCATAAATTTATCTCATAAGTGCAGTGGCAGGTTTGAGTTTTTTTGATTTTATTTCAACACAAGATCCCCAACTTTAAAGTCTCTCAGATGGAATTTATTATTGTAAGCTCATTTTAGGTGTTCCTGATAAATATGGAGATGCTCAAGGGCATTCACATGATGTTCATCAAGAAGCATCAATTGGTCAAGGTGAGCTTGTCGTGTAGTGTCATCATCGATGAAATATTTCAATGCGATGCGCAGGGTTGGAATTTCCAACTCTAAGGGTATAATGGCCTCAATGCCATATACTAGTGAAAATGAGGTTGCCCTAGTGGGCATCTGTATACTAGTCCTGTAAGCCCATAATGTAAGGAGTAGCTGTGTATGCCAATATTTATGGTTCTCTTGAACAATATTTTTCAAGATTGCTACCACTGTCTTGTTAGAAGCTTCAGCTTGCCCATTTGCTTGTGGATAGTATGGAGTCGTAAATATGTGTTGTATATTATATTTGGATGTTAAAGCCATTAAAATTTTGTTTTTGAATGAAATTCCATTATTTGATATGATCTCTTAGATGGTATCCCAAAATGACATATGATATTGTGAAGTATAAACTCTACAATACGAGCTCTTGTTGTCATTATCAAAGGGATTTCTTCCACCCATTTTGTAAAGTACTTAGTGGCCATTATAATGAATGTATATAGGTCCGATTATGGGGGAGATATATTACCAATCAGATCGAATCCCCACTAAGCAAATGGCCAAGCTACTTGAATGGGATTTAAGGCCTACGATGGCAAGTGCGTAAGATTAGCATGATGCTGGAATTTAACACATTTCTTGAAATACACTCTATAATACTTCTCCATATTGGGTCAATAATAATCCATTCAAAGGATGCTCTTGATGATGGCCATGCTGCTGAAGTGGCCACCGCATGTACCATCATGAACTTGACAGATTACCTAAGTTGATTCTTGGGGTTCAAGGCAACAAAGGAGAATTCCATCATAGCTTTGATGATACAAGATGTCTCCTAGTAAGAAATAGTCACTTTCTATTTGAATGCTCATTTTGCGGTACACGAAAATCCTATGGGATTACACCAAGCTTAAAGAAATCATGTATTTGTGACATCCAATCCTTATAGGCAACAACTTCAACTGAATGAACGACATGTTCTCCTTGTAGTTCAACTTGTACAAAAGCCGATTGGAAAACTACCTTATGGAGAATAGTAGTACCATTCTCTGTAGGACCCTACAAAAGCAAAGACCCCCAAGGCACATTTTTTAGGAAGTCTCTGTATTTGTAAAACCATTCATGGGTTGGTTCTATTTGAATAATGCAAATCGATTCTTGATTATCACAAGCCTTACGCTGCATCATGAATTGTGATAGCATTTTAACTTGAATGGTTGTAAAATCAATAGACATATTATAAGGGATTAATGATCCCAAATATGTCATGGTGTTTGTAAATCTGTTGGATATTTGAGGAATTGCCTTGATGTCATACCATTATAGATGTGCTAGATATGTGTCCGCAAGCTCTTCATAAGCCTTTAGAATGAGACATCTACACTGATATATCCCCTTAACCTAATTAACTATGAACAAGGAGTCACCAAAGATATTTAACTTTTTGATATTCATGGTGACCGCTATCTGGAGACCCAATATTAGGGCTTCATATTTAGTGTTATTGTTGGTACAAGAGAAATTGAGATTAAACGATAAGGGTATTGGAGCACCTTGTGGTATGAAGAACACAATTCCTGCACCACTCCCTTGATCGCACTTGGAGCCATCATAGAACAGAGATATATCTTCTTGATTATTAGGTTCTTCGGATTTCAATGACTCCAATAATGTAAAGATCACATAATTGGGAAGCTCTATGACAAGAGGTCTGTGATCCTGAAGAGGAGCCTCTACCAGTTGATCTACTATGAATTATCCCTTGATAGACTTTTAACTAATGAATTCTAGGTCGAATTCAATCAATAGCATGATCCACTTTGCATTACGCATATTATGATATGTTTTACTCATCATGTATTGCAAAGGATTTTGTTTTGATACCACATATATCATATGACTTAACATGTAGTGGCACAACTTCTTCATTGCAAAGACCACTACTAAGCATAGTTTTTCCACATATGCATATCATAACTCGTAGCTGACCAGAGTTTGGTTGATGTAATATATTTTTTGTTCTTTACCTTGCACATTATTTTGGGCTAACATGGTTCCCAATGCAAAGTCAATGGCAAATATATATATTAGGAATGACACCTCTAGTCGAGGTGTAGCTAAAACTGGCGACGTTTCCAGGTAGTGCTTGATCTCAAAAAAGGCATCTTGATAGTCTTTGTCCCATTAAATGGGACCCTCTTGTGTAGCAACCAATTCTTGGGTTTCCATTTGTCTGATAATTGTACAATGAATCACTTTATGGATGCTACTTTGCCCTGTAGGCTTTTCAATTCTTTGATATTAGTTAGAGTATGCATTTTTAAAATGACCTTGACCTTTGCTGGGTCAACTTAGATCTCTCATTTAGAAATGATGAATCCCAAGAGTTTACCTAATGTTACACCAAAGACACATTTCTTGGGATTCAACCTGATATTATGCTCTATCAAGTGATCAAAGACTTTCCTGAGAACCTCGACATGCTTTGAGCACATCAATGACTTCACCAATAAGTCATCGATATAATCCACTAGGATCTTATACATGTAGTCATGAAAGATATATGTCATTGCCCGCTGGTATGTGGCACCGATATTTTTAAGACCGCGTGACATAAATTTGTAGTAAAATGTTCCCCATGATGTTGTGAAAGCAATTTTATGCTAGTCTTCAGGTTTAATCCGAATTTGATTGTAACCAAAAAAATCATCCACTAGGGAGAGCATCTCATGACCTACAGTCGCGTATACTAGAGCATCTATGTTAGGCAACAAGAATGAATCCTTTGGTGTTGCATTATTGAGGTCTCTAAAATATGTACAAATATGGATTCTTCCATATAGTTTTCCTACAGGTACCATGTTTGATACCCATTCTAGATAGTCGATGAAAATGATGAATTCTACATCCAACAGTTTTTGCAACTCATATTTAACCATCAAAGCAATGGTTGGATGCATCTTCCTAAGTTTTTGCTTCACATGTTTCTTACTGGGGTCCAATGAAATTTTATAAGTAACCAATTTTGGATCTAATCCTAACATATCATTGTATGTCTAAGCAAAGATACCAGGTCTCTATTTCGATAGAGGAATGAGGGTGGTGTGCTCCTCAGGAGATAAGCTCTCTCCAAATTTAACCTTCCTTGGATTCATGGGATCTTCGATGATATCCACTTCAAAGGTTTCCTCTATTGACATGTGTGACCCCTTCTCAAGCTGATGAGGCATAAGGATCAAGTGGATGCCATCCACTAGGTTTATAGGTTCCACTGAATCAAAATTACCCTTAGCATGATAAACATCATATGCACAACCTAGCACAAAATGGAATGGTTGTAAAATTTCTTTGTTAGGGAAGAAATATCCAGACTCTAAAGGTGAATCAGTGTGGTCCCAATAAATAGCATCTAGATTAAGACATAATGGTTTGGAAATATCGGTTGGGTTGTAGAGTGGAGTGGTCAAATCAATGGAGACCATGTTGATGGAATGGATTAAGTCTCCAGGACCACATGATGTAGACTCTATACTTCTAGATTGTTCCCCACACTCTAGATGTGACTCAAGATGTATGGGGATAATTGGATCCTCTTTAGAAATAGGTGGGACGATTGGATCATTTGGTTGAAACTCTTGCCTTTTAGTTGAAGGCTCTAGGAAGACCATGTGATAGATTTCGTTCAATTTCACTAGTCGATTTGGGATTCAAGATCCCAAAAATATTATATGGTACACTTCTTCCATATCTACCTGAGGTAACAGATGACGTAAATTTTGAGGGCCTAAGTAAATTAACTCGATCTCATCTTCATATTCCTCATCTTCTAAGAAATGCTCATATTTTATAGAATTAGATTATGGTCCACCAATTTTAGGGATGGATTCTAAATATCCTTCCTCAAAGGTTACCTCTGATTTGGTCTCTGCTATTGTACTAGAATTCTAGGTTTCAATTTCAGTGTTACCAATATATATATGGTTCCTGATGAGCCAATTAATTTCTAGCATACCATCCAAACTAGCCTCCACCAAGATGTTGTCATGATAGATCAAAGGTGGTTCAATGGCAACCATAGTCACCGACCAGTCACCTCTTCAAGAATACAAAGGGTTAGGATGATAGGGGTTCCAATAGATGTCGTCTACCCCCATGCTAAGGTTTAGGTGATCTAACGATATGGCTAGAAGTTTATCCTGACCTCTTATGTCATAACCTAACCCAAACTGATCAGTTGGAAACTAATATTATTGTTCATATGGAGTTTCGTGCCCTTGTTAAAATAGACCTAGACCGTAACCATGCCAATGATAACATTTAAAATATCAAAGGGAAAAATTTGTATTAGACAAATAATGAACATCCACTATGAATAGTTCATCATCATCTTCGTCTATAGGTGTACGATCTACGAGTTGATCTAGGCCTTCATAGATAAATTTTGTTTGATTAGGTGGCACCCCAGTGGTACCACCATCCCTACAGGATGGTTTGAGACTCTTGGTCATCCCATGTATTATGTAGACTCAATGATTGAAGTGAAAGTGATATTTTGCACAAGATATTCACCTAGTCATGTGTTGGCTAAGTGAATAGTCACCTAAGGTGTAGATGACCCTGCTAAAGATGCAAGCGAGGTAGGTTTAGGCATATCCTCGACTTATTTTTATGAGTATCCCTCCTCCATGGGATTAAATACCCTGAAAGTTGCTACATTGGGATTTATTTTTACTCTTTTTCACCAACTACTACCTTTACCTTTTGATCATTCCTAAATATTGTTAATGTTGTAGGTTTTGCAGAAGTTGCTGTTGTATGTGCAGATGGTCACGAGGCTGATGTTGAAGGATCGGTACATACTTCCTTTGATTTACCTATTGGATGTTGTATAGGTGATGTAGGTATTACATCCAGATGTGTTGATGGGAGGATAAAATCTCCTAGAAAATCTACTTTATTAACATACTTGAATGACTCCTCATCTGAAGGAAGCACATGCACTTGCCCCTCATGTACATATTTGATATATTGATGTAATATCGAGGGTACACACTACATATCTCTTATCCAAGGTCTTCCTAAGAGAATTTTTTATTGCATCGCACCTTAAAGTATGTCACATCACTAGGATGGTCTTCAATCCTACCTGGATAGGCATAATTATAGTATCCACTATCGAGAATAATGCATCATTAAATGCTTGTAGTGTGAAGGTGGAAGGCACAATATGTGATTTAGGTAATTTTAAATGTGCCAAGGCCTTTGTGGTAATAATATTGATCAAAGATCTTGTGTCAATCAACACCTTCTTGAAGGGTGCATGGTTTACACATGCAATAATATGAAGCGACAGGTCCGCTATAGTAGTAGAGACTGTTTTAATTTTATGATCATAAAATTGAATCACAGGCTCTTGACACTGTTGCACATATCCCATAAAATTTGTGAATGATTTTGTATATTGGGATTGTACTTCTATGGACCTCAGAATGTACATGAGTGTCTCCTTGTGCCTAGAAGACTGCTAAATTATCTCATAAATTGATAGCTTCGTCGATACCATCTATAGGCTTTGAATAAGCCTATTTTTTATGATCACCATTGGTCTAGTTGGTGGGCCTAGCAAGTTATTTTATGCTAGCCTTTGAGGGAGCGCAACTTGAATTATTATTGGAGTAGAGGGAGGACATGGTTGATTATACCTTCTATTCATAGTGATAACATTCACCATGCCGATAAAGCCTTGTGTGGGTGATTCTATCTGCACTTGATTTACTTGTTTGACATTATTCCTTGGAGGCTTATGGTTTGGTAAGGTATTTTTTAATATCCCCATGTTTTGATTATCCAGAGCCTAAGGATTGTCAATAATTAATGCATTCCTATCAATCATGTTCAGTACTATATGTTTGAAACTATGGTACCCTTCAATATCATGCCCTCTTTTTCTATGGAATGAACAAATTTAATCTTCCCTAAATGCTTTCGATTTAGGTTGATTAGGATCAATTAATTTGACCTCAGGTAAATATATGGCATTCACCTCACACAATTGTTTGAATATTAATGCCATAGTCTTTGATAGTGGTGTAAACTGGTGAGGAGGATGCTGCTCTCTGTTTTTACCCTATTTATTATTGTTGTGCTAATTGTACTACATAGGAGGAGGTTGAGCCTGATAGTTCTGAGGTTGTTGGCCCTGATTCATCTTTTGTTGATTCAACATCACTTGATTTATGTGTATAGGCTTGGCTTGTTGGTGCTGATTCTTTGTATTCTTATTATTCCACTATTTTTTAGTTCGAAGTTTCAAGTCGCCTTCTTGCAACTTGATGTCCTCTATAACCTTAGCTTGAGCCAAGGTCTCCTTAAATATCTTATATTGCTATAATTGCAATAACAGTGAGATGTGTTTTGCACAACTCTTGGTGAAAATTCGAGTCAGTTCAGTAGTAGGAATGGAAAATGGGAGCTTAGCAATCAGATTTCTCCATCTATTGCCAAAATCCATTTTGGATCATCGTCATATTCCTTTAGATCTGCCAAGTCAGTCAAATTGATATTTTTCTTGATGCCAAAATAAAAGCATTCAAGAAAGGTATTTACCAACTGTTCAAAGCTGGTAATGTTGTGCCTCTTCAATTGGTTGAACCATTCCAGGGTAGGGCCTAAAAGGGTCATTATGAATGTTATGATCAACAAGGCATCATTACTCTATATTTGGAAGCACATGTTAATAAAGCTCATGATGTGCTCTTGCGCGTCTTCATCGCCTTGAAATTTTTCCAACTTGGGCATCTCGAAATGATCAAGATACGTTGGACTAGGAACTAAAGAGCATAAATGCACATTATGAATTTTATTCAAGGTAGGATTTTTATAACCCATGCGTTGTTTCTCAATAGCTCTCAAATTTTTTGCAAAGGCTTTGTATGCTTGCGAGGAAAGAATCTCCTCTTCCGTAAGAGGTATCTATGGAGCTATCAAAGGTAAATTATTTTTGGGTCAAGGTGGAGGATTGGGTTCATCCTCCATGTATACTAAGGAGATTTTAGGATACTACTACTCTTGTTCATCTCCTTTTGAATTTACATACTAGGTATACCTAAGTCGTTCTAGCGTGTGGTGTTGTAGCATGTTTTAAACCATTCAATGAGTACAATTTTCAACTTGATTTAGGTACAGTTCAGGCTGTAACGTAGCTCATCTTTGGTTGCACTCTCTATACTCACTTTGAGGAGGAATATTAACTCTAGCTAATCTATCTTCTCTCTCTACATGCTTCTTTTGATCCAAGGTGCATTGCTCTCGCATGCACTGCTTGTACAAACATTGCCTAAGCAACCTTTGATGTTGAGTATCCTCATTCTCGAGGTGCTTGCACTCTGCACGCACATCTTCTAATTGGTATTGGAACATACACTACCTCTGCTATGAAATCAACCTCTAAGATCGATCTATAATATTGACAGTGTGAAGCCTTTGGTTGTTCAAATCTGTTTGAGGGGCTTTATTAGTGTGATTGTTAGGACCCTACTAAAGTAACTCTTAATCATATTATATATTATATTGTATTATAAAGGGTCACATCCCTTCACCATTCACACATTTTAGATAAGATGTAAAGAGGACAAGGAGGATGCTTCAAAGATCATCGAAGAACATTAATTTATTATATTGTGGGTTTCTACATTTCAATACAAACTGTGATTCTATTCAAACAATGATTCTTTTCTGCATTCAATTCATATTTCAAGTTGCAAGTTCATAACAACTAGATCAGAGCTAAAAAGACCTAAATTTTTTTCCCCACCCCGCTCTAGTTACTGACAAGCCGTTACTCGACAACGTTTTCTTTTTAGCACAGATTCTAACCATTACTTATGGAACTGTTACACAGTAGGCCATAGTCGCCAGAAAAGATAGCATACAGAGTTTTTTGGATAGCATCACGCATTACCAGAGTTAGAAAACCCCAAAAATGAGTATATGCAAGGAAAATATCATTTAGTGTGAACAAAGAGCAGCAAGTAAACAAAATTAAATGCGGCGGAGACAAATTTTTTTTTTGAAAAAACTAATTTCTGCATATTCAACTCACTTATAAACCAACCACACCCTAAATGGCTGAGGGAAGATGATCTTAGGACACAATGAAGGATATTGTGAAGGAGGTTTGAAAAGAAATTACAAAAGAACTCTCGCAATTTACCAAGGAAATGAGAGACATGATGCAAGGAATGGCATTTTGGAAGGACAATTTAGAAGATAAAATTGCTACCAAAATAGCAGACCTAACCATAAACATCACCAACTTGAATACAAATATATCCACTAAATTGGATGCTACAACCCATTCCATGGACTTAGTACAAAAAAAATTGCTGCTCATGTAAAATGGACAACAAAACACTACGCCACCACAACAAACATTAATAGGGGGACCACATACATCAATCCTTCCCCATACCACAAAACTAGATTTTTCAAAATTTGATGGAGGTGACCCCACAAATTGGATATATATGGTAGACCAATATTTTAACTTATATCAAATTCCAGAGATTCAGAAAGTCCATATCGCATCATTTCACTTGGAACAAATTGCTATCCAGTGGTATCAATGGTATGAGAAAACAAAAAGTCCGCCCACATGGATCGAATTCACAAAAAACTTAATGTTGCGATTTGGCCCCAATAAATTTGAAGACTTCACACGAGCCCTCACTAAACTGCAACAAACCTCCACCGTAAGGGAATACCAAGCACAATTTGAGAAATTGGTGAACCTTACAACAGGACTAGATGCATTATTCTTCCAAAGTTGTTTCATTAGTGGCCTAAAAGAAGACACTAGAATGGAGGTACAAATACAAAATCCCATCGATATGATGCATGCAGTGGCATTAGCACAAATGATAGAAGAGAAGAACAATAACCAAAGGTGAATATGAAAAGTTTTTTCAAGAAAAATGCCAAATACCTACACCAGCCAAAAATTGAATAAGGTCATGCCAATTAAACGAATTAGCCAAGAAGAGCTAAAAGAAAGACGAGAAAAGAGCCTATGTTTCCACTACGATGAAAAGTTTACCCCTAATAAAAAATGCATCTCATTGAAATTATATATTTTGGACATAGTTGATTGCACTCCCAAAGAGGAGGATGACATAGAAGTAGAAGTAATAACTGAGGTTGCAAAAGAAAACCAAGAAGATAAAACATAAATATCCTTTAACGCATTAGCAGGATACTCGATTCCATAAACAATGAAGGTAAAAGGGTATTTTAAGAAACAAAACCCTATTGTGCTCTTAGACTCTGGTATCACTCACAATTTTATAGACCCTAGTTTGGCCAAACAAGCTAATTGCTTTATATATCCCTGCAATAACTTCAAAGTCATGATTGGCAATGGAGGAAAAATTGCATGTAAAGGCAAATGCAAGAATATCAAACTCACGATGGGGGAATATAACATGAAAGTAGATATGTATGTACTACCATTAGGAGGATGTGATATTTTTTTAGGAGTACAATGGCTACGAACGCTCGATAAAATTCAATGGGAATTTGAAGAGTTATGGATGCAATTTATACAAAACAACCAAACATACACAATTCAAGGTTTAAAAACAGTTCCCACACAAATCGTAAGTTCCCATAGAATGGAAAATATTCTTTGAAAATGAGGAAGAGGCATGGTTGCCCAACTATTTTCCTTGCAAAACACCCTTTAGAGCAACCAGAGGCACCCGAATTAATAGAACTCCTAGAGAAACATGATAAAATATTCAAACAACCAGAGGGATTACCTCCACAGCGAAGCCATGATCATGCTATTCAATTAATTTTGGGACACCAACCTCCAAATATTAGACCTTACCGATATCTATACTTACAAAAGAAAAAAATAGAAAAATTAGTGCAATACCTACTAAGGGCAAGGGTCATTCGACCTAGTAGAAGTCCCTACTCTTCGTCAGTCATACTAGTAAGAAAAAAGGATGGATCATGGCGCCTATGCGTGGATTTTTGTGCTCTCAACAAAATAATTATTAAAGACAAATTTCCAATACCAATCATTGATGAACTACTCGATGAACTAAATGGAGCCGCATATTTTTCTAAACTCTATTTACGATCAGGTTACCACCAAATTCGATTTAAGGAAGCGATATACCCAAAATTGCTTTTCACACCCAGGAGGGACATTATGAATTCTTGGTGATGCCTTTTGGCCTCACCAATGCTCCATCTACATTTCAAAGTCTTATGAATAAGGTATTTTCTCCCTTCCTTCGAAAATTTATTTTAGTTTTCTTTGACGATATTTTGATTTACAACAAGACATGGGAAGAGCACTTAACACATATAGCACAAGCACTCAAAATATTGGAAGAAAATCAATTATACACAAAGTGATCAAAGTGTTCCTTTGGGAAGTAGGAAATTGAATATCTTGGACATATTGTCTCCAAGGAAGGAGTTAAAGTAGACCCCCGAAAAATTGAAGATGTGAAAAATTGGCAAATTCCAAAAAATCTAAAAGGGTTGCATGGGTTCTTAGGATTAACGGGCTATTATCACAAATTTGTTAAATATTATGGGAAAATAGCAGAACCCTTAACAACCCTACTTAAAAATAATGCCTTCATATGGTCTCCAAAAGCGAATGAAGCTTTCATGACTTTAAAAAATGCCATGTGTACCACCCCCGTCCTAGCTATGCCATATTTTTCCCAACCATTCATTATTGAAAGCGACGCTTTCGGATTGGGAATGGGAGCGGTGCTCATGCAAAATGAGAAGCCCTTAGCATTTACTAGTAAAGCATTTTTCAAAAAGAATTTAGCACGTTCCACTTATGAAAAAGAAATGGTTGCTATGGTCCATGCTATCCAACATTGGAGACCATACCTTATTGGAAAACATTTCATTATCCGCACCGACCACCATAGCCTAAAATACCTTCTTGAACAACGAATAACCACTCCAGAACAAAAAAAAGTGGGTAACAAAACTATTAGGCTATGATTATGAAATCATCTACAAAAAAGGGAAAGATAACATGGTTGCAGATGCACTTTCCAAAAAGTTCGAAGAAAATTCACAATTACATGCTTTTTCCTGCCCCATCCCTACATGGATCGAACAAGTCAAGGATGAATGGTATGTGGACCCTACTATACACACCATAATTCAAAAACTACAACAAAATCCCATGAGTAAACCCCACTACTCTTGGCAAGGTAACATGCTCCGTTACAAAGAATGTTTGGTCCTCTCACCTACATTGGTTTATCGTCCAAAGCTTCTATATGAGCTACATGCTACACCTACTACAGACCACTCTGGATTTATAAAACCATACAAAAGAGTGACTAAATCATTTTATTGGCGAGGGATGAAAAATGATGTCAAGAAGTTCGTCAATGAATGTGAAACATGCCAAAGAAATAAAGGTGAAAAAGTGGCAACACCGGACCTTCTTCAACCTCTACCCATACCAACCAGGACATGGGAGGATATTTCAATGGATTTCATTGAAGGTCTTCCAAAATTTGCAAGAAAAATGATGATCCTAGTGGTGGTAGATCGTTTATCTAAATACACCCATTTTTTTCCAGTAGCTCACCCCTATACCTCTAGTACTATTGCTCAAATATTCCTTGACAATATTTTTAAATTACATGGCATGCCTTCTACTATCGTTAGTGATAGTGATGCCACTTTCACTAGTAATTTTTGGAAGAAATTATTTAAACTCCAATGTACGCAACTTCGGATGAGCTCCGCTTACCACCCACAAACAGATGGTCAAACTTAAATTATCAATAAGTGCTTAGAAACCCATCTCCGATGCTTTATTTCCACCAAACCCATTCATTGGGTTAAATGGATTCCACTAGCTGAATGGTGGTATAATACCACATATCACACAACCATAAAAATGACCCCTTTCGAAGCATTATATGGCCGATCACCCCCATATCTAACCTCTTATCTTCCAAGAAGTACAAAAGTACCAGTCATAGAGATGGAGCTGGTCACTCGAGATAATATCATTCACACTCTGAAGGACAATCTACATATCGCTCAACACCACATGAAGCAACAAGCAGACCAACATCGGACTAAAAGGGTTTTTCAAGAAGGGGATATGGTATTTCTCTGCCTCCAACCATATCATCAAACTTCATTGAAAATAAAAGGGTCGCAAAAATTAGCACCAAAATTTTATGGCCCTTATAAAATTATACAACGTATTGGACCTGTTGCATATAAACTTGAATTACCAGAATCTTCCAAAATCCATCTGGTATTTCATGTTTCTTGTCATAAAGCCGTAATAGGCACTAACATCGTTACACAAACTCAAATTTTAGAATTTTAAGATAATGAAGTTCTTATGGTTGAACCAGAAGCTATCCTAGACCGACGTATGTGCCACCTCTATAACCACACCATCACCGAGGTATTGATTCAATGGAAAGGTCTACCTCCTGAGGATGCTATGTGGGAGATGCTCCACCAGATTCAACAACAATTTTTGCAATTCTAGCTTTGAGGACAAATTTTTTTCAAAGGTGGGTGGCATGTTAGGACCCTCCTAACGTAACTCTTAATCATATTATATATTATATTGTATTAAAAGGGACACATCCCTTCACCATTAACACATTTTAGATAAGATGTAAATAGGACAAGGAGGTTACTCCAAAGATCATCGAAGAACATTAATTTATTATATTGTGGGTTTTTGCCTTTCAATACAAACAGTGATTCTATTCAAACAATGATTCTTTTCTGCATTCAATTCATATTTCAAGTTGTAGGTTCATAATAGTGATCCCCAATAGACTTATCCACCACACTCTTGCACTTGTTTGTGTAGACGATATTCATGTTATGCTGTAGTCTGTTCTCTGTGCCTACCTGTATGGATGGGACACACATGCTACAGGAGCGCTTTGAGCACTCTCCAGGCTCAACGGTATGTCTCTGCTTGCTTTCACTATATGAACTCTCAAAGTGAGAGTGAGCAATAGAAGAATTAAAACCTAGTAGCCCTAAAAATTATTCTAGACCATCAAGTTTCTTGGTCTTCTAGGGCTCGTTATGCATTGGCTCCAATCATGGCTAGATCTATCGTGAACTTTCCAAGTCCACTAGGGTTTGGAGTTTTTAGGGGCCAGCTCTCTGATGCAACCCTATCTTCTTGCCCCTAACTGGGTGGATTTTATCTTTATCTACCATGGGATTATGGGGACCTTGAGCCACCCTCAACTCTATACTACAAGGAGTGTGTGTTACGTCCTCTAACTAGGGTTTTCTAAACAAAATATCCATGCATCAAATTGTCACCTTTGATACTCATTGAACATCATTCAGGAGGATCCTGTGGTAAAGATTCCAACATATTATCTTTTGTGTCTCCTAGAGATTTGGCCTCCACCTCAATTATATTTCAAGGTCAGCCTCTCCGTGTGTTGACCATAATGTGAATTATCTATTTTGTAAATTTTTAGGGAAAACAAAGCAAACAAGGGTGTTTATCTCTTTTAAATATTATTTGTGAGCCATAAACTATTTTGTGAGTTTTTTTTTGTTGAATCATAAAATATATCTCATTGTGTTTGCATTTTTGTTGATATACTTGTATAGTTTAAGGGTTTTCACCTGTATGCTCACATATTGACAACCAACAATGAAATTCTGATCATGTAAATCTACCAAAGTATGGAGATGAAGCCCATATCGGGTCAGGGAGCATAGGTCATGCCAGTCCTTACCCAGTATCACTTGGTCAATGTTATACCCTATGAAGATAAGTACATGCAAGTTTTCCAAGATACTTCATATCTTGGAGCCAACCTTGGCCAAAAATAGGGTACATAGAATTTGAGCCAGTGGATGGAGATGAAACCCCTCGTTGTTGAAATTTATTAGTGGTTGGGTATGAATTCAAAATCACTAACGTTTAAATATGACGTGGTGTGTGAAGGTTTATTTTAATTTTGCATAAAATGAAAATGCATCATAGAGCATCCATGATTCTCCTACATGCCTAGGAAATTGACGTTTTCATTTCAAAAAGATGCAAAATTAAATGCTATTTCAAAAGAATGCAATGCAAAGTTACATGAAAATTGACCTTTAGATAGGCCCCAAGCATTCAAACTCTAACACACAATCTAGACCGCTGCTCCTAGCAACGACTAGTAGAAAAGCTAAGAGATATTATGAATTTTGCTTTTACACTTTCTCTATATTTTCTATTTAATCTTCATATAATGCATTTTAGATAACAAAAAAATAGATAGAGAAGTAAAATTGTAGGGAATTCCAACCAACCTAGAATCCAAGTTTGTTAAAGATTTTACTGTCTGTTGTTTGTAGGTTTTTATACCAGCTGCTATCACTTAGGGAATATCTGAATCTGGTCATTGTCTTCAATAGCGGCTAAGCTCTGCTAGTTGTTCTTGATAAGAGCAGCTACACCTGTATACAAAAAACACTCAGTAAATTAGCAAAACAACATAGACTACTGGTGTGCCATTGTGATCACCACTGAAAGAGGCTTAAAAATTCTAGAAACTAGATAATATGCTATCAAATGATAAGATAATAAAGTAATAAAGGGTAAAGAAGAAAGTAAAATAATGTGCCCATATTTATTAATATTTATGAATCTCTTTACAATCAGGTTACAAGAACATCCCTCTTAGGGATTTGACCAATATGATACACATTACAATCCACAACTTGTGTGGTAGACGCCTTCAATAGACTTTTAAGGTCTTTAAAACTGCTTAAGGGTTTATAAGGATGCCTTATTCTATGTTTTCCAAGAGGAACTCGATGTTTATTGTTGGGCAAAATATTGGTTAGTTTTTCTATGGTTCAATTAATTGCCTCCATTTAATTGTCAACCTGGGGTAGCTCGTAGTCTTGTGAGCAGCCGTGCAAAATCTATGCTTGTAATTTCTCCTTCGGAGATGAGTCCCTTGGATTATGGTTTGGGGGGTATTTGGTATTCGTTGGAGTTTATGTTTAAACCAATAATCTCATGCTAAGTCTAAGAAAATAGGACTAAAAAACATTTAAAATCTAAATGACTACCTTGCTGGAAATCATAGAAAATAGGGGAAATAACAAGTAAATAAATTAATCTATTAAAATAAATGCAAAAAATAGGGGAAATAGGGAAGAACTCTATTGTAAGTGGGCCCACACTTCCAGCAGGTTCTTCCCATGGTAAAATGATCACCGAACGCTTTAGAAGATGTTTTACAGGAAAATATGCAGAGATTTTATTAACAGTTGCAGTAGAAGAAAATTACAAGAAAATTTTGGGGGTCTTCTTTAGGGGTGGCCTGCATATTTATAAGGTATGCGGCCAACCCTATTACAATTTTCAGGATGAATCAAAAAATGATTCGCTGTTACAACTGTTTGCTTGATTAGAGGAATCGGGTAAAATATCATGATATTTTAGTGTATTCTATTTCTAGAATACGCTGATATTTTATTTGCTTGACTTACAGAAATGATTTACGTATCAGCTGAAAAATGGGTGATGAGTCACCTTTGACATTGTCCCATGTCCGGTTTCAATGTTGGAAATCCCTTCACGTTGGTTGCCGAAGTTTCACTCTGTTCTACCGACCATAGAGTCATGCTGAAGTTTGGCGTTTAATGGAAATCAGGCATCGCGGTTGAAGAAGTCGGGAAGTAGGTGCCTTGTATGCAGAAGTCGAGAAGCAGGCACCTTCCATCATATAATGGGAAGCAGACACCTTCTACCATACAATGGGAAGCAGGTGCCTTCTATCGTACAATGGGAAGTAGGTGCCTAACGAAAAGTAGGTACCTAATAGAAAGTAGACACCTAATGGGAAGCAGGCGCCTAACAATTAAGTGTCGAATAGAAGTCAGGTGCTTCAAAGGAATTTGGGTGCCTGACTTCGTACCTCTTCACCGATATTTCATAGATATTTTTCCTTCATTAAATTGCAAGTGCCAGGTCCGAGTGGGACCTCGATGAAAACATGCCAAAATGCAACAATTTCCATTAAATCTACACAAATTACACTTAAAGATAAATATTAGAAAACATGCAAAATAAATTGTTAATTATATATATAATTTCCATAAAATATTTATATCTACAAGAATATATGTCGCACATTATGGGGAAAAGAGTACAAAAAATGAGCAATTATGTGGCTCATCATCCCCCCATGCTTAAGGGGTGGCACGTCCCTATGCCACTTTGAATTGGTAATTACCAGTTATGTTCACTTCATCCTAGTAAGCCATGTTGGTCTGTGTCCTCTTCTTCTTAGTGGCCTTGGCTTTCTCTTTATCCCGAGGCTTTCACCCCTTTGATGCCTTGGGAGTGGTTGTCTCCTGACCTTGCTACTTCTGGCGTTTGCTACGCCGAAGTGGTTCACTTGGCCCTGCTCTCTTCTTGGGTGGTTCTCTGGTCCAGGCCACCTTGCCCTTATCAACATTCAGATAATAACTAGAGAAACTGGTGGCATCCTTCTGGAATGCAGGCTCAGCCATTTTCCAGTACTCATGGTGAGGTGGTAACTTTTCACCCATAGGCACTGATTCTTTATCGCCAAATGGGATGCTTGATTCCTTAGCAACCCTGGCTATGGGTAAATCTACCCCTGTTGGGTCAAGCTCAGGTTCATCTTGGACCTCTTTCTTTGCCATAAGGGGAGTTCTACTGCTTGATGCCAGATCTTCCTACTGCATAGGGCCTAGAAATCCCATCCTTTTAAAATATGCCTGCATCCTTGAAGGCTTTCCATCCTCTGACCCATACAAATACCAGAACTGCTCAGGTTGAGCAACTAGAATTTTCCTATGAGGCCTGCCAGATTGCTTCCTGGCCTCCTTTTCTGATTCCTTGAGGGCTTTCTTGGAGGCCTTCTTCTAGTTCTTCTTGTCTACCTTAATTTCCTCCTTAAGCTCCTCAAATTTTTATTTTTGGGTAGCAAACAAATTCTTTGTTGCCTCCCATTCTTCATCGAAATCCAACTCTGATTCCTTATCAGATTCAATGCCTAGTGCCTTCAACTCGACAACTCTCGCTCTGGTTCTGGGTCATCGTTGAGATGGCCTTATGGCTTTTTATTTTGATCTCAGCTTGATATGTTGTACCCCAGAGTGTGTTGGTGCAACCTCTATTTCCTGGGGCACAGGGGATTCAGGTTACTAAGCCTCCTATGGTACAAGGGATTCAGGCTACTGAGCCTCTTTTTCCTCTGCAACAACTTGCTGCACAACAAGGACTACTTCTTCCTCTTGAGGCTATTCGACCCCTACATCAATTGGAGAGTGCTCTGCCTCTCCCTCTTTGCCTAAAATTTGAGGCTCTTCGACCTCCATATCCTTTTCCCCCTCATCTCCCTCCTTTGTAGGTTGTTCTGCATTTTGAGGTTCCTCAACTTCAACCTCATCCTCCTGAATTACCTATTCTACAGAGGGGGACGTAGAACAGGGCTGCTCTACTTCCATTGTAGCAACATCTCCCTATTCTATTTCTATATCAGTAGGGGGCACCTCTATTGCCCCATCGGTCTGCACTATTGCATCAACTCTAGTCGGTTGCTCGACTCCTCCTGGTCCACCCTACAACTACAATTGTCTCTATAGTTACCGAATTATTTGATACAATTCATGCATTTTTAATGTAGCCTCCTTTTGGGACTCCTCAAATAGAGCCCATTCTTCTTTAAATTTGGCTTCCCAAGTGGAAGCCTGCTCTCTTAAAACCTGCAACTATTGTTGCAAATCCTTTGCCTGGCCTTCTGGTGGTACATCTTCCATGGCCACCTCCTGTTGAGGAGTTGGCCCACTGGAAATATCCTATAAAATGTGGGCCATGTACTCCTCCTTGTTGAGCTCATCGATTGGTATCTCCTCATTGGATGAGCTCAAAACCACCCTCGATGCCTTCATTCTTCTGCTTCACATCCTGGTGGAGATAGGCATAAAATATTGCTCTACCTCATCTTCAAATTGAGGTGTAGAAGGAGATAGAGCCTACCCTACTTCCTCCCCAAATTAGAGAAAATCAAGGGATGAGGCCTATCCTGCTTCCCATGTAGTTCCTACAGGTTGGGATGCAGATGTCATTTCTGCACGTTCTATCACCCCTTGGGTCGACTGTTCATTCTGAATTGGCACCTCCCCCTCTGCTTGTACCCCTACTACTGCACTAGTGCCCATAACTTCCTCAATTATCACATTTCTATGTGACTCTGCATATCGCACCAAGGCCAAAATTAGGCCATGGTGAGCTAGGGTAGAGGTGGTGCCTACCTGGTATCACCTAGCCTCATATTTCAGGGTGCATGCAAGGTAGTGGGGGATGTTGATTTTATCCCCATGTAGGATGTGATTGAGGAAATAGAAGTGGTTGGCATTCATATGAGAGTACCTACTAGAGCATGTGAAGAAATGGGTGATCTACTCAAAAACTACCCTCCAAAGCTTGAGAATGTGCCATTTTGGCAAGCCAATGCGCGTCAGGTACTCGATTGGTGCTCCAAAAAATCTCTACATATAGAGGGTAAGGTTATCCTCCTTGTACATGTACTCCCCTATAAGAGGGAGGCCCATAACTCTAGTGATGTAGTCCTCCATGACTAGGATCTCCAGCCCCCGCATGTGCACATGACCCCATCTCTCATCGATGTCGCAAATTCATTTGCCACTATCGTATCCTGGCCTTGACTGACTAGTCGATAGTAGTCCATCCATTCTATAATATCCAACTATGTTTGGACATCTATAGAAATGCTCGAGCAATCGATCAACTCACTCTTCTTAAGGTCATGATTCTTCGACTTTCCCCCATGCTTTACCTTTAGTTCACAATTCACTCAACGATGTTATTGCTTCCCCTTCGAATTACTACTGTGCCTCACTACTCTATTTTTCTCTCGCTAAAGTTGGCTGTACAGTAGCTGGTAAATAACTTTTTAAAACAACTACATTCATGCATGCAAGTGGTTAATTACCATAATCAATAGTGATTATGGTTATCCATAATAAATTTCCTTTGAGCATGTGCCCGATTGTGCAGAGATGATAACCATAAACTATCGACCAATCAGAGGTGTGCCATGCAACACCATGCCAAGTGGATTTGTTCAAGTGGTTAAGGTAATAATGGGGGGTTGTGCTGGCACATTTCCATAGACACACATGTTCATGAAAACAATATAGATAAGAAATAGAAAATTTAAACATGCACCTAAATTTATTTCGTGGGTGCATATGCGTAGATGTTCATGGTGCATCGCTATTGGCTGGTGTTTGATGATTGGGAAAACTACAATGAACAATGGTGGTCATGGTTCCCATGCAATAAATTTTCTTCGACGTGATTGGTTCTTGGTAGCTGCAAGGTGGCTTATTTAAGAAATCCTACAAAATTCAAAACAAAAGTTAGAAAAATGTATCTCCTTGGGATGACAAACGTCCCCTCCTCGAAAGTTGATTATTGTCAACTTTTAATTTTATCCGCTGGTAGATTTGACTTTGCACGTGCGTGGGGTGCTGACGTGGCTCGGGCCACATCCCAAGGCTGACGTGTTATTCTATCAAGGCAGAAAATGGCCATAGTAAATGGAAATTAGGCACCTTTTTCGTATGGAAATTAGGCGTCTTCTTTTCGAATTATGGTGCACAGGTGCCTTGAAAACTGAAAATAGGCACCATAGGAATCGGGTGCTTTGCTTAACATGGGAAGCAGGCACCTTAGCAATCAAGTGCTCTACTTAACATGGGAAGCAGGTGCCTTAGCAATCAGGCGCTTATGCCTAACATGGGAAGCATGCACCTTTTTGCTAACTATTGGGTGTCGTACTTATAAAACAAAATTTATACAAACTAAACTTTTTTTTTACTATGCTAAGAATATTTGGTGTCAGTTTTCCAAAAATTAGAAGTCAGCCATTCTCCTAAAAAATTAAGAGTCAGGCGTTGATCTGCTAGAAAATGGGATGCAAGTACCATCTTCGTAACATACTGGGAGTCAGGCACCATAAAGCGTATAACGGGAAGTAGGCACCTTCTACCATACAATGAAGTATGCCTTCCATGCACCTTCCTCCCTTCCTCTACAATGGGAAGCAGGCACCTTCTACCATACAATGGGAAGTAGACACCTTCTCTAATAACGGGAAGTAGGTGCATTCCCATAAAATACAAAAAATGGCACTTTTATTTTATTCAACGGGTGCTGACTTGTCCTTGTATATGTTGTCAAGTTGATCAAGCCCTTCAGTGCTTCTGATTGAAAAATAGGAACAATTTCAGCATCTACCCCTAAACTAGCAGTTGAGTGTTTTATTGTCCAAAGAGACCAATCCAAACACTCTTGTGCAGGTTCAGGTTTAGTATTCCCCTTCTGAGGGATGAGCTACTCCTATTCCTAGAAAGCTGGAAATATGCAGGTTCATGGATCCTGTGCCCGTTAGGCCTAGGTTTCCCAAGCTGCCTAAGGATTGCACAAAGGGCATTGTTCCTGCAAAACAAAAACACAACTAAAAAAAAAAACTTTGAAAGAATAATTGTCTTTGGGACTATGTGGACTAGGTCCACATCTTACTGACTCAAGATAAAATTAGAATCAACTGGGGTTTCCCCCATGCCTAAACTAGACTCAATCATATATGCCTCAGACACATGGTATGGATGCAGGTGGTGGCCATTGACTATTAAGGTAATGTTGCTGTCATCTATTGTTCTAATCCTTACAACCCCATTATTGATGACTTTAGTCACTTCATATGGCCCCATCCAATGTTGCATGAGCTTACCCTTCCTTTCCTGGAACCGAGAATCATAGAGTAATGCCCATTCTCCCACTTTAAGCTACTTTGGCCTGGTGTGGCGATCATGCCACTTGGCCCTTTGTTTCTGAATGATCTTTATTTTCTGTAGAGCCTCAAGGTGGTATTCATCCAGCTGATTAAGCTACTGAATTCTATCTTTTTGTGCATCATCTAGGTTGATATTCAATTCTATAGTAGTCCTAAGTGTTTTGACTTCAAACTCTATAGGCATCATGGCAGTTTTTCCATAGACTAACTGAAATGGTGTGAAACCAGTAGTAGTCTTCCAGGTGGTCCTGTAGGTCCACACTACTTCTAGTAATCTAGTAGCCCAGTCCTTCCTATGTTGTTGTACTATCTTTGTCAGGATATTCTCCAACTCTCTGTTGGTCACCTCAACTTGCCCATTCACCTATGGATGGTAGGGAGTGGTTTTGTTATGCCTGATTTTGTATTGTTGCATGAGTTCTTGGATCATCCTTGAAGTAAACTAAGGTCCTTGATCTATTGTGATCTCCCTTGGGACCCCAAATCTTGTAAAAATTGATGAATACAAGAAATCTACTATAGTTTTCTCCTTTGAATCATGCAAAGCCTGTACTTCAACCCACTTTGTCACATAGTCAGTACAAACTAGGATATACCTCTTACCTCCTGACTGTGGATTAATAGGTCCTACGAAGTCCATCCCCCATTTATCAAATGGTTCAATGTGAACATGTGGTTGGAGTGGCATCTCATCTCTGAGAGTAGGTCTGCCCATCCTCTGACATTGATCACACTGGCTCACATGCTTGGCTGCATCTTTGAATAGTGAAGGCTAGTAATAACCAGCCTATAACACTTTATATGCAGTCCTTCTTCCTACAAAATGGCCACCACAAGGTTCATCATGGCAAGCCTTTAGTATTTCAATTATTTCATTCCCAGCAACACATCTTCTCATGATTTGATCAGGTCCTATTTTAAACAGGCACCCATCAATCCATGAAAAATCTGCACTTTTCTCAATTAAAGTCTATTTTTCCCGAGGTAAAAGTGTAGGGGATACTTTACCAGTGGCTAAATAATTAGCCATATCTACGTACCAAGGTATCTGATCATTTAGAGCAAACAAATGCTCATCTGGAAATTGGTCTTCTATAGTTGCATAGTCTAGAGGTGTCAATCTGGAAAGGAAATCAGCTACCACATTGTCCTTTCCTGGCTTGTCCACTATTGTCACATCAAATTCCTACAAGAGCAACAACCATATGATAATTCTACCACTAATCCTAGGTTTTTTTGTCAAGTATCTGATCGTTGAGTGGTCAATGTGTACAAATACCTAGTAACCTATAATATAATGACAAAATTTGTTAAGAGCATGTATTACTACAAGAAACTCTTTCTCTATGATAGTATAATTGAGTTCAACACTTATAAGGTTTTTACTAACATAATAGATGGCATAAAAATCATCACCATATTTCTATCCTAGTACTGAGCCTATTGCATTGTTAGATGCATCAACATATATGTGAAAAGGTATGGTCCAATTTGGACCTCTCAGTACTGGAGTAGTAATTAGTTTTTCCTTTAAAGTGTTGAATGCTTGTTCACATTCTTTAGTCCAGACAAACTCTGCATCTTTAGTTAACAATGTGGTAAGAGGTTTAGCAGTTTTTCTAAAGTCTGATATAAACCTCCTATAGTAACCGGTTGATCCTAGGAAACTGTGGATATCCTTTTGTGTTTTGGGAGTAGGTAGGGTTTGGATGACTTCAATTTTCTTTCTGTCTACTTTGATCCCATCTGCAGAGAGGTGATGTCCTAAAACTATCCCTTCCTGCATCAACATATAGCATTTCTCATTGCTTAAGGATAGGTTAGTTTCCTCACAACGTTTAAGTGTATTTTCTAGATTTTTTGTGGCAATTTCAAAAGTTTCACCATATACAATGAAATCATCCATGTATACCTCCACAATCTCTCCAATCATATCTGAAAAAATGCTAAGAACTACCCTCTGAAAGGTGGCAGGTGCATTGCATAGGCCAAATGGTAAAACTCGATAAGCAAATGTCCCCCATGGACAAGTGAAGGTGGTTTTATCTTGATCTTCCTCCCCTATTTGGATCTGATTGTATCCATTGAACCCATCCAAGAAAGAAAAGTACTTCTTGCCTGCTAAGGTGTCAAGGACCTGATCTATAAAGGGTAAAGGGAAGTGGTCCTTCTTGGTTGCTTTATTCAACAACCTGTAATCAACACAAATTCTCCACTTTCCATTCTTCTTGGGCACCACTACCAATGGTGATACCCACTCACTATCTGAAATGGGGTAGATGAATCCAACTGTGAGAAGTTTTTGTAATTCTGCTTTGACAATTTCTTTCATGGTTGGGTTCATTCTCCTTTGTGGTTGTCTTACTAGTCTAACTTGGTCTTCTAGATATATCCTATGTGTACAGGTCTTAGGAGCTATTCCTCTCATGTCAGAATACTCCCAAGAAAAGGCATCTTGATGTTTTTCCAATGTTTGTTTTAGTTTGGTCTATTGTTCAGCTATCAACTGGTTATCTATGTTCAACATTCTACCAGGTGCAACTTCTATTTGTTGAATATGGTGGTCTTTCACTAATGGTAACTCAGGAGGAGGATAGGAGGGTTCTCCTTGAAAAAAGTGAGATATCACCTTATCCTCATCACTTTCATCTTCCAACTCCTCAAGTGTCATCATAGGTTGGATTATTGATAGACCACCAATGTTTTGATTCTCATCCTCAGGTTCTCCCAATAAATCTGAAGACTATGCAGGTGGATGTATGATCAGTTTCTTTATATTCTGACCATCTAAAATGGTCATTTTCCCATCTCTACAACTTATGTAAGCATCAGCTATTGCTAGCCAAGGTCTACCTAAGATTAATGGGTATCCACCTAGTCCATATTTAGATTGTAGCACTAAGAAATCTGTTGGATACTCCCATGCATCTACTGCAATAGTGATATCTTCCAGTATTCCTTTAGGGAGTACTGTAGACCTGTCTGCCAACTGCAACATAGTTTTAGTGGGCTTCATATTAGTCAATTTTAGTTTTTGCATGGTCTCCTAGGGCATGACATTGATGGCAGCCCCCAAATCTACCAGTGTGTTGGGTAAAACACAACCTTCTATTTTTACAGTTAGCATAGGGCTTCCTGGATCTGTGTACTTTTGGTTGTAGGTATTCCCTAACATAAGGTCAGCTAACTGACCTACCAAACTAATTGTTTTAGCTGGTTTCCTCCCTAGTTTCTTGAGGCACAACTCTCTTATGGCCTTTCCATAAATAGGTATATCTATGATGGCTTGAAGAGAGTACCTATAACTATCATCTAAAGGGACCATCTAAGGACATAGAAGATAGTACCTTCTAGAAAATTATTATGATTTCTAGAAAATGAACTATCATATAAAGAATCAAAAACATTGTGTTATCTGAGATAGTTCATAGATAGGCTTACATTCAAGAGAACCATTTATAGGCAATTGTAAGTAGTAACATCAGAAAAATTATAGCTAAAATCATAAGAAACCTATAATCCTCAAAATAATTAGGTATATAGAGCAACAAAGAAGAGTCCCACAAGATATTGTATTGAAAGAAAGAATGAGGTATAGACAAGGATATTCATGGGTGGGTGAATGGGAATATAATTTTGATATAGGATGGGATCAAGAGATGCAATCATGCAAATGATGAGAGAGCATTCCAAAAGATAAATAAAGGGATGTTAGACAATGATATAAGGAGAAGATAACCTTGAAAGACATAACTTGGGTATATTCCATGGGAGAAAGCCCTAAAGGATAATAAATTGTGGAAAATTTTATAAGAAGAGTAAATTTTATCCTACAAATATCAAATTTTGATTGAGAATTCTTTAAGGATTACCTACTACAAATGTTGGAGACTTGTGACCCATAACAAAATATAAGTACAAGTGGGCAATCGATAGTTAATTATTGTTTTTAATGTAGGAAATTTTAGGATTTTGGAGTTTCCTAATAAAGAAGTTTCAATTGTGAAAGATATAGTCAATTCTAATTAGAGTAGATAGTTGATTTGGAATGTAACAACCTTAGTCCGAGAGGAAAATCAAAGAAAAATATTTCATGGGAGCTAAGAAATTAAGCAATGCTAGTTGAAGAGTGAGAAGTTGTAGTGTGCCATGAATGTGATAATGGTAAGATTTATCAAAGAACAAAGGGCTTCATAGTTGCCCATATGGATTATACCATACATGCAAACCGTACCATAGGAAGCTTATAATTGGGCATCTTACCTTTCATATCATATTAAGACCTTATTAATATGGAGTATGAAGAACTTCTCTGTGGTATTCCACACCATTAGATTATTACTAAATATTGCATTACATGTTAAAATCAATATTCCTATAATGGATCCTCCAAGAGAGGTATTGAAATTAGTACCAATAATACTAATATGAATAAAAGTAAAATCATAGCAAAATAAGAGTACTCTAGCAAAAAGAACAAAGAATATATTGAGGAGGGAACTACTAGTTTATGCAACTAGTGAGGACTCAAAAGAAGAAACATCATTGTCAAGGATAAAGTTGGCCCAAAAGCAAACAAAGGGAAGGAGTTTTTTTTAGCAAGAATAATAAAAACTCATATCATGTTGTAGTGGAAATAGGTGACATGGTGGAAGAGGCCATGGAGGAAGAATAACAACAAGTAACTAAAGTAGTTTAAGGAGAATTTGTAGGAGAACAACAACATGATTGGGAATTTTTGAAGGTTGTGCCAATGGATAGGCAAGTCCAAGAAGTAATGGATATAATGGGGAATATGTATATCAAAATAACTAAATTTTTGGTAGACATCTAGTATTTTGATCGTATGGAATCACCTATAATGTAGGGAGAGCCCCATGTTTAATTTACATCTATAATAAAGGAAGTTTGAACATGGAAATTAGTTACACCTTCTAAAACACCAAAAAGGAAAAACTAACTGAGACAACAAAAACATCAAAGACAAGGAAGGAGTTAGAACTGGTGTAGCAAGGATTGGAATCACATGATAGTAAGCTTTCTTGGAGACATGGTGTGTTTAGAGGACATAGTCAATGAAAGAGTAAGTTGGATTATATAATTGAGAAAATAGTAATAGAGGGTAAAGCAACAAAGAGACCTATCAATATGTCAAGGCAGACTAAAGAGTGGGTGAAGAAGCTACACCAAATAATAATATAGAGGATGAATTGAGTGGATATGTACTAATTAAAGTATCAAATTTTATGCAACCACAAAATATGGAGGATCATATTAATAAAAAATTTAATACTTGTCTTATTATGCTTGCTAAAGTCATTGATAGAAGTTGAAATTTAAGATAGGTTGTATTGGATAGTGGAAAAAATGATAGTTGATGGTAGAAAATGATTTTGACAAGTTAGTGAATTGGATCTCGAAGAAATAATGTATGAAAAAATTACTAGCATTATTCAAGTGCAGCCATGTGAGTTAGATACTGGCAGTGTTAGAACCATGGTTAGGGTGAAACAATTTCTAGAAGGAACTAAGACACTATACACAAAAATATTTTATATATTTATTAATGGTAGTCATAGCTTATCTTTCCAAACAAGTGATGAAAATGTACAGTATATATAACTAGTACCATATTTATTGCAATGGTTAGTTACAGGTATTTCTTATCCAAAATTGGCCTAGTCTATAAAATTTGCCCTATACTTTGGCCAAGATTGGATGACTAGGATTTCTTCCAAGTTCAACCACTAGAAACTGTCAGTTCCTTATAATACTTGTACAATTAAAATAGATGTTTAAGACTAAAGGAATAAATGGAATGGGTTAGAGAGAGATAAGGGTTTAGAAAATTCTTAAAGGATGGACAGGGTATAGCGTAACAACACTAAAAATACACTACATAAGAGTCTTACACAATACAATCCAAATGAAACTTAATAGATCAACCATCAATGAAAGCATTATAGAACTCGTTAATTTTTGGTTATACACTTTAAGCATTCCAAATATTATATGAAGAGTAATCCAAATAGAGATCCAATTGAGCAAATTTTTCTTTAGTAAAATTCACTAATCATAAAGTGCCAAAAAAATGCATTAAAATATAATTTTTTTTCTTAGAAACCCAAGAATGCTATCACAATCGAGGTCAAATAGCTTTCACTTTTCATTGATTAGTAGTAGTCATCATACAATATACAATAAGATATTACTACAAAGTCGGCCCTCATAATGAGGTGCATTGGAATATTTATAAGCTATTACATGAATTTTGAAACTCAAGATTTTCAATAGTCTATTATAGGTATGTTAGAAATAGCCTGATAGAATGCTCATGGGAGAAAATATTATTTTCATGCTCTACACCAATAAATTGTTTGCATTACTAATTTTTTGATGTGGTTGGTCCAGATTTCATATTTCACCTTTGGCTCAAGTGTTTTTTATTAGATACATGAAGAGATTTTGAAAGGGTACTTGAACCTTTTACAAAGGGGAAACACTGGTTCTTGAGAGAAAACCAAGTGAAAAAGGCTAAAGGAACCCATTGACATGGCCACTACCAACCAGCTAACTATAGATCAAGAGGAGAAAGAGTAGAACTAGGAGGTCTTGATAACCCAAAGAACTTATCACCATAAATAGGACTCCAAAAGGAGATCCCTACCAACCAACTCCAACGTCTAAAAACCATCAACCTCAAAATGAATAATCCTAGGGCCATCAAGACCATAAAGCCAAAATGAGAGGGCAACCATAAAATCCTAGCACTCCTCAAGACCTTTAGAAAGCTAGTCCCATACAGACCACACAAAATCAGTCCATCATAGAATTGAACCCTTTAGCACAAGAGATGGCCATTTTAAGGGTGTATATATAGGTTCTCAACAGATCTTTTTTCATGTCTTTACCAACCTTGGGAGATTTTGAAGTCTCTTGAGGTTTAGGAATTTTATATAATGTAGTCCTACTCTATAATTTTAGCTTATTTTTATTAGTATAGGAATAATCTAACTTAGAATATTCAATGAACAAGGGTGTCTTCTCCACTTTATCCACTTTGGAAGATAGGTTTTTTGAATGCCTAGTCATATCATCCATCCCACCAGAACCAATTGGGGGTATGATACCTTTAGTTTGAACCATTTTTGCTACCCTATCACCTAGGGTGACATTTGAATGAGTAGGGACCTACATATTGGTAGAGTTCCCATGAGGTAAAAGGTCCTCATTAGAATGGGATTCACCAGGATAATAAATCAATGATGCCTTTAGAGTTCCTGAGTTGTCACCTTTCTTTGTGACATGGTCCACAATTATTTTAATTAACCCCTGGTTTAGAGGATCTAAGGCATCTATGTTATTTACACTACATTGACTCTCCAAATATTTAAAAAGAAACACAAAACATAGGAACTTTTAATAGTCTTCCATGAAAAATTTGATTTAGGTAAGAAAAGTGGAAGCTTTTGAGGATATCCCTATTGCTATTTAGTGTGAAATAGTTCATGATAATAAGAATCACACTATTCCATGGAGTCTTAAGGGATTTTCATGAGTAGCCATTCTGGAACTTCTCCATCACCTCATTCTCACCCATAAAATTCCTCATCTCTTTATACAGGGAGTGTTTCTCCTTATTTGGACAAACACCACCAATCGATAGCCCCATGAATTCCTCAATAAGAGGGATGGAGGTCTCAAATTCAATATTCCCAACCTTTACCATACCCATTTTCCAAGAATATTCTAGTTGATAGGCCAACTTTTTATCATAGCCATTGAATTTTCTAAGAAAATCCAACCCATAATTTTTCATAATGGTCATAACCTCTTCATACAGATTTAAGATTATTGGTTCCACTATGTAGTCATCCATGATAAGCAAGGAATAAAAACAACTATAGTGGCTAATGAGAATAGAGGTAGGAAAAAAAAGGACCCATTGAAAGAAGAAAAGGAAGGACAATAACTAGGGCTATTGGTCCTTTAGTCACATTTTAGAGCTTTAACAAGCACAAACTAGCCCTAACACACCTAAAACCATGCCAACTATGACCTTGAGAGGGACACCTCAAGAAAAGGAGAAAGGCCAAATAAATAATATACATAAAATTAAAATGCCTACTAATCCATGTGGATAAGGTAATCATGAGAACAATAAGTACCTTGATCTTAAAGAGGTACATTCAAGATCCAAGTAACCAACACCTAAAAACCAAATAGGAGGGGTAAAAAAGATACACATGAACCACCAGGTGGATGAGAAGGATGTCAATCCTAGGAATCATATAATACCATTGGGAATTTGAGCAATGATTGTAGGAATAGAAAAGAGCACCCTTTGGAATAATTCTAGCTAAAAACTAAAAAATACCTTGAGGCCATGTCAACCATAGCATCACAAAAAGGTTCCACCTTGACCCCCTCAATGTCAATTGGGACCTACCAAAACTAACAAAGGACCACCCAAAATAATCTTGGATTGCACTGGGCTGACCATTACAAGGATAAATTTTTGAATACGATAAATTGGCTCCCTTGTCCCCAAATTCAAATTTCAATTTCAATTTTTATTCTCCAGTGATAAAAAATCACTCCTTCCAAAGAATCCAGGCACCTCCATAAATACTAATCAACACTACCATCAATACCACCTCTAAATTTGACCTGATCTTCTTAAAAACTAGAGGGAATCCTCTAATAAAGGGAGAGAAACAACACCATCTTAAGTGAATTATTCAATTCTATGGGGGAAACTTTTGTGCCAATTGGAGAGATCCATCTATTGTAGGCCCAAGTTCACCTAAAAATTAGTGCTTTTATTACCTTTGGCTCATGCATGTCTCCAATCCAATCCATAGGTTCTCAATTTTCATCCTTTATAATTTTATTTCTAACTATAAATATCTATTAGAGACATCATTTTCAAGCTAAATTGCTTTGGCTTGATTGAATGGGAAGTACTCAAGTAGTTACAACTTTTGATAGGAGCAATCTAGGTGATAGGGATATTTCCAAGTGGTTGTGAGTTGATGCCAAAACTTGTAGCAATATTGGGTCATTTTATTTGTAATAGAGGATCTTTTGGAATGAAGCCATGACTTTGGAGAGGTATAGTTGACATCACCTTCTCAAAGACCATAGTTTATTATCTTTGGAGTTATACCTTGCTTTTCCAACCTCACATATTTTTGGAATTTTGTAGTGCTTATGATAATGTCAACACTTGTAAAACCATGGGTTTGCACTTCTTTTATATTCAAGCTCTTGGGAATCCTTCAACTAGCTAATGTTGAGGTTACACTACTTTTATTTCCTTATTTTTGGACTTTTAAAAAGTTTTGTGTGACATCATCATAGGGAAAGTCCAGAATTAATTGATTTTGGGTTTGTGTTTTATCAAATCTTTTTGGGACTTAGTCAAATTTTCACTTTGCTAGAATGCATCTTGCTTGCTATTTTTGCACGATTTTGGGATTTCTAAAAATTATTTAGCTTCCTTGGAATTTTTCTCTAGATTGATGCATTTGGATCTTTGATAGCTTGGCTATGTGGCTATGATGCTTAGGACAACCTCTAGGTTATCCGCCTTAGCAAAATCTGGGTAATATTTTAGTAAAATGGCAAGTTGGATTGGTTTGCAAGAGCTTGTGAATGTGGGTATAATTTTGACCTATATTCTTGGTGCCTCCTTAGGGTTTCTACTCATAGAAATAAAGGACCTATAAAGACTTATTTATTAGGTATGAAGTAAAAAAAATTAGAAGATAGAAGAGATACAAAATGATGAAGGAAGAAAAGTACTAAAAGATGCAAATGGTAATGGAAAGTGGTAGTGGATGATTTGTATTAGGGAGTTAGAGTGTTAATACATGGATAAGGAGATGGTTGAATGAAGTATAAAAAATTATGGGATGAATGAGGGGAAGAAGATTTCAAGGAAATGGAAAGCAAAAGTAAATGTGAGAAAAAGAAAGGAAAGAAAGGGAAATATCCCTACATATGGAAGGATGGATTTTACACAATTGTATGGTAGATTATGGAGCATCAACGATAGTAATGCCTAAAGAAATATATAAAGCAATGGGTATGGAATATACAAGGTCTAGTCCTAGAGTGCTTCAACTAGATGGGACCCCAGTTAAAATTATGAGTGTAAGAAAAGATATATCCATGGTGCTTTGTAAGATGTTGTAGATAATAGTTATACAAGAGGTTGTTATGGTGGATTTGGAACCATAATTTGGCATGTGTCTCTTGAAATATTATATAACCAAGTTGGGTAGATATCTAACCCTAGATTATACACAAATGGAGATTCCTCATAAAGGAAGAAAGGTAAAGATATATGTAGAAAAGCCTATTCCCTATAATATAGAAAAATTGAGGAGGTGAGCCATGTGAATATAATTGATAATGAAATAGATCTAGTTGAAGCAATCATAGATAATGAAAAAAAATGGAAAGCAAAATGAAATGTGAGAAGAAGAAAGGAAAGCAAGGGAAATGGATATACTTAAATGATGGTACCCCTTATAAAAATAAAACATCTCTAAACATAGTCCACCTCAACTAGGAGCTACTTCACACCTAAGAAAACTATCTTAGGTAAATATTCTAGGTACTCAAGGACTGAGGCCTTCCATTACTTTTAATTTTTTTTTAATTATATACTATTGCACAATCTTGATCTAGTGCTTCTACAATATGCATGGTGATTCTACCACTTAGCTAATGTTTTTTCATAAAACTACTTTATCTTATCTTAGAATTGCTTTTATTTTTATAGTTTTTACTCATGGCTTATGCCAACTAATGCATAGCATGACTTTAGATGTATTTTTCTAAAGTGGCATAGATTCCCAAAAATTTGAGTGTTTCACTTTTTCTTAGCTAATAATTTCTACTAGTTGGACATTTCTATTCTAGACACTTCATGTTTGATTACATAATTAGGGTACTGAGGTATCATGTTGTGAGCTCAATGTGTCCTTTTTCTACCTTTGCATGTCAACCATTTTTTGACCAGATTCCATCATTATAGCCTTAGTGGCTATAGCTTATGTGGTTTTAAATTGCCTTACTTTTTGTTTTCTAGCCTCTATTGGCTCTTGTTATTTTTCTTATTGATTGGTATTCAATTCATCCAAGGTAATTTTTGCTTTTTTAGTACTTGATAGGTTGTCTCACAAGTCTCTTGGGTTAGGTACTTCATTGCTCTGATCTCATAATTGATTTCCTTTAGTTGAAAGGCCTTTTCATATGAAGGATATTTGTATCTTCTATCCATCTCTTAAAGTTTAACCTATATCATGGCTAACTTGTTTAGGAACCCAAAAACTTGAGCTTCTTTAATAGGATCTCACCATTGATTTAAATCTTCTTCATTATCATCTATTAGCTCTATTTGAGATTGAAGTTCTTACATAGAGTGGAATTGATGTTGCTCATACCAAAAGCCCAAAAATCCAAAGTCTTTGAATTCATTTGCTAGACCCATCCCATTTTTTTGCTTTTATCATTAGCCTATCCATCATATCCCACCCTTGCTAGACTAGCTTATTTTATTTTTGTAGACACCTAAAATGCGTCATATCGAGGGTGACTACTCATATGGACATGCTACAAGACCATATGGAAGATCTTGGATAGAATCCAAGATAGAGCAATGGTTCTAACCACTCAATTTGGGCTCCTTGGACTAATCAGTATGAACCACAACCCAGACCTATGGTTTATAGCTGAACCATAGCTGAGACCTATGGTATATAGTCTAGATCGTAGCTATGACCTACGGTTTTAACTGAAGTTTATTTGGCCTTCAATCTGAGCCAAATCGGTTGGAACGACTATTTGATCTAGAAGAAGGTGATTAATGGATGAAAGATTCTAGAGGCTTCCATTCCAACTATCCTAACCACCCCTTCTTGATATTGGCTTCTTCAGGAAGCCACCCCTAGCCCTTGGGTAGTCCTATAAGTACCCCTAAAAATTAGGGTAAACTAGAGGAGAGAGCATTGGAGATTTGAGCAGCGGAGCCCTGTCAAATTGTACACTCAATCGAGTATACTAAGAGAGCTATTGCACTTATCCCCTACTACTTGCCAAGATTCATGATGAATTACATTATAAATGCCCTAGGAGTCTAGGAGAGCCAAGATACACAAATCCGAGCAAACGAAGGCCCATCACAGTGATTCAAGCACCAAACCTGTTATAAGGACACTGAAGGTGACCCTTAAATATCAATTGGACAAGGAGGTCAAGCCCACTACCCTTGGAATTGAGGGCAAGCCTATCAGAGTGCTAACCATAGCTTTTAGTCATGGTTTATAGTGCAGACCACTCACCAGAGCTACAGTTTGCAACAGAGGTATAACCACCTTCCTCTTTTCATTTTTGTATGGTTAACTAGCTTATATTAGTTGTTTTCATGGTTTAAATACATTTTAGCAGACTTTTGACCGTAGAATTAGGTTAGATTAGCTTATTTATGTTTATGCTTCAATTAGGATATTAATGGTTCTTTATGCACCTTTATTCCTTGTTTTACACATTTAATCCATGCATAGTGTAGCTGCTACTTATCTTTACACTATTATATGAATCTTGATTTGATTTGCATAGCTTAGAAGCACTTTTCATGTTTTCTTGATTATGCATGTTTAATGGTGTCATTATGCAATTTACCTAAAAGGGCCTCATCATGAGAGGTTGCCTACCTTTTTGAAATTTTTGTGTTGTTTCTTGACCGTAGGGAATAGTTTCAAAGGAGAACCAACCATCAAGTTCCTTCCCCATCACGAAGAAGAGGGCACCTCCACCCTAGAGCAATTCATGTCATCTTGAAAGGCATTTGAAAATCACACCTACCCTTGAGAGGGAAACAATTACACACTCCTATTGTAATATTGTATCAAAATAATTATCCCTAAGAGGGATGTACCTGTAATTTGATTTTGAATTCGAATATAATGGAATAAAGTGTATTTCTTCTTGATTCATTTGTTGTCAATTTCTTGTTCTTGTATGCATGTTATACTTTTATCATTTATTGCAATAGGATGCCTTGGGTGTGAGCCTTTTTGGTGGTTACAAAAGGTGATCATGGTGGTACCCCGTATTTTTAGGATCTGACTATGTTTTAATTATTTTTACACTTGCAGGTACATATCACAGCTATAAGCTATGGGCAAACATCTAAACTGCAGGTACAAAGCATGATTTATAGTCAAAACCACAAATTAGACCTACGGTTTCTTGCTAACAACATAAACAGTCAGATTCAGAATATCATCCAATGCAGGACTTGAGGTAGGTCCTATTTTCAAGCTTCTGTTACTTTTTAGCTCTCTATGTTTTACAGTAAGTTAATTTAAATAGCAAATTAGGAAAAGAATTAAGAAAAGGGTAAATTAATCATCCTAGTTTGCTTTCGTGTTTGCTTCCAATAGAAAGGTGTTGATGGGAACAATGGACCTCTAATTGTAGTCTATGCTAGTCTACATTGTGCTTGATAGAAATGTGTGGATGGTTTGCATGTGTGAGGCCCAATTAGTGGCCAATTAGCATCGTAATGTGCATAGTCTTAAAGAGCATCTAGAATAGCTTACATTTTTTGAATCTGAAACGTTCTTTCATTCACAAGCATTTAGAAAATGAGCATGTATGCTATATGATGCATTTCTTTTATGTACATTAAAAGGAACCACACACACCACATAGCACTTAAACACTAGTGAGTTGGGCTTGACATCCAACCACTAGTAGGGTTCAACGACGGTGGGCATAACTTCCATTCGTTGGTCCAAATCCTACGAACCCTTGATATATAAACCAATACCGGATCTAAGAACCTTTTGTACCCTAGAAAATTTGCATGTATTCTCTTCAGAGGGTATAACATTGACTGGGGAAGAATGGGTGAGGATCTAGGAGGACCTGTGCTCCTTGTTCGGGTGTGGGCTTCATTACCACACATGGGGGATTTACACTACTTGGAGTTCATAGCCAAGTTGTTGAGCTATGAGCATACAGGTGAAATCCATTAAACTAAGAATAAAACCCAACAAGTTTTGCAAAACATGATAAGAGTTTCTACACTGATATAACAAATCTTGAAAACACATCAAACAATTTAGGACTCACTTTTAAAATTTAAAATGAGATAATCATTATTGTATACCTTATTTTCTTAATAATAATACATTTAGACTCTAGGTACACAATGGTGGATACATGGGGTGGTTAGAAAAGGTCCAAAGCCAACGTCGATGACCAACCCCTAACCAATTCACAACAATACGTGTCAATTCCTCAACCACATGAGCGAACCGAACATCGTTCGACTAGCATTCGAGGAGATAACTCGACATGAGGGGAGCTAGTAGAGCAAACCCTAGATAGAGGAGCTTCAGTACACTCCTCTAGGCATAAGATAGAATAGGAAACCTTCCAGCATGAGGGTGTTCCACTTGAGAGCCATTATCGAGACCGTAATGCACTCGTGTCCATGGGATCGGATGAGGAGTTTGTTATGCAGGGGACCATGTTGGTGCCCCTACGTACTAAGTCCACTGGAGGATCTATGGCTCCACATTCTGAGTATAGAAGGACTAGAGACCCGCCCATTCAGTGGCAGGCAGACAGGCTCACTATCGAGCATAGGTCTAACCATACTCCCATGCGTGGTCCACCATGCAAGATCACCATTGATATATCAAAGGTGGGAGATAATGGCACACCACCACATGAGCGATGGTGGTCTAGGTAGCTAGAGGGTCTAGGTAGTTTTTAGAGTAGCTAGGCTACAAGCCTTTTGCTCCACCCACTCATGCTTTGAGTGAGCATAGCGTGAGTGTCATCCACACTACTAGAGAACATGGGGAGGCTTCTAAGCGCCCTCATGTCACACATCCACTATCTGTGCATGGTGGTTCACAATATAGGACATAGTAGGAGGCCAATGCAATCTTCATAGATAGAGGCAAAGGCACAACACATCAGTCCAATGGGTACAAAACCCATAATGTCACTCGTACAGAGCAGGGATACTAGAGGCCTCCCACAATCGACTAGATCAATAGATCACATCGACTGACATTAGAGCAAAAACATGAACTCCTCCAAGATAAATTGGAGGATGCTCACCTAGAGAGGTAGCATATTGAAGATGAGAATATTCAAGTGCAAAGGCTCATGCGATAGAGGTTATATGAGTAGCGCATGCGCAAAGAGTGTATCCTTGCCTAGAAGGAACGCGTGGAGTAGGAGGATAGGTTAGCTAGGGCCAGTCTTTATCCTCAAGATGAGCATAGAGATTGTGTATATATAAAGGCTTTATCTCAAGTTGTTATGCATCAAGAGCATAGAGATGCTCGTACTCATGCTAGTGCCAAATAGAGGGAGCGACTACCACCACTCGATAATAAAAGGTAGAGGTAGCATGAAGCAGTAACAGGAGATAGATACGAGCAAGAATATCTTGAGAGCTCCCAAGCTAAGGAGGAGGAAGAGAAATGACCTCCATCTCATATAAGGAAGACAGTACCTCCTAAGCCACCTCCAAGTCAACTTAGGGAGGAGGACTTTCTATCTTCAGAGGCCTATAAGGCCTTAGCTAAGAAGATTATAGCCATTGAGAGACAAGGCGCGACTATTCAAAAGCCAAAATTAAGGAAAATCCATAACGAGCCTTTGGATCCTTTGGTTCCTACTCTAGATTACCCTAAGAATTTTGATATGCCCAGGTTGGAAAAGTTTAAGGGTGATGAAGATGCACAGGAACATGTCATGATATTTCTGGATACTTATTTTTAGATAGCAAGCAATGATGCATTATTGTTGCATACATTCATCATGACACTTTTAGGGCTAGCTCAAGAGTGGTTTAATTAGCTAAAGAAACATAGCATAACTAGTTTCAAGCAATTAGTTGATGCCTTTCTTGAATGCTATTCCTTTAGCATCAAGAAACAAGCCAATATTTCCGATCTGGCTGTGCTAGCTCAACGTGACGATGAGCCAATAGAGAAATATGGAAAGAGATGGAGGAGATTAATGGTGAAGTTGCCATTTCCTATTCTTGCCATAGAGTTAACCCAAATGTTTACAAAGAGTTGTGCCAAGAACATCTCATTACTATTGCAACTACAATAATATCCAACATTCAAAGAGGCTTTGGCACAAGCCAAGGTGATCGAGGATGTCAAGTTGCAGGAAGGCAACTTGAAGCTCAAAAATAGGAGAGAGGGATAAAAGAAGAGTGCCACAAAAAAACAGGGCAAGAAGACCCACGTAAATCAAGTGGTATTGAATCTCCAATAGGAGGACAAAGGGTAACATAAACAAAATTATCAGGCCCAACCTCCCCCTGCGTAATATGACAAGCACAACAAAAATTATAAGGGCAAGAACAAATATCAATGCCTACCTCACCAGTTCACACCATTGATGGAATTGTTGATGTTTATTTTCCATCAGTTATGCGAGGCCAAGGCAATCAGATTACCCAAAGTCAAGATGATAGACCCAAATCAACCCAAACAAAAGGGGTTCCAAGATGATCTATTTTGCATTTTGCATCGAACGAAAGGTCATGACATAGAGGTGTGTTGGTATTTCAAACACTTGGTGCAAAATATGATTGACAAGGCAAGCTTGTAGTGCCACACAAATCATAGACACTTGATAATCAGAATATGGGGATTTACAAAAACCCCTTTCCAAATCATTAGGCACCTCAAAACAATGTTGGTCAAGTTAAATAGGTGCGAGTCAAACCACCTACCCAAGGGTTCATAGGAATGGTCAACATTATCACTAGGCATGGGAGATATGAACAACAGAATCAACCTCGTGCTCCCATTCAAATACAAGCCATGTTGAATCAACCATTGACACAAAATATTCTAGGTCCACCAACAAGACCGGTGGTGACCATAAGGAGTAGGTTGGTCCAAAACCTATAGATAACTCCTACAAAGTTGTCAATATATGAATTAATACAACAATACCCAAGGCACAAGGAGACTCTTATGGATATTTTGAGGTCCATTGAAGTACAGGCCCAGGATGCATAGACATTTACTAATTTTGTGGGACATGTACAACAGTGTCAGGAACCGATGATCCAATTTTATGATCATGAGATAAGGACGGTTTCTACAACTACGACCAACCCACCATTGCACATAATCACATGTGTTAATCACATGCCATTTAAAAGGGTCTTGATAGATACTAGCTCATCGATCAACATAATAACGACCAAGGTGCATTGAGTCATTTTAAGCTACCTAAATCACACATTGTGCCAACTACATTTACATTAAGAGCTTTTAACAACACACTATGTTTGACTATCGGCACAATTATCCTACCCATGTAGGTAGGTCTAAATACCATTTTTGTAATGTGTCATGTGATAGAAGGGGCCATACAGTACAACATATTACTCGATAGACCTTGGATTCATGAAATGCGTTGCGTCCCCTCGATACTACATCAGTGCATGAAATATATTCATAAGGGACTAGTTCACATAGTGGCATCGGATGAAGAGCCATTTAAGTTTGTGAATCTAGCAGATTTTCCTAGGGGTTTCATACTCTCGTTAACGCACCTGGATGTTCGGCCATCATCACCAATAAAGAAACCAGGAGGTAAATTGATAGTGCATGCTCAACCAATGCCATATGTGTCACACAGAGCAGAGCACACCACTGCCACTTCCTTGAAATTGTCAGTATCAGTCATGCGTTGGGATGATAGGAAATTAAAGGCAAAAATGGGTGAGAAAGAGAAATAGTGTGAGCCCGAGCCAATCATCGAGGAGGTTCCCATTCCCATTGAAGTTGAGGAACCCCAATACAAAGCCGAGGAGGCACCTCAGATTGCCTCACCTGCATCTTCAGTAGGGTCATCCGCACCATGGGTGATGGTACATCTCGCTAATACCAGATTAGGTGAGTACCTTATACAAAATGTGACTTTTGGATCAATTTTAAAAATTGCACAAGAGATGGGCTGACCATATGCTCGTCATTATTTGGTTGGATCGGTGGTTCCATTGGGAGGCCACCTAACTAAACTAACTTCATCTATGCAAGGCTAGATCAACTTCCAACGTGAGAGCCCATGGATGAAGATGACGAGGAACCTTTCATGGTAAATGTTCATTATTTATCTAATTTGGAGTATGCCATGTGTATTTTTGAGCTATATCATTGGTATGGATACGACCTTGGTCTCTTTGAACAAGGAAGGAGGACTCTGCTGGAACCTCATTATTAATTAGTCACTAATAGATTTGGTCTAGGGTTATAGATATGAGGGCAAGACAATTTTCTTGCAACATCCCTAGATCGTTTGTACCTTAGTATGGTAGATGATGTGGATTTTAATCCATATCATTCGGATCCTTCCAAATTCTAGAGGAATCACCCTATGATATGGATGATCACCATTGAGCCACTCGAATATCATCGTGAAGGGCTCCTTAAGCATACTGAGATAGAGATGAATCCAAGAGATCAACTGAGACACCAAACCCATGATGCAGTCAGTGACATAAATGTGCAGGGGTGTAACCCCATTACTACAAGCGATCTTGAGCTAGGATATCTTTGTAATGAATATGGAGGAGAGTCTACCTTTGATATGGGTGGACCAGGCTATGACGTAGATGAGGAATCCTCAAACGATGATGAATCTGAGGATGAAGTCGAATGCACTTATGTAAGGCCTTTGTATGCACGTCATCTATTGCCTATTGAGTCAATACAAGATACCAAAGTGATCCTTCCCAATGTTGATCATTCAGGGGAAGAGATCAAGCCAATTTTCTTGGTAGCATCATACATGAGGTATAATTATCCAATTTTTTGGATAGCAACGATAGCATGCAAGAAGTAAGATTCATTGGGCCTCATTTGGAGGAGTACCCTCCAAGAGAGGGGGTTAATGAAGGATTCTATTATGATAGTGATGAAGAAGATGAGTTAGAGAGGGCCTACCTTGGTCCTCCTTATTTACGTTACCGTCATCAACCCATCAAAATTGATGAGGTCTATCGGTAGCTACATGTTGGTCTGTGTCTAAGACCGAGACGGTTAAACTTGGATAAAATCCATTGGTTTGTTAATTCCCTTCTGCTAACCTACATGTAACTCAGTGAGCCAAATGATCCTATTTTGCATGCAGTGCATAGGGAGGATCTGGTTATTTGTAGTCCTCACAAGGAAGACCCTTTTGTGCCTATGCCATTAGATCCAGATCGTGGGTATGAGGATTATGCAAATTTCATAGAGGTCAGTCCATTTGGTCCTGGAGATCAATTCCATTCCATAAACATGGTCTCCATTGATTTGACCACTCCACTTTGCAATCCAGCAGATCCATCTAAACCGTTGTATCTTAACAAAGATGCTATCTACTGGGATTGCACTGATTCACCCGTTGAGCCTGAGGATTTCTTCCTCAACGAAGAAATGTTGCAACCTTTCCATTTTGCACCAAGCTATTCATATGATGTTTATCATGCCAAAAATGCTTCCAATACGAAACCAATCAACCTAGCTTATGACATCCATTTGATTCCTTCGCCTCACCAGCTTGAGGAGGGATCACATATATCGATAGAGGAAACATTTGAGGTGGATATCAATAATGATCCCACCAGTGCAAAGAAGGTTAAATTTGGAGATATTATCACTCTAGATGAGTGGGCCACCCTCATCCCTCTACTAAAAGAGAGACCAAATTTATTTGCTTGGTCATACAAGGATATGCTAGGTCTAGACCCAAAATTGGTTACGCATAACATTTCACTAGATCTTACGAAGAAGCCGATCAAGAAAAAGCTTAGAAAAATGCACCCAAAAGTAGCCTTGATGGTGAAATATGAGCTACAAAAGTTGTTGGATGTGAAATTTGTGATTTCCATCGATTATCCAGAATGGGTGTCCAATATGGTACTCGTGGGAAAACTCGATGGAAGAATCTATATTTGCACGGATTTTAGAGACCTAAACAAGGAAACACCCAAAGATTCATTTCTATTGCCCAATATTGATGCTCTCATAGATGCAACTACAGGTCATGAAATGCTCTCCTTAATGTACAAATTTTTTGGTTACAACAAAATTCGGATAAAACCCAAAGACCATGATAAAACCATATTTATAATACCATGGGGAACATTTTTCTATAAAGTTATGCCATTTGGCCTCAAAAAATATTGGTGCCACATATCAGCGGGCCATGACATACATTTCTCATGACTATATGCACAAAATTATTGAATATTATATCAATGACTTATTAGCCAAGTCATTGCTACGAGAAGAGCATGCAGAGGTCTTAAGGAAAGTCTTCAATCACCTGATAGAGCACAACATCAGGATGAATTCTAAGAAGTGTGTATTTGGCGTAACTTCTAGAAAATTACTAGGGTTCATTATCTCCAAGAGAGGCATCGAAGTAGACCCAACGAAGGTCAAGGCCATTTTAGAAATGCGTCCTCCCACCAATATTAAGGAATTAAGGAGCCTTTAGGGCAAGGTAGCCTTGATAAAGTGATTTATCGCCCAACTATCGGATAAATGTCGACCCATGAATCAACTGCTACATAAGGGGGTCCCATTCAACTGGGACAAGGACTACAAGGAAGACTTCACTGAGATAAAGCAATACCTAGCGATGCCACTAGTGGTAGCTCCACCAAGGCTAGAGGTGCCTTTCTTATTATATATATCGACAACTAACCTTGCATTAGGAACCATGTTGGCCCAAAAGAATGTGCAAGGCAAAGAACAGGCCATATATTATATTAGTCAAACCTTGGTGAGTTATGAGCTCGGGTATGCATATGTGGAAAAATTATGTTTAGCAGTAGTGTTCGCTACAAAGAAATTATGACACTATATGTTAAGTCATACGATGTATGTTATATCCAAACAGAATCCTTTGCAGTACATGATGAGTAAGACTTATCACAATACGTGTACTACAAAGTGGATCATGCTATTGATGGAATTCGATATGGAATTCATAAGCTAGAAGTCTATTAAGGGACAAGTCATAGCATATCAATTAGCTGAGGTGCCACTGTCTAACAGTAGGCCTCTAAAAATTGAGCTTTCAAACAATGCAGTCTTCATCATATCCGAAGCTCCCAAACCCGAAGAGCTAGAGAAAAATGCTGATATGACTTTGTTCTTTGACGGTTTGAAGTGCAAACAAGGAGGTGGTGCTGAAATAGTGTTCTTCACACCACAAGGAGCTCCAATGTCCTTGTCATTCAAATTGGATTTTTTGTGCACCAACAACAACGTTGAGTACAAAGCCCTACTATTGGGCCTCCACATAGCTATCGCCATGAATATTAAGATATTGAACATCTTTGGTGACTCCTTGCTCATAGTAAATCAAGTCAAGGGGCTTTTTTAGTGTCGATGTCCCATACTGAAAGCCTATAAAGATCTAGTTGACACATATTTGGCCAAACTTGAATGGTATGACATTGAGGCAATCCCTCGATCATCAAATAGGTTTGTAGATACCATGGCTTCTCTAGGATATTTAATCCCTTAGAATTCATCTGTTGATTTCACTACCATCCATGTCAAGATGCTCTCTCATCCAACAACAAAGCGTGCAACCTATGATAATAGAGAATCGATCAACATGATCAATGTAGAACCACAAGCTGAATGGTTCTACAAAGTTGAAGACTTTCTTAAGAAGGCACCCTGGGCATCATTAACCTCTTAGAGTCCCATGGGGAGTGGTACTACCATTCACCATAGGGTTGTTTTTGAGTTTGCATTTGCAAAAGTAAATACATAGGGGGAGAAAGTCATCTTGGTAGTCGAAGCTGAGATTTATCAAAATTGGATGTCACAAATTAAAGACTTCCTAAAGCTTAGTATAATCCCAGAGGGATTGCCACATGCTGTCAAAGCACACATTTAAATAGAAAGTGACCAAATATGTCTTAATAGGAGATATCTTATACCAACGAAGCTATGATGGAAGTTCTCCTTCATTGCTTAGAGCCCCAAGAGGCATCATGGGTGATTTCACAAGCCCATTATGGTACGTGTGGTGGCCATTTTAGTGGCATGGCCATCATCAAGTGCATCCTTTGAATGGGTTACTATTGATCCACTATGGAGAAGGAGTGCAATGCATATGTCAAGAAATGCATTAAATGCTAGCATCATGCTAATCTTACGCACTTGCCATCATAGGCCTTACAACCCATTCAAGCAGCTTGGCCATTTTCTCAGTGGAGATTAGATCTTATAGGCAATATCTCTCCTCCGTCATCGAGCCAACATACATTCATAATCATGACTACTAAGTATTTTACAAAGTGGATGGAAGAAATACCCTTAACAATGACAACTAGAGCTTGTATAGTAGAGTTTATACTAGAGCATATTATAAGTCATTTTGGTATTTCATCCAAAATAATATCGGATAATGGAATATCTTTCAAGAAAAAAACTGTGAGAGCTTTGACATCTAAATATAGAATCAAACACAATTTTGTGACTCCATACTATCCCCAAGCAAACGGGCAGGTTGAAGCTTCAAATAAGATAGTGGTGGCCATATTGAAAAATACGATACAAGAAAACCACAAATACTGGCACATCCAGCTACCCCTTGCGCTATGGGCTTACAGGACTAGTATTAGGATGCCCATTGGGGAAACACCGTTCTCACTAGTATATGGCACTGAGGCTATTATGTCTTTGGAATTAGAAATTCCAACGCTACATGTCACATTGAAAGAGTTCATCGATGATGACACTGCGTGGCAAGATCAACTGGATCAATTGATGCTACTTGATGAATGTCATGTGAATGCCTTGGAGCATCTTCACATTTATCAGGAGTGACTAAAATGAGCTTATAATATCAAAGTCCACCAGAGAGACTTTGAAGTTGGGGATCTTGTCTTGAAAGAAAAACAATAGAACTCTAATTTTTTGCCAGATATGAGAGACAAATTAATGGCTAATTGGCTAGGACCCTACATCATATCTAAAAGGATTAGTCCAGGTACCTATCTCTTAACATTGCTAAGGGGTGTTGAAGATCCTGAACCTCTCAACATCATCCATCTTAAGGCATTTTATTCTTGAGTAGCATAGTAAAAGGCTCTGAGAGTTGCTTGTAGCTGCTCGGTCATCCTAAAAAGATCCAAACACTCTCATAAGTGGTTTGGTCAATAAAAAAGCTCCAAAGGCATCTGTAAGCCCTTTGGTCAACCTTAAAAATCTCCAAAGGCATTTGTAAGCCCTTTGGTCAACCTCAAAAGCTTTGAGGGTTTGGTCAAAACCACTCGATCATCCCAAAAGGCTCCAAGGGTCCCTAAAACCACTTGGTCATGTCAGTTAAAAGCCCCAAGGATTTGCGTATAATTGCTTGGTCATCCTAAAAATCTCCAAAGGCATCTATAAGCCCTTTGGTCAAAATCAAAAGGTACCAAGAGTTTCTAGAAAAATTGCTTGGTCAACCCCAAAGGCTCCAAGGATTCTCAAAATTTCTTGGTCATCCCAAAATGCCCCAAAGGTACACATAATCCCTTTGGTCAATCCTAAAAGCTCCAAGGATTCTTAAAAATAACTTGGTCAATATAAAGGCTCCAAAGGCATGTACTCACCGTTTGGTCAATTATGAGGCTCAAAACCCATAAAAATTATAAAATCAATAAAAATCCAAAAAAATTGGTAAAGCATAAAATCCAAAAACATTTGCATTTCTATTTGAATTTTGCACTTACACATGCATTCATGGTATTACTGCATTGCATATAGGCATTCCTCATCCGTTGCATTTTGTAATAGAAGGCATTGTGTTTTTCAGTCTTACAAACGATGCCACGTTTGTGTTTAAATCATGCATCTCTGCATTTATCATGATCCATCATTCATGTGAGTAATTATGTTTTTCAACACAACCTATAATGTTGCTATGGAGATATACTAGGGTTTTTCAGTCACTCAGTCATACCTAGTGGTCTTATCAAGAGTTGGTAGAAATATTTCTTTGCTTTTGTAGCTAAGGTTTGGTTAGTATAGCCCTTAGCATATCAGAAGCCTATAACTAATCAAAATATTTAAACAATCCTAACAAGGACTAGGGGAGATGAAAGCCACAAAGCAGGACCGGGTATCTTGAAGTGAAAAGAGTTATTATTGCTTATCCCTCTATGCAAACGGTATGGGAAATGTTGGCATTTGGCAAAAGGATAGGTTACTTCCCTATTTAGAATCCATTGATTACGATAAAATGAGCAATATCCCAAAGAGATATTCCACATCAATCCTCATGATTGATACCCTAGATCGATATCATAGGTCGACTCCCAAGAGTGATATCCCATATTGATATCATAAGATCGATATTCTTAATTGATATACCAAAAATAGTTTTTCCAAGTAAATCCCCCCAAAGGAAAGTTTATGAAGAAAATTATCAAATGTAAATGCCGAAAAGTGAAGATCAAGTGAAGATCAGAAAATAGGCTTAAATCAAAGTTCAAAGTGAAGTTCAAAAGTGAAGATCAAATGAAGATCATAAATCAAAAGTTTGAGTAGATATCAAATGAAGATCCAAAATCTAGTTCGAAGAGAGATCAGATGAAGATCCAAAGATAGTTCAGAAAGAAGATGGAATCGACTCCCTTGCTTCACTACACATGAGCAAGTATCCCAAAAATTGAAGGATAGAAAGGAATGAGCTTTAATCCCTAGAATTGTCAGCACTCATGTACCTTACGCATGATGATATGTTTGATGCATTAGCACCTTGCTTATGAACAAGACCAATGTTTGAATGTGGAAGAGCTAGCTTTAGGTGTCCTGCATTTCCTAGTGGCTTAGTCCAACTAAAATCTAAACTTGATATTGGATAAGACATTTGTGGAACCCCTATCTTAGCAATGGGCTGAAAGAATCCCACTTGACATCGGGGAATGCTCATGTCTTATCTTAAAATAATCATGTACACACATAGGGATAATGAACAATTAGGGTCTATCCTAGCAAAAGACTTTTATCTCAGAAGTCTAGTGTGGTTAGTATGCAACTTTTGATAAGTCTATTAGGGTGTTTGAGTCTCATGGAAAACCTCAAAATTTTCTCCCATAGCAACAAAATGTCAAATATTGCAACCATATAAATCATCAAATTGTAAAGTATCGAATCCATGATACATATTTATATAAAGCACAATCAACATATAGGATAGATACCGAATGGATATTAGAAATAATATTTATACGACCACTGACTATATCGTGCATATCATCCAAAGTGCAAAAGAAAGAAAATAGAATGACACATTATATCATTCGCAAGCGTCGGGGGTTTTTTTCTTTTTTGGTTTCCCTTTATAACCCCCCCTAACCAAAAAAAAAAACCCCCCCCCCCCCCCCCCCCCCCCCCCCCCCCCCCCCCCCCCCCCCCCCCCCCCCCCCCTTAGCCTGAAGAGGCCTAGCACTCGTCCAATCGCCACCTATGCAATGGGCACCTCTATGTGCTAGGACCTATGGACGGATGCTACAGTAGACTGCCATGCCTCCCTAGTCCTATTGTGACTACTATCACCATGTGTACTAGAGGACTTGTGTGTCCTCTCACTCTGATGGGTGCAATGGATCGAGCTAGCAATAGACTGTACTATAGTATTGGATCTAGTTTGTTGAGACTATAGAGCATAGGGATCCTCGGGAACCTCTACACCTAACATCTGTATATATCCAACTAGCTGGTCCACCTAAGTAACCCTAGATGCATGCTTATCATTGGTACTCATCAGAAAACCTTGCAAGCATTGTATCTTTGCCATAGGATCTTGGCCACCTGGAGTGCTGCTGCTAGTGCCATTAGAGGCCCCATAATCACCTAAGAGGGTGGAGGATACCCCCTATGTGCCCTAAGAAAATCCCACTCTACTACTACTACATCCCTTTATGCCAATGCCAAGTCAAAAGTACTAGTGAGCTTACCAACCTGGGTCTCTACTACTATAGCCCGTGCTATCAGGCTAGCAATCTATTGCTCTACCCAAATTAGCAGACGATCTCTATCAATCAACTATACTTGTAGAGTAATGATAGTAGTGTCTTGCTCCCTCTACTGTGTCTAGAATCACCCTAGATGACTCTGCAAGTTAGCCACCTATGCCAAGAGTAGTCCCTCTGCACTATCAAGAGGGACCTCACCCTCCTTGGGAGCCTCCTCATTAGGGTCAACCTCAAGAGCCTCCTCATATGCAACCTCTGCACCCCAATCACCCTTTGTCCATTGGCACACATTGAACCCGTAAGGATACACCTCTTCCCCTTCCTGATCTGTATCTTGGCCTAGAGGCCCTATCCCATACCAACAAAACATAGACCACCATCTGTCATACTATGGAGTGGTCACAACTTTGTCAACTCTAGTCTCTTGGAAGTCATCTAGAGCATCCCCTAGAGCCATAGGTTGGATCCATAGTAGATCCCTCTCCAAATCCAAGAGCCTATAGGCAAATAGGATCTTTGGGATGTCCTGCACCATGCTGAACTAATGTAGGATGTGAGAGAAAAATTGATACTCTCTGATGTCGGCCTTCCAACCAAGTAACCATATGTCCTAGTGAGCCTATCGAAGCCGCTTGTCGACCTCAAGCCAGTCAGGACACTCCATGTAGGGATGCCACTCAACATCATCTAGCCCGAGTCTTGCAAACCATGTAATATAATGTTGGACATTGCTAGCATGGGTCCTACTCTGGAAGCCCTCCTCCTCCCAAGGCCAGCAGGCAGCGTAGCACTGATGTGTATCATCGATATTTGTAATGTGCAATGGTAGCTCCCTAGGATGCTCTATCCTGATATGCTACCAACCCCAAATATGAAGAAGAAGACTACAACTGATCCCTTGGTGGCTCCTATCAGTAATCTAGTAGAGCTCTCGATACAGCTGGCATAGTAGAGTACTCCCCCAAGCTAGGAGTAGTAGCTATCATATGGATCTCTAAACAACTCTATGCACAGTGGCTAAGAGGTTTTAGGGAATCCTTGCACCCGAGGAGTTTGGAAGCACAACTTGCACCACCAAGTGCATAAAAATAGCCTTGCACATGGAGAAGACATTCTTCCCCTACCAATAGCCAATGTGAACCCCTCTATGGTCAATGGCCCGTTGAGCCTCCTCACTTTGGGTGTCGAAGATGACATCAAAGATGGACTTCTTAATGCCAGAAGTCGAAGAGACGATGGCCTCACCATCAATGGGGATATTAAAGATCCTATATACATCCTCTAAGGTAACTGTCATTTCACCTATAGGCAGGTGAAATGTGTTGGTCTGTGCATTCTAGAATAGGGCCAACACATTCAAATAGGCCTGATCTACCTTGATAGTGGGTAGGTCCAATACATAGCCGAAGTCGAAAGCTCTGAACCACTCTCACTCCTAGAGAGTGAGCTCTCCATAGAGAGCCTTAAGAATGTCAGGATCTTGAGCTCTAGAGGTCAACCTCTAAAATAAACAACATGATATAAGGAAAAAACTAACTAAAACAAGCAAAAATATTTAAAAATGACCTAAAAATCATCAAAAATAGTTAAAACTGATAAAATTGTAAAAATATGTCATCATGCAAGCCTACAAATAAAATTTATCATTTAGACAGGTTAAATATGCATTAAATGATATTAATTGCCTTTTAAAACTTAGAAAAATTAAAAATTTAATAAATTTTTTCTAAAGTTTGCGAACCGCGGGTCAACCTTATGGTCCGCATGCAATCAAAAATTGACCGCTGGTATTTTGAATGCTTATCGCAGTTGGCAACTATGGTCCCCAATTAACCAATTGAGAACTATAGCTGGTACCTGTAGTCTCTGATTGAGATCCTATTGGGTGCGATACCACGGCTAAAAATGGAAAAAAATTAAATTCTAAGCTACCCTAGCCTAAGGTGAGGTTCATTGCCAATAATTTAATGAGATTGATTTACCAATTACTTAATTGGGTTCATTTTTAGTGGTAATGGATGCGAGGTCTTGGTTTTTGAGTTACCTTACCCTCACCGCATCCACCACTACTCGAAGAAGCCTACCCGCGCTTTGCCATCGTGCTGTGAGTAGGTGTGTAGGTAAATTTTGGTAGATTTCAGGTGAGTTCTCAGCTATCACTATCAGAGCTCCAAATTTGCAAGTCACTATCAGGGAATAATGAGAGACATTTGAAAATTAGACTTTTTATAGGCCTCTCATGTTTTGCACGGATCATAGGTCCTAGCCACAGTTCCCAAAATTGCAAATGGGAAGCGCAGACCCTAGCCATGGTTTGCAACTAGCAAGCAATTTAGAAAAATCCCACCATGGGAATGGCCAAAAAGATAAATTAATGCCTCCCATTGGGTTAGAGCTCAATAAAAGAAATCAATTTGGAAATTTGGTGATAATCAAGAACTGAGATCCAATTAAAAATCAAAAATCTGGCTGAGATTATAAAGTACATTCAACCGAGGTCATCGCTATGACAATCCTTTCACGGAGCACTACACCTCCCAACCAAATAAAAAAATAAATAAACTCAATTCATAAATCAAAACATTCAAAAAAATCAAATAATTAAAAACACCAAATGCGCCTTGTATTCAGTAACTTACCCTATACACTTGGTGGTTGCAGTGACTTGCGATCCATGCAATCCGACAGGATGAGTAAATTACCATAAGGAAATTTGGGGAAAAATGGTCATTGTTGATCTGATATGCTTCTTTTCAATCCCTAAGAAGGCCTTTGCGGTTGGACTACTCCACGGGAACAAGGTGTTTCATGTCATGTCTTCTATGACACTTTTTTAGCAAATCATCGATAATTTGATTCAACATAAATTTGATTGGATTTGTATCAATTCAATTCTCTAATATGGCTATTGTAGCCCGACTACTCCATGGGATAGAAATATGCACATACTATTAACAGTTGGAATCAAAAGTTGAACTAGGCCTAGCCAATGCATTAATATGCTCAAATATAAATTTTTTTAGATCATCCATAGTGGTCAAGCGACATCATTGCTTTATTCATTGCCATTACTCTCATCGAATCGTCACTTGAACGGGTAGTCATAATATCAAATCATAATCAAAATCAATAGAAGATCCCTAAAATTGTAGATCCCTTGATATTGTTAAAATTGCATTCATCCTTGTGAATCATTGTCAATAGCTATCATAAGCTTACCCCTTTGCTTGGGGAAAATAGCAAATATGATAATTTGTTTGTATCTCATCTCCTTTTGGTTATATAGGCCTAACTCCTATTGTAGCATCAAACGCTACCCGAATGACTAATGGTGAGTGCAAGCTTTTCAAGTTTAAGCCTCCAAAGAGTTGGAAGCAATGATTCTAGGATACGTGTCCTTTTGCTATACCTGGGGCATCTAATGTTGATCTGACTAATGATCATCATAGGACCTTAAACATCATTTTAGGAGGTCTATTTTTGCTCAGTGTTGTTTGATATCACAACGCATATCAAAAGGGGCATTTGTAGAAACCTAAAATGTGTCATGTCGAGGGCGACTACTCATATGGACATGCTACAAGACCATATGGAAGATCTTGGATAGTCTCCAAGATAGAGTAGTGGTTCTAACCACTCAATTTGGGCTCCTTGGCCTAATCAGTTTGAACCGCATCCTAGACCTGTGGTTTATAGCTAAACCATGGTTGAGACCTATAGTTTACAGTCTAGACCGCAGCTGTGACCTACGATTTTAACTAAAGTTTAGTTGGCCTTCAATCCGAGCCAAATCAGTTGGAACGACCATTTGATCTAGAAGAAGGCGGTTAATGGATAAAATATTCTAGAGGCTTCCATTCCAACTATCCTAACCACCCCTTATTGATATTGGCTTCTTTAGGAAGCCATCCCTAGCCCTTGGGTAGTCCTATAAGTACCCCTCAATATTAGGGCAAACCAGAGGAGAGAGCATTGGAGATTTGAGCAGCGGAGCCCTATCGAATTGTACACTCAATCGAGTATACTAAGAGAGAGATATTGCACTTATCCCCTACTACTTTCCAAGGTTCATGATGAATTGCATTATGGATTCCCTAGGAGTCTAGGAGAGCCAAGAAATACAAATACAAGAAAATGAAAGTCCATCATAGTGATTCAACAACCAAACCTATTAGGACACCAAAGGCGACCCTTGAACATCAATTGGACAAGGAGGTCAAGCCCACTACCCTTAGAATTGAGGGAAAGCCTATCAAAGTTCTAACTATGGCTTTCAACCATGGTTTACAGTGCATACCACTCACCAGAGTTGCGGTTTATAGTAGAGGTATAACCACCTTCCTATTTTCATTTATGTATGGTTACCTAGCTTAGATTAGTTGTTTTCACAGTTTAAATACATTTTAGTAGACTTATGACCGTATAATTAGGTTATATTAGCTTCTTTATGTTTATGCTTCAATTATGATATTAATGGTTCTTTATGCACCTTTATTCCTTGTTTTTACACATTTAATTCATGCATAGTGTAGCTGCTACTTATAATTACGCTATTATATGAATCTTGATTCGATTTGAATAGCTTAGAAGCAATTATAATATTTTCTTGATTATGCATGTTTAATGGTGTCATTATGCAATTTACCTAAAAGGGCCTCATCATGAGAGGTTGCCTACCTTTTTGAAATTCTTGTGTTGTTTCTTGACCACAGGGAATAGTTTCAAAGGAGAACCAACCATCAAGTTCCTTCCCCATCACGAAGAAGAGGGTACCTCCACCCTAGAGTAGTTCGTGTCATCCTAAAAGGCATTTGGAAATCACACCTACCCTTGAGAGGGAAACAATTACACACTCCTATTGTAATATTGTATCAAAATTATTATCCCTAAGAGGGATGTACCTGTAATTAGATTTTGACTTCGAATACAATGGAATAAAGCGTATTTATTCTTGATTCATTTGTTGTCAATTTCTTGTTCTTGTATGCATGTTATAATTTTATAATTTATTACAATAGGATGCCTCGGGTGTGAGCCTTTTTTGTGGTTACACTTTTATCAAATTTTGGGAAATATACATTGCTTTGTTCTTGTAGACATAGAAAATTGATTCACTAAGGTGAGTAATTTTCCCTAGATCCCTTATTTGATCCTTGGAACAATTGGGTCATATTTGAGATAATTTTTCTCCTTCCAAATATTCTTCTTTCCACTCAAATTTTACACTATTGGACCGATATTGGAAATAGCTTTCCAACGGTATATGCTTTGTCATATTTTGACTCGTTTGACCCTTCAAAATGCATTAAAACTGCATAGGGGTCCAACAATTATAAAATCACGTTCCACTTTTGAGGGGCATGATTTTGCATTGCAAAATCATGGTCAACATTTATGGGGCGTGATTTCACATTTTATGGTTTTTACTCAAGAAAACCCTAATTTTTGAAGTTGGATTCTTTTGGCATCGACTTTCCTTGGTTTTATCACCCATTCCACTTTCAAATATGCTATGAAAGGAGGGTTTAAAATCTTCTTTCAACAACAAGTAACAACCAAGCAATCTAAGAAGCAATTCTGGTTACGTGATATCTCATATAAAGCAAGCTTATTCTTCTTACACAAGTTCCTTGATTTTTTAAGTGTTCCAAGTGATCTATTTTCTTTTGCAATTAAAGTTTATTTGCAAGTGTGATTTATTGAAGCTTTGTTTTATGCTGCATTGATTTATTTTTTGCTAACTTTGGTGGACAAGTGTTGAATCCCTAAGGAGAGATCGACTATTTCAAAGGTCCTAACCCTTCTACCTACTTCTACACTATCTACCAAGTGTTTTTTATTTGTTGCATGCACATTAATTTTCTTTGTGATGTAATTATGAATTTGATTTTTTCTCTTATTTTTTGCTTAGCTTCTACGAAATCGTGCCTAGTCTCTTTGGGGTGCAATTTCATCAGTCTGTGAAATTGTAGTCACTCTCTACAGGGAATGATTTTTCATAGACCTATTTTGGGGGTAAATTGCTATCCCCAAACCCTAGATCCACATTCTAGACTACATATAGAGTATATTGCTGCATTTTGTGCTATGTTTTATCATTTTGTTCTATAGTATTATATTATGATTGTTCATCTTCCAAAGGTTAAATTTTGCTTCTATTTTCAAAGGTTAGCTAAAAGGACCTAGGGGTATTGACTACTGTGACTCCAAGTATTATTGTATAGTGGTCTAAGCAGCCCCCCTAATGCTAATCATATTTTTCAAGTGTTTTCTAAGTTATCTTGTAGAAACAAGAATTGTTGATATCACTGGACAAAGGATAAAAGTAAGGATCAACCAATGGATAAGATAAGTTCCTTAGTATTTTAGGTTGTTTTGATGAATGTTTGTTATTCCTGTTTAAACCCTATATTTGATATAAAAAGAAATATCTCTTAATTTCTAGACATTTAAAAGGAGAACAACATGTAGTGTGCACTTAGGCTTTTTAATATTATTTCTACATCTTCTCTTGAGCCATTGCTTGAAGGTTTTCTATATTAAACCCTAGGTTTAGAAAGAATTAAAATAAAGAATCATTCTAGGGTTAGCTCTTATCTTCTTGCATATTATATTTTTGCATTATCCTTTATATTTCATAACACAGATCTAGAAAGGTCAAACATAGGTGATTGTCTTGAAATGAATGCATCAAACATTCTTGAAAACCCTTGGGCTTGGAACGAGTCCTAAAACTATTTTTGGTTAATCCTTCCTCCCTTTCTTCCACACTGAGTGTAGAGAAAAATGCAACCCCCATAGTCAACTCAAGGCTTCCCTATAGATCCAGCCTTGATAATCATATGTGGTAGGGCATTTTTCCCCCTCTACATATTTGGTGAACCCAACATGAACACCTCATTTTATTTTAAAAATTTAATCAAGATCATTAATTTTGTGTATTAGATTAGAAAAAAATTAAAAAAAACATAATATCTTTTGCTTGCTTTCTGGTCTTAGTTTCCTTTCTTTCCACCCTAGTCCTTTTCTCCTTTTCCTAATGGCTTCCAACCTTGGGAGTGAGCGAAGGCCTCTAAGGTTTGATGAAATTTTCCAAGAGAATGATCAAATTGATAGAGAAAATCATAATATTGAAGAAGAAGATGTTGATAATAGTATTGATCCTATTAGGGGTCCAATGGGAATCTTACCTTTAAATCATTTGAGCATATGTGGACCTTTTACAAGCATCATAAGCATACCTTAGATGCAGCTCTAGAAAATGAATCCCTACTTGAGGAAGTTAGGCCATCTCATAACAACTCCTTGAGTGAATATTTGAATCAAGGTAATATTATTCATCATTCGACCTATACTGCTACTATAACCACCAATTTTGGAAGGAATCTACAAGTCCCTCTAACTAGTAGTGTCACTCAAAATTATTTTCAATTTCCTCCTCAATCTGCTAGCATCAACACTTTTGCCTCTATTCCACCAAATGTTAGTCATCCTCTTCAATAAGATACCACATATCATAATAATATCAATATCTCCAACACCCCTCCCTTAGGGAATCTGGGAGCATTGCATAATAGTAATCCAAAAGTGCAAAATTTGACAAATATGGTAAAGCAATTGGTTTCAAAAGTTGATATGATTCAACCTTCAAGTTTCAATTATAGTTATAAAGAAATGTGTAACCAACAATTGGATCCTATTGTTGCTGCAAGGCCATATACTAAGCATTTTTCTATCCTAGTTTTACCTATATATAAGGGTACCTAAGATCCAATAGAGCATTTAAGAAGATTTAGAATACCATACCATGATCTCATATATGATGACATGTTTTTACTAAAAGCATTCCCTAAGAGTCTTGGTGGCATGACACTAGAATTGTATTATCGATTTCTTAATTATTCTTTGAGGAATTTTGAAGGAATTATTTGTTCAGCAATTTAGTGCTTATGTTGATAGGATTGTGACCATGAAAGATATTTATAATTTGAAAAAAGGTAAAGAGGAAAGTTTCTTAGAAATTTTGGTTCATTGGAGAAGCCTAGTTGAATGCTTGAGGTATACTTTACCTCCTATAGATATGCTTGAGACATTTATTGGAAGTTTGCAAGGGTATTTATCTTATGAACTAGAGACTACTACTATCACATATTTTGATCAAACCATTAAATTAACAAGAAAAGTAGAATAGGATCTTATCAAAAAAGGACAACTCAAAATAAAAAAATAAAAATCTACTAAGTCACAATATAAGAACAAGCATGTGGAAGGTGATGATGCAATAGATAGTAGGCCTATTAATAATGTTGTTAACAACCTACAAAATATAATACTTCAAAAACCTCCACAAAGGAATTTCACAAGACTTGGCATATCCATGGAAGCAATTCTAAAAAAACTATTAAAATCCAACACAATTGAGTTACCTCTCATAAGGAAACTAGATACCATAGCTAATTGGTACAATGTAGGTCAACATTTTGCATATCACAAAGTGGAAGGAAATTGGACACATTCTTGTAAGAAGTTAAAACACGTGGTTCAAGATTTAATTGATGCAAGATATCTTGATGTAGGAAATTCTCAGTTTTCAAGGGGTCAACAAGGATCCATTGTTAACCAGAATGTACCTAAGCAAGGATAGTATACAACTAATCAAGTATCTTATAAGAATATACCACCTCCTTACAAAAATATGGTTAGCATGATAACAACTACTTCAAAACAGCAGGTGCATAATCGATAGATCCAACAATCTCAACAAGAGATGATTTTTTCAGCAAACATTTCCCTCTTAGAAATTTTGTAAATTATCCTACTCATGGAGAAGCCTTGATAAATGTTATAAAACAACAATTTTTTACCTTAGTGATATGGCCAATATTGTAATTTCTCTTGGGTACATCTTCTCACATTCTCGAATGTTGATATCTCTTCCTCAAATTTGCACAAATATTCTTGTTTTTACATCATCACATTTATTGGGGATACTTTTATCAAGAGAGTTATGATTGATAATGGTTCTTCCCTTAATTTATGCACATATCATTTCTTTCAAAAGTTTGGATTAAAATAGGAAGATTTAACTAAATTCAATGATATCATTAAAACTTTCAACAATGGGTCCCAAGAAGCTTGTGGTATCATATATTTTCCCCTTAAGGTTGGACCTAAGATTTTTGATACATTTTTCTATGTGGTATCTTGTCCTGCATATTTTAATCTACTTCTTAGATGTCCTTGGATCCATGCAATGAAGGTTGTCCCTTCTACCTTTCATTAATGTTTAAAATTTGAATTTGGAAACCAACTTATTTCTATCTTGGGTGATCCTCATCCATTTGAATATTGCTCACCAGATGATCTAGCTTAGTTTCATTCATCAAATTCCTTATCTAAAAAAACTAAGCAATTTGGAAATTTTGATGAGGAATCACCAATCAATGTATCACCATAGGATCAAGACAAACCTTCTTGCTAAGAATATCTCTTAGATGGATCTCATCAAGGTTTAGAGTGGAGTATTAAGGATGAGGAGCCACCCTCTCCTTCTGTGTCAATCATAACCCCTAAGAAGTATGCCAAATATGAGGATGCACCTAATAATGACATATAATTTGATGGGTCTATCGCTGACACTGCGTATGTTGAGTCTTCTAATTCTCAAGTGGACTTTGGTTCTGAGGACCTTGAGAAATTAGTAGTGATTCCTGCCCCACCTCCTCTTGAGGGTGAGTTGTTCATTCTTATTGAGGAGACCATAGACATGAACATAAATTCTGAATAAGCCTCTAAAATACTTAAGTTAGGTAAAGCCTTGTCCATGGACGAGCAGGAGCAATTGACAAATTTGTTAAAATAATATCGAGATATTTTTTCTTTATCATATGCTGACATGCCAGGTCTTGATCCCTCCCTTGTTATGCATCATTTGGTAGTTAGGCCTAGTGCTAATACTATTAAGTAAAAACTTAGAAAGATGCATCCTAAGGTCACCATCTTAGTCAAGAAGGAGCTCTAAAAACTCCTTGATGTTGGTTTTATAAAGGCTATCGACTATTCTGATTGGATCTCCAATATCGTTCCTATGGCTAAGAAGGAAGGAACAATCAGAATATGTACCAAATTTTAGGACATTAACTTAGCATGTACCAAGGATGATTTTCTCTTTCCCAACATAGATCAGATTGTAGATTTCACTAACAAATGTGGAATACTTTTTCTCATGGATGGTTTTTCATGATACAATTAGATTTTTATTGCCCCTGAAGATTAGGCCAAGACACCATCCACTACTCCATGTGGTACCTTCTACTGGAAAGTCATGCCTTTCAGCTTGAAGAATACAAGAGCTACCTATATGTAGGCCATGACTTATATTTTCCATGACATGATGCATGATATTCTCCAGGACTATGTGGATGATCTTCTAGCTTGCTCCATAGAATGAAAGGATCATGTTTATGATTTAAAATGAATATTTAAAAGGCTTCTAAAGTTTAGGGTTCATATTAAACCCACTAAGTGTGTGTTTGGATTCACATCTAGCAATTTGTTAGGCTTCATAGTTTCTAGGTGAGGCATTGAAGTGAACCCTGCTAAGATAGTGGCTATCACTAACATTCCTCCTACCTACAACCTGATTGAACTATGTAGCATGTAATGTAAGATTTAGGATATTCGTCGATTCATTTCCCAGTTAACCCAATAAGTGTCAACCCTTTCTTAAGATTCTTAAGAAAGATGTGGTCTGCTACTGGGATTATGAATGTCAAAAATATTTTTATGATCTCAATTAGTATCTCAATTACCTTTCTATATTAGTTATCCCTGTGCCTGGTAGGCATTTTATGCTTTACATAGTAGCTACTGATAATGCTTTGGGAGCCACGCTGGTCCAACATGATGATCAAAACAAAGAGCAAACTATCTACTATATCAGTAGAACCTTGGTTATCTATGAAACTAGGTGCACTCCCTTTGATAAGATTTTACTTGCCATAGTGTTTCCTTCCTAAAAATTAAGATACTACATGCTCAGCCATAAGATATTGGTAGTTGCAAAGTTTGATCCTTTGCGTTATTTGATGTCTAAGCTACACCTTTCAGGTCGAGCTGCTAAGTGGGTACTAACCCTTAGTGAGATTGACCTAACTTTCATAGGTTAGAAGGATATTAAGGGTTAGGTGATAGTTGATCAGTTAGCCTCTGCTCCCCTAGAAGCTACCCATCCTTTGGTTGTTGAGTTTCTTGATAGTGCTTCAACATCGAAGTTGAAGAGTCTAAGTCTTGGACTTTATTTTTTGATGGATCCCGATGCATGAAGGGCACTGGTGCTGGAGTCATTCTAGTTACCCCACAAAAAAACTCATCTCCTTGTCCTTCAAACTTAATTTATCTTACACAAAAAACACTGCAAAGTATGAAGCTTTGATCCTTTGTCTGAGAGCAACCTTAGCTTTGCAAGTTAGAGTCCTCTCAATTTTTAGTGACTCTCAACTTGTGGTTAATCAAATTAATGATTTTTATAAAACTTGGGATGATACACTTAAGCCTTATAAGGATATTATCACCAAGTTGTTGTCCTTATTTTATCGAGTAACCATATATCCTATCCTTAGATCCTAAAAATACCATTCATATGCCATGGCCATTGCTACATCCTTGTTCCCTTTGGAGTTGGAAGATGATCAAACATCAATTATCATTAAGAAAATCTAGGAGCCCACATCACTTAGTTATTGTCTTGTTTTGTTAGATTATTTTACCATTGGAGCTTCCCCATATGAGCCATGGTATACTGATATATTTAATTTTCTTAAGGATGGTTTGATATCTGATGGTTTAGATCGTAATTAGCGTAACCTTTTTCACAAAATAGCATTTCAATTCATCATAATCAATAATACTTTGTATTGACATTTTTTGAAGACATCATCCTGCGATGTCTTGACTCCAATGAAGCCTGGATTGCTCTTAGTGAGGCTCACGGAGGTTCATGTGGGTGTCATGTTAGTGGCAATGCTATTACCAAAAATTTCCTTTAGATGGGGTACTATTGGTCTACCATGGATAAATATGCATGCAACTATGTTTAGTGCTACGACAAGTGTCAATGCCACAACCATATTGTTCATGCTCCTTCTCAAGATCTCTAGGTTATCTTTTCCCACTGGCCATTTTCCATGTGGGGATTGGACATTATTGATAAGGTTAACCTAGTGTCATATTATGGTCATAAATTATTGAGTGCTTCACTAAATGGGTCGAAGCCAAACCCCTAGCTATGGTGAATAGAAATCAGGTTTCTAATTTCATATTTAACCAAATTATTTATAGATTTGGGATTCCTTCGATGAGTGTTTCTTATAATGACACTCCTTTCAAGAATTAGGATGTTCATAATATTTGTGCTAAGTACAATATTTAGCATAGGTGGTCAACTCCTTATTATCCTCAGGGTAATGGATAAGATGAAGCATCCAACAAGTCCTTGATTAGGATATTGAAGAAGTAAGATCGATCATGACTGGCATATCTAGTTTTACCCTATCTTATGGGTCTATCGTACTAGTGTGCATACCCCCACAGGTGCCTCACCATATATCTTGGTATATGGGTCTAAGGTAATATTTCCTTTTGAGCTCGAGGTCCCCTCATTGTGCATATTGTTACAATATAACTTAATCGGTGATGAGTATCAAACCGTTTGCACCAATTGGAGCTACTAGATGAAAAGTGCATTCATGTATTAGACCATTTGTGAGCCTATCTAGATTTGTTTCAATGATCTTATTCTAATAAAGTTTACAATTGTTATTTTGAGGTTGGGAATATTGTCCTCAAGGAAAACTATAAGAACACCAATGCTCGTGTTGATCTTCAAGGTAAATTTCAACCCACTTGGTTAGGGCCCTTTCTCATAACGACCAAGTTTAGATTAGGTGCCTATTGTTTGGCTTATTTGGATGGTAAATAACTTAAAGAACCTATGAATATAATGCATTTAAAAATATATTATGCTTGATCCATCATCTACATTGCATTTTACATTTAGATTAGATCATACTATGTTTTATTGCCTACTCATATTGCATGACTACCTATCATACTTTGCATTGTTGCCTAATATTATGTTTCTATTACACTTTTGCTTGTCATAATTGCATTGTTGCTTTCTCATGACTACTTGTAAATATATCTTTTTGGGGATTAACAAAAATGGTAAGTTATGATACCTAGTTAGGTCGTAGCTCACATGCATTGCACTCTCACTAGTATGATGCCTAACAAAGCCCCAACCTAGGGCCCCTACATTTTCATTCCTTCTCTACTTTTTGTATTTTTCTCTTTTATTCTCTTCTCTTCTTATTGTTTCCCTTGAATTTAAAATTTTTACGCTCATCATTTTTTCTCCAAAGTTAAGGAATACATTCATATTTTGGTATATCCTTGTCCTTTGCATGATTCTTCTTTATCATCTATCTTCTTTGTTTAGACAAGGATGTCTATTTTCTTCTCTCCTTTGTTTTCAAAATTTCTCCCTCTTGATTTTTCAATAGTTGAAACTTCAAGCTGGGGGTACACATGCAGAGTTTGCTACTCCTCATCTTCCTCTCTTTTCTTCTAGCACATAAACACACTCACATTATGTTATGCTCATATTGCCTTGTCTATATACATTCTTATGCACCCCTATCAAGTATTACTTCCTAATACATCATACACATCAACAATAATATATCATCCCTATTGGGTTACACTTATTTTGACTCACTGGGAACTACACCCCATTATAAGATAAGCTCAACCAATTCAATAGGTCTCAACATACATCCTAGTGGATAATCACCCCATAGTAGTCACTAATGAGCAATCATCCATAGCAGGTTACGCTCCATATTTTGATCATTTGAGCAATCATCCATATCAAGTTATGCTCCATATTTACCCCATATATCCATCTTAGTGATTACTACACCCATAACAGGTTTTCACTCCATATCTGGACCATCCTTTTGGGCATAATACCCTTTTGAAAGGGTTCTTGATCAACTTCTCTCACTTTCTATTTCATTGACCGTCTTTGGATATGTTATTTTTCTTCTTCTTCTCCTCCTTCTTTTTCTTATTCTTATCTTCTATTTATTTATTATTCCTTTCCCTTTCTTCTATTCATCCATGCATTCCATATTAGATAGGTTGAATTTCATGATAGCTATAGTAGATTCATGTTGTGCCGAGTGATCCTTGCCATGTTTGTTTGCTTGTGTTTTTCATGTTTTATTCTATTTTTCTTTTCTTTCTTGGACCCTTTTCGATTTTCTTAAGGAATTATCATTCCTTATAAAAATAGAGGGGTAACCCTAGCCATAGAGGTATTAATGGTAGTAATGTCTCACATTATGTGTAAAATTCTAGAGTAGCCCTCGTGATACCCCTTTTGTCAAAAGTTCCATTCTTTATTTGTCATAGTTGTCATAGGTGGTTTTAATCTTCTCTAGATAGATTGATCGTGGATTTTGTGTGTTCTATTTTATCCTCAAACTTAGCTTGGGCTTCTACAAGATCCACCTTTATATTTTTTATGACTTGTATGCTAAATATCAAGTAGTTAACAATTTGGTATGCTTCAAGAGACCTTTGGTTGATTTTGCTTTAGGTTTATTTCTTAATTTATATTAGTGCCTCTTGGGAGAAATAAGAGACATGTACCTTCTTCTTTTCTTGATCTAGATCTTGTTGTAGACCATGCATTTTCTCTTGAAACACTTGAATCATATCATCCTTTTCTTGCAACTACATTGAAGTTAGAGCTTTCATGATGGTTTGTCATAGTTTCTAGATATTATTTTTTAGAGACTTCTTTTTATTTTTCTTTACTTTTGTTTTTTATTCTAGAATATTTATTTTCTCTACCATATTGTTCCATTTGCATCTTAGCTTGTCACTTTGGAGATGCATTATATTGATTTAGGTTTTATTACTATTGCCACGACCATCCTTGGTAGGACTTTTTGCATGAAAGAATATGTTTTGATCAATGATAACTTGATATTAAGTTTTTGATGCATTTGAATGACTATGCAATGTTTACATTGATTCATATTTAAAATAATATAGTATTGTTGATGTATTGTTAATATGCAAGACCAAGTACACTCATGGGTGGAAGAGGTAGAATCAACCACCAAGAATGTGGTACTTGAAAAGGGAAATGATGATTATGGTAGCTTAGGGTAACATGGATGAATACCCTCATATAGATGCATAATTCTTGTTTTGGTGGTAGTAAGCAATCCAATTGTCTAAATCCTAAAGTTGGTAACCTAGAAGTTACCATAAGTCTTCAAGTGGGATAGGCAATTGGAGACTTGAAAAGAATCAACCACCTTGTTTGATGCACTTGATTACCCGATTTTATATGCATGCTTATGTGTAAGTGGATTGGGTATAAAATCCCCTTCAAAATGGATTAATAGGCATAGAGGCCCTATTAAACCTAGACCACTTGAATACCATACTAATGTTCGATATTAGTATTGGTATTTTATTTAAATTAATAAAAAAATGATTAATGATTTATTTGATTTGAATTAAATACTAAGTAACAATGCTTGGAAAATTTTATTTAATTCTATTTTTAATTCTTTTGATTATGCAAAAAAAGAGGAAAGCTCCTCTTGTTTAAATTAAATAATAAAAGAGAATGACCTATTTATATTTCAAATAAAATAAATATTTTAAACTTTTTTAAAACTTAAAGGGTTGTATTTGGGGGCATGATATTTTGGAAGAGAGAAAGAATGATTTTAAAATCAAAATATTCCCCTCTTGCCCCTTGGGATAGACATGTCTTTAATTTCATTAGATGGTATTAATGTCTAAAGGAGTACTTTTAGGCTTAGGGAAGATGGGATGCCTTTTTAAGATGTCCATAGTAAAAATGTTTAGGTATTTGTGAGGAGGAGGATGTTTTGGTTGTTTGCGATAAGGAGGACGAAGGCGAGAAGGTGAGAATAAGAATTACATGATTTATTTCTCAAAGCAAGCACAATTTCATGTTGTTTTTAACCCTGAAATTCCTCCCTTTCATTTTAATTTATTAAAATGGTGTATTTTGTGCTTTAAAAGACCCCCACCTCCTTCCTTGGACACTACGTGGAGCAGCACCACCAACTAGTTCTCTAATGCCTTTTTTTCCTAGGCGTGAGGACCCCTCAACCACCAGCTTGTGGTTGAGTAACTTAGGGCACCTCTAAATTTTTATTCAACCTCTTGGAAACCACAAGGTGCATGTGTGACTATTGGTTATATGCTTTTAAAATTGGATAGGCTAAAAATTATATCGACCTCTACCAAACCCTATTAACAAAAGTCGTGCCATAATTTGAACCGCTTTAGCCAAAGCAACACCTCTATCCACCACCACTCAACCATCAAGTATTGGTTGGATATTAATCGATGTCCCGCATGCCTTAAGTTCCTGTGAAGCCCCTACACCATGCATGTGGTATAAAGCTTCATGAGCCCCAAATATGTTGAGCAAGGTGCAACAACAATATTGTCATTGTTGTCAACACAATCAGATAGATCTGTTGATGCAGTGGATAGGAAGTTCAAAAGCTATTCATATGTAGAAGATAGGAGTTCAAAGGTTATTCAGAGTATGTACATTGATTTTCCAAGAAGAACGAAGTGGCCCATATGCAAAATATAAAAAAAAAAAGACAAGTAAGAAAAGTGTCGTGATATCGTGAAATATACAGCATGCAAGAAAAGCTGTCACGATTTCACGACATGTTGGAAGAGAGAGAAAAAGAAGGAAAAACTATCGTGATTTCGTGACATGTTGGAAGAGAGAAAAAGTAGGAAAAACTTTCACGATTTCATGACATGTTGGAAGAGAAAAAGGCAAGTGGAAAAACTATCGCGATTTCACGACATGTTGGAAGAGAAAGAGAAAGCAGGAAAAAGTGTCACGATTTCGCGACAAGTTCAAAGAAAGAGAACAAGTAAGAAAAGTGTCACGATTTCGTGACATGTCGCATTTTCATGATTAAAATAAGAGAGAGAAAGTAAGTTTTAAAAGTGTCATGATATTGCGACATGTCGCATTTTCATGACAAAAGAAAGAGAGGAAGCATACGGAAGCAGAACTATCGCGATTTCATGAAAAAAATAGAAAGCAAGACTTCTAAAGCAGAAGTGTCACGATTTTGTGACAAAAGCAAAGAAGTAAAGTACAGAAGCAGAAGTGTCACGATTTCGCAAAAAAAGTAGAGAAGAAGACTTCAAAGGCAGAAGTGTTGTGATTTTGCGACAAAAGCAAAGAAGCTAAGTACGAAAGTAGAAGTGTCACGATTTCGTGACAAAAGCTAAGTTGAAGACTACAAAGGCAGAAGTGTCGCGATATCGCGACAAAAGAAAAGTCAAATTCTATGGAAGAAGAAGTGTCACGATATCGCGAAAAAAGCAAAGACGAAGTATATGGAGGTGAAAATGTCATGATATCGTGACAAAAGAAAAGACGAAGTCTGTAGAGGCAGAAATATCGTGATATCGCAAAAAAATAATAGAGAAAGCATTTGGAGGCGAAAGTGTCATGATATCACGACATGTATTTTTGTGGCAACAACAACAAAAGAAGCTACAGAGGCAGAAATGTCATGATTTTGTGACAGGTCGTAAATGCGCAAGTCAAGAAGGAGAACCCAACTAAAATGAGAAGTATGACAGTGGACCGACATCACTATGGTGGTTATAGGGTCTGTCTAGAATGAAATCATCAAGCGATGGATAAACCAAACATCTTCTTGAGTTGAAGCCGACGAAGACCGATGACAGCCGACTAAAATTAGGGTTTACAGTTGTTATGAAAGCCGACTAAGATTAGGATTTACAACCGACTAAGATTAGGGTTTTTATCATAAAAATATTGTTATAAAATGAGGGCTATTTGGAGAATTGAGTGTAGTGTAATGCGTGTGAAATACGATCGTTGTGTGCAAAGAGCAAGTCGTGTCGAATCATGCTAAGTGTGAAATTTTCAAAGAGAGTAGAGTGCGCAAAAGGGAGAAGACGATTGTGAAGTTCGACTGTAATGAAGCAGAGTGTGCGAAGTGATTATGCAGAGAGAGCAAAGTGCATAGAGAACACAAAGGTGAAGAAGACCAGTTAGGGTATTGCAAAAGAAAAGATAAATAAGGGGTTGGTGATCCTTACAGTGGGTCTTTGGTAATTTGATTGTAAAGTTGGTGCTTTGCAAAGGCTGGATTTGGATGGTAGTCGAAGCAGTCAATTTTTGAGGAGTAGCCACATTGGTGAACCTCATTAAATCTTATGTTGTGTGATGCTATTTTGTTATACTTGTTGTATCTAGTAATAAGTTTTAATTGCTGCGGTATTAAGAGCTATAAATTCAAGTTTAAAGAGCTACATTGATTCACCCCCCTCCCTCTCAGTGTCATTGTAAGACTAACAATTGGTATCAGAGCCAAGTTCCTGTACAAGCTTAACTGGCTAGGGTGATCTTGGAAGTAACACAATGGCAGGTGGTGAAGGCTTCTCATAAAAAAAAACACCATTGTTTGACGGATCTAATTACGCGTTCTAGAGAATCAGGATGCAGACATATCTCTGTGCTTTGGGATATGACATCTGAGATTTAGTAGTTAGTGGATACACAATACCCATCACTCCTCCAAAAGATGCTGATGAAAAGAAACTGTTTGAAAATAACTCAAAAGCAAAGAATACTATCATGTGCGAATTAGCAGACAGTGAACTAGTAAAGATCATGAGCTATAAAACGGCAAAAGAAATATGGGACAAACTGAGGAGTATTTATGAAGGAGACAATAAGATCAAAGAGGCCAAGTTATAGACACATCAAGCTCAGTTCGAAGCATTTAAGATGAATGATGATGAAAACATTGAGGCATATATGCTGAGAGTTAATGGAATCATTAATGCAATCAGAGGACTCGACGAGGATATCAAAGACTCTGCCATCGTGAAAAAGGTATTAAGATCTCTTCCTCAAAGGTTTGATTCTAAAGTCTCAATGATAGAAGACGCTAAAAATCTAAATTATTTTAGTATAGATGAGATGTATGGTTCTTTGACTGCATATGAGATGAGGATAGGAAGATCTAAACCCACAGACAAAGAAGCGGATTTTAAAGCCCTTAAAAATAAAAATGCAAAACAAGAGTCCGAGGAAGAAGAGACATCAGATGAAATGGAAGCAAACTTTGTTAGAAAACTAAAAGGGGGAAAAAGAAAATACAGAGGAAAGCTACCGTTTAAATGTTTCAACTGTGGAGGCATTGGGAATTTTGTGACTAAATGTCCACTTAATGAGAAGAACAAAAATGATGAAGGATCGCACCAAGAAAGAAGTGACTGGAAAAAGAAAACGAATCTCAGAAAAGGCAACTTCAAGAAGAAAAGTTTCATCTCTAGGAATGCCAGTTCATCATAAGACAGCTCTAGTGAGGATTCTGAAGAGGAAACAGGTGAAACTCTTTTCATGGAATTTGAAGAAGTAAAATCAGAAAAGGAAGAAGGAGTGAACTCTAAAGTATGTGGTGAAAACCCTGAGGCTGAAGTAGATCTAGAAGGTGAGTTGATCTCTGCACTTGAAGAGTGGAAAATAGAGAGGAAAAAGAATAAGAAAATTTCAAAAAAGCTTGAGGATGCAAACGAAATCATAACCAGTCTGAAAGTACAGATAGAAGAATACAAGAAAATATCTGAAGATCTTGAAGTACAAATTACCATGACAATAGATTATTGTTGCAAACTAGAAGAAGAGAATGTTGGTTTACGGACGTAGATAGAAGAGATGAATCACAAAATTAGTTTCTATCACAAATGCGAAGAAAGTTCTATGAAGCTAGATAAGATTATAAATGACCAAAGGCCTGCAGGCATCAAATTTGGTCTGGGTTTCGTCAAAGGAAAATCATCAAATGGATCAAAGGCTAGAAATGTAGAATCCATAAAGAATGAAGATAAGAAATAGGTTGATCAAGGAAAAATGTCTAATGCAAAAGAAAGCAATAATTCCAGACACGAAATGAGAATTGACAATAATGGATTCACCAATGTCACACATCAAAGAAGAAGAAGACCTATGGCTCCTACGACAACATGGCAAAGGCCATCACCCAGGTTCAATTATCCCTTTTATGGTTTATGTTTTAAATGCAATGGCTATGGACATAAAATATCAGACTACAAATATAATGTAAGACCAAGGAATTTCACCAGTAGAAATGCTTTTTCTCCTTTGATGAATTATATAGTAGAATGTTATAATTGTCATAATTTTGGGCACATTGTAAGAAACTATAGAAGTACATTTGCATCAAATCAGTTTCAGGGAAGAAAATTTCAACCAAATAGGATGAGACAAAATAGAAAACTTCTCGAAAAACATGCACAAGTTATTGATAAGGGAAAGGTAAAACAAGAGTCCAAAACTACTATCAAAATGGAGTGAAAAGAAAAAGAGTGACTTAAGGAAGAAAAGGAATCCTTAATCGTACAAACAACATTTAAAGCACAGAATAAATATGTACCATGGATACTTGATAGTGGATGCTCTAGTCATATGACAGGTGACAAACAAAAATTTGAGAAGTTACAAAAATATGAAGGTGGTTCAGTAAAGTTTGAAAATAATGATGGAGCTAAGATAGTTGGCAAAGGTTTAATTAAAATTAGTGACAAAAAAATTAAGTTATAAGAAGTCTTGTTTGTGGATGATTTGAAACATAACTTGTTGAACGTAAATCAGATTTGTGATAAAGGTCATGAAGTAGTTTTTAAGAAGCAGGGTTGTGAAGTCAGAAAAATAAATAGTGGAAAATTGATAGAAACTGGATCAAGGACATCTGGCAACCTGTACACGCTCTTAGAGACTTTAGAAGGAGCTTGTTTTATTGGATAGGAAGAAGAAAATTGGTTGTGGTACAAGAGACTCGGTCATATCAATTTTGATAATTGAGTAAAAATCAACTCAAAAAGGGCAGTGAGAGATATTCCCACCATCAACAAACCTACAAACAACATTTGTACTTCATGCCAAAAGGGGAAGCAAACTAGAGTCACATTCAAAACAAAAGAGTACTACACAAGAAAACCTTTAGAAATAATACACACTGATTTATGTGGACCCATGAGAACACAAAGCATAAATGGTGATAAATATTTTATGTTGTGCATTGATGACTATTCCAGAATGACATGGATATTTTTCTTGAAGCATAAATCAGAAGCTTTTGAAATGTTCAAGACTTTCAAAAACCAAGTTGAGAATAAAACGAGAAAGAGGATCAAATGTTTAAGATCGGATAGAGGAGAAGAATTCATTTCGAGAGGAGTTTACAAAGTACTATGAAAAATATGGTATTAGGAGACAGTTTTCAGCAGCTAGGACACCTCAGCAGAATAGAGTGGTAGAAAGAAAGAACAGGACAGTGCAGGAAATGGCACAGACTATGTTGGCTAAAAGAAGAGTAGTAGATAGATTTTGGAAAGAAGCAGTCCATACTATGGTGTATATCCAAAATAGGTACATGCTGAGAACACATGAAATCAAAACTCCTTATGAGTTGTGATTCGATAAAAGGGCAACAACAAAATACATCAAAATTTTTGGCAGCAAGTACTACATGAAAAGAACTGAAGATAATCTTGGTAAGTTTGAAGATAGAGCGGATGAAGGTATTTTTGTTGGTTATTCATCAAAAAGAAAAGCTTACAAATGCTACAACAAGAGGCTAAAGAAAATTGTGGATAGTGCCGATGTTAAATTTGATGAAGGTAGAGAACGAGTAATTAGCTATGAAAAGAACTACCCAATTTATGAAGAGGTTATTGAAGGAGATGAGAAAAACAAAATGAAAAAGATACAAAAAATTGACTCAGATGATTTAAGTTGTGATTCAAAAGTGGAAGAAAATAAGAAATTCAAAATAGGCAGCTGGCAGAAAAATCATCCTAGAGAGCAAATAATTAGAGACCCCAAAGTTGGTGTTCAGACAAGAAGAAGAGTAGTAAGTAACTACTCTCTATTATCCAGCATTGAGCCCAAAAATGTTGTTGACGCAAGCAAAGATGAAAGTTGTATGAAGGCAATAAATGAAGAATTAGATCAAATCGAGAAAAATGAAACTTGGGAGTTAGTACCTAGACCTGCAAATAAAAATATAATCGAGACTAAATGGATTTTTCGAAACAAATTGAATGAAGACGGACAGGTAGTCATAAATAAAGAAAGATTGGTGTGTAAGGGTTATGCACAAGTTGAAGGCATTGAATTTAAGGAAACTTTTGCACCAGTAGCTAGACTAGACGCAATTAGAATGTTTTTGGATTTAGCAGTCTACAATAATTTCAAAGTTTATCAAATGGATGTGAAATCAGCATTTTTGAATGGGAAACTTGAAGAAGAGGTTTATATTGAGCAACCGGATGGTTTCCAACTTGGTGATGATCCCAACTTGGTTTGCAAGTTGAAGAAAGCATTATATAGCTTAAAACAGGCACCTCGAGCATGGTATGCAAGGCTAGACAACTATCTCACTCAACAAGGGTTTAAGAAAGGCATGGTGGATAGTAATTTGTATGCCAAAATAGAAATGGGCATCTTATTGTTCTTGTTGTATACGTAGATGATATCATATTTGGCAGCAGCAAAGATGAGTCGTGTAAATATTTAGCAAATAAGATGCAGAAAGAATTTGAAATGTCAATGATTGGTGAACTTTCGTATTTCTTCGGGTTGCAAGTTAATCAAAATAAGAAGGGCATATTTATTTCTCAAGCTAAATATGTGAAAGAGATGTTTAAAAAGTTCACAATGGAGGATTGTAAGCCAGTTAGCATTCCCATGACAACAGGTTGTAAGTTGAGCAAGGATGACAAATTTCCACCTGTTGATCAAACCATGTACAGATCTATGATTGGGAGCTTACTGTACACGATAGCTACCGGACCGGATATTTTGCGGGCGGATATAGCACAATTTCGAGGCTAATCCCAAGGAGACTCATGTGACAGTAGTGAAGAGGATTCTTCGATACCTCAAGGGTACTATGGAGTATGGATTATGGTATCCGAAAGGTAAAGACTTCACCCTTATTTTGTATTCAGATGCAGATTGGGTAAGAGGTGTCAATGATAGAAAGAGTACCAGTGGAGGTGCATTCTATCTTGGAGACAGATTGGTCATGTGGCACAATAAGAAACAAGAGTCAGTTTCTTTATCGACAACAAAGGCAGAATATATTGCAGCGACAACATGTTGTACACGAGTATTGTAGATGAAACAAACCCTGAAAGATCTTGGTATTAGCTTCAGTGAGCCAATATCAGTTAAGTGTGATAACACAAGTGCCATTAACATCTCTAAGAATATGGTTATGCATTCATGCACAAAACACATTGCTATCAGGTATCACTTTTTGAAGGAGAAAGTTGCGAAAGGTGAGGTTAAGTTGGATTTTGTTCCAAATACAGAGCAAGTAGTAGATATCTTCACAAAACCATTTCCCAAGGAAGTTTTTGAGTACCTTCACAATAAATTGGGAGTGGTCACACTTCCCAAGAATTGACTAGCTATAGGGATCACATTCTCAGGGGGAGCATTTAAGTATTTGATTATCTTTTTGCTCATGTTCATGATTTTTACTAAGTGTAATAAATTTTGTCTAAGAATGTTGTGCATGGACTCAAGGGGAGTCTACAGTAGCCCTTTGGTATTATTGTCAAAGGGGGAGAAGAGTTACAGGAAATTGCACGTGTTGCCAAAAATTCCAAAGGGGGATATTGTTGAGCAAGGTGCAGCAATAGTATTGTCATTATTGTCAACATAGTCAGATAGATCTATTGATGCAATGGACAGGAAGTTCAAAAGCTATTCAGATGTAGAATATAGGAGTTCAAACGTTATTCAGAGTATGTACAATGATTTTCCAAGAAGACCAAAGTGGCCCATATGCAAAAGATAAAAAAAAAGACAAGTAAGAAAAGTGTTGCGATATCGCGACATATACAGCAGGCAAGAAAAAATGTCATGATTTCGTGACATGTTGGAAGAGAGAGAAAATATAGGAAAAAATGTCATGATTTCGCGACATGTTGGAAGAGAGAAAAAGCAAGAAAAACTGTCGCGATTTCGCGACATGTTGGAAGAGAAAAAGGCAAGTGGAAAAATTGTCGCGATTTCACGACATGTTGGAAGAGAAAGAGAAAGCAGGAAAAAGTGTCACGATTTTGCGATAAGTTTGAAGAAATAGAACAAGTAAGAAAAGTGTCATGATTTCGTGACATGCCGCATTTTTGCGACTAAAATAGGAGAGATAAAGTAAGTTTGAAAAGTGTCGCGATATCGCGACATGTCGCATTTTCATGACAAAAGAAAGAGAAGAAGCGTACGAAAGCAGAACTATTGTGATTTCACGACAAAAGCAGAAAGCAAGACTTCGAAAGCAGAAGTGTCATGATTTTGTGACAAAACCAAAGAAGTAAAGTATGAAAGCAGAAGTGTCACGATTTTGCAACAAAAGTAGAGAAGAAGACTTCAGAGGCAAAAGTGTCACGATTTCACGACAAAAGCAAAGAAGCTAAGTATGGAAGTAGAAGTGTCACGATTTCACGACAAAAGCTAAGTTGAAGACTACGGAGGTAGAAGTGTCACGATATCATGACAAAAGCAAAGTCAAAGTCTATGGAAGCAGAAGTGTCACGATATCGTGACAAAAGCAAAGACGAAGTATATGGAGGCAAAAATGTCACGATATCATGATAAAAGAAAAGACGAAGTCTGCAGAGGCAAAAATATCGTGATATCATGACAAAAGAATAGAGAAAGCATACAGAGGCAAAAGTGTCACGATATTGCGACATGTTGTATTTTCATGGCAACAATAACAAAAGAAGCTACAGAGGCAAAAATGTCACAATTTTGCGACAGGTCGTAAATGCATAAGTCAAGAAGGAGAACCCAACTGAAATGAGAAGTATGATAGTGGACCGACATCACTATGGTGGTTACAGGGTCTGTCTAGAATGAAATCATCAAGCGATGGATAAACCGAACATCTTCTTGAGTTGAAGCCGACGAAGACCGATGAAAATCGACTAAAATTAGGGTTTACAGTTGTTATGAAAGTCGACTAAGATTAGGATTTACAATCGACTAAGATTAGGGTTTTCATCATAAAAATATTGTTATAAAAGGAGGGCTATTTGGAGAATTGCGTGTAGTGTAATGCATGTGAAATACGATCGTTGTGCACAGAGAGCAAGTCATGTCGAATCATGCTAAGTGCAAAATTTGCAAAGAGAGCAGAGTGCACAAAAGGGAGAAGACGATCATGAAGTTCGACTGTAATGAAGCAGAGTGTGCAAAGTGATTGTGCAGAGAGAGCAAAGTGCACAGAGAACACAAAGGTGAAGAAGACCAGTTAGGGTATTGCAAAAGAAAAGATAAATAAGGGGTTGGTGATCCTTACAGTGGGTGCTGGTACTTTGATTGTAAAGTTGGTGCTTTGCAAAGGCTAGATTTGGATGGTAGTCAAAGCAGTCAATTTTTGAGGAGTAGCCACATTGGTGAACCTCGTTAAATCTTATGTTGTGTGATGCTCTTTTGTTATACTTGTTGTATATAGTAATAAGTTTTAATTGCTGTGGTATTAAGAGCTGTAAATTCAAGTTTAAAGAGCTACACTAATTCACCCCCCCCTCTCAGTGTCATTGTAAGACTAACAAAAGAGTTTTCACTTTATCCCTCATGCATGGTGGGAAGGGTGTGGGATTTTTTTAAAAGGGATGATGCACCATTAATGTATAGCCAAGACCATAGGCTTGGTGATGATTGTTGGAATATCCTCCCCCTATGTGCATTTTCCATGACTGACTCTTGTCTTGTTATCTCTTGCCACGTGTTGATCTATGGATTATTGTTGGTTGGTTTGGTTGATTTCTCTTACTGCTTGTTGTTTAACTTAAGATATTGATAAATCCCACATGGGGAGTGTTAAGGGCATATCATGCCTTATAGGGGAAACCCCCCCTTAGTGGTATGACCACTAGAAGTAGTCATGCCAACCTCTAGGCTAGCCACTGTGGCACTAGTTATTAAGTGCCAATGACCGCACCTATGGTGAACTCTCTATCTATAGGCCTATTTTTTGACCCTATTTCTTGAACCACCAGTTGTTTAGTTCACGTTACCTACTATATTTATTTGTTGACCAAGGTATAACCCTATTTTTGCATTAAAGATCTTGATTAATTAAGGACATCATTAAGAGATAGAATTTATTTTTATAAAAGATATAATTTTTGTATTTATAAAAGGTAGACTTTTGTATTTATAAAAGGTAGACTTTTTCTATTTATAAAAGGTAGAATTTTTATTAAAAGGGGTATGCCTTTTGATTTAAGAAATGGATGTTTTAAGTATTTAATTAATTAAGGGTAAGGGAGATTAGTTGATTAAATAAATGGATATTTTAGGTATTTAATTACTTAAGGGTATAAGACCTTATTTGAATAAAGAAATGGATATTTTAAGTAGTTGATTAATTAAGGGTATGAGACCTTAGTTGATTAAAGAAATTGATATTTTAATTTTTTGATTAATTAAGGGTATGGGACCTTAGTTGATTAAAGAAATACATATTTTAACTATTTGATTATTTAAGGGTATGGGACGTTAGTTGATTGAAGAAATAGATATTTTAAGTATTTTATTAATTAAGGGTATGTGACCTTAGTTGATTAAAGAAATGAATGTTTTAATTATTTGATTAATTAAGGGTATGGGACCTTAGTTGATTGAAGAAATGGATATTTTAAGTATTTGATTAATTAAAGGTATGGGACCTTAGTTGATTGAAGAAATGGATGTTTTAAGTATTTGATTAATTAAGGGTATGAGACCTTAGTTGATTAAAGAAATATATTGTTTAAGCATTTGATTGATTAAGGGTATGAGACCTGTTGTGGCTGATCCACAACGTACCCCAAAATTGGGGACCCACCTTTTTGCATGTGTTCCAAGAAGACTGAAGTGGCCCATAGGCTAAAGTTCAAAGAAAAAAAACAAAACACCACAAGGAGAAAAAGTGTCGTGATATCACGACATGTTGCACCATTGCGGCCCAAAAAGAAAAAGTGTTGTGATATCACGACATGTTGCACCATTGCGGCCCAAAAAGAAAAAGTGTCGCGATATCGCAACATGTTGCACCATCACGGCCCAAAAAGAAAAAGTGTCGCGATATCGCAACATGTTGCACCATCGCAGCCCAGAAAGAAAAAGTGTCACGATATCAGGACATGTTGCACCATCGTGGCCCAGAAAGAAAAAGTGTCACGATATCGCGACATGTTGCACCATCGCAGCCCAGAAAGAAAAAGTGTCGCGATATCCCAACATGTTGCACCATCGCAGCCCAAAAAGAAAAAGTTTCACGATATCGTGACATGTTGCACCATCACAGCCCAGAAAGAAAAAGTGTCACAATATCGTGACATATTGCACCATTGCGGCCCAGAAAGAAAAAGTGTCGCGATATCGCGACATGTTGCACCATCGCGGCCTAGAAAGAAAAAGTGTCGCAATATCGCGACATATTGCACCATCGCATCCCAAAAAGAAAAAGTGTCACGATATCGCGACATGTTGCACCATCGCGGCCCAAAAAGAAAAAGCGTCACGATATTGTGACATGATGCACCATCATGGCCCAAAAAGAAAAAGCGTCACGATATTGCGACATGATGCACCATCGCGGCCCAGAAAGAAAAAGTGTCACGATAACGCGACATGTTGCACCATCGCGGCCCAGAAAGAAAAAGTGTCACGATATCGTGACATGTTGCACTATCACGGCAAAAGGACAAAAGGTGTCGTGATATCGCGACATGTTGCACTATCGTGGCCAAGAGAGAAAAAGTGTCGCGATATCGCGACATGTTGCATTTTTGCGACCAAACGAGGAAAGAAAGAAGAAGAAAGAAAAGTGTCACGATATCATGACATGTTGCATTTTCACGACCAAACGAGGAAAGAAAGAACAAGAAATAAAAGTTTCGAGATATCGCGACATGTTGCGTTTTCGCGGCCAAAGACAAAAAGTGTCGCGATATCGTGACATGTTGCATTTTCGTGGCCAGAAGGAAAAAGTGTCGCGATATCGCGACATGTTGCATTTTCGTGATTCAAAGCAAAGAGAGAGAGAAGAAAGAAAAAGTGTCACGATATCGTGACATGTTACATTTTTATGGCTAAAAGCAAAAAAATACGAAAGGGGCCAAAAGTGTCGCGATATCATGACATGTTACATTTTTGCAGCTAAAAGCAACAAAAGGTGGAAGGGGCCAAAAAGTGTCGCGATATTGCGACATGTTCCATTTTCGCGATTCAAAGCAACAAAGGAGAGCAAGGAGGCAAAAGTGTCACGATATTGCGACATGTTCCATTTTTTCCAAGGTAACAGACCTACACAGTGACGTGGACATAAGGACAAAATCCAATGAATAAGACAAGCGTTACATAAGGAATCTTTAAATATTTGAAATCATTTAAGATGGTCATTACACACGGAGGGAAACAAACACAAAACCATGTGGAGAAATCATAGCGAAGGGCCAAAAAATGGAAAGCAAAGCACACGCATACAGGGAAGGTGAAATGAACAGTCAGGGAAGGTGAAACGAACAACCATCGACAAGTGAAGCGAACCGTCAGGGAAGGAAACAATGTTTTCACAAGTTTAAATACATCATTCAAAGAGGCCAGAAGGGGGAACTTTTTAGAGAAGATTGCAGTAATGAAGGTGAGGCCTTAGCACTGGGTTTCTCTGGATATTTTCTTCTACATTGGACTGGTTTTTCTTCTTCCACAGAAAGGGTTGGAAACCGCTACAAGCAAAGTTGCAGAGCTAAAGGCGAGAAGGCCATTCTGGGCCTATTTGAGTTGTTTCTCTTCCATAGATGGGTTTGGGAAAACTAGAGATTTTGCTATTGTAAAATGACACATTTTTAATGCAGAAGTATTCAAAAATTTGCATCTTGTGGGCAAGAAAGAAGGAGATATTCTTTGCATGCTATGGATTTAATGTTTATTCTTTCATCTTTTTAGATTTCGAATTTATAGATAATGTTGATGCCATTTCTTTGGGTTACATTAGGTGAATATTTGAAATCTGAATTTTATTTTGTACCTAGGAACCAACACTTAGCTTATCCGGATTGTGCTTGTTTCCAGGTCCAATAGGTTAGGTTGCATGCATGGAAACCTCACATCTTCGATTTTGTCAAAATAGGATAGCATCATACTGAATGCATTTTAGTTTTAGTTTTTGCATTTTATTTTCATTTTCTGCATTTTATATTTTTACAGAAGTTTTAACTTTTCAAGGCATTAAAATAAAAAATATCAAAATCCAAAAAATAATGAACAATCACTAAAGTTTCATGATGAAATAAACCAACATTGCCCCTTGTTTATAGTTACTTGCAATCACTAAGGTGTTCCAAGCATTCAAATTGAATATCTTATATTTGAGATTACTAATACACATATGCAAATGCTAATACAACGGAGACCTTGGAGAAGTTGTTTGTTTAACTTATTTGCAAGAGGGGATTTGGAACCCAAATCCTAAAGGAGAGTGTACTTTCACAACTGGGTGAAAATACCACTCAACAAATTGGCGCTAGAAGGAGGGCCTGAATTATTTTATTTCAGAGTGATTTAAATGCTATAGGGATTTAAATTTTGAATATTTCATGCCCTATTGGTTATTATCTTTAGCCCTATTTTAAAAATACAACCTTGTAGTGTTAAAAGGAGGACATGAATTGCTATGCATTGTTCTAAAATTTTTGATTGTCATACAGGAATAATGTGTCTTGATTTGATTTAAAAAAAAAAAAAATCTTGACTAACGAGGTTGTCTCCATGCAATTACGTTCATTCGATTTTAATGGATACACCTCTTGGTTGATGCTAACATGATTATTCATACGTTACAGGTTTGATATTTGCTATTCATTTCATGCTTATGCGTAAGGAATTATTTTGTCTAAAATGTATTGGTTGTTGGTATTATGCTCTTCACCTGCGCGTAATGCGATCTTGTGAATCAGAAAGCCTACAACACTAGGAGTATGCTCTTCACTTGCGCATATGCGATCTGGTGAATCAGAAACTAATTTACATTTTTAGAATACTACTTTGTCAAGGTTCCTTCTTTCATGACTAACAAATTGATTTTGAGGTTATTCTTTGAATTTCATTAATTGCAAGATTTTCTCTGTGTCATAGAGGTACTGAGAGTTTTGTCAAGTTATTGTAGGGTTATCATCATTGATTTTGAATCAAATAGCCCAACCTCCACCAGCTCCCTGCTACGGAGCCCATAACATTCCTTTGAATATTGCAGGGGATATTCACGAGATCCCTAGGAATATAGAGAGATTTTTTCCCAAATACAAACCGAATGGCCCAAGGACCATAGAAGAACATATTCAGGCCTATAGGGATATTTTGATAAGATTGCACGTTCAACATGAATATGTGGCTTGTAGAATCTTCCCCATGAGCCTAGATCCAGTGGCCTATGAATGGTACATTTGCTTACCTACTGGTTCCATTACGTTATGGATGCAAATGGAGAATGCTTTTGTCAACCAATTCAGGTCACCATTAGATCCAACAATCATCTATAATCAGTTCATTACATGCAAAAGAGGCCAGGGTGAGCCAATCCAAACTTTTAATCAGAGATTTCAGATGTGCTATAATAGAGCAATTCATCATTTTGCTATTGATCCCGTAGTAGCTTTGTAAATATATTTTGGGGCATTGGATCCTAGGACGACAATGTTTGCAAGGTGAAATCCTCAAGTTACCACGCTTGCTCTAGCCTACAATGAAGATATGACCATTGAGCAACAAATGACACCACAGAGTTATGGGTTTTCCCAGATGTCTATGGTAAGACAATATGGTCCATATGGTCAAGCTCCTATGATGAATCAAATCATGGCATCACAAATATCAGGCATAAATGCTTTGCCTTATCAACAACCATATTAATCAACACCCACTTACACACCCAGTCCAATCCTGATTCAAAGTGTGAATCCCTATGCAAATCAAGTGGTTAAAATTCCAACTCAAATGTTAAGTCAAGATCTCACCAATTACGCAAATCCTATTGGAACTAGCAATAACATAGCTCAACCAAAAGAGATTTATTCAGAGGTTGAAGAGCTCAAAAAGATGGTTCAAAAATTGAGTAATGATTTGGTTCGACAACAGAAGTATGAATCCCATGCCCCTCACCCATGTCAAAACTTCAACAATGGAGGGAGACAGTGGAATACAAAGCCAAATAATGGGGGTGTGCTTTCCCATATTGCTAATCAGATATATACTTTTGCAGGACCAAGTCACTCTAGTTCCATTCTTAATATTTCTAATTTTGCATGGGAAAACGGGTGTAGATTACATGATACAAGGGAGAATAATGAAAGGAATTTTCCTGAAATTGCCATGTATACCCATTGTCTCCAGGCTCAAGTGGATGATTTGGAACTGGTGTGAAATAAGGGTCCATCCCAACATCAACAAGGGGAGGACAACATTTTGACGGTCGAAACTCTATATCGTCAAGAGAGTGATGACCAAGAGACTCCACACCTTCCAAATTGTGATAAAATTGAATCATGGGTTACAAATTTGGATTATGATAGCTTTACCAATTTGAATTCAAGAAACAACCCACTTTTGGAAATAACTGGACCACCTATGGGAGGTGAAGATGAATTGGATGAGAAACATGTTGATGAATCAGAATATGAAGAAGTAGTTGAACGTCACAATTTGAACTTGGAGGATGACTACTATGATTCATGGAAGAAGTGGGAAGACTACACTCACTCCAAAACTGCTAATGAAACTTGTGTGCCAATTGATATACAGGACAACATAATCACCTAATCAAAGGAAGATATTACAAATCCTGTACAATTTGAGGATATTTTGGAAGAGATACCAGGGATAGTGAACAAAGAATTGGAATTAAATGACAAAGTGGTTGATCTATTGGAAGCAACGAAAGTGATTGATCATGAAGATGAGTTACTTGACATACACTTCGACCAAGAATATTTGAGGGTTGAAAAGGATGGGCATGTTTTTAATTGGGTGCCCAATTTTGGTATGTTTGATGAACAAGTAATCAATGAAGAATATGAAGACCATGAGGTAAAAGAGGAAATTGCAAATCCTCACCAAGTTTTGGTAAATGAAAATGTGAAAAAGGTAAAATCTAAACCTTTGTATCCAAACATCCAAGATTTAGGTGAATATTTGTATAATTTAAATGATATTTATGATGAAATGCCATTGAAGGTGAATGAAGAACAAGGATTAATTTCTAACCACACCTTTGATACCCTTACTTTAATGAATGAAAAGGAGTTTGATGCACTTAAATTGCTAAATAAAATTCATCAACAATTAATTATTGAATCTAGGATAAAAATTCTTAATGATCCCCATTTAGTAAATATCCTAGATGCTTGTAAATTGTTGCACAATTTTGATTGGCCTAAGAACATGGAAAATGAATTAGCTTTGAAATTTTTAGAAATAGACTCTTGCTTACAAAATTTCATTTTGAATAAAGAAAGCCTAGTTCTAAATCATGAATGGGATTATGAAATTTGCACCTTAAAGAATAGACAAGAAAGAATTGAAAATCAACCATTGTCTAATCAATCTGGTAATTTGAATCTCACCTATGGGAATACTAATGGAATTAAATCTAATTGGTGTGGTGAGAGAGGAAAGTTGAAGTTGGTTGCATGGTTTGGTCTAATCATTTTTTTGTTTGATTCCTTCCACATTCGGCATGTGTATCATATTATATGTCTTTTGGAATGCTCTAATCAGGTTTGGGATCCGAGAAAATGATAATCCAAATTTTTGCATCATCTTGTATTATATTGTATATACTTTTGGTTTTCGTGTTTTGGTTTTGGATTAGATCTCATTTTGGTTTTAAGTTTTGTGTGTTGGTCCTTTGGACAATTTTGGTTTGTTAATCTAGATCCTTATGAATGTTGACTAGGACTAGGAGAATATGAAACACCGAAATTGTATTGCAAAAAGCTCCACTAATTTTGCAAACACATTAAAGAATATCGTTTGGAAATTATGATGTAGGAAGTTGTCAGTTTTATAAATTATGGCAAAGTAGGTGGTTTAATCCATCCACATTTCAAAAGAAGCAGTGCATTCATATCTCATGTCACATTTCACATTGCATATACATTTCATCTCAGTTGCATCTTCATTTCATGTACAATCATTGAAAAGGTGTCGAATCCTCTTAGGGTTATTACATAACATATTTTAAAAGGATCCTAAGGTTGGAAACTGATGCCCGAGCTATCTTGAACCAAGCACGTTCTACGCATATTAAAGAGGATCTTGAGCAAAATGGTCAAAACCATACTTGGAAGAAAAGGTGAGGCAAAAAGAGTATTTCGTGTTTGTCCTATCATGCAACATAATCCTTAAACAGTGGTTTTTACCACTCCCATAGTGCTTAAAATCTAAAATCAGAGTAGTAAGGATAGGGTCTAATTCTCATCTCGCTTAGTTTGAGAATCTGATTCCCCAAAGCTCTAATTTGACTTTCATGGAGTAGTAAGGAAAGGGTCTAATTATCATCTCACTTAGGTTGAGAATTCGATTCCCCAAAGCTCTGATTTGACCTTCATGGAGTAGTAAGGATAGGGTCTAATTCTCATCTCGCTTAGGTTGAGAATCTGATTCCCCAAAGCTTCCATTTTGCCCACTCAAGAACTTAAAATTCAAAAAAAAAAAAAATTTCATTTCTTTATTAATATTGGACTAGAAGGATTGTACTACATGTCCCTTGCAAGGATGGGTAGTCATCATCAAGGTAAAAAAAAAAACAAAGTAAAGTCAAATCCTCGATTTTGGGGTTAATCTCCATCGGGGCTATAGATGCCTGGCTGGCAGTGGAGTATGCTCATGCGTGGCAACATGTATTGTCTAAAAGCAAGACCACTGACTGCTCAAACGGACAGGCTAGCCTGACAATTTCATCCATAACAAGTTAAATAATTTTGTTCAAAGTGAGGTAATGAACTCTAGATCAGAGTAGAAAGGACAGGATTAAATTCCCATCTCGCTTAGGTTGGGAATCCTATTCTCAAAATCTCTGATTTCACTTACACTTGCACATGGGTTCAAGATGGTAGTGACACATAACCAAATTTGGGATCTAGCAAATTAATTAAGTATACATATATTTGGTCCTAAGAGGGTTTGACAGTTTTAATATGTCTATTCATGATACTAGAAGGTTTGAGACTTTGCAAAGCAGGTTGTTATATCTCTAGCATCTTCATCATACATCAAATCCTGCACAAATCATTCATAGCCTGGCATACGAATCATAAGTGAAGCTGACAATGGAATGTTGATCAATTTCAAATGATAAGGAATGAAGCACATTGCACACACTGAGCTGATGCTTAATAAATTCTAATGTTTCATGTATTTCTCATCTAGTTTCATTCTTGGGATATTTGCTAATGCTTGTATTTGAGTCTGTGTGTTTTTAGGTTGAGTTCTCACCGAAATGCTCAAGATCATTTCCTAGCAGAGTCGCCATTTATTATGGCTGATCCACAACGTACCCCAAAATTGGGGACCCACCTTTTTGCATGTGTTCCAAGAAGATCGAAGTGGCCCATAGGCTAAAGTTAAAAGAAAAAAAGCAAAACACCACAAGGAGAAAAAGTGTCGCAATATCATGACATGTTGCATCATCGTGGTCCAAAAAGAAAAAGTGTCGCGATATCGTGACATGTTGCACCATCGCGGCCCAAAAATAAAAAGTGTCACGATATCGTGACATGTTGCACCATCACGGCCCAAAAAGAAAAAGTGTCATGATATCGTGACATGTTGCACCATCGCGGCCTAGAAAGAAAAAGTGTCGCGATATCGCGACATGTTGCACCATCGCGGCCCAGAAAGAAAAAGTGTCGCGATATCGCGACATGTTGCACCATCGCGGCCCAAAAAGAAAAAGTGTCGTGATATCGTGACATGTTGCACCATCGCGGCCCAAAAAGAAAAAGTGTCGTGATATCGCAACATGTTGCACCATTGCGGCCCAAAAAGAAAAAGTGTCGCGATATCGTGACATGTTGCACCATCAAGGCCCAGAAAGAAAAAGTGTGGCATTATCGCGACATGTTGCACCATCGCGGCCCAAAAAGAAAAAGTGTCATGATATCGCGACATGTTGCACCATCGCGGCCGAGAAAGAAAAAGTGTTGCGATATCATGACATGTTGCACTATAGCGACCAAAGGACAAAAGGTGTCACAATATTGCGACATGTTGCACTATCGCGGCCAAGAGAGAAAAAGTGTGGCGATATCGCGACATGTTGCATTTTCATGACCAAACGAGGAAAGAAAGAAGAAGAAAGAAAAGTGTCACGATATCGTGACATGTTGCATTTTCGTGACCAAACGAGGAAAGAAAGAACAAGAAAGAAAAGTGTCACGATATTGCGACATGTGTTTTCGCGACCAAAGACAAAAAGTGTCGCGATATCGTGACATGTTGCATTTTTGCGGCCAGAAGGAAAAAGTGTCGCGATATCGCGACATGTTGCATTTTCGTGATTCAAAGCAAAGAGAGAGAGAAGAAATAAAAAGTGTCACGATATCGCAACATGTTACATTTTTGCGGCTAAAAGCAACAAAATACGGAAGGGGCCAAAAGTGTCGCGATATCGTGACATGTTACATTTTTGTGGCTAAAAGCAACAAAATATGGAAGGGGCCAAAAGTGTCGCGATATTGCGACATGTTCCATTTTTGCGATTCAAAGCAACAAAGGAGAGCAAGGAGGCAAAAGTGTCTCGATATCGCGACATGTTCCATTTTCGCCAAGGTAACGGACCTGCACAGTGACGTGGACATAAGGACAAAATCCAGTGAATAAGACAAGCGTTACATAAGGAATCTTTAAATATTTGAAATCATTTAAGATGGTCATTATACACGGAGGGAAACAAACACAAAACCATGTGGAGAAATCGTAGCGAAGGGCCACAAAATGGAAAGCAAAGCACACGCATACAGGGAAGGTGAAATGAACAGTCAGGGAAGGTGAAGGGAACAACCATCGGCAAGTGAAGTGAAGTGTCAGGGAAGAAAACAATGTTTTTACAAGTTTAAATCCGTCATTCAAAGAGGCCAGAAGGGGGGAACTTTTCAAAGAATATTGAAGTAATGAAGGCGAGGTCTTAGCACTGGGTTTCTCTGGATATTTTCTTCTACATTGGACTGGTTTTTCTTCTTCCACATAAAGGGTTGGAAACTGCTGCAAGCAGAGTTGCAGATCTGAAGGCGAGAAGGCCATTCTGGGCTTGTTTGATTTGTTTCTCTTCCACAGACGGGTTTGGGAAAACCAAAGATTTTGCTATTGTAAAATGACACATTTTTAATGCAGAAGTATTCAAAAATTTGCATCTTGTGGGCAAGAAAGAAGGAGATCTTCTTTGCATGCTATGGATTTAATGTTTATTCTTTCATCTTTTCAGATTTCGAATTTATAGATAATGTTGATGTCATTTATTTTGGTTACATTAGGCGAATATTTGAAATCTGAATTTTATTTTGTACCCTAGGAACCAGCACTTAGCTTATCCGGATTGTGCTTGTTTGCAGGTCCAATAGGTTAGGTTGCATGCACGGAAACCTCACATCTTTGGTTTTGTCGAAATAGGATAGCATCATACTGAATGCATTTTAGTTTCAGTTTCTGCATTTCATTTTCATTTTCTGCATTTTATATTTTTCCAGAAGTTTTAACTTTTCAAGGCATTAAAATAAAAAATATCAAAATCCAAAAAAAAATGAACAATCACTAAAGTTTCATGATGAAATAAACCAACATTGCCCCTTGTTTATAGTTACTTGCAATCACTAAGGTGTTCCAAGCATTCAAATTGAATATCTTATATTTGAGATTACTAATACACATATGCAAATGCTAATACAACGGAGACCTTGGAGAAGTTGTTTGTTTAACTTCTTTGCAAGAGGGGATTTGGAACCCAAATCCTAAAGGAGAGTGTACTTTCACAACTGGGTGAAAATACAACTCAAAAAGACCTTAGTTGATTGAAGAAATAGATTATTTTAAGTATTTAATTGATAAAGGGTATGGGACCTTAATGGATTAAGAAAATTGACTTTGTGTGATGAAAAGTATGAACCTTTGACTAACTATAGGAAGAGTTGTGAATTACTTTGTATTTGATGAAATAATTCTCTTCTTTTATTGATAAAGATAAGAGCGAATGTATGGAAATATTTATGATGTTGACTAAATGATTCAAGATTGGATGCATCAAGTAGTTTTGTATAGTTGCAATTTGGAAACCAATTATATATGCACTTGCTTCATAAGTTATTTAGTAGATGCATTTAGATGCATGCTTCATAGAATTCATGAGTTGTCTTGATCCCTTACTACCATCAATTGAGTGATGGGAAGACAAGAAGAACCGAGGAGGACACTTATCCAAAGTATTAACCTTGACATTAGTTGTAATGATAAATTTATTTATTAGATAAGACTCTAGGTAAGTAATTTTTCTAGATGGATAATAATGTAATACCTTATTATTTTAAGTATGGAAGTTTTACCATACTTGGGTTATGTAAAGATCTAATGAACAAATGGATGATGTATCTTTAACATATGATTTATGAAGAATCATGGTTGTGGTAGTTTCATAGCTATTCCTTTGTTTAAATGCTTTAATTAGATGATGATGTTTTATTTAAGTATATTTCTTGGTACTTTTGTAGGTATTATTCCATGTTTAAATTAAGTAGGTAGATTTAATATTATCCTTATGAAGAAAGAAGGGTTAGAGGATCTCATGTTTTAGCATAGTTAGATGGTTGTTTTGTTATCTAAAAAATATTATTGTTTTTATGTTAAGTAGAGAAAAAGGGGCCTAAGGGATTATGGGATCCCTTGCAACAAAACTTAGAAAAACTTGGATATCTATGGAAAGATAAGTTAGCTCATCGCGGAGATGAGATTGATAACTTATGTGCAATACACATAGTATACCTACACAGAGACGGACTTGTGTATGGTATAGATATGGGCATACCTTTTATTAGATTAAGAAAGAGAATGTTAGTCAACTTAAATTATTAGATTAATTTATTTGTCATCTTAACAACGCACATGTTGGTTAGGTATATGGAAAATCCCTCTTAGGTTTTTTCTTGTAAAAATAAATCTTTAAACCCTACTTATATTTTTTGGGTCATTACATTTGGTATCAGAGCTCTAGGTACGAGGGACTAGAAGCTTCATAGGATATGCTAAGGATTTAGGTATCTTCTTATTCAGGTTCTTTCTTAGTTTTTAAGCTAAAGTTGGAAAGATCTAGAACTCCCAATTGTTGGAATTCTAAGAAGGTTGACCCTAGTATGGGAAGCTTATATGATATAACCCCCTTAAATATTGTAAGTGTGGAAATTAGCATTGAAATTAAATAGCAATTTTAGAGAACCACCTCGTATAAAGTGGGGGTGGTCTTAGCAAGAAAAATATGTGTTTAGCTAATATGAATTATGTTTTTGGCTAGGGTTAGTAGTACAGTTCAAGGAAGAAGCTATGACATAACATGAAATTATTTCTTTCATGTGAACAGGATAAATGAAACTGAAAACAATAGGAGAGAAGCCTATTCTCCCAAGTAGGTGGACTTGAAAAAGCAATGTTGAGGAAGAATCTTGAGATGAAAAGTTGAGCAATCCTAATAGGGAGGTAGAGAACCTCACTGCAATGGTCACTACGATACAAGATCAAATGAAATAATTTCTAGAGACCTTAGCAAATCAATATTTGTAAGCTACAAACTTATATTTTAGGCAAGCTAATGAACCAACCAATGAAGAGCAAGAATCCAAAACTCTATTAGAAAAAGAACTAGCTAAGGACATAAAAAATGTCCTTACCTCCAAATTTTATGGAGAAGGGGAGGGTGATGCAGCTAAATCTTGGATGAGGGAGTTAGATATTTATTGCATAATGAAGAACTACTCCCTTGGAACTTGGATAGTTTGGGCAACACTACATCTACAAGGGAATAGATTGGATTGGTGGGAAACCTACCAAGAAGAATAGAATATCAAAGTAGTTGATCTAAAATGGAAGGAATTTATCACAATATTCAAGGAAAGGTTCCTCATAGAGCATTATTATGCAACTAAATTCAAATAATTTGCCAACCTTTGACAAGGGATCAAATCCATGGAAGTATACTATAAGAAGCTTGTTACGTTGCTAAAATATGTACCCACTTATGATGAAAATATGAGGATCCATAAGTTCATCTTGGGAACAAAACCTAGGATAAGGTTTTATACAAATATGCATGAGAAGAAGTCCCCACATAAAGCCTATTATCTAGCTAAGAAGACATAAGTTCATATTCAGTTTGGTTATACCGTTATATATGAATGAGATCAACATGCACTTAGAAAAGGAATAGTGTTGGATTCATAATGTGGGAGAAAGAATATGATCATAAGGGTAAGATATTTCCAAAACTTGAAATAAGGAATGAAATGAAGCGGGGAAAGTTCAAAAGGAACTTCCAAAAGAGAAATAACAACAACCCTAGTAATACTAAACCCCAACCACAAAAATAACTAAATTTAGTCCCAATGGGTAAGATAGGGAAGCAAAAACTGGAAAGCCATCAAGGACCCAAAGAATAGTGTTATAACTCAAAGACCCACATTATGCTATCCAATGCCCACATCAACCAATGCCAAGTACATCCAGCACAAAGGGAAAGGAACCCGTCCACAAAATTTTTGTTGCACTGGAAGTTAGAAGTTAGAAGGGTAAGTCATCCCATTTCTCTTAAAAGGTAAAATTTTTAATAAAGAAGAAAACATTTTAATTGATAGTGGAGCTACAAATAGTTTTATCTTCAAGAATATCCAAGGATATTCCATAGAGGTTGATATATTTGGCACAAGGGTGGAAGGTTGAGTATGGTTATGGGAAAATCTACTAAGTGGACCAATGTTTGCCTATGGCTGAAAATACCCTTACCGTTGGTTCCACCATAGGATATTTTTATGTAGAACCGCTACATGCTCTTGATATTATCTTGAAAATGGATTGGATATAGGATCATAAAGCTTTAATAAATTTCCAAGATAGGTAGATATAATATTCTGAAGAAGGCAAAGGAAGAATAATGATCCATAGTGAATAGGGGTCATTCAAACCCTATTATTATCTACTATGAAAATAAAGAAAACTCTCAAAAAAGGAGGGTTGGTCTATGTTATGAAACTTAACAAACTCAAAGAGGATCAAAAGAAAGAGGTGTTTGGGAAACACTCAATATTGCAAGAATTTAGGGATGTGTTTCCTGAAGACCTACCCGGACTTCCTCCTATGTGAGAATTTAATTTTACTATTGAGTTAATGCCAGGAGTAGAACCTATCCATAGATCTCCTTATAGGATGAACCCTATAGAGATGCAAGAGTTGAAGGTACAACTACAAGGATTGTTGGAAAAGGGATTGATAAAGCCTAGTGTATCACCATGAGGTACATAGATTTTATTCATTGAAGAGAAAGATGGCTCACTTCAGTTATATATTGACTATAGAATGCTTAAAAAATCTACCATCAAGAATAAGTACCCTTTACCTAGGATTGAAGATCTGTTTAACCAACTAAATGATGCCACAATATTCACAAATATTGATTTGAAATTAGAGTATCATCAATTAAGGATACGTGAAGAGGATACTCACAAAACAACATTTAAGACTAGATATGGGTATTATGAATTTATAGTCTCACCCTTTGGGCTAACTAATACCTGAGTTGCATTCATAAATTTGATTAATAGTGTGTTCAAGAGGTATATGGATTAGTTTATCCTCATATTTTTAGATGATATCCTAATATACTCCTAAGATAGGAAGGAACACGATATACACATTAGAATTGTGTTAGAGTTGTTAATAAGAAATAACTCTATGGGAATCTATCATAAAGTGATTTCTATGTCTCGAAAGTACAATATTTGGGACACATAATATCTATAGAGGGAATTCGATATGCATCTATGTGTGAGTCCAACAAAACTTAATGAAATAAATATGGAAATCTTATTTTTAGTTTTGATTTAAAATTAACCTAAATGGGGAATATTAGACATGAGAGTTCCATTATTAGTTAAGATTGGAACACTCTTAGGAGGAATAGATAGAGAATCTATCCTTAAAGAAGAGTGTGGGATCCTCTCTTAAAATTTATTAAATTATGACATCTTACATGGAGTAAGGGTAGTCATAGATATTATCAGTGGATTATAATATGTTTAGAATGAAACCTTACATGGAGTAAGTGTGGTCATAGATATTATCAGTGGATGATAATATATTTGGAATGGCATCTTACAGGGAGCAAGTGTGACCATTATTATTAGTGGATGATAACACTTTTGGAATGGCACCTTACAGGGTGTAAGTGTGACCATTATTATGAGTGGATGATAATACTTTTGGAATAGCACCTTACAAGGAGTAAGTGTGACCATGGACATCACATGATGATAATATTATTGGAATAATTCTCAAAGACTATACATGTTCAATACCTATCCTCCCACTATTGAGCCACTGGTAAATCAAAGTGGAAGAGCTAAGCAAACCCTACATAGTTTATGGGTCTAAAGTGGTGTACCTTAGACTCTTTTGAGGGTTTCACTTGACATTTGCATATCTTGAGGTATGAATTTAACATAATAGTCAATAGGTTGACTAAAAATGTAAACCAAGAGACATCGAGGATGATGCACTAGTGATGGCAGATAGTTTTTCAAAAAGAACTTCAAGATATATGGGTATCTTGAAGTGAGATTTATGAAGTTATGTCTTTGTATTTGATGACAACTATTTTCTATGTGGGTAATTCATAGAAAGGATCATCAAATAATAGGTTAAAACTCCTTTGTAAGAGTTTTTGATAATCCTAGACTCATTTTGATATGAAAATATGGCTACATATCTTATTTATGAGAATAAAATATTACTCTATGTTTGTTTAACAATCTTTGTGATGCAAAATATGGAGCAAAGTAGGGTCTAGAGGGACCCCTCTATTAAACAAGTACCACTTTGGAAAATTGAAGGCTATGTAAACTTGTGTTTTACTCATGCTTACTTATTTTGTGGAAACACAAAGGATTGTGTTTAATATAAGGGAGGAAGTATGTCACAATCCTCCCTTGGCAAGTCCCATTGATGGGGTAGATTAGCATATTTTGTAGATGTAAATATGATCAGTAGTTAAATACCATGGATGTTTTGAATATGGTATTACTAATGTATTATTGATTTGTAGGTATGGGCACTTCTGAAGGTGGCTAGGAAAAAACCTACAAAGATTAAAATGCTTGTAGGAGTGTAATATTGCAAGAAGGATTCATCAAAGAGGGAGAATACCAATAGCCAAAAAAATTTAATTGAAATTGGGTATGGTTTTAAATTTGCCTAATTATATTTAACACCTACATAGAAATTTATTAATTATTTTGTTGCTACAAATGATAAAATTGAAATAAAAGGAAATTAGAAAAGAGGACTTCTAGAAGGGGAAGAAAAATGTAGCCAATTCTAGAAGAAGTAGAAAATTGGGGCTAATTTCTAGAAGAAGGAAAAATAAAACCATGGGTATTTTAGTCTTCCTATGGTTGAATTTGTCTATTCCTAGATCCTTCCTTCTACCTTCTTCCAAGCTTAACTATTGAATGGAAAGTTTGAATAGGTAAGTTTTCCAAAAGTCTATAAATACCTCTATTTATTTAACTAAGAGGTAGGCATCCTTAGAGGAAATTTATGGAGGAATATATGGGAAGAATAGCTCAAGGAGGTTGAGGGCAAGCAAGAGGGCTAGGAAGAAAGAAGATTTCACCAAATTTGAATATATCAAGTTTATCCAGGTTGCATCACAACTTTATACTTATCCTTGAATGCGTGTGTAATATTTATATTTCCCCTTGAATGTGTGTGTATTCTTTTAATAGGTTTATGCATTTTTTTATTGGATGGTTGCCATTCAGATGCTCTCTAATAATTATTTGTCTAAAACCTTTGGATTTGGCCTCGATGGAGGTTTCTATTAGAAATTCTAAAATTTTCTTGTAGTAATTATTGTTGATACCTTATGATGTCTTGTTAAATGCTATGTTTAAAAGGGATATTTCAGTCTATGTTAGGGCAAGATCCTAATAAACTAGGACAACCACCTAAATAGTCAAACCACCACCACTACCACCACCAATAGAGCCTCGATGGCCACCGCTTGGTGGTTATAGTCATAATAGCGTATAATTGCTTCTACTATATGCTCTATCCTCAATAGATTACATGTGGTATTTAAGTTTACATTCCCTTGAACTCAAATTTTAGCATTCAATTTTACCTGCAACTTCAATTTCACCCATTTTGTTGATGAAAATGGTTTAATTTTTTTGACAATGATTCTTATTTTGTTGTTGACCTATCAATGAATTAACCTTAGAATACTATTATGGGAAGGTCCTCACTATAATCGGTGTTAATCTATGTCTGAATCTAGATGAAGACCTCTACTTGTAATCTCACCAACACAGATTCAAATCCTTCAAGTTCATCCTTGATTATGGTTGAAATAAAGGATTTTTTAATTCAAACTCCAATACCTCCTCTGCTTGTGTATTTATTTTGTTTGATATGTTTTAAAATCTTCTGAATACCTTTAAGCCATGATGTCTAGATCGAACTCCTGTAACCCTCAATCATGTTAATCTATAGATTTTTTTTAATCAGGCTCAACCCTGAACATGCACCTGTGGTGTAGGGTAGCATTTTATTATGATATGTGAGTAACCTGTGCACCCAAAAGTGTGATGTTGATGCTCGAGAAAGCCTAATAAGGAATTCTAATTTGGCCTTCCCAATACAATATCCCACATAATTGATGTAGCAAGTGCTTTACACCTTAAAATAGAATATCCTTTCTATTTTATTTTATCATTACTCGATGGTCGAGGAGTGCCATCGAGTGAGGTCTCTCTTACATCGATTTATGAGACACTTGGCATATCAGGGTTGACATTATCATATTGTAAGCTTTCTATCATATGGTTATTGGTTATTTTTTGATAGCCACATATTTGTTTTAGCTATAGTGAATCCCTTTTAACTTCATGGGATGAATGATTCGATGAGATGGTGTATGTAGTTTATAAAGGATTGTTTGACATTTAGAATATGACCACCACTCGATGGTCACTGAGTGATGGCCATTATAAACTAGTTAGGTGTCTTAAGATACATGTTGACCTACCCTAGTCTCGATATTACTTGAGTTTACAATGTGTATGCATGCGGTTGGTTTGATTTTATAATGATACAATTGGTATCTTTTTCTTATTTAATGTTATTGAAATGTACCACATCGCACATGTGGAGAACTTGGTGTAATTTATATAGGAGAAGGATCCTATAAGGAAGTGACTATTGATGGTGATCGGGCTAATCGCCAAGGTTAACCAACCTAACCATGAAGGTTAGGGTGCTAGTGATAAGGTGCAGGTTTGACTTGTTCGATTGGAAATCACTTGTGGTTGTATGGATCGATGCATGTCCAATGCTTGGGTTATTGGCTAGTTTAGGTATGATCATGACCTTAGATATTTTTCTCCTTGATTGATTAATTTTAATCCACTTTACTTTATCCAAACTAACCTTTGAATTGGAGGTTATAAGGTACTATTTCTATAAAAAAAATAACATGGAGGAAATAAATCTTGAGTTGTTCAAATTAGATGGAACATGTCAAAGTACAAATCGAGGGCTATAATGTAACCATATGAAAATACTTAAGTACAAACTTGTGGAAATATTTGTAGAAGTCTATAATAAAAATTTGTGGAAACCATAGTGAAATCTTAATGAAAGTAATAGTACCATTTGGTGGCAATCTTGAAAAAGATCATAGAATGAATTATAGACAAAATTGTGACAAAATTGGTGAAAACTATAGTAATCTTGGGTAAATATTATGGTACAAATTGGGCAAATTTGTAAGAACTATAGTGTAATATTGGGTAAATATTATGGTACAAATTGGGTAAATTTGTAAGAACTATAGTGTAATCTTAGGTAAATATTATGGTAAAAATTGGGCAAATTTGTAAGAACTATAGTGTAATATTGGGTAAAGATTATGGTAAAAATTGGGTAAATTTGTAAGAACTATAGTGTAATCATGGGTAAATATTATGGTACAAATTGGGAAAATTTGTAAGAACTATAATGTAATATTGGGAAAATATTATGGTACAAATTGAGGCAATTTGTAAGAACTATAATGTAATCTTGGGAAAATATTATATTACAAATTTTGCAAAAAAATTGTAGAAGAATTGGATTGCTATATTAAACAAAATATGTTACTTGAATCTTTTTTTAAATGAGAATCAATAGAAGTTGAAAGCACATTCTAGATAAGCTAGGAAAGAATGGATGGGGAATCCATTCTTGAGGAAATTATGGGGTTTCCTTTTACTATGTACTTATGTAGCTTATGTAATCTTGGGAAATAAAACTACATGTTGCTTTATAAATGCATCTGATGATGAATGCATGTGTGCACTAAAGAATTCATTTTGTGGAAATATGAATGAATTTAGAAAGAATAGATGTGGAATCTATTCTTGAAGGGATTATGGGGTCTCTTATTGTATTATAAGACTTTTAGATAACTTTCACTCCATGTTGGATTGAATGTTTTGAAGAATTAATGTGAGATTCATTCTTGAGGGAACCATGAGGTTCCCTTCATTCTCAATGTATATGTATCCAGTGAATATTTTATTTATGTGTTTCAATTGTAATGATGACCTAAAAATAGGAATGTGTGGGATTCTCCTATATCAATGTATTTAATTATGGTTTAGAAAGGATCACTAGGATTCTTTATATCATTGTAAATTGAGATAAAAAGGATTAATGAAATATGAGGATGCATATTTTGAGGTTGGGTTGTTTTCCTTCGAGGTTTTTCCGAGGATAAAAAATATGTTATGGATCTTTATTATGTGGAATTTACACTTCTTGAGTGTTAGCTTTTATTATGGATGATGCATTTTTATTTCCATGATATGATTACTAAATATTTATATGATGAAATGATTTTTTAACAAGCAATGTTGGTTTATGAATGTGTATGCATTCTATTACAATGGAAAAGATGATATTTACACTAGATGATTAATAAAGCTAGTGATAGATGTTACATTTACTTTTTCATGGAATGGTTATATAAATATTATGCAATGGTTTATGTTTTCATGTAACGAATAACAAATATTCTTTGATTGAATGAGGTAACCTTTATGCATTAATTAATAATGTATGTTTTTTGTTGCATTAGAAATGGTTGTTCATTCAAGTAGGAAGTAAGTTTTATAATTGAATTATGATCAACTAATTATGTGTGAAAACTTAACTTCCTAACTAATAGAGAGAGAAACAATCAAATTATGGATTAGTAAACATCATGAGGGTACATAAGGTTAGATAGGAGTTGGTCACTCCTATCACAAGAGTTGACACTAACCATGTCGTAAATCTCTTGGCTACTTACTACCTTGGTTGATGTTAGAATATGTATCCTTGATTATGAACTCTACCTTAAGGTTAGTTATATATATATATTTACTCTCTCAAGTGGGTTTTAAAATGAGGGTTGTTATAGTTGGTATCAAAGCCCAGGCTAGCAAATGGATTCTAATGTTAGGTCTAGGCTAGCAAAAGTTTTGGGCATTGTTAAATTCCTAGATTGTAATTTTATAACACTCACAGGTGAAATCTAAATCAATACATGCTTAGTAAGGATGATGTAAAAGCTTGGAGATCACTAATGTCCAAGTGTCTTTCTCCCATGTTTTAACCACTAGTGAATCAGAATGGAAGATTCAAGTGAATCCCTCCACACCTTGTGGATCTTAAGCGGAGTACCTTGGAATATTTTGAGAATTATACTTGGCATCTATGGCTCTAAGATAGGTGCCTTCCTTACTTAAGTATTGTAAAATGGAAAACAAGAGTTGTTAGAATGATCAAGTGGGGAAAATTGGATTCTATCTCCCATCATGGAGGTTAATGGTGAATTGAGCAAGTAAGGTAAGTGATAGACATTGGATGTCTATGTGGGTCTATGTGATGACCACCTTAACTACCCACTATGGTTATGGGGATAGTTAAGCATTGCAAAAGATTGATATTATGTCTTGGTGGAAGAATATCTAATCTACAAGGCATACACCTAATCTTGGGATTGTTTGGACCCAAGAGGAGACTAGCTTAAGTTGGACTTAAGTTAGTAAGGGAAATTGGTGAACTCCCAAGCATTGTGGTCAAGAGTTTCTACATTCAAGGAATGGTAGAAACTAAGGGTGACCACATGAAGACATCCTTATACCTTGGAGGTATGAAGGTAAACCCACTGGTCTTATTATAGGAGGGTTGGCCACTCCTATCCACAAGATAGACACTGACCACGTCGATTCTTAAGAAGTGAAACATTGGGCGTACTTGGAAACTCATCATTAAGAGAACCACATAGAGATTCTTCTTAAGTAACCCCTTGATCACAAACTTAACTGCATGAGAAATATAATATGGATATTATATAATTCCATGGGAAGTAAGAAAATATATCCCATTTGGATTATACCTTGCAATGAGGCAAGAGTATGAATAGGATCAAGTGATCGATAAAAGAATATTTTATTTTATTCTTGATCACTATTACAATACAATCATGGCCTTTGGCTAGAAAAAGGAGCTGAATATATCAACAATGATGAAGGAAGGCAAGGACAAAGAAAATCCAAATTGGAAACATGGAAGTTATCCAAATCCCACCTGAAACACCCCTTGGAATGACATTTTATGGGGATCATATCACATATACCACCAATCAACTACTACCATCACCACAACGTAGTATGCCACCAGACCACCCGGGTGGTGGTCAAGTTTAATAATATGGTATACACTAGTTAAATAGGGAATTGTACTACTACACAATGCATATGGTATTAATATCTACACAGGATAACTTGGGATAGAAATCTTCAATGATTGGTTTAAACACAAATATCCTCTCTATAATATATCAATAGAGAAAGGAGTTCTAATTTAAGAAATATAAGGTTGCAGTATGGTAAGAATGACTACAAGAGGTGCTTGAACCAATTAGAGTGGACTTACAAAACTAGTGGAAGTTTAGTCTTTGAATATTATGAGACCATAGGGGAACCTCTTGGAGGGTAAGAAATTCTCTAGGACCAAGAAATTTTGCTAAGACATCTTGCATGGAGTAAGTATGACCCTAGAATAAGTAAATTATCAAATGAATGATAATGAATTAAGCATACTTAAGGGTAATTGCTTGCATGGAGCAAGATTAACCACAACTATTATTGAGTGAATGATAATGAAATAAGTTAGTTCAAAAAATATAAAGGACTAACCATAAATAAATTTGCATAATTTGAATCATTATCAAATAATAATGTGCAAAGTTTTGAGATGACATTTTATGGTTAGGAAAAAATATCCTAGATAGTTGTCAACAGAGTATTAATGGTCGGATTTAAAAATGGTACTGAGTACTAAGTGTATAAATTATTATGTATGATACCAATTGATAGAGTCATCGAAAGGGCAATGATGAGACATCTTGTATAAGGTCATACTAATGGGGCACGTGATGTAATCTCAAGTGTGTTGAAAAATGTAAGTATTAGTACCTCAAGAACTGAAGTGGAGTAATGAGCTCCTACATAATTAAGACAAGATCGATCAAGGTACAATTGATTGGACTAATGATCAATAATAATGCATCATGAGCTAATAGATAGCTAGATATTTTGTGCCAATTGAGGAAGTAACTCTTAGCAATGGGAGTTCTTGTCAAACTATCTATGGAGTACAATGTAGTTACTCTTGTATTAGGGTTGTCATTATTGATTATGAGTGTAAGCCCCATAATAAGCCTTGTGATCATTTTTCTTATGCTTGCTGACATTCTAGTACATACACTCTAAGAATAGAATATGGCTTCTATAGGTGTCATATCAGGTCAAGGAGGCAATACAGAGAAAGATGTAAGGGAATCTAGTAGACAAGTTGAAGAAGCTATTGATAGTAAAGAGGATCTTCCTAGAAAACATGTATAATGGGAGCAAGACCAACCTTTGGAAACACAACAATTGGATCAATAAGGTATGTGGGCATGAGAAAGGATAAGTCTAGAGGCTGAAAGAGATGTTTCTACAGCAGAGCAAGAAAGGCTTAGACTAGAGATAGCCAAAAGAAATAACTAGAGAGCAACAAAAATGACAACCTTATATATAAAAATGCACAACTGTGCCAAGAAAGGGATGAATGCAGGGATACATTCTTAACTTCCTATTTTGATGCATTGGTGAGCCATTATTTGCTTATCCCATCCTAGCCAAATGTTAGAGCATAGCATGGATGAGAGAGAAAAACTTGAGGTTGCTCAAGCAACAACACAAGGCAAGGATTGAACAACTTCTAGAGTAGTTTCTACAACAACCCCCAAAATAGGAGGGTTAGGTCCAATACAAAATAGTGAAAGGATCTAGAGGTAGTAGACATGAGGCTTATGTGTTAGGTTTTGCTGAAAAGCCACCATTTGTGTTCTATAAGGATAAATGTTGTGTATTCCAATAGATTGTACTCATGTAGCCTATAAACATATATTTTCATATATGTTATATATAAATAAATGTGTTTAAAATGATTGATTTATATTATTGTAGCTTTAATAATCTATTTAAAACATGAATACACTCCATGGAAAATTTACTAAGAATAGATATTCTTGATTGCATTTCATTAAGAGTTGGACCGGATGATCCCAATACTTGAGTCTTCTTGTTTTTCTTGTGATATTCTAGGTGGTGGCTCAGAAGGTTCCAAACAAAAGGGAGCTTTTGGAAGGTCCTAAGAAGGAAATATTGGACTAAGTATCCTATCCATGGAGGTATGGATTATTATCACAAGTTGGTATTGGTTCCTTAGTATCAGAAAGCCAAGCTATGTAATAGCCTTAATTAGTTGATAATTAAGAACCAAAAAGTCTTAGATAGATCACCATGAATGATCTTAGGCCCAAGGAACCAACATATAGTCGTATGTTTAGGGAATGTTATTTCCTTTTGATGGACTAAAAGGAAGAACCTTGTGCTATGGTCGAATGGTCTTACATTTGCGTATATTGGTAAGACAATGTGGGGAGACAATTAAGGCATCCTTGTACTAGGTAGGTATCAAGGTATCTTCATACCATGGAGGTATGTTGAGGTAAAATCCCAAAATTTTAGGATGGGGCCACATCTTGACCACTTGAGTGTCATCTGTAGTGACTAGTTCTTGAGTGAGGGTGAGGAATGCCTTAGAAGGAAAAGAAGAAGTAATTTGAGATGCATCTATGTGTGAATCCAACAAACTTAATGAAAGAAATATAGAAATATTATTCTTAGTTTTGATTTAAAATTAACCTAAATAGGAAATATTGACATGAGAGTTCTATTCTTAGTTAATATTGGAATACTCTTAGGAGGAATAGATAGAAAATCTATCCTTAAAGAAGAGTGTAGGATCCTCTTTTAAAACTGATGAAATTATGACACCTTACATGGAGTAAGGGTAGTCATAGATATTATTAGTCGATGATAATATATTTAGGATGACACCTCACATGGAGTAATTATGGTCATAGATATCATCAGTGGATGGTAATATATTTGGAATGGCACCTTACAAGGAGTAAGTGTGACCATTGTTATCAGTGGATGATAACACTTTTAGAATGGCACCTTATATGGTGTAAGTGTGACCATTGTTATCAATGGATGATAATAATTTTGGAATAGTACCTTACAAGGGAGTAAGTGTGACCATGGACATCAGAGGATGATGATATTCTTGGAATAATTCTTGAAGACTATAAATGTTCAAGACCTATCCTCCCACTATTGAGCCACTGGTAAATCAAAGTGGAAGAGCTAAGTGAACCCTACACTTTTGAAGGTTTCACTTGATATTTTCATCTCTTGAGGTATGAATTTAACATAATAGTTAATAGGTTGACTAAAAATGTAAACTAGGAGACATCAAGAATGATGCACTAGTGATGGCAGATAGGTTCTCCAAAAAGAACTTCAATATATATGAGTATCTTGAAGTGATATTTATGAAATTATGTCTTTGTATTTGATGACACCTATTTCCTATGTGGGTAATTCATAGAAAGGATCATCAAATCATAGGTTAAAACTCCTTTGTAAGAGTTTTTGATAAACCTAGACTCATTTTGATATGAAAATATGACTACATATCTTATTTACGAGAATAAAACATTACAATATGTTTATTTAACAATATTTGTAATGTAACCTATGGAGCAAAGTAGGGTCCAGAGGGACCTATTTATTAAACGAGTACCACTTTAGGAAAGTGAAGGCTATGTAAACTTGTGTTTTACTCATGCTTACTTATTTTGTAGGAAACACAATGGACTATTTTTAATCTAAGGGGGGAAGTATGTTACAACCCCCCCTTGGCAAGTCCTAATAATGGGGTAAATTAGCATGTTTATAGATGCAAACATGAACAGTAGTTAAATACCATGGATATTTTGAATATGGTATTACTAATGTATTATTGATTTTTAGGTATGGGCACTTCTGAAGGTGGATAGGAAAATAACTACAAAGATTGAAATGCTTGTAGGAGTGTAATATTGCAAAAAAATATTCATCAAAAAGAGAGAACACCAATAGCCAAAAAAAAATAATTGACATTGGGTATGGTTTTAAATTTACCTAATTGTATTTAAAACCTACATGGGGATTTATTAATTATTTTGTTGCTACAAAATGATAAAAATTGAAATAAAAAGGAAAATAGAAAATATGACTTGTAGAAGGGGAAGAAAAATGTAGCCAATTCTAGAAGAAGTAGAAAATTTGGGCTAATTTCTAGAAGAATGAAAAATAAAACCATGGGCATTTTAGTATTTCTATGGTTGAATTTTTCTATTCCTAGATCCTTCCTTCTACCTTCTTCCAAGCTTGACTATTGAATGGAAATTTTGAATCCAAAAGTCTATAAATACCTCCATTTATTTAACTAAGAGGTAGGCAGCCTTAGAGTAACTTTATGGAGGAAGATCTTGGGAGAATAGCTCAAGGAGGTTGAGGGTAAGGAAGAGTGCTAGGCAGAAATGATATTTTACCAAAGTTGAATATATCAAGTTTATCTAGGTTGCATCACATATTTATACTTCTCCTTGAATGTGTGTGTAATATTTATATTTCCCCTTGAATGTGTGTGTATTATTTTAAGAGGATTGTGCATTTTTTTTATTAGATGGTTGCCATTCGGATGCTCTCTAATCATTATTGGTCTAAAACCTTTGGATTTGGCCTCGATGGAGGTTTATATTATAAAATCTGAAATTTCCTTGCAGTAATGATTGTTAAGACCTTATGATGTCTTGTTAAATGCTATGTTTAAAAGGGATATTTTGGCCTATGTTAGAGAAAACTCCTAATAAACCAAGATAACCACCTAAATAGTCAAACCACCACCACTACCACCACCATTGGAGCCTCGATGGCCATCGCTTCGTGGTTATAGTCATAATAGTGCATAAGCACTTCTATTATATGCTCTATCCTCAACATAGTATATGTTAAATTTAGGTTTACATTCCCTTGAACTCAACGTTCAACATTCATTTTTTCCTACGAATTCAATTTCACACATTTCATTGATGAAAATGGTTTAATTATTTTTACGATGATTCTTATTTTGTTGTTGACCTATCAATGAATTACCCTTAGAATATTATTATGAAAAGTTCCTCACCTTAATCTATGTTAATATACATTTTAAGCTAGATGAAGGCCTCTACTTGTAATCTCACTCTTTTGTGGGTCGAAACACAGATTCAAATCCTTTAAGTTCATCCTTGATTATGGTTGAAATAAAGGACATTTTAATTCTAACTCCAATACCTCCTTTGCTTGCATGTTTATTTTTTTTGGGAAATTTTAAAATCCTCTTAATATATTTAATCCATTATCTCTATATTGGACTCGTGTCACCCTTAGTCATATCAATCTATGGATTTTGTTTTAATCATCTTGACATTGCAACCCTAAACACGTACCTATCGTGCGAGGCAACAATTTATTATGATATACGAGTAATCTATGCACACTAAAGTGAAATTTTCATACCAAATAAATCCCAAGAAATAAGACCACTTCGGCCTTCCCAATATAATATCCCACATCATTGATTTGGTAGGCACTTTGCACCTTAAAATGGAATATCCTTCCTATTCTATTCAACCATCACTTTATGGTCGAGGAGTGCCATCGAGTGAGGTCTCCCTTACATTGGTTTATGAGACACTTGGCATATCAGGGTTGAAATTATCGCATAATAAGCTTCCTATCATGTGGTTGTTGGTTATTCACCGATAGCCACGTACTTGTTTTAGCGGTAGTGAATCCCTTTTAACTTCATGGGGTGAATGATCCCACATTGATCTAGTGAGATGGTTTATGCAGTTTATAAGGGATTGATTGACCTTTAGAATATGACCACCACTTTGTGGTCATGATGGTCACCAAGTGGTGGACATTATATGCCAGTTAGGCATCTTGAGATACGTGTTGAACTACCCTAGTCCCGATCTCACCCAAGTTTTCCATGTGTATGCATGTGGTTGGTTTGAGTTTATAATGATGCAATTGATAGCTTTTTCTTATTTGATGTTATTGAAATATTCCACATCGCGCATGTGAAGAACTTGGTGTAATTTATATAGGAGAAGGCTCCTATAAGGAAGTGTCTACTAATGGTTATCGGGATAATCATCGAGGTTAAACAACCTAACCATGGAGGTTAGAGCACTAGTGATTACACATAGGTTTGACTTATCCGATTGGAAGTAACTTGTTGTGGTCATATGGATTGATGCATATCCAATGCTTAGGTTATTGGCTAGTTTAGGTTCGATCGTGACCTTAGATATTTTTCTTCTTGATTGATTAATTTTAATCCACTTTATTTTAGCCAAACTAACCTTTGACTTGGAGGTTATAAGGTACTGTTTATATAAAAAAACATGGAGAAAATAAAGATTGAATTGATCAAATTAGATGGAACACATCAAAGTACAAATCGAGGGCTATAATGGAACCATATGAAAATACTTAAGTACAAACTTGTGGAAAGATATGTAGAAGTCTATAATAAAAATTTATGGAAACCGTAGTGAAATCTTAAGGAATTATAATAGTACCATTTGGTGGCAATCTTGGAAAATATTATAGAATGAATTATAGATAGATTTGTGACAAAAATGGTGAAAACTATAGTAATCTTGGGTAAATATTATGGTACAAATTGGGTAAATTTGTAAGAACTCTCATGTAATATTGGGTAAATATTATGGTACAAATTGGGTAAATTTGTAAGAACTATAGTGTAATATTGGGTAAATATTATGGTACAAATTGGGTAAATTTGTAAGAACTATAGTGTAATCTTGGGTAAAGATTATGGTACAAATTGGGAAAATTTGTAAGAACTATAGTGTAATCTTGGGTAAAGATTATGGTACAAATTGGGAAAATTTGTAAGAACTATAGTGTAATCTTGGGTAAAGATTATGGTACAAATTGGGTAAATTTGTAAGAACTATAGTGTAATCTTGGGTAAAGATTATGGTTTAAATTGGGCAAATTTATAAGAACTATGGTGTAATCTTGGGGAAATATTATGGTACAAATTGAAGTAATTTGTAAGAACTATAGTGTAATCTTGGGAAAATATTATATTACAAATTTTGTGAAACATTTGTAGAAGAATTGGATTGCTATATTAAACAAATTATGTTACTTGAATATTTGTTTAAATTAGAATCAATGGAATTTGAAAGCATCTTCTAGATACACTAGGAAAGAATGGATAGGGAATCCATTCTTGAGGAAATTATGGTGTTTCCTCTTAGTATGTATTTATGTAGCTTAAATCAAAAACTACATGGTGCTTTAAAAATGCATCTGATGATGAATGGATGTGTGCACTAAAGAATTACTTTTGTGGAAACATGAATGAATTTAGAAAGAATAGATGTGGAATCTATTCTTGAAGGGATTATGGGATCTCTTCTTGTATTATAAGATTTTTAGATAAATTTCACTCCATGTTGGATTGAATGTTTTGAAGAATGAATGTGAGATTCATTCTTGAGGGAACCATGAGGTTCCCTTCATTCTCAATGTATATGTATCTAGTGAATATTTCATTTATGTGTTTCAATTGTAATGATGACCTGAAAATAGGAATGTGTGGGATTCTCCTATATCAATGTATTTAATGATGGTTCGGAAAGGATTATTAGGATTCTTTATATCATTGTAAATTGAGACAAAAAGGATTAATGAAATATGAGGATGCATATTTTGAGGCTGGGTTGTTTCCCTTCAGGGTTTTTCCTAGGATAAACAATGTGTTATGGATCTTTATTATGTGGAATTTGCACTTATTGAGTGTTATATTTTATTATGGATGATGCCTTTTTATTTTCATGAGATGATTACCAAAGTGTTATATGATGCAATAATTTTTGTTAACAAAAAATTTTGGTTTATGAAGGTGTATGAATTTTTTTGCAATGGAAAATATGATATTTGCACTAGATGATTAATAAATCTAGTGATAGATGTTGCATTTACTTTTCCATGGAATGGTTATCTAAATATGATGCAATGGTTTATGCTTTCATGTAATAAATCAGAAATAGTCTTTGATTGAATGAGGTAACCTTTATACACTGATTAATAATGTATGTTTTTAGTTGCATTAGAAATGGTTGCTCATTCAAGTAGGAAGTAAGTTTTATAATTGAAATATGATCAACTAATTATATGTGAAAAATTAACTTCCTAAATAATAGAGAGAGAAAACAATCAAATGATGGATTAGTAAACATCATGAGGGTACGTAAGGTTAGATAGGAGTTGGTAACTCCTATCACAAGAGTTGACACTGGCCATGTCGTAAATATCTTGGTTACTTACTACCTTGGTTTATGTTAGAATATGTATCCTTGAATATGAAATATACCTTAAGGGTAGTTTTGTTATGTTATATATAATATAAATTTACTCTCTCAAGTGGGTTTAAAATTGAGGGTTTTTACATGTACGAAGCTTCATGGGTATTACAGGATCTTACAAACGTTATGTAAAGGATTATTCCAAGATAACAACTATGATAACTAATATACAAAAGAAAGGAAAGGAATTTAAGTGGACGAAGAAGTGTGAGATTGCTTTTGCATTTCTAAAACAAAAACTCACCATGGTGCCAATACTAAAAATTTTATATCCTCATAGAAACTTCTCAATATGCACTGGTCCATCACTAGAAGGATTAGGAGTGCTCTCCTAATATGATTCAGTAGTAGCATATGCATCAAGGAAACTTAAGAAGCATGAAATTAACTATGCTATGCATGATTTAGAACTAACAACAGTTGTGCACGCTCTAGAAATTTGGTATCATTATTTGATAGGGAGACTTTTTGAGCTAAGAATCGACCATCAAAGCTTGAGGTGTATCCAACCTATGCTCAATGTAAGACAAGGAATATGGGTTGATTTTTTAGCTAAATATGACTTTGATATTGAGTATATCAAAGGAAAATAAAATAAGGTAGTTGATGCCTTAAGTAGAAGAAGGCATATAACAACCCTAACCTAGAGTCATGTGTATTTACTAGACCAAGTTTGAAAGATGCAATCTCAAGATGAGTATTGCAAAGGAATTCGGGTCAAAATAGGTAAAAATATTGATGAAAATAAGGATTTTGGCATGAAAGATGGCCTTTTGTGCTATAAGGATGGTATCGACATACCAAAAATAGGTAATCTAAGGAGACTAATCATGCAAGAAGCACACATATATCCTTTCTATGCCCATCCTAGAGGGGCCAAGATGAGAGAAAATATGAAAAATACCTTTTGGATATGAATGAAGAAGGATATCACTAATTTTATTGCTTGGTGCCTTGAATGCCAAAAAGTAAAGTCTGAACACAAATATCCTACAGGATAATAATGCCCCCATGATATACCTACACAAAATGGTAGGTTATATATGGACTTCATAGTAGGTTTACCCAAGACTAGGTATCAACATGATGCAATTCTTGTAATAGTTGATAGATTGATTAATATTACACATTTTATATAAAGGAACATAAAATATGATACTCAGGTGGTGGCTAATAAATTTTCCAAAGAGATATTTAGGTTATATGAGTTTCCTAAAATTATTATTTCAGATAGGGATTCCAAATTCACTTTTGAATTTTAGAAATACCTACATCGTGTAGTAGGCACGAAACTAAATATAAGCTCAACATATCACCCTAAGATCGATGGTCAAATTGAGAGGGTAAACCAAGTACTATAAGACATAATTCGCATGTATTGTATGGATCAAAAGTCTCGATGGGAAGACTACCTACACCTTATAGATTTCACCTAAAAAAATGGGCATCACTCTTCTTTGGGAATGGCCCCATTTGATGCCTTGTATGGCTAGAGGTGTAGAACACCATTGTCTTGGAATAATTTAGAGGATCGAGTGGTGATTAGACTAGAAATGCTTAGGGAAATGGAAGAACAACTAAAGGTAATCAGGTAAAGGCTCAAGGAAGACATCGATCATTAGAAAAGCTATGTTGATATGAATAGATAACCAAGGGAATACTTTGTGGGAGATAAAGTATTATTAAGGGTTAAACCAATGAAAAGCAACATCAAATCCACAAATTTGGATCCTCGATTTGTTGGACTCTTTGAGATCAATAAAAATATTAGCCCAGTTGCATATAGACTTGCCTTACCGCCTAACTTGTCAAAGATCCATGACACCTTCCACATATCCCTTCTAAGGAAATATGTTGTTGACCCTATAGATGTGTGGAATGTTTCTAAATTGTAGATGGAAAACCTCAAGGCTTATTGAAGTGATGTTGGTAAATATTCTAGAGTTTCATTCCAATTCAATGTGAAAAGGGACTCTAGAACAATGTAATGTCCAATGGGATAATTTTTTTGAATGAAATTCCACTTGGGAGAAAGTGGAGGATATGAAGAAACATTTCCCTTTCTTATTAAAAAATGTATTTTAATAATTTTTTTATTTTAACCAGAAAACACATGGGACTGTGTTTGGCCCAAGGGCGTAGTATTTCATGACCCTCCTTGGTAGGAATTTTTGCATGAAGGACTATGTGTTGATCAATGATAACTTGATATTATGTTTTTGATGTGTTTTAAAGACTGCAATTTTCACATTGATTCATATTTGAAAGAATATGGTACCACTGATGTATTGTCAATATGCAGGACTAGGTGCACTCATGGGTGGAAGAGATAGAATCAACCACCGAGAATGGAGCACTTGTAAAAGGAAATGATGATTATGGTAGCTCAAGGAAACATGGATTACTACCCTCGTATAGATGCATGCTTCTTATTTTGGTGGTCGTAAGCAATCAAATTATCTAGAGCCTGAAGTTGGTAACCTAGAAGTTATTGTAAGTCTTCGAGTGGGGACAAGCAATTGGACTTGCAATGAATCACCCACCTTGTTTGATGCACCTGATTAACCACTTTTATATGCATGCTTATGTGTAAGTGGATTGGGTATAAAATCCTCTTTGAAAGGGATTAATAGGCATAGAGGCCTTATTAAACCTAGACCACTTGAATACCATACTAATGTTCGATATTAGTAATGGTATTTTATTTTAAATTAATAAAAAAATGATTAATGATTTATTTGATTTGAATTAAATACTACGTAAAAATGCTTGGAAATTTTTATTTAATTATATTTTTAATTCTTTTTATTATGTGAAAAAAAAATAAATCTCCTCTTGTTTAAATTAAATTAAAAAAGAGAATGAACTTTTTATATTTCAAATCAAATAAATATTTTAAACTTTTTTTATACTTAAAGGGTTGCATTTGGGGGCATGAGATTTTGGAAGAGGGAAATAATAACTTTTAAATCAAAATATCCTCCTCTTGCCCCTTGGGATAGGCATGCCTTTAATTTTAGTAGATGGAATTAATGTCTAAAGGAGGACTTTTAGGCTTAGGGTAAATGGAGGCCTTGTTAAGAGGGCCATAGTGAAAAGGTTTAGGGATTCATGGGGAGGAGGATTCTTTGGTTGCTAACGAGAAGTAGAACTACATGATTTATTTCTCAAAGCAATCATAGGTTCATGTTGGTTTTAATCTTGCAACTCCTCCCTTTACTTTTAATTTATTAAAATGGTGTATTTTTTGTTTTAAAGACCCTTGCCTCCTTCCTTGGCTACCATGTGGAGCACCACCACCAGATGTTGCCATGATGTCTCCTCCTACTTGGGCATGGTGATCCCTCAACCATTAGTTGGTGGTTGAGTAACTTAGGGCACCTCTATATTTTTATTCAATCTCTTGGTAACCACATGGTGCATGTGGGACTATTGGTTATATGTTTTTAAAATTGGATAGGCTAAAAATTATATAGACCTCCAAAAAATCTTGTTGGTGGTAATTCATGCCATAGTATGAACTGCTTCAACCAGAGCAACATCCCTATCTACCACCACTTGGTCATTGAGTGGTGGTTGGATATTACTCAACACCCCATAAGCCTTAAGGGCCTATGAAGCCCCCACACCATGCATGTGAGATAAAGCTTCGTGAGCCCCAAAGGGCTTACAATTTATCCCACATGCATGGTGGGAAGGGTGTGGGATATGTTTAAAAGAGGTGATGCACCATTTGTGGATAGCCAAGCCCGTAGGCTTAGTGGTAATTGTTGGAATATCCTCCCCCTTATGTGCTTTTTCCTTGATTGACTCTTGCCCTGTTATCACTTGTCATGCATCGGTCTATAGATTATTGTTGGTTGGTTTGGTTGATTTTTTTAGTGCCTATTGTTTAACTCTATAATTTGATAAATTCCACATGGGGAGTGTTGAGGTTATATCATAACTTATAGGGTAAACCCCTCACCATAGTAGTATTACCATTGGTAGTGGTCATGAAAACCTCCAAGATGACCACTATGGTGCCAATGATCATGCTTGTAGTGGAATCCTTGTCTATAGGTCTATGTTTCAACTTGACTTCTTGAACCGACTATCAAAGCTTGAGGTATACGTTTACCCATTATCTCAATGCAAGATAAAGAAGATGGTTCAAGTTTTTAGCTGAATATGACTTTGATATTAAGTATATCAAAGGAAAATAAAATAAGGTAGTTGACACCTTAAGAAAAAGTAGGCATATAGCAGCCCTGACCTGGAGTCATGTGGATTTAATACACCAATATAGGAAGATACAATTTAAATATGAGTATTAAAAGAAATTTGGGTCAAAATGGGCATAAATCCTAAGGAAAATAAGGATTTCGGTATGAAATATGGTCTTTTGTGCTATAAGGATAGGGTCATCATACCAAAAAATGGCAATATAAGTAGACTAATCATGCAAGAAGCGCATAGATCTCCTTACTCTGCCCATCCTAGAGGGTTCAAGATGAGATAAAATATGAAAAAGACCTTTTGGATAAGAATGAAGAAGGATATCACTAATTTTATCACTCGATGCCTTTAATTCCAGAAGGTAAACATTAAACACAAACATCCTACAGGATAATTGTACCCCCATGGTATTCCTACGCAAAAATGGTAGGTTATATCTATGGACTTCATAGTAGGTTTACCCAAGACCAAGTATCAACATGATGCAATTCTTGTAATAGTCGATAGATTGACTAAGGTTGCACATTTTATATTGAGGAACATAAAATATGATGCTTCGATGCCTTTGTCTACTTAGGTGTGAGGACCCATCAACCACCAGTTGGGTGGCTGAGTAACTTAGGGAATCTCTATATTTTTATTCAACCTCTTAGAAACCACAAGGTGCATGTGGACTATTGGTTATATGATTTTAAAATTTGATAGGCTAAAAATTATGTTAACCTTTGCTAAACCCTGTCGATGGCAAGTCATGCCACAACCCAAACTGCTTCAGCCAGAGAAACACCCCTATCCACCACCACTCGACCAGCAAGTGGTGGTTGGATATTACTCAATTTTCCACATGACTTAAGGGCCTATGAAGCCCCCACACCATGCATGTGGGATAAATATTCATGAGCCCCTAAGGGCTTGCACTTTATCCCACATGCATGGTGGGAATGGTGGGGGCTTTGTTTAAAAGGGGTGATACACCATTTGTAGATAGCCAAGCGTATAGACTTGGTGGTGATTGTTGGAATATCCTCCTCCTATATACATTTTCCATGATTGAATCTCACCCTATTATTGCTTGCCACATATTGGTCTATAGATTATTGTTGGTTGGTTGGGTTGATTTATTTTAGCACCCGTTGTTTAACTCTAGACATTGATAAATCCCACATGGGGAGTGTTGAGGGTATATCACACCTTATAGAGGAAAACCCTCCCCTTAGTGGTATGACCACTGGCAGTGGTCATGCTAGCCTCTAAGTCAGACACTATGGTACTAGTTTTTAGGTATCAACGATCGCGCTTGTGGTGAAATCTCTATCCGCGGATCTATTTTTTGACTCTAGTTCTCAAACTGGCAGTTGTTTGGTTCACGTGACCTACTATATTTTTCTTTTGACCAACATCTAACCCTCTTTTTGCATTAAAGGCCTTGATTAATTAGGGACATTATTAAGAGATAGACTTTTTTTTATTATAAAATATAGAATTTTTGTATTTATAAAAGGTAGACTTTTTGTATTTATAAAAGGTACACTTTTTATATTTATAAAAGGTAGAATTTTTATTATAATGGGTATGTCTTTTGATTGAAGAAATGGATGTTTTAAGTATTTGATTAATTAAGGGTATGGGACCTTAGTTGATTAAATAAATGGATATTTTAAGTATTTGATTAATTAAGAGTATGAGACCTTAGTTGATTAAAGAAATGAACATTTTAAATATTTGATTAATTAAGGGTATGGGACATTAGTTGATTAAAGAAATGAATATTTTAAGTATTTTATTAATTAAGGGTATGGGACCTTAGTTGATTAAAGAAATTGATATTTTAAGTATTTGATTAATTACGGGTATGGGACCTTATTTGATTAAAGAAATAGATGTTTTGAGTATTTGATTAATTAAGGGTATGGGACCTTAGTTGATTGAAGAAATAGATAATTTAAGTATTTGATTAATTAAGGATATGGGACCTTAGTTGATTGAAGAAAGGATATTTTAAGTATTTGATTAATTAAGGGTATAAGACCTTAGTTGATTGAATAAATGGATGTTTTAATTATTTTATTAATTAAGGGTATGGGACCTTAGTTGATTAAAGAAATGGATGTTTTAGGCATTTTATTAATTAAGGGTATGAGACCTTAGCTGATTGAGCCCCCCCCCCCCCCCTCCCCCCCCCCCCCCCCCCCCCCCCCCCCCCCCCCCCCCCCCCCCCCCCCCCCCCCCCCCTCTCCCCCCCCCCCCCCCCCCCCCCCCCCCCCCTCCCCCCTCCCCCCCCCCCCCCCCCCCCCCCCCCCCCCCCCCCTCCCAAGAAATTGATATTTTAAGTATTTGATTAATTAAAGGTATGGGACCTTAGTTGATTGAAGAAATTCATGTTTTAAGTATTTGATTAATTAAAGGTATGGGACCTTCGTTGATTGAAGAAATGGATTATTTAAGTATTTTTATTGATTAAAGGTATGGGACCTTTGACTGACTAAAGGAAGAGTTGTGAATTACTCTATATTTGATGAATAATTATCTTCCTTTATTGATAAAGATAAGAGTGAATGTATGGAATTATTTCTTATGTTGACTAAAATATTCAAGATTGGATGCATCAAGTAGTTTTGTATAGTTGCAATTTAGAAACCAAATTATATATGCACTTGCTTCATAATTTATTTAGTAGATGCATGCTTCATAAAATTCTTGAGTTGTTTGACAAGAAGAACCGAGGAGGACACTTATCTGAAGCATTAACCTTGAAATTAGTTATAATGATAAATTTATTTATTAGATTAGACTCTAGCTAAGTAATTTTCAACGATGGATAATAATGCAATACCTTGTTCTTTTAAGTATACAATTTTTACCATACTTGGGTTATGTAAAGATCTAATGAACAAATGAATGATGTATCTTTAACTTGTCATTTATGAAGAATCATGATTGTGGTAGTTTCATAGATATTCCTTTGTTTAAATGCTTTAATTAGATGATGATGTTTTATTTCAGTATATTTCTTGGTGCTTTTGTAGGTATTATTCCATGTTTAAATTAAGTAGGTAGATTTAATATTGTCCTTCTAAAGAAAGAAGGGTTAGAGGATATTGTGTTTTAGCATAGTTATATGGTTGTTTTGTTATCAAAAAATGATTATTATTTTTATGTTAAATAGAGAAAAATGGGCCTAAGGGATTATGGGATCCCTTAGGATGAAACTTAAATAAAATTGGATATCTATAGAAAGATAAGTTAGCTCACCGTGGAGATGATATTGATAACATATGTGCAAAAAAAGTAGTATACCTACACAGATGAACTTGTGTATGGTATAGATATGGGTGTATCTTTTATTAGATTAAGGAAGAGAATGTTAGTCAACTTAAAATATTAGATTAATTTAGTTGTTGCCTTAACAACACACATAATGGTTAGGGATATGGAAAATCCCTCTCGGGTATTTTCTTGTAAAAAATAGTCTTTATACACTACTTAGATAATTTTTGAATCATTACATTTGGTATCAGAGCTCTAGGTACGAGGGACTAGAAGCTTCATAGGATGTTCTAAGGATTCAGGTATCTTCCTATTTAGGCCCTTGCTTAGTTCTTAATCTAAAGCTAGGAAAACCTAGAACTCCTAATTACTAGAATTCTAAGAAGGTTGACCCTAGTATAGGAATCTTATGGACTATAACCCCCATACTTATAGTAAGTGTGGCAATTAGCATTTGGAATTAAATAGCAATTTTAGAGAACCACCCCATATAGAGTGGAAGTGGTCTTAGGAAAAAAACTCTCTGTCTAGCTAATGTGAATGATGTGTTTGGCTAGGGTTAGTAGTATAACTCAAGGAAGAAGTTGTGATCTAACATGATATTATTTATTTCATGTGACCAGGATAAATAACACTAAAAATAGGAGGAGAGAAGCCTATTCCCCCAAGTAGGTAGACCCGATAGAGCAATGTTGAGGAAGATGTCCGAGATAAAAATTTGAGCAATCCTAACACAAGTAGAGAACCTTACTACAATGGTCACTACAATGTAGGATCAAATGAAACAATTTCTAGAGACCTTAGTGAATCAAGATTCACAAGCTACAAACTCAGAGGTTGGGCAAGCTGATGAACCAATTGCTAAAGAGCAAGAAGCCAAAAATCTATTAGAAAAAGAACTAGCTAAGAACATAAATAAAGTCCATACCTCAAAATTTTATGGATAAGGGGAGGGTGATGTAGCTAAAGTTTGGATGAGGGAGTTAGATATTTACTTCATAATAAAGAACTACTCCCTCATTACTCGAATAGTTTGGGCAACACTACTTGTACAAGGGACTAGAATGGATTGGTGGGAAACCTACCAAGAAGAACAAAATATCAAAGTAGTTGATATAAAATTAAAGGACTTTATCACAATATTCAAGGAAATTTTCCTCATAGAGTATTTTTATGTTGCTAAATTTGAATAATTTACCACCCTTCGACAAGGGACCAAATCTGTGGAAGTATACTATAAGAAGCTGATTAAGTTGTTGACATATGTATCCACTTATGATGAGAAGATGAGGACCCATAATTTCATATTGGGGATAGAACCTAGGATAAGGTTTGATTTAAATTTACATGATAAGAATTCCCTACAGAAATCCTATGATCTAGCTAAGAAGATAGAAGCTCATCTTCAGTTTGATTAAACCGTTCTATTTGAATGAGATCAACAAGAAATTAGAAAAATGAATAGTTTTGGATTCATAAAGTGGGAGGAAGAATAGGATAAAAAGGGTAAGATATTCTCAAAACCTGAAAGGAGGAATGACAGGAAGTAGGGAAGGTTCAAAAAGAACTTCCAAAAGAGAAAGAACAACAACCCCAACAATACTAAACCCGAACCATAGAAATAATTGAATTTAGTTCCAGTGGGTAAAATAGAGGAGCAAAATTTGGAAAGGCATAAAGGACCCAAGGAAGGGTGTTATAACTCAAAGGTCTGCATTATGCTAGTCAATGCCCACATCAACCAACACCAAGTACATCCAATACCAATGAGAAGGAACTTGTCCATCGAATTTTTGTTGCAATTGGATGTCAAATTTTAGAAGAGCAAGCCATCCCGTTGCTCTTAAAAGGTAAAATTTTTAATAAATACGTAAAAAATTTTATTTATAGTGGAGCTATATATAGTTTTATTTCTTCTATAATAGACAAGTATAGATAGTTTTATTTCTTCTATAATAGCTGAGGATATGCCAAAGAGGTCAAGATATTTGGCACAAGGGTGGAAGGTTGAGTATGGTTTTAGGCAACCTACTCAGTGGAATAATGTTTTCCTATGGATGAAATTACACTTACCATTGGTTCCACCATAGGATATTTTTATGTAGCACCACTACATGCTTTCAATGCTATCCTGGGAATGGGCTAGTTACCGGATCATAAAGCTTTAATCAATTTCCAATATAGGTGGATAGAGTATTATGAAGAAGGAAAAGGAAGAATAAGGATCCATAGTGAGCATGGATCATTCAAATCCCATTTTATATCTGGTATGCAACTAAAGAAAACCCTCAAAAAATGAGGGATGGTCTATGTCATGAAACTCAATGAAGTCGAATAGGATCATAAGAAAGAGGTGTTTAAGAAACACCCGATCTTGTAAGAATTTAGGGATGTGTTTCCTAAAGACCTACTTAGACTTTCTCCTATGTGAGAATTTGACTTTACTATTTAGTTGATGCCAAGAGTATAACCTATCCATAGATCTCATTATAATATGAACCCTATAGAGATGCAAGAGTTGAAGGTAAAACTACAAGGATTGTTGGAAATGGGACTGATAAAGTCTAGTGTATCACCATGGGTTGCACTGGTGCTATTCATTGAAAATAAATATGGCTCACTTATATTATGTATTGAATATAGAATGCTTAAAAAAACCACCATAAATAATCAGTAGCCTTTACCTAGGATCAAAGGTCTATTTGACGAACTGAAGGATACCACGGTATTCACAAAGATTTATTTGAAATAAGGGTATCATCAAATAAGGATACGTAAGTATTTTTGGATTAAAAAATAAAATGTGAGCAATAAATAAACACAAAAATAAATCATAGAAAATAAAGCACAATAAGAAGCATATATTTAGGTGGTTCACCCAATATGGGCTATGTCCATGGAGAAAATAACCAGGCCTTTTTATTCCATCCAAAAAAATTGAAGGGATACAACCTACAACAGATCCATTGTAACTTCCTCTTCTTTTTCTATCATCGTCAATTTACCATACACAGTCATGCACATTACCATACATTATAGCTGCCATACATCATTCTCTTATAGTGCAATACAATTTAGGGTAAAAATTCTTGCCTAAAATATGTCATCTGATCTATGACCTAATACTAAATGCTCCAAATTTACAAAGAGAAAAAACATCTATTTTTGGCTTTGGGGGTGCTATCACTGAAACCCCCACTAGAGAAGGCTCCATAAAATTTGTCACCCCCCTAGACCCCCTTGGAAGATAATAGTAGGGTGTGGGCCCCATACGCCCCCCTTCATGGAGTGGGTTCAAGTGCAGCTAAAAATAAGAACTCTAAATTAGAGAGAGAATCAAGATCCATAACCAACAATCTCCCACTTGGATACTGATTATAGTAACTCCACCACTACTACACCGGTTGGACTATTCTTCAACTTTGGAACTAGAAATTTTCTCACATTTAGGATCATGCTTGAAGATAAACTAAAACTGAGCAAGAAATTAGTTTCTTCTTGGTTACTGCATTTGTTAACATGTCTGTAGGATTTTGGCTAGTGTGTATCTTTTCCAGTTTCAATTGTCTATCTTCTAAAATTGATCATATGCAATGGTACTCGATCTGTATGTTTAGTCCTGGAATTGAAGGATGAGTTATTTACAAGATGAATGACACTCTGAATATCACTATATAACATGCTATTCTCTTACTTCTTTCCCAATTCCTCCATAAACCTCTATAACCAAATCATCTCTTTACTAGCCTTTGTAACAACAACATACTTTTATTCCATTGTTGAAAGTACAAAAACCTTTTATAATTTTGAAATTCAACTTACTTTAGTTCCACCTATAGTAAATACATACCCTGTGGTTATCTTTCTGCTATCTATATCACCTGTTATGTCTGCATCAACATATCCCTATAAAATAGTGTTAGAACCTCCAAAACATAATGCTTGAATGATAATACCTCTTAAATGCTTGATAATCCACTTCACTGCATTCCAATACTCTTTTCCTGGGTTGTTTATAAACCTACTCACAACTCCCACTACATGTGCTATATCTAGCCTTTTGCACACCATTGCATACATAAAACTGCCAACTACCAATTAATAAGGAATCTTGGACATGTAGTCTATCTCCTCTTGTATCTTAGGACACATCTCTTTGGTCAATTTTAAATGATTTGCCAAAGGTGTACTAACAGGTTTTGCATCCTGCATATTAAATATTTTCAACACCTTCTCAATGTACTCACCTTGAGATAATGTTAATTTATGATTTTTCCTATCTCTTGTTATTATCATACCAAGGATTTTCTTTGCAACACCCAAATCCTTCATTGCAAATGAACTTGCTAATTTTCTTTTGAGTATATTTATATTATGTATGTTATACCCTACAACAAGCATGCCATCTACATACAATAATAAGATAATATAATTACCATTATCTAATCTCTTAAAATAAATATAGTGGTCAGAATAACATCTACTATATCCTTGTATAATCATAAACCTATCAAATTTTAGATACCACTACCTTAGAGCTTGCTTCAGGCTATATAAGCTCTTTTTCAACATACATACTAATTTCTCCTTCCCTTTGACCTCATACCCTTGTGGTTGCTACATATAAATCTCTTACTCCAACTCCCAATCGAAAAGAGTTGTTTTTTAAATATGACTGTTCAATATGCAAATCCTCTACAACCACTAGACTTCAAATAGTTCTAATTGAAGTCATTTTAACAACAAGAGAAAACATTTCATCATAATCTATACCTTTCTTTTGTACAAACCCATTTACAAAAAGTCTGGCCTTATACCTCTTTTTACCTCCATATTCTTCCTTCACCCTGTAAACCCATTTATTCTACAATTCTCTTTTTCCTATAGGCAACTGCACCAAATCCCAAGTCTGTTTATGTACCAAAGAGTCCATCTCCTCTTCCATGCCTTAGTCCCACTTATTTTTGGTTTCTACCTGCATTGCTTCTTCATATATTTTTGGTTCACCAAAATCAGTCAATAATACATAATACTATAAACTAAAAATGAGCAACACCAAATAAAGCAATCTTATCAAAAGTGAATCAACACAATATTGCACAAAATGAAGAATCTTATTAATATGGAATTGGGGGAGCCTAGATATCCAAAGTGTACAAATATATATACCCCAAATATGGGGTTACAATATGCTTTTATAGCCTTTTATACAATGTTACAATGTTGAGGGTTACAAAACCCTCATTCACAAGAATAGCTGGTGTCTTCAATGCTCATTTTTGCTCCAAACAAGTTGTAGGTGGGCTTGAGTATCCCTGTAGGGCCACCTAGGTTGCAATAGCATTCAATAAAAAAATTCTTGTACCTTATCGAAGAATATCCATTGTTTTTATCTATGTTCATGTGCTTATAATTTGGAGTCATATGAACACCCGAAAGCATTTGAGGGTTTAGCAATGATAAAATGAAATGCTAGGAAATGCCTTGGAGCATCTTGGTAAGGCTATGAACATCCAATAATATTCCTAGAATGATAAAAAATATTCATGGGATGCCAGGAGGCATTTAGGAGTATCTGGAAGGAGTACTATAGAACCACATATGGTTAGTAGGGGTTGTGAAGACAAAAAATGGAGGATTTGGTAGTGACGACAAGGGGAATGGTAGAAGAATGCTAGGGTTTTGGGAAGGGATTGAAAGGAGGGTAAAACACTTAATCACAATGCTTAGCTAACTACTTAAACGCATATTTGCTTAACCACTTAAAGAATCAAAATACCACTTAACCTCATTCATGAGAATGAATGACCTTTTATAACCTGCCTTCCATATGCTAGGGTTTCGACGACACCAATGTGCGGTCAAGATTAAAATATAATGGATGGCTAGGATTATGCTTTTGCAATGTGACATGGATCAAGATGAGTGGATGGTTGATATTAAAAAGTTAATGAGTAGTTGTGATTGATTCATACATGTAAATATTAATTTATATTAAATATATAAATATAAATATAAAATATTTATATATATATAAATAAATAATGGATGAATACTGATTGGATGATGTGGATGGAAAAAAAGTGGCTAGATTTTGGTGTATAAAAATATAATAAAAGAGAGTAATGATCAAGAGGTCTACTTAACCTGGTAGATCTTCTAAAATCACTTACAAGAATTTTAGGTGCTTGTTGTTGTTGATTTTCTAGCACCTTTGGAATTTCATTTCCTATGATTTCATCAAGCACTGTGTATTTTGTGTTTACCTCTTCCTATTTATTTCTCTGTAATTGATATTTATACATGAATTTCTCATTGAATACCACATCTCTACTCCTAATGATTTTGTGATTTTCATAATCCCAAAAGCAATAACCAAAATTATTAACTCCATATCCAATGAAAGTACACTTCTTAGACTTTCCTCAAGTTTTGTTCTATTTTATTTATCAATATGAACAAATGCTTCACAAATGAAAGTCTTCAAAAATGAGTAGTTAATGGGTTTACCTATCCATACCTCTTTTGGAATACCACCATCCAAAAAACTTGAAGGTACTTTGTTTATCAATTAAATAGTAGTATCCACAACATCTACCCAAAAATATAAGGGCAATATTGCATGTAATCTTATACACCTAGCACATTCCATGATTGTATGTTCATCCTTTCTGACACACCATTTTCTTTTGGTGTTCTTGGAACTATCTTCACTCTATAAATCCCATGGTATGAACAATAACTATAAAAATCCTTGTTGCAGTATTCACATCCATTATCTAATTTGAGACACTTCAACTTATTTCCTATCTCATTATCAACCAAATATTTCCATTTCTTAAAATTATCAAAGACATCAAATTGTCTTTGAATACAATAAACCCAAGTTTTTCTAGTTGCATCATCAATAAAAGTAACATAATAATGAGAGCCACCAAGAGATGATACTTGAGCTAGTACCCATACATATGTATGCACAAGATCTAACTTATCACTCTTCTTTTCCTTTCCAATTCTGAGAAATTTGACTCTTTTCTATTTTTCATAAACACAGTGCTCACAAAAGTCCAAATAAACCTACTTTAAACCTGGCAACAAATTCCTTGAGTGGAGAATTTGCATCCCCTTCACACTCATGTGCCAAAGCCTATGATGCCACAAAGCTTTATCCACTATCATAGAAGCTAAAGCAATAGAAAAATCAATATTACCAATACATATATACAACATACCTTCTTTCTTTACTTTTGCTAATATTGGTGATCCTTTAGAAACCTTCCACAAATATTTTGAGAATGTAATTGTATAGCCTTCACTATCCAACTACCCTAATGAAATTATATTTCTTCTCAAATCAGGAATATGCCTTACCTCTTTCAGCAACCATTGGTTTCCATTTGGTAATTTTATCTATATCTTACCCATTCCAATAATTTTGCATGGTCGATTAGCACCCAAATAAACTTATCCAAAATCACCTTGAACATAGTCTAGAAAGTATTTTTCTATGGGGTGTGGCATGATATGAAGCCCCTGAGTCTAGCACCCAACAATCATTAATATTATCTAATGAAAGGATTAAATCATCTTGCAACACATCACCTGCTACATTTGTAACCTGATTATTATCATATTTTCATCTCTTTTTTTCTTTTCGAGATCAACGATATATTTTCAGGTGTTCTTTCTTCCTACAATGCCAACATTCCAACTGCTTCCATTTGGATTTGGATATACCTTTATTTAACTTTCCATGATTCCCTAGGATTTTTCCTCTCTCCTTATCTCCCCCTATTCTCCATAGTAAAAGCATTACCTAATATCTCACGTATGCTTTTCCATCGTATTTTCTTGCTAAGAATAACACCAATAACATCATCAAAATTTAAATTATTTGAACCAAATATAGAATTACTCATAGCCATTACCAAGCCATTCTAGCTTTTTGGCAATGAGCACAAGATCAAAAGAGCCCTAAAATCATCATCAAAATTTAATCCTACAAAACTTAACTGATTGGTAACCATGTTAAACTCATTTAAATGATTATTAATAGACTCGTGCATAGAAGGATAATAATTTCTCGAGGAGCTATAGTTAAATGAGGGAGAAGTAGAAGGAGTTGTCAAAAGTGTTCTCAGAGGTTGAGGAACAGAAGGAGATACCATTGGAGGGATGAAGAAGTTACCATATGAGAAGGATGAGGCCAAAGCCATTATGTGTAACCTTACTCGCATGCATGGGAAATAGTTCCTCACACCGTTGTATCAACCACTTCAGGGAACCAATAGTCATTTAAATACACAAAATCAGACAATGGGTCAGTCTATTATTTCAGGGACGGGGTTCCCAATTTTAATACTTGATAATTTATCAAATGTATAAAGTGCATTTGGGTTTGCTATTGGCTATGCTGGTAACTGAGGAGTCCTTGGAGCACGAAGAGTAGTCAGGCTTGGCTGTGGTGGAGCTAGAGAAATATGTTATGGATATTGATTCCAAGCATTATGATTTCTCCACTGCTACCTAGGTTGTTGGTATTGGTTCCAAGGGTAAGGGTTGTAAGGATTAACTCCTTGGGGAAATGGATTCCAAGGTTGTTGACCATACCAACCCATGTTGGGTGGCTAGGCTTGACCTTGGTTTTGGTAATTGCTACCCCCATAGGATGAAATTACTGATTGCATATTGTTACCCATAGGAGACTGTTGCCAGTTCCTCATATTATCCATGAAGTATACCTCTGCTACTTCAAGATCCTATTTATATTTCATTAATTATGGATACAAATTTATTTTATGATCCTTCTTACTAACATCACATACACAAACTTGGTTTTCTAAGCAATTGTTTCTAGGGTGTTTGCCTCGATATTTAGGATATAAGTAGGACAATGTTGCCTCATTCTCCTACTTATTTCTATGAAGTATAAGAGTATACATTTTAAGAGCTAGATATGATAACATCTCACTCTTAAGGTCCTCTAGCATGTTTCCTATTTTTGTTTTAGTGACAATGGTTGTCTGCTTCACATTTCTATGGGTTAACTTAACCTTTATTCTTGAAAAGTTTCGACACAACTATCGAATATTATCCATTTAGTGTTGGTAAATATCTCCCCCAGAGATCATATTTAAAGCTTACAAGGATTAATTTATCAATCCTTTTAGAAAAATGATTCTTAGTTACCTATCTCCTAGTTTTGAATGGGGTGATCTTTTCAAATTGAAGCTAAACCTATCCCAATATTCTTCCATAGATTCCCCTTCCTTTTGGGTCATTTTTAGGACTTCCTCTCTTGCATATCTTACTCTGCCAAAATCTTGATATTGATCTAGGAAATGTTTCCTCAACTATTCCCAGGTAGTTATTCGTTTATCCCCCAATATGATAAACCAACACAAAGTTGAATCATAAAAGTTAGAAGGGAATCATTTCACTTTCTAAGCATTTGTGGTGTAATCCATAGATCTACATAAAACATTAAATTTAAATAGGAACATGTCTAGATCTTCTGTTTGTAGTCCTATAAAGGTTGGAAGGTGGGCAGGAGATATGTGTTTCATCTTGTGATCTCCCCTTGCCTCTCCTATTGGAAAACTAAAACTAGTAGATTTTTCCTTTGGATTTTCTACCATTCTACCTACTACTAGTGTTTCTACCCCTACTTCGTTCAAAGCAGTTGTCAATGCTTCTATTTCATTTATTTTATCCTTCAAAAGGATGGATAAGTTAGTGTTTGAGATAGTTCCATCTAATACTGCTTGCCAACATTTAGAATTCAATAGATCTTCCTCAGATTGAAATCTACTTATCTCCGATCTTGATCTAATATTCTGTTGGATAATTTTAGAAATATCCTATGCAAATAGTGGGTGTTACCACCAATGCATAGGTGGATATTGTAATGGTAAGAATTCAATCTTAGGTTCAAGTTCTACTGAAGTTGAAGGATTCTAAGAAACTTCTTTGTTTTTGATAAAACGACCTTCTGGTCCCCTATCTTAGGTGGACTCATACAAAGTTTTAGATGAAGGTTTCTAAAGAAAACACTCTAAACTACTGTAACTATACTTCCTTTAGAACAAGAAATTACAATGGCTACTCCCCGAAAATGGTGCCAAAATTTTGGGCAAAATATTGGTTAGTTTTTTCTATGGTTCAATTAATTACCTCCATTTAATTGTCAACCCGGGGTAGCTCGTAGTCTTGTGAGCAGTCGTGCAAAATCTATGCTTGTAATTTCTCCTTTGAAGATGAGTCCCTTGGATTATGGTTTGGGGGGTATTTGATATTCGTTGGAGTTTATGTTTAAACCAATAATCTCATGCTAAGTCTAAGAAAACATGACTGAAAACATTTAAAATCTAAACTACTACCTTGCTAGAAATCATAGAAAATAGGGAAATAACAAGTAAATAAATTAATCTATTAAAATAAATGTAAAAAATAGGGAAGAACTCTATTGTGAGGGGGCCCACACTCCAGCAGGTTCTGCCCATGGTAAAATTATCACCAAAATCTTCAAAAAATATTTTTACAAGAAAATATGCAAGGATTTTATTAACAGTTGTAGCAGAAGAAAATTACAATAAAATTTTGGGGAGTCTTCTTCAGGGGTGGCCTGCATATTTATAAGATATGCAACCAACCCTATTACAATTTTTAATATGAATCAGAAAATGATTGGTTGTTACAACTATTTGCTTGATTAGAGGAATCAGGTAAAAGATCATGATATTTTAGTGTATTCTATTGCCATAATATGCTAATATTTTATTTTCCTGAATTACATAAATGATTTACGTATCAACTAAAAAATGGGTGAGGAGTCACCTTTAACATTATCCCATGTTTAGTTTGGTTGTCGAAGATTTTCTCTATTCTACCGACCACAGAGCCATGCTAAAGTTTGGCATTTAATGGAAATCAGGCACCATGGTTGAAGAAGTCGGAAAGCAGGTGCCTTGTATGCAGAATTCGAAAAGCATACGCCTTCCATCGTATAACAGGAAGTAGATGCCTTTCATTGTATAATGGTAAGTAGGTGTCTTTTGTCATACAACAAGAAGCAGGCGCCTAATGGGAAGCAAACGCCTAGAATTTAGGCGCTTAAAAGAAATTTGGGAATCTGACTTCGTACCTCTTAATCGATATTTCGTAGATGTTTTTCCTTCATTAAATTGCAAGTACCAGGTCTGAGTGGGACCTCAATGAAATCATGCCAAAATGTAACAATTTCCATTAAATCTAGACAAATTACACTTAAAGACAAATATTAGAAAACATACAAAATAAATTGTTAATTGTATATATAATTTTTATAAAACATTTATATCTATAAGAATATATATTGCACATTATGGGGAAAAGAGTATAAAAAATGAGTAATTTTGTGGCTCATCATTGATGATGCTTTGAAGCCTACAAGATCCTATAGCCTGTGTATATGAAACAACAAAGCATAATAGGCCTCTCATTATGAGGCTTTGTCAAGAATATGCAAAGAGTATGGCTAATATTGAAATAAAGCATAAAGATACACAAATATGATCAAGAAATAGCTAAATTAATGCAAAGCATGAATAAAACATGGAAATCTAGTTAATCTACCATGTAATTTGCAATAAAAACATGAAATAAAGCTAATCTAAGGATATTAATTGAATCTAGCAAATATGGCTAAATCAAGGTAAAGATACCTCTAATATTGCTAATTTATCATGCAAATGAAGTGGAAATGATAAATATACCCTAATTTAGGCTAGTAAAGCATGAGTAAACAAAAATCTAGGCTAAAATTGAGTAAATCATGTATCAAACCCTAGCCACTACTGCCATTGATGATGGAGGTCTACATGCCACTGTTAGCAACAATGATCATGAACTAAAAATTTTGCCTCTTGAATCAAGGTCTACAACACACAATTCACCAGTTGAATTGATGGTCAAGGGTTGCCTTGATGTTCTGGAATGGATTGGTGGTGTAATTCATATAAATTTGCAAAGAAAGTAGATTAATTATCAAGTTTGCTCTTCAAACTCTCAAGATATCCATTGCTTCAAATGCAGTCATGATTCTCCAAATGGACAACAAGTATGCACTCCTAAAAGGTTGCAAGTGGCTCTCCAATTTGGTAGGGCTTCACTACATAAATCTTGGAATATCTTCTCTCTACCCTCTCCAATTTGGAGGGGGGTCTTATAGCCTCTCCAATTCCTCATCCTAGATTTCTTGAGAAGCCATGATCAAGAATTAGGAGGTTGGAGAAGTTGGGAGGAAGCATCCAGAAGCTTCCTCTCTAGAAACTATCCAAAATTGGTTGCTCTAACTATTACATCTAATTTTTGGCTCAACCCTCAAGGTTGAGTTTATTTTAGAGCTAGCTGCTCTCACTCAGGGCAGCTAGATTGTAGTCACTCTAAGTGTCAGTGGCTAGTTTGGAAGCCACTTTGATCGATATCAACTAAGCTTGGATAGGGTAAAATTGCCCCAAATGAGTGGTTGAAACCACTACTAGCTCTTGGAAAGATCCAAGATCATTCATATGGTCTGTAAGGATGCCCATATGAGTAGTCTCCTAAACATGACACATTTTAGGTATCTACATAGTGCATTAATTCATTTGCATTCATAAGCATTTTTTATTGCATTATCATCCATCATACATATACTCATGCATCCACACAAAAGCATTTACACAAAAGTATAACACAAAATTAAAATCCATGTATATATATGTGAATAAATATCGCATGTACAATGAGTACCCAAAGACTATGTAAAATGGAGCACCATGACTCATATACAAAAGGTGCATCTAAGAACTAGATAACACTTATAAGAGGACTCATGTGACCCTAAAGAAGCCCTAGACCTAGAACTATGCCTAACAAACCTAGATATGGATGAGGAGGGTGGATCTGTAAGCCTAATATGGTGCTCCATCAATCATTCCTCCAATAATTGGATATATCTATCCCGAGCTTGAAGGTGTAGTACATCATGTATATGATGATGATCCCTCTCAAGTAGATCTACCTAGAGCCTCATGATCCTATCCTCACCTCCACCTACCATCGTTTGTGCCTATAACTCCACTCGTAGCTGAGCTATATTTACATCCTAAGCTGCTACCTTCACAACCTAAGCCGTTATCACTGTGTCTTGCTTTGTCGCCAAGTACCCTATCCTAGCCCAATCCTCATAACTTTGATCTAGAGGTCCATCCAAAACCTCTTCCATATCATCCTCATCACCTACATCCCCTCTAATCTCTGGAGCCTACCCTGTTGTATTCATCTCCCACCTCCTTCGACTTCTAGATCAAAGATATCTCTAATGTTTGGGAGCCTCATCTGTCTCCTCCATCTTAGCCTCTACCTCATCCTTATCACCATTCCCCTCATCCAATGCTAGAATCAGTATCCAAGATGACTATACAATAAATCATGCATCGTACTTCATAGTAGTTCTTGCATCATCTACATCAAGGAGATCCATCTCCTCATCATCCTCATATGTCACCCTCCATGCATCAACACATGGTACACCCATCTCATCCTGGTGATGCTTGTATAACACTGGAACCTCAGGAACCCCCTACTATAGCCTAAATTGCCTTAGCACCCTAAGAATTGGATGTGCTCCACCTCACTCCTATTCCTCCTAACCACCCACCTAGCCTGTCAAATCCTCTACAATTGCTACCCATCACTAGTCCAAGTAGCACCTCGTCATGGCCTACACAACACCTAAGCTCCTATGAATCTTGCCAATACATTCCTTTACTCCTAACTAGTCTAAACACGATGACTAGGTTGTACCTACTTAGCCATAGGCCACCTCATAGCATAGGTCTACTTGCTATCCCATGCCTCAATAGATAAGCCTACTAGTCGTGCCACACTGAATTGATCCCAACCCTAGTAAACTACACCCTAGTCCCTTTCGTCCCCATCTCTTCACCTTATACAAATCCTGGTATAGCTATGCCAAAAAAGTAGGTGCCCATGCATACATCCAAGGTGTATTGATAATATCATACACCATCCTAATTAGGTTCCATGGGAACTGACAACTAGTGCTATTCGGGGCCACTATGTTGGCCAAAATGAACATGACCAAAGTGAGGAGTGCATCCAACTTCTTATCCACATACATCACCAAACACGTTATCCCTCCATCCATCACACTCTCAGCCTTCCATCGATCTCTAAAGATCTAACCCATCTTGTACTTCTTATCGTATCCAATCTCGACATGAAGCCCCTCCACGGGTAACTTGAGGATGCAATATACATCCTCAAGTGTCACTGTCATCTCTCCAATAGGGAGGTGAAAGGTCCCCCTATATGGATCCCATATCTCTACCAAGGCATAAATATATCCCTCATAAATCCTTAACACATCTATCTTAGCTACCCCAACGAGCCCCACATCCTCCAACTACTTCCACTGGTCATCCTGCAGTCCCTTCCTCACCCTAGGGATGAGAGGCGATGACCGATGCTGAGCCTCCAAAATCCTCAACTGCAACACAACACATTCACAAATAAATTACATTAAATATCACATACATTGCATAATTTCATTTTTTTTTTACATAATTGAGGCCACTTACCTTAGCCACATGCACTTATTCTCTTGCTGCTGGATCTATACCCTCCATTGCCATAGCTTCCACGCCACCACATTCCTTCCCTCAACTTCACCTCACTGACTCCCTCATATGCATTTTTTGGAATTCATGAATACAAGAATGAATCTAATTTCACCTCTGCAAGCCATTTATAGTTGTTTCTAATGCACTAGAATGCCCATGGGCATTCATAGGTGCATTGAGATGTTACCTTGCATTTGCAGAATGACAAACTTTGGTCAATGTCTATGCATGTTGTGGATGCCCATCAACATTTGGCATCAAAATTTGTAGAAAGAACAAAATGATACAAAAGATAGCTTACCTCCAAAAATCACTACAAATTGTATCCATACATTCATTTCATCATCATATCATATTTTGTGAAAACCAAACTTGATTTGGACACATAATTTTTTCTTGCGATCAAAAGGTGCAAAATCATCTTTCCAATTTCAAAACACATCAAAATGGTCTAAATTTTCACAAAACAACCATAATCATCATTCTTATCATCAAAAATTTATTTCAACATCATTTTCATCCATCATTCATTACATTTATACTTTTGCAAAGTTCATATACAATTTCAAGTGAACCCCATATCAAGTGGTTTATTCTATCTCCTTGGCGATTGTAGTGATGGGTTATCCATGCAATTTGATAAGATGGGTAAATCACCATAAAGATACTTGGTCATATTCATCATTCAATATATCCTTGTTAAAAAACAAAATCAATTTTGGTACCTCATATTTAGAGTGAGACTATGCCAAGACCAATTTGCTCAACATGTCATTGATGCCCTTTTCCATGGGGTTCCCAACATGGATAACTTTCATCATTTTATTTACAATTACACCAGTATCCGAGGATACAGGTCGAGTAAAGTGATTGAGAAACCGTTTAGGAATTTTGTGTGGGAATTAGCTACAATCATGAGTGGCCCCGAGGGCAAGACTATTTTCTTTTCTTTTTGCATATGCATATTTACATTTCAATGATGCCAAAAAGACACTTTCTTCAACAACATGGAATCACCCCAAACTTGGGGTAACAACATTTGATTTTGATTTCCTATAATGGGATACATCTTACATGATCAAGACATTTACACTTGGTAAAGACCCTTTCTCTGTTGGGACAAAAACAAAATAATTCACTTGCATTTTACAACAACCTCATTTCTCCGTTGGGGGAAAAATAGAATCATTTTACATCATTCATATCATCCGCACTTACATCATACATTTGCACTTACACCATTCAACTACATTTTCATTGCACAATTTTGTCAATTGGCTTGTGAGATTCATTTTTCACTCATTCATCAATTGAGGGGGTAAGATACACATTTAAAATTCTTTTGTCTTCAAGATCATCTTTGCATTCCAAGGAAAGAAAACTACTTTTGCATTAGGCCAAACCAGGTGTCTCGTATTTTTGCACCGCATTGTGTTTCATGCAATGCAATACAAAAAGGGGTATCTATAGACACCAAAATCTAGCCACTTGTCATCCATACATGCTTCCTAATATCCATCGTCCATTATTTATATACATATATGTATTTATTAATATATATTTAAATATTAATATTTTATATATTATATTTATATATATTTAATATATATATATATATATATATATATATATATGAATTAATCCTAGCCCTCCACCACATTTTAATCTCAACCATCCATCCACATCAATCCATGCCACTTACCCATATTTAATCTCCACCCTTCTTCATGTTTTAATCTTGACCACTCAAAATGTGTCATTGAAACCCTAACATGTTGAAGGGAAGATTATAAAAGAGTCATTTTGATAACTCAGACCCCTAATAGTCCAAAAACCTTAAGCATCCTTAGGAGATTTTTGAATTCCAAGACCTAGTCCCTTCATTTTCATCCTCACCCCGATCATCGCCATTCACAACTCTTCGCTTCTACCACCACCCTTCCTGCATAAACCAGAACTGGTTCTGCACCATTTCCATTAGCCCCTGAACACCCTCCAGAGCCAACCGAGCGCCCTCCAGAGCTAGTTGAGCTCTATCCACAGCCAACTGAATGTCCTTCAAATCTAGCAGAGCACCTCTAGACATTTCTATTTATCCCCAAGCACTCACAGGTATTTCCTACACCAATTTTGTAGCCCTACGAACTTTGGGCACTGTTAGGGCATATTCACAACTACTACCAACATCATCGACATAAACAAAAATAGGAAGTTAGCATTGTTGAAAAGGTAATAATTATGTGTATTTATTTTTATATTCTAATGCCTTGTTTACAATTTTATTGCAGCATCTAGGGTTAGTGATTTTATTTTGAAGGTCTCATGCAGTGGAGCCCTAGTAGGTATTACTAATATTTATTGTTGTTTTTTGTGTGTAGGTATAAGGATTATAATTTTTGGAAGCTGTTGAAGCTAGAGTGGCCCTATCTAGGATGCACAAGCCCACCCGCAACCTCATTGGGATCAAAGGTAAGCATAAAGACACCAACCATTATTTTCAACTAGGGTTTCTAAGAACCCTAGTATCTATAATTTTGTATCAACATAAGCATTGTACAACCCCATATTTGGGGTATATTGATTGTAACATTTGAGATCTACCCCCAACAATAAATATTTTTATCTATTTTGTGCAATCATTGTGATGCAGGAGCATCCAGCAGCAGAAGCAGCAAGTTGCAAGAAAGCCACTTCAGAAGAGTCAGCTCAGGAAGCAGAAGAAGAAGGCGAGAAAAATTTTCCTAAGGCAAAGGAAGAGGAACGTCGCGATTTCGCGACGTGTCGTGAAATCACAACAAAAAATTGCAAAGGAGGCGCAGTGGGAAAATTATCACGATTTCGCGACATGTCGTGAAATCGTGACAGCAGCAGCAAAGCGAAGGCAGGGACAGAAAAGAGTAGCGAAATCATGACATCAAGGCAAGGAGGAGGCAGAGGTAGAAAATTGTAGTGAAATTACGATGACGCGATTTTGCAACGTCGCGAAATTGTGACGTCAGGAATGTGAAGGCAAAGGAGGAGGTTTTGGTAGCGAAATCGCGATGTCGCAATTTTGCGATGTCACGAAATCGCGACGTCGCAGTAGCAGCAAGAGGTCACAGTGGAAGTGTCACGATTTCATGACATGTCATGAAATCATGACTGTCACGAAATTGCGACAAAGGCAGAGCAAGGCGGAAGGTGGCCGAGTGGTCACGATATCGTGATGTCGTGATATCGAGACGTTGTGATGTCACGACAAAAAATGTAGCAGAGGGGCCGAAGGAGAAAGGGTCACGATATCGCGATGTGTCGCGATATCGCGACATGTCGTGATATCACGACGAAAATTTGAAATGCAAGCACGGAGGCAAAATGGTCGCGATATCGCGACATGTCACGATATCATGACCAAAATGGACAGAGAGCGCAGGGAGGCTGAGATGTCGCGATATCGCGACGAAGAGAGAAGAAGGCACGGGAAGAGAAAGAGATGGCGGGAACGGCATTTACGAGGACCGTTCAAAGATGACATGTGGCATAAGCTGAAGTTAAAGCGGGGGATTCCAGGAGCACGGGATATGAAGAGGATGGGTCACACAGAGAATCTGACAGGGATCAGCAGTAACAGGGTCGTGCGAAGTGCAAGAATTTAATCGGGTTGGTGTCCCAATTTTTGGTTAATGTTCTTTGTAATTAATCGGGTTGGTGAACCCATTTACGCATGAGTTGATGCTTCAGAGGGTCGAGGCCTCTATAAAAACCCAATTTTATGTTTTAGTCTGGGGTGGTGGATCGGGGAATGCACTTAGAGAGCAGCAGCGAGAAGAGAAGACCAAGTTGAGCACTGGTCATTGTAAAGCCTACAGGCTGTTTATTTTTGATGTATATTTATAGTTGATTTTAATAAAAAAGTAGGGTTTATAGAAGTTTTTTTTTCAATCCCCCATCAGTGGTATCAAAGCTAGTGATTCTGAGTGTGGAACAAATCATCAGATGTGAGGCAGTTACACCAGGATCTATGGTAGGGTTCTGACAGAGAAAACGAGCATGTTAGCAGATCGCCGGACGTGAGGCAGCTACACTGGAATCAGTTGAGATTTGTGAGTAAAGCTGAGAAAAATGCATCCCTAAAGAAGCCAGGACAACAAGGAAGATATGGTACCAAAGGAAGAATTCTTAGCTTTGCAGCGACAATTTAAAGCCCTGCAAGAGGAATGGCTCAGCATAAAATTGTGGGAGCAAGAGGAGAAGCGTAAAAGGCGGGAAGAAAGACAAAAAAAGAGAGATGCCAGAGTGCATCAAAAATTGAAGTTGAAGAAGGCTGTAGAGGTGTGCAGTAGTGCCGGGACCTGCCCGAAAGAAGGCACAAATTTTTTTGTGCAAGAGGAGTTGAAGCAGACTGCAGAAGAAGCATGCAACAGTGAAAGTGTCTGTCTGGAAGAAGACAGAAGTTGTGTGGACCCGGAGAAGGGTTTGGAGCAGTCTGCAGAGAAGGCAGAGAAATGTCTGGAGGTGTTGCAGGAGGCAGCAACCAGACCATCCAGAAGTGAAGATCACTTCTCCACTAACCCCGGGTGTCTGATGCAGGAGCATCCAGCAGTAGAAGCAGCAAGTTGCGGGAAAGCCACTTCAGAAGAGTCGGCTCAGGAAGCAGAAGAAGAAGGCAAGAAAAATTTTCCTAAGGCAGAGGAAGAGGAACGTCGTGATTTCGCGACGTGTCGTGAAATCGTGACAAAAAATTGCAAAGGAGGCGCAGTGGGAAAATTGTCACGATTTCTCAACATGTCACGAAATCGTGACCTATCACGGAATCGTGACAGCAGTAGCGAAGCGGAGGCAGGGACAGAAAAGAGTAGTGAAATCACAACGTCACGATTTCGCGATGTCACAAAATTATGACGTCAAGGCAAGGAGGAGGTAGCGGCAGAAAATTGTAGCGAAATCATGATGATGCGATTTCACGACATCGCAAAATCGTGATAAAATCGTGACGTCACAGCAACAGTAGGAGGTCGTAGTGGAAGTGTCATGATTTTGTGACATGTCACGAAATCATGACTGTCACGAAATCACGATAAAAGTAGAGCAAGGCGGAAGGTGGGCGAGTGTTCGCGATATCACGACGTCGCGATGTCATGACAAAAAACGTAGCAGAGGGGCCGATGGAGAAAGGGTCACGATATCATGACGTGTCGTGATATCGCGACATGTCACGATGAAAATTTGAAATGCAAGCATAGAGGCAAAATGGTCGCGATATCACGACATGTCGCAATATCGTGACCAAAAGCAGACAGAGAGCGCAGGGAGGCTGAGACGTCACGATATTGCGACATGTCGTGATATCACGACGGAGAGAGAAGAAGGTGCGAGAAGAGAAAGAGATGGCCGGAACGACATTTAAGAGGACCGTTCAAAGATGACACGTGGCATAAGCTGAAGTTAAAGCGGGGGGATTCCAGGAGCGCGGGAGACGAAGAGGATGGGTCGTGCAGAGAATCTAACAGGGATCAACAGTAACAGGGCCGTGCGGAGTGCAAGAATTTAATCAGGTTGGTGTCCCAATTTTTGGTTAATGTTCTTTGTAATTAATCGGGTTGGTGAACCTGTTTACGTGTGAGTTGATGCTTCAGAGGGTCAGGGCCTCTATAAAAACCCATTTTAATGTTTTAGTCTGGGGTGGTGGATCGGGGAATGCACTTAGAGAGCAGCAACGAGAAGAGAAGACCAAGCCGAGCGTTGGTCATTGTAAAGCCTGTGGGCTATTTATTTCTGATGTATATTTATAGTTGATTTTAATGAAAAAGTAGGGTTTATAGAAGTGTGTTTTTTGGTCCCCCATCAGTGGTATCAGAGCTAGTGATTCTAAGTGTGTAACAGATCTTCGGATGTGAGGCAGTTACACCAGGATCTATGGTAGGGTTTTTACAGAGAAAAAGAGCGTGTTAGCAGATCGCCGAACGTGAGGCAGCTACACCAGAATCAGTTGAGCTTTGTGAGTAAAGCTAAGAAAAATGCATCCCCGAAGAAGCTGAGATAGTAAGGAAGATATGGTATTGGAGGAAGAATTCTTAGCTTTGTAGCGGAAATTTAAAGCCCTACAAAAGAAATGGCTCGAAATAAAATTGCAAGAGCAAGAGGAGAAGTGTAAAAGGCGGGAAGAAAGACAGAAAAAGAGAGATGCCAGAGTGCATCAAAAATTGAAGTTGAAGAAGGCTACAGAGGTGTGCAGCAGTGCCGAGACCTGCCTGGAAGAAGGCACAAATTTTTCTGTGCAAGAGGAGGAGTTGAAGCAGGCTGCAGAAGAAGCATGCAGTAGTGAAAGTGTCTGTTTGGAAGAAGACAGAAGTTGTGTGGATTCAGAGAAGGGTTTGGAGCAGTCTGCAAAGAAGGTAGAGAAATTTCTGGGGGTGTTGTAGGAGGCAGCAACCAGACCATCCAGAAGTGAAGATCACTTCTCCACTAACCCCGGTGTCTAATGCAGGAGCATCCAGCAGCAGAAGCAAAAAGTTACAGGAAAGCCAGTTCAGAAGAGTCAGCTCAGGAAGCAGAAGAAGAAGGCGGGATAAATTTTCCTAAGGTAAAGGAAGAGGAACGCCGTAATTTCATGATGTGTCATGAAATCGTGACAAAAAATTGCAAAGGAGGCGTAGTGTGAAAATTGTCATGAAATCACGACATGTCGCAAAATTGCGACCTATCGCGGAATCACGACAACAACAGCAAAGCAGAGGCAAGGACAAAAAAGAGTAGCAAAATCGTGACATCACGATTTCACGACGTCGCAAAATCATGATGTCAAGGCAAGGAGGAGGTAGCGGCAGAAAATTATAGTGAAATCGCAACGACACGATTTTGCGATGTCATAAAATTGTGACGTCAGGAATGCAAAGGCAAAGGAGGAGGTTTTGGTAGCAAAATTGTGATGTCGTAGCAGTAGCATGAGGTCGTAGTGGAAGTGTCACGATTTCGTGACATGTCACGAAATCGCGACTGTCACAAAATCGTGACAAAGGCAAAGCAAGGCGAAAGGTGGCCAAGTGGTCGCGATATTGTGACGTTGCGATGTCACGACAGAAACATAGCAGAGGGGCCGATGGAGAAAGGGTCACGATATTGCAACGTGTCGTGATATCGTGACATGTCATGATATTGCGACGTGTCGTGATATCGCGACATGTCGCGATATCGCGACAAAAATTTGAAATGCAAGCACGAAGGCAAAATGGTCGCGATATGATGACATGTCGCAATATCATGACCAAAATGGATAGAGAGCGCAGGGAGGCTGAGACGTCGTGATATCGTGACATGTCGCGATATCGTGACGAAGAGAGAAGAATGCGCGAGAAGAGAAAGAGATGGCAGGAATGGCATTTACGAGGACCGTTCAAAGATGATACGTGGCATAAGCTGAAGTTAAAGCGAGGGATTCCAGGAGCATGGGAGACAAAGAGGATGGGTTGTGCAGAGAATCTGACAGGGATCAGTAGTAACAGGGCCTTGCAAAGTGCAGGAATTTAATCGGGTTGGTGTCCCGATTTTTGGTTAATGTTCTTTGTAATTAATCGGGTTGGTGAACCCGTTTACACGTGAGTTGATGCTTCAGAGGGTCGAGGCCTCTATAAAAACCTAGTTTGATGTTTTAGTCTGGGGTGGTGGATCAAGGAATGCACTTAGAGAGCAGCAGCGAGAAGAGAAGACCAAGCCGAGCGCTGGTCATTGTAAAGCCTACGGGCTATTTATTTTTTATGTATATTTATAGTTAATTTTAATGAAAAAGTAGGGTTTGCAGAAGTGTGATTTTCGGTCCCCCATCACATTGTGTCTTATGATGCTTATTGTTATTTATGCTTTAAATTGGTGTTGTTTGATTTTTTATTTGTAGCAAGATGCATCTCCATCTCTCTAAACCTAATGGAAGGAGAAGAGTGCATAGATTATTTTCTTGCCAAATTTAATTTAAATTTAATGAAGAGTTAATAATTATTTTTGATTTAAAAAAAATGCTCTAGATTTTGAAATGTGAAAAATGCTAGGTTTGGAACTTCATGATTTTTTTATGTAGATCTAAAAAATATTGTTTATTTTGTACAATTCTTGATGGTAACTATTATTTTGAATATAGATCATCAATCAACCCCAGTTGGTTTTGGTTCCATCACAATCAACATAACTTATAGTTGAATTTTCTTTAGATGCCAAACTTAATGTTATCCAAAGTACATTATATTCCATTCAAAACTCCACTTATGTTTGATGATGCTTGTCAATGCCCAACATCATCTTCAATAATTTGAATACCAAAAATCCTACTGCTTTGACTATAATATCTTCGTGACAAAAAAATTAAAATGATTAAAGAAAATTAATTTTGAAAAACTCTAAATAATGAACTAGGGTTTATATGAAATCCTAATAAATAGATCAACCTCCTTGATTTGTAGCTTCTCCTTTGATAGATATTGTGAGCAAAAAAGTACTAAATATCCAATCTAATGAAATAGAATCTAGGTCTCGTTGGGATAATAATCCAAGTAATTTTGTTCAACTTTTACACATTTAATACATGCTGGGTTATTATGATCAAGGATTGTTATAATCAATGACCGTTACATATGAGGAGATAATAAAAAATGATGCTTCTTCTAGATTACAAGACTAATGTAATAATTTATCCTAACACCTCCCCTTATTACATTATTTGGTAATATCAAACATCACCATTTATGAAATAATTCATTTTTAACGTCTTAGACGTTGATTCAAGTTTGGACTCCAGCTCTTAGCTTTGGCTTGGGCTCTTGGCTCTAGCTCATGGCTCTTAGATCTAACTCTTAGATCTTACCTTTAGCTCTTAATGTTAATTCTTAGCTCTTGGATGTTTTAGAACTTTATTATCATTAACAAAAATCATTCACAAATATGCATAAATATCAAATTATTCATCCACAAATAATTATCCACAAATGAGAGAGAGATAGATAATACCATTAAGGTAGATAAACACCAATAATAATCCTTAAGGAATGTTGAGTGTTAATTTTACCCAATTGTGAAATTACACTCTCCCTTAGGATTTGTTTCCAAAATCCCCTCTTGCAAAGAAGTTAGATAAAACAACTTCTCCAAGGTCTTCGCTATATTAGCATTTGCATATGTGTATTAGTAATCTCAAATAAAGATGTATCAATTTAATGCTTGGAACACCTTAGTGATTGCAAGTAATTGTAAACAAGGGGTATGTGTTGGTTTATTTTACCATGCTACTTTAATGGTTGTTAATGAACCTTAAATAAAAGTATATGTGAATTGGCCCTCATATGACCACGATGTAACCTTAATTCCTTTTATCTTGAGGGTTTTAAGATAGATTTTGTCTTCCCTTATTAAGTAGATTTTAATCAAGTTTTATCTTGCATTAAAGCCTACTTTAAATGTGAAAGTAAAGATCAAATATATCTGTGAATATATATCCGAAATGATGAATAGTCTCCTTCAATATAGCTTCTTATCATGAAGATAAAGATAGCTTTCAATGTGATTAATAAACTATCCCTCTTTGGTGAAATTGATTTTCACAAAGAGATGATAATCTATTGCCTTGAAGTAAGGACTTTAGAATGTCATTTAATTATCCCTCTTTTATGAAATGATTTTCATAAAGAAAAATAATTTAATGCTTTAAAACAACCTTTTAGTATAACATATAAAAATTACCTCCCTTCAATGAAATCAGAATTTTCATGAAGAAAAGGTGCATTTATTGCTCCAAAAATGTTAATTTGTGAAATGCCATAAAACATAACTCCTTTAATGAAATTAAAAATTTCATGAAGGAAATGTCATCATACGCTCATGAATGAAATCTGAAACTGAAAAAATGAAATTTGGCCCAAAAATGCAAATTTTGAAATTTTGAATTTTTAAAATCTACATTAAAATAGCAACTTTGACGAATTTTAAAAATATGAAATGAATCCAAATAAAAAATGTCTAAGTGCGTAATGGAACTATGAAGTATACTCTACGCAACCATACAATTATTTTTAGATTTTGAAAATTTTTTAATGTTTATTTTAATGCCCGAAAATAAAAAAAAAAAATCTGGAAATAAAAGTTCGAAAACTAAAAAGAATAAAAATCTAAATGAATTCAAATGCTGAAAATGTAGAAATGCAAAGTCTCCTCAGTTTGATAGAACCCTGTCCTGCAAAACCGAATATGTGAGAAATTCATACATGCAACCTAGCTTATTCGACCCACAAACTTGTGTAACCGAAATAAACTAAGTGCTAGCTCTTAGGGTCAAAATAAATTTTCAGATTCAAACATTCATATGAAGTAACCAAAAAAATTGCATAAAATTCACATACAAATCCAAAATCTAAAAAGGGAAGGATAAACACAGCATGCAGAAAATCTCATTCTTTCTTACTAACAAGGCCTAAAATTTCTGAATAAAGCTTGCATTAAAAGTGTGTTTGCAGATCCGGCCGCACTTGGCCTCCCAAAAGTCCAGCCCCTATTTCCAAAATTGAAAGAACATTTAAAAGTTTCTCCAGCTATTCGTCTCCATCCTTTGGTCTTGAAAATGCTTTTCGTTTCTCCTGATTTGACTTCCCATCGCTTCGTTTCCTTTTCCCCATCCTGTCATTTTCTTCTGCTTAGTTTTTTTTTTTGCTTTTCCAACACGTCACTTATGTGTCCGTTTCTTCATTGTTCACAACATCCCTAAATTTCCCAATAGGTTCTTTTTATTTTCTTCTAATGCCGTTCACTTTCTTTCATCTAAAAAAACAAATGAAACGGCTCTTTTGATTATAAAGAAACCAATAAAAAGATAACTGTATTTTTACCCATAGAATTGGCTTTGCAGAATGACATTCGGTTCACTGCTAGGTATTATATTTAATGGTAATAAAACTTTGGTTTATGAGCACCAAGTCTCAGATACCCGGCTTTATTTTTACGTATGTGACAAAATATCATTATCACATCCTTTTGAACATGGTGTAATAAAAACATAGACATAGACCATATTGCTGCTCAATTAGTCCATATGCACATCGATCATCATACTACCACTATTGCTCGTTGGATTTAGCAAATGCATGTTCTCTGCTTCTGTCAAGATACTATGTCCACCTGTGCCAAATCATTACCAGTGCTTGACTGTTGAAATTTTGTTCCTCTTTTTGCTTCTTGGTATTTTAACCTCCCATATTTGGCTTTTGATGATGTGCCATTTGTACCCACATTCGCTTGCTCGTACACATAATGGCTCATCGAAACTGTCCACACCTTCACTCCTCCATGGCAAACTATCCATTGTTGCCCCTAGAGTGACGCAATGGCTACCATCCAGGTGTCGCGTAAAGGGGTCCACACCATGTTACTCAATCATATGTTTCCCCCGATGAAGTGTCCATAACTCACCGTGGCATATATCTCCTCTGCTATTTCGGTGATCCTCATCAGCAATCTGGGCAGTCTCCGTCCAATTGCACCTTCAACCACCGTTGCCGCTTGTACATCCTACCACGGGTCCGTCACACTTCATCATCGAGCTTGCCACGCGTCAAGTCTCTGATTGCGTCATCATCGGCGGGTGTCCACAATGTCCGTTCACGCTCTTCAAGTCATCTGCCTTCCAGGATGTCACCGCGGCCGAGTTTCTCCTGCACTGCATGAACAACGATGTATTACAATTTTATTTAAATTTTTATAAACATATTACCAGTTTTAATATAAAATCAAGGTAAGCATGAAGATGCTTTTCCTTTATTTATTATATATATATATATGAAAATAATAGAATAAAAAGCTTTATTCTATTTACTTTTTAATAATTTTTTAATTTGATTTTAAATATATATATATATATATATATATATATATATATATATAAAACTTTTATTTTTTAATCAATTTTATTATGCTAAAAAAAATTCTTTATTGGAACCAACAATTATATTCAATAAAAATTAAAAGAGATCATTTTATTAATTATTTGCCACATACAAAATAAGAAAACACAAACATTAACAATGAAACATGTTAACAACAAAACTAAAATGACGACAAAAGTCATCGACAACAAAGTGACGACAAAAAACCATCGACAAAAAAGTGACAACTTTGTGACAACAAAAAGTCGTCGACAACAAAGTGATGACAAAAAGTCATCGACAAAAAAGGGATGACTTTGTGACGACAAAAAGTCATCGACAAAAAAGTGACGACTTTGTGACGACAAAAAGTCGTTGACAAAAATGACAATAAAAAAGTTGTCAACAGAAAAGTGACAACAAAAAGTCATCAACAACAAAAGTTGTCGACAATAAACTATCGTCGACAATAAAATATTGTCGACAATAAAAGTCGTCAACAATAAAATATCATCGACAACAAATTGATGACAAAAAGTCGTCAACAACAAATCATAGAAATTGCAAACCCAAAACTGAGCGAAACATTCGACATACACGACAAAAGCAAAAGCACCCAAACACAACGAGGAACACTGGAATTAAACTGCAAACAACGAGGATGGGATATTTTGAACAATATCGCTCCAAGGACACCAAAATCACTCATAACCAAAATTTCAAAAAGTGGGTCCCCAAGTTTTGGGGCTAGTTGTGGAGCAGCCACAACAAGGAATCACTCCACAAGATCTCCCAAGATGAGAGAGCCAATTAAGGAGGGCAAAGTCCCATAAACCACTTCGTAGAAAAAGATGATTATATATGATATATCTCCATGATGATTACAATGACAAATATCTCTTCTTTATATACCCATCTTCTAATTCTACTTTGGGGAGTCTACTACTAATATAATATTATATTACAATCAACCTTGGGTTATGTGTGGTCCTTGACAACCCTTATACAATATAATAATATATCCCCAAATATCTATTCCTAGGTACCCTAACATTGGATTTGCGTTTCACTTTGTATCATCCAATTAACTTGGCCTTGAATGTTTAGGTGTTTGGATCTAGATCTAAATCTATATTTGGATCTGACATTGACTCTATACATGGATATGGCTTTGGATTTGGATCTGGATCTAGATATGGCTTTGGATCTAGATCTAGATATGGCTTTAGATATGGATATGGATTTATATTTAGATTTGAATCAAGATATGAATCTAGACTTGGTTGGGTGTTTGGATCTGGATCTAGATATGGCTTTGGATCTAGATCTAGCTATCTAGATGTGTCTAGATCTAGTTATGTCTTTGGATATTTGCATTTGGGTCTACCTCTATATCTTTACCTCTAGGTCTATATCTAGGTCTACCTCTAGGTCAGCCCCTAGATCTACTTCTAAGTATTTCAAGGATTTCATTTCCTTAGATCTCATTTATCATGGACAAAAATAATGTATTTCTTCATTCTTTATATCTCCTCTAGCATGCACTTAGTGGTATTCTCCTTAGATGGAGAAAAAACAAATGATATCAACTTATATCAAAACCAACTTGAGAAAATCATCCCTAAGCAAGGATTACTTTATGATAAACCAAACCAGCTCAATATTGTATGTTTAGAGCATACTCAAATTACCTTTACTTAGAGTCTAACTTAGCTTTGATATAAACATTGGGATAATAATCCAAGTAATTTATTTCAATGTTTATATATTTAATATAGATTGTATTATTATGATCAAGGATTGTTATAATAAATGAGTGTTACATAAGAGGATATTGTTAGAAATGATGCTTCTTCTATATTACCAAACTAATGCAGTAATTTCTGCAAATAGGTCTTCTATAAAATCCTGAAAATACTAACAAATAAATTTCTACTTTATATTCACACCTCTGAAAAGGAACATTTCATCTAGAAATACTACTACAAGATATCAATAGTTAAGCTTTATAAACCAAGTAATGACAATTCACACTCACTAAAAAATAATGTAGAATTATGTAATATAAATAGGAAAGGAAAAAATTCAACAATATTATCTAACAAAAGAAATAAAGATATCAATCATAGATATGTTAGCTTTTGATGCAACAACATGTAATGGGAGATAGCAAACACAAGATGCAGAATAATATGAAATAAAGTAAATCTATGAGATGACTAAAAATATGCTATAAATAGAAATGATGAAAATGTTTAAAAATTAGCTATGGAGGAAATGAACACTTCATGAATAAAGCTACTGCTCAAGAATGAGATTTTAGCATATCACACTCCATCACATTACATCACACTCTGCTACATCATACCACACCGTTCTACAGTGCTTCCTACTGCTATATCCTACAACTATATATTACTCTATGTCTATGGCCCTTTATATAGAAAATAGGTTCCTTGGCCAAAACTCTACCTAGATGTGCAAGGGACAACTTGCACATTGACACTTGTGCATTTATTACATTGCATGAAGTAACTAGATAACTTTCCCCTAAAGTAATCTAATGTCCTAAGTATGTACAAAGAAAGGTACAATTACATGATCGAAATGATGTAATGTAATATATTTCTAACACCCCCTGTATTACATTATTTGGGTATTGAAGAATTTAGTCTTCAATGTGGATCTTCTTCCATCTGATAGATTTGATTCTTTTGTAGTTGCTTCAGTCTTTAGATGATGTAAAAATAGGCTGAAGCTGTAGGTCCTCCTTTCAATTGACCTTACACTGTATTCCTCCTTTGGATTCTTCTTCTTCTTCTTCTTCTTATTTAGCTTTGCCTTTGAATCCAATATATGTGCTTTTATATGTGGTTGTGCTACTACTTGATTCTTGTAGAGAGGGTTCTTCTTTCTTGTATTTAATATGTATAGAAGTTTTTGAACAACCACGTAGGGCATCATGATAAGATCTTGAGTTAGTAGAACCTGAAATATCAATGCTACATGAGGATTGAAAAACATTTTCTAGATATGACTCATTAAGTTTGGTCTTCTTTTTGAGTAGTTCTATTAATCGTCTTTGTTCTACATTTTCATTATTGTAGTGTTTATATGTGAGCAATGCCATGTATAATATATTCATAAGATTTAAAGAAAGTGTAACGTCACTTTCCATTATCAGTAGCTTAATTTATATGGGCTTGAAGATAGTATTCCATAGTATAAAAATTATCTACTAAGGCTTCACTATGAATTAATTTTGACGTTAGATCTAACATTCTTTCAGATTTCATGAGCAGATTCATGATCCCAAATTTTATAGCATTGATTTTTTCCTTACTGAAACAATTATCCTTGTTGATGTTTGCAAATTTATTGGAAGTAGACATCCTTATGGCTCCCTAATTGAGGTATATAAGTTTGATTTGATAAAACCTTTATTAATATTTAGTGTTTTGGTCTTCCTTATGTATCCCAAGTAATGTGAGTATATACTCTTAAGGATTTTAGGTTTTGAGGAAAGCTTATACTTGATAATATTTGATAGATGCTGATATTACCAAGTTTTGTAGAATACCTTATGAATCCCTAGTATGTTATGGATAATATATTTGTAAATTATAGTTTAATATTTGGTTGATTTTGTAAAGTTTTATAAATACCAAAATCAACTTCTATTATCCCTTATCACTCCTATTGAACTAAACACTTTTCTCAAAATTTAAAGAGGTTATAATGTTGGATATTTTGTATCCTTTTGAGAAGTTTGAGACGATAATTTTATAAATTTCCAAACTTTGAAATACTATGATAAACCTCTCTTTTAAATAACTCTTTGGAAATTTATTTAAGTGTAATTAATTTCCAATAAATTAATTTGATGTACTAACCCTTATGACTCTCTAATTTTTGGAAAAATTAGACCACAATAATATTTGCAAATATTTAAGATTTATTCCAGTAGAAATCCTTATAACTCCTAGGTTTTATATTGCTATATTGATTTGATAAAATATTCCCTTTGATGTATGGCTTTCAATATAATCAAATTCCTTCAATTTTAACCTTATAACTCCCAAGGAAAGAAAGCACATAGAAATGGGAATAAACTTTACCTTTTATCAAGAAATAATCGACACTATTTTTAGATGAGCTAGGGATACAATATTGACATCGACACTTTGAATACTTTAACTATACCCTCCAATGGAATCAATTGGAACTTATCCTTGTGTGTAGTGTTCCAAATCTGGTTTTGTTTAGACTTTTCCTTTGACCTCTCTTGACAAGAGCATTGAAGGCTCTACCACCTTCTTTACATGTTGTAACCCAGACCTATGTGCACAAACAACAAAGTGATAAATATAGAGACAAAGCTTTACTATGCTTGATTGTTGACATCCTTAAAATGGAGAAGATTCTTGTCTTAAGTGCCAAGTGGCATGCCCATTTCCCTTCGAGTGCTTAAGAAGTAGAATATGCCAAAGTAACACTTGTATTCCTTCAAGTAACGTATGAATGTTACTTTCTTCAGCAAAATATTTGGTCTCCCAATGGACAAGTGTATCCCATACACTCAATGCACTAGCCTATTTGTGTAACTCCTCTCTTGAAGATGAGCACTTGCTTGATGAGTGTTAGGGTTTACCTTGAGTGACAAATGTCACTTTCTTCTCATGCATATATATCATATCTACCACTGGTTTACTGAGCCCTTGCAGTGTTTTCCAATTGGGATGTGGAGCAACAATTTGGAGGCTTGAGCACTGATTTTAGCCAACATATGTGGAGTAATAACTACTCCAATGGTGCTTTATTTTTTCTTTCTTGATTACTTGTTATACGTCCTCCTTTCGTAGATAATTTTGCTCTCGAATTATATTATTTCTCCCTTTGCTTTTTCTCCTTGTCTTTTGCAGGTTCAGTCATCCAGGATGTGAGGAGAATGAGCCCTTTGAGTGGCTCCTTGTTCTACGCTTGGATTGACACTAGCATACGATCCCTTTCAGCTGGTTTTATACCAATGAGTATAGTGCCTTTAAGGCACATTCAAATCTACCTTCTCTCCTTGTATAAACCTGATTAGGATAGTGCAACATAATGAAATGTATTTTTATATAAAATATCCTTTATTGCACCTTCTTTTGCACTCCTTTCAAATATGAATTTCTAGTTTTGTGGTAAAATTTTGAATGCAAAATAGGGATTTTGAGGTTGTCTCTTTGATTAGACACCTTCCCCTTTTTGCTTGGGTATTTTTCAAATGAACCCAATCTTGTAACCACTTGATAGAAGCTCCTTTTTTTTTGTATATTCTTGCACAATATCTTTGTTTCAGAGACTATTGTGCTTTGAATATGAGACTCACCAAGTCTTGATCTGAGGCTTCCTTTGCTGATATTCGGTAGCTAATTTCTTCTCCAATTCTTAGAGGATTTGAGCTGATTTGGTGGCTTCTCTTGGCAACTAAATGTTGCAGATTTTTGTGCACTAATAGTGTCTTTAGACACTTTGAAAATTTCTATTTTTGTGCCCTTCTTACAAACACAAACAATAATATTTTTGAGAGCAATAGAATAATGCAAATATATCTAATACTATTTTATTTCTAATGCACTAACAATTTCACCTTATCACTCCAATCAACTCTAAAAAATAATGCACTTAATCAATTTACTACAACTAATCAAGAATAATATGAAATGAATCTTCAAAAATTATTTTACAATTTTATTATAAGCAAGGTAGTAGGAGCTAGTCTTCTTTTACTTTCCAAAGTAGATAATAGGTAGTTGATAAATAGTTAATTTCTAAAATCTAATCAACTCCTAAAGTGCAAATGAACCTTAAAGAAAACTTTCTATTTTTGCACTTTTGAAGACTATAACTCAACTCTCCTTTTTGCAACTTTAATCCAGATTAAGGTGCTTAAATAAATCTGATAAGTAGTCCACTTAATGAATCTACTTGCACCAATAATTGCTTACCTTTTTTTGAAAGCTATTCTTGTCACTTCTGTAGAGAATGTAGATCTTGGTGTCTAAGATCACCAAGTTGCTGCCTTGAGTAAGATCTTGTAGCTCTTTGTAGGCTACCCCGAACAACTTCATCTTCACCAAAATATGGTTTCAAGCTCTCTTTCATGAGTCTAGGATTTTAGTGGCTTGTTCTCCTCTTGTAGTCTTCTTATTTTGCTCTATATTTGAAGATATATTTGATTCTGAAGTGATGTCTTCTTGTTGTGAGAGGTAATCTCCAAATATATTGGATTTGGTAGGCTTCTTCTATCTGAATATTCAAATAGGATATTCTTCTCAATATTCTAAATGTATTGAGGTCTTTTGAGATTTGGCACTCCTTGAAAAATTCTTCTTCTTGGGCTTGTTGTTGATTGGTAATAATTATACCAAATATTTCACTATCTCCAATAGTGAATTTATCCAATGAGTTCTCCTTGGAACTCCTTTGATGATTTCTTCAACAAGTCTCTCCATGCCTTTTATTGGATGCTCATAGAGACCTCTCCAAGGCCTTCTATTTGGTAGCTTCTTATGATCTTCCTTGAGACTTTATATTCAACCTTTTGCTTCTAGAAGTGTTGGTGGTGAGATCTTCTCCTGGATATCTAATTTTGCTACTTTTAGATTCGAGCAGGACTCTCCTAGTCCTTTTTCTTATTCCAAGTTTGGAATTTCTTCAATGAGATATTCTTCTGATATCTTTTGCTTTAGGTGCTAGATTATTTTGAAGAAAATACTCTTCCTATATTTCTTGTATGAAGCTTTACCAACTCAATGAATCTCCTTTATTGCAACAAAGTATTAGTATTGAAATCTACTTTTGAATTAGATACTCTCTTTTGGAGTCTTCTTTAGGATCAAGGCTTCTATGGCATTTTTTAGTATCAAGGCTTCTATGGCATTTTCTTCAATATCAAGGCTTCTATGGCATTTTCTTCAATATCAAGTCTTTTGTGGCCTTTTCTTATGGATCAAGGCTTCTATGTCCTTTTCTTCTAGATCAACGCTTCTATGGTCTTTTATTGGATCAAGGCTTCTATGGCCTTCTTTCTTATGAATTTCCCAATCTAATAATGGAGATCTCCTATATCACAACTTCACCATGATTCTTCTCTAGAAGTATCTTGTAAAGTATTATTCTCATGCAATAACTAATCTCTGCACGATGAAGGAACTCCGATATTTCGACAACAAAGTTAAAATATCCTATATTTCTATTGTAGGAGGTGTCCCAATCATATGAGAATTTATTCCCTATAATAAAAGAAACTTTAGATAAATTTCTCCATATCTCTTAAATGAGCTTCACTAGTATATTCATCAAACTAGTGGATCAAATGTTGAGTCCTAGTATTCACAAGTTTTTCCTTGTAACTTTGTGGAAATACTCTAGCCATATGCAATATCAATATTTCAAAAACTAAGTTTTCTTTCAGTCCTTACTTGTGGCTTTCCCTAATCTACCACCTAGACTCTTCTAAGATTTTTTTATAGTGACTGGTCCAATGACACATCAGGTTGAGAAAAAATTAGGGTCAATGATAATGGTGGTTTTCCTATTGATATACTGTAGCTCTAATACCACTGATAGCTTTTAATACAACAACATGTAATTGGGAGATAACAAACACAAGATGCAAAATATTATAAAATAAAGTAAATCTACGAGATGACTGAAAAAATGATATAAACAAAAATGATAAATTTTTTTACAAAGTATCTTTGAAGGAAATGAACACTCCATGAATAAAGCTACTGCTCAAGAATGAGCTTTGAGCATATCACACTCCATCACATTACATCACACTCTTCTACATCACACCACACTGTTCTACACTACTTCCTACTGCTATATCCTACAACTATTTCCTACAACTATACATTTCTCTATGTCTATGGCACTTTATATAGGAAATAGGTTCCTTGACCAACACTCTACCTAGATGTGCAAGGGACAACTTGCACATATAAAACTTACACATTGACACTTGTGCATTTATTACATTGCATGAAGTAACTAGATAACTTCCCCCTAAAGTAATCTAATTTCCTAAGCATGTACCAAGAAAGGTACAATTACATGATCCAAATGATGTAATATAATCTATTTCTAACAAGATATAAAGGAATATGAAATATGCTAAAGTGCCCTTAGACACAAATAATCTTTCACTAAAGAATACAAATCTTCAACCAATGCCCAAATGGTTTAGTAAGTGGTAAATGCCACCTATGTTACAATATATGAATCCTAATAATTATCAAATTGACCCATCATTAGATCTTGATAACAATACAAGAATTTTCTAAAAAGCTGAACATGGGCCCATAGAGGAAATCCACAACCATAATACAATGTTTTTTAAAATCTATTATATGGGATTGAAATGGACCCTACATGTATTACATCATGACCACATAATGGTATTATAACATTTTGACAATTATGCATGTATAACTTGGCAATATTCAAACCTAGGTCTCCTCCAAAGTTGAGGAATATAACTAGTTGAGCTAATGTTATTCGATAACCACAATACAATATTGATCATGATCTCAAGTGAAGATTAATTATATCTCAACAAGGATAAGCCATAAATTTGATAATGATTTCCCAAGAGAAAAATAAATGCTAGATGAAAGAAGTTGAAGGAGTTTTTTGGCAAAATGTGGGCATGAGAAAAAATTTAAGCTAAAAAAGAACTAGAAGTTTGAAAAATATAATTGACGATTAAGGACACAAAGATAACTACTTCAGAGGATTGGGATCAATTATATTAAAATAAATAGTTTTACTTTTAGGTTCATGAATACATTAAAAATGAGAAGACTATTATTTACTTAAACCCTAACAAAAATAATAAATACACCAGCATTTATTTGGCTTTCCAATAAAGAGTATCACGTATTTATAGGTTGAGAGTGAGCATATTAATATTTTTGAGGATTTAAAGCTTATAAATATATTTTGTATATAATTTTTTATGCTATAATTATGGATGGTTTCAATATGATTCTTGACTAACCTTAGTTACATTTTTTAGCTATGACTAACATCAATGTGCCAATTAACTTCATGAAACTTTAATAGAGTAAACATACGATAATATTATAGTATATTTTTCAGCATTAAAAAATGAGAATCCAAGGATAAACATGAAGAAGGATTTATAAAATAATTAAGAAGGATTAACTAGTAGAATAACTAGAAGAATATTTAAAGGATGAAACAAAGGAACATCATAAGGAATAATTTGAAGATGCCATGAAAAGGATATGAGGAATATTTAAAGGAGGTGCATATAGCATAGTAAAATTAATAGGAATAAAAGGTTGTAGATTCAAAGAAAGGGTAATAAGTGATAAAGGCTACAACCTATTGTCATTTGTATCACCATGAGAGATAATAGTCATGAATATAGGGTATAAAGATACTACTTTCATAATGATAACCAAATAACTATATAACTACTTGGAAGTAGAGTGACAACTATTATGTACATATATAAAACCAAATAAAAAATAGACATAGGAGTACGTAGAGCTATAACAAAAATAATTATAAATATTAAAGTGGCACAATGAATGTAGAACGCCATAAAAATTATTAATAGTGAAGAATTGGATAGAAGATCAAACTTGATATTATTTAAAATGCTTAAAAGATCATATTATTTTGTTTTAACTTATATTTTGAGAGTGAATCATGTTAAAGGGAGGTGGAACAAGAAGTAGTTGGGGATATATGTTTTATTTTAATATAATTTTAAATGGTTATATGGGATTGAAATAAACCCTATTGGTATTACATTATGACCATGTAGTGGTATTATAACAACTTAGGCAATTATGCATATATCACGTGAAAATATTTTGACCTAGGTCTTCTCATTGAAATTTGTGGAATTTAATTGGTTGAGCTCATGCTAGTTTATGGTAAATGGGGTATATCATAATATATCGTATCATACTATGTTATATTATATTATAATATACATTAATATCATGGCGTAGTTAGAATGGGTCACACATAATCCACAATTTCATAATATTGGGATATTATATTGGTTAAATGAAATTAAATTTATTAGTCAATTAAGGGTTTTATCCTACCTTAAAATAACTATATGATACATTATATAAGTACAAAGATTATCATATTGTTATCATGCATTATAAAGTATCAGATATTGAAAAATTATTTTATCTTTAAGTAATTATTTTGTATTTGGAGATACTAAAATTATTCCTTCTTTAAGTATTATTAGTGATGTCATAATATATATATATATATATTCCAATGTCATGTTGCTTTTAATGATGGATTAATGTTTGTTTTTTGCATATTAGAGTATAATTTATGTTATTGGATATAAATTTTTATGATATTACATAATTACATGTAAGTGTTGAACTACTAAATGGCATGGGAGATGTTCAACAAATATGTTAACCTTCAATAAAAAAATTTGAGAGATGGAACATTCTAAAATATGAGAAAGTTTACCTTACTAAAAATAAGGGAACTGATGGCCATAAATAACTAATGAATTTATGAAATTAAGATATTAGACTTCTGAAACTCATCATATGAGAAATGATCTTATGGTAAGGATTAGTCTAAATGCAAATGCTCTTTGTTGAGCAAGGTGCGGCGATAGTATTTTCATTGTTGTCAACACACTCTATGGATAGGTTGAAGCAGTGGAAAATTGTTCGAAGGTTGTTCAGAGTATGTACAGTGATGTTGAATGCTTATGAGGATGTTTTTGATGTTTGGGTGAAGTTGTTATAGGTTGTTCGTGCAAATTTGCAAAAGTTAAAAAATCGTTAGGAGGTTGTCAAAAAATTGCAAAAGTCATCACGGGTGTATTTGGATATGATGAATCAGTTTGGAACATGCCAACATATTAGGAAATAGTCCAGAACAACATTGGAGGTGTCAACACAATGTTTGGATTGATCGGTGACATTTTTGGTATCTTGGCGGATGATTTGGCAAGTGGTTGTATAGGCTGAAAAATGGCAGTTTTGTCAAAAGCACTATGAGAAAACCGAGAAGAATTTGATAGTGAAATTTTAATTGGAGGTGTTTGTTATCTTCAAGAACATGTGTTCCAAATTTTCACCAAAACAGAGAAACGAGGTGAATTTTACAAGCGTTGCAATACTGTCATAAAAATGCTCTTTTTGGAAAAAGTGTGTCAGCAGCAGTTTTCGTGGAGGTGGTAAAGGTGAACCGTAAGGATTTATGTAGCGATATTCAGACTGGATATATTTAGAATTGCAAATATTCTATGTTTCAAATTTTAGAGAAAACAAAGTTACGAGGTGAGAGTTATGATTGTTGCAAAAATGGTATAGGTCACTTTTATGTCAATTTGTTCCACTTGTGCAAAATCCTTCAGTTGGCCGTTTCGACCTTGTAGAGTCACCAGAGTTTCGGTTTCAGTGTTTTTACACCTTCAAGGCATTAAATAGAGCATATTTCATTTTTTGTTTGATGTTTCATGTGGCTCTGAAGTAAGAGAATGAGTAAGGTGTCAATTCTTTGCATTTGACGTGTTTGACGAAATGCCTTCTCAAAATAAAAATAAAAAGTTATATTGTTTTAAGAAGCTTCATTAAAGAAAATATTTTTAAAATTGAAAAGGGAAAAAGAATGCAAGTGTGTGCTTTTTAAGTGACAAGGGATTTTATTGAAAAGTGGGGACTTTATTTTGTGAAGGAAGAAGTGTGTGTGGAGAAAAATAAAGAGTGAAAATCCGTGATTTTTGGAGAATGGTGAAAAAATTCACTTCAGTATTTTGGGTATAACTTTCTCATATGATATCTATTTTGGTTAAAATTTTGAGAGGAGTTCGCAGAAAAAGTGTTGCACAATACCCAAAAAGAATTTAACAATTGGTAGAATGAGCTAAGAGAACAATCAATTGTTTTTTTTTGTGAGAAGAGAAGATTCAAATTCTAAGTAATGAAGAGAGAGGGATGTTATACTGGGTGAAATAGAAAGTTTTAGATTTTGAGCTTACAGACCATAGAGGGTTCTAGTTTCAGTGAAGACATTCATGTATGTCATTTTATTTTCAATATCAAAATCAAGTGGGTGCTTGGTAGAGGGGTTGGTGCTCCTTCCAGTGGGTGCTGGTAAATTGATTGTAAAGTTGGTGCTTTGCAAAGGTTGGATTTGGATGGTAGTACAAACAGTAATTTTTTGGGATGTAGCCAAAATGGTGAACCTCGATACATCTTGTGTTGTGTGATGTTCTCTTGTTATACTTGCTTTATTTGGTTTTATGTTTTCATTTTTTTGGCTTTGAGTGTTGAAGATTTAATTTTTAAAGAGATACACTGATTCACCCCCATATCAGTGTCATTGTGAGATTAACAATTGGTATCAGAGCGAGGTTCTTGAATAGGCTTAATCGGCTAGGGTGATCTTGGAAGTGACACAATGGCAGGTGGTGAAGGCTTCTTATCAAACAAAGCACCATTGTTTAATGAAACTAATTACACATTTTGGAGACGCATGATGTAAACATATATTTGTGATTTGGGATACGACATTTGGGATTCAATAGATAGTGGATACATAATACCCACCACTTCTCCAATCGATGCTGTCGATAAGAAACTGTTTGAGAATGACTCAAAAACAACGAATGCTATCCTGTGTGGATTAGTGGACAATGAACTGGTAAAGATTATGGGTTGTAAAATGGCAAAGGAAATATGGGACAAACTGAAGAGCATTCATGAAGGAGACGTTAAGATCAAGGAGGCCAAGTTACAAACACATCGATCTCAGTTCGAAGTATTAAAGATGAATGACAATGAGAATATAGAGGCATATATGCTAAGAGTTAATGAAGTCATTAATGCCATTAGAGGACTTGGTGAGGAAATAAAAGATTCGGTCATCGTGAAAAATGTGTTAAGATCCCTTCCCCAAAGATTTGATTCTAAATTTTCAGCTATAGAAGAAGCTAAAGATCTAAATTATTTTAGTATGGATGAGATGCATGGTTCTTTGACTGCATATGAGATGAGAATAGGAAAATATAAACCCACAGACAAAGAAGATACTTTTAAAGCCCATAAAAATATGAAAGCAAAACAAGAATCCGAGGAAGAAGAGACATTAGATGAAATGGAAGCAAACTTTGTTTGAAAACTAAAAAGGGGAAAATGAAAATACAGAGGAAAGTTATCGTTTAAATGTTTCAAATGTGGAGGCGTTGGGCATTTTTTAGCTAAATGTCCACTTAATGAGAAGAATAGAAGTGATGAAGGATCGCATGAAGAAAGAAGTGACTAGAAGAAAAAAATAAATTTCAGAAAAGGCAACTTCAAGAAGAAAAGTTTCATCTCCAAGAATGTCAGTTCATCAAAAGATAGCTCCAGTGAGGATTCTGAAAAGGAAATAGGTGAAGCTCTTTTCATGGCACTCAAAGAAGAAAAACAAAAAAAAAATAGGAATGTGATGAAGAAGAAATTGACGCATAAGTGAATTTAGAAGAGGAACTAATTGCAGCTCTAGATGAATTGAAGATAGAAAGAAAAAATAATAAGAAAATTTCAAGAAAGCTTGAGGATGCAAATGAAATCATAACAAATTTGAAAGTATAGATAGAAGAATCCAAGAAAATATTTGAAGATCTCAAAGTGCAAATAACCATGAAAATAGATTATTGTAGCAAGCTAGAAGAAGAGATTGTTGGTTTAAGAATGCATCTAGAAGAGATGAATCAGAAAATTAGTTGTTATCACAAATGTGAAGAAAGTTCTATGAAGCTGGATAAGATCATAAATAACCAAAAGACTACAAGCATCAAATTTGGTTTGGATTTTGATGAAGGAGAATTTTCAAATAGATCAAAGGCCATAAATGAAGAATCCACAAAGAATGAAGAGAAAAACAAGTTGATCAAGCAAAAATGAATCATTCAAAGGAAAGCAATAATGCAAGGCATGAAAGGAGAATTGACAATGATGGCTTCATCAATGTCACACATCAAAGAAGAAGAAGATTTATGGCTCCTACGACAACATGGCAAAGACCACCACCCAGGTTCAATCATATTTTTCAAGTTACTGTTTTAAATGCAATGGTTATGGACATAAGATCTCAGATTGCAAGTATAATGTAGGACCAAGGAATTTTACCAATAGAAATGATTTTTCACCTTTGATGGATTATGTAGTAGAATGTTATAACTGTCATAATTTTGGGCATATTGCAAGAAATTGTTGAAGTACATTTGCATCAAATCAATTTTAGAGAAGAAAATTTCAGCCAAATGGAATAAGACAAAATAGAAAATTTCCTGAAAAACATGCACAAGCTACTGAAAAAGAAAAGCTAAAACAAGAGCCCAAAATTGTAATCAAAAATAGAAAATTTCTTGAAAAACATGCACAAGCTACTGAAAAAGAAAAGCTAAAACAAGAGCCCAAAATTGTAATCAAACCTGAGTGGAAAGAAAAAGAGCGACCTAAGGAATAAAAAGAATCCTTGATCGTACAGATGGTATTTAAAGTGCAAAATAAATCCGCACCATGGATACTTGATAGTGGATGCTCCAGTCATATGACAAGTGATAATTTTTTTTTGAGAAGTTGCAGCAATGTGAAGGTGGTTCAGTAAAGTTTGGAAACAATTATGGAGCTAAGATAGTTGACAAAGATTCAGTTAAGATTAGTGACGAAAAAATTAGGTCAAAATAAATCTTGTTTGTGGTTGGTCTGAAGCATAACTTGTTGAGCGTAAATCAGATTTGTGATAGAGATCATGAAGTGATCTTTAATAAGCAAGGTTGTGAAGGCAGAAAGACAAACAATGGGAAGTTGATAGCAAATGGATCAAGGACATCTGGTAACCTATACACTCTCTCAGAGACTTCAGAAGGAGATTGCTTGATTGGATAGGAAGAAAAGAATTGGTTGTGGCACAAGAGGCTCGGTCATATCAGTTTTGACAATCTAGTAAAAATCAGCTCAAAGAAAGCAGTGAGAGATATTCCCACCATTGGCAAACCATAAAATAACATTTGTGCTTCATGTCAAAAGGGGAAGCAAACTAGAGTCTCATTTAAAACAAAAGAGTACTACACAAGCAAACCTTTGGAACTAGTACATATTGATTTATGTGGACCCATGAGAATGTAAAGCATAAAAGGTGACAAATATTTCATGTTGTGTATAGATGACTATTCCAGGATGACATGGGTACTATTTTTGAAGCATAAATTAGAAGCTTGAGATGTTCAAGGTTTTCAAAAACCAAGTTGAGAATCAAACAGGAAAAATGATTAAATGTTTAAGGTCATACAGAGGAGGAGAGTTCATTTCAGAGGATTTCATAGAGTATTGTGAAAAATATGTCATTAGGAGACATTTTTCAATAGCTAGGACACTTCAGTAGAATGGTGTGGTAGAAAGAAAGAATAGGATAGTGCAAGAAATAGCACGAACAATGTTTACTGAGAGTAAAGTAGCAGACATATTTTGGAAAGAGGCAGTCCATACTGTAGTATACATCCAAAATAGGTGCATGTTGAGGATGCATGAAAGCAAAACTCCTTATGAGTTGTGGTTCGGTAAAAAGGCAACAACAAGATACTTTAAAGTTTTTGGCAGCAAGTGTTACATCAAAAGAATTGAAGAAAACCTTGGTAAGTTTGAAGATAGAGCGGATGAAGGTATTTTTCTTGGCTATTTGTCAAAAAACAAAGCTTACAAATGCTACAACAAGAGGCTAAGGAAAATTGTGGATAGTGCCGATGTTAAAGTTGATGAAGGAAGGGAACGAGTAATTAGCTATGAAGAGAACTACCTAATTTATGAAGAGGTCATTGAAGGAGATGAGGAAAAGTAAATGAAAAAGAAACCAAAAATTGACTCAGATGATTCAAACAGTGATTCAGAAGTGGAAGAAAACAAGAAATTCAAAACATGCAGCTGGTAGAAAGATCATCCTAGAGAGCAAATAATTGGAGACTATTACAAGAGGTAAGACAAGAATTAATAATTGATTAATGTCATCAACTATAGCATAGGATAGCTATAGGATTAAGTAGGTTACAAAATATATTATTTAACAATAGATCCTATGTCTACTCTAACAACTAACCTATCTACCGTCCAAAGGGAAATGACGGTAAGGTAGACTAATAACCAAGGTAACTGGTAATAGTAACTACTAGTGGTAAAAAGTAAGAAATTACTTTTTACCATGTGGTAAATTATATCTACCTAGGTGAAACTTAAATATTACCTAAATTAGGTAATAATCATAGTTACTAACATAGTAACTCTAACATCCCCCCTTATTACATTATTTGGGTAATACATACATATCCCTCTATACAACAATATTTGGGTGAAGTATATAATTGCCCCAATACAGTGAAGAAGATGTTGATCTGCTGGTTCTTTGCTCTGTCACAGTGCTCTGGCTGCTCCTAAGCAAAAAGTGGGTCATTCCTCACTTTGTCTTCATGCCAACAAATGTCCTTATGGTAATCACATCATCCAACCGAATTTGCATGGGTAACCAGCCACTGCAATCGCTAGGTGTAGTAGAATAGATCACTTCATACAAGGTTCATTCATTTACAATATGAATTTGCAAAAGATAAGGTAGCTAAGGTGTCGGTCGCTGCCAAAAATGCACCCTTATAAGTTCCCCCCTTCTTGTTGCAAAACATAGTGTAATTAATTTATGAAGGAAGTGTGACTAAGGTGTCGGTCAAAGCCGAAAATGCACCCTTATAAGTCATCTTCCCTATTTACAAAAATCAGTGAAGAAAAGAAATGGATATCCCCCCTCAATTGCAAAAAGTGTGCAACTCAAGAGTGTTGTGAAGGATTTTATAAATATTGCCTCCTAGACAATTGTACACCACAAAAAATCGCTCCTCTTGTTACAAGTACTTCAAACACCTAGAATTTGCTATTTATGAAGCCTAAAAGAGGTACAAGCACCCCTTATTACAAGGTCTTAAACAAAAAACTTATGCTATTTATGAAGCCTAAAAGAAGAGTGAGAGAAAATGGTGCTTTTGCCCAAGGGACACATGTGTTTTCCCTCTACAAAACTGTTTTAGCAATTTAGCACTCCTTGTGCTATCTTTGAACCAGAAATAGAATCAGTATGAGACACTTCACTAGAAATATGGCTTCTATGATGTGCCTTTGCCATTTTAGTTTTGCTTGTTTTGAAACCAACACTGAATGGTGTCATGGTTTTCATTTTTACAATTTGTGCAAAACTATGCTTTCTAGGCAATTTGATCAAAAAAAGTTCACCAATTTGTCCTTTCTTATTGCAAGTACTTCAAGCATGATTGCTATTATGAAGTCTAAAAGAAAAGGTTTAATTGTTGATGATTTGGACTTTTCTGATTGCCTTTACAAGTTTTATTTTCCTCTTATCAAAATCTATGTTTGAAGGAAGAAAGGAATTATCCCCCCTTAGTGCAAAGGATTGCAACTTTGAAGGTTCCTTATTTTCAAAAACTTGTTCTTTCTTTTGATTACCCTAAAAGAGTACCAAAATATAATTCACTCAAACAGATATTTAATGGCACCTGCCTTAACTCCCTTCAAGAAGGATGAAAATTTTGAGGAAATTAAGCCAAACAAATAAGAGTGAATTAGGGGTTTTGATGATTTAGGAGAGAATATCAAGTAATTTTGGCTTTAAATCTGTGCAAGGATTTACACAAATTTGTGAAATTTTGGGGTTTAGTGTGTTCTTGATTCTATGAATTATAATTGCAAAAGAAATAATGCAATAATCAAACAAGAATGCCCACAAAATTCTTATCACCTAGGTGTCGGATGCTACCAAAAATGCACCTAATTTGCCAATAAAGGTGTCGAGTAAAATAAAAAATGCACCTTTTTAATTTTTGCAACAAAATGTGTGTTTTGTGTTGTGCAAAAAATGATATTTTTATGTCTCCTACTTTGTTTTCCAATTTTGCAAAAGAAGTACAATGTTGTCTTCTCCCTTGAATTTTGCAAAATTAACAATTTTGAGCACTCCTTCCAAGACAAGTCGACACACGACCCGCATTTGAAAGGCTTCCAGAACCAGTCGACAAACGACTTGGTTTTTATGGACCCAAGGCTTCAAATTCTTCTCAATTTTGCAAAAAAGAATGTGCAATTTTATGTCTTATATCCCCCCTTGGAGAAAACAAATGCACACTTTGCCTTTGAATATTACAAAATTTTTAAGTCTCCTTGTGTTCAAATTTGCAATAAAAGAATTCATGTTTGAACCTTTATTGTATGCTAAATTAACAAGGTTGAGAAGAGGTTAGGGTTTGCTTATTTGCAACAAAAAAATGAGGCTCTTATATGTCTTATATCTCCTTGTTTTTGAGAAAACAAAAGCACTCTAAAATTTGTAAATTGCAAAAAAAATATAACCCTTTTTTTTATATATTTTAAGTTTATGTGATTTCTCTAATTAATTTAAGTAAAATCTATAAATAGTAAAAATTATTTTAGTTTTAAAGGCATTTTGATAAAAAAATAACTTTAAAAAAAAATAATAGTGAATTACTATTTAATAAATTAAAACTTAATTAATTAAAAAAAATAAACTTTGAAAAATAAAAAAAATGAATTACCTTTTTGGGGTCTCCGTTTTATTGCTCCGTGGAGCAAAAGGTTATATGCCCCCCTCCCCCCCCGACGGGAGTCGAACTCCCGACCTCCCGTCGGGCAGCGCCTTAGCGCTGGCCTGCTCTCCAGTCGGGCTAGCTAGCCCGACGAGAGGGGGAGGGCATTGCCTTCATATTGAAGGCTTCCCCCGCCCCGCGGCTATTAAAAAAAATGGGACTTTTGTCCCACATTGATGTCGTGGGGCATAATTTGCTCTGTAAAAGAGCAAAAGCACGTTAAGCGCTTGTGACTGCCTATGGGTAGTCACTCCCCCACATGGTTGGTTTTACTGCCAGCCACATGGACTATCCGCGTTGGGACACATGGCTTTTTTGCCATGTGTTGTCCTCGTCAGGTCTAGTGACACATGGCTTGTCTACCATGTGTCGTCCTCGTCAGGTCTAGTGACACATGGCTAGTCTGCCACGTGTCACGTCCATTGTCATCTAGTGGCTATCCGCCACTTGTCCAGTCCAGTGGCTGTCATCCATGTGTCGAGTCTGATCTGTCCTCTAGTGGCAGTGCCATGTTAGCACCTCAGGATCTATGCTCAAGGTTGTGTCAACCTGCCACGTGTCCTATCTAGGTCCTATCTAGTGGCAGTGCCACTTCAGCACCTCAAGATCTATGCTTGAGGTCATGTCAGCCTGCCATGTGTCTTATCTAATGGTAGGTATAAGTCAATGCCTTGGGATCTGTGCCCAGGCACATGTGGGTCCCAACTATGATTGTCCTTAAGAGTTGTGCTCAAGAAGGGCCATAGTTGTAGGGTGTCTGATCTGGTTACCGAGGATCGGAGGGTGCACCTGCGCTCTCAGATCTTGGTCATCAAAGATCTGACAGGGATGTCCCCTATCAGTGGTGGTCTGACAAGGACATCCCCTGTCAATGGGGGTCAGACCCAAGGACACTCCTGTCCTCGGGTTTGGGTTCGGTCTTTGCCTGGGAGGGTGCTCCTACCCTCCCAGCTATGTTTTGGATCCTCGGGGGTAGCACTAGCGACTGCCGATAATCGGAGGGCCTCCTACCCTCAAGATCTGAACCCTGTGTTGTGAGCTCTGGCCTCCTGTCAGGCTCGACAGGTCAGACAACAAAGTGTTGTCAAAAATTTTGGGGTCTGCAGGCCTGCTCCCATGGCTGCCCGATGATGTGGGCCTGCGGGCCCTCTCCCATGGTTTCCTGGTGATATGGACTTGCGGGCCCTACTGCCTGGGATCTGCCTCGAGATTCATGTAGGTCCTGAGGGCCAACAAGGCCCTCAAAGATCATGTCAAGTCAGGTCGGGTGGAACGAGCGAAGCTCGTATTAGGCCACCCGACTACGATGATACCAATGTTACAAGAGGTAAGACAAGAATTAATAATTGATTAATGTCATCAACTATAGCATAGGATAGCTATAGGATTAAGTAGGTTACAAAATAGATTATTTAACAATAGATCCTATGTCTACGCTAACAACTAACCTATCTGTCGTCCAAAGGGAAATGACGGTAAGGTAGACTACTAACCAAGGTAACTGGTAATAGTAACTACTAGTGGTAAAAAGTAAGAAATTACTTTTTACCATGTGGTAAATTATATCTACCTAGGTGAAACTTAAATATTACCTAAATGAGGTAATAATCATAGTTACTAACATAGTAACTCTAACAGAGACCCCACAGTTGGTGTTCAGACAAGAAGAAGATTAGTAAGTAACTACTCTTTATTATCCAGCATTGAGCCCAAAAATGTTGCTGACGCAAGCAAAGATGAAAGTTGGGTAAAGGCAATAAATGAAGAATTAGATCATATCAAGAAAAACAAGAATTGGGAGTTAGTACCAAGACCCAAAAATAAAAATGTAATCGGTACTAAATGGGTCTTTCGAAACAAATTAAATGAAGATGGATAGGTATTTAAGAACAAATCAATATTGGTATGCAAAGGCTATGCACAAGTTGAAGGTATTGACTTTGAGGAAACCTTTGCACCTGTGGCCAGACTATAGGCAATTAGAATATTTTTGGCTTTAGCAGTTTACAAGAATTTCAAAGTTCATCAAATGGATGTGAAATCAGCATTTTTGAATGGGAAACTTGAAGAAGAGGTTTATATTGAGCAGCCAGATGGTTTCCAGCTTGGTGATGATCCCAACTTGGTTTGCAAGTTGAAGAAAGCATTATATGACTTAAAATAGGCACCCTGAGCATGGTATGCAAGGCTAGACAATTATCTTACTCAACAAGGGTTCAAGAAAGGTATGGTGGATAGTAATTTGTATGTCAAAACAAAAAATGGTCATCATATTTTTCTTGTTGTATACATAGATGATATCATATTTGGCAACAACAAAGATGAGTTGTGTAAAGATTTAGCAAATAATATGCAGAAAAAATTTGAAATGTCAATGATTGGTGAACTTTCGTATTTCCTCAAATTGCAAGTTAATAAAAAGGAGAAGGGCATATTTATTTCTCAAATTAAATATGTGAAAGAGATGTTGAAAAAGTTCACAATGGAGGATTGTAAGCTAGTTAGCACTCCCATGACGACAGGTTGCAAGTTGAGCAAGGATGACAAATCTCCACATGTTGATTAAAGTATGTATAGATATATGATTGGGAGCTTACTGTACTTGAAAGCTACCAGACCAAATATTTTGTAGGCAGTATGCATGGTAGCATGATTTCAGGCTATTCCCAAGGAGACTCATGTGACAACAGTGAAGAGGATTCTTCGGTACCTTAAGGGTACTATGGAGTATGGGTTATGGTATCCGAAAGGTAAGGACTTCACCTTTATTATGTATTCAGATGCATATTGGGTAGGATGTGTAGATAACAAGAAGAGTACTAGTGGATGTGCATTCTATCTTGGAGACAGGTTGGTCATGTGGCACAGTAAGAAATAGGAGTCAGTATCCTTATCCACATTAGAGGCATAATACATTACAATGACAACATGTTGTATGTAGGTGTTATGGATGAAATAAACTCTGAAGTATCTTGGCATTAATTTTAGTGAGTTGATTTTAGTTAAGTGCGATAACACCAGTGCCATTCACATCTCAAAGAATCTGGTTATGCATTCTCGCACAAAACATATTGCTATCCAGTATCATTTTTTGAAGGATAAAGTTGCGAAAGGTGAGGTTAAGTGGGATTTTGTTCCAACAACAGAGCAAGTAGTGGATATCTTCACCAAACCATTACCCAAGGAAGTCTTTGAGTACCTTCACAAGAAATTGGGAGTGGTCACACTTCCCAAGAATTGACTAGCTATTGGGGCCACATTCTCAAGGGGAGCATTTGTGTATTTGTTTATCTTTTTGCTCATGTTTGTGATTTTTGCTAAGTGTAATAATTTTTACCTGAGAATGTTGTGCATGGACTCAGGGGAAGTTTGCGATAGCCCTTTGGTCTTGTTTTCAATGGGGGAGAAGAGTTACAGGAAATTATGCGTGTGTTGCCAACAATTCCAAAGGGGGAGATTATTGAGCAAGGTGCAACGACAGTATTGTCATTGTTGTCAACACACTCATATGGACAGGTTGAAGTAGTGGATAGTTGTTCAAAGGTTTTTCAGAGTATGTATAGTGAGGTTCATTGCTTATGAGGATATTTTTGATGTTCAAGTGAAGTTATTACAGGTTGTTCATGCAAATTTGCAAAAGTTGAAAAAATCATCAGGAAGTTGTCAAAAAATTGTAAAAGTTGCCACGGGCACAGTTGGACAGGATGGATCAGTTTGGAACATGCCAACATGTCAAGAAATAGTCTAGAACAATGTTGGAGGTGTCAGCACAGTGTTTGGATTGATCGGTGACATTTTCGATATCTTGGCGGATGATTTGGCAAGTGGTTGTACAGGCCGAAAAAGGGCAGTTTTGTCAGAAGCACTGCCAAAAAACCAAGAAGAATTTGATAGTAAAATTAAAATTGGAGGTGGTAATTATCTTCAATAACATGTATTCTAAATTTACACAAAAATAGAGAAACGAGGAGAATGTTACAAGCGTTTCAAGACTGTCATAAAAATGCTCTTTTTGGAAAAAGTGTGTCAGTAGAAGTTTTTGTGGAGGTGGTAAAGGCGAACCGTAAGGAGTTATACAGTGAGATTCAGACTGGATGTATTTAGTATTACATATATTCTACATTTCAAATTTTAGAGAAAACAGAGTTACAAGGTGAGAGTTATGATTGTTGCAAAAATGGTACAGGTCACTTCTATGTCAATTTGTTCCACTTGTGCAAAATACTTCAGTTGGCCGTTTTGACCTTGCAGAGTCACCAAAGTTTTGGTTTCAGTGTTGCTACATCTTCAAGGCATCATATAGAGCATCTTTCATTTTTTGTTTGAGGTGTCACGTGACTCCGAAGTAAGAGAAACTATCATGATAAAGAGAAAATATGGAACTTAAAGTTGACATATTAAAAGGTAGTTCATAACAACTAAGCAACAAAAATCAATCAAAATAAAAATCATGATCTTGATCTTACTATTAAATTTTATTTTCATGTACATAACCTCTAGAAAGTAATGGACACTTGATTATAGTTGTTTGCATCATGACTAAAGATATGTCAATTTTTTTACATTTGATAAAGCTAATACAGATGGGAATTTTCTAGCAAATAATCACATCATAGATAATAAAGTTAGTTATGATGATTATCACGATACACCTTGGTAGGAATTGCTACTTATGTTGGACTATATATTAACGAATGATATTTAATTCTTAGCTTTGATGCTTTTTATGGATGTATGCTTTATTGATATATCTATTTTTATGAAAGGATATGGTACTGTTGATGCTTTCCTTGGTTGTAGGATCAGGTGCTCTCATGGTTGGATAAGAGAATTGGCCACAATAAATGAGAGACCATAGGTAAGGAAAATTATGATGATGAAAAGTTCATCAAACAAATCAGGGTAATATGAATGAATACCCTTTCATGTAGGTGCATTATGGTTTGCTTATACTTATTTTTGCACCATTGGAACAAGAAATTTGTCTGCAATGATTCTCCTTAATGTGAGTCAGTGATAGCTTAAGTCTATCTTAAATAAGGAGCCACTCACTTGAGGATAAAAAAATGGTATGAAACATCGAGGGAGTGCATTTGTTCTTACTTTTGGCTTGATGGTTTTTTATTATCTCCTTATGTTCTCAAAGAATTATTTGGTAGATGTTAATTCTTGTTTGCCTAAGGTTGGTAATTAATTCATTTAAGTCTTTAGTTTTGAACATTGCCTTGCTTGGTTATGGCTAATTGATGTGCCATATTTATCCATGGTGATGGTGCTTTTAATACCTTTTTTTTAAGCATTGGAGGAGCTACCTTTAATTGTTATTGAATGCTTACCTTTTTTATCCATGATGATTTTGAGTGGTTTGGATTGAGGATGGTGAGCATTGGAGAATGCTCTTGAGTGTTACACCAAGAAAACCTTGCATGGTGGTGCTCAGACTTACCTCACCCTTTTTATACCTTTTTATACAAGGCACTAGATGGAAGTGAAAAGAGGGATGAAGGAAGAAAACATGAGTTGAGGAGAAGGAAATGGGATAGTGAAGTGCAACATTGTGGGGGCTAAGGTTTAAAAATAAAAACATCATACTATGAACCTGTTGTGTTAGGTATGATGTGAGGCATCACTATGTTATTTACTTTCATTATTTATTCCTTACGTCCTTTATCTTAAGTTTTTTGGATGTTTCTTGGCATTGTTTGTTTCTGATTGGATCGACTGTTGCTAACACACTTCCATAAGTTTTGCAATGTTAGTATGCTTGTGTTAATGATTGGTTTGTTATGTTTTGGGGTTCTTCATGCTCATTTTATAATCTTGACATATATTCCCCTTACGTGATGATAAGAAAATTATGAGCAATGTAGCGTTTGGGTTTCTTACACTAGTTGAATTACTTGCTTCACCTTTAGCCTATATATTGCTATAGTTACCACATTTTATCTTGCTGCAGGTTGTTTTAGAGTTTTCAAGGTGTTTCCAAGGGATCCTTTGCAAGGATGACACCCTCTATATCTCCTTCCTGAGTGTTATATTTGGCATCGTGTGAGCCTTACTTTAGCGCATGCAATCATCGTTTGTGGGATCGATATGAGCATCATTGTGTTTTTTCTTAATCATCAGGGTTTACTACAAGGATGGTGCCCTATGAGATTTATGTTATGTACAAATTAGGGTTGAGTTTTATATTCTTCTTTTCCTAATTTAGACTATAGCCTTATTAATAATTCTATGTGTGTGGTTTAATCATTCTCTAGATTAAATGGATTTAATCTTTGGTTGCTTTTAGGGTTGGATTGGAAAATATTTTTGGTTGCTAAAAGGAATAGAATGATTAATGTTAGTATATTATAATGTTAGAATTGTACTAATAAAATAAAATGATTAATATTAGTCTATTATAATGTTATAATTATATTAATCAAATAAAATGATTAATTTAGAAATACTAATCTAATGTTAGATTCATATTAATCAAATAGATTGATTAATGTTATACTTTTCTAATGTTAGATTTATATTAATCAAATAGATTTCTTAATGTTATACTTTTCCAATGTTAGATTCATATTAATCAGATATATTGATTAATATTATACTTTTATAATGATAGATTTATTTAACCAAATGAAAGATTCAATTAATTCAATCAAATGATAGATTAATTTATCTCAATATTTAGATTTGCAATTAATTAAAATATAGATTAGATTGGTATTTAATCAAATGATAGATTAATCTTTAGTCTTGCAAATGAATGACAAAGACTTGCTAATGATGGATTGATTTATAACTAACGATGGATTAATTAGTTATGGAATTGATATATGGCTTTGGAATTTAAAATATTTGTGGAAAATATTTTGGAAAGAAGTATGGGATTCTTTTACTTATGGAATTGATGTGCTTAGAAATGTATGGCTTTGGATTTAAATATTTGTGGAAAATATTTTGGAATGGGATTATTTTTCTTGAGTGTTGCTATATTGAATTGATTTGCATAGGAATGCAAGGCTTGGGATTTAAAATATTTGTGGAAAATATTTTTGGGAAAGAAGTATGGGATTCTTTCACTTATGGATGTTATGCAATAAATCATATAGAAATGCATTCATACCTACAAATGAGATTTTCCGATCCCCACCTTCCTATCAAACTACCATGGAGGCCAAAGGAAGAAGATGTTAGATCATGCTAAGTTAATTTTTTTATTATTCTTGGAATTTGGTGAAGGATTTAGTTGGAAACCACTCTTGGTGAAAGAGGGTTTATTGTAATAGAAGCAAAGACTATTCATTTGTAAATCTAGACCTTTAATTTCATGATGCCATTGATTATTGATTTTATGGTTTTATCCATGATGTTGGATTTAATGCTTTGATCTAAAGGTTTCATTAGATTTATTGCAATATTTAGATAAGATGATATTTTACTTCTATTCTAGAGTTGCTCTTGTTTTAATGCTTGCAAAGTGAGAGAGAGAGAGATAGAGAGAGAGAGAAAGAGAGAGAGTTATCTTATGCTATGGGTGTTTCTTTGGGATGGGATCTAAAAGTATCCTTATATAAAAATCTCCTTTTCAACTTGGGCTATTGTGGGGTAGAAACACCTAGTTCTCATGTCCATGCAAAGACAATCACACAGAGTGATTTATGCTTAAAGACACATCACAGAGAGGGGGAAGAAAAGCATGAAGTTTAAGGGATCACTGCAGAGGTGTAGTTAAATTAGACTAAGACATTACGCTTGAAGGACCCAACATAGATTGAATTATAGCTGGAAGAAGAAATTGGTGTTTTCCCCTCTAAGGAATAAGAAGGAATAATCCTAACTCTAATGTCAACAAGTTTGTATTCATGGAGAATACCAAAAATATGGGGTGATATTTTTAAAATTTTCCTTTATATCACAGTGGTATATGAGGTAAACCCCAGTTACCTATGATAGCTTGGCCTCTCCTGTCGACTTGAGTATTATTTGCAGTGTCATAGACTCAAAATGTGGGTATGTATAGTCAATGTATGTATTTATATGGATAATCCTATGAACCTTAAGTTCTTAAAAATAAATCTCTCTCAGGTTGGTTAGAATTTGGGGTTGTTACAGTTGGTATTAGAGCTCTAGGTCGTAGGACTAGAAGCTTTCCTAGAAATGACTTAGAGATATTTTGACTTGATGGATGACTTATGGGTAGAAAAGACCTTCTCTTGGGAGATGGTATTCTAAGTGGAGTTAGAATATCCATTAATACTATTAGTGTATGATAGTATTTAGATGTTAGTACATTTGGAATATGTGACTAACTAGTAGGTAGGAGGCATGAGAAGGAGAACTGCAACCTAACCTAGTAAATTTTGTGTGGCTAGGAAACTATAGCATCAAATATAAGGAGAGGAAGAATAGGATCTTCCATACCTCCAAGATAGGCTAGGCTAAACAATGCCAAGGCTAGACCCCCAAGAGAAAGTTCAAATAATTCTAGGAGAGAGGTGGAGAACCTTACTGCTACTATCTCACTTTTACAAGAGCAAATAGAACAATTGAGATAACAAATAGATCAACAAAGAAAATTTTTAGAAATTATAGTGAGTTAGAATAGAAATCCTAAGGTTACATAGTAAGGAAACTCTCCTTTAGATGAGCAGGAGGTTAGGGATCTTATAGAGGTAGAATTAACAAAGGATTTGAAGAATGTTAAGACCTCTAAATTCACTAGAAATGATGGGGGTGATTCAGTTGAAGCTTGGATAAATGAGTTGGAGACCTATTTCTCCATGAAAAACTATTCTTCAATGACTTAGACCTATTGGGCCACTCTTCATTTGCAAGAAACTGGGTTAGAATGGTGGAACACTTTTAAATCTAGTCAAAAAATTGAGGCTATTAACCTATCATGGGAAGGGTTTGTGAATGCCTTTAAGAAAAAATTCCTTACTAAACAACATTATGTGGAGAAATTCAAGAAATTTTCCACACTTTTCCAAGGAACAATTACAATAGAGGTTTACTACCAAAAAATTGTAAAATTGCTTAAGTATATACCACTCTACAAGCAAGATGAGAATATAAAGGTACATAAGTTTATCTTGGGAAAGGATCCTAAGATAAGATCAAAAATAAACATGCATAATATTGATATTCTGCAAAAGGCATATGATCTAGCTCATCAAGCCAAGTCCAAATTGCAGATGAATAAGGTCCACTTTAACTATACAGTGTTATTAGAAATAGAACAACAACCCTTAATGAAAAGGAAAAGTGTTCATTTTATGAGTTGGAAATAGGAACATAGCGAGAAAAGCAAAGACAATCCAAATATGGAAAAGAAAAATAATGGGAAACAAGGGAATTAAAAAATATATTCTGGAAGAGGAAGGATAATGGTACCCCTCAAGCACAGAAACAACTTGAACCATCTCAAACCGAGTAGATAGGGGAAAATAAATAAGAAAGACACCTAGGTACCAAAGGTGGATGCTATGATTATGGGGGACCTCACTATGCAAACAAGTTTCCAAACAAAAAAGTACCAAGCAAGAAGGTTGAGGAACCCAACTACATAATATATGCGACAACTAGAAACAAGAATTTGAATGACCAAGCCACACCTATGATTCTAAATGGTAAGTTTTTGGATAAGAAAGTTAAGATCTTGATAGATAGTGGAGCTACAAATAGTTTCATTTCTTCTAGTATAGCCAGGAATTTTCCATAAAGACCAAGATTTTTGGTACAAGGGTGGAAAGTTGAGTAGGGGTATGGATAGACTTAATCAATGGATCAATGTTTTTCCACATCCAAGATCACCCTACCTAACAACTTTATCCTATGACACTTATATGTAGCACTGCTACATGCCTTCGATATCATGTTAGGAATGGATTGGTTAAGATATCATGAGGCCATAATTAATTTTCAAGATAGATGGATAGACTTTTCAAGTAAGGACAAGTAGAGACTGAGAATTCATAGTGAGCAAGGATATTTTTACCCTCGAATGATCTTAATAATACAACTAAAGAAAGCTATTAGGAAATGTGGTATGGTTTATGTCATTAAGTTGAACCATAAGACCAAAGATGATAGGAAGGAAAAATTGTTTAAGAAACACCCAATTTTGTAAGAGTTTAGGGATTTTTTTTCCAAAGACCTTCCATGACTACCTCCTAAGTGATAATTTGACTTCATTATCAAAATTTTACCAGGTTCATAACCTATCCATTAGAATCCTTATGAGATGAATCCTATTGATATGTAGGATTTAAAGGTACAACTTCAAGGGTTGCTAGAAAAAGGGTTGATTAAACCTAGCGTATCACCATGGGGTGCATAAGTTCTTTTTGTCAAAAATAAGGATGGTTCACTAAGGTTGAGCATAGATTAAAAAATGTTTAACAAAGCAACTATTAATAATAGGTACCCTTTATCGAGGATTGAGGATTTGTTTGATCAACTCAAGGGTGCCACCATATTCTCAAAGATTAACTTGAAATCAGGATACCATCAACTAAGAATCCATGAGGAGGATACTCATAATACTACTTTCAATACTAGGTATGGGCATTATGAGTTTACAATACTACCTTTTGGACTGACTAATACCTTGATAACATTCATGAATATGATGAACAATGTGTTTAGGTGATGGCTTTAGCAGCATTGCATTACACTACGAGACAGAGATCAAAGCAATAGAACATCTTATTGAATGAAAATAGAAGTGATACAAAATGAGGTGAGCCATGACCCCCTTCATATAGGAAGAAGGGTTCCTTGTCCAACACTCCATCTAGTTGTACAATGAGATACCTTGCACACATGCATACTGACACTTGTGCATATGTTGCTTGTTCCTCAAGTAACTAGATAACTTCCCCTAGAAGTAATCTAGAGTCCTAACTATGTATCTTGGAGGATACATTTACATAACCCAAATGATGGAATATACTCTATTTCTAACACCCCTTGTATTACATTATTTGGGTATGAGATTCCTTTGAATTGCATAGATGATCTCTGAATTTTTGAAATTTGATCTTTCCAAGTGCCTTTGTAAAGATATCTGCTATCTGATCTTCTGTAGGCACATACTTGAGGATGATGTGTTTATTCTAAAAATGTTCCCTGATGAAATGACATTGTGCTTCTATATGCTTTGTTCTTTCATGTATGATCGGATTCTTGATCAGGTTCAGTACTCCTTGATTGTCATAGAATATCATGGTTGGAGTTCGTTTAATTCCCATGTCAGCTAGTATGTATTGTAGCCAAAGTGCTTCACAGGTGGTATCTCTTGCTGCTCGATATTCTGCTTCAGTTGATGATTGTGCTACTGTATGTTGTTTCTTGTTGTGCCAAGATATGGGTCCTAATCCGAGGTAGAAGACATATCCTGAGGTAGACTTTCTATCATCAATGGATCCAACATAGTCTGAATCTGAGTAACCCTATAGACAAAAACCTTTGACATATTTTAAATATGTTAGTCCATAATCTGTAGTCTTCTTTATATATTGCAGTATCCTTTTTGTAGCTTTCCAATGACTTTCTCTTGGTTCTTGCATGAACCGTGATAGATAATTTACTACAAAAGCAATATCTGGCCAACTGTTTGTTAGGTATAGAAGACTTCCAATCAACTATCGATATAATATTGCTGAAACTAGTGATGTTCCATCATTCTTAGATAGTTGAATCCCTTGTTCCATTGGTGTGTCTTTGGGCTTGCATTCTATCATTCTATATTTTTCCAGTAGGGCTTTAGCATATTTTGATTGAGTGATCACTATTATATCCTCTCCTTGATAAATTTCTAGACCAAGATAGTAGCTCATTAACCCTAGATCTATCATTTCAAATACCTTTTCTAGATCCTTTTTTATATCTCTTATCAGTTTTTTTGAGCTTCCAATAATCACAATGTCATCAACATATACTATGAGAATCAAGATATCATTTCCAATTTTCTTAGTATATAAACTAGGATCGGATGAACTTCTTTTGAAGTTATGTTGTAGTAAATGATTGTTGATATTTATATTCCATGCTCTAGGAGCTTGCTTTAAACCATATAAATATTTATTTAATCTACATACCTTATCTTCCTATCCCTGAGTGATAAAGCCTTCTGGTTGTGACATATAGACTTCTTCTTCTAAGTCACCATTAAGAAAGGCACTTTTTACATCCATCTGATGAAGTTTCCATCCTTGATGTGTTGCTAGAGTGCAAACTATTCTGATAGTAGTCATCCTTGTTGTTGGTGCAAATGTCTCTTCATAGTCTATTCCTTCTATTTGAGTATATCCTTTTACCACTAATCGAGCCTTGTATTTGTCTAGTGTTCCATCTGCTTTATATTTGACCTTGTAAACCCATTTACATCCTACTACCTTTTTTCCAGGGGGTAGTTCCACTAGATTCCATGTTTTATTCTTTTGAAGTGACATAAATTTAGATTCCATTGTTGCTTTCCAGTGTGAATCATTTAGTGCATGTAGTGTTGATGTTGGTTCTACTATATTACTCAACATCCCTCTGTTCATTCTGGTTATGCTACGAGTCTGAGGTCTTGTAGTAGTAAGATCTGGCATCCTTTCTAGATTTACCTCTCTGAGTGTTTCTCTAAGCCATATTGGTTCTCTTCTAGGAGATTCTATTCCTTGCTCTTGAGATTCTGATTTTGACTCTTCACTTCTTGTATCTTCTTCAGATAGATCTAAAAGAACTTTTGTGTCATCACTGGATTTTCCTGTGTCAACTTTGACTTTTTCATCAAAGACTACATCTCTACTAATGTAGAACTTTTTTGTAGATGGATCTAGTATTATGTATCCTGTAGATTCATTATCATAACCAACAAATATCCCTACCATGGTTTTGTCATCTAGTTTAGTCCTCTCTTGCTTTGGAATATGCATATAGGCTTTACATCCAAATATTTTCAATTTCTCTATGTTAGGCTTTTGTCCTGACCATGCTTCTTCTGGTGTAATATGTTTGAGTACTCTTGTAGGTAGCCTATTTTGTATGTAGACTATTGTTTGTACTGCTTCTACCCAAAAATGGTGATCAAGTTGTGCTTCTTTCAGCATGCATCTAACCATTTCCATTATTGACCTATTTCTTCTTTCTGCAATTCCATTATATTGAGGTGAATATGTTGTAGTGAGTTGTCTTTTAATTCCATTTTCTTCTAAAAATAAGTCAAACTCTTTAGAAATAAATTCTCCTCCTCTATCTGAATGAAGTGCTTTTATAGTCTTTCCTGATTCTTTCTCTACTTTGAGTTTGAATTGTTTGAAATAACCAAATGCATCTGACTTGTATTTCATGAAGTATACCCACATTTTCCTTGTGTGATCATCAACAAACAACTAAAAATATTTATGTCCTCCAACACTGTCAACCTTCATGGGCCCACATAAATCTGTATATACTATCTCTAAAGGTTGTTGAGCTCTATGTTGACGTAGTTCAAAAGGAATTCTATGTTGTTTTCCTGCTAAACATTCTGCACATACAGTGGTTTCTGGAGATAGGCTGGGTAATCCTTCCACCATTTGATATTTGAATAATTCCTTCATTGATGTCTCACTAGTATGTCCTAATATTTTGTGCCAAAGTTCTGAAGCATTGACTGAAAGAGCTGAGTGAATAGTTGTATCCAAGACAAATAGGCCATTTTTATATGATCCTGATGCTATCATTCTTCCCTATCTTGAGATGTGACATTGTTTTCTCCCAGTGAGAACTTTGAACTCAATAGTTAAGTCTTGATCCATAAGTTGAGAGACAGAAATGAGATTGGTGGTTAATCCTGGAACATACAATACATTTTTTATTATTCCTTTTCCACCTTTAAGATTTACTAGAATATCCCCGATTCCTTTCACTTCATATGTTTTGTTGTCTGCTACTACAACTGGTTTTTCATTTATCTTTTTCAAAGAGTTAAACCAAAGTATGTTTCCTGTCATATGCTTGCTTGCACCTGAATCTATATACCAATACTCCATGATATAGTGCTATAATTCTGGTTGATTTTGTACAAGTTTTGTAGAGATCAAAAAAACAACTTCTTAACACCTTGTTTGAACTAAGCACTTTTCAATTTTTGAAGAGGTTTTGATGTTGGAATTCTTTTGTCCCTTTTTGAAGATTTGAGACAAGTAAAATATATATTTATCCAACCTTAATAGAAACCCTAATAACCTCTTTTATATCCCTTGGATTATTTCTAATTTCCAATAAAATAAATTTGATGGAGTAATCCTTATGACTCCCAAGTTTGGAAAATTAGAGAAATGATAATAATATTTGCAATATAATTTAATCCAAGTTGAATTCCTTATTCCTCCTAAGTAAGATTGCAAATATTAAATTAATAAGATAAGTCACCCCTTTTGCTTTCAAAATCTAAGTTTTAACCTTAGTTTATAACCCTTATATCTCCAACTTATGAAAGCAATAATAAATGGGATTTAGACCTTACCTTTTTAGATGCAATATCTCCTCAATATTCGATGCTTTCTATGGCTGAGTATAACAGCATATAAGTGGTACCTTAGGCGCTTGAATTAATGGAGATTCCTTGGAGTAGCTAGTCTTGAATGTTGGTACGTATGGCGCTGAAGGTTTGACCTTCAAAAATGGAGGAGCCTTTAATGCTCCTTCTCCCTATCTTCCACGCTGCACTTCAAACATTTTTGTTGTGCTTCACTCCTTTGACTGTGCTTTACACCCTCTTTGGACATCTTTGACTATGCTTCACTCACACCTTGAAATTAGACTTCAAATACCATTGATAATTAATCATAGACCTTGTGACATGTGTCACATCCATTACAAGAGAGCGCTCCCTTTTTTGTAACGCTCCAAGTCCTTTGTTCAATACTCTTGAAGAAATCTGAAAAATGTATGGGCACTCGTGTGAAGCTGGTGGAGAATACCAAGTGTCACTGCTTTGCTTGTAACTCCTACATGGGAGTTTCTAGAATGTTGAGAGAGGAATGATGACTATAATTCCAAGTGTTATTTTTGCATGGAGTCCATTCTTGTAACATCTTCGAAGATGGAGATTATAACTCCTCAATCCCTTTGCTTTGCTACGTTGCTTGGGCAGCAAGCAAGCTATTTTTCTACAGGTGGATCGACGATGTGCTATGGAGCTTGGATGATGATTTGGAGCTTCCTTTGGTGGATGGTCTTCTCCAAGTTAGAGACCATGAATGTAACACCTTTCCCTCTTTCTTTTATACCTCCAATCATATTGAATCCCTTGTAGATTTTTGACATATTTTAGAAATCGATATGCACTCGCTTGTCTACGTAAATGTGGCTCATGAATGATCTGAAATGAGCTTTGATTCTGTAGGTACGTACATCCAAGATGAGCCCTTGAGTGGCTCCTTCTAGCTTGGGAAGAAGAGTGTTGACGTTCGGCCTTTGTTGGTTGATTTTCCTTGTAGTAAATGTGCCCTTTTGTGGCACTTCCAAATATACTCTTATGCTATCAAAAACCAGATTAGAGTAGTGCATATAATGTATTATAATTTTGTATAATAAGGCTTTTTAATATACCTTCTTTTGCACTCTATTTCTAGATCTGAAATTCTGGTTTTGTGGTAGATTTTTCCTGCAATACAAGGGTTTTGAGGTTGTCTTTTAAGAGTAGACACACCTTTCCCTTTTTTCTTGGACACTTTTGATAACAAATCCAAGCTTCAATAATAGTAGATAGAAGTTTTTTAATTGATGCAATTTTCTGCACTTTCTTTCCTTGCATTCAACTTTGTAATGCTTTTTGATTTTGAGACTCACCAAGTCTCACTTTCATAAGCTTCTATTTCTGTTTTTGGTTAGTTAAGTTCTTCTCCAAATTTTGGAGGATTCTAACCCTTTTTGGTGGCTTCTATTGGCCACTTCAAGTTGCAGATTTTTGTGCTTCAATAGTGTCTTTAGACACTTGATACAAATCAGACTTTGTGCCTTTCAAGAAACACAAAACTAATTTTATTTTTGAGAGTGGTATAATAGTACAAGTTCTTCACTTTTAATGCACTAATATTACACCTTATCACTCCAATCAACTCTCAAAGTCATGCACTAATAATTTACTGCAACTAATCAAGAATAACCTAAAAATGAATCTTTAAGAGTTATTCTACAATTTCACTACAATCAATGTTGTAGGACTTAGTCTTCTTTTTAAATAGATAATAGGTAGTTGATAGAAGCTAATATGAAATCTAATCAACTCCTAATAAATGTGCAAATAAATCCTTAAAAAAATTATTTCCTTTTGCACTTTAGAAGACTATAATCTAATTTTCTTCTTGCAACTTTAATCCAAAATAAGGTGCTTTAATAAATCTAATTAACAAATCTATTTGCACCAAGGATTGTGTACCTTTTTAAGAGTTTTGTAGCTCCTTTTTACTTATGTATCTTCTTTGACACTTCTTGCCTCATTCTTCTCTTCCAGAGACTTGGTAGATCTCCTTATGGTCTTCTACCTTCTTCTATTTGGGCTTGTTGTCGGATGGCGATAATTGTCCCAAATCTTTTGCTTATCAAAAACTTCTCTGATCTCCTTATTCTTGCTGAGCTCTTCACACAATCTCAAAGCAATGGAATTTGCAAGTGGTAGGTCCAAAGGTGCATGTCTATTTTGCAAAACCCTATAGCAATGACTTTCCTTATTCCTCCCTAGGAATGATCGTAGCTCTGATACCACTGATGGCTTTAGCAACATTGCATTACACTACGAGATAGAGATCAAAGCAATAGAACATCTTATTGAATGAAAATAGAAGTGATACAAAATGAGGTGAGCCATGACCCCCTTCATATAGGAAGAAGGGTTCCTTGTCCAACACTCCATCTAGTTGTACAATGAGATACCTTGCACACATGCATACTGACACTTGTGCATATGTTGCTTGTTCCTCAAGTAACTAGATAACTTCCCCTTGAAGTAATCTAAAGTCCTAACTATGTACCTTTGGTACATTTACATAATATCACCCAAATGATGTAATATACTCTAATTCTAACATTAGGGAGCATATAGATCAGTTTGTCCTAGTACTCTTGGATGATATTATGATATATTATTGGAATAATAAAGTGTGTGATAAGCATTTAAGGATTGTGCTCAGGTTGTTGAGAAGGAACCAACTCTATGGAAATCTATCAAAATATAATTTTATGTTCCTGAGGTACAATACCTATGACATATTATATCTACTGAAGGGATAGTAGCATATCCAAATAAGATAGAGGCCATTTTGAGTTGGCCATCTCTTACTAATGTCCCTGAAGTGCGGAGCTTCATGGGCATAACAGGGTATTATAGGTGGTTTTTAAAATATTACTCCAAGATAGCCTATTCCATAACTAACCTTTAAAGAAAAGAAAAGGAATATAAATGGATAGACAAGTGTGATGTTGCTTTTTAGTTGCTTAAGAAGAAACTTACTACTGCACCTATTCTCAAGATTCTATACCCTCAAGGGAATTTTTTTAGTTTTCACTGATGCTTCTTTGAAAGGTTTGGGAGGAGTTCTATCCCAAGATGATTTAGTCATAGCATATGAGTCAAGGAAACTCAAGAAGCATGAGGTAAACTATGCTACATATTATTTCAAACTAGTAGTTGTAGTGCATGTTATTAATATTTGGTGGTAATTCTACTAGGGAGGCCTTTTGAGTTAAGGACCGAACATCAAAGCTTGAGGTACATCTTTACCCAAACAATGCTCAATGCACAACAAAGAAGGTGGATCGAGTTCTTAGTAGAATACAATTTTGGTATAGAATATATCAAGGGTAAGGAAAATAAGGTTGTTGATGCCTTGAGTAGAAGAAGGCATATAGCCACTTTGACCCGATGTCACGTGGACTTAATGGACCAAGTCAGGGAAATGCAAGCACAAGACTAGTTTTGTAGTGAAATTCAAGCCAATATGGAAGGAAATTATGAAGAGAATAAGGATAATGACATAAATGATGGACTTTAATATTTTAAGGATAGAGTGTTGATCCATAAAACTAGTGATTTAAGAAAACTGATCATGCAAGAGGTACATAGTTCTCCTTTATCTGCTCACCTAGGAGGGATAAAGTTGAGGGAGAACATGAATAATACCTTTTATTTTTTAGGAATGAAGAAATATATCATCAATTTTGTGGCTCAATATTTGGAATTCTAGAAGGTGAAAGTCAAACATAAACATCCAGTAGGGCAATTGTACCCACATGATATACCGGTACAAAAATGGTAGGTGATATCTATGGACTTCATAGTGGGTCTACCTAAGAGTAAGTACCAAAATATTGCAATCCTTGTAGTGGTCAATAGATTAACCAAGTTTGCTCATTTTATTCTAGGAAACACCAAGGATGATGCCCTGATAGCTGCCAATATATTCACCAAAGATATTTTTGGTTTTCATGGTTTTCATCAGATGATCATTTTATATAGGGACTCTAGATTTACATCTAAGTTTTGGTAGGTCCTTCATTGTGCAGTTGGTATGAAGCTGAATGTTAGCTTTGCATATTATCTAAAAATAGATGGTCAAACAAAAAGGGTGAATGAAATCTTGGAAAACATGCCCTCCATGTATTGCATAGACCAAATGTATTTATGGAAAGACTTTTTGCATCTAGTTGAGTTTGCGTATAATAATGGATACCATGCTTCCTTGAAAATGGCCCTGTTTGAATCCTTGTATGGTAGAAAATGCATAAATACCCTATCTTGGGATAACCCAAAGTATCAGGTTGTCCTTGGGCTAGATGCAATTAGAGATATGGAGGAGCAGCTCATGATAAGTAGGCAAAGGCTTAAGGAAGCCACTGATCATTCAAAGAGCTACACTAATTTGAAGCATACACCTAGATAATTCTCTATGAGGGATAATTTTTTACTAATATTTAAATCCATGAAGAGTGACATCAAGTCTTCTAAGTTGGATCCCTATTTTATCAATCCCTTTGAGATCACTGAGAATATTAGTTCGATGGCTTACAAACTTGCCTTACCACCCAACCTATCAAAGATCCATGACTCTTTCCACATATCCTTACTTAGGAAGTATGTTGCTAATCCTAACCATGTGTGAGATATCTCAAAATTGTAGGTGACTAATCCATCAATTATTGAAGTAATTCTAGTGAAGATTCTAGATTTTTGTTCCAAAGCAATGATGAAACAAACTCTAGAACAGTGCAAGGTCCAATGGGACCAATATTCAGAAAGAAATGCCACTTGGAAGAAAGTGGATGAAATGAAAAGACATTTTCCTTATTTGTTTGAAGATAAAATGTAATATTTTACAAGAAACACAATGGACAGTGTTTAGTCCAAGGGAGTAGTATGTCACAATCCACCTTGGTAGGACTTGCTACTTATGTTGGACTATGTATTAATGAATGATGTTTAATGCTTAGCTTTGATGCTTTTGATGGATGTATGCTTTGTTGATATATCTATTTTTATGTAAGGACATGGTATTGCTAATGCTCTACTTGGTTAAAAAATTATGTTCTCTCATGGGTGGACAAGAGAATTGGCCACAAGGAATGAGATACCATATGTAAAGTAAATTATGATGATGACTTGTTCATTAAAAAACTTAGGGTAACATGAATAAATACCCTTTCATGTAGGATAATTATGGTTTGCTTATGCTCATGTTTGTACCATTGGACTAGGAAAGTTTCCTGCAATGAGTCTCCTTAATGTGAGTTAGTGATAGCCTAAGTCTATCTTAAATAAGGAGCCACTCACTTGAGGATAAAACAATGGTATGAAACATCGAGGGAGTGCATTTGTTCTTAATTTTGGCTTGATGGTTTTTTATTATCTCCTTATGTTATTGAAGAATTATTTTGTAGATGTTAATTCTTATTTTCCAAATGTTGGTAATAATTCATTTAAGTCTTTGTTTTTAACATTGCCTTGCTTGGTTATGGCTAATTGATGTGCTACCTTTATCCATGGTTCTCCTTGATCTTTTTTCCTACGTCTTTGCAAAACCCTATCTGTCATTCATCTCCAATTGGTTCTTAGTCACCACTTGTCGTAATACCATAGGTTCTTCTAAATTGCATCAATTTGCAGCAAATTTTATAAGCAATGGTGCCAAATGTAGCACCATTCCAGATACTCAATGATATTCCTAAATGATCACGAATTCTTCTTAATTGCATCAATTTTATTCAATTTTTATAGGCAATGATGCCAAATGTAGCATTGGGGAGAGTATTACTAGAGGAGGAGGTGAGATGAAATACTCTGATATGAACTATATGCTTCACAATATCTTCAACTCAAATCATACAGGTTGTACAATTTGCCTTGTATATTTTACCAAAGACTCAAAACAGCTTGTACGATCACAAAATCATAGATTTGTACAATAAAAATTGTACAATGCTATAAAAAGTATGATTTTACACTTAAGCACTTTTCTAGAAGTCATTTTGGAATGCAAACTCAATATTTTTGTAATCAATTTCTCCAAAACCCTGGTTTTTCTTAATTGGCAAGTTCCAACTATGCAATTGCATTGCCAAATTGGGTAAATAATCAGTTGTATAATTTGGTGGTCTGGGTGTATGATTTCACAAAACCCTTGATGAATCCATCACTTATAGATTTACCAATTTGCACACAAACGTTTATTTAGGGAAGATTTGGATTATCTTTCTGGTGTAATTACCAACATAGTTTCACAACATGCAAATCCTAATTCACTGTATTGGAATTAATATTATCAATAACATTTCTAGAAATCGTACAATAGAAAAATGATATTATAGTACAACAATTATAATGCACAAAGTTAATTCCATAGAATTCTCTAGGATTATGGGTTCAATATCAATGCAATACCATTGTAACAACATCCATCTTCCTTATCATTCTAGCCATACTTGCATAAAACACACAATCTGGATTCACCATCCACAAACACAAGAGAATTCATAATAACTCACAACTACCATGTTGCATTAATTATTATGGCTGAATATGTTTGTATAATTATTAATGGATAATCACAATGAACAACAACTATAACATCCATGAAAAACTATGATCAACAACATGAATGAACTATCGATGAACAATCCATAACTATGAACTATCAAGAACAACCATCAAAATTGAATGGGGATCCTTATAATATTTTCCAAAGCCATTCCAAAATGGTTTCTAAGACAACCACCATTTACAACTACCATCCCCGTAAACAACCAATTTGCATTAAGGTCTTCCTAAGTATAATTTAATTATTATCAAATTAATCCTAAATGCACATTTCATCTGATTTCACTTAATTTCTAATTGCACATTTACAAATTTATACAATTACACCCAATTGTACATTTTATAACTTCTCATTTGTACAATTAGACAAAACCCTACATGTGTATGTTTTGACAAACTGTACATCTAACAAAATTGGCAAAACTAACAAAATTGTGCAAATCCAATTTTCACTTCTTCTTCTGGGAGGTGGATTTTCTGCCTATATTAAGGAGCCCTTAGAGGCTAAATTATAGCTAAGATGCTATGAGATAATATATATCCCTAGTAAGAATGAACCCCTTCTTGGTTCACTATAATAAAAAATGATGATAAATCCAATAGATTCTTTAGGGAATCTCGTAGCAATATCATGTCCTTACATGGTTTGCAATGGAAAGAGGAAGAGAAAAGGGAGCTATGGTCCCTCATTAACTCTGGTCCTTGTATAATTGCACATTTTCTAGTGTCAAACTTTTGAGTGTTTCTTATCTTGAACTAATAGCTAGCATAGACAAACTTGAGGAAGAATAAATTCCTTACAATCCTTCTAACCAAGATAAATATTGTGTTGGGGGATCTCTTTTCCAAATATATAATATTTCTTCCTTATAATCACTAAATTAGAATAGCCATATTTGGATCCTATAGACCTTAAAAACCTAAGATTCTTACCCAATCCTCCCTAATTTGAGTATGAGTCACATATCTTAATTAAAGAGCCCATATATGTTAATATTGATACTAAAGATAATCCATGGATCCTAAAATTAGGTATTGTTAACTAATGATGAACGCATAGAATATGTTAAAATTCTAAAAGGGTTTAGCAATATTTTTTCTTAGACCTATGTAGATGTTCCTAGGCTAGACCCATCTCCTATCATTCATCACCATGTTATACAACTAGATGCCAAGTCAGTTAAACAAAAAATAAGAAAAATGTATCTTAATATTGCCCTCCTTATCAAAGATGAACTCCAAAAGCTTTCAAAAGTCAATTTCATCAAAGAAATATACTATTATTATTATATCTGTAATATTATTCCAATCACCAAGAAAGAAGGTACAATACATATTTGCATCGACGTTAGAGACATAAACAAGTCCTACCCTAAGGATGATTTCCCTTTGTATAATAATTACATGATAGTAGATTTTACCACTAGATCTATAATGTTATCCCTTAAGTATGTATTCTCAAACTACAACCAAATAAAATTCACTCATAAGGATCAATCAAAGACTACCTTTACCACTCCTTGGGGAACATTTTTCTATCAGGTCATGTCCTTTATCTTGGAAGACATTGGGATAACATATCAAAGGGAAATGACCTATATTTTCCATGACCTAATGTATGGTATTGTAGAAGATTATGTAGATGGCCTCTTAGGGCATTATCTCAATTGTGAGGACCATGCTCGTAATTTATGTTGCATCTTTGAGCAATTGTGAGAATATAAATTTTATCTAAAACCAAAAAAGTGCATCTTTGGAGTAAAATCAGGTAAATTATTAGGATTTATAATATACAATTATGGAATAAAAGTAGATCCTACTAAAATATTGACTACTATACATATGTTGCCTCTAAATAATCTCATATATCTCTATAGATTTTAGGGTAAGTTGTAAGCCATTTGAATATTCATCTCACAACTCATGAATAATGTCAACATTTCTCTACACTTTTGAGAAAATACATTGAGTTCAAATGTGATCGTGAGTGTCAAAAGGAATTTGAGGCTTTAAAAATATATCTTTTGACACCTCTCATCCTTGTACCTACTAATTTTCCTCAACTGTTATTATTATATATAGATACAATAGAACATTCTCTTGAAGCCATGTTAGCTCAATACAATTATCAACATCATGAAAGAGATATTTATTATATCAGTAAGACATAAGTTAGCTATGAAACCTGATATATACTATTAGAAAAACTATGCCTTGTAGTTGTCTTCACTTCCTAAAAGTTAAAACATTACATTATTAGTCACACGAATTATGTTATATCTAGGGTAAATCACCTATGGTACCTCATGTCAAAAACTCACCTTTTAATATGTATTGCCAAATGGGTTATCACCCTTAGTGAATTTGATCTTGAATTTATCACCCATAAAATGCTAAAAGGACAAGTGATCAGAAACCAATTAGCTGCAACACTATTAGAATACAAATATATTTTGGCTATAACTTTTCTTGATGAAGCTTTCTATAGACACAAAATATCCATATTCTTGGACTCTTTACTTTGATGGTGCCTGATGTGTACAAAGAAGTGGGGCCAAGAATTGTCCTAGTCACTCTGCAATGACAATTTATGCCTTTATCATTTAAGCTTTAATTTTCATGCACCAACAACATAACAAAATATGAGGCTCTAATTTTAGGACTCAAGGTAGCATTACCCTAAAAATTAAGAATATTACCATATTTGGTTACTCCCAATTAGTAATCAACCAGATTAGTGGTGTCTACCAATTGAAGGATAATAAATTAAAACCATATAAAGATATTATGGACAAGTTGATGAATTCTTTCAAAAAATACTATTAATTCCATCCTATGGTCAAGAAACCTCCATGTAGATGCCATGGCTACAAACACATCTCTTATCCCTGTAGAACTAGGAAACAAATGAGCAAATATCATCATATGACTAATAAAATATCCCACAACATTAGAATCCAACCAAATCCCTTTAGAAATTTGTACTATTAAAGCTTATTCACAACAAGAACTATGGTATCAAGACACTTTTATCTTTATAAAATAAGGCACATTACTTGAAGTTCTAAACTATGATGAGCATAGACAATTTAGGAAATGCACTTGCCAATATATCATCACTAGAGATATTATATATTGTTGCTCCTTTAATGATATAATACTTTGATGCCTAAACATAGAAGAGGAACATACGATTGTTAAATAATCCCAAGATGAGTTATGTGGTAAACACTTTAGTGGTCTATCTATCACCAAAAATCTTCTTAAAATGGGCTATTATTGGTCATTAATGGAAAAATATACTTGTAATTATGTTAATAAATGTGATTAATATCAAGAGCATGATAATATTGTTTGTGCTTCATCTCAAGAATTGCAACCAATAACTTTTCCCTATATCTTCTTCATATGGGACCTTGATATCATTGCAAAAATTATCCCACAATCATCTAATGGATATAGATTCATTATTATGGCCACTAAATATTTATTAAGTGGGTCAAATCCATACCATTATCTTCTACCATTAGAATTAAATATCCAAGTTCATACTCAATCATATTTATTTGCCACTATGACATTACTTCTATATTAATTTTAGATAATGGTACACCTTTTAAGAATAAAGAAGTTTGAATGATATTAATTCAATAAAAATGGTCAACACCATACTATCCCCAAGGTATTGGCTAAGCAGAATCATCTAACAAGACATTAATCAAAATCCTTAAGAAGCTAGTTAATAAAAAATAGCCATATAGCACTTGCAACTTTACCCAAATTTTTGGTGTAACACACCAATGTTCAAATTTCTACTGGTACAACACTCTATACCTTGGTCTATGGAATTGGGACTATTTTTTTCTTTGAGCTTGAAGTTCCCTCTTTGAGAGTATTGCTCTAAGACTCTTCATTAGGATATTAGTATTGTCTTGGTTATATAAAATAATTAGAGATTCTAGATGAAAAATGAATCCATATCCTAGAACACCTATGATCCTATGATTATAGGCTTATGCATGCATATAACAAGAAGTTATGACCTAGATCCTTTGAAATCGAGAATCTAGTCCTCAAATAAAATTAAAATACTAATGCCAGTTTTGAGCTTAAAGATAAATTTGAGCCTAAATGATTAGGTCCATTTATCATCACCACAAAATTTGAATCTAATGCCTACTATCTAGCCATATTATATGATAAAGAACAAAAAGAACCAATCAATATAATGCATATTAGAAGATACTATGCCTGAATTTGCATGATCTTGTTGCTCATGTGCCTGATTGTATGGTTTCTTATATTCATGATTTCCTACCAATCATTTTTTCTTGAACACACATGCTTGATTGCATGGTTGCCTATTTCTACCTATTTCATACCATTGAGTTAAGAGGTCCAAAATGAGGCTATGATTATCCTTACTAGTAAAAGGAATCATATGCATTGCATTTACGCTAGGTGCTTGATGCTTGTGGATCCTCCCAGTACATAATTCTCTTGTTTCTATTTCTTTTATCAAAACCACTTCTCTCTCTTTCAAATCAATTTTCTTCTACTTCTCTTCCCTTAAATTGGGTTAAGTGATGTATGATGCGATCATTTGTAGCCCTAATGATTCAATCATTTCCCTTTCTTCTATCTATTTTCATATTAATTAAATAATATCAATAAAATGTGTATTAGGAAATCAATGAATGTCATCCTCCTCTCTTTCACCATTTATTTCATCATACCAAACCATTTTTAATTAGATAAATTGATATCCATCAAATCTAGGTTGCTTGATAGGCACTTACATGGTCCAGGATTACCCATCCAATACCTTGCAAATTTAAAATCACTTGTAGAATTGTCAAGAAATAGATGAATAAATTTTGATATTGGCTTGGCCTATCAAGAAACCATGAGATAAAACTAAATCTATTATCAATTTTTAGGGTTGCCTAGTAGACCATTGAAAGATCCTAGCCTATTGATCCAATATGTAGTGAACATATAATCATTTATAGGTCCACTAGGCACTAGATCAATGGGGTTGGAGCTTTCCATGGTCTATTATAAAACCATGGGGAAAACTCATTTTTATCACTCACCATGGTCAAAGCCCTAATGAATTTTAGAGCGTTAATTCAACAGTGAATTTTCTAAGAAGTTTTATTAGGACTTGATCGATAAGTTTCTAATGATCTAATGCTCTAGCATACATTACGACTTTTACCTCAACCCTTCCAATCATAGAATTTTTTGCTCATCTATCCACATTGCCCATTAGACTACCATCTATTAGAGGAATTTTGATCCATTTCCTTGCATGTATATATATACCTTGTATATGAAAAATAATAGATCAAGTATTTCACAATAAGCTCAACCTATGTATTTGATAATTAAGAACACCTAATTATCTCATGGTAGATTCACTAGGCAATTTTTTTTTGTAAATCTCAAGTGCCTCATATATCAACAAGAGACTAAAATATTTGTGTCCAATACCTTGTAGATATATAAATATATACACGTGTTAAATAATAGAAACCAAGCTTCAAATATCACATTTATATATTAGGCAATTAATGATGTCTTAGAATCATCACTCACTCTTAATCAATTCAGTTGGTTGCTTCATACACTATTGTGAATCTCAAGTCATGTGGACCAATGTTTTGCAAATATGTAATTTTTTACAGATTTTTCAGACAATGGTGCATATGACCTAATATTTACAAGGGTCTATCAAGAAACTAGTCTTTTATACCTCTTAGTTAATTCATCCTAATATTTTAAGTACTTGATTACTACTTCCTTGCTTTCCTCTTATCAAATTGAGTATGGATGGGTTTCATCATACACCATTGTGGGGACCAAAACATATGAACCAATATGTAGCAAATATGTAATTATTTACACATTTACTAGGAAATTGATCATAAGGTTTTGCCTTCATAAGGATCTATAGGAAATCGAGGTCAACATCCATTACTTATTTTTCCCCTTTTTTTTTAATTTATAAACCCTCTATAGGTGATACAAGATTGATCAAAACTTTGTAAATGTATAATATCTTGTGGATACACCAAGTAGTTGATCAATCCTACCATCATCTCTTGTTAATTTATAAATTGGCTAAGACACACCACTCTAATTTTATTAACAAATATTTCTCATATTTACCTATTCTTCCTAATTTATAGGCCATTAAGAAGGGAAACTACTTTTTATCACTATGTTGTGCATATATATTTTTTATATATATACCAAACTATGATGAGAAATACCCCTTTTTCTCATTGGCATATAAGGTCACTAGAATAAATTTCTCCTGAATATCCATGTCCAATAATGAGAACCCATCATCACATTGTAGTACCATACAAACCTCCATGAAGAGGTAATATTTATAACCATTTTTCTATTGATATATAATTATTTATATATACAATTAGCAATGATTAAAAATATCATCTCTTCTCAGTAGTCTATGAGGTAGTTGGATGAGACCTTCAAGGCACATTATAAATTTCATTTAAAACATATCTTCAATTCATCTTAAATACCTACTTGGGGGTAATCCATTGCCCCCACAATATTTTATCCTACAAAGACCCTATCTTCATTTGTCCACGCTTTCTTACATACCCTCATGGAGGGATCATATTTCTAATCATTTCATTACACACCTATGATGTCTCATAGACCCACTAGGCCATGGTTAGAAACATAATACCTCATTGGTAGTCTATAATATGGTGTAGACAACAATGCATCAAAATATCTTTACCCCTAACCTCACCTAGGGGTAAAATTCTTATTTTCCCACTAAGGGGTAGTCAATAACTACAAATACAAAAAATATTTAGAACAAATAGTTTATCTTATCTTCATGTCACCAGGCAAGAAGTATTGATATTTTCAAATGTTGTCATCAAAGATCAACACTTTTCTATTTTGGTTTGGGGTAAAATTATTTTTGACTCAAAATACCATATCACTTCCCTATCAAGGGCATGCAATTTTTCAAAATTTATTATCTAGTATTTAGATTACTTTTGTGTAGCATATGTATTTAGCACTTATAATTTGTGGCATAGACACTTAAAGTCCCATTTATGGGTGTAAACATCTAAAGTTCCCCTGTGGACAAAAATATTTAAAATTTTGCTTGTAGGCACAATAATTTAAAGTCCCCCTATGGACATAGATATTTGAAGTCCTCCTGTGGCATAGATATTCAAAGTTTCCTTATAGGCATAGACATTTAGCATCCCTACTATGGGTATAGACATTTAAAGTCCCTCCCATGGGCACACACATTTAAAATCCCACCTATGGAGATATATATCTGAAGTACCCCTATGAAATAGATAGTCAAAGTCCCCCTATGGGGACATGCATTTGGCATCCTATTGTAAGCACATACATTTGAAGTCCCCCTATGGCATAGACATTCGAATTCCCCCATGGGTATAGAAATTTGAAGTCCCCTTGTGGCATATAAATTTAAAGTCTCCTTGTGGGAACAAATATTTGAAGTCCCCACCATGGACATAGGAATTTGAAATTTCCTTATGGAATAGACCTTTAAAGTCTTGTTTGTGGACACAGATATTGAAATTTCCCATGTGGGCATAGATATTTAAAATCCCCTTATGGAATAAATATTTAAAAGTTCCCCTTGTGGGTATAGATATTTGAAGTCCTATGACATTTACTAATAGAAGTCCCCCTTGGGAATTTATTAACCAAAATGCCCTTGTGGCATTTACTAATTGAAGTTCCCTTGTGGTATTTACTAATAGAAGCCCCTCTTGAGCATTTACTAATTGAAGTCCCTCTTGGGAATTTACTAATCGAAGCCCCCCTTGGGTATTTACTAGAAAAATATCCCCTTGGGAATTTACTAACCTTAATCCCCTTGGCATTTACTTGTTAGAGAATACAACCTTATTTGGTACATATTAATGTACCCCCATGGTACCTATGGTACAATGTAAATATTAGAATAAGTTTTGCGTATATAGTTTAGGATTGTGATTTATATTTCCCCTTTATGTAAGTATCTATGTGCAGGATGCACACAAGTGTCATGTAATTATGTGTGCAAGTGTGTAATGTGATAAAGTGCACAAGTATCATGTAATTAAGTGTGCAAGTGTGTAATGCAAGAAAGTGCACAAATATCATGTATTAGGTGTGTGCGCAAAAGTGTGTAAATGTTGTTTAGTAAAGTGTGCAAGTGTCATAGAGTTAAGTGTGCAAGTAAATAGAGAGTCAAGAGTCATGTATACAAGTGGCAAGATGAGAAGCCAAAAGGACATGTGAGATTTATCTTATGTATGGAATAGGAAAGGTTGCAACTCCCAGATATGTGAGGAGTGCAATAGTCAAGTATTTGAAGAGTCACCTTTCTAAGGTTATATAATGGAGACAAAGCTCCATGAAATATATGAAATATTGAAGATTATATTCAAGCATTAATATTGAAGCTTGTATGCATATTTTGAGAAATTATACTATAAGTTTTCTTCATGTTATTGCATGAATGACTTTGGCCATTTATATTCATATTCATATTATTGTTATTTTTATGAATATTATTGCTAATTATTTTAGCCATTTAATATATTGATTGCTCTTATATTTGAGTCTACTCAAGATCTAGAATATTGAGACCTAAGATAATTTGGCTAAAAATCCAAAATTACTAATAGAAGTCCCCTTGTGGCATTTACTAGCTGGAGTTCCTGTAGGGCATTTACTAACCAAATATATCATATATCTATTTGTATTATGTTGGTCAAATATCTGCATAATCATACAAAACTATGTTTGTGCGCCCTAGACACGGTCAACATTGAAAGACTAAAGGAAAGAGATGTCCCCTATGTCAATATCCAGAGAGGGCTGGTTCCCTTATTAATTCTAAAATGGTAGAAGACTAAGGATGCAGGAAAGAAATTAGAAAATGCGTAAAGAAATGGGAAATATGGCCATCGGCCGACTGTGTAGGATGAGAATAGATTGATAGTAGGAATTCACACCAAGCTGAAAATAGCATGCAAATAGATGATCAAACAACAGAATTTCCATACAACTTCACACATGTAATCTTCAGATCAACACTCTAGCACTCACTCTCTCACTTGCAATATTTAAATCCAACTTGCAGAATTTAAATCTAACAACAAATAATAAAGTTAACTGTAAAAGAAGTGCATAATATAGAATACCACAAGCATAATATAGAATACCACAATACACCAAGTCATTTGCAAATCCAACTATTTTGAATTCACTATTATTGTAGAGAACTTGAAGTGTTTTCTCGCAGGAATATCTATTTTTTCCAACCCCTTACAATGAAATTTCTCTTAGTATTTATAGAGGTTTGCACCTCTTTCATTGAATACATCAAATGAGTCATCATTTCTTGGAAATATTCTTTCGGTAGACATGATCCTGAAAACGATTTGAGATGATAGCATTCAAACACCATAGCATTAAATTTGAGTCACCTCCATCTTCTTAGAAATCAAACACGAGCTTTAGCAATTTACTCCATATTCAATTTGCTTTGGAGAGGGAGTAAAACCTTCGAGAAGATGTTCTTGAAAATGACAAAAATGCTTCCACTTCGTCACCAACATTAAATTGCAATAGTTACCCGAAGAAAATATTCAACTGGAAAAATCAAGCTCTAAAATTTTTGAAGATGATGGCAATTAATAATTAAAATTTACCCCATTTAATTCTACTCATGCCTCTAGAGAAATTTAATCACATGTGCTAAAAAACAAACAACATTCACCTTCAAAATATCTTCGCTGCATCTATCATGACGTTCGCCCCTTTTACCTGAGTGTAAGGGTGAAAACCATTTAAAAATTGTCATCGCCCAAACTTTATCTCTCCATGCCATTCACCTTTAAAAATAACGAATGAATCCATCGTGAATACTTTAAAGTGACCATGACGCATATTGAAATCATGTTCGCCCAAATGAGGGGCGAACACCCACTTAAGGGGTGAACACAATGTGTTCCTTTTATTCTCCTTTTTTTTTGGTGCATTCCTACTTTTGGGGCGCATTCACCTTTTCAATGGGTGAACGTGATGTTCGCCCCTCCAATGAGGCAAACATATTTGCATTTTTCACTTAGCCGATTTTCTTTTGTCTCAAAGCCTTCAATTTCTTACTATCGCTTCGTCTCTGAAGTGAAATCATTTTTATCTTTTGATTGCTATTGTGGATAATTTGAGTGAATTCAAAGGGGATTTGGGGTTAATTTGTTTATTTTTAGAATGAAAAATTACATAAAAACTAAAATGACTGCAATGTTTTTAAACATTCTGAGCAAAATGTGAAATCATGAATTTTTTACATTACAATCAATGATTTATTTAAAACCAATGTGGCATGGTGCAAAACTGCCAATATTTCTGGTGGCTCTCGGGGTATCCAGCTTGCATGGATGCAAGCAATCCTAGGCCTTAATCCATTGGGTAATTTTGAGTCTTCTTCCCAACCTCCTTGGATGATGCTTTTGATGTAGATGCTTGATGATGCTCCTCCTCTTCATTTGCTTTCTCAGCGGCTTCTGCTTCCTTTTCTACCTTTGCTTGTTCTTTGAGGGCCTCAGAAGTAACCTCATAAACTGCAACCGCGGAATCCCATGCCTATGTGGTAAACAAAGAAGGAGTGCTCAGGGACTCATATACGAAGCACAAATTTTGAATATCTTCCAAACTCAAGCGCCTAACTCAAAAAGCGAAAGCTCCATACGAGTATACTTCTGCATGAACGACAAGACCTGAAAATCTATGATTGGATCTTCCCACACATCAATCTGTGAAGAATATTCCACAAACTACTTCCATGCTGCTTCCAATTTTGCTTGTGGAAGAGGTTCACTCTGTTCATCAATAAATTCTAGAAAACCCATGTCACGTAGAGCGTTAAGATGAGTCATTGAAATAGTATGTTCTCGCTCTATAACATTGAGAATTTTTTGACCTTCTCGCATTAGATCCATATGCTAAAAATAACTGCACAGTGTGACTTTTGTAGCTGACCAAGAATGATCCATTGTGCTCAAAGGTTTCACATACATGGTGGAATTCGCCAAGGCCTATATTTTTACTGCCATCTCCAGATGTGGTGACAATAACTCCTCCATGTTATCAATTATTTGTTGTCCCATTTGTATGTGTAGATGAGCCACCCACAGATAGTGCAACACTTGAACTGCTTTAGGAGCTAGTTTCTCACAACTATGTGTGGAGCGAAGGCACATTTCCTTGATGTTATTACAAGAAAAACCTACAACCTGCGCAACTTTCTTTGCCAACTAACTCTGGACAACTTCAAGCATCTGGCGAAGATTATGCATCTCAATGTGTGTTACATCTCTCTCTTTCAGGTGCACTCCAACCTGTCACTTCAAATGCTCATTTTTTGTAGCAATTTTTTCCTCTTGTGCTTTACTTTTAGCCAAGGCGGTCTCGAGTTCAATGATCCTATCGACCTGATCAAAGTATTTTTATTTGTAATGCTCACCATGCAGGTAAACTGAACTCATGTCCACTTGAATATTGCCCATATTTTCCACAGGATCAATCTTTGTGAGGTCTTCAATGATGGTCTCAGAAATAAGTTCATCTGGCAACAATTCTCCTTGAGGTTTCTGAACCAATGGAGTAATCTTGGTGATATGAGCCTCCATTGTAACAGGATCAAAATTGACCCTCTTTAGAGTACGTGCTAGTTCGAGAGCTTCCTTTCACCACCTGCTTTTCAACCATTGGGATGAACTCAAATGTGTTTGGTTGATTTTATCTACATCTGACTGCTTGGATGCCACTTGAATGTTAGGCAAAGATTGTAATTCCAAAAATAGGGTGAATGGAATGAGGGCTTTAGAGCGGTTAGGCTATGAAACTGATGTGGTGGTTAGAAGTGGTGGAATAGAAATGGTGGAATGGATGGGTAAACTGGTTTTAACAGTAGTTACGCTCACCCAAGAAGGAGTTTGCGTACTTACAACTTCGATAGAAATGGTAGAAGTGATAGATGGGGATGAATGCAAAAATAGATTTGGTATTAATGCATATGAACTAAAATAAAGGGAGGACAAAGAAAAGGGAACAGAAGAAGGAGCAGTAGTGAATTTGGGAATGATGGATGAAGAAAGTGGAAGGGATATGGAGGGCATACTGAAGGGTGGATAAATGAACATAGAAACTAACAGAAGTGAAACTGACATAGTCACTACTTGCTCAAAAGAAAAGAAGAAGAAGGAAGAGAAGACGTACCTTTGGGTGCAAGCACCGTGTGATGTGGTGATAGAAAGGGTTGCACAAAATCCTCCTCTTGTTGCTCCAGTGCTACCTCTATTGGAACCTTAGTCACCATGGGAGCACTAACAACTATCACCGAAATGATAGAAGTTACAACAGTCATATTAACTACAACATCACCTAAAGAAATAGTGATGGCACCAATCCTTGGTTTCTTAGCCACCTTGGGAAATAGTGGCACCTATTGTACATCACGCTTTTTTGGCTTTGGTACTTCCTCTATATTTTGCTTTTCCTATTGAGATCTTCGTTGAAACACATATTGTGGTTCCTCTTCCTCAGGAGTTTCTTCTATGATCAATGGATGGTGTTCTTCTATCTCACTTTCACCACTTTCTGACTGTTGAAAATTGTATGGAAAAATATTGGTGAAAGCAACTGGCTAGTAGGAATCCACATATTTATCATAAACCGCTGAAAAGGCATCATCAAGTTTGAGCCCATAAGCAGTTGTAGGTTTTCCATGGTGAACTCTCATTATCCACCAATTCATTATCTTCTCTTTCGACCATTCGGGCTTACTAGATTTTACTTGGTCAAACAAACCCGACGGAGGAGTTTGAGACCTGTACTCTACTTCCTACTCATAGCAATCATGCCAAGGGGGAAGTGTAGCCATTTTCTCAATATGCCAGTTCATGTCCGACCCATTAAAATTGTTTCAATTATGCTCAATGTCCAATCGAGGACAATAATGAAATGATTTCATTTTGACAATGTCTTTAAACTTATCTAAAGGATCATACCTACATCACTGTGGTAACTCAATCAAACCCAGATCCTGCAATGCAATGCTAATAAGACTATTCTATCCAACTTGACTTGCTTTTATGCCACCAAACTAAAATGGAATATTGCATGTAGTCTTCCTTTTGCGCCCAACTCCATATATGTCATTCACGTAATCTGACTAGCGCACTACTTCCATAGCAAAGACATGCTTTGTAGCAAAATATGGCAATAGGAACAACTTACCCGTGAAACCAAAAATTCTCACTACCACGTCTTGGGTAAGCAGAAAAATGTCACCCTTTTCTTGAGTAACCATTATATATTTCAATTCTCGTGGCACTCTTTCACAGGTACCGCAAAGCAACTCAATTTCCGGTCCCAGAAATAAACTATTAAAGCTATAACAAGATTCTTTTTCAATAAAACAAAAGTCCACTGGTAAACTGGTAAAGGCTCATCCTTTTCATTTGTAGTCGAAACAACAATAAAAGGAAAACGACACTACAGTTGGAAGAAGAAAAACCATACCAAAAATGAAGTATGCTTGAAATATTTATATGCTCCAGTCTGCAAGCTCTCCAACTACGAATTTAATCTTCGTGAAATATAATCAGCCCAATCAAAGAAAATTAGATTGGTGCCCTGTTTCATGGCTGGAGGAGAATTAAATTCTACATGATAAATGCATTGTGCCATAGCGGCTTGCCATTTTTGAACTATATCATCTGAGGGAAAACCCACAACCCATGCTAGCATGGAATAAATATCCAAGCTTTTAAAATCTTTTAGTGGTCTAGGCAGGTTCGAAAGTTGTCCCATTGGTGGATCTTTAATCAACTGAGTCTCCATAAACTGATGCATGGCCATAGTGGAGACATATTTGTCTTCTTGCTCATCAATATGTAGCTTCTTATGGACTCCATAGTTGGGAGGTCGTAACCCATAGGAAAAAGCTTCTCGGACTTCATTGGGAGTAATGGTAAAAATAATTTCCCTCTTCGCATTCTTGATAGCCCTGGTTGAAGGATCATAATATCTGGCAACAAGCAACACAAGCTCGGGACAAGGATGTACTAGAGGGCATAAATACCAAAAAAGTAGTGAGTGATAAGGTATTGTTAACCAACTTCCCAATGTCAATCCCTATTGCACTACAAATTCGACATTTTGTCATAATTTTTCTACTCCTTTGTGAGTGATGATGCAGTCATTGATTCCAGCCATAGAATCTTCATACGGGTCCAAATCAACATAATCATTTTTTGAGCCTTCTTGGACCTCGTAGTCACTTCCCTTCTTTTTGACTTCTTCGGTTTTGAAGATTCTAAAACTTCTTGGGGTTCCTTGCCACGCCTTCCCATTTTTTATTAAAAAACTTCGAGCAAATTTCTTGCACACTTTCTTAGCAGTTCTCAATAATCCCTTGAAACACACGGTAAAAGGAAAAATTAAAAAGAATAGCTACAAGGGTTACCTCGTCTTGTTTAAATAGACCCCTTTTCGACCGTCACAATAAATACTGAGTTACTTGGTCGGCTTCAAAAAAAGCGTCTTCCTTGGTCGCATAACTGTGTTGTAAACAGTGTCCTGGTTGCAGAAGCTTGATTTGAAAAAATAAATTGGTCCCTTAAACCAATTAAATGCTTCTTGTGCTTCCTCGAGAAATAAAACTTCCCATAGTTTGCATGCTTTCCAATAGTTACCACGTCTTGAAAGGGCCAATATGTCCGTAGTAAATCTCGAAATTCAAAAGGAATGTTTGCTTACTGAACTCTACTTCTCCTTCAGAACACTTCTGATCTATTTGATGAAACTAGGGTGAACGCTCTCATTTTAAAAACTTTGATTCCATGCCTTTTTTTGTTTTTTTATTTTCTTTAGAAAATCAAAAATTAAAAAAAAACTAGCCTTTTTTTTTTTAGTTTTATTGCTTTAAAAACTGTATTTTTATCTTTCATTTTTTTTTTTTTTTTTTTAATTTTACTATGATCACCTTTTTTAAAACTTTTTTTATTTTATATTTAAAATCTGGTTGCTCAAGAGAATGGCCAACCAAACATTTTTTATAGATTTAAAATTTTAAAGTTTGAGTTTTTTTTTTATTAAATTCTTTTATTATTTTTAAAGTTTTTGTTTTTTTTTTAAATTATATGGGTGTTCACCCCCGTTTGCCCCTCCATTGGGGTGAACACCCATTGTTTTTGTTTATTTTTATTATTGTTTGTTTTTTTGTGTTTAAATTTAATTTTAATTAATTTTTTTTTTTTTTAAGTTTTATTACCCTCTCCATTAATTTAATGGAGAGGGAGGGGAAGTGCTCAACGTGAGCGCTTCCCCTTTAATAGGGGGAAAGTACCCACGTGGGCACTTCCATCTTTACTTTGGAGAAAGAGGAGCGCCCCAACACGTGGGCACTTTCTCATTATATGGGGATCGCCCTAACATTGGGGGCGAACATAACATTCATCCCATGTTGGGAGCGCTCCCATGATTGGGGAAATCACCCCAATATTTTGTTCACCCACGTTAGGGCGAACCCACAATTTTTTATTTATATGTTTTTTTTTAAGTTTTGTTTTTTTAATTTTTAATTCATGGTGACGTTCGTCGCTCCATTGGGGGTGAACGCACCATGCTTTTTGTAATGTTAAATTTTTAATATGTTAAACCCTTCCCATTAATGGGAAGGGTGGGGAGCACCCAAGCTTGGGCGATCCCTTGGGGAATCGCCTCGACGTTGGGGCGAATGTAATGTTTGCCCCACGTTAGGTCGAACCCACACACATTTTTTTTTTAAGTTTTAAACTTTTTAAAAAAAATTTCCTTTAAATATGGGTGGGGTGCCCAACCCTTGGGTGCTCCCACCATTAATTAAAAGGAGGAGGGAAGGTGTGGGCAAAAATATGTTGGCCCACCCTTGGGATGCGTGCCCACCAAGGTGGGGGTGAACATAAGTTCGACCCACCTTGGGGTGCTCTCATTTATTTTGGGAGTTTGCCCATGGTGGGGGATGAACTTAAAGCTCGCCCACCATGGGGTTAAATGTTTTTTTTATTGTATTAAATATATATATTTTTTAAATTTACTTTTTGATTTTTATTTTTAATGTGTTTTATTTCCTAGCAAATTTATTTTTAAAAGTCTGTCTCCTTGTCTCAGTCCATTTAAACTCAGCATTTTTATTCAAAAGCTCAGTCATAGGTTTCACCACCTGAGCAAAATCAAAAATAAATTTACGGATGAAATTAATTTGGCCAAAGAAATATTGTAAATATTTTTTATTAACAAGAAATGGTAACTTCATTAGAGCTTCCGCTCTTGCAAGATCGATTGAAAATCCTTCTTGTGAGATCATATGGCCCAACAACTTCCCTTCCTTGACAACAAAAATTGACTTCTTTGGACTAATAGAAATCCTGAACTCACGACACTTCTCAAATACCTGCCTTAGATTAGCAATGCGGTCTTCTCTACGATGTGAAAACACAGTCATATCATCAAGATATATCACAATAATCCTTTCAATAACTCACCAAAAGTGATGTCCATGGCCCTATGAAAAGTAGCACCTACGTTTGACAGTCCAAATGCCATCCGTTGGTAGGCAAAATTTCCCCACTTAGTGGTGAATGTTGTTTTATATTGATCCTCATCTTTCACCCAAATTTGATTATACCCAGAGAAACCATCAAGCAATGAGAATCTCTGAGCGCCAGCTACTACATGAAGGATTTGATCGATCTGCGGTAGAGGGTAATGGTCCTTAAGTGATGCCTGGTTTAGGTTGCAAAAATCTACACACAACCGAATGTCACCGTTATTTTTTTGTACTGGGACCAGGTTAGCCACCCATGTTGAATGCTTGATTGGATAGATTATCTTGGCCTCCAACATCTTCAATAGTTCGACTTTCATGAGGACTTCAATCTTGGGATTGACAGGTCATTGTTTCTGATGAAAAGGTTTTACCCCTTCCTGGAGTTCTATAGTATGTTGGATCACATTCTTATTGTAACCCCTCAAATCATGGTAGCTCCAGGCAACAATATCTGGATACTCGTAACACAATTTCTTGATATCTTCCAGTTCTTCTGGGGTGCCATCTATTCCAACCTTGATGATTTTCTTAGGCTCCAAATGCAATTCTTTATACTCCTTTGCATCTACTTTGATCATGTGCTTCTCAACCCGATCACTCTGGTCGAATAGAATTTCAAGTGTAATCAGTCCCCTAGGGATGTGATTATTTTTCAGTTGAATCATCCCTTCTCTCTCTTCTTCGGCAAGAACTCTATCATCAACGCTTGCAGTTTCTTTAAGTAGGAAGTTGACTATCTGCTCATCATTGTCAAACACTTGCCAATGGATATTTTTGTCGAGAATCGAGGGTCTGTAAATTACCCTAACTGTCTTAGGCTTTCTAACTACTTGCTCCACAGGAGAGTAGTTAGCACCAAGAGAGGCCATAATATCTGCATGTTTATTTAGCTCTCTCGAAATCGCCTGAACATTTAAAGCAGTGAAAGACTCAAACAAGTCCCACACTCTATTGCGGTAGGCCTTCAAGTAGTGTTGCTTTGACACACACTTGTTAGTGATCTGATTAATTATGAGTTTAGAGTCGCCAAAAATCTGCAACTGCTTGATGCCCAACTTTTTAGCCTTCTTCAATCCAAGGCATAGTGCCTCATATTCAACTGCATTATTTGTGCAACCCCAAGTTAACCTGTAAGAATAGGTTTTTTGCAACCCTTCGAGAGAGATCAACACAACGCCGGCTCCTGCACCATTCTTGCACCTGGCACCATAAAAATACATTCTCCATAACTGATCTGCAATAGGATTGGGAGAATCAGGAACCTTCTCTTCAATTTTCTCTAGCTTAGTTATAGTATAGCAACCAATGTCCGTTCCAACCATCGCATTGAAATCCATGAGTGAAAACTCATCCTCGAGGTGAAGCTCACCCAATACCTCCTCCATTAAATCAACCTCTTCTATCTCCTCAGTCAACATGTTAACTGCTCCTGGAGATTCTTCTTCCTCTAGCTTCTCAATGTGAAAAGGTGAGGGCTTCTCATTATGAATGTGAATCCTCTTTCCCTTGAATGGTATCTCTAAATGTGAGTAGTCTAAGGAAATATATCCTCCCAGCTTAGCTGTGAACTCCCTTGAGAGGCACATGCTAAAGTATGGTTCCAGGTCAACCACTACCACTTCCTGGATGACTATAATTTGTGGCATACTATGGAGGACAATGGGAATATCCTTAATTACTCCCATCATCTTGACCGGAGTTCCATCCAACTACAACACTCCTGGGCTACTCCTTGTATATTCCATCCCCATCACTTCGCATACTACCTTTGGCATGATAGTAGTTGCAACTCTAGAGTCGATCATACAGTTGTGTACAATCCACCCTTCCATTCTGAGTGATAAATAAAATGGGGGAGGTCTATTTTTTCTCGTAGCTAAAGTTGGAAGCATTTGCACCAAGACTATTTGAGAAGGATTTTTATTTTGATCTTTAGCAGTCTTCAAAGATTCTTGCAGCAGGTCAACCTGTCCTGGCAATTGAAGTGCATCATACAAACTTACTTTTGCAGGAATCTTTTTCATCTCTTCCACAATATTATAATTCGAAACAGTCAGAGCCTTCTCTTCTACAACCCGCTCATACTTATCTCGGTATTGTTGGGTAGCTTCCACCCTTTGTCGCTTGGTCAAAGATGGGTACTTGAGTCACTCTTTGGCTTGTTCTCTCATTTCATCTTGTGTTTGAGTAGTTGTCACAGGTTGTGAGGAAGATGCTCTCATTTGTGTCCTTCCCTGAGTTTGCTTAGGCATCAAATCTTTCAACTTGATGGAATCTTGCTCTTTAGCTACCCCTATAGGCACTTTTGCTAGAGGTTGTTTTTTTCATCTTGCACCTTTGGTTCCGTTGGCACCTTTAAGGGTTCAAGCTCAGCAGGATCTACTATTACTGGTTTCTTTCCAGACCGTGTGAGAACTAAAACTTGCTCTACATATGACATCATGAAATTGTGATTGGCTTCCTGATCATATTGACTTGTCCTCCAGTCGAACTCTCTGCTAGCGTTTGTACATAATTCATATGCACCATGCATGTTTCTTCTCCATGAGGATCATTGCATGTTGAGCACCAATATGCCCTTTCTGTTGTGCTAATTTCTTCATTTTCTTGCACCGTTGTGCTCTTTTCAGGGCCTCTACTAGTAGATGCTTGCTCTCGAGTGATCGGTGGAGTTTGGAATCTTCATGATCGAAATTCAGCCTCCGCTTGCTTCTTCCTTACTATTGTAAGTTCATTTGATATCGTCCTTAAGGCTGCGTTATTATATTTCACCTCTTGCAACAACACCGTGAAAGGATCAGGATTAGAAGATGCGGGGGTGCAGGTAGAGGCAAAGGTGTTGGAGGTGCGGGCAATGGTAATGGAACTGGTGGTGCTGGCAGCGCAGGAGCGGGAATAGAAGTGGGCAATTGTGGAAGTGATTGATTAGGTAGTTGTGGGAAGCTTGGAGCCATATGTCATGGAGTAGGAATAGGTGCAATCTGAGGTGGACCCGAGCTCCATGAGGGAACTGGGTACATGGAAGGCATAGGCTACGAAAATGAACTGGAATATAAATATTGTGGAAGATCAGGAACAATGGGCATAGTCATCTTCGGGGGAAGTCTACCTACAACAATCAGATCATATTCGGCCTTCTGTGCTTGCGTATACAGGTCTGGGAATGTAGTCACATTGGCTTGATGCATAACCATACCGATTTTGGTGTTAAATACCCTGAGATAGTAGAAAGTAGCTTGCTCATGTGTGGGCCATAGACCGTCGGGAACTCTTTGCCAACTTTGGGTGAATCTGACATTAAAATCGACTATCTCCTCTTGTGGGTGTCTTTGAATCATTGTGAACTGGTGCAACAAGGAGTATGGATCAACTTGTTCATGGAAATTCTTAATCAACAACTCCGCTAACTGATCCCATGATGTAATAGTACCCGGTTGCAATGATCGGTACCAATATAGCAATTTCCCTCTCAGTGAAAATACCAGTAATTTTATCATCACATCTTCATCTATTATGTCGTGGATGGTTGCCAATGAAGCTACATCTTGGATATGCTCATACGCAGTTTTTCCAGTACCATCATAGGTCGACAAAGCCTTCAAAGCAGCTTGGGGCATTGGATTTTGTGCTTGTAAGTTCAAAGCCCCTGAGCTATTCCATGTTGGGAACTACCTGGGTGGTGGATTTTGAGCCATGTGGACTGGTATATGAGGTGGAGCTCGAGGAATACCAGTAGTCGTGTGGGGCGGAGGTTGAGGAAGACTAGTGGCAGTACTACCTGGGCTTGCGAGAGCAGAAAATACACCAGCTAGTCGTGATGATGTGATAGATGGTATATGGGATATATGAGGTAATGAAGATGTACGACAAAAAGTGGCTAATTGAGGATGTTCCCCTAGCCTTTGGATATCAAGTTCATAGAACTCAATTTGGTGATCTAGATTTTTGGCCTTCGATCTTGTATTCATGAGACACAACTTTCATTGTACTCACGTGTGGAGATTTCTGAGTATAATCGAGTCGCCAGATGTTCTAATTCTACAGCACGAAGGCAAACATCAAACCTTAATGTTGTTTAAAGTGGAACTTTTGAAGTCCCAAAAAATTATTGGCATCGATGGGTTTGTCAACTTGGGATAATACTTGTTCCACCGACTATGGATCTTACTGGGACAAAAACTGTCTGTCCCATCGGGCGTGCCAAAAACTATTGGTCAAATATCTACCTAATCATACAAAACTGTGTTTGTGCGCCCTAGACATGACCAACATTGAAAGACCGAAGGAAAGAGATGTCCCCCATGTCAATCTCTAGAGAGGGCTGGTTCCCTTACTAATTCTAAAATGGTTGAAGACTAAGGATGCAGGAAAGAAATCGAAAAATGCGTAAAGAAATGGGAAATATGGCCACAGGCCGACTGTGTAGGATGGGAATAGATTGATAGCAAGAATTCACACCAAGCTGAAAATAGCATGCAAATAGATGATCAAACAACAAAATTTCCGTACAACTTCGCACATGTAATCTTCAGATCAACACTCCAACACTCACTCTCTCACTTGCAATATTTAAATCCAACTTGCAAAATTTAAATCTAACAACAAATAATAAAGTTAACTATGTAAAAGAAATGCGTAATATAGAAGACCACAATACACCAAGTCATTTGCAAATCCAACTATTTTGAATTCACTATTACTGTAGAGAACTTGAAGTGTTTTCTCGCAGGAATATCTATTTTTTCCAACCCCTTACAATGCAATTTTTCTTAGTATTTATAGAGGTTTGTGCCTCTTTCATTGAATACATCAAATGAGTCATCATTTCTTGGAAATATTCTTTCGGTAGACACGATCCTGAAAATGGTTTGAGATGATAGCATTCAGGCACCGTAGCATTAAATTTGAGTCACCTCCATCTTCTTAGAAATCAAACACGAGCTTCAACAATTTACTCCATATTCAATTTGCTTTGGAGAGGGAGTAAAACCTTCGAGAAGATGTTCTTGAAAATGACAAAAATGCTTCCACTTCATCACCAACATTAAATTGCAGCAGTTACCCGAAGAAAATATTCAACTAGAAAAATCAAGCTCTAAAATTGCCAAAGATGATGGCAATTAATAATTAAAATTTACCCCATTTAATTCTACTCATGCCTCTGGAGAAATTTAATCACATGTGCTAAAAAACAAACAATATTCACCTTCAAAATATCTTCGTCGCATCTATCATGACGTTCGCCCCTTTTACTTGAGTGTAAGGGTGAAAACCATTTAAAAATTATCGTCACCCAAACTTTATCTCTCCATGCCATTCACCTTTAAAAATAATGAATGGATCCATCGTGAATACTTTAAAGTGACCATGACGCATATTGAAATCATGTTCGCCCAAATGAGGGGCGAACACTACGTTCGCCCCACTTAAGGGGCGAACACAATGTGTTCCTTTTATTCTCCTTTTTGTTTGGTGCATTCCTACTTTTGGGGCGCGTTCACCTTTTCAATGGGCGAACGTGACGTTCGCCCCTCCAATGAGGTGAACACATTTGCATTTTTCACTTAGCCGATTTTATTTTGTCTCAAAGCCTTCAATTTCTTACTATCGCTTCGCCTCTGAAGTGAAATCATTTTTATCTTTTGATTGTTGTTGTGGATAATTTGACGAAGTGAATTCGAAGCGGATTTCCAAGTCACAATTTGGGGTTAATTTATTTATTTTTAGAATGAAAAATTACATAAAAATTGAAATGACTGCAATGTTTTTAAACATTCTGAGCAAAATGTGAAATCATGAATTTTTTACATTACAATCAATGATTTATTTAAAACCAATGTGGCATGGTGCAAAACTGCCAACATATTATATTTTACATATTTTAGGTGATCATTATTTTTTTTATTGGTTGAAAAAAGGGGTTTTGAAAGGACCGCCGAACCTTTTACAAAAGAGACCATCTCCTGGAGATGATATCTAGGAGACAAGCAAGGAACATCGAAACAGGGAGACAATATTCATAGGGAGATGATATCTACAGGACCAATTACAAAATAATTCAAATTTGAAACACATGAGATTCTTGCTCAAAATGAAACACAATAGTAACGTAAAGATTTGAACAAGATTTTCCACCAGGGGAAACCAATACACAAAACTCAAAACTTGGGAAGAAATTTATTACCGTGGAAAATCTTTGCCAGCCAGTTGGATCAGAGGAACTAAACTAGAAATCTTAAAAAGTGAAAAGAGGTTTCCTACCCAGGAAAAACTTTACCATCAACTCCAAAGTTTGAAAAGAGTTTTCTTGCCTAAGGAAACCTTGACCAGCTAGAAGAACCAAAGAAGCTGGAAATGAGATAGGTTGTATATACTATCTTGGAAATATGTGAACCACCAGCACCACCCACACCAAGGCCTCTCCAACCAACTAAGAAAGAATCCAAATATAAAACCTCCCTCAACATCCAACATGAAAGAACCATGTCCCTCCCTAGATTTCAAAAAGCTATCGAGAAAAGAGTTTAGAGGAACAAGCTCCTATTTAGAAGACGAGGATCACCAACACCACCATACAATGGGGTCTCTCAAACCAATTGAGTAAGAAGCCAAACCCAGAACCCCCATCTAAAACCAATATGAAAGCACTAGATCCCTCACCCTAGACCTCAAAAGCTATAGAGAACAAAGGTTGGAGGAATAGAATCCTCTTTAGAAGATGAAAATACCCCCAACCACCCAAGGGCAAGCCTAGAAAGCCAACACTACAACCCCTCAACTATGATCATCATTAAAGCATGAGGTCTCTTCCCAAATGAGACAAAAAAAATTGTAAAGAGAGGTTCACTGAGACTTCCACACCAAGCAGGTAAAGAACCAGTGCTATCAAATCAAAAGGGGATCTCTAAAATCCCTCCTTCATGGGCAACAAGAAATACCCTAGCTCTCATCCAAGAACATAAATAATCATACATGAAGAGATCCATCAACATGCCTCTCAAGTAGATTGTAAAGGCCACACAACCCTTTTCCACTACTGTCAGGTCCAAAGACCATCTGAAAAGGTCCTTCTTCATGACAAGAAAGTGCTTGGTGTCACCCTAAAGACCATACAAAAATATGGAAAAAAATTTATTGAACCATCTCACGCATCAAGTAAGCAATAAACAAACCAACCACCAAGAAGGAACTATTGATCCACATCAAATACAACCTTACACACCAACCCAACCCAACTAGCACCAAAAAATAGAAAAGGAGGCAATCTGCCTAAAGGCACTTCCAAGAAAACCAGGATTTTTCTAGGATCACCATTGGAGAAGTAGGAATTTTGGGTGGGTGGCCTCCTACCCAGAGCAGTAATACAGGTGATCATTATTATTTCTTGAGTACTTATCTTATATATGGCTTTGAGGCCACCACTTGGAAATGATGCATACAAATTTGTATATATCATAAATAGTTTTATTTTATTACCTAAGTGCTTGTCCTTTATCAAGCTCTCAGAACACTACTTAGGGATGAAATATAATCTTTGTTATAGTTTCAGACATGCCATTTCTATCCTAGAGTGCTTATTAATTATCATGGCACATAGGCCACCATTCAATATTGGAATAATAATTTTTACATATTTACATACATTTTCTCAAGCGCTTGTCTATCAATAGGCTCACATGCTATCACTCAAAGCAATTTGTTGTACATAGTTTTTCAAGCATGTTATTTTACCTACTAGGTAATTATCTATAATATGACTTGCATACCACTACTTAGGGTAAAAATTTAGGCATATTCTTATTTTAGCTTTATTTCATTTAGGGCTTAGGCATTTTCAACTTCTTTTCCTACCTAAAGGTTCTAACCCAACATTTTTTTTACATTATTCTCTACCTATCCTCATTCTATGCACTTTTTTATGTTCTTTCCATTTTTTGTCAAATAAAATCTCTTGAGTGACAAATAAATCTTTCAATTGGCAGAGTTTGATGTCACTCATCCCACAAAACCACTCATTCATTGATGCATATTAAGTAGAAACCCCACATTTAAAATACCTCATAAAACAAATTAATTTAAAATAATTAATAATTAATGTCATTCCAATTCTCATTCATCAAATATAATAGCCCAAATCATGAAGAATTATTCTTCCTTGAATTGTTAATTTATTGTGAAATTTTCCTAAGTCAAGAATATACTTTGCAATCTTGCCTAGTCAAAACTAATTCACTTAGACTTGTCAAATTAACTAACAATTACATTTGTTAGGCTATTAACCTACTCAAGGAGTATACCTAAATTAGTAACTAACCAAATTTTAATTTATAGATCAATCAAACTATAATTGACTTAAATGACTAGTCTTTCACACTTAAAATTTTACAATTGATATCAATTCTTTAAAAATATTTTCATTTTCTAATATCACTTTCCCATAGGCCTATAACATCTCATATCACTGTAATCCTTATACAAGAAATTTTGGTATCACCCTTGAGTGATACAAATTTTAATTTAATTTTTCTTTTGACAAATTGTCCTAACTCACGATGTCATCATGATCCACACAAACTTACCAAAAATTGTACAAATTCATCCAAATCACTCATAATTCATCACATTATATTTACCATATTACATCCATTCAAATTTTATATTACCTTAATAATTTATCCACTACATAACTAGCATATATCTTGAACACTTCATTCAAAATACATTATATTTCTCATACAAAATAAATTTATTAAAATTATTAAATCATCATTAACTCTTAGAAATCAAGTTGTAATTTGTTTCATCCATTGAATATAACCTATAAATGCATGCAAAACAATACTTTACCAAACCATGAATTTTTTCTCAATTTAATATAAAATTAATTAATGCATCATAAATAACCACCTCATCACAAAAACATCAACACATAATCACCAATAAAATAAATCCCTAAAATTATAATAACTATATACATCTCAATCATGATACATTGCCATAGCACTAATGTATGACAAGGAAAATTGGTACACTTGGTCTAACGTCCATAGGAAAATGTACTATAATGGCTAAAATTGGTGCATTTAGCCTAAAAAATATGAGGGTAAGACTGATGGTCAATAATTAGATCTTGTATTCCCTGTAGCAAGTGTTTGTGTAAGTGGTTGAAACTCGACAAGCCTATGAGATGATTGCGTTATGGATATTAACCTATTTCTCAAATGCAGAGGAGATGAATCCCTTTAAACAATAGGTATGGTTGCATGGAAAAGGGCTTGATAGTGCACAACTCTTTCTCCCTCTACTTAAGCCTCCTATATCATAGCCTCAACCTACCCTTATAGATGAGTGAGATATGTCTACCACTAGCTCACTAATAGCTAAAATATAGCCCCTTCAAGTCCACCTATCACTACCTATGTCATAGCAACATCCCTCTTAGTCTTTAGTTGGTCAATCTTAGCCTACATTTAGACTATGCAAGCCTAGGACTAGTCTCACTCTTGTTGCAAAATATCAATATCTTATTGAGATCTAGATACCTTTGCTTATATTTATATCCCTATGCTAGCTAGCTAGCTATGTATTAAGTACCATAAAACCTTACATCATAGCCTCCCTATCTACCCATGTAGCCTCATTAGGAGATTGGGTAGACCCAACCCCTATAGGTGCTCATGGAGCTGGTAGAAGAACTATTAAGGGATTCACATATAAGGGGGTCTGAGCACTTGGTATAGCCTCCTATGTTGTATTTACCCTATATATATATATATATATATATATATATATATATATATATATATATATATATATATATATATATATATATATATAATACCTCTTACTTACATCCTCTATTGCCTAGAATCTCTCCTCATATGATTCCAAAGATCCCTCCAATTCTCAATGACTCAATCCACCATATTAGGTCTCTATGGTCATGCTTCTACTAGAGTCATTTATCTCAAATAAAATTTAGAATACCACCTCATGTAAACATCCTCTAATCTAGGATCATTTTTACTAATATTTAAAATAATGACATCAACATTATCATCCTCTAGGAAGGACCACAAGTTAGGAGCTCCTCCAAAATTTAACTCCTAAGTTGATCAACAAAATTATATCCTTGTCACTAGAATTCCCTACTCTTTGTAAAATTGGTGGACCACCCAATCAACCTAGTAGAGTTTCCAATATCCAATACCATTAGTCAACCATAGGATCCACCTCACTAAATCCATATTCCATTGGTCCTCTACCCAACCAACATGCCCTCTCCATGGTTGCCAAGTCACCTAGTTAGACCTTAGGTCATTCATTGTCTGACAAGCAATCATAAATGATCATCTACCTCCCATATGCATGCCACCCCATCTATAAAAAACTAGCAAATAAGAATCATATGCCCAACCCTAATACCATGGTGGCCCCTTGATAGTTATATGCTCCCATACCCAAACCTATAGGAGTGTGCAACAAACTAGATTCTTCTCATTATGATATACTATCCTATGGAGATTCCTATATAGCCTCTCCAAAATCATTTGGACCCAAGTAAAAACAACTTGGTAATTATGCATCAAAGCAATCCTCTCCTCAAAACCCCATCATAAAACTCATTGGCTAGTATCTGCCATCAAAATTTTGGATGCCAATGAGCACAATGTAGCAATAATGTGATCTATATGGCCTTCTTGATAAGTTGCATTGATGTTGAGACCAGAATGGACTATAGGAAACCTCTTATTTCCTATAAGTAGCTTCAAGCATCACTGCTCATCACTCTTAATATCAATAATAACTCCCTTGATTAGTATCTTAAAAATCTAATAGAAATCCTCTAAGGTGACCATCATCCCCCTATAAATAACTAGAAGATATTCATCTCTAAATACCATCTCTCATCTAGTGTAGTCAATAATGCCCAGTCAAAATTGACTTTGGGTATAATTTCCAAGTAATATAAGTCTATCACTACCAAAATCCCTATGTCATGTCATCCAAAAGGTCTAGGATAGTGTTCAATATTTGTATCTATCTATCTTGATAATCTAGCACTTGAAGCTCCTAAAATCATAAAAACAAGTCAATTTATCATCTCATAAATTTCAAAAGAAAACTTTACACCCTTATCCCCCTCTTAGGCACACCCTTTGGTGAAAACACTAAAAATTTATAGCACCAATTTTATGCAATAGTGCTATTTGCAATATCTCCATATTTTTGCACTAGCATTGAAGAGTGCCTTTGGGATAGTGCATCCTCATGGCAATAACATTGTAAATTTCCAAAAATTAAAATTTTACAAAAATAAAAAATGAAATGGATAGTTTTCAAGACCATACCTTGGGTACAATCCCTATTGATTTTATAGCCTCTAAAATGAGATCCACATAATGTATCGGTCTTCCCTTTTGATCGATCCACATAATGTATCGGTCTTCCCTTTTGATCCATCAAATATATATCCTCTTAACACATGATTAGAGCTCTTAAAATTACAAATGTGAGCTATAAATTTGGGTTTTACCCCCTCTTACCCTTTTAACCCTCCCAACTCACCTGGACACCTTTCCTATTTCTCACCACCATTCCTTCCACTTGTTTTGTATACTCACCCAAATAATTGAGTTTCCTCACAAAAAATAGGCTTTCCTCTAAAAATTGAGGGGGCAACCTTGGGGCATACATGAATTAATGATTCTAAAAACCATAATTGTTTCCTAAAGCTCTTTTTGAAACCACAACATTAGAGTAGCAACTCTGAGTTTCAAGAAGAATTCTAGTTGGAAATTGGACTTCTACAATAAATAGTTGATGCATTTATTATACAATAAATACATAAAAAAGGGGCAACATGTAGAAATTCAATTTTGATGGACTTGACCAACCATCATTTCAGTCATGACACCCAGTAATTGATCTTTAGTAAATTAAACTAATCCAAGCAAAAATCCCATCCACTATTGTCTCTGAGTAATAACACTACTATTTCATAATAGTTCCACATCCATGCTATTACAAAAATATGATGCTATCAAATTTTATCTATTTTAAGTAGTTTGTCCCTTCAATGATTACAAATAACAAAAATACTAATCCAAAGTGATAGCACTACACCAACGCTATTTCAAAAATATAGTGCTTTTGAAGGTATGAGAGGAATCTCTACCACATGAGCCTTTAGCATGTTGATTTCTTCTTCCACTCTTGAACCTAATCATGCATATTAGTGCCACAAAAAAATAAATCATCTTCATTATACAAAAGGTATCTTTGACCCCTTCTTCCCTCTATGAATTGCTTTTCCAAAATCTATAAATTGAGCCCATGGGATTGGAATTCAACAAGCAATTTTGAAGTTCCCAAACTCTACAAAATGTTTTCTAGTCTCTCTCTCTATCTCTATCTCTCTCTCTCTCTCTCTCTCCATCTCTCTCTCTCTCTCTTTCTCTCTCTCTCTCTCTCTTTCCCTCTCTCTCTTTATCATTGCATTCACATCCTTGGATATTGAAGAATTTCTAGAATTATTTTCTAGTAAGTGAAGCAAGGCATAGGGGCATACAAGCAATATCACCCACCTAGTTCTCCATAAATATTTTGAATAGGCTCTTGGCTATGAGGGAGGTATTCGTACGAGTTTAGTTGTATTTGCAAAAAATTCAGCTCTTGTTTCTTTTTGTTTGATTTTCCTAAGCTATGATTTGTATCTTTCCTAGCTAATACATTTGCTATACTTGTAGTTTCTAATCAATGTGATTCCATTTTGAGGGATTTTTAGCTATAGACTATTTTGAAATCAATTATAGTATTTCATTATTATTTTCTCACTCCTGGATATCAATAGTATTTTTCTTTCATCATATTGCCTTGTTAATAGGCTTCTTAATAAGTTTTTTGTCTTCTTTTGTCTCATTTGCATTACTCACTTGGTTATAGTAGGTCTCCCTCCCATATATTGCTACGTTTAGATCTCACTCTCTTACTTAGACAAGATTGCTAAGCCTTTTAGAGGAATTACATTAATATATAGTTTTTTTTTGACATAGGCTATCCTTTTCTTTATTGTATGCTAATTTTTAGGTGTTTTATCCCCTTAGCTAATAGGTTTTGCATCTAATATATACCTAGGCATCTTATCCTAAGGTTTGTTTATAATATTTAATCTTTAGACATATTTGTACAAGCCATTTCATTTCCATAGGCCCCTACTTTTGAGTTGTAGGAACAATAATATTTATAATTTGTAGAACCCCAATGATTTTGGTTCTTTGTTTGTTATAGAATGATAGTACCACATCTCTATGATAGCACTACTATAGTGCTATTTTTGGAGATCAACACTTTTAAAAAGGTTGAATGCTACTATTTTTAGGTACTAAAATTAATTTATCATATCAAAAGAGAGGTCTAATTAGTTTGACCAGATAGTTATATGCTTATATATGATCATAAAACTCCCTAAAAGTAATCCTAGTTGCCTTTTTATTTGTGTTGTAGGTATTGCCATGATCACACTAGAGATCCATGATAACACCATGCACTTTTGTTGAAAGTCAAAACTTCTACACAGATCCCAAAATTAGTTTCTATAGTCTTTGGTTCTATGTTTTGGTATATTTGACTTGATTCTTATTGTTTCTACCTTTTTTGCTTCAATTTATTGTTTGTTTCTTAATAGTTTCGAAGAACACAAGCTTATACTGAGAGGGGGGGGTGAACAATATAAGACCACTTTTTACTTTTCTTTCCCAAATAGTATTAATCAATATAATCAATGGCAATATCAATAGCAATAACCAAAGCAATGCACAAATCATCACACACAATAGAGACACCACAATTTAACGTGGTTCACCCAATGTGGGCTACTCCACGGAGAAAATATTTCTACTAAAATTTTCTCAATCAATCTCTTGGGAATTCCTTCCCAATTACAATGTTTATGGACCTCTGTCCAAAGGAGATGTTGATCCCCTAAATCTGGTTTGTGGATCTCTATCCATAGGAGAACTCCTTCTCCTCTGCTCTGGTTGGTGATCCTCTAGAAGACTACTGCCTCCACTGCACTGGTTGGTGGATCTCTCTCCACTGAAGACTCTTGTCCCCACTCAGAAGACCTATCCTCACTACCCTGGCTGATGGATCTCTATCCACTGGAGACTCCTGTCCTCTCTGCTCTATCACCTCCAAAGCTCTATCTCAATTCTATACTAAACACAGTCCAGTCGGTCTAGCACAACTCTGCTCAATCTCTTACACTAAACATAGTCCATTCGGTCTAGCACAAGTCTGCTCAATAAGCTCATATGCACTAAACATAGTCCAGTCGGTCTAGCACAAATTTTCTTCAACTCTGTCCTCAAGCCTAACTCAAGCTTGACTCAAGTCCACTAAATCTGCTCCAAACCTTACTCAAGTATGCACAAATAAATCAACTCTGCTCAATAGGTCCACTCAAAACTTGTCTAAATCTGCTCAATAGGTCCACAAAATATCACACCAATATGTCCACAAGTCCACTCTAGAACCTGCTCAAATCTGCTCAACAGGTCCACATAGAACTTGCTCAAATCTGCTCAATAGGTCCACACAGAACCTGTCCAAATCTGCTCAATAAGTCCACACATAACTTGTCCAAATATGCTCAACAAGCTCACACAAAACCTATCCAAATCTGCTCAACAAGATCACACAGAACTTGTCCAAATATACTCAAAAAGCTCACATATAACTTGTCCAATATCATAGAAACATAAAGAGAATTGTTAGAGACTCAATATATTCTTTACTCAATGCTCAATCACTTTCTCAACTCAAATCAATCTCATAGAATCATAAAGAGAATTGTTAGAGACTCAATATGTTCTATACTCAAAACTCAATCACTTTCTCAACTCAATCTCATAGAAGCATAAAGAGAATTGTTAGAGACTCAATATGTTCTATACTCAAAACTCAATCACTTTCTCAACTCAATCTCATAGAAGCATAAAGAGAATTGTTAGAGACTCAATATGTTCTATACTCAAAACTCAATCACTTTCTCAACTCAATCTCATAGAAGCATAAAGAGAATTGTTAGAGACTCAATATGTTCTATTCTCAAAACTCAATCTCAACTCAAATCAGAATATAGAATAGTTTATTTTATGGAACTTGAACAATCACTTCATACATCCACTTGACTAGGCTCAATCAACTCTACTCAACCAATCACTTCAAGAAACAACTCTTGCTCACAAACCCTAGTCCAAGCATGTATCATCCAACTCAAAATATTTCCAACAATGCTCAACAACAAATCTCACATAACAATGATACTCATGATCTTTTCAAACCCTAGTTCAAGTTCTTTGCATAACAACTCACTTCAACAACCATGCTCATCAAACAAGGTTTTAATCACAACTCTCAATTTTAGAAAACCTTGAAGCATTAACTCAAACACTTCACTCAACCAATGATCTCAACAACAATGCTAATAAAACAAGGTTTTAATCTCAACTCTCAAATCAGAAAACCTTGAAGCAATAACTCAACCACTTTTGAAAAGGAAACCCTAATCAAGTCCTTTTCACTCCAAACTTAATTTTCAATAAAGCCAATCAACCAAGTCAACCAAAGAAGAATTTTCCCATACCTTTTGAATGTCAAGTAGTTGACCTCACAAATCTGCCACACTCACAATTACTTCTTTGCCAATCTCAATAAGGGTTAGAGGATAATTTTCTTCAACAAAACATATCACAAAAATAATATCAAAATTACACCTTATCACTCCAACTTAAATAATAATCAATATCCTCACAATAGTCACAAAAACCCTTAATTCAAAATAACATACTACCCACAAAGTCTTAACCTTCCAATATTCCACAATAGCAATTTTAAGACTTAAAAATAAAAATAGAATTCTCCTTATAACTCCTAAAGGTAATTCTCAACTACCACAACTTTATTACAAAGCAACCTTTCCAAACTCAACCACTAAACAACCTTATACCTCCAACTTAGGCATTTAATTAAAATTAAAATAAAAATATTACCTTTGCCTTTGGAGGGAATCGAACCCTCAACGTTGCCCCCTATGAGCACCTTAACCATGGCCAAAGTTGCCACACGAGCCAAGCGCTCATTGAGATTAACGAAGCACCACGTGCTTCTTAATCTCCACTCTCTCCTTCCGCCTTGGCAAAAGAACGTGCACCGTAGGCGCTTCACTCAACACACCTCACGATGCACCCATCGTGATTCGAACATGAACTCCCTTGCAAGCCAGTGCTTTTATGCTTTCCAAAATGCCACTAGACCACGTTGTCTTATGCAACTTCAAAAATCGAAGCTTCCTCCCTTCAACACTTTGCTGTCACATTTTTTGCATACACTCACGAGCTCTTTCTTTTGCAAGCCAATATTTTTCACTTTAGAGCAAGGATAATAAATTTGAACTTTAGGCATAGTATTTATATGCTTCTTCCACTACTTTGAAAATGTCGGCGATTTCCTTGTTGTCTTCTATGACGTCGGTGGAGATCATAAAGGCTTCGAATGCCTTTGGTCTTAAACCCAACCTTTGGGTTTATTAAAATATCTTTAGACTTTATAAAACCCACTTTTGCCTTATAAAACATTATAATAAGAATTATAAATATTTTATTTGGGTTTTCACCATGGCACATTTAATATTATAATAACCACTATTATAATATTATACCTTTGATAAAGTACCTTTAATATTTATTTATAAAATTTAAATTCACACTGAATTTAAATAATTTATAAAATAAATATTATAACTCCTTTTTAACTTCTATCTTTTGCATTGTTTCACTTGATCTTTGGCCTTCTTCCTGGATATCAAATAACCATTTTTATCCCCTTTGTTTCCTGCTGAAATATTTGGTATTAATGATGACTTCATCTGGTGACATCAATGACAACTTTGACTTAGGGACTCAAAATGTCCAACAATCTCCCCCTTTGTCATTGATGGCAACCCATACTCTTCTTACCGAAACCTGACCTTTATTTTTCCTTCTGCTCCCCCGGGACATTGCTCCCCCTGGCTCAATGCTCTCTCAAATATCAAATCTCCCCAATATACACAAATCTCTCCCCCTTTGACATCAATGGCAAAGGGTCACCTTTGGGGCTCGGGGCTAAGAATGAGCCTCTTAGCTTAGCCCCTCCCCCACCTCCTCTTGAGGTGGTTAATTCTGGGGTGGGAGTATTTCTACTCCCAAAAGGCATTGTTCTTTGCCTTTATTAGCTTTCTTTTTCTATACTTTTGAAATCATTTTTTGATTTTCTTTTTCCTTCTTATCTAATCCTTATGATTCCTTTGAATGTTCATTTCCATGTCCATGTTCCTATCCTTATCCATGTTCCTATTCCTATTCCTGTTCTTGTTCATATCCATGTTCCTGTTCCTATTCCTATTCATATCCATGTTCCTGTTCCTATTCATATCCATGTTCCTATTCCTATTCATACCTATTTCTGGAATATCTGCTCTACACCACTTTGTTGTGTGACCATCATTATTGCACTTATAACACTTAATGTTATTATTCCTTGGAGGTGCAAATGTCTTAGGATTTCTCCTAGTGAAGCCATATCCTCTTCTGTCATGAACCCTGCAATTCATTGCCTTGTGACCAAACTGATTACATGAGTAGCAATACCCATGGAAAAGTTATCCATTCCCATATTCCTATCTTTCATGTGTCCTGCATTGTGAAGCCATGTGCCCAAACCTGTGACATGAAAAACATCTTCCATTGAAGAAACCTTGCCTAGACCCCATTGGTCTCTTAGTCTCTTCTACATATTTCTTGTTCCATCTGTTCCTTACTTGTGCATTGTTCCTTTCCTTGTTGAACTTTCTATTGTCCAACTTCTCCTTAGAAGTCTCACTCTCTATTTTACTTACTTCTTTTGACGCTTCTTCTTTTCTGGTGTTTGAGCTTGAATCTCATTTTTTTGCTTCCTATTTCCCTTGTTCTTATTTAGAACTAAGTCCTATTATGGTGACTGATGACCTTTGTGCATTGATAATCCTATCCAAAGTCTTTGAATTTTCCTCAAACTTGTGTAGCTTGTCCTTAGAACCTTTTACTTCCATCCTTAGTGAAACTATCTCATGCTCTAATCTTTCACACTCTAGATATTTTATCTTTAATTTTTTAGCCATACCTTCTTCAATTTTTCTTGTCTCTTCAACTTTGATTTTGAAGTTGGTGAGTTCCTGTAGAAACCTTGCTTTTGCTTTCTCATCTTCTTGAGCTTGAACCCTTAATCCTGAGTTCTCCATTTTTAATTCTTCAAGAGTAATCATAAGCCTTTCACATTCTATCTCTTTTACCTTTGACTTTTCAATCATACCTTCTTCAACTCTTCTTGCCTTTTCAACCTTATCTCTCAAGTCAGAAATATCTTGTAGAAGCTTTGTCTTACATTTCTCATCTTCTTGTATTTGACCCTTCAATTCTAAATTCTCTCTTTTAATACAAATACGCCCCTAGAGGGGCCCTCCCCTTTTTTTTTTTTTCCCCCCCTCCCTCTTCTTTTTTTCCCTCCATTCGCCTTTCCTTCTCCCCCCCCCCCCCCCCCCCCCCTCTCTTCTTTCTCTTCCCCTCCTTCTCTATCTACTCTCTCTTCCACACCCCCCCCCCTCCCCCCCCTCCCCCCCCCACCCCACACCCCCCCCCTCCACCCCGCCCCACACCACACAAAAAATACCCCCCTCCCTCGACTCGACAACGCGCCCCCCCCCCCCCCCCCCCCCCCTCATATATTAATAATATATATATTTCTCCATTACTTGATTCATCTCTTGAATCTATTTCCATTTGTCCTCCCAACACAACAATATTAAACTCATCTTCCTTTTATTTCATGACCATATGTGTTCTTTTCTTCTTGTGTCTCATGCTTCTCCTCTTGCCTTTCTTTGCCATTTGTGTTCTTGTAAGATCTTCCTTCAAGTTGTTAAACCTTTTCCGAAGGAACCAACTCTGATACCAATTGAAGAACACAAGCTTATACTGAGAGGGGGGTGAACAGTATAAGACCACTTTTTACTTTTCTTTCCCAAATAATATTAATCAATATAATCAATGGCAATATCAATAGCAATAACCAAAGCAATGCACAAATCATCACACATAATAGAGACACCACAATTTAATGTGGTTCACCCAATATGGGCTACTCCACGGAGAAAATATTTCTACTAAAATTTTCTCAATCAATCTCTTGGGAATCCTTTCCCTATTACAATGTTTATGGACCTCTATCCAAAGGAGATGTTGATCCCCTAAATCTAGTTTGTGGATCTCTATCCATAGGAGAACTCCTTCTCCTCTGCTCTGGCTAGTGATCCTCTAGAAGACTACTACCTCCACTACACTAGCTTGTGGATCTCTCTCCACTGAAGACTCTTGTCCCCACTCAGAAGACCTATCCTCACTACCTTGGCTGATGGATCTCTATCCACTAGAGACTACTATCCTCTCTACTCTATCACCTCCAAAGCTCTATCTCAATTCTATACTAAACACAGTCCAGTCGGTCTAGCACAACTCTGCTCAATATCTTGCACTAAACATAGTCTAGTCGGTCTAGCACAAGTCTGCTCAATAAGCTCACTCAAATCTGCACTAAACATAGTCCATTCGGTCTAGCACAAATCTACTCAACTCTTGCACTAAACACAGTCCAGTCGGTCTAGCACAAGTCCACTCAAATATACACTAAACACAACTCTCAAATCTACTAGATCCACCCCAAATCTTACTCAATAGGTCCACTCAAAACCTACTCAAATATCTCTCAATAGGTCCCTCAAAACCTACTCAAATCTGCTCAATAGGTCCACTCAAAACTCACAAATCTATCCAATAAGTCCACTCAGAACCTGCTCAAATCTGCTCAAAAAGTCCACACAGAACTTGTACAAATATGCTCAATAGGTCCACATAGAACTTGTCCAAATATGCTCAACAAGTCCACACAGAACTTGTCCAAATATGCTCAACAAGCTCACACAGAACTTGTCCAAATATGCTCAACAAGTCCACAAAGAACTTGTCCAAATCTGCTTAACAAGCTCACACAGAACTTGTCCAATCTCATAGAAACATAAAGAGAATTGTTAGAGACTCAATATGTTCTTTAATCAATGCTCAATCACTTTCTCAACTCAAATCAATCTCATAGAATCATAAAGAGAATTGTTAGAGACTCAATATGTTCTATACTCAAAACTCAATCACTTTCTCAACTCAATCTCATAGAAGCATAAAGAGAATTGTTAGAGACTCAATATGTTCTATACTCAAAACTCAATCACTTTCTCAACTCAATCTCATAGAAGCATAAAGAGAATTGTTAGAGACTCAATATGTTCTATACTCAAAACTCAATCACTTTCTCAACTCAATCTCATAGAAGCATAAAGAGAATTGTTAGAGACTCAATATGTTCTATTCTCAAAACTCAATCTCAACTCAAATCAGAATATAGAATAGTTTGTTTTATGGAACTTGAACAATCACTTCATACATCCACTTGACTAGGCTCAATCAACTCTACTCAACCAATCACTTCAAGAAACAACTCTTGCTCACAAACCCTAGCCCAAGCATGTATCATCCAACTCAAAATATTTCCAACAATGCTCAACAACAAATCTCACATAACAATGATACTCATGATCTTTTCAAACCCTAGTTCAAGTTCTTTGCATAACAACTCACTTCAACAACCATGCTCATCAAACAAGGTTTTAATCACAACTCTCAATTTCAGAAAACCTTGAAGCATTAACTCAAACACTTCACTCAACCAATGATCTCAACAACAATGCTAATAAAACAAGGTTTTAATCTCAACTCTCAAATCAAAAAACCTTGAAGCAATAACTCAACCACTTTTGAAAAGGAAACCCTAATCAAGTCCTTTTCACTCCAAACTTAATTTTCAATAAAGCCAATCAACCAAGTCAACCAAAGAAGAATTTGCCCATACCTTTTGTATGACAAGTAGTTGACCTCACAAATCTGCCACACTCACAATTACTTCTTTGCCAATCTCAATAAGGGTTAGAGGATAATTTTCTTCAACAAAACATATCACAAAAATAATATCAAAATTACACCTTATCACTCCAACTTAAATAATAATCAATATCCTCACAATAGTCACAAAAACCCTTAATTCAAAATAACATACTACCCACAAAGTCTTAACCTTTCAATATTCCACAATAGCAATTTTAAGACTTTAAAAATAAAAATAGAATTCTCCTTATAACTCCTAAAGGTAATTCTCAACTACCACAACTTTATTACAAAGCAACCTTTCCAAACTCAACCACTAAACAACCTTATACCTCCAACTTAGGCATTTAATTAAAATTAAAATAAAAATATTACCTTTGCCTTTGGAGGGAATCGAACCCTCAACGTTGCCCCCTATGAGCGCCTTAACCATGGCCAAGATTGTCGCACGAGCCAAGCGCTCATTGAGATTAATGAAGCACCACATGCTTCTTAATCTCCACTCTCTCCTTCCGCCTTGGCAAAAGAACGTGCGTCGTAGGCGCTTCACTCAACACACCTCACGATGCACCCACCATGATTCGAACATGAATTCCCTTGCAAGCCAACACTTTTACACTTTCCAAAATGCCACTAGACCACGTTGTCTTATGCAACTTCGAAAATCGAAGCTTCCTCCCTTCAACACTTTGTTGTCACATTTTTCGCATACACTCACGAGCTCTTTCTTTCGCAAGCCAATATTTTCACTTTAGAGCAAGGATAATAAATTTGAACTTTAGGCATAGTATTTATATGCTTCTTCCACTACTTTGAAAATGTCGGTGCTTTCCTTGTTGTCTTCTATGACGTCGGTGGAGATCATAAAGGCTTCGAATGCCTTTGGTCTTAAACCCAACCTTTGGGTTTATTAAAATATCTTTAGACTTTATAAAACCCACTTTTGCATTATAAAACATTATAATAAGAATTATAAATATTTTATTTGGGTTTTCACCATGGCACATTTAATATTATAATAACCACTATTATAATATTATACCTTTGATAAAGTACCTTTAATATTTATTTATAAAATTTAAATTCACACTGAATTTAAATAATTTATAAAATAAATATTATAACTCCTTTTTAACTTCTACCTTGTTGTGGCTGCTCCACAACACACCCCAAAATTGGGGACCCACCTTTTTTACATGCTTTCCAAGAAAACTGCAGTGGCCCAGATGCTAAAGATCAAAGAAAAAAAAAAATGAAAAATGTCGCGATATCGCGACATGTTGCTCCATCGCGGCAAAAAATGAAAAAACGTCGCGATATCGCGACATGTTGCTCCATCGCGGCCAAAATGAAAAAATGTCACGATATCGCGACATGTTGCTCCATCGCGGCAAAAATGAAAAAGTGTCGCGATATCGCGACATGTTGCTCCATCGCGGCAAAAAATGAAAAAGTGTCGCGATATCGCGACATGTTGCTCCATCGCGGACAAAATGAAAAAGTGTCGCGATATCGCGACATGTTGCTCCATCGCGGACAAAAAAGAAAAGTGTCACGATATCGCGACATGTTGCATTTTCGCGACCATACAAAGCAAAGAGAAAAGTGTCGCGATATCGCGACATGTTGCATTTTCACGATCGTACAGGAAAAAGTGTCGCGATATCGCGACATGTTGCGTTTCACGATCAAAGGAAAAAGTGTCGCGATATCGCGACATGTCGCGTTTCACAATTCAAAGAGGAGAGAGAAAGACAAAGTGAAAAATGTCACGATATCGCGACATGTCATGAAATCGCGGTTCATAGAGGAGAGAGAAAGACAAAGTGAAAAATGTCACGATATCGTGACATGTCATGAAATCATGGTCAAAACAATCAAACAGAGCAAGATGTCAAAGTTGTCGCGATGTCGCGACATGTGTTTTCATGATCTGAAGACGAGATGAAGGGCAAACAAGAAAAATGTCGCGATATCGCGACATGTCGGAGTTTCACGACCTGAAGCAACCAAAGTGGATGTAGAAGAAAAGTGTCACGATTTCATAACAAAAAGCAAGAAGATGATGCAGAATGAAAGGGTGTCACGATTTCGTGACATGTCACGTTTTCGGGATAGGTAGAGTGAAAGAGAAAAGCATGACAGCGTGCCCAAGATACGTTAAAGTTGCACTCGAAGAAAAATGTCACGATATCGTGACATGTCTCATTTTTACGATGCATGAAGACGAACAAGGCTGTTGACAGAAAAATGTCACGATATCGCGACATGTCTTATTTTCGCGATACAGGTAGAGGAGCAAAGCTACAGATATAAAAACGTCGCGATATCGCGACATGCTATTTTTTGTCACGATTCATGGGGGCCATTACAGAATGTGTAGGGAAGTGTTGAACATGTGGCATAGAGGCGTGGAGGCTATGATAACACTTCAGGATCGATTACAGTTAGTGAGGAGACCAAACGTTTCAAACCCGAGCAAAAAGCCAAAACAACAAAGAGGCGGGAAGATGAAATGAAGCGATCTGGGAGATGAAATGAAGCGTCATAGAGTGAAACAGAGAGCCATACCAGAAATTTTAAAAGTAGAAGCAATGATAGATACAGGGGTCAAAAACCGCTACGAGCAGAGTTGCAGAGCTGAAGGTGATAGGCCATTCTAGGCCTGCTTTTGGAGCGTTTTCCTCCACTTTGTCTGGTTTTGTTAAAACCGGAAACATTCTGTTCTTGTAAACTGATACATTATTTTTAATACAGAATTACAGAGAGTTGCATCTCATTGACAAGAAAGAAGGAGTTATTTTCTGCATGCAAGATTTAATGTTTATCTTTCCCCTTTTCAGATTTTTAGGCTTATAGGTGAAGTTTAATGCAAGTTCTCTTGGTTGCTTCATGCGAATGTCTAAATCTGAAAATCACAGTTAAAACCCTAGAAACCAGCACCTAACTTATCTGGATTGTGCGAGTATACAGGTTCAATAGGTTAGGTTGTATGCAGAAAACCTCATTATCTTTGGTTTTGTCAAAATAGGAATCGTAACATTCTGAATGTACTTTAGTTTTAGTCTCTTTGCATTTTATTTTCATTTTCTTAAATTCTCTGCATTTTTATTTTCCAGAGAATTTAATTTTTATTTAATTTATAGTCATTTAAATAAACAATTGAAAATCTACCGAAATCTAAAAATAAAATAATTTTATCATTAAGATTGATTCACATTGAATTCATTCTGATTAAATGAACAATCATTCAATTTCAGAATAAAATAAACCATAGTGCCCCTTGTTAACAATTACTTGCAATCACTAAGGTATTCCAAGCATTCAAATTGAATATTATTATTTGTGCAAAATGCTAACATAGCGGAGACCTTGGAGAAGTTACTTGTTTAATTTCTTTGCAAGAGGGGATTTGGAACCCAAATCCTATTGGAGAGTGTGTTTTCACAATCGGGTGAAAATACCACTCAACAGATTGGCGCTAGAAGGAGGGCTTGAACTGGTTTACTGTATTCGATTTTGTTAAGAAATTCATATACATCGTTCTAACGCTGTTTGATTGTTCATACAAAAATAATGTGTTTTGATTTAATGTTATTCTTTCAATCTCAGTAACGGTTATAACTGCAACATTTTTGTTGTGTTGCAGATTCTCTTGGAGGTATCGAGAGTTTCGTCAGGCAAGCTGGACCCACCGCGTCGGATCGCAACTAGGTCCAAAACAACTGGGGAAACCATATTTCATGACCTTACACTCACTTGTAAGACTCCAAGAAATAAAACCAAGCAAGCTGTGAACCCATCAGACAGCCTTGTCACAGAAGACCTCTTTGTTTTAGAAGCACCGAGCGGACCTACACCGGTGGTATCAATTGCCACCAGTGTACCTATTGTCAGTACCATTTCCACCATGCTTGTAGGGTTATCCTCATCAATCTTAAATCAGATGGCCCAACCTCCGGCAGCTCCTTGGTACGGAGCTAATAATATTCCTTTGAATATTGCAGGGGATATCCATGAAATCCCTAAGAACATAGAAATATTCTTGCCCAAATATAAACCAGATGGCCCAAGGACTCGAGAGGAGCATATCCAGGCCTATAGGGATGTTTTGATAAGATTGCAAGTTCAACATGAAGATGTGGCTTGCAGAATTTTTCCCATGAGCCTAGACCCAGTGGCCTATGAATGGTATATTTGCCTACCTACTGGTTCAATCACTTCATGGACACAAATGGAGAATGCCTTTGTCAATCAGTTTAGGTCACCTTTGGATCCCGCAACCATCTACAATCAATTCATTACTTGCAAAAGGGGCCAGGGTGAGCCAATCAGAACCTTTAATCGGGAGATTCCAAAAATGTTATAATAGAGCGGTTTGGCATTTTGCCATAGACCCCGTAGTGGCTTTACAAATCTATTTTGGGGCATTGGATCCGATGACAACGATGTTTTGCAAGCGAAATCCTCAAGTCACCATGCTCGCCTTAGCTTACAACGAAGCTATGACCATCGAGCAACAAATGACGCCACAGGGCTATGGGTTTCCCCAGATGCCTATGATGGGACAATATGGTCCATATGGTCAAGCTCCCATGGCAAATCAGATCATGGCACCACAAATGCCAAACATGAATGCTTTCCCATATCAACAACCATATCCACCAACACCTGCCTATGCACCCATTCCGATCCAACCGATCACATCCATTCCACCCGTTCTCGCATTTTTGCAGAATAGTCAACCGACCATGCAAGGAGCCAGCCAAGTTAATTCTCAGGCTATAGTTCCTTTCCCAAATCCAACTCCGATCCAAAGTGTGAATCCATATACGAATCAAGTTCCTCAAAATCTGACTCAAATGTTAAATCAAGATCTCACGAATTATGCAAACCCCACGGGAACTAACAATAATGTAGCTCCACCGAAAGAGATTTATTCGGATGTTGAAGAGCTCAAGAAGATAGTTCACAAGCTGAGTAACGACATGGTTCAAAAACAGAAGTATGAGTCCCATGCCCCTCACCCAAGTCAAAATTTTAACAATAGAGGGAGACATTGGAACACGAAGCCAAACAATGGAGGCGTACCTGCCCCTATTGCCAATCAACTAGATACTTCTACAGGACCCAGTCAATCCAGTTCCCTTCTGAATCTTTTCGATTTTGCATGGGAAAAGGGGTGCAGATTGCACAATACAAAGGAGCACAATGAGAGGAATTGTCCTGAAATCGCAAGATACACTCATTGTCTCCAAGCCCAAGTAGATGACCTGGAACTTGTGCCAAATGATGGTCCACCCCAACATCAAGATGACAACATTATGGTGGTGGAAACTTTATACCGTCAAGAAGGTGAGAGTGAGGAAGAGGAAGATGAAATTTTGGAACAGGAGGTGCAAGATTTTCGAGAGTTTAGAAAGGGGAATCACGGATATCATTTGAGAAGTAAATTCAAAGCCCCTAAAACATCATCAACTCCACCCAACAACTCTATCCTTCCTCCGGATACTAAGGCGGATAATAATCCTCCTCCTCCACTTAGAAGAGAAACGTCTAATGACACGCAAAAGATAGTTAAACTTGAGAGGTCAACATATGACATAGTGGAGGATTTAAGGAAATCTAAGTCGAGCCTTTCATTTTTAGAGGCGGCCAGGTTGCATGGCAAAAAGAAGCATTGATAAAGGCTCTGGACTCACCTAATCAAGTATGGAAGGGAAAGGAAGTTGAGTCTCATTTGATTTTATGAAAGGAGAGACGGGATGTCCCGCCATTTTTATTGACTACGAGAATTTTTGGTAAGAATTTGCATAATTGTTTGGTAGACACGGGTGCCACGAGCAATCTCATGCCTTCAGAGATATGTCAAATGCTAGGCCTACAACTTGTTTCATCCAAATGCAAGGTTTTGCAATTGGACCGATCTGAGGTAAATGTGGTAGGGACCCTATATGATGTCAAAATTCAACTAAATTCTGAACCCAGGGTCCAACAAGTGGTCGACATTTTGGTTGTTAATATCCCAAGTAGATATGGAATGCTACTTGCAAGGGATTGGATGAAAACTTTGAATGGCTATTTTTCAACCGATTGCTCACATATGTGGCTACCCTGGAAAGGAATCGCGAATCAAATCAGAGTAGAAAATGAACCGAGGCTTAAGGAAATCATAACAGAATTTAATAAGCCAAATGAAGTTCAGTTTTCTGAACCAGAGTTGGGGGTTTATGCATTTGATGTTGAAGAAGCTACCGAAGAGCCTAAAAGGGAAACATTTCATGGTAGCTCTCTTGAGGGAAATAATTTCATATGGTTGCTTAGGTTTGATGGATCCAAATCCAAACAGGGAGCTAGGAGCCGGAGTCGAGCTCACTTGCCCGGGAAGTAAACCATTATTGGCTGCTTATAGACTGCAATTTCCTTGCACGAACAACATGGCAGAATATGAAGCACTGATTTTTGGTTTACAACTGGCGTTGAGCAAAAAGGTTAAATGCTTGAAAGTATTGGGAGATTCTGAACTGGTAGTCAAACAGATTAAAGGACAATATACATGCCACGATAAGAGACTGAGCCTTTATAGAACTAGGGTAATGGACCTCATTGAGGAATTCGACGCTTTCAATATAGCCCTTATTTCTAGAAAAGGAAATCGCATAGCAGATTCTCTTGCAGTCATCGCAGGCATGTTAAATCCAGTTGATATAAAAAGGTGTAAAAAGTTCTCCATCGAATTAGTTCCTTGTCCATCGATACCTGATAATGTCAAGAATTTCCAAGTTTTTGAAAATGACAGACACATATTCAAATTTGTCATGAACTCAGGTATTTTTGAAAACCAGGTGATTGATGAGGAGCAAAGATGGCAAGAAGAAGCAGAAAACGAAAGTGAAACTACATGTCAATCCAACAAAATACCTAAAGACATAGTTTCATTGGAGAAAATGTTCGATATGGGATACAAGGCCAGAAAAGAAAAAAGGTTCCACTCCCCAAAGATGCATGTGATCTAATTAATCTAGGGAGTGCAGACAATCCACGGGAAGTGTACATCGCAAAGGCATGTACAGATGAAGAAAGAGAAAATATAATACATGCACTAAAACACTACGTGGATTGCATTGCTTGGAATTATAACGAATTGAAAACATACAACCAAAATGTCATTACACATACCATCCCTCTAAAGCCGGACTCCAAGCCTTTCAGACAAAGACAACGAGTTGTTAACCCGCTATTGGAGCCCTTAATAGAAAAGGAGGTCAAGAGATTATTGGAAGCAAAGATTATTTTTCCTGTTAGGCACTCAACCCAGGTTGCTAACCTCGTTCCAATAAGAAAGAAGAGCGGAGAGATTAGGCTATGTATAGATTTTTGAAATCTTAACAAGGCCTCTCAAAAGGATAACTATCCATTGCCATCCATTGATGAAATTTTACAAACAGTGAATGGATCTGAAATGATGTCTTTTCTTGATGGATATTCTGGATATAACCAAATTCTTATTCATCCCAATGACAGGATGAAAACAGCCTTCACAACCAAATGGGGGACATTTGCCTACAGAAGAATGTCGTTTGGATTGTTAAATGCTGGTGCAACATTTCAACGCGCCATGGACTATGCATTCAAAGGGCTTATAGGCAAGTGTATCATTGTGTATGTGGATGATATTCCAGTATTTTCAAAGAAAAGAGAAGACCATGTCAAGGATTTGAAAAAGGTTCTTCAAAGATGCAAGAGAGCATGGAATTTCTTTAAATCCCAAAAAATGCATCTTTGGAGTAACGGAAGGAAGACTACTTGGTCACATCATTTCAAAAGAAGGTATATCCATTGACCCTAGAAAGGATAGAAGCTATCCAAAACTTGCCTCTCCCGGGTAGTAAAAAGGAGTTGAGATCTTTCTTCGGGCAAATTAATTTTGTGAGGAAGTTTATTTCAAGCTTCGCTGAGATAGCCAAACCGTTGAACAAGATGCTCAAGAAGGATGTAGATGTCAGATGGAACGAGGAAAGTAGGGTGGCCTTTCAAAACATTAAGGATGCCATTTCCAGAGCCCCTGCCCTCATAAGTCCAAACTATGCTAAACCTTTCTATATTTATGCTTTCGCATCGGAACACTCTTTTGCGAGTGTCTTGACCCAGAAAGGTGAGGATAGCGTAGAAAATCCCATAGCATTTTTAAGTGCTCCTTTAAAAGATGCTCAATTGAGGTATTCTATCCTCGATAAGCGAGATGTATGCACTCTTTAAAACGGTAAAAAATTTTGACATTACATTGTGCACAGAGAGTTTTTGCCATTGTGCCTGACCCTGCTATCAAAACTATGTTTTTACAGAACGAGCTAGGTGAGAAAAGAGGTAAATGGATTTCTACTATCCAAGAATTTGATCTTGAAATCCAACCCATGAAACTAGTTCGAGGACAGGGACTTGTGAAGACGATTGCTGAGAATAATCCGCAAACGACATGCCAATATTCAAATGCAGAATACATTTCTAAAGATGACTGGTATGTTGACATTGTACATTTTCTATTAAACGGTAAGTGCCCATCCAATTTGAATTCCACTCAAAGAAGGGCTTTAAGACTTAAATCTGTTAATTATCTGATTAGATCTGGTGTTCTTTACAGAAAAAACCATGAGGGGATTTACTTGAGATGCCTGAATAAAGAAGAAGCTGCCAAGGTTCTGCAGGAATTTCATGGGAAATATGGAACTGGCCATGGTGCGGCAAATGCTACAGCGCATCAAATCCTGAGAGCAGGATACTATTGGCCTCACATTTTTAAAGATGCACATGCTCATGTACGATCTTGCCACATTTGTCAAGTAGCTGCCAACAGAGAAAGAAACGCAGCCATGCCATTACAACTTGTAGTTGAGATGAGACCATTCGCACAATGGGGATTAGATTTCATTGGGGTTATTAACCCAAATTCTTTAGATTCCCATAAATTCATACTAACAGCTACAGATTATTGTACAAGGTGGACAGAAGCAGTTCCTACAAAACATGCCACTACAGATGTTGTAATAAAATTCCTCGAGGATCACATCATAACAAGATTCGGAATGCCCGATTCTATTGTTAGTGATAATGGTAAAGCTTTTGTCTCTACTCAATTTGCAAATTGGGCATATGACAATAGGGTAAATTTAAAATTTGCATCTAACTATTACCCGCAAGGAAATGGTTTGGCAGAATCCTCAAACAAAAATTTGTTGAATATCATTAAGAAATTACTGGAAGAGAACCCTCGAGATTGGCACAGCCAGTTAAAGTTTGCTCTTTGGGCAGATAGGACCAGAATAAAAGACTCAATAGGAAATACACCCTATCATTTGGTCTATGGACAAGACCCAATCTTTCCTGCAAACTTGAAGCTGCAAACCCTGCATTTCATGCAAGAATACTTGGGAACAGATAACCACACTGAAGCCAGATTAAGTCATTTACTGCACCTCGATGAAAAAAGGGAGGAAGCCATGATTCACATGAGTAAACACCAAGAGGTTGTTAAAAGATGGTTTGACAGAAGAGCTAAAATTAAGTCCTTCAGAATTTCGGATTTGGTCCTACTATGGGATAAAAGACATGAAGAAAAGGGGAATCATCAAAAATTTGATTGTCTTTGGTTAGGCCCTTATCAAGTTTCGAAAATCCTAGGGAAAAATACCTTCAGATTAAGAGCTTTAGACGGGAAGGATCTGACGTTACCAGTTAATGGGCATGTTTTAAAGCACTATTTTAGCCCTTAAGTCGTAGGAAATTGGTATTATATTTTTCGGTTTTGGTATGGATTTTCAAATTTTTTTTTTTAAATGCTAGTTTATTAGGATTTAAGTTGTGTGTTTGATTTCATTTGACATGTTTGGTTTGTTTATAAAAAAAAAAAATGATGAAAAAGTTGTTTTTGAGATGTTAACTTATGCTTTAGATCAGGGAAATATGAAACATTGGAATTGTGTGGTAGAAAGCTCCGCAGAAACACAAATAGTTTAAATAATATCGTTTGAAACTTGTGATGCATGAAGTAGTCGGTTATTTTTTTTATGGCAATACTCCATCTGCAATTCAAAGGGCAATGCATTCATATTACATCTCCCACTTTGCATATACATGCCATCTTAGTTGCATATGCATTTCAGATACAAATCATTAAAGTGTGTCAAATCCTCTTAGGGTTATTCTATAACATAAAAAAAAAAAATCCTAAGGTTGGGAACTGATGCCCGAGCTATCTTGAACCAAGCACATTCTATGCACATTAAAAAGGATCTTGAGCAAAATGATCAAAACCTTGCTTGGAAGAAAAGGTCAGGCGAAAGGAGTATTTCATGTCTATCCTATCATGCAACATAATCCTTAAAACAATGGTTTTTACCACTTCCATAAAGCTTAAAGCCTAAAACAGAGTAGTAAGGATAGGGTTAAATCCTCATCGAACTTAGGTTGAGGATCCAACTCCCCAAAGCTCTGATTTGACCTACATGGAGTAGTAAGGATAGGGCATAATTCTCATCTCGCTTAGGTTGAGAATCGGATTCCCCAAAGCTTCTTTTATGTCTCATTTCATCATAAATCTTGGATTGGAAGGATCGTACTACATGTCCTCTAAGGATGGGTAGTCATCCCCAAGGTCCAAGAATAAAAACTAAATATTTCCCATTTCATAAATCTTGGATTGGAAGGATCGTACTACATGTCCCTAGCAAGGATGGGTAGTCATCCCAAAGGTCCAGAAAGTAAAATTAATATTTCCCATTTCATCTTAATATTGGATTTGGAAGGATCGTACTACATGTCCTCTCGCAAGGATGGGTAGTCATCCCAAAGGTCCAAGATAAAGAAAAATGAAGCTAAATCATGGATTATGGGGTTATTTAGTATGCCCATGCGTGACGAGCATGTCTTGTCTAAAAGCAAGACCACTGACTGCTCAAACGGATAGACTAGCCTGACAATTTCATCCATAACTAGTTAAATTATTTTGCTCAAAGTGAGGTAATGAATTCCAGATCAGAGTAGTAAGGATAGGGTTAAATTCCCATCTCGATTAGGTTGGGAGTCCGATTCCCCAAAGCTCTGATTTCACTTTCACTTGCACATGGGTTCAAGATAGTAGTGACTCATAACCAACTTTGGGATCTAATAAAGCAATTCATTATACATATAGTTGATCCTAAGAGGGTTTGATAATTTTAAATGTTTGTATATGATATTAGAAGGTAAGCCTTTATAAAGCAAATAGTTATATCTCTAAGCATATTTATTAGGCTCAAATCATTCACAACCTCACATATGCATTCATGTAAAACTGACAATGGAATGTGGATCAATTTCAAACGATAGAAAATGGAACACATTGCACACACCGAGCTGATACTTAATGATTCTAATGTTTCATGTATTTCTGATCTATCGGCATTTGTTTATATTTCTTATGTGCTAACGCCTGTATTCAAGTTTGTATACTTCTAGGTTAGGTTCTCACCAAAATGCTCAGGAGCATTTCCCAGCAGAGTCGCCATTTGTTGTGGCTGCTCCACAACACACCCCAAAATTGGGGACCCACCTTTTTTACATGCTTTCCAAGAAGATTGTAGTGGCCCAGATGTTAAAGATCAAAGGAAAATAGCAAAAAATGAAAAATTGTCGCGATATCGCGACATGTTGCTCCATCGCGGCAAAAATGAAAAAGTGTCGCGATATCGCGACATGTTGCTCCATCGCGGCCAAAAATGAAAAAGTGTCGCGATATCGCGACATGTTGCTCCATCACGACAAAAATGAAAAATGTCGCGATATCGCGACATGTTGCTCCATCGCCAAGAAAAGTGTCGCGATATCGCGACATGTTCACTTTGCCATAAGCAAAGAGAAAATGTCACGATATCGGGACATGTTGGCAAAGGAAAGTGTCGATATCGCGACATGTCGAGAGAAAATGTCGCGATATCGCGACATGTCATGATTCACAGAGGAGAGAGAAAGACAAAGTGAAAAATGTCACGATATCGCGACATGTCATGAAATCGCGGTTCACAGAGGAGAGAGAAAGACAAAGTGAAAAATGTCGCGATATCGCGACATGTCATGAAATCACGTCAAACACAGAGCAAGATGTCAAAGTTGTCGCGATGTCGCGACATGTGTTTTTGCGATCTGAAGACGAGATGAAGGGCAAACAAGAAAAATGTCGCGATATCGCGACATGTCAGAGTTTCGCGACCTGAAGCAACCAAAGTGGATGTAGAAGAAAAGTGTCACAATTTCATGCAGCGAGGGACAAGGGCGATTGACATGTCTTCAAAGAAAAACGTCACAATTTCATGAGTTGCATCACACAAGAGAAAAATGTCACGATATCGTGACATGTCTCATTTTGCGATGCATGAAGGCGAACAAGGCTTCTACAGAAAAATGTCGCGATATCGCGACATGTCTCATTTTCACGATAGGTAGAGGAGCAAAGCTGCAGATATAAAAACGTCGCGATATCGCGACATGCTATTTTTTGTCATGATTCATGGCGGGCCATTACAGAATATGCAGGGAAGCGTTGAACACGTGGCATAGAGGCGTAGAGGCTATGATAACACTTCAGGATCGATGGTTATAGTTAGCAGAGTAGACCAAACATTTCAAACCCGAGCAAAAAGCCAAAACAACAAAGAGGCGGGAAGATGAAACGAAGCGACTTGGGAGATGAAGCAGAAATAGAGAACCGTACCAGAAATTTTAAAAGTAGAAGCAAAGACAGGCATAGGGGTCGAAAACCGCTGCGGGCAGAGTTGCAGAGCTGAAGGTGATAGGCCATTCTGGGCCTGCTTTTGGAGCGTTTTCCTCCACTTTGTCTGGTTTTGTTAAAACTGGAAACATTTTGTTCTTGTAAACTGATACATTATTTTTAATACAAAATTACAGAGAGTTGCATCTCATTGACAAGAAAGAAGGAGTTATTTTTTGCATGCTAGATTTAATGTTTATCTTTCCCCTTTTCAGATTTTTAGGCTTATAGGTGAAGTTTAATGCAAGTTTTCTTGGTTGCTTCATGCGAATGTCTAAATCTGAAAATCATAGTTAAAATCCTAGAAACCAGCACCTAACTTATCTGGATTGTGCAAGTTTGCAGGTTCAATAGGTTAGGTTGTATGCAGAAAACCTCATTATCTTCGGTTTTGTCAAAATAGGAATCGTAACACTCTGAATGTACTTTAGTTTTAGTCTCTTTGCATTTTATTTTCATTTTCTTAAATTCTCTGCATTTTTATTTTCCCGAAAGTTTAACCTTAGTTTAATTTACAGTCATTAAAATAAAATACTTGAAAATCTACCGAAATCGAAAATAAAATAATTTCATCATTAAGATTAATTCACATTGAGTTCATTCTGATTAAATGAACAATCATTATAATTTCAGAATAAAATAAACCACAGTGCCCCTTGTTAACAGTTACTTGCAACCACTAAGGTATTCCGAGCATTCAAATTGAATATTATTATTTATGCCAAATGCTAATATAGCGGAGACCTTGGAGAAATTACTTTTATTGAATTTCTTTGCAAGAGGGGATTTGGAACCCAAATCCTATCGGAGAGTGTGTTTTCACAATCGGGTGAAAATACCACTCAACATACCTTTTGCACTATTTCACTTGATATTTGGCCTTCTTCCTGGATATCAAATAACCATTTTATCCCCTTTGTTTCCTGCTAAAATATTTGGTATTAATGATGACTTCATATGGTGACATCAATGACAACTTTGACTTAGGGACTCAAAATGTCAGACAGTTTCAGTAGAAGAGAAATCAATAAAGCTATAGCAATTTATTCTATCTAATCATCTTAGGTAAGGAATCGTAAATTACAGTTGCATCTAGGCTAGTTTTGCATGCTTGCATAATTTCTTGTTTGCCCTTGAAATAAAAAGACTCTTTACTTTATTTATAATCATTGAGATTGAAAGAGCACATAGCTTAGGACCATTGCTTGTTCCATATTTATATTCTTGCATCACTAAAATTTCTATTTTAGATTCCTCCTTACAAGGTTTAGAGCTAGATTTTACAATGTTAGAAATATAGTATATTACATTATTTGGGTCATGTAAATGTACCTTCCTTGGTACATACTTAGGACATTAGGTTAATTTAGGGGGAAGTTATCTAGTTACTTCATGCAATGTAATAAATGCACAAGTGTCAATGTGCAAGGTGTCCACTTGTACAACTAGATAGAGTGTTGGCCAAGGAACTTATCTTCCTATATAATGGCCATAGATGTAGAAGATAGATATAGAAGTCATAGTATCACAGTCAGTGTGTGGTAGATAGGCATTAGGGTAGTGTGTGTGTGAGCTATAAGCTCAAATCTCATTCATGGAGCAGTAGCTTATATTATGGAGTGTCCATTTCCTCCATAGCTACTATTGTAATATTTTTTATCATTTCTATTTATAGCATATTTTAGTCATCTCGTAGATTTACTTTATTTCTTTTTGCATATTGTGATTGGTATCTCCCATTGTATGTGGTATCAAAATCTAATAGTGGTATCAGAGCTACGGTAGATCAAGCCATAGTAGGTCTATAGGGAAACCACCATTATTATTGATCTTGAGTTTTTTGAGAACCTGACGTGCCATTGGACCAGTCACTATCAAAATTTATCAGAAGAGTCTAGGTGGTAGAATTAGGGAGAGTTACAAGTGAGGACTAAAATATCAATTTTAGAAATACTGAGATTGCATAGGGCTAGAGTCTTTCCATAGAGTTGAAGGAAAACTCATGAAGACTAGGACTCAACATTTGATCCACTAGGTTGATGAATCAACTAGTGAAGCTCAGAGATCTAGAAATACTTACCTGAAAGTTTCTTTTATTATAGGGAATTAATACTCAGATGATTGGGATACCTCCTACAATAGAAATCTAGGAGACCTCAACTTCGTTACCCAAAGGTTGGAGTGCCTTCATAGTGCAAAGATTAGTTGTTGTAGAAAGGAGAATACTTCAGAAGAATATTTTGGAAAAGAATCATGGTGAAGTCTGGAGACAGGAGATCTCCATTGATAGATTGAAGAACTTCACAAGAAGAAAAATCCATAGAAGCCTTGATCTAGAAGAAAAGGCCATAGAAGCCTTGATCCAGAAGAAAAGGCCATAGAAGCCTTGATATTGAAGAATAGGCCATATAAGCCTTGAAATACGACAACGCTAGAACCAAACCTTAGACAGACTAAACATAGAAGCTTTGATATTGAAGAACAAGCCATAGAAGTCTTGATATTGAAGAACATGCCATAAGAGCCTTGATATTGAAATAGGCCACAAATGCCTTTTATCCTGAAGAATATTCCATAGGAGAGGATCTAATTTAGAAGCAAATTTTAGTACTAATATTTTTTTGTAGGTAAAGGAGATCCAGTAAGTCGGGAAAGCTTCCTACAAGAAAGTTAGGAAGAAAAGCCTCTTCAGAATCAATCCAATACCTAAAGAAAAAGAGATCAAGAGGAGATCTCATTGAAGAACTTCTAGGCTAGGAAGAAGAAGAAGGACTAGGAGAGTCCTACTCAAATCCAGAAGTAGAAAAATAAGATATCTAGGAGAAGATCTCAATGCCAACACTTCCAGAAGTAGAAGGTTGAAGATAAGGTCTCTAGGAAGACCAGAAGAAGTTGCAAGATCAAAGACCTTGACAAGGTCTCGATGAGCATCTAGTAAAAGGCTAGGAGAGCCTTGCTGAAGAAATCATCAAAGGAGAACTCACTAGAGAAATCCACTACCAAGGAGAAGCCCCTGATAGTGAAGGACTTGGGACAATTATTACCATCCAAAAACAAGCCCAAGAGGAGGAGAATTTGGAAAGGAGTGCCAAATATGAGTAGAAGAAGAATCTAGTGAAGACCTCAAGACATTCAAAATCTTGAGAAGAAGATCCTGCTTGAAGTCAAAATTTGACAAGAAGACTTGAAGGTAGAATAAGCTTATCAAATCTAGGATATTTTAAGATTACCTCCTATAGTAAGAGGTCACTACTTCAGAGATACAAACTTCTCCAAATCTACAGTAGAAGGAGGAGATTACAAGAGGAGATCAAAGTCACCAAATCCTAGGCTCATGAAAGAAAGTTCGAGACCATAAATTTGGTGAAGAAGGAGTTGTTCAAAATAGTCTACAAAGAGTTGCAAGATCCTACTCAAGGCAGCAACTTGGTGATCTTAGGCACCAAGATCTACATCCTCTACATAAGTAGAAAAGGAGCTACAAAAGCATTCAAAAAAAGGTAAGCAACTATCGATGCAAGTAGATTCATTAGTTGGATTACTTATCAGATTTATTAAAGCACCTTCATCCTGATTAAAGTTGCAAAAAGGAGATTTGTATTACAGTATTCAAGTGTGCAAAAAGAAAGGTTCTTTTTAAGGTTCATTTGCACATTAGGAGTTGATTAGATTTCAAAATTTTAATAATCTATCAACTAGCCTATTATCTACTTTGGAAAGCAAAAGAAGACTATCTCCTAATATCTTGCTTATAAGAAATTTATAAAATAAATCTTGAAGGTTCATTTCATATTATTCTTGATTAGTTGCAGTGAATTGATTAAGTGCATTTTTCTTGAGAGTAGATTGGAGTGATAAGGTGTAATCTATTAGTGCATTAAAAGTAGAATTTGTTAGATTCATTTGCACTATTATTACTCTCAAAAGAAATTAGTTTTGTGCTTTGAAATAAAGGCTACAAAATCTAGTTTGGATCAAGTGTCTAAAGACACTCTTAAAGCACAAAACCTACAACTCATAGTGGCCAATAGAAGCCACCAAAATTGGTTAGTACAAGCAAAGAAAAGCTAACCAAAAAGAAGCTTCAAATATTGAGACTTGGTGAGTCTCAAATCCAAAGCACTTAGGGTTAGTGCAACTAAAAGAAAGCTTTTGTTCTATAGCATTTACAAGGCTTGGATTCACCATCAATCATCCAAGCAAAAGGGTAAGGAGTCTAGCCAAAGAGACATCCTTAAAACCCTCATTTTGCACTCATTAATCTACTACAAAAATAAGAATTTTAGACCTGTAAAAGAGTGCAAGAAAAGGTGCAATAAAAGGTCTATACATGTAAATGTTACATGGTATTGCACTTCTACAATACATCAAACATAGGGAAAGGAGCATATTTAAAGGTGCCACAATAGGCACAACAGGTACAGGGAAAAATGCAGCCAAAGGATTGAGCATTCTATAGAAATGAAAGGGCATTCTCTCCAAGAACGAACCTGTAGATAAAGGAAGCTTTTATGTAAATGACAAAAAGCCTACCAAGGTTATTTATGTAAGCAAAATGAAATCTATCACAAAAATTTACGTAAACCATAGCAAGGATAAGAAGCTATCTATGTAAAAAAAAGGATAGAGCACATCTAGTGTTCAGATGCATCAAGCTTCACCTCTATCAATGTGAACATGGAGCACAACGAAGGTATAAGCACAAATAAGGAAAGTAGATGCTACATTGGGAATAGCATCAACAAAGGGTAGCAAGAGAGCTACCTCATCCTCATTCGAAGCTCCAAGGTGGCTCACGAATTACCTGCAGAAGAAAATACGTTGCTTGCTATTCAAGAAATCAAAGCAAGCTAAGGAGGAAGATAATCGAAGGAGTTATAATCTCCTTCTTGGAGGTGTTACATAGAAAATCCCATGCAAGAGGGTTGAGTGCCACTTGGCATATTATTCCCTAATGACTATCATATCTCTAATGCTCAAGAGATGAACGTTGAGGAGTTTCAAGTGCTCAAAGCAAGTTTAATACATTACAAAGGAGTAATGGTTGGTGCAGCAGTGTTACAAGAAGTGGTAGCGCTCTCAAGAAATGCAAGTGCCACTTGTCCATCAATGACTACCCTTATATGCAATGTAGAGAGAGAAAAAGGATAGCATTCATTTCCAACATCCGTAGTGTGAAGTGGAGAGCAAAGCGTAGTCCAGTCAATCCATTTCTAAGCATAGCGTGGAAGAAGGAGAGCATAGGAGCATTTAAGACTCCATTGAAGAAGGTCAACATCTACTCTCCAAGCATCGAAGAGGAAGCCCGATAGCCATACCACACTTGGTCATTTAGACTCATCAAGTCAAGCACCATAGAAAGGGTACATAAAGGATTGTTATATTTCAGTCAAAACCAGCGCCATTCAAGTGTGAAGTCAAGGGGCTAAGGTAATAAAAATATCTCATTAATATTGCTTTCAAACATAGGAGATATAAGGTTATAATTTTAAGGATTAATTTTAAGGTTGAGAAAGCAAAAGACATAGGAGATAACTTACCAAAAATTAAAATACTATTTGTAAACTAACCTAGGAGATATAAGGCCTTCTACTTAGGTTGAACTATTTAATACTTTGCAAATATTATTATCTTTTCTAATTTTCCAAATTTGGGAGTCATAAGGTCTACTACTACAAATTGATTTATTGGAAATTAGAAAAATTAAAATCAAATCTCAAAGGGCCATTATAAGAGGTTTATCAAAAACATATAAAGGTTGGAAATTATAATATTTACTTGTCTCAAATCTTCTCAAATAGAGACAAAATATCCAACATTAAAACCTCTTGAAATCTAGAAAAAGTGCTTAGTTCAATAGGAGCAATAAGGACAATAGAAGTTGATTTTAGCATTTACAAAACTTTACAAAATCAACCAAGATTGAACTATAACTTACAAAAGCACTTTATATCTTGTCCAAAACATACTAGGGAGTCATAAGGTATTCTACAAAACTTGGTAATATCATAATCTATTGTTTATCAAGTTGCAAATCCATTAGCAATATATAAGCTATCTACAAAACCTAAAAATCCTTAGGAGTACTCATTCTCATTACTAGGGAGACATAAGGAAGCCCACAAGAATCAAGGATTAATATAGGTTTTATCAAATCAAGCTTATATACTTCTATCAAGGATCATATCTATCATGGATAATATCTTGAGAAATACCTTCAATAATGAAGAATTATTTCATGAAGTAGAATACTACTCTCAAAACTTAATAGATACTCTAGAAGGATATGAGTATCTATCCTCTAGTGACAAAGAAAAGTTCTTCCTATTTATTAAAGAAGCTAAAGAAGGTATATTTACAACATTGATCAGCTATCTTCATGATATCCTCTTCACAACATGGTGGAATTCACAAGGATTGGTTATATTCTCACCAGAAGAATGTCTGATGGTGTATCTATCTCTAATTGTGTTTGTACTTAATCAACACAAGAAACAAGATAACAATAAAGAAGAATATTATTATTGTGATGATATACTAACTTGTCATGAAGTAGAAACTCCATCAGCACCATTGTAGAATCATAAAAGAAGAAGAAGGAAAAGAAAGAAAATGTATATTAAAAGAAAACATGTCATCATGAAGACAAAACCAAGATACTTGCAAGGAGACCAATGAAGGAGGAATACAGTGCAAGGTGAACTAAAAGAAGGGTCTACAACTTTGAGCTCAGGTTGATACTTATAAAGAAGAGAACTATGAACACAGGGACTACACAAAACACCTAACATCAAGGAAACAAGAACTAGAAAAGATCAGAAGCCATAAAGTATCCAAAGAAGAAGATCCAATTCAAAGCCATTATATGGAAGAAGATCCACATTGAAGACTAAAGTCTTCAATACCCAAATATTGTAATACAGGGGATGTTAGAAATAGAGTATATTACATTATTTGGGTCATGTAAATGTACCTTCCTTGGTACATACTTAGGACATTAGGTTACTTTAGGGGGAAGTTATCTAGTTACTTCATGCAATGTAATAAATGCACAAGTGTCAATGTGTAAGCTATAATGTGCAAGGTGTCCACTTGTACAACTAGATAGAGTGTTGGCCAAGGAAATTATCTTCCTATATAATGGCTATAGATGTATAAGATAGATATAGAAGTCATAGTATCACAATCAATGTATGGTAGATAGGTAGTAGGGTAGTGTGTGTGTGAGCTATAAGCTCAGAGCTCATTCATGGAGTAGTAGCTTATATTATGGAGTGTCCATTTCCTCCATAGCTACTATTGTAATATTTTTTGTCATTTCTATTTATAGCATATTTTAGTCATCTCGTAGATTTAATTTATTTCTTTTTGCATATTGTGATTGGTATCTCCCATTGTATGTGGTATCAAAAGCTAACATGTAACCTTAGGTGTTTTCTAAAACTTTCACATACAATATTTGCATAAACCCTAAAACCGATACATAAACATATTGAGATAGACCAAACCGTGTGATTGTAGGTCCCCATTAGAAAGAGATCTAGGAAATCAACCCATGTGTGACCTGCTATCTACAAAACCATAACAACAATTCACATGTAGCAACAAAATATATTATTATTATATACAATAAAATACAAAATTTAAAGCTTCTCTTACCTTACAACTTATCTCTTGCTTCTTTTTCTCTCTTTCCTTTTCCTACAATTACCTCTCCCTTAATCTTCTTCTACAATTCCTACTTCTAGTAGAAAATTCCTCAAGATCCTAAATATCCTAAATGAATATGTTTCCAAGTGAGTTATCCTCTCCTTCTTACAACATACAAATTCCTTTTGTATAATTTTCTTGGAAGAGTTTTCCCACCTTCTTGTCCCTTTACACAATTGCTATTCATAATGAGTTTTGCACTCCTCACCTTACTTGCAATTAACTACCTTATTTACTCCATGCAAACTACCTTTATGGTGAGTTTCAAACGTCATCACCTTTGTTCCAATTCAATCATTCTCATTGCACCGATCATCTCCTATCCAAATATCTCTCTCTTTCTCTCAATTTTAGTTTAATCCTCTTTGTTACTCCCAATTATATGCATCCTTTTCATCCTCCTCTCCCCATTTTCTTGCATTTATTATTAAATTTTAAAATATATTTTCCTTTAAAATGATTCTTAGAATATTAAAAACTTAAAAAATAACAATATATTAAACTAAAAATGTTTAGATTTTGTAAGGTCTCATATTAAGACCTATTATAAAATCACTATTCAAGACAAGTACCCAAAAAGCATGCCTCATTTAATGCACATAATAAATATGATTATAGGTTTTACACTAGAAAAACAATCACTACTAAGGGTGGTGTTCAACAAGCATTTATGATAGCAACATAAAAGAAATGGATCCCTTTAAGAATTGAAGCTATGCAATCATATATAACACTTTAATGGTCTAATGGTATTATACTATTTGATTAATCTAAATAATACAAAATCATTTAAATAAACCTAAAATAATCATTCATAAAATAATTAAACCATTTCATCGTCGAGACTCCATCACTCAATAAACCAAATTAAATGTGTCATATAATAATTATAACCCAATATTCAACTAACATAATTAATGTAAAATAAATAAAAAAATCTAACATAACCCAATGTATGGCTAAAGAAATCACATAAAAAGGATCAAATCAGACAAGTGGTGGTGAGTATCTCATCCTCCCTCTTTATTTTTGATTTTTTTCTAGAAGTTACATAACAAGAGTAAATAATATTTAGTCTTAACATCAATTTCCATGTTGGTTTGTAGGATTAGATGTAGTGACCTAGTATCCTTGTTAGTGATCACTAACAACTACATACATACAATGCTAAGGCAAAGCACTATTTCCTATCTGGGAATGTAGTTGATATCTTATTTCCTTGGGTTACCCAAATTAAGGGTGATTTCTAGCTAAGTGAGGTCCACCACACTCATAACACCAATGAGAGGGACCAACACAATGTACTTTGGGATGCCTTATTTGGGTGTTGAGAAGCCCAAAACTAAATATTTTGAGCTTACTAAGGTAAAAATTATGGTCAAGGTGGCATCCTATATCTAGTAGTCCTCTTGATGGATCCAACTCTACCTAGGTGCAAATGTCCAAGTAATAAAAATTTAATGTATCCCTTGATATTCTTATTACAAGAAGCCTTGTCGCCTCTAGGTCGATGCTTAGGCAATTAATACTATCTTGATTTCTTAGAAGAAAGCCTTGATAATATAAATGTTATATTTGATATGGACCTGTGAACCTATTTTATCATTAGAGACAAGAATAATTCCTCTACTCAAGTGGTGCTCTTGGCCCATAATATACTAATAAGGCCAATTTATGTGCCCCTTACCACATTAAGGACTTGCTTGTTTTGATAATATATGTTAGATAAGGTTATTTTATATATAGGAAGTGTTTCATATTTATTACTTTGTATATTGGGAAGGAACATCACTCAAAATATCTACAAACCATTGCTCATGCTCCATAACTATTCTAGATCCTTACCATATCTAATAAAACTCCTAGAATTTATTTTGGATGTATACCTAGGAGATACACTTCATTTAGAATTATTCCTTATATTATTTATAGGTGATATTTATATGTTCATACACAACCTCCTAATTGTGCCACCAAACAATCATTGCACCCTCTAAATAGAAAATAGCAATCTTAGCCATGTCTTGGCTAGAATAATCATAAATGAGAAAACATTTCTACATCTAAATCAACCATTCTCATGATACCTTTATTTTACTTATCCCAAAAATATTTGTAGATTCAATTTTCTTTAGGTTACAAAAACTATACCTCCACTTAGTTCTAGATATTTTATCATGGTTAGAATATTTATGCCAAGAATGCTCTAGTGGAGGTTTCTCAACCTCGTATTATCACCTCAAATTCTCTTGTTTGGCTACAATATGGTCTACAATCATGTTAAAAAGATTTTAAATAGCTAACATAACTTACACAATGGGATCCAATGAAATCTCATCATCATGGTCCACCCATTGAGATATCTTAAACCATGGGTTTCCCTCTTATCATGAATCCTCTCAATCAAGAGTGAGATTCCATTGATCATTACCACATCATTGACCCCTAATCTTATGCAATAATATAGAAAATAATTCTTCATTAGAATTAGTTTCCCATTTAGACCTAAGTATTTTATCCAAACTTTGATAACATGTATGATGATAATATTTGATAGTCTAAAAATATAACTCATTTTTAATAGGTACATGTAGTATTTTGGAGAGGCTTGCAAGGAGATAATGGCATTAAGGAGTACCAAATGAGTTATTCAAGAATTGACTTCCATGTTGTCAACCCTTATGCTTAGGAAACATTCTATAAAATAATTCTTCATTAGAATTAGTTTTCTATTTATTCTTGAGTGTTATAACTAGACTTTAATAACACATGTGACAACCATATCCAATAGTTAAAAAGTATAACTCATATTATATAATTGATACATTTGATGTTTGGGAGAGGCTTATAAGGATATCATGTCATTAAGGAACCCAAAATGATTAATTTTAGGTTAGTATTCAAGAATTGGCTCCATCCTTTAAGGATGTTTAAAACATTTGCAGACGTAGGTTTTCTTAGAAGAGATTATTTTGGAAATTAGGAAATATAATGCAAATAAGATTATATTGTTAATATCACTTAAACATATATTTCCACATTGAAAGACCTTATTTTAAACCAAAATTGTGCATGCATTTAGGATATTTAATCTTATTCTTGACCCTCATTAGTTTAACTCTATGTATTCATTTGCTACACATACCATTTATTGCATACATTACTATCATATAATTTTTTACCGCCATATATTAACCTCATCCTATATTGGGTATACTAACTATTTTTTTGGAAATTTCCCTAATGGAAAGGTTGTGCACCCATAGACCTTGACCAACATTGAATTATCAAGGAACAATGAGGCTTCGATGGTCAATATCTAGAGGAGTCTAGTTCCTTTGAATTTTGAGCTAACTATTCCAGAATTGCAGGAGAAAAGGGTGCTGAAAGAAGCAAATGGAGCTGAAGCTAAAAATTATATTAGTGGAGATAAAGCAACATAAAGACATATGCGCAGTGAAAGACTATGCAAATAAATAACTAACTACCTAATAGACGAACTAGTTTTACTATCAACCATAGAACATTTGGTTCTAATATAATGTAGCTTATCAGATTACCAATTCCAGAACAAGCGAACGAACATAGTATAAATTTAGAATTCAGAGTAAACACCATGAATATTCAACAAGATAAAATTAGAAAGAAGTAACCATCCATACATACATGTTTTACAAATGATTTTAACCAGAGGCCAAACAACAATCACTTTGTATTAAGGTGCAAGTATTTCATTCTTACATATGAATTGTAAAAGCCTATGAGCTGACCCATATTTAATTTTACATTACAATATTTATAGACTTCTTACAATCTTGTAGTTGTCAATATATCATTCTCTAATAAATATATTACTGTTATGTCATACGGAGTGCCAACTGATCAAACTACTCAAAAAGTATGGCTACTCCAACCATCATATTATGGTTTGTTGACGTGGCCATGATCTGTATCTTCTTGAGTCTGTGACCACCTTGTTGGTCAAATCTAGTCCCTCAATCTCTACTAACCCTCTTCTATTCAGCCACCTTATTTTTTGCATGGTAGTTCATGCCGTTAAGATCATTTGACAAGGAATATCACCCAGTTAGCATTATGGAGTAAAGGTTCTTTTGACATTGAAAGGTGGTCATTGGATCCATTACATTCACACTTCCTCCAAAAGGAAGACATATCTTCAATGCCCTAATGTGCATTGATTAGGTACAAATTTATAGGCAACTCCACCATTTAGATGCATGTTTACCTTTTATCCCTACATGTGCTAGAACTCTTAGCTTGTCACTAAAATTCTACATAGTTATTCCATGGTGCTCAGGATTTGGGACCATACTGGGCTCCAACTAGGTACAAGTATTTCAACCTCATCTATATTTCACTTCCACCAGATTTTGGTCTTAGGACAAAGGATTAGCAACCTGTCGAGCTATGGCAAAGTACAAATATTCTGATCTTCTTCATACTTAACCATTTTTGTAACTTGATGATTTCTAATTAGGGGGATAGAACTTTAGCACCTTATCGGTTTTTAGCCCATCATAGATATTTTAGTGCTTTAGGCACTTATCTAGTTTTCTATTGATGTGAAATTCAGACCTTTGAGACATTGTCGAGTTCTACCCAAGTGTGATTATTTCAATGTTATTCCAGAATTGAAATTATTTTATCCATTTTCTCCTCTAGCAGCACGATGGATCTTTGGTGTCTTACTGGGTCCCGATAATTTGTAAATATTTTGGTTCTTTGGGAACTTTGATTAATTATACCAAAATTTTGATCATCTATCGGACCTCAACCAGGTACAAATATTTTGATGCTTCTAGCACTTTGTCAATTTTGCAATCTAGTGACCTTCAATAGCAAACCAAATATTTAGTACTTTGTCAGGTCTCGATCCGGTACCAATATTTCAAGGTATTCCTGACTTAGCCATTTTATTTATTTTTCTTCTGTATTTGATAGAATTTTAGCATTTTACCAGATTTTGACTCGATATAAATATTCCAGGGTATTCTTAACTTATCCATTTTTCTTGTCTCGGGTGCACAGGACTTTGGGAACTCTGTTGGGTATCAAACAAGTGCAAATATTCTGACATCTTTGAAAGATAGCCAATTTTATAGAATTTGACTTCTATTAGTAGGCCCAAGGTGCACTTATAAGTACTCTATATGGGTATAACCGTTCTAGAGGTCCCATACCTTAGTCAATTTTATCCTTTCAACATATCGGTGACCCTTGATTAGCTTCCAGGTTACAACTGCTTTTGTCTATAGGTAACAATCTAATCCTTCATCTCTTCCCTTGATTTTGGTCAAGCGTGGATGCTTCAACAAGATTAGAGGCTAGCTCATTTCTCATTTTTCTTTGCTTTCGACCAGGCTTCTAGGCTTGGACTTTCAGTATTTGCATCTTTATTTGATCAGGACTGATGGGACATTTGATGGACTCTAGTTTTATATAGAATAATAAAATAAAGCAAAATAAAATAAAATAAAGCAAAATAAAATAAAATAAAATAACTTTTGATAGCTTATCATGGGTATATGTAAAAAGTACCCATAATCTTGGAGACTCACAATGGATTTTCACTTTGTGGAAACATGGAATCCAGATTGCCGAGATTTTGAACTTAACACTTTCTAATGGGAGGGAAATGGAAGAAATAACAAAGAAGAAGGAGAAAACAAAAATAGCCAAGAGAGGCTATAAAATAAAGAAGGGTGGTGGGTGATAGGGTGGAAGTTAATTGCCCAAAAAAGCAAAAAATTATGGTGAAGCGAAGAAGAAATACCAGGCACAAGAAAGATAGATGAAGGAAATATGAATACAAAGTGAGAGGAGGGGAGAGGAGGAAAGGAGGTAGTAGTAGGATGGATAAAAGTACCATAAAATAAAGGAGTTAGTCACAAAATTGGTCTACCAACAAAAACCAAATTAGAAAAACAAATACAAAGGGGAAGACAATGCCAGGGTAACCTAATAATAAAGAGAAACATAACTACTGGATCCATGGGATACCCCTATAGAGTAGCATATTGAATATTCCATTTTATCATATATCCCTAAGCACCACATTCTCGTAAAAATACCCTGTAGTTTCTAGCCGTTGCTTCCAAAACATATAGATTGCCATGTATAGTTGTCATCCTTGGAGCATTTCCTATTTTTTGCATAGTTCAACAAGAACCCATTGTACAAATCATATTTGGCCATGAGAGCTCTCATTAGTGCTCTTAAATTTATCATAATTTTAAAAATGCTTCATTTGTGTGATGCATGCAGTCTTATATAGAATTCCAGGGGATAAACATGCCAGTTGGAATGTGCAAAAATTATGTCTTTGGACTATGTGCTTTTTTCAAAGAGATTTAGCTTGATGTGAATCATCCTTGGACATTCATTTGTGTCAACTTGAGTGCCTTATTTTTTACAACTTTATTTTTTGTATGGCATCACCCCTTCATATGGCATGGCACATTATTGATCTCACACAAGTGGTGATAGCCTTATTTTAAACTACTCAATTTTGAGGTGCATCTTTTGCAATTCTGTACTATTCTTTCTTTTGTCCATTAGGATGTAGAGTCAAACAAAAAACACCAGGAAGGGATAAAAAGAAAGAAGAGGGGAAGAAAATGCTAATATTGGGATAAGTGATGACCTAAAAAATTCAATGTTCCATATTTTATTAGCTTTTATTCTGTACCATGATCCCATTTTATATGTACAGGATGATGCCAAATTTTACACATATCTGATATCACCATATTAGCTTATTTACTTACCACCTATTTACACAAAAGTGTGGTGTGTGTGACATGCCTAATTCAAAATATATTATGTATACTTTCCCATGAATATGCAGTGTCCTAACCATAAGATATTAAACTTGAGCCTTTCTTTATGTTCAATTTACCTCTAGTTGCCATTGTCATCATATCTAGTCATGTTCCATTATATAATTGATCCATGCTCTAAAAACCCTAAGATTTGGTTCGTAGCACCCTACCAAGATGCTATATTTTCCCAATCATGTATTGATTCCTATGATTGCATCTGTGAACACTTCCCCTTTAGTATTTCTATCCAGTTCACCACCTCCCTTTTGATTCCATGTTTGTATGCTCTATTTAGGATAGCAATTCAATGATCATAAGAATCCTACTGTTCCATACTCAATTGATATTCAAGATAAAAACATGAAAACTTGTACAAAGTTGTGTTAGTGGATTTACAACTCTATTTTGTACTTGGACCTGCTAGATCATCTATTTCTAAGATTATGTCAAGTATAAATTCCCATATGACACATGTTTCTGAACCTTTTATATTCTCAATACAAAAGGGCCGCACCCCCTGACTTGATATCTTGATAATATTTCGAACACTTGGAATGATTATTAGATATAGCCCTTGAGTTATGCATCCTTGAATTTGTGTCAGAGCATGCTAGGATAGACACATACCAAATAACAAAGGAATATCAACTATCATTATATTTTGAACTACAACCAGATGTGTATGACCACATATCATGATGAGGATATTGCGTAAGACTCATATTTTTCTTAATTTGACTCCCTTAAAAGATATGAATTCAGGATCAGATTCATCCATATATGGAATTAGTCCCAAACTATTATAGATATTCGAAGGTATAATTTATAATTGAGCCTTTGCATCCACCACACACTTGTGCAACATATGATTTTTTAGGAGAAGGTAAAGATAAAATGAGGGGAACAAATTTCTGGGACATTTAGAGATGCACCTCCCTTGGGCGTGTCCCTAATTTCTACTACATTTTGAATGGATAGATCTATTAGATTGACCTTGTTAGATACTAGTAACCCTTCTTTAAATAAAGCAGGTGATAATGAAGCCTTTTTGAGTGGACTGTGAATTTTTCCAACCCTTTCTGATCTCTGCTTGTTATCAACACTTGGGAAGTACAACCTTTTATAAGCCTCCATTCTCATCTAATTTAGATATTTTGAATATGAATATTGAGGGTTTTTTTGGATATATTCATCTACAAAAGACAATGTGTTGTTGCTAGTGAGGCACTTGATTTAGCTCATTTTCATAATATATATACATGTCTACTATTTCTACTCATTCATGGAAGTCAAGGCTATCACACTTTCTATCATAGGGGCTGAATAATAACTATTGGGCTATCGATATTAATGGAGATAGGTTACATCAGGTGATGGTTGCCTAGCTAGATCTATTGTTGCCTTTATTTTTCCCTCAATATAGATGTGATTGCAATCTATTTCTCCTTGTATTCCTTCTCCTATTTTTTTAGTCTACAAAAATTGATATGAACCACCTATATCTATATACTCTAGTATCTCTAGAGTATTTAATTTAGATTGCACAAGTCGTATCTTCATATATTCAATTTCCTTGGTCATTTCTTGTATTTTTTGCCCTCAGTTGCTATTTTGCCTAATATTAAATTTTAGAGGAAGAAACAAACCAATCATCTTCAGAAGAACACATGGGGCCAGGTTTCGTTATTTATAGGAATATCATGAAGCCTATGGAGGGAGGTTTAGGGTATGCTACATTTATAGGTGGGATTTTTTTGGCCATAATCAACAATTTTTTATCTTTTATAGCTTCCTTAAATAGATAAGGGAACCTCCTCTCTTTAGATTCCTGAATGAGGACACTTAGATCAGGATGAAAATCTTGGATATAGTAAATATAGGCTTGTGCAGGGGATGGATAGAATTCTTAGGGGATCCTCCTCCATGTTCTTTTGAACTAGATATTGAAATTAACTATGTTCTCCTTAGGATCTTGTTTGATGAATGAGAACTGAGTAAGTAAAAGGAAAGGATCTCTAGTATCATCAAAGACATCAATGAGCACCTCTTGCTAGATTAGCCCATGTGTGTATGCTTCCTTGCTTTAAATATTTATACCATAAAAATACCTTTCCCTTAAGTGATACAATGAGAATCCTGACCATGAAATATTTTGATACAATGCTATGGATCATACCCACGAAGGCCACATCTTGACAATGTTCATATGTGAACTTTTTTACACTATCAAAGCTGGGAAGTTTCTTCAGAGCAGCCTTGGGTATTTCATGTAGGTATGGAATATTTAGGGATACCACATAATTCTAATTGGGGTAGTATTATTTAACCATGATGCAATTGGATTGGGCTACTAATATTTCAAGGGGAATCACCAGACAAGCATATCCACTTTGCTTATGAGGTTGAGACTTCCCGAAAAACCCTGAATCCTTCAAGAAATAATCATTAATGTAGAAATATAAGGACAAAGAATCATAAAATTTGGGTCATGAGAGTAGTAGAGTGGCTAGGTGAATAGGATGAAAAAATCATAAAACAAAGTATCAAAAAACTTTGTTTAAATTTTAAAGGCAACTAATCATGGGATCTAGATTTATTTTACACTGGAGTTTCTAGGTAATAAAAAAAAATGTAGATAAACCAAAGCATAACCAATATCTGATAACTTTAAAATATGAGGCTATTTGGTCCCACGAAGTGTGCCAAATAATATTGATTTGGAAATCTATCTAATTGAAAGGTTGTGCATCCATAGACCTTGAACAACATTGAATGACTAGGGAATAGTGAGGCTTCAATGATCAATCTCCAGAGGAGGTCGGTTCCTTTGTAGTTTGATCTAACTATTATTGAATTACAGGGGAAAAGGATGCTAAAATAAGCAAATGGATCTAAATATAGAACTTATGTTGGTGTAGATTAAGCAACATCAATATTTATGTGTAGTGGAAGACCATGCAAATAAACAACCAACTACCTAACAAACCAACTAGTTTTATTATCAACCATAGAATATTTGGTTCTATTATAATGTAGCTTATCAGATTACCAGTTATATAAAAAGTGATCAAACATAGTATAAATTCAAAATTTAGAGTGAACACCATGAACATTCAAAAAACTAAAATTAGAAATAAGTAATCATATATACATACATGTTCTACAAATGAATTGAACCAGAGGTCAAACAACAATCACTTTGTATTAAGATGCAAGTATTTTATTCTTACATATGAATTGTAAAAGCCTAAGAGCTGATCCATTTTTCATTTTACATTACAATTATTTATAGAATTATTACAATCTTACAATTTTCAAGATATCATTGTTTGGGAATAGATTATCGTTATGTTAGAGGAAGAGCCAACTAATCGAATTGCTCAAAAGTATGGCTTCTCCAACCACTAGATTATGGTTTGTTGATGTGGCCATGATTTGTATCTCCTTGAGTCTATGACCACATTTTTGGTCAAATTTGGTCCCTCAATCTCTAATGAACCTCTTCTATTCAATCACCTTGTTGTCTGTGTGGTATTTTATGCAATTAAGATCAAGGAATATTACCTAATTAGCATTATGGAGTAAAGGATATTTTGATATTGAAATATGGTCATGGGATCTATCGCATTCACACTTCCTTTGGAAGGGTTACACATATTTAGAACTCTTATGTTTATTGATTAGGTATAAAATTTTAGGTAACTCCACCATTTAGTTGTGTGTTTACCTTTTATCCTTGCACGTGCCAGAACTTATAGCTCAACACTAACATTCTACATAGTTATATCATGGTGTTGGGGATTTGGGACCATATTGGGCTTCGACTAGGTACAAGTCTTCCAACCTCATTTGTATTTTGCTTCTACCAGCTTCAAATCTTATGATAGAGGATTAGTAGCCTACCAGGCTTTGATCGGGTACAAATATTTTGACCTTCTTCATACTTAACCATTTTCATAATCCAAAAACTTCCAATAAGGAGGATGAAACTTTAGCACCCCATTGGGTTCCAACCCATCATAAATGTTTTGGTGCTTTGGGCACTTAGCCAATTTTTTGTTCATATGAAAGCCAAACCTTTGGGATACTGTCGAGTTCCACCCAGGTGTGATTCTTCTAGTGCTCTTCCACACTTGAAATAATTTTATCTATTTTCTTCTCTAGTAGCATGATAGATATTTTATGTCTTACTCGGTATTGACTATCTACAAACATTCTGGTGCTTTGGACACTGCGCCTGATTGTGCTAAACTTTTGAGCATCTATTTAACATCAATTAGGTATAAATATTCTCATGCTTCTAGCACTTTGTCAATTTTATAATTTGGTGACCTTCAATAGTAGACCAAAGATTTGGTACTTTGTTGGGTCCCTGTTGGGTACAAATTTGAGGTATTCCTAACTTAACTATTTTATTTACTTTTCTTCTACAAATGTCAGACTTTTAGCATTCTATCAGGTTTTGGCCCAATACAAATGTTCAGGGGTATTCTTTACTTAGCTATTTTCCTTGTCCCAAGTGCACCAAACTTTGGGAACTCCACTGGGTACCAAACGAGTGTGAATATTCCAATATCTTTGAGAGATATCTAATATACTGGAATTTGAATTTTGTTAGTAGGCCTAAGCATGCACTTCTAAGTACTCTTTCTAGGTACAACCATTCTGAAGGTCCCATGCCTTAGTCAATTTTATTCTTTTAGAATTCTGGTGACTCTTGGTGAGCTTGCAGGTTACAACTACTTATTTATATAGGTGATAAGTTAGGCCTTCATCTCTTCCTTAGATTTTGGTCAGGCATGGATGCTTCAAAAATATTAGAGGCTAGATCCTTTTCCATTTTTATTTACTTTTAGCTAGGCTTCTGGGCTTGGAATTTCAATTTTTGCATATTCATTTGATCAATATTGATGGGACTTTTGATGGATTCTGGTTTTATATAGAAGAAGAAAACAAAGAAAAACAAAACAAAATAAAATAATTGCTAATAGCTTATCATGGGTATATGTAAAAAGTACCCACACTAACCAGTATTAAGTGAATAGATAACTACTTAGCTTGGGATTCCTTAATAAAATTTGGAACTTAAATCTCCATTAGATATTATCTTATAAAAAATTATCATTAGATATTAATTAGGATCCTCATTAAGTAGTATTCACTATGTTTATTATTGTTATCTCTAAATGTCATGATCATCTATTATAGTAGCCAAATACACCCAACACTTGCACCTCACATAGGTCAACATAGTGAGAAGATCTATGAGTATGGGTCACCACTCATAGGGAAACCTATAATTTTTTTTTAAGGTTGGATTCTTACTTGATATGAGATTTAATGCTCATATTCCTAAATTACTTGCATTCATAAAAGAAAAAAGGGTGAGAAATTGCAGAAAGTAAAACACTAATCTAACATACACAATACACCAAGATCAAAAGATTCTTCTATGCACTACTAGAATAAAATGAACACATTCATCATCCATTAACAACTAGATAAATGAATACAATTGTAATCTATCATCAAATATTTAAACACAATGTGTATATAGGAAATAGGATAAAGAGAAATTAGTCACAACTCTATCTCTATATATATCATAAAACTTTTGTACAAATATGCTAGATTAAAAGAGACTTGAATTCCATTAACAAAATGACTCAAGGTTCAAGTTCAAATTAATACACAAAAGAAAGTGAAAATAAATATACACACAAGGCTAGATATTAGGCATGAGAAAATAATTTCCAATGCCTTGCAATGGGAATGCAACTCCTATTTATAAGAAAAAACTAGGGTTTCTTGCCTAAAAACTCATACAAATGATCCAAAATTTTTCTTTAAACTTGCCTAAGGGATGGGTATTCATTAAATTCTAATGGGATCAAGTCTCTATATCTAGAGCCAATACTACCAAAGGGTGTAGAGCATTTGGAATTAGAGCTTCCATTGATATCACCATCCAATTTTCTAGATATTACCTTAAATCTAAGCATGGGATCCATATGCAATTATTGTCACCAAACTCAAGATCTCTAGAACTGGAGCTTTAACTGATACTAGCTTTAAGATGCCACTTTCCTAGAATACCATGTCTAAGTAGTGTAGGTAAGTGGACTTGGGGTTTTTTACCACTGTTGCTTTTATGAATTCAACTACCTTATTAAATTTTTTATGAATAGATGTTACCTATAATACAAAGCTTGTATATTAGGGAGGTTCCTTACTATGGAAGGAAGAAGGTTGGTGATACAATGTTGAAAGAATGTTGCCATGACCTTTCCAAAATTATGATTTTCTAGATTATACTATTTTTTCTTGATCAAACATATTTTATACTTCCTCCTAATATTCTCTCTATTTGTGTATTCCTTCTTGGGTCATTGATTGTTGAGGTTAAATGGTTGGCACTATTTCTTGATGCTTTAGTATCTGAGTAGTCATCCCTTTTCCATGAGATATTGAACTATTCCTGAAAATAACTTTAACCATCAGTGTCATCTGAATGTGAAGTGGAAATATCATGCGACTGCCATATATGATTTTTGTGAGCACAATAAAATATGGAATAATTGATCCACAAGATTAAACATAAATGGAAGATATGATTTACAACATTGATTTTGATTTTATTTGACCAATTATAGAGGTTTCATTTTAGTTATTGCAAAAAAGGCTCTTGTAGATGATGCAAGCCATTAAGTAGTTTTAATCATTACTAAAAATACTAGAGGAGATGACATAGGATGTCAATTATTTTCATATTGGATGTTTCAACATTCTCCTTATTATTTTGTAGGTCATTGGATCTACTACTTATCCTAGATAGATGGCAAGTCTTCTTTAGATGTAAGTTTTTAACTTGAATATTTGAAGGCTATTGATGCTCTTACCATATGTCTCAGTGCTAACCAATCATAAAAATATATTTTGACAACTCCCTTGACAACCTAATAAAATAGTATAAGCTATTGGATGAGCAAATCAATGGCTCACATAACTTTGAAAATGTTTTTTTGATCAGTTTGTTGGTAAAATATATTGTCATTCATTGAAAGATCGATGACCCACACCGCTTTGAGGACTTTTCATGGCTTTCAACTTTACAAATTTGTGCCTACCATTGATTAATGAGATGAAATAGTCTAACTCTTAAATGAACATATTTTTTTTAGAATAAGCACCCACTATGGATCTAAAAATTTGATGATTCACACTACTTTTATTTCCCTCATAGATTACTTTTCCTTTAGATATTAGTGTCCACTATAGATTAAATTAATTTATGGTGTTCATGGATTTGGAAAATATTAGTGGTCCTTTATCTTCTCAAATCAGTGCTCATTGTTGATCAAAATATCTAATGGTCTACTCAACATAAAAAACCTTTTAAAAACTCTTTCGTTTAAAATAAGTGCTCACCATTGATTGCAAAATAAATGGTGCACTTTTACTCTTGCCTTATTTTATTTTGTCAGTATACCTTTCATTGATATTGACTTGGAAAATTGGTTAAGGCAAAACTCTTATGGGCATAATGAATTTTCACTATAGTTTTGGTGACTCATAGGGGATCTTCTCCTTGTTGAAGATAAAAAATCCTATTTTTTTTGTAGTCTCATCCATTAAACATGGAGTCAAATAAAAGAATATAAAATTGAAAGAATTGAAAAAATTAAAATAATGAAGAAATAATTCTAGGGCAACTATGAGGACAATTTATCCATCAAGGCATTTATTTCTTCTCATTCATCATATGATGACAACTCTACTTTTTGGTACTGGTGGTAGCATCTTTGGAGTAATTTTTTATTCTCATGTGAGAATTTTTCTATTTTACTTGTGACATTTTGAATTTGCACCTCAAGATCCACCTAGGGCCTTATGACCTCTGCTACATCATATAAAGTGGGGGAATCTAGCCGTTTATCAAAATTTTACCGCCCCTCTTTCTATTGTTCAAGAAACTATATATAATATTGCTTAGAAAGGAACTTATTATCAAAGGTCTATGGAAGGGTACATACTTTTTAATTAAGGAGTCAATGAGATCCTTTGGGTTTGGAGTTGTAGTGGTTAGAATATTTATCTAATATTTTCACTTTTGCATAGCTTGATCTTTGTTGAGTATGTTAAATACTTTATGCACTGTTGTTTCTTGATCTTAAATGCCTACAATTGCCAAATTTTGGTTGGTAAGGTTTCTAATTTTGCTTTATATTTCTTTGCTTTGGCCAAACTCACAAAATTTGTTGTCAAGGTTTTCTTGATCTCCTAGCTCGTTTGGGTGCTTTGCATGGTGGCTACATCGATAAACTTGAATACCTAGGAAAATGATGATGTGGATTTGGTTATGCTATCCCAACATGCTCAATAAACATCTTGTATTAGTTCTATTACCCCTAGCTAGTTATTTAGCCCTACATTCTTTCTCGTCCTTGATATCCTTCTAAAAATGAACCCTTTATTTGTTGATTTGGGTCTCTTGGATGACAAGCTAATTGGCGAGGTTTTGGTTCTTACTCCTTTTTACATTTAGGAGAGAAGTTGGTACTTGCACACTTTCTAGTCTATCTAGTCTCAAAGTTCTTTGACATCTAGTTGGAATTTTCTAAGGGTAAGCTTAACATCTTTAAGATATTTTTCTTTCTTTTTGAACTTCCTTTTGAGGGATAATAAATCATTGTTTATGACCTTATTGGCTTGCTCCATGAACTCTACCCTATCCTTGGAATGGGCACCTTGAAGGATGATCCCTATAATTGTTGCTTGGTAATTCTATTCTTGCATTTGTCATTATGTCTTAGATACATTTAGAGTTATTTGGTCAATATATAGTGTGTTTCCCATATGATCAAAATGAATCTTCATCCTTGTCTATGTGAGTTGCACAACTCTTTTATCTTCTTTATTGGGTGTACTACAATGTCTAATTTTGAATTGTTTAGAATTATTGCAACATGCTAGAAGCAAGATGAGGTGTCTATGATCCCATAAACTATCCTTATGGATAAAAAATATGGGCTAATAATTTAAATAATGGAATTGGGAAGGATGGAGGAGTGAAATAAAGAGGAAAGCATCCTTCTGATAGAATGAGATGAGGACATATAGTTGGAGTAAAAAAAGTAAAATAAATAGGGGTAATAATTATAAGGGTTGTAAATGGAGTTGTTTTCTAAATGGAGGTAGCTACCAAAACAATGGGAAGAGGCCAAGACAATGCAATTATGGAACCAAGAATAGAGGCCAATGAGGCTAAAAAAATCAAAGAAAGGGGAGGCCACTGACAAGTAGCCAGAGTAAAAGTGTAAAAAAATATGAGAAAACTTACTAGAGACTAGAGGTAGAGCAAATTAAAATTGTGTCCTTGGGGTGTCCTCCATTTTATTCTGCAATGGTGGAGGACTCACTTCATGGACCAAAAAATAAAGCTAAAGATGCCAATGTTAATTGATTTTACTGATGAGCTTCTTAAGGATCTTGATTAAAGTCTTGTTAGAATATTTATGTTGGCCCTTGCCTTGAGGATATTAAGGTGCTAAATATTTGTACCAAATATTACATTTAATACATTTTTTTTGGAAATCATTGTTATTGAAGGGTGTTCCATTTAGAGATTAGCATGGAAGAGGTATCATAATGATCGAGGATCTAGTTGAGAATAAAATTGGAGACTTAGAATCTAGTGGTTGAGGCTAAATGCATGGATTAAACCCACTTAGGGGGGAAAAATGATCATGAAGATCCTCTAAGGGGATCTTTCACATCCTTTACCTTATCTCACTTTGATATTAGGGGATGTTATGAACATAATGACAAGTTTAATGTGTAGATTAAAGAACACCCATGTTTCCAAAAAAAAATATGCTCCTTTTAAGATTTTTTTGTGAATCCTAAAACTTAATATGATCTATATGCACATATAACAATGCAAAATGCAAAACCTCAACTAAAATGATATTTTTATTTGAATGATAAAACAAAATAAATATTTTTTCTTTTGAGCAAGGGTGCAAGAAAGAATGTAGTATACAAGGTTTAGCCTAGGATGTGAACTATATGCACTTTTTTATTTTAGTGCCTATGCTAAAAAAAAATGATTATCCCCTATGTGATTATGATTAGATTAGGTTCATTATTCCTCCTTTATCAAATTAACAATAAAATAGAAATAGAAGCCTATCTAAATATATAATAGATGCAAATTAACCTAAAATACTAAAAATGATAGGAACATGGAATAAAATGATATATTTCTACTAATTCCTCAAAAGTGTCACATGCTTGTAGAAGTTCCATTGGCATTATCATCTCCTACTAGCGCTATCGCTCAAAAATAATTATTTCAACATAGTCATGTCAAATATTTTTATTTTTATTTTCTTGGGCTCTAGGTTTAGTTAGTCAACCCTTGAGAATTAGGATTATGGTTGTTGATTTAATATATTAATTGAAAGAATTTTGTGGTAATCATAATCATCATTGATATTAGAATTTAAGTCATATCTATCATGCATATGAGAATTCCTCCTCTCAAAGTGGCTAAGGATTTGCATCGATTAGAATTTGAACATTGATTATTGTTTGATTTTCTAGCAATTGAATCTAAATAAAATTTATGGTAAAATCGGATTGTTCTGCTAATCACTAATTTTTGATAGCTATTTTTTAACAAGTGGTATTAGAGATAAAAATTTCATCTACTCACCTTATTCTTCTAATCTATGTGCTTCTTTTTGAACATTTTGAGTCCCTAATTCAAAGTTGTCATTGATGTCACTAGATGAAGTCATCATTAATACCAAAGATTTCAGTAGGCAAAAAAGGGGATAAAAATGGTTATTTGATATCCAGGAAGAAGCTCAAATATCAAGTAAAATAGTGCAACAATAAAAGTTAAAAAGGATTTATAATATTTATTTTATAAATTATTTAAATTCAGTGTGAATTTAAATTTTATAAATAAATATTAAAGGTTCTTTATCAAAGGTATAATATTATAATAGTGGTTATTATAATATTAAATGTGCCATGGTGAAAACCCAAATAAAATATTTATAATTATTATTATAATATTTTATAAGGCAAAAGTGGGTTTTATAAAGTCTAAATATATTTTAATAAACCCAAAGGTTGGGTTTAAAACCAAAGGCATTCGAAGCCTTTATGATCTCTGTCGACGTCATAGAAGACAAGGAAAGCACAAAAATTTTCAAAGTGGTGGAAGAAGCATATAAATACTATGCCTAAAGTTTAATTTTATTATCCTTGCTCTAAAGTGAAAAAGATTGGTCTGCAAAAGTAAGAGCTCGTGAGTGTATGCGAAAAATGTGACAACAAAGTGTTGAAGGGAGGAAGCTTCAATTTTTGAAGTTGCATAAGACAATGTGGTCTAGTGGCTTTTTGGAAAGCGTAAAAGTGTTGGCTATAAGGAAGTTCGAGTTTGAAACACAACGGGTGCATCGTGAGGTGTGTTGAGTGAAGTGCCTACGATGCATGTTATTTTTCCAAGGTGGAAGAAGAGAGGAGGTTAAGAAGCATGTGGTGCTTCGTTAACCTCAACAAGTGCTTGGCTCATGTGGCAATCTTGGCTGTGGTTAAGGTGCTCATAGGGGGCAATGCCGAGGGTTCGATTCCCTCCAAAGGCAAAGGTAATATTTTGTATTTTAATTTTAATTAAATGCCTAAGTTGGAGGTATCAGGTTGCTTAGTGGTTGAGTTTGGAAAGGTTGCTTTGTAATAAAGTTTTTGGTAGTTGAGAATTACCTTTAGGAGTTATAAGGAGAATTCTATTTTTATTTTTAAAGTCTTAAATTGCTATTATGGAATATTAGAAGATTAAGACTTTGTGGGTAGTATTTTGAATTAAGGGTTTTTGTGACTATTGTGATGATATTGATTATTATTTAATTTGGAGTTATAAGGTGTAATTTTGATATTATATTTGTGATATGTTTTGTTGAAGAAAACTATCCTCTAACTATTATTGAGATTGGCAAAGAAGTAATTATGAGTGCGACGGATTTGTGAGACCAACTACTTGTCAAAAAAAAGGTATGGGAAAATTCCTTCTTGGTTGAGTTTATTGATTGAATTTATTGAAAATTATGTTTGGAGTGAAAAGGACTTGATTAGGGTTTCCTTTTCAAAAGTGGTTAAGTTATTGCTTCAAGGTTTTTTGATTTGATATTTGAGATTAAAACCTTGTTTTATTAGCATTTTTGTTGAGATAATTGGTTGAGTGAAGTGTTTGAGTTAATGCTTCAAGGTTTTCTGAACTTGAGAGTTGTATTTAAAACATTATTTGATGAGCATGGTTGTTGAAGTGAGTTTTTATGAAAAGAACTTGAACTAGGGTTTCAAAATATCATGAGTATCATTGTTATGTGATATTTGTTGTTGAGCATTGTTGGAAACATTTTGAGTTGGATGATACATGATTGGACTAGGGTTTGTGAGAAAGAGTTGTTTCTTGAAGTGATTGGTTGAGTAGAGTTGATTGAGCATATTCAAGTGGATGTATGAAGTGATTTTTCAAGTTCCATAAAATAAACTATTCTATATTCTAAGTTGAGAAAGTGATTGAGTTTGTGAGAATAGAACATATTGAGTCTATAACAATTCTCTTTATGCTTATATGAGATTGAGTTGAGAAAGTGATTGAGTTTTTGAGTATAGAACATATTGAGTCTCTAATAATTCTCTTTATGATTCTATGAGATTGAGTTGAGAAAGTAATTGAGTTTTGAGTATAGAACATATTGAGTCTCTAGAAATTCTCTTTATGATTCTATGAGATTGATTTGAGTTGAGAAAGTGATTAAGCATTGAGTAAAGAACATATTGAGTCTCTAACAATTATCTTTATGTTTCTATGATATTTGGACAAGTTTTGTGTGATCTTGTTAAGCAAATTTGGACAAGTTCTGTATGAGCTTGTTGAGCAGATTTGGACAGGTTCTATGTGAGCTTGTTGAGCAAATTTTTTCAGGTTCTGTGTGGACCTCTTGAGCAGATTTGGATAGGTTCTGTGTGGACCTATTGAGAAGATTTGAAAAATTTCTAGAGAGGTGTAGCACCCTAAAATTGGTCCAGTAAACCTTAGTAAATAATTAAAATTACCTTAGTAATAATTCAAATTCAAATTTCAACCCCAAAATCGCTCCAAAACCGCCTGCTACCTGTTTCCTCATTTTTTGTGCCATTTTTAGAGTTTGTTTTGTCTATTGGATGATATCGTCACCGATCAGACGATATCACCTTAGATCAGATGAATTCATCTGGAGCAGAACATCCAGACGATTTCGTTCCAAACTAATTTGTTCATAATTAGATTCTGTTCCAATGACATATCTAACCTGGGCAAAAGCATGTCTGCGCAGTTAGAGACTTCCCCCGTTGGAGATCTCCCAAATTGGGATGATCCCCAACCTCTTAACCTCCCTCCTATGCCTATTTAATCTTAGGCCCTCCCCTTGACATTTTGCTGGCTGAATTTTCTTGTAACTTGACCTTTGTGCACATTAAAATACCCTAGATTACCATCTACATTTGTGCTTTCCAAATTTTCTTACAGGAACTCTGTTATTCTTCAGTTAGATCAAGCTCATATAATTACAAACGATCCTGTACAATCTTGGATGATCCCATCAAAATTCGAGATGATTTCGACTGCAGTCTGCATTAGGGGCAATCAGTGCCTAGAGTTTGCACTTTTCCTATACTTTGCTACTATTTTATTCTACATTTAGTTAGTTTTATTACTATTTTCTCTTATCCTGCATCTTGGAGTTCACCCATGTAGCTTAAATACATAATAAAATCATGATTAGCTATTAAAGCATGATAATTTACTTGCATTTCTATTTGTGTTTTCTCGCATCCCCCTTCTAGGCGTGGATCCTTTAGCCTGAAGGTAAGGGTGTGAAAAATTTGGAGCGATACATTTTGGTGAACCCGACGTGAATAACATAGGCATATTTATGATTCAAAAATATAAAAAAACAAAAATATATATATATATATATATACAAGAAAAACAAAAACAAAATCATCATTTCAAGTTTATATGTTTTAGATTCAATTCTAAATATTAGAAACTAAATATTAATTTTAGAAGTATTAAATGAACCATGAGTTTTTACTCAAATCAATATGAGCCCATCAATAATGTTGGAAGAATTCAGCCAAATACATTTGTTGATTATGACCAATCTCATCCCTATTCAACATCACCTCCATCACACTTTTCTCATTTTTCATCCTTACCCCAACAGGACAATCCCTTTGCCAATCCTCTTCATAATGATATTATATATTCTCCCATATATCCATATTATGTCTATCAATCCACATACAATCCTCCTCCACCATTTCAATATTCTTCTTTCAATACAACACATCCATTTCAACAAGAAAATACTTATTCTTCCAATTCTACCATGCACTCACCTCCTACTTCGCAATATTCCTATCATCATTCTACCCATAATAAAGAAAGTAGAGGTCAAAAACCATTAGGCCATTTTATGACTGAATTCCTAAGGCACGTATCAAAAACCTCTTGAAAACCTTCATCACAAAAATTTACTAATCTCAATCAACCAATGGATATAATTCTCAAGTATTTACTTGACACAAATAGGATTGAACTCCCTTCCATAAGACAACCTGATACCACAACAGATTGGTTTAAACCTGAGCTACATTATGAATATCATAGAGTATATGGACATATGACACAAAATTATAAAGATTTAAGATGTGCAATTCAAGATTTGATTGATGAGGATCTTTTTAATATAAAGGAATTACAATCTACAACTGATTATAAATCTCCAGTAAACAATCAAACTCGTACACAACAAATACCAATAACCAATCAAGACATGGGGATCTCCCAAGAACCCCTATTCAATTATCAACAACAAGAAACCAATCAAATATTGCATGTTAATGTGTCCCATCATGATGATATTATTAATATTGTAACAAAAACTACAAATGAGCAACCTTAAGTTCAATCAACTCAATCTGATATTCAAGATATGGGTTCCTCATTTGACCAACCTTCAAAACTATCTTTGACTCTAGAGAATGATCCAAAATGGAATGTAAGCATAGAAAGCTTATCTTTAAAATCAAAATCTCAATTTGAAGTCCACTTTGATAACCAACAACAAGTGATTAATCCTCAAGCAAAGATATCCCTTTTAGAAGTATTACAAAGTTCTCATAAGGAAACTTTGTTCAAGATACCTAGCCAACAATTTGTTCCTCATCATATTTTCTCTAAGAACATAATTAATGGTGTAAACCCTCTTGAGGTTAATCATATTTCATTCTATGATGAGGATATTCCTTCCTCTACTCCACAAGAAGACTCATCTCTTTACATTATAGGATCTAATAAAGAAATACTTGTTAAAACTATCATGGTAGATAATGGCTCCTCTCTTAATTTATGCACTTATCAATTATTCCAAAAACTCAAAATAAAGGAAGAAGATCTTAATGAATCAAATGTTATTATAAAATCTTTTAACAATGAAATTCAAGAAACATCAAGGTCTATACATTCTCCATTGTCACAATTACCTTCTATTTCTCATTTTTCTTCATCCATATATGATCATCCTTGTTTACCAAATAACACCCATGCATATATTTCATATATGCTCCCTCCATCTTATCAAGACTTGGAATATAGTGATAAAAATGAAGAACTTTCTTATCCTTCTTACATTCTATTTTGTAACATGATCAATTTTACACATATAAAAGTAAAATCTTTTGCTACATTATTTTACATTATAAAAAAGCTTTTGTTATCACTACCTTTTGTTCATCACCTTTTGTTCTTACCTTCAACACAACCAAATTATCCTTCAAAACCTCCTTTGATTTTGAAGCAACCTTAGACATGCTATACTCAAATAACCTTGTATAATGTATATAGATCATCTTGTATATACCACCAATTCCATCATCTAAAAATTTATATAAAAAATAAAAAATTTCAAAAAAAAAAAACAATCACATTGTATTTCTTTCAATTCATCAATTAAGATCAAAATATAAAAACAACATCAAAATTATCAAAATATTCAAAAAAAATCTTTTATTTCATAGCTCTCAAATTGTGAAGTATTGCAGTTATATTTTTAGTTATTTTGGATAAATTAGCATTTATTTGGAATCTCGCACTTTCACACACACAAAAATAAATATCTTGATTTTCTTTGTTATGATTACTAATCTCTCTTATATCAAAGTCCACAGAATTCAATTAAATAAAGTTTGAGCACAGAGAATTGATCTTGTTATTTTCTTAAACCAAGCATATCATTTCACAATAAAATGATTATATTTGTAATTTCCATGCTACGCTACATAGTAGAAGTGGTTTCTTGAGCGAAAAGTTTCCCCTGCTATCCTATCATGCACATGGTCTAGAATCTTTGAGAATTGGCAAAAGGACAAGCTCACCCCTACCCGAAATAAAAATCCCTTGCTCTATAGCTAATCCGAGCAAGTATCCCTAGCATAGGAAGAAAAGCAAAGTTCAAGAAAAAGAGAAAAGAAAAAATGTTATTTTAGCATTATCTCAAATAGCAAAGCAAAAATACAAAAAAAAAAAAAAAGAAAGAAAAGAAAAGAAAACAAGCAAAAGCAAAAGCAATAAAATCCCTTTCCCTACCCATTGAAAAGAAAAGAAGGGTTGATGAGCTTGAATCCCTGGAATTTTCAATTATTCAAAAACTGTGAGGTAAGCCCCATAACAAGTGGTTTGTGCCCAACCCGCTTGGCCTTGGGTAACTCCTAGCATGGTGATATGTCTGTCACATTAGCGACCTTCTTTTGTATAGACCTATGTCTACTTATGGATTAGCTAGCTCTTGATAACCCAAATTACATAGTAGTCTGGTACGGTTATATGCATCTAAATCATGGTTAATGAACACTTATTTGGTTAATTCAAATCACTTGTATCAAGTTATCTTGCTCAAAACTGGAAAATGAACAATACAATCGCACACACATTTGTATTTGAGAGATTTTGTATCATTATGATAAATCAAGATCGATAATGAATTCACATTTGCACATGAGGATTCCTTATAAATCTACATTTCTCTTTGAGATAATTTAAAATATTTCTGTAACTCTTTTCGAATAATTTTATTCTTTTATTTCAGAATTTTTGTTTTGTATCAAAGCAATTACATACATCTTCTCACAAAATTTCAAAAATAATTTCAAACAAAATTTTCATATTATTATTTTGTTTATCAAAGATCAAAAATGCATCTTGCAATAAAACCAACAATCTATTTTCTTCTTTGGATTTCGCGATGATGGTATCAGTCTATACCTATAATTCTATGCCTAGCGCAAACCATCGTTCTAATTTTCTTTTCCCTTTATTTTAAAAACAAAATTCATCAAAACATGTGACTTGCATCATTATGTTACATAATTATGCTTTAAAAAAACGCATATTGTTACTATTTCATGTCATTATGTCAAAACTTCAATTTTGCAATGACGGTATAATTCCTAGGGAATTATTCAACAATTTTATAACACTTAGGAATTTATGCCTAGCAAAAATCATTTTCTAATATGTTTCATGCATAATATTTTAATGGAAATCTAAAAACAAATCACCATCATCATCATCATTTGCATCATCACAACAAAGTCTTAAGACAGTCTCTTAAGCACTCTTTTACTTTTAGCAATATTTCTATACCGGGATTAGCTTGATGACCGAGTGAGCGGCGACTCCATAAAATGGTCTATAATAGCGACAATGTCCTTTGAAATTATTGTTAAAAGTCCCCTTTTATTTTTATCAAATCACACCACAAGCAACCAATTATTTACATTAGATTATTTCATTTAAATTTTAAAAGCATGACATTCAAACCATAATATTTCCAAACGACATAATTACATGAATCATTAATCAAACAAATCAAAACATTAAAGCATCATAAAACATATACACAAGTCATATCACAAAAAAGATCATAAATATATATCAAAATTATGTACATCATACCAAAACCAGAAAAATGAACAGTAACAATGAATTAGGGTTTTACCCTATTTTTTCTTAATTTTATTCAAAAAACACTTAAAAACATTTTAAATTTTGCTTTTCCGTGTTTTTACCTCAAACGTTCGATTTGGGTAAAAACACGGAGGGGGCACCATAGTAAGCTGTCGTATGATTCGACCTAGAATCGTCGCCTAAAAATGGGAATAATTTTTGCTTTCTTGTAGATCGAGAAGAACTCATCTTTAATGCATTTTCTTCGAAAAATTTGCTAAAGAGGGGGCAAAATGTAGCACCCTAAAATTGGTGCAGTAAACCTTAGTAAATAATTAAAATTACCTTAGTAATAATTCAAATTCAAATTTCAACCCCAAAACCACCTGCTACCCGTTTCCTCATTTTTTGCACCATTTTTAGAGTTTGTTTTGTCCGTTGGACGATATCGTCGCCTATTAGACGATATCACCTCAGATCGGATGAATTCGTATGGAGCAGAATGTCTAGACGATTTCGTCCCAAATTGATTTGTTCATAATTAGATTCTGTTCCAACATCGTCTCTAACCTGGGAAAAAGCGTATTTGCACGGTTAGAGACTTCCCCTATTCGAGATCTCCCAAATTGGGATGATCCCCAACCTCCTAACCTCCCTCCTATGCCTATTTAATCTTAGGCCCTCCCATTGACATTTCGCTGGCTGAATTTTCCTATAACTTGACCTTTGCACGCATTAAAATACCCTGTATTACCATCTGCATTTGTGCTTTCCAAATTTTCTTGCAGGAACTCTGTTATTCTTCAACCAGAGCAAGCTCAGATCGTTGCAGATGATCCTGTACAATATTGGACGATCCCATCAAAATTCAAGATGATTTCGACTGCAGTCTACATTGGGGGAAATCAATGCCTAGAGTTTGCACTTTTCCTATACTTTGGTGCTATTTTATTCTACATTTAGTTAGTTTTATTACTATTTTCTCTTATCCTGCATCTTGGAGTTCACCCATGTAGCTTAAATACATAATAAAATCATGATTAGCTATTAAAGCATGATAATTTACTTGCATTTCTATTTGGGATTATCTTATTAACATCACTTTGTCATTTCACATCATTTTCCTTTATCTGCATAGCTGCATTTTCTGTATTCTGTGTCCATTGCTCTAATTGCAGGTCTTTGATGAATTCGTCTAACAAATTCGTTAGATATTAGACGATCCTGTCAGATAGGAGACGATGCTGTCAAATTTTAGACGATCTTGACTGCTTCAAAAAATAGAACCTCCATCAGACATCTGGATCAGGTATGGATTTCTTCACTTAATTTATTCTCTGTGTTTTCTATTTAAATATGCTTTCTGTCTTCATTTAAATTTGCATTTCATATAGAAAAACTTAGATTCATTTGGAAAAACCTAGGATTTGAATGATTAAGTGCAAAATTGAACACATTAAACACATTCCCAACCTAGGTGTGGATACTGCCACTAAACGTTTCCTGGTGAACCCCACCATCCGTCGAAAAATCACCTTAATACCCCTCCCCTGAGAGGTGGGACCTTCAAAGGGCCTCTCAGTCTGAGGTACCATCCCATACTTCTCGCATCCCCATTCCGGGCGTGGATCCTTTAGCCTGAAGGTAAGGGTGCAAAAAATTTGGAGCGATACAAGAGGACTTGTAGAGCAGATTTGATCAGGTTCTAGAGAGGACTTGTTGACAGATTGGTGTGAGATTTTGTGGAAGCTTGCAAAGAAGATTTGAGATAAGTATTTGAGAAGACTTGAGAGCAGATTTTATTGATTTATTTAGACCTTGAGTTAAGGTTTGGGGTAAATCTAGCAGATTTGAGTCAAGCCTTGAGTTAAGGCTTGAGGATAGAGATTGAATATTGATTTGTGCTAGATCGATTGGACTGTGTATAGTGCAGATTTGAGAGTAGAGTTTAGTGCAAATTTGAGAGCAGAGTTTGGTGTAGATTTGAGGATAGGTTTATGCCAGACCAAAGAGAGAGATTGGGCAGATTTGTGCTAGACCAATTGGACTATGTTTAGTGCAGATTTGAGTGGACTTATGCTAGACCGACTGGATTGTGTTTAGTGTAAGAGTTGAGTAGAGTTGTGCTAGACCAACTAGACTATGTTTAGTATAGCATTGAGAAAGAGCTTTGGAGGTGATAGAGTAAAAAGTACAGTCTCCAATGGATAGAGATCCATCAGCCAAGATATTAAGGATAGGTCTTCTAAGTGAAAACAAGAGTATTCAAGTGGAGAGAGATCAACCAGTCAGTGCAGTGGAGGCAGTGTCTTATAGAGGATCACCAACTAGAGCAGAGGAGAAAGAGTTCTCCTATGGATAGAGATCCACAAACTAGATTTAGGGGATCAACATCTCATTTGAACAGAGGTCCATAAACATTGTAATTGGAAAGGATTCCCAAGAGATCATTTGAGAAATATTTAGAAGAAATATTTTCTCTATGGAAGTAGCCATATTTGGATGAACCACATTAAATCTATGTCTCTATTGTATATGGTGTTTTATGCATTGCTTTGATTACTGCTATCTATGCACTGCATAATATTGATTTGTAAAGAAAAGTAAAAAGTGCTCTTATACTGTTCACCCCCCTCTCAATATAATCTTGTGTTCTTCAATTGGTATCAGAGCGGGTTCCTTCAAAAGAGTTTAATATCTTGAAGGAAAAGCGATCAAGAACACAATGGATCTAAAGGATTAAAGGGATGGTTCTATCAATAATACAATACTAGTATTTGATGTAAGTGACTTCTTGTATTGGTGTATGCTAATGAGGTTTCACTTGATGGCACTTGGCAATGAAGTTTGGGATGCAGTGGAACTTGGATATGATTCAACAGTCAATCCTCCTACAAATAAGGAAGGTAAGATTCTAATGCATTCAAATTCAAGAGCTATGAATGCAATTATAAAAGGATTGCGTAGATAAAAATATATGAAGGTTATGGATTATAAAACAACAAAAGAAATGTGGGAACTACTGCATGACATATATGAAGGAGATAAATGTGTCAATAAAAGCAAATATGGACAAAGCAAACAAGGAAGGAAGTTATTCCAAAGAAAAATGAGGAGCTACTATGCGAATAATGCAAGTAAGTACTCAAATGATAGTGATGTTAGTTATTCATATAATGATAGAGATGAAGTCCAATTTATGATTGAGGAAAAATAACTAGTTAAGAAAAGGACTCCATTTATTCTCAAATGTTTTATACGTGGTAAATTTGGATATCTTGAAGATGATTGTACAAGGGATGGTTATAGTTTTAGTGATGATGACTATGAAGATGCACTTGAAGGACCAGATGAAAATATTCTAATGGCTTTAGAAGAAGAAGTAAGTGATCTTATAGAAGATAAGCCAAAAGAAAGTAATGATGTGGAAAAAGGTAAAAAATATAGAGGAATATTCAGCAGAGAATGGTTATGATCTCAAAGGAGAACTTATCTATACGCTTGACATGGTAAAAAAGGTAAGAAAGCAACACTCTAAACTTAAAATTCAGTTCCAAGAATGTGATGAAGAGAGAATATTGCTCATAAAGGATTTATAAAAATCAAAGGCTAAGGCAAAAAGGTTAAAAAATAAGTTAGAAGCAAATATCTTGGAATGTGAGAAGTTAGCACAAGAAGTGGCACTACTAAAAGAATATTTAGAGGACTCCAAGATCAATATGAAAGGATTTAAGAATAGCTCAAATATTATGGATAAGATAGTCAAGGTACAAAGAAGGTCAACAAATAAAACATGTCTTGGTTTTGAATAAAATCAAAAGAAATAGGAAGGAGAGTAAACTTCAAGTTCTGAAGAGGAAAATTCAGATGAATATACTTCAAAAGAAGATAGTGTAAAATAAAGTCATACATTAGAGGAATATTTAGACAATAGAGAGTTAAAAAAATATAGGAATAATGCTCAAACAAGATACAAATGGAACAATAATCAGAACATGATACCAATGAGGTTAAAACAGGGAAGCTTAAATGGAATATGTTTTTCATGTCACAGGTTTGGGAACATGGCTTCACAATGTAGGACACATAAAATACAAGAATATGGGAATGGATAGTTTTTCCATGGGTATTGCTACTCATGTAATCAATTTGGTCACAAGAAAATGAATTTTAGGGTTCATGAAAGATGAGGACATGAATTCACTAGGAAAAATCCTAAGACATTTGCACCTACAAGGAATAAAAACATTAAGTGTTATAAGTGCAATAATGATGGTCACACAAAAAAGTGGTGTAGAGCAAACATTCCAAAAATAGGTATGAACAAGAACGGGAACATGAACAGGAACATGAATAGGAATAGGAACATGAACATGAACCTAGATGTGAACAAGAATAGGAATAGGAACAATAATTATTATAGGAACAGGAATGATGACAGGAACATGGATGATGACTTGGTTAGAAATAGTCAGAGGATTCAATAAACTCTATAAATAAGGGAAAAGAATAAAGGTAAAGAACAGTGATTTTGGGGAGTAGAAATAATCCCACCCCAGAATTAACCACCTCATGAGGAGGTGGGGGAGGGGCTAAGATAAGAGGCTCATTCTTAGCCCCGAGCCCCAAAGGTGACCCTTTGCCATTGATGTCAAAGGGGGAGAGTTTTGTGTATTGGGGAGAGATTTGATATGGGGATAGATTTGATATTTGAGAGAGAATTGAGCCAGGGGGAGCAATGTCCCAGGGGGAGCAGAAGGAAAAATAAAGATCAAGTTTTGGTAAGAAGAGTATGGGTTGCCATAAATGACAAAGGGGGAGATTGTTGGAAATTTTGAGTCCCTAAGTCAAAGTTTTCATTGATGTCACCAGATGAAGTCAAAATTAATACCAAATATTTTAGCAAGAAACAAAGGGGATAAAAATAGTTATTTGATATCTAGGAAGAAGGCCAACGATCAAGTGAAACAGTGAAAAAGATAGAAGTTAAAAAGGAGTTATAAATTTATTTTATAAATTATTTAAATTAAGTGTGAATTTAATTTTTATAAATAAATATTAAAGGTACTTTATCAAAGGTATAATATTATAATAGTGGTTATTATAATATTAAATGTGCCATGGTGAAAACCCAAATAAAACATTTATAATTCTTATTATAATGTTTTATAAGTCAAAAGTGGGTTTTATAAAGTCTAAAGATATTTTAATAAACCCAAAGGTTGGGTTTAATACCAAAGGCATTCAAAGCCTTTATGATCTCCGTCGATGTTATAGAAGACAACAAGGAAAGCACCGATGTTTTTAAAGTAGTGGAAGAAGCATATAAATACTATGCCTAAAGTTCAAATTGATTATACTTACTCTAAAGTGAAAAAAATTGGTCTACAAAAATAAGAGCTCGTGAGTGTATGCGAAAAACATGACAGCAAAGTGTTGAAGGGAGGAAGCTTCGATTTTTGAAGTTTAATAAGAAAATGCGGTCTAGTGGCTTTTTGGAAAGCGCAAAAGAATTGGCTACAAAGGAGTTCATGTTTGAATCACGGTGGGTGCATCGTGAGGTGCATCATGAGGTATGTTGAGCAAATTTGGACAAGTTCTATGTGAGATTTTTGAGTAGATTTGGACAGGTTTTGTGTGAGCTTGTTGAGCAGATTTGGATAGGTTCTGTGTGGACCTGTTGAGAAGATTTGGACAAGTTCTGTGTGGACCTGTTAAGCAGATTTGAACAAGTTCTAGATAGGACTTGTAGAGTAGATTTGAGAAGGTTCTAGAGAGGACTTGTGGGCAGATTTGTCTAAGCATTTGTGGAAGCTTGCAAAGCAGAATTGAGACAAGTCTTTGAGAAGAATTGAGAGCAAAGTTGATTGATTTTTTCAGACCTTGAGTTAAGGTTTGGGGCAGATCTAGTAGAGTTGATTCAAGCCTTGAGTTAAGGCTTGAGGATAGAGATTGAAAACTAATTTGTGCTAGACCGACTGGATTGTGTTTAGTGTATATTTGAGAGCAAAGTTTAGTACAAATTTGAGAGTATATTTTGGTGCATATTTAAGGATAGGTTTGTGCTAGACCCAAGAGAGAGATTGAGCAGATTTGTGCTAGATTGACTGGACTATTTTTAGTGTATATTTTAGTGGACTTGTGCTAGACCGATTGGACTGTGTTTAGTGTAAGAATTGAGTAGAGATGTGCTAGAATGAATGGATTGTGTTTAGTATGGCATTGAGATTGAGCTTTGGAAATGATAGAGTAAAAAGAACAGAGTCTCCAGTGGATAGAGATCCATCAACTAGGACATTAAGGACAGGTCTTCTAAGTGAGGACAAGAGTCTTCAAGTGGAGAGAGATCAACCAGTCAGTGCAGTGGAGGCAGTTTCTTCTAGAGGATCACCAGCCAGAGTAGAGGAGAAAGCGTTCTACTACGGATAGACATACATAAACTAGATTTAGGGGATCAACATCTCCTTTGGATAGAGGTCCATAAACATTGTAATTGGGAAGGATTCCCAAGATATCATTTGAGAAATATTTAGAAGAAATATTTTCTCCATGGAAGTAGCCATATTTGGGTGAACCACGTTAAATATGTGTCTCTATTGTGTATGGTGTTTTATGCATTTCTTTGATTACTGCTATTGATATTGCTATATATACAATGCACAATATTGATTTGAAAAGAAAAGTAAAAAGTGCTCTTCTACTTTTCACCCCCCATTCTTAGTATAAGCTTGTGTTATTCACTTCTCGAATTAAACCCACAAAATATAAAAACACTCTTGGCCATTCTCATATTTTAGCTATTTTATACTTCAAGTTGAGGAAGGGAAATTGTTTTAGTTATTTTTACATTTTCACCCATGTTTACATTTTTATGAGTGTCATTTTTACAAGTGTCAAGTAGTTTAACATTTCTCCATGTGCTCGCAATGCTTCCTCTTGTGCACACCACCATCATTTAGATGAATTAGCAAGATTATTTCTTCCTCCTTAAAAATAATGCAATGATGCAATACTACATCGAGGTGTCCTTAAGGCGACTCAAGTCTAGTATATGTTTTTTTCTTGACTTTAAATTCTACAAAACCTATAGTTTTATTGGATGATTATTTCAATGTGTGTTTAAAAAAAATCAATAGCAATTTTTAAAGAACCAAGTGATTATTCCAGTTGTATTAATTTGACACTTTGATTACTATGAATGAATTTAATTATTCTCATGAGTATTTATGATTATTCCAAGTAATGCTATATTGATTGATTTGGTGATTATTATAGCATGGATGAAAAATTTGGCTATTTCTTTACTCTAACAATTTTGACTACTCTAGCTAAATTTGATTATTCCAACAAGTAATTGAGATTTTTCCAAATAATGCTAGATTGTAAGTGTATCCCCATCCCTACATGTAGCCATGTACCATGTATTCATTCCTCCATGTATCTCTCCCACATATTCCCTTCTTCTCCTTCCCCAATTTTATTTTCCTCTATTATTCAAATAATAAAAAATAAACAACTAAATAAATAAAAAAGAAAGGAAAAAAGAAAAGAAAGAAAGAAATAAATAAATATAAAAAATAAATTAAAAATAATAAGTAAATAAATTTGAAAAAGAGTAAAGTATCAAGCGTTATAAGACCTTTTTGGGACACCTATCACTTGGTTATCATCTCTTCAAGCTAATCAAAGTAAGAAAGGATGTGTGCATGAGAAAAAAGAAGTGCTAATTAAGAAATCTAGGTAAGCATCACAACACTCCGCCTAATAGCAATAGTTTTGGAGGAATAATATTTATTTATTTATTAAGTTAAAAGGTGAGGGTTTTGAAAGGATCCCCACAAACTTGTATAGAACACTCCAAAAGGAGACAACCAATAGCCTAACCTTTCAATAAAAAAACTAACATAAAGGCGGGTTCAAGATATCGATTGATTTAAAATTCAAAATTACAATCCCACTCAAACAATGAAACTCCTTTTGAAAATAAATTTAAAATAATCATTGCCCCATATCATAGGGGAACTAAGATAGACAACACTACCATCCTGCAGTGCTCACCCACCCAGCAAATTCTTAAGATTTCATAAAAATAAAACTGCTCTAAAGGAGAGAAAACTGCCACACCTAAAAACCTTGTTTTTGGGTCCAAACAAAGAAACTACAGGTAAAATATAAAATCTTACAACTAAACCCCCAAATTAACAAGCACCCAAATCTCAAAAGAATATAACACAAACAAACCAACCATGGGTGCCAAAAGAGAAGTAGAGAACTAAAAAAAACCCTACACTAAAATATAGCTCTGGTCCTAAAAAAAAAACCACCAACCATCAAGAAAGACCACAAATATTGAGGTACCCAGAACCCATCCTAGATAGAAGGTCCTTATTGTAAAATTTTTAGATTTAGAAAATAGCATCACAATGGAAAAAAACCAAAGAACCAAAAATGGGAGTGAGAATATGATAAAATAATCCTTCTTTCTAGACCACTCGGTCCCAAAATCCTACCAAAATCTAAAATAAAATTGACAGAGACCAACCCGCCTAGAATAGGAACTCAAAAAACTAGGGGAATGGATCCTGTCAATAGGTGATCTAACACAATAGTTGAAATCAAAGCTACTCCCGTCAAACTCAATCTACAATAGGAGATCTAGCAAAAAAAATTATTTGAGCCTCCCCATTTGAAATATCTAACATCGAAGACCTGCAACTAAACAAACCAATAAGATCCCAACGCCCAAAAGAATAACAATAAATAAATCCACCAAGGGAGCCAAGAAAAGAACTAGGTTCTAATATCAATAGTTTTGACCAATGTCTTCTTTCTTCATTAAATGCCATGGATTTTCCCCTATCCAACACCTTGGGCTCTTCCTATCATTCTCCCAATAACCTTCCCTTGATCACTTCTCCCTATACTCGTTAAATTAGTAATCCTCTTACCAATACTATTGACCTTGATATGCATGAATATCTTTTGTTTGAAGAAGAAACTATTACTTCCATGACCAAGTCCTTGAATAAAATTGAAAGAATCATATAAATATCCACTCTTATACCTCTGCTTCTCCAAGGGAATTACATAAAAATTGGATAATATCCTTTGACCATTCACCAAGCACAAAATATTAATGTTATTTCACAACCACCACCTAGTCATAATCCTCTATTTTTCATCCTTTTTGACCTAGGTTTTGCTTCTAATTTGGATTCCATGATAGGAGTTTATTATAATTTCCTTGAATATCCTCATGATGTTACTAATCTTCACATTGATATGCCCACATTTGAAGGTATTAATCCTTATGGATGGCTGGAAAAAATGGAAGGCCTTATCTATCTATACAATGTTCCTAAAATAGGTTGTGTCACATTAGTAGCTCCTAAGTTGGGCACCCAATATTATCAATGGTGGTTGTGGTAGATTTTCCAAAGTTATGGTCCTCTTTTATATCTTGAATTAAAATACTTATTTCTCTAAATATTTGACAAGGGATCTTCCATGTCATATGTGGTACATCTTATGAAAACTAAGCAAGTAGGAATAGTGGAGTACTACTCCAAATTTACAAGTCTTGTCACTTATACCTATGAACTAATTACAATGGTTGTGGTCTTAGAATTTTTCTATGGTCTTAAGGATAAAATAAAAATTGATATGCTCAAGCCCTATACTCTTGACAATGCACAATTTGTAGCTTTGGTAGTAGAAAAAAAGATCCAAGAATTTTGTCCCCCATATTGATGTGACTTGAAATATCATCGCTCTTTCCATAATATTGAGTGTTCCAAAGGATATTTTGTTCTAAATGTTCTTCTCACCATTATTGAGATCTAAACTATGAATAAAATTGTATATTTTTATTGGAAGGTGGAGACACAATAGTATGTGAAGATGAATACTCATTACAACAAGAGCAACCAACAAAAGTTGGAAAACCACTAGTAGAAGTACATGAAGCAAAACAAAAGGATGATACCATGATTATATTTTCTCATGCACTTATGGGGCTCCAAGATAACCAAACTATAAAGGTATAAGGATATATTAAATGATAATGTATCAATGCATTAAATCATTTAGGTAGCACACACAACTCTATAGATAGTAGGAAAACAAAGTCCTTGGGCTTGTATGTCAATATTTTGATGCAGGATATATTTAAAGTTTTAATTACAAATGGGGTTGTTGCATAGTGTGTGGGTTGAGAAAATAAAGTTAACATCCAATTGGGGGACTATACTTGGTTGGGAAATTTCTTTTCTATAAATATATTTAGTTTAGATGTCATCTTGGGAGTATAATGGTTATCTTAGCTTGGTGATATTACTATTAACCTATAAAATTTATATGTCAAGTGGATAGAGAATTAAAGAATTATCTGTATCTAAGGAATCCAAACCCCTCCTTATAAGGTGGTGAATTCAAATATCATGGAAAATATATTAAAAAAATATGGTTGGGGATTCTCTGCTCAAGTGAACCACATGGAGGTTCAATCCTTAGATCTATCTTTTCTAGCAATTCCTTCAAATTTGTAGAACATTATGGATCACTATGAGGAGGTTTTTAGTGAGCCCATGGGTCTACCTACTAAGTGCACATAGGATAATGCCATCCACCTTGTGTTGGAATGTCAAACTATTAATTTACATTCTTACTACTATCCCTAGCCATAAAAGTAAAAAATTAAGATGTTGATTCAATAAATATTGGAGTAACGAATCATCTATTCAAGCACCAAATCATATTACTATTTGGTGATAATGGTACAACATAAGGATAACTCATGGTACATGTGTCCTAATTATTGACCTCTCAACAATATCACTATCAAATATGAGTTATATTCTTATTATAGATGATTTATTGGATGAATTACATGGTGTTAATACTTTACTAAATTAGACTTACATTTTGGGTTTCATCAAATTAGGGTTAGATAAGAGAATATCTCTAATGCCACTTTTCATACACATGAGGCTCATTATGGATCCCTAGTCAAGGATTTGGGTCTCAATAATTATCCTTCCACTTTTTAAAGTCTCATAAACTTTGTCTTTCTTTCTTTTATTTGTAATTTTATCCTGGTTTTCTTTGATAATATTTGAATTTACAAGTCTTGGGAGGATCATCTAGTTCATATCGACAAAGTTCTTCACTTGTTACAAAATGAAAAACATTTTGTTAAAAGGTCCAAAGGTTCCTTTGGTGCCTAGAAAGTAGAATACTTAGGACACATAGTAAATTAGGAAGGATCCAAGGTAGATCCTAACAATATCAAAGATATGCAAGTCTAGACCTTACCCAAATACCTTAAAAATCTCCATGGAATTATAGGAATCATAGGTTACTACAAAAAAATTATCTATAACTATGGCAAGATTGCCACTCCTCTCAATGATCTCACAAAAAATGATGCTTTCATTTGGTTTGAAGTTACTTCCTAGGATTTCCAATCCCTCAAATGCACTATGTGTTCCACTCTAGTTTTGTCCACGACTAGCTTTAGTAAACCTTTTATCATTAAATATGATACTTTTGGCACATATGTTGGAGATATTTTGATATAGGATTTTCACCCATTGGCATTTGAATGTAAGCAACCTTTAGGTAAGAATCTAGTATGGTCCACTTATGAGAAGGAAATATTAGCTATATTGCATGCCATAGAGAAATGGAGTTCTTATTTGTTTAGGATTTGTTTGACCATTAAGACTATCCATAGTAGCCTTAAGCATTGCCTAAAGCATCATATTTCATGTTCTAAAAAAAATAAATGGATGACCAAGATCTTCGGTTATGATTTTATCATTGAATACAAGAAATAAAATGAGAATGTTGTGGTTGATGCATTGCCTCACAAATATAAGAATGATATTGTTGTTAATGGCTTCTCTTGTACTCATTCACAATGGTTTTTTCAACTTCAAAAATATTTAATTTCTAATCTAGAGACTACTTGGATCATTTAGGACATGATGATAGGATCATCATTGCATTCTTGCTTCTCATATTCTAATGGAGTGCTTGAAAAAAAGAATCCCATTTATCTTCCTTAGTATTTGGCTATTAATTCAAATGTTCTTTAAGAATTGCATGCATCTCCTTTGGTTGGACACTCAATATTCTTTAAAACATACCAAATGGGTGAAGCAATCATTCTTGGAAATGATTAAAAGAATATGTCAAGACATTGATGGCTAAGTGTGAGGTATGTTAGCATAACAAAGGGGAAAAATTTAAATCACGTAGATGCAACCCTTGCTTATCCCCAACTTGCAATGGCAGCACATATCCATGGAATTCATTGAGGGCCTTACAAAAATAGAGGGAAAATTAGTGATCTTTATGATAGTAGATTACATTTACAAGTATGCTCAATTTTGTGTCTTATAGTATCCTTATTTAGCAAGTAAAGTGGCCAAGGTATTTCTTGATTATTTTTTTAAATTACATGGTATATCCAAAACCATTACAAGTCACTATGATATTGTCTTTACCAAAAATTTTTGGAAGGAATTATTTCATAGTAGTGGTACCAAGTTCAGTATGCCCTCTTCATATCACCCTCAGTTGGAAGGTGAAATAGAGATTGTTAATAAATGTTTGAGTACTTACCTTTGTTGTTTTACCCAAGAAAAGTAGCATCACTGTATCCAATGGTTCCTATTAATAGAATGGTGGTACAATACTTCTTAATATTCATCCCTTAATATGTCCCCATTTAATGCATTGTATGGTAAAAAAACCATCAATAACAGACTATGTTTCCAAATCCTCTAAGGTTACTATAGTGAATTCTCACTACACTCAAGGGGAGTAATGCCTTGGTCAGTTTTATAAAAGGTGGCTCCAATTGAAAATAGAGAAAATTAGATCCCCAAATGAGAGTTCAGGTAGAGACAAGTGCAAAAGTCCAATTATCAGGCTTTAAAGGTTAGAGATAACAAAAAATGATAAAACTAGAGTTTTGGTAAAAAATCCAAAGTGATAACGTATGTGAAATAGTTAGAACCAGGAGGAAGAATGACTTGGGTATGCCTATCCAATTAAAACATCATAGATTGGTGGTGATAACTAAATCTTTAGATAAGAGCAAAAGTAGGACAACTATAAGAAATGCCAATTAGACCAAAAAATGTACAATAGGATGAAGACCAAAACTTTGGTTACAGTTCAAAGAGAATTTTCTCAAAGAAGGATGATAACTACATTTCAAATAGGCTATCCTTATAACACTGATATTATGTCAAGGTGCTTGGTATTTTGGGTGTATGGTTCTTATCCTAAAAATAAGTAGAATATTAAACGTGCTAGACTAGATATTTCTAAGGAGTGGTCATGGACATGACGACATTAATTATAGGATATTTCTATATTTAATCACTCCAAATTTATAGAATGGATAACAAGGTCTCACCTTCAAAAGAACTGGCCTCTACAAAATTAATGGATCTTGATTTGGATACCTCAAGATTATGTGCAATGTGGAAGAACTAAAATGGAGTTTTTGAAAAGGTGGCATGTTGGACTAAAATCTAGCATTACTATGGAAAGGAATTTCACTTGTCAATTTTAGCCAAGTATAGCAATTGGATGAAACAAGGTTACCCTATACTTCGACTTCTAGAGAATGCTAAATACTTTGATTGATAGTTTTAGGAAAAGGGATAGGAAAATAGTAAGGGTTAGGAAGATAAATAAAACATGGCTAGTGTATAGTGAAACAACATTGGATCTCACTTTGATCCTAGTTTTGGGCACTTTTCCTTCTTTGCACACTCCCAAGTTATTTTCTATTTTGTTCACACCATTCCTTGAAATAGCGAGACTTTGAGCATCATGGTATAGGGTGGTCTTCACTCATTGAATGGCATGATACTAGGTGAATTGATACTTTGGATCACATCATCATCTCAAATAGCATGGTTTCAAGACATCACAATCTTGAGCATAATATTTACAAGATTTTTTTTTTTCTCCCAATCTTGTGTTGTTGCTCTAACTTGTTGACATCATACTCAATTTTGATGTGGATTCAAGCATTGTTTTATTAGATATATATCTTGATCATTCCCATAGGAGTGCGACTATATGCTAATGAGTTGGTTAGTGCAATCATAGTTTTGAGAACTTCTCGGTCCTATGCTTGAATTACTTTCCAACACTTACTAAAAATATTATAAATTTTAGCTTGTGCTAATGTGGTCAAAATATGATCCACATGTTTGGTGCATCCCAAGGATTTTCACTTGTAGGAATCAAGAACTCAAAAGGCCTACCTCCATTGGGAATAGAGTCAATGTGATGATTGATAAAATATGAGTTGGGATTATAAAATGAAATGGGATGAAATGAAATGAAAATGACATGAAAAAGTGTAATGTATTGAAAAAGGTGATTTTTACGAGATGAAATTTATGGATGAAATGCCAATAAAATATATTATTAGGTGGAGGTAAGTGGAAGCAACACTATTTTACCTTGTTAGACCTTATAGGTGGAAAATTATTGCCTTGACACCTATTTTTACCTTTTACCTCTACAATGTTGAGGCATCGTATTATAAACTGTAGCTTTGTTTTATACCTCTCCTTGCTCACCCGGTATCACTTGGTCATATATAAGGCTTAGGTGCACATATTCTAAAGGCATTTCCACATAATGGTATCTTCTCCTTCTTAATATTATTCTTCTTCATAAGAGATCCATTCTACCTTTTTAAGTATTACATAGATTCCTATCATGCTTCAGGTGGAGGGATTATAATCTCATGAAACTCCTCTTATATTATCTTTAGTAGATATATATTTTCATAGGAGATATTTTGATATCTACTCACTATATCTAGAATATTTGACTAAAATTGAGCCATTCTATTCAGAAATACCATTACCTCATCTTCCTCTATGACCTCCTATCATCATTGGTAGTTATTTCTATTTTTCCTAGAGTTATTTAGTTAAGAGTCACATCTGTAGGCCCCAAAATCCAAGGAATCCTAGTGTTTGAGCTTCCTACATAGGATCCATGATTTTATCCACTCTATTTTGTAGTCTTTTGATTATTTGTCTTATTGGATTAATTTATATCTATCAATCATATATTAGGAGGTGGATATTGTTGTGCTCTAATGTGCACTAGATATGGCCTTAGCTATGGGATCAAATCTTCTTTTAGATATTATCAGTAGGATTTCAGCTTGTTAGGCCATATTTTCAACTCTAGTCTATAGTTGCTCAAATTTTGTTTTTTCTTGTTGGATGGATTGCTCATAGGAGTTAATATAACCTATAGTGATGTAGACTTCAATAGCATGCTCAACGAATTTTCTCTAGCTACTATTTCTTAATTTCCTAATGGTTTCTTTGGAGAAGGAAGAAGTCTTGGAATTCTTATTTTTAGCCTATAGTTATTGTTGCAATTCTTGGACATGTCTTTCCAAAGTTCTATTATGCTCTTGAATTTTTAAGATATGTTCCTTGGCATCTACCATTTCTGTGAAATTCTTCTTCCACTTTTGGAATTCAAGATGTAATGATTTCTTCACATTCTACCCTTCTTTAGATATCTCATCCAGATATTTAAATTTTTTCTCTAGATATTGGCACATGTTCCTCTATCTATCCCCTTGTAGGTAAATCATGCTTACATAAGCTTCAGTATTTAATATAGAATCTTCAAATGTATAACAATAACAAAAACTAACCAAATTGAGAGAGATTTTTTAAAAGAAATTATTAAGGTTCTCAAGAGTATTGATGTAATATATATATTGACTAGACATACCCACATTTTGAGTCTATGATGGAGAGACCAAGATTTTTTAGGTACTAGTGTTTACCTCATATACCTCCATGGTATAGAGGACAATCTAAAAAAGTCTCTCCATATTTCTAGCATTCTCCACAAATGCATACTTCTTGACCTTAGTGTTAGGATTATCCCATCCCAGTCCTTAGAGAGTGGAGGATGCCAATTCCTTCCACCATCCATAAGTTATTCTATGATGGGTCCTTTGGCATAATTACTTGGTCTAGTGTAATTGCACCTCCACAGTGATCCCTTAAAATTCTAGGTTGTCTTCCTAATCTTTGTAATGGGTATCTACAATGTCAACCACTCTGTGTGATTGTCTTCTAATGGACATAGGAACTAGGTATTGTTAACCCACAATAGCCCAAGTTGAAAATGAGAGTTTAGACAAGGTTACTTTTATATCCCTTCCCAAAGAAATCCCCAAGACCAAAGATAACTCTCTTTACTCTCTCTCACTTTTTGCAAGTAATAAAATAAGAGCAACTTCTAGCATGGAAGAAAAATACTATCTTATCTTAAGCTTGCAAATAAATCTAACAAAACCTTTAAATTTAAAGCATTAGCTCCAATAACATGGATAAAACCATAAAATCAATAATCAATATGGCATCATGAGAACATTCAATTAAAGGTTTAGATTTACATATGAATAGTCTTTGATTCTATTACAATAAATCCTCTTTCTCCAAGAGTGATTTCCATATAAATCCTTCACAAGATTCTAAGAATAAATGATTAACCAACTAGCATGATCTGACATCTTCTTCCCTTGACCTCCGTAGTAGCTTGATAGGATAGTGGGGATCAAAACAACTCATATGCAGGTTTGAATGCATTTCTATATGAATTATTGCATAAAAACCACAAGCAAAGAAGCCCATACTTCTTTCCAAAAATATTTTCCACAAATATTTAAAATTCCTTTTCCATTTCCAAAACCATGTATTTTTATATTAATCAATTCAATACAACAAAACAGACAAAATAAGACCGTACTTCTTTCCAAAAAATATTTTCCACAAATATTTAAAATTTCCTTTTCATTTCAAAAACCATGCATTTCTATATGAATCAATTCAATACAACAAAAAATAAGCCCATACTTCTTTCCCAAAAATATTTTCCATAAATATTTAGATTCAAAGGTAAGCACACCATCTAAATGTTGTATTCCACTAATGCAATATTGGTTATCCTTAAAAAGTAACAACAATATAAAGAGTACAATGCTGAAGGATTTAGCCATGAAAAAAACATTAGCATAATATTCAATCTAGAAGGGTTAACTCCAATAAAACCATCATAGATTTGTCTCATGAGTAATCCCTTAGGTCCATCATTGGATTACTTCCCAACACTAAATATTAGATCATTTAAATCCAACATTTAGATTAACACCAAATCTAAGATTCCATTAATCTATCATTAGATTAATTTGAGACTAAGGTATTAGGTTAATCTTAGATTAATTCCAAAACTAAAGAATTTAATTAAACCATCATTAGATTAATCTCCAAAACTATCCTTAGATTAATTTCAAATCTAAAGCATTAAATTAATCTATCCTTTGATTAATTTTAAATCTAAAGCATTAAATTAATCTATCCTTAGATTAATTTCAAAACTAAAGAATGCATTAGATTGATCCATTGTTAGGCTAATACCAAGTCAAAGATTGCATTAATCCTTCATGAGATTAATTCTTATTAAGATTACAATAAATTAATATGCCATTAGATTAATTTGAAAACTAAGACTTTATTAAATTAGTCCATTATTAAATTAATCCCAAACCTTAAGATTCCTTTAAAATAATATATCAATAGATTAACTCCAAACTTAAGGATGTAGAGAATTGATCTAAAGACTACCTTATATTAGTATTTCCTTCAATTAATTGCAAAACTAAGAATAAATTAATTTATCATTTGATTATTTAAATTATATTAATCTATCAATAGCAAATCTAAAGTTTACATTACAATAATATATCATTTGATTTTTTATAAAACTATAGAATATATTGCATTAATCCATATTTTGATTAATTTGCAAAACTAAATATTAAATCATATTAATCTACATTATATTAATTAAGGGTCAATTCCAGTAAACCCAAAACCAAACAATGTTAGAAAGAATTAACCCCTTTATTCTAACAAGCTTAAAGCAACCCGAAAGCACACTTAAACTAAACCAAAAACCAAATAAAACAATGGAAGGAAATATCCTTGAAATTCCAACCTTAGCTTTATCAAAACAAATAATTAATACTCCAACCAAACCTAAAGCTTGCAAACGTACTATGAAAAAGCCATCTAATCAAGCTAGGAAAAATATGATTAAAGAGTGCTATGCATATTGTAAACCTAGGTGCATGCTACATAACAAACAACTTCAAGCTAACAAGGGGATAGGTTTCAAGTTTTAGATAAGGAATACATGGAATCAAAGCTATGGTTCAATAATGAAGGCCACAAATAGGGATCATTTAGGACCATACTAGCCTCTCCACTATGTTCTTTTCCATGCAAGGAGAACGTGTTTGAGGCTGGAAAAAATGAGTACCTAAATCCTGACTCAAACCTTAAGAAAAAACTATGAGCAAAGGCAAAACAACACACAACACAATAGAATAAAAAGGAGAACACAAGAATCTAGAGGACATACACATTCAACCAAAAAACAATGATAGAATATAAAGGAAATATGTAGGTCAACATAATGGAAACCAAAGCATAACAATCACCAAAGTTATGGTTAATACCTAACAACAAGGAAGATGATTTGTTGGTGTTTGATCCTTCATCCTTTTCACTCCCTACTCTATTTATCCCTACATTGTGTATCAACAAATATTCTCTCCTCTATCTTCTAATATTCACAATATGTCATCCTCTCTCTCCAAAAAATACCTTCTTAAAAGACCCAAGGAAAGGAGAAGATAAACTGTCTTTTAGCAAGATTGTGAGGTAATGTTGGAAGCATTTCCCAATGTCTACTACTGCCTTAATCAAGCATTGCTCCCAAACAATAAGGAAGGAGAAATAAAATCATATTTTATTAACTTAAGGTAGCTCCACCATTGCCATCAAAATGTATTAAGTGCTCCACCACCAAGGTTAAAGACAACCCATCATTAGCCACAAACAAGCATAAAGCAAACATTTGAAACTAAAAACTCAAGGCTTTCTTTAATGGATTATTTACCAATATTAGGCAAACAAGAATTAACATCAACCAATTAATCCTTCAAGAACACAAGGAGATAATAAAAAACCATCATTCCAAAAGCAAGAACAAATGCACTTCCTCGATGTTTCGTACCATTGTTTTATCCTCAAGTGAGTGTCTCTTTATTTAATATGGACTAAAGCTATCATCGAATCATGTTAAGAAGACTCATTGTAGGTAAATTTATTGGTTCAATGGTATAAATGTGAGCAAAAGAAAAACTATAATGCACCTACATGAAAGGGTATTCATCCATGTTACCTTGAGTTGTTTGATAAACAATTCATCATCATCATTTCTCCTTCAATATGGTCTCTCATTCCTTGTGGTCAATTATGTTGTCGATCCACGAGAGTACTTGATCCTACAACCATGTAGAGCATCATCAATACCATATTCTTATATATAAAATGGGTAAAAAATTAGAAGTATATATTCATAAAAAATAGCAAAGATAAGCATTAAATATCATTTAGTTCAATTTGAGTAGCAAGTCCTGCCAGGGTGGGTCATGACATACTACCCTCCTTTGAATAAACATAGTCCATTGTGTTTCCTACAAAAAAATACATTTTATCTTTATTCAAACAAATAAGGAAAATGTCTTTTCATTTCATCCACTTTTCCCAAGTGGCATTTTTTTGAGAATATCGGTCCCATTGGACCCTACACTATTTTAGAATTTTTTTTCTCATCGCTTTGGGATAAAACTGTAGAATATTCACTAGTATCACTTCAGTGATCGATAGATATATCACCTACAATTTTTAGACATCCTACACACAACTAGGATCAACAATATACTTTCTAAGCAGGAATATGTTGAAGAAGTCATGGATATTTGATAGGTTGGGTGGTAAGGCAAGTTTGTAAGCCACAATATTTATATTTTTAGTAATTTCAAAGGGTCCAACAAAATGGGAAACTAACTTAGAAGACTTGATGGTACTCTTCATGGGTTTGAATCTTAGGAAAACTTTGTCCTCCATAAATAATTCTCTAGGTGAATGCTTAAAATCATCATAGCTCTTCTAACAATTAGTGGCTTCCTTAAGCCTTTGCTCAATCATCTTAAGCTATTCCATCTCCTTGACTGTTTCTAGTCTAGTGACAACCCGATCCTTTAGGTTATACCAAGATAGAGGATTTTTGCACCTTTGAACATACAAGGATTCAAATAGGGATATTTTCAAGGAAGCAAGATATCCATTATTATATGTAAAATTAACTAGATGCAAAAAGTCTTTCCATAAAGACTTTTGGTCCATGCAATACATGCAGATCATGTCTTCCAATATTTGGTTTACCCTTTTTATTTTTCCATTTATTTTCTGATGATATGTTGAGCTAATATTCAAATTCATGTCAACTACATGATGAAGGGCCTACCAAAACTAAGATGTAAATTTGGAGTCCTTGTCTAAAATAATTACCTTAAGAAAAACATGCAACTTGAAAATTTATTTGGCAAATCTATTGGCCACTATGAGGGCATTGTCCTTGGTGTTTCCTAGAAACAAATTTGCAACCTTGGTAAATCTATTGACCACTACTAGGATTACATCATGCTGGTATTGGGTCTTAGGTAAACCCACTATGAAGTCCATAGATATCACTTGCCAATTTTGAATTGGTATGTCATGTGGGTATAATTATCTAGATGGATGTCTATGCTTTGCTCTCACTTTTTAACATTCCAAATATCAAACCACAAAATCAATGATATCGTTCTTCATACCCGACTAGAAGAAGGTTTTCTTCATGTTCTCCCTCATATTTACACCTCCTGGGTGAGTGGAGTAAGGAATTATATGCATCTCTTGCATGATCAAACTCCTTAAATCATCAGTTTTAGGGATCAACACCCTATCCTTAAAATATAAAAGTCCATACTTTATGCCAAAATATTGATTATCTTTAGAATTCCCTTCCATCTTGGCTTGAATTTTACTATAATATTTATCATGTTCTTGAAACTGTATGTCTTATTCCATTAAGTCCATGTTTATATGGGTGAAAGTGGCTATATGCCTTCTACTCAAGGCATCAAAAATATTGTTTTCATTACCTTTGATATACTCTATACCAAATTAATATTCTACCAAGAACTCAATCCATATTCTCTGCCATACAATGAGCATTGAATAGGTGAAGACATATCTCAAGCTTTAATGGTCGGTTCTAAACTCAAAAGTCTTCCCTAGTAGATAATGCTATTAAATCTTAAGGGTGTGTATAACAGTTGCTAGTTCTAGACATGTGTAGCATAGTTGACCTCATGATTCTTAATTTTTCTTGACTCATATGCTAGGACTAATTCATCCTAGGATAGAACTCCTCCTAAAACTTCTAAAGAATCATCAATATAGACTGGAAAGTTCCCTTATGGATAAAAAATATTGAGAATAAATGTAGTAGTAAGCATTTTATTAAGAAACTCAAAAGTAGTGTTGCACTTGTCCATCCATTTAAATAATTTTCCTTTTCTTTGAAGGTTAGTTATGTGATAGGCTATTTTGGACTAATCCTTTACAAACCACCTATAATACCCTATCAAGCCCATGAAGCTCCACACTTAAGGCACATTATTAGGTAGTGGCCAACTCAAAATGGCCTATATCTTCTTTGGATCTACTATTATTCCCTCTATAGATATGATATATCCTAGATACTATACCTCAAGAACATAAAAATTATATTTTGGCAGATTTCCATAGAGTTGGTTCCTTCTCAATAACTTGAGCATAATCCTTAAATGCTTATCATGCTCTTCCTTATTTCAAAAATATATCAGAATATCATAAAAAAATACTAGGATAAATTGATCTAAATGCTCTCTAAACACACTATTAATTAGATTCATGAATGTTTTTGGGGTATTGGTTAGACCAAAAGGTAATACAATGAACTCATAATTCCCATACATAGTCTTAAAAGCAGTATTGTGAGTATCCTTCTCATGAATCCTCAACTGATGGTATCCTGATTTCAAGTCAATATTTGAAAATATTATGACACCCTTGAGTTGATCAAACAAATCCTCAATCATGGGAAAAAGGTGCCTTTTCTTAATAGTTTCTTTATTCAACCTTTTGTAAATATATGCACAATCTCAATGACCCATCCTTATTTTCAAAAAAGAATAGGGGTACCCCATGGTGACACATTAGGGTTAATCAATCCATTTTCCAAAAACCCTTAAAGTTGCACTTTTAAATCTTATATCTCAATGGGATTCATCTTAGAAGCAGTTCTATAAATGGGTTTTGAGCCTAGAAGTAGCTCAATAGTGAATTCAAAATCATGCTTAGGTGGTAGCCCTAGAAGGTCTTCAGGAAAAACATCCCCATACTACTATAATTGGGTACTCCTTTAAAAATTCCTCCTTCATATCATCTCTGGTCTTGTGGTTCAACTTCATGACATAGACCATACCACCTCTTCTAATAGATTTCTTTAGCTGCATTATTGAGATCATTTAAGAGTGAAAAGATCCTTGCTCATTGTGTATTCTTAGTCTTTTCTTATCCTTACCTATAAAGTCTATCCATATATCTTGAAAATTAATTATGGCTTCATGAGCCCTTAACTAGTCCATTCCCAAGATGATGTCAAAGGCATGTAGCAGTGCTACATATAAGTGCCATAGGGTAGAGCCATTGGGTAGGGTGATCTTGATTGTGGGAAAATATTGATCCACTGAGTAGGTATATCCAAATCCATACTTGAATTTCCATGCTTGTGCCAAAAATATTGGTCTTTATAGCAAATCCCTGACTATAGTAAAAGAAATGAAACTATCTGTAGCTTTATTATCTATCAAAATATTAACTTTCTTATCAAACAACTTATCATTTAGAATAATAAGTGTAGCTTAGCCATCCAAATTCTTGTTTCTAGTTGTTGCATAGATTATGTGGTTGGGTTCCTCTATATTTTTTCTTGGTCCTATTCAATTTGGATATTTTTTTGCATTGTGAGATCCCTCACAATAATAATAATCCCCTTTGGGACCAGGGTGTCTTTCTTATTTCTTTTCCTCTATTTGCTCGGTGTGAGATGGTTTAGGTTGTTTCTATGCCTAAGGGCTACTGTTATCCTTCCTCTTTTTAAAATTCTTCATGGAATTCCCCTGTTTACCATAATTTTAATTTTCCAACTTTGGATTATCTTGGATCTTCTTGCTCTATTCTTGTTCCCATTTCTTAAAACCAACACTCTTCCTTTTCCTTAAGGCTTTTCGGCCTCTTTCTAGCAATATTGCATAGTTAAAGTGGGTCTTGTTCAACTATAGGTTGGAATTAGATTGATAGGCTAGGTCATATAGCTTTTGTAGATTCTCAGGCTTATGCATGTTTACTACCTATCTTATCTTAGGATCCACTCCCAAGACAAACTTATGTACCTTCATATTTTTATCTTGCTCGTAGAGTGGTACATTCTTAAGCAGTTTTATAATTTTTTAGTAATAAACTGCTACTCTCATTGTTCCTTAGAGAACTGTGGAAAATTCCTCAAATTTCTCCACATAATGTTGTTCAGTGAGTAATCTTTTCTTAAAGGCCTTGATAAAACCTTCCCATTATAGGTTAATTGCCTAAATTTTCTAACTAGATTTAAAAGTATTCCACCACTCCATTCTAGTTTCCTATAAATGAGGAGTGGTCCAAACCATTTAGGTTGTTAAAGAATAGTTTTTCATGGAGAAATAGATCTCCATCTCATTCATATAAGCTTCAAATGAATCAACCCTATCATTTTTAGTGAATTTAGAGGTCTTAACATTCTTCATATACTTAGCTAATATTATCTCTATAAGAGCCCTAACATATTGCTCATTTGAAGGAGGGTTTCCTTATTGTATAACCTCAAGATTTATATTATAATTCACTATAGTTTCTAACATCTACTTATATTGATCCATTTGTTCCTTTTTTGCTCTATTTGCTATTGCAAAAGTGAGACAATAGCAGTGAGGTTCTCCACCTCTTTGCTAGAATTCCCTCAACTTTATCCTAGGGGTATAGCCTTGGTATTGTCCAGCCTAGCCTATCTTGGTGGTATGGAATATCCTATTCTTCCTCTCTTTAAGTTTGGTACCATAGTTTCTTGGCCATACAAAAGTTCCTAGGTTAGGTTGTAGTTCCCTTCCACAATATCTCCTACCTATTAGTTAGTTACATCTTCCAAATGTACAAATAATTAAATACTATCATCTATTGATAGTATTGATGGACATTCTAAACTTCACATAAAATGTCATCTCCCAATATAAGATATTTCTTCCCATAAGTCATCCATCAAGTCAAACATCTCTAAGTCTTTTCCAAGGAAGCTTATAGTCCTACAACCTAGAGATTACTGCAACAACCCCAAAATTTAACCAACGCATGAGAGATTTTTTTAAAATAATTTACTAAGGTTCTTAGGAGTATTTATGGAATACATATATTACTAGAAATATTCATATTTTGAGTCTATGATGCTACATATCTTGCTTGAATGGACAGAAGAGGCCAAGCACTCATAGGTACTAGTGTTTACCTTGTATACCTCTGTGACATAGAGGATGCTCTTAAAAGGTCTCCCAACATCTCTAACATTCTCCATGAATGAAAACTTCTTGATATGAGTTTTAGGATTATCCCATCTCAGTACTTAGAGAGTGAGGGATGCCAATTCCTTCCACCAGTAATAAGTCAATCTATGTTGGGCCCTTCAATGTAATGCCTTAGTCTAGTTTAACTACACCTCCATGGTGATCCCTTAAAATTCTTGCTTGTCTTCCCCATATTCATGATGGGTATCTACAACATCAATCACTTTGTGTGATTGTCTTCTCATGGACATCACAACTAAGAATTATTACCCCATAATAGAACAAGTTGAAAAAGAGAGTTGAGACAAGGTTATTTTTAGATCCCTTCCCAAAGAAACCCCCAAGATCAAAGATAACTCTCTCTCTCTCTCCCTTAGGGTTATGCATAAGGGTTTGAACCAAAAATGTACTTGTAAAAAAATGGAGAATTTGTTTTGAAACCATGGTAAATCATGGCCAACCTTACGTTGAAGGAAATGGTGAATTACTTTATATTTTAATAAAAAATTGTAAAAATTTGGTGAGTTGAATGTTTGCAGTTTCGTTGAACTGGGTGCAAAACAAGATTCAAGTTTGGATTAGGTATAAAACAAGATTCGAGTCTAGATCAAGCACAAAAAAAATTCAAGATTGAATTAGGTGCAACACATGATCCGATCTCAGAATGTGTGCAACACACGATCCGAGCTCAAAATGGGTGAAAAACTAATTCAATAAATAAAATGTGTGCAAATAAAGGATGGAGTAACAGTCCGGGTGGAAGAAGGACCCGACACACGGACTGGGTGGAAGAAGGATCCAATAGGCGGATTGGGTGAAACTAATAATGCAAATAGACCGAGTGCAAAAATGTAGATGGACCGAGTGAAGTATTATAGACGAACCAGGTGCAACAATGCAAATGGACCGAATGAAGAAATACAGATAGATCGGGTGAATAAATGTAGATGTACCAAGTGCAAAAATATATATGGAGTGGATGCAATAATACAGATGAACACCACCACATGCATGTCCACTAACATGCTACCACATGTCCACCCAACACACATGTCTAATAACATAATCCCACATGTTCACCCCACTCAATATCATCTATAAAAAGGCTTCAACAATTATTTTTTTAAACATTTTTCCACTTCATGAGATCAGAGCGAAGCTGCTAACACTTCCCTTCCCCAAGAGACCATTACCCCACACCTTCCTAGAGTGATGGCAACCATGTCAACAACCACATAAAATTTTATTCAAAAATTAAAGTTGCATCACATTTTTAGGTACTTAGCTAGGATAGATGGGATAGACCGTAAAAGTGTTTAGAATGCAGGTTTTGGGGGTTTGGCTTCTATGCCCCAATTTAGAACATATAAATTTATTCTACACAATATAATCTATGCCTACGATAATGATCTTGGGGCCATTGCTCTGTCGACACAATTTTTTTTTTTTTTTTTATAGTCAAACCCTCTAATATCTAGAGATTAACTGGACTTCCACAGAAGGGTCTTGTTGCAGTTACACATAAGCTATTTCTCTTGAATAATGATAAGGCTTTCCTGGTGGAGCATTTCGACATCTCTTTGGAATTGTTGTCAGGTATAATTCTCTTCATTTGATTATCTTAAATTTCATAATTTAAAATTTGTTGTCACCTAATTATTTTTTTTGCAACCTCTACAACAAAGTCCAAGAGAGGGTTAACCAATAACTCTGTTTCAAACAATGATTTCAAGGCAATTATTGAATTTTTCCAAGCAAGACTATTTTTGCTTGGAATATTAGAGATTCCATTTTGGTCATTGGCTTATATTGTTCATTGTTTAAAGTACCATGAGAGATTCAAATGGTATACATATATTTATGATCAAATCATATTAGATCTCTATACTGTTCATACAAGCTAGTCAGACAAACCTTTCACGATTGCATCGGTAAATTACATTTTAGATCTTTATAATGAAAGTCTTCATGATTTGTAGGATAATGGTTCACCAATTGTACTGCACGCTAAATTTGAAAGCATTGATATGACTACCGAAGAGCTGAAGATAATTATTCTATTTTTCACCAATAATAATTTTTATATTTTAGGATATTTCTAATTTAATTTTTTTATTTTTTTGCATCTAAATGCAGAATAATGCAACCATATCACTAGAAAAAAATTATGCTGGTGTCAAAAGTCATATGCCAGAGGATGGTAGTGATTCGGAAGGCAAAATGATTGAATTTCAACCACAAAGGCCTCATAAACGGTAGAAGCCAACTTCTTCTCCCGCTTCTTGTCAACATGTGCAAGCAAATGTCATGGAAAGTAAATCCAGTTATGTAGCACCAACGACGGGTAGGTTTACTATTTCAAAATTTTCTTGATTCATTTCCATTTCTCTTTAGTTGAAATTATATCTATTTTTATTTTTTTGGTATGTTTTTTAGTTTTACGCCAAACCACCAAAAACACTCACACCTAGTTGTCTCCACAGGCTGAGGCGCAACACAAGATATGTTCATTAGGTATGTGAGTTTTTTAACTATTAATTATAAATTTTATCTTATATAATTTTGTTTAATAATATTTTATTATAATATATTTAGGTCGCTCCCCACAATTTCATGAAATAAGGAAGAAAATGATGACATCGCCACCACCACCAGGTCCAACACCACTAGGTCCACCACCACCAGCACCAACAACATGACAATCTAAAAAATGATAATAATTAATGTGAGGTCAAATTGCTGGAAAAAATCTTGATGGATAGAGATCATGGGCGGGACCCACATAATTGGATACATAGGGACATGCATATGGATTTCCATCGTTGTCATTTTTAACAACTAGTATTCCTTTGAAATATGTTTTGACCTTCGGTTTAGATATGCCAAAATTTGATCATGATATTCTTCTTCAGGGGAATATTGAAGTGTTAAAAGTGTCAGAGATGGTAAATTTACAATAAGAACATAAATTTGAGATAATTTTATCGTCACATCCTAACACCTCTGATCCTGATGTTCAGGATGAATAAGTTACTTTATCTAAAGATAAGTTGGTTTCTAATAGTTATTATTCACTGATACAAGATGTTTTGCTTGAAAATATGAACGAATTGAAGGATTGGGAATTGCAGGCAAAGATCCTTATCAAGGAAATAAATGCCTGCTATAAAATTATGATAAAAAGAAAGAAATTTTTACCCCTATCAGAAACCAACCTAAGAAGCTTGTTGGGTTGCTACATCAAGCCCAATTAGGATCGGTGAACCCTTCTATTTCTTATGATGATAAAATTTTAAAGACTATGTTGAGCAAGTTAGGGAACTTGAATTCCGAATCCTAGGCATATTATAACCTATGGGCTTCTGATTAGAAGAAAGTTTTAATTGCTGATGCTACAAAGGTGAGACTTTAGATGCAATCAAATTTATCATCATATTTTGTAATATAACTCTCAACTAACTAAGGTTCTCTTTAATTTTTATGCAGGTAAATTTCCAAACTTTATAGAAACAAATTAATTTCTTGGCTGTTAATCTCAAGGGTACAAATAAATCAATATTAAATGTGATAACAATTAAGGAGACCTTACAGACTAAGGTCAGGGATAATAATTATTTAAAAGCAATTATCCTCGAGCACAAAATGGATCCAAATATATTTCTTAAGAATAAGATTAAACATAATGAATATGTAGTCCCTGAGGATCCAACCAAATGAGATAGATTATTGCTGGGGAGATTACAAAAGGCAGAGGAAGACCTCATCAAAATGGGAGCACTGAAATGGCCTGAGTAGGTTCTTGGTACAAGATTTAAGGGAAAAAAACTTACAACTTTAGAAGCATCTCAAACTAAATGATATGCAGATATACATGGAGCATCTCAAACTCAAGGAGATGCAGATATACAAGGAAATACTAAATCTCAAGGCCTAGGTAATCCATGTGTACATGGAGCATATGAATCTACCCTTGCTCACCCTTGAATTTTTTTTTTGTTGTAAAATATTTCATTGTTAACAAAAAGTTTTGGATGGTGGTTTAGGCTGGTGGTTTTGTAAACAATTTTGTACTATATATTTCCTATGCAATTAATGAAAAAGGCTTTTGTTTTTTTTTTTTTTAAATTTACATGGTGGAATCGATAGCCGCCACGAATCCGGGTAGGCTATCCAGATTTTTATGGCCGCCACAGTATTTTGCGCTGTCCACCCTAGAAGCCACCACACAGATCTTCGCGCAGTTTGCCCCTATAACCACCATGCCACAATCATTTTAAACCTTTTACGCTATTGAAAACACCAGGAAAGGGACAAGCGTTCAGTCCGATGAGGCTCGAGATTTGAACCTTGGACTCCACCCCCCTTATGGGGTTTGTATGAACCAATTGGTTTACACCTCGGACCTATGAAAAAGGCTTTTGTTAATTTGTCTTCTATAACTCATTGGTTGTTTCTATTTATATTCATGTGTTGTTTTTTAAATTTGTAACAATTCAACTATATTCACAATTACAATCTGAAAAGAAATGAATGATTAAACTATATTCACCATTCAACTCAGTTATCCCATACATTAATATCAGTACACTATATTTTTGAAAAATATGTTGTAAATTGATTATGAAAAAACTTATACCTTTTAAATCATAAAACATATAATTTGAAAGAAAATGTTGTGTGATAAAGAATAAAGTTACAATTTAGATAGACGAAACAATATTTTGATGACAAATAAACACATTCATATTGAACAAGGTTTTAAAATCTTGTAAAAATTACAATTCAGGTAATTGAAACAAACAAATACTATGATATAAATGCAAATAAAACTATTTCAAAAATAACATTGGGATATAAACAAACTTTTTCAGCTTGTCCAAAATCCCAAATCAGGTAGCTGAAACAAACATTCTCAGCTTGTCCAAAATTACTATTGTGAAATCTGAGATCAAATAAATTTAAATTTTTTAATGTTGTGAAATACTAGAAAAATCATAATACTGGAAAATCACAAATTAGGTAGCTGAAACACACACTTATCAGCTTGTCCAAAATTACTATTATGCATAATAGTTATCTGTATCCCCACAATTATGATCACTAAAATCATCATTATCCTTATTATCATTCACATTTCTGGTACCCCTTCTACCTACAAGGGAATTCCAATATGCCAATGCCATGTCATAAGGAAATGTGTTCAAATGATACGATGACATATAAATTCTCAAACAATTTTCTAAATAATTGTCTAGCCTGTTGCAGAGTTTAGATTTAACGAAAAATAGTGCACTGAAAATCCTCTCATATTCCACAGATCCCAATATCATTGTTTGACATAATTCATATAAAAAAAGCATTTACTAATAGTATCTTGTAAGACACTACCTAGATACAATTTTTCCACAAATGTGCAATGGAACTAGTCTCATGGATGTTACTCAAAAGTGACATTTGCTCAACCATTGTTCCATCAAAATGCGATGACTGTTGTTTTAAAAGATCTTTTTTGAGTACACCATCGATTTCAACACAATTGACTTCCACACCTTTACTGAAATGCTTAATAAGTATGAATATATATTTAACAAACAACTCATGTGCAAAATTGTATTTAGTACAAGGATCCCAAAACATGGGGTTAACCACAGCCATTGCCTCAAGCCACTTATCTCTTTGAAATCATTCTCTTATCTCTTTTATCAATGATTATGCTATTTTAAACAAATTTTTCTTTATTTTCTGTAAAACAACTTCAAATCTATTGTGTGTTATAGGAACTTGTTCAACATCATCAACAACTATACTTACCTACCTTTCAAAATAATACAAAGGTATCATATTTCCATGAATATTAATACAAATATGATCATTGATGTCAAACTTCAAAAATCTTTTTGGATTGTTTACGTTTGTCAATGTATTCCAACTATCAAACAAGGGATCTTCAAAATATTTTTTGAACACATATAACTTGTCAATAATCACACATATTTGCTTTCTCATCCTTATGAAATCAATGATATATATGGATATCTCTTGTGCAAGTTATATCAGCCTATTAATTTCATGTAACATTGGAAGAATACCACATAACGTTAAAAGGATTTTGAAGTCAGTCAAATAGAATAAGAAATATTTTGCCTTATCAAAAACCCTACGATTTGTGTACATAAACCTCATTAATGATTTAATTTCTTTAAAAACTTTTTGTGCAAGTTGATACATTGAAATCCACCTTGTATCCACATATTTTAACAAATTTTTTTCCTTCTGTAACTTCTAGTGCAAACTGTTGAAACTCTGCAAACCTTTTTGGACTGCAAGAAAAATAAGAATATATTTCACGAATAAGGTCTTCAACTCTCGCAACATTTTCAAAAGATCTCACAATTTTATATTCTATATGTAATCTATGATCAATGCAATGAATGGGTATCATATATGGGGCAATTGACATTTGGATATGAACACAAAGATCATTCCTGTGCCCTTTCATTATAGAAGCACCATCAAATCCAACGCATATTAAGTTTGTGGCTATATCTATATAATTCATTCCTGCAATATCCTTTAAAATACTCACAACAACATTATAGATATTTTTTGCATTTGAACTTTCCACCATCTTATGTAATCTTAGCAAACTAGGCTACCTTACATGATTTTAAAATATGTATGCATGCATGAAAATCCATGATGTGTTGTCCACAATCGTTACCTCATCAATAGAAAGTGATATGAATCTGGTATATTTTACTTTCTCCCTCAGGTCGTCCTTCTCAACTAACGATAGATATTTTACCATTTCCCAACCACTTCGATTTGACCAATGGGAACTAGGAAGGTTTTACACATCGACTATTTTAAATAGGTGGTTATAATCACTATAATTAGACATGGGTCTATCCTTTTTGATAATATTATATACAACAACCAACTACAAACTTTTTGAAGCTAAAGTGCCATCTTATGAATTTTTTGAAATTGGGATTTAATTGTTCCACCTTTCCCAATAAGAGATTATTGTTGCTTTAAATGATTTTAATATTCTATTGCATATCTGACAGGCATACATTTTGATGCGTCCTTCCACTTAACTTCATTTTAAATTTTAACATCACTTCCTTGAAATTTTACATAAACTTTGCCAACATGTTTTTCTATTGTATCTTTCTTATTTTGCAGCCTGTGATCCTTACCTATTTTTCAACTACAAATTTTGCATCTATATTCTTTTTTTTCGAATTGGATGTCCATGGAAGGGATAGGCTCTATCCATGGAATTTTTTCTGCCCATTCATCTTTAAATGCCCTTCCAATAGCCCAGTTAGATGTCTTTCTCATTTTAGTATTTTTGCTTGAATATTCAAAAGAATATTTTAATGTATTTGATTTATCACTTTCATTTTCAAATGGCATGTCCATTTGAGGATTATCTTCAAGTGTTTGTTGGATGGCATTATTAAGAGAAATTTAATTAGAAGATATCTCTTGGAAAGTAATATCTTCAAGTGGAGTCATATCAAGGTCACCAGGGTATTCTGCATAGTAGCATACAATAATATTCTTTATCATTTTTGGATTTAACAAAAAAACTTACAAACAAGAATATGATTTATATCATCATGAAATATGGACAAAGGCACATACTATGAGTTAACTATTTGAGAAATAAAGCATTATTTAAAATAATCATTGAATATACAACTAATTGTTTAGAAGTCAAAAATCATTTGTACCTTTAATTTGCTCCGATGTCAATGGATCAATGAATTTCGATATATTGCTAAAATATATTGCTAAAATATTTCAGGATACTCTTTTCAGTAGGATATTTGGCCCCCTTCTTTGCATTGCCAGTAGGTGACATTTTACTTGTAAAGAAAATATTTTTTAATTTAGAAAAGTAATAAAATGAAGAGATTTTAATTCTGTGAAAGCTCAAGATAATGTACTAATTAGATTAAATAGATGGTGGTTTGGTAGAAAATACATACTTGTTTCTAGAAATAATTTATTGTGTTCTTTTTCCAATACATTGTTTTCTAGAGATAGCACTTGTAACTAAGAAGAGCATAAAATTAATCAATATACAAATTCAAATCAATGTAAAAAAAAACTTGTGTATGAGAAACAAAGCATCATAATTTCCTTAGAGAACCAAAGCAATTACGTACTCATAATATTGTAACAGAAAAACATATCTCAATAGAAATAGAGAATCAAAGAGTGTTAACAAAAAGAGAGAAAATAGGGAAAAACATGGAGAATAGGACAAAATAGAGAATAACATGGGAAACAGAGCATTGACTTATTTTTACAAAAATATTAAAAACAATAAAATAAAAAATGCAATGAGATGACAGAAAAACATATCTTATTTTTGTAATTGCTTCAAATAATATTCTCTAAAAAAGATAAAAAAAACACAAGATCACAAATTCACAAATTCACAATGATTTAAGAAATAGAGTACCTGGTGCAAAAAAAAGTTTGAAGGTAGATGTAGCTGTAAAAATATCAATAGTCATCCTAGTTTAAGAACAATATATTGCAGTCATGTGTTAGATCATACGTAGTTTGTGTAAATATTGGTATGTGTATAGGTTAGTATCAAATGGTAGTTCAAGTATAGAATAGAGCCCAGATGTTGGTCCAATTACAAAATAGAGACCAGATGTCGGTATGGGTATAGATAAGAGATCGAATATCGGTTTGGGTACAAAACAAAGACAAGATATCGATCTAGAATAAAAAAAAATTTAGGTTGAATAAATAGTATACTGACTACAAATTAGTTTTTGTGTGGTGATCCGAGTACAGAACGAAGACCGAATATCGATTTGAGTGAATATCTATGTAATCAGTCTTTATGTCAGTCCATGTGTAGAACTATGTCAGGTAGACAGATTTCAGCCTGGGTGCATAACAAAATCTGGATGTTGATCCGAGTAAAGAAATGTGTATGTCTATAATTTTGAGTGAAGATATGGCTTCCATTTCGGTCTGAGTGGAGTTTTGACTTGGATCAATAGGTTTCTAGACCCAAATAAACTTCGATAGAATTTTGCAATAGATCAAATGTACTCTTTGGTTCGGTTAAGTGAAAAAGTATCACTGGCATGCTAGTTATTTATAGTGTTATAGTTGGCAAGTTGGGTGGGATAAATTAATTTTTTTAGAAATTTAAGGTAAAAATGACCCACAATTTAGGTGGGAGTGTTGGTGAGTTTAAAAATAAAAACGTAATACTATTATCAACGAATGGTGAACCGACACCTAAAAAAAAATCCCAAAAATTTTGGGTGAAAGGATCGACATCTAGGGTCCCTCAAACTCGCCAATTTGAATTTTTGAAAATGTAAATATTCACCCTATTGGGGAATATTCATCGTTGTGCATAACCCTGCTCTCTCTCACTTTTTGCAAGCTATAAAACAAGAGCAAATTCTAGCATGGAAGCAAAATACTATCTTATCTTAAGATTGCAAATAAATCTAACAAAACCTTTAAATTTAAAACATTAGCTCCAACAACATGAATACAACCATAAAATAAATAATCAATATGGCACCATGAGAAAATTCAATTAAATATTTAGATTTATATATGAGTAGTATTTGCTTCTATTACAATAAATCGTCTTTCATTAAAAGTGATTTCTATCTAAATCCTTCACAAGATTCTAAGAATAAATGATTAACCAACTACCATTATTTGGCATCTTCTTCGCTTGACCTCTATAGTAGCTTGATAGGATGGTGTGGATTAGAACAACTCATATGCAAGTTTGAATACATTTCTATATAAATTATTGCATAAAAAACCACAAGCAAAGAAGCCCATACTTATTTCCAAAAATATTTTCCACAAATATTTAAAATTCCTTTTCCATTTCTAAAACCATATATTTCTTTATGAATCAATTTAATATACCAACACAAGCAAAAGAAGCCTATACTTCGTTCCAAAAAATATTTTCCACAAATATTTAAAATTCTTTTTCCATTTTAAAACCATGCATTTCTATATGAATCAATTCAATATAGCAACACAAAAATAAGCCCATACTTATTTTCCAAAAATATTTTCCACAAATATTTAGAATTCAAAGGTAAGCACACCAACTAAATATTGTCTTCCACTAATGCAGTGTTAGTTATCCTTCAAAAGATTAATTATAATCTAAAGAGTGCAACGCTGAAGAATTTAGCCATGAAAACTAACATTAGCATAATATTCAATCTAGAAGGGTTAACTCCAATAAAACCAACACAAATTTATCTCATGAGTAATCCCTTAGGTCCATCATTGGATTACTTCCCAACACTAAATATTAGATCATTTAAATCCAACATTTAGATTAACACCAAATCTAAAATTCCATTAAGCTATCATTAGATTAATTTGAGACTAAGGTATTAGGTTAATCATAGATTAATTCCAAAACTAAAGAATTTAATTAATCCGTCATTAGATTAATCTCCAAAACTATCCTTAGATTAATTTCAAATCTAAAGCATTAAATTAATCTATCCTTTGATTAATTTCAAATCTAAAGCATTAAATTAATCTATCCTTAGATTAATTTCAAAACTAAAACATGCATTAGATTGATCCATTGTTAGGCTAATACCAAGTCAAAGATTGCATTAATCCTTCATGAGATTAATTCTTATTAAGATTCCAATAAATTAATCCACCATTAGATTAATTTCAAAACTAAGACTATATTAAATTAGTCCATCATTAAATTAATCCCAAACCTTAAGATTCCTTTAAAATAATCTATCAATAGATTAACTCCAAACTTAAGAATGTAAAAAATTAATCTAAAGACTACCTTATATTAGTCTTCCCTTAGATTAATTGCAAAACTAAGAATACATTAATCTATCATTTGATTATTTAAATTATATTAATCTATCAATAGCAAATCTAAAGTTTACATTACAATAATCTATCATTTGATTATTTATAAAACTATAGAATATATTGCATTAATCCATATTTTGATTAAAAACAAAACTAAAGATTAACTTAATCTAACATTAGATCAATAAAAGATTGTATTAATTTATATTTTGATTAATTTGCAAATCTACAGATTGAATCATATTAATATACATTAAATTAATTAAGGGTCATTTGAATAAACCCAAAATGAAACAATGTTAGAAAGAATTAACCCCTTTATTCTAACAAGCTTAAAGCAGCCCGAAAGCACATTTAAACTAAACCAAAAACCAAATAAAACAATGGAAGGAAAGATCCTTGAAATTCCAACCTTAGCTTTATCAAAACAAAGAATTAATACTCCAACCAACCCTAAAGCTTGCAAATATACTACGAAAAATCCATCTAATCAAGCTAGGAAAAAGATGATTAAAGAGTGCTATGCATGTTGTAAAACCAAGTACATTCTACACATCAAAAAACTTCAAGATAACAAGGGGATAGGTTTCAAGTTTAATACCAAGCATACACAACATCGAAGCTATGGTTAAAAATGAAGGCCACCAATAGGGATTGTTTAGGACCATACTATCCTCTCCATTATGAACTTCATCGCATAAGGAGAACATTTTATAGGTTGGCAAAATGAGTACTTGAATCCTAGCTCAAAACTTAAGTAAAAACCTATGAGCAGAGGCAAAACAACGCATAGCACAACAAATCAAAAAGGATAACATAGGCATCTAGATGGCATACACAATCAACTAAAAAATAATGGTAGAATAGAAAGGAAATATGTAGGTCAACATAACAAAAACCAAAGCATAACAATCACCAAATCTATAGTTAATACCTAACAAAAAGGAAGATGATTTATTAGTATTTGATCCTTCGTCCCGTTCACTCCCTACACTTTTCACTCCTATGTTGCACATCAAAAAAAATTCTCTTCTCTACGCTCCTGATCCTCATGGTGTGTCCTCCTTTCTCTCCAACCAAAACCTTCTTAAAAGACCCAAATAAAGGAGAAGACAAAGCATCTTCAATCAAGGCTACGAGGTAATGTTGGAAGCATTTCACAATGTCCACTACCACCTTAATCAAGTACTACTCTTGAACAAGAAGGAAGGAGAAACAAAAGCATATTTCATTAACTTAAGGTGGCTCCACCATTTCCATAAAAATGTATTAAGTGCACCACCACCAAGGTTAAAGGTGGTCCATAATTAGCCACAAACAAACATAAAGCAAATGTTTGAAACTAAAAACTCAAGGTTAATGGATTATTTACCAACCTTAGGCAAACAAGAATTAACATCAACCAATTAATCCTTCAAGAACACAAGGAGATAATAAAAAACCATCATGCCAAAAGCAAGAACAAATGCACTTCCTCAATGTTTTGTACCATTATTTTATCCTCAAGTGAGTGGCTCCTTATTTAAGATAGACTTAAGCTATCACCGACTCATGTTAAGGAGACTCATTGTAGGAAACTTTCTTGGTCCAATGGTACAAACATGAGCATAAGAAAAACTATAATGCACCTACATGAAAGGATATTCATCTATGTTATCCTAAGCTATTTGATGAATAAGTCATCGTCATCATTTCCCCTTCAATATGGTCTCTTGTTCCTTATGGCTAATTATCTTTTCAACCCATGAAAGTACCTAATCCTACAACCATGTAGAACATCAATAATACCATATTATTATATATAGAATGAACGCAACATTAGAAGCATATATCCATAAAAAAACAACAAAGCTAAGCATTAAATATAATTTTCTAATACATAGTCCAATTTGAGTAGCAAGTTCTTCCAAGGTGGGTCGTGACACAGTGATAGTTGAGAAATATCTACCACTTGGATTTCCACATGATAATCTTCAAGAGTCATATTGAATTTTAAATTCTTTACTTTTGGTGTAGACATGGCTCTCATCTATTGATATGTAGTGGGTTCTATTATTTTTATTTGCTTGGGAATGACAAAGCCTCTAGCTATACTGGGTGTATTTTGTCTCTACCACTTTTGAGCATTGTAGCCCATCTTTGTGAGTGTATTGATGGTGGCAATAGTTGGATGATTTTGTGGGTGTGATATGGAGAATCTTCTTGGATGGATTGGGTATTTATGAGTGGAGTATTTTGGATGAATGAAGTGGATGTGGTAATGGGAATGAATTTTGTCATGGAGACATTTGAAACATTTTCTTCCAATGTGGAGGTTAGCAATAATATAAAAATAGAAGAAGTTACATTAGGGACAAAAGAAGAAGGAAGAGAAAGGAAGGGTTAGAAACATTTGTATTTTCCTCTCTTTCTAAGGGCTACTCCATTGTAGGTTCAATGGTTACTTCCTCATATGCTAGTAGTAGCTCTTGAATCTTATGTCTATTATTAATTTCTTCTTATAGCTCTTCAGATGATTTGAATTTTCTTTGTTCTATTTTTTGAGGTAAAGGATTAAAAGTCCTAATTTTGGGTGTTTGTTGTTGAAGAAGAGAAGACACATCTCTGGTCTTGGGTAGAAGCTACACTCCAGAAGACACATTGCTTTCATATGCATAATTATCATTGATGGGATAACTAGATGTTTGTACATTTTTGGATGACATATCTAGTCTTGGAGTTTCTTGAGGCTCCTCTTAGCTTGTTACAAACTTCACTAGCGATCTGGTAAGGAATTTTGAAGAAAATCATCTACTTATTTTTATTTTATCTCTAGGTCCAAGGATGTTGGGAAAGGTGCACGTAAACCTAGGATTTTATTCCACTCATGTACCTCACTAATTTCTTGAGGTTCAATTTATGCTTTCCTTAAGCCTTTCCCTTGTATCCCATTCTAAATAATTACTGAGAATCTATGGGATAAAACTATTGTTACAATTTTTATGGGAAAATAATTTATTTTGTGATTTTTTTTGAGTATTTTCCTCAATAGATTCTTGCTATTTTAATATTTTTATAGCATCATCAACAATTGACCTTTATTCAAGTATTTTCCTTGTTGCTTCTATAATTTTTTCTTTCTAAGTAGTTTGCTCTACAACTAACACTTCTATTCTTAACCCTTTGTCTTTCACTTATATTTTCTAGCCAGAAGCAGGTATAATATTTGCTTGCTTAGCTTTAGCATTCCATGTATCAACATTGTCATCATATTTTTGTGAATTATTTTTATCTATTCCAATGTCAAACTTAGACTTATTAGCCTTTTTATTCACTTAAAATATCCACTATTCCACCACTTTGGATGTAGGCCATTTGGTTTTCTTCACAAAATAAGCTAACATTTTATCAGAAAACACATGAGCTGGATTTAGTTCATAATGATAGTCATGTTCTTATTCATAACAATCCCTCCATGGAGGTAAATCCCACAATTTGTTGATATTCCACTTAAGCTCATTATTTTCATGATTATTTCTCAGCTGCTTGAATTCAGATCTACTCACTTTCTTGAAAGTAGGTAACTTGCTTGAATTTATTAATACCAATTTTCACTAAACTTATCTATAGGATGATATCTCCATATTTGAGCTATGACTCGTAGTCCTAATTCTTACAATCTACTATCCAAATCTTGTTCTTAACCCTTATATTTATGGTAATTGGGTTGTAGGTGATTGGGTAGTCATAAGTGATCTTCTTGCTAATCCTTGAGCCATAAGTCATATTGATAAATTTGTTTGCTTACAATACTCCATCACAAAAATTCTTTCAGTGATAAAGTATGCCAACAGAAAAGGCTTCCTTATGAAGCCATAAAACCTAATTATTATCCCATATGTAAGGAAAAACCAATCTCCTTCCTTTGTATGATGAGCTTGCAATAAGATTTCTACTTGATTAGAGATATGGGGAGGTCACCCAAAATTATTTTTAGGGTAGGCCCCAAAAATTCTTTGTTAAAGTGGTAGGACTCTGATTTTTCTATCAAGTTAGTCCATTCTACTATTGGTAATATTCTCCCTCCACTATCATCTCTGTTCCATGCTACCCAGGGCATAGATTCTACTATGTTATATAGGAATAGCCATGTAATATGTGATCAGTAGTGAAAGGTGTCGAGTGGAGATGTTTACAACTAAGTTAGTTGTTCATGTATCTTATTACATAAGAAATTGACCTAGTCAAAAAATATTTGATTCGCTGTGAAGTCAGGGTTGAAATCATCATAATAGCGAGGATTAGAGATGGTATAAGCCATAGCTATTTGGTAATCATATACTTCTCTATATGAGGGAAGACCAAAAATGATAGCTAACATGGAGTAAAGCTCCATATTTTTAAAATTAGTTATTTTCAACTGGTTTTTTGGGAGCTTATCCTTAGATAAAAAATTATGGAACTAAGAATGAAGCCATTTTCTAAAGAATTTATCCTTCTCGGGGTCTTTCCTAGAATCATAATTTTTTCTTTGAGCATGGGCATTAAAATGTTTAGGTGTAGCTATAGGCTTAGCCCTTGCAACAAAAGCATCTCTAATGCAATTTGGGGTGAGACAAAAAATGACTTTCCCTTTGGTGTCTTGAATTGTTCTCAATTAAAAACTATAGTACTTTGAGATTTCAAGAATTAATTCCAGGCAAGGGTGTGTAGGTTTATAAGTGTAGTGAGACAAAAAGGAATGGTAAGCAAAAGTTCTAGGTGTATTAGGAGACACACCTTTAGCCACTCACTATTCAACATCCCTACACAACTATTCTAGGATTTTGAATGTTAGCTCAGTGTCAACAATGTGGTAATTTTTATCTTGAAGATCCTTCTACATTATGCTATTGGTTACTCTAGTATTTCTTTCCATTGATAATTCCTCATAATTGATTAATCATAATGTCCTTGTCTACAATTTTCTTGCTCAGCCTTTGTAATTCTAAGAAAAGAGTATTTTGCTCATAGTTTTTCCTTCTTTTTGCAAATCTTCTTCATGAAGCTTGTTTCATCTAAGTATGGTGCATGTAAAACATTGTTGTAGCAATTTAACATTAATTATGGTAGTTGCAGTGTAGTCTTACTTTTATTAGGACATGTGTTTTTTGTTGCTTTGGATCATGTGTGGATCTTCTTATGTCAGTCGATCACTTGTCTATGCAATTCTTAGTCAATGACTAGACAACATGTCAAAAAACTAAAACTACTTGGTCATAATCTCAACTAATCAACGAGTTTGAATTTAAAATTACCACAAATTTTTATTATTACACATTTTTTAAGAAGATGTACATAGAATATAATACCTTTTGCAACCTGTTTAAGGGATCACCCTTTATTACTGCACACATTTTTGAAGATGTACATATAATACGGGTGAGTTGGTGGTGCTTCATATGAAGTGTTTTGGGTGGAAGCCATTTATCAAAATTGGTGAAGTGCGTTCACTTCCATCCATCAGTTCATACATGTTAAACACTTATTTGATGATGATTTGATATGGTCCTCTCTTGAATAAATCAAATTTCTTGTGATTGCCTAGCTTTGATTTATCTTCATCCCATTTGAGAATAAGATCACCGATTATAAAATATCAAGGCATCACCTTCTTATCAAATCACCTTTTGGTTATGGCTGAATGACTTTGGAAATTAGATTATGCTATGGTTTAAATTATCAAGGCATAACCTTCTTATCAAACTAACATTTTCTTATTTACATGCTCTTGGGTGATTTTCTATTTTGCTCACATCATTACTTGAAATAGTGTGGCTTTGAGCATCACAACTTGGAGTGGTTTTCGCTTGTTGACTAGCATGATCCTAGGTGACTTACTGCTTTAGATGATGTCATCACCTCAAATGGCCTAATTTTGGGACATAATGGTCTTGAGAATAACTGTTACAAATTTTTTTCCTCCTAATCTCATGCTGTCACTTTAACTTGTTGATGTCATACTCAATTTTGATGTGGATTTAGTATTTTTTTCAAGGATGTCTATATTATTCATTACCATGAGAGCAATTCTAGATGGTAACGAGGTAGTTAGCATAGTCATAGTTTTGAGAACATCCCGATATTGCACTTGAATTACTTTCCAACACTTAGTAATTTCTTGGTCCCAATCTTGGCCAATCAATGAATTTGAATTCAAAATTACTGCAACTTTTTATTATTACACATTTTTTTTGAAGATGCACATATAATAAAATACCTTTTGCAACCTATAATTACTTTGACAATATAAATGGTGAAACGATAAGATCTTTGAAGACCTTGAATATCTCCATTTCACCATACCCTTAGAGAAGGGAATAAGGCTATAGATATATTGTTAAAATTAGGACTTCAATAAAATGGATTGAGATTTTAGAGGTAGGATTTCCCCCAAGAATAAGTTCTGCTAGTTCAAAATGAAGGATGACATTAATATCTTAAATCTTAGCAAGCTCCAATGTGCTGATTGGGATATTGGAAGATATGTAAATAATATATTTCTTTTATATTCTAATACAAATTTTATAATTTCAAATCTATTTGGTGATGTATCTGACAAGACAAGATGTAACAGTTTGCGTTAGGATATTAAAGATTTTTTAAATTTTATTTTTCAAAGTACATGTATTGTTACCCGATTTAGAAATTGGAATATTCTTTGGCATGAGCATAATATTACATGTTTATCAAAGCATATTACGAGGAATTATGACCACATTTTATGGTGGAAGGTTAATCATTTTATTGGGTGAAGTGGTTTTAGTCACATGATAGATAGTGCTAAAATAAATATTTCTATTTGGAGTAGATGTTTAGCATGGCTGAGCTGGTTCTTTCTAAATCCCACACATGTTTGGAGTGTTATTGCCACCTTGGGGAGAGAATAAGAAGTGAGCATGATGATCTTTATGAGAGCCTTAATTCATTTCCCGAGAAGACCCATTCAATTTTATTACTTTTTATTGTACGAGAGGTGATTTTTTAGGAAATTTGACCTCGACTAGTGTGATGTATTTTGGTAGAAAGGAGGGAATTCCAAAGAGGCATTTCAATTTAAGAATTTTGGTTCATCTGTGGTGGAGAAAAGCAAATTTTGGAAACATAAAAACTCTAGGTTGATCCTGTGCACTGCAAGGAACTTATGTTGGCAAACCTTTTTTAGTTAACATTGTTTTTATTTGGTTAGGTGGGTTTTTATGGTGAGGATAGTCAAAGGTATTGAATCAAATTTGGTGGAGATCGACAAAAATGTTTTATTTATTTTGGCTAAGGGTGGTCTACTAGAATTTTTGAAGAAATTTAATGGGCATGACATGGATTTAGTAATGAAAATGGCTTACTCCTGGTGCAAGGGAAAGGTATATGGGAGAGGTTTAAACTTTACAATATCAATACTACTCCTAGTAGAAATTACAGGAGTTCTAGCTTAGGGGATTGTGTGGATAGAAAGAAACACTCCTTGGAAAATGAGCTAGAGGTATTTGGATGAGAGGCATTTTGACCAAAAAAGTACCATAATGGGTACATAACCAACTCCTTTAGAGAGCCATGGAATAGAGTGATCCTTGTTATGATTGACTTTTCATCCTCAAGTGTAATAAAGAGGTGATTCACAAATTACATATGGCAGTAGCTAACCATATCAGATGGAGAAAGCACATGCATATTTTGGGGTTCTTGTTCAAGGAGCTGGAGAAAACATTGAAGGATATTCAAAATGGTAATGTTTCTATACTTAATCATCAAGGCTTGTTAAAATTAATTTTTGATTATATCTCTAGAAATAATGGCTCTACCTCCTTGGTCAAAGGTGGGGTGGTTTTTTTTGCTTTGTCGAATAATGTTACTACAAGAAAATATGGTGAATTTGCATGTCTTATTCCTATAAAATATAGTATCTTGTCCTTCCCAGCTGCTAGGAAAGGTGATAACTCTTCTTCTCCTGTTCTTGGGAGGAGTGAGTTGGTACAAATAATGAAAACATTAAAATTGAATTATGGTTTTGGTAATATTTTAGACAATAATGTGAATACTTTTGATTTAGAGCTAGACACCGTTATGGGAAAGTTGGTGCGAGACAAGAATATAGCTACTTCCTCAAAAGAGAAGAACACTCAGGACATCCAAGATAGTATGTTGAAGACTTCCCCTTTTGTTCCATTGTCCTCTCTAAATGCAGATGATAGTGATTCAACATATTTGAAAGAGATCAATTAGAATAAGAAAAGGAAAGTAGACTCACAATGAAGGTAAAGATAAAAGTTAAGGGTACAAGGAGATCAATCCGAATTAAGTCAAAATATGATCTGAAACCTTTGAATTAAGATGATTAAAAATATTTTGAGGAGCTCCTTGTTTTGAAAGGAAAGCACTTGAAGATGGCCATGCCTTCCAAGAGCAATATTCAGAGTGAATCTCTTCCAATACCTAACTCCTCTATCCCTATTAAGAAGCTTATAAGAATAATTAAAAGATATTCCAACCAAACCTTCTATCTAGTCAAAGAGATTTCTTGGACTTTGGACACCTCTATAAGTACCCCTAATATATTTAAGGGTGATTATTCTTAGGATTAAGTTTTGGGCTTGATATTTCTTTGGTTGTCCCCTTGGGATGTTTTTTGTTTGATCTAAATTTCCTCTACATACCTTGTTGGGGCCTTGTTGGTTTTTTAGCGGTTTCGTTTCTTTGTGGTTGTTGGTTTTGTTTTGTAGTTGTGTTTGGGCTTCTAATGTAAAAGGTTTGGGGATCCTTTCAAAACCCTAGTTTATTTATCTAATCAAAAATAAATATCTACAATAGTATACATGAGGCCTTGTCTATGAAATTGAGCTAGTGCCATTTGATCTAAAAGTTAAGGTTCACTCATGCGATTTACTCATTCCCTATCAATTGATCAAAAACTCATGGTCATTTAAAAAGATCAATATTTTTAAGGTGTTTATTAATAATGTTATAATTTTGATTATATTAATCAAGATATTATGGTCATTATCAAAGTAGGAGCCTAAAGTAATTTAATTGAGGTTATGAATTTCTTAGACATACCAATATCTCATTCTATAGATGATGTTTTTCTCATGAAAGTCATTGCAGTTTATTTTAGGTTAGAAATAAGACTCTAATTGATAGTGAAACCAAGTCAAATAGACAATTTTAATATAATTTATTGTCAAGTACATTAGCCTAAACATATATTCTCTTAAAATTTTGATTGTTTTTCTTCAAGGTCTTAATATTAAGACTATGTAATGATTAATATTTAATGTTTAATGGTAACCTTTTATTCCTTATGATTATACTTTACAAGTTATTGTGAAATATCAATGATGTTGGTCAAGGTGTACTTATTATTACTAATTCTAATTTTTTGTCCATTTTATTTCTAAAATATCCCAATATGTTTCATTATTTATAACATCTTTATCAATATAAGAACACTTAAGATTCATAATATCTAATTTATCTTATTGCTTTGTTTTATTATAAATTTTCCTCATACAAAATTTTATAAAAAAAAATAAAATAAAGTCGTAGGAAATAAATTAGATATTATTTTCATCTTAAATGTTAAAGTGTTAAGCGCATAAATTTTATCAAACAATATTCTCATATTTAGGGATTTATATGTTTTTGAAACACTGTTTAATTTAGAATATTCTTGGACCAATTTATGTAGAATTTGAATAGATTTAAAACAAGTTTTCATATGAATTAATTTTATTAGTATTGATGGATATACAACCCTATGAAGTTTATCATCTAGAATAAGGGCATTGGCAAATTTTTAAGTCATAGGAATTAAAATTATAAATATTTATTAACCAAGATTTTAATTATAGAAGGAGAAATGGAGGGCTAGGGAATTAGTGAGATAGGACATTATGTCTAAGCATAGAATTTTTTATCTAAGTTTTAATTATCGCTTAATTATCTTAAATTTTTCCATGTAGATTATTATAGGTTTATTTTTAAATAATATAATCACTATAGGATATACTAGTAAATTTTAGTAGATACCATGTTATAATTGTATTCCTATGGATAGATTTATAGCTAAATACTTAGAATAATCCCTAGTAGTAGAGTATAGGAAATACTTCATAAAGTAGCAATCCTCGCTGCTCAAAGATGAGATAGTCATTCATAAATTTAATGGGTCTTTACCAAGTGCTTCAGCATTGAGAAAATTTATTGATAAGAGTTCAAAGTCTCTAGGAGTGAGTCTATCCTTTTTTCCCAAAGGTTTCTTCCTATCCATTTTTTGTTCTATGGAGGAAAGAGGTAGAATCCTAAAATGGGGTCCTTGGTTTATAGGAAGAGTGGCACTCTTCCTTATCCATTGGTATAAAGGTTTTGCACCTAAAAATATAAATCTATCAATAGTACTAGTCTAGGTCAGGATGTATATGATGCCCATTGAAATATGGGAAATTTATACCTTCAAGGTAATAGGAAACTATGGGAGAATTCCTTGAGATTTTAAAAAATATAAAATATAAAATATTTAATGGATTTTTAAGTCTTAATACTACCACAAATATTATAGGTTCAATATCATAGAATCAAATATAATATATCTACAATACAATAAGATCAAGATAATGAAATGAGCTTAATAACATGAGCAAATTAATATGTATATCAAGGGTTTTTATATATCAAATAACATTTAATAATAAACAAAAATATGAATGTAAATAGCTTTAGTCCTACATGTACAAAGCATGTTGCAAAATTTACAATATTAATTGCTCAAAATGTATGCATACCTAGACATGACTCTTGAACTTCACTTTGGATACCCTAATATAAGACACTTGTGTACATATTTACATTACATATTTGATCTCTTACATATAATACACTTGTGCACATAGACTCAACTTACACTTGCAACTTTTTTAGCCCTGGTATTAATGAATATCATCACTTGGAATATTAGAGGACTCAAAGGGAGTCTTTCAAAAAAAAATTAAATTAGAAGAATGATTCAGATAAATCATCCACATCTTGTTTTCCTTCAAGAAACAAAGATGTCAATGGAGGATATTGACTTAATTGCCAGTAAAATTTGGCCAGTTGGAAAAGTGATTTCCCTCAGTTCCCAAGGGACTTCAGGTGGCGTTGCTTGTCTTTGGGACCCAAAAGATGTAGTTATTCACCATATGGTTGGAAGTTGGGGTTTGTTGTCTATAGCTATTCACAGTAGACATTCCAACCAGATTATGCTCTGCATTATTGTTTATGCCCCGACTTCTTTGGAGGAAAAAAGAAGACAATGAAAGGATATTACTCATATTATCTCTCATTTTCCTAAAGCTTGGATCTTGATTAGAGGATATTTCAATACCATCATCTCTCTGGATGAGAAAAGGGGAGGAAATAGAAATTTGGACAAAAGCACTGACCTCATGAGCGAATATATTGCAAACCTCCATCTTGTGGATATCCAACCAGATAATGGCCTTATGACTTGGTCTAATAGAAGGCAAGGCTTAGCTTATATAATGGAGAGATTGGATAGGTTTTTGCTCTCTGAAAATTTCTTAATCCATGGTCACATTCCTAAAGTGAAGAATCTTAATAATGCTGGTTCGGATCATTGGCCAGTCATGGTGGAAATGTGGAAAACCAATGTGATTTTCTCTCCTTTTTGTTTTCAATTAATGTGGCTTAGAGACATTTCCTTCAGACCTCATATGCAACAATGGTGGAAGGAAGGTAAACCTAGGCATGGGACTAAGATGTTCTATTTTTCCAAAATACTGCAATACATTAAATCCAAAATCAAGACTTGGAACTGGAAAGAGTTTGGGGATGTTCATAAAAAAAAACATGAAGTTATTGCTCATATTGAAAATTTGAATAAGAAAATCCATTTAGATGGCCTCACAGAGAAGAGAAATGTAGATGAAATTAAACTCACAACTCAGTTAGAGGAATGGAAAAAAGAGAAGAAATATTACAAAAGCAAAAATCTAGAATTCAATGGCTCAAAGAAGGAGATCGAAACACAAATTTCTTCCACAAATCTCTTCTAGCTCGAAGATCTCACAACTTTATTTCTTACTTAAAATAAGATTCTAGAGATGTTGTTTATACTTGGGATGGCATGAACTCTATTGTTGTTGATTACTTTTACAATATTTTTGTTGCTACTCCTCTTGACTCAACCTCACAACAAAATGTTCTTCAAGAAATCCCTTCTCTTATCACTTCTAAGGAGAACTCTATTTTTACTGCTCTTATTACTATCAATGAGATTCAACAAGTAGTTTTTAAAATGCAAAAAGGGAAAACCCCAGGTCCTGATGGTTTTCCTATTGAGTTCTACCAAGAGTTCTGGGATATCCTTCATGTTTATTTATTAGAGGTGGTGGAAGAAGCCAGGAAAGCCAAATAAATTTTGAAGGTTATCAATAAAAATTATATTACTCTTGTTCCAAAAGCTCAAGAGGTTGATCATATCTCAACTTTTAGACCTATTGCTTTATGTAATGTGCTTCTCAAAATCATTACTAAAATCATGGCAGAAAGGTTGAAGCCTCTTTTGCATAAGATTATTTTCCCAGAGCAAGGGGGATATGTGGAAGGACATCAAATAGTAGATGAGATAGTTCTTGCTCAATAATCCATCCATTCCATGGATATGCAAAATTCTCCTTCTATGTTCATTCGGTTAGACTTATCCAAAGCTTATGACAAAGTGGATTGGCACTTCCTTATCAAAGTTTTGAGGCAATTTGGTTTCTCTAAGGATTGGATGGATTGGATTATGGGATGTATCTCTTTAGTTTCCTACTTAGTTCTTATCAATGGTAGGCCTTCTCAATATTTCCCATCTTCCAGAGGTATTAGGCAAGGTGACCCGCTATCCCCTTATTTATTCATCATTCTTGCTGAATGCTTGGGTAGGACTATAACCAAAAAGAGGAAAAAAAAAACCCTTGAGGGAGTTACCATTGCTCATGGAGCTAGACCTATCTCTCATCTTCAATTTGTGGATGACTCTACTATTTTAAGTAAAGCTACAGTTAAGGAAGCTTCTAATATTAAGAAAATCATTAGCTATTTTTCTAAGGCTACTGGAAAGTTGATCAATGAAGACAAATCTAAAGTTATTTTATTTCATTGCTCTGCTAGACAGGAATCCATGGTCTTGGATAAATTAAGATATAATAAGACCTCTCTTCCAATCACTTATTTAGGTATTCCCATAAATATTCTAAGGCAAAAAAATAAATATTGGAATTGGTTGTTGGACAAAGTCAAGAAGAAAATTGGAAAGTGGACCAACAAGTGGCTTTCTTCTAGGGGTAGAATCACCTTGGTAAAATCAGTCCTTCAAGCTATTCCTATTTATGTTTCTTCCATTTTGAATATCCCAAAGGTTGTTCTTCGAGAATTGGATCAAATCAGTCATCGTTTCCTTTGGAGTGGTACTAAGGAGAAAAGAAAATGGGCCTTGGTGAAATGGGATACTTTATGTCTTTCTAAGAGTGAAGGGGTATTAGGATTCCAATATTCAATTAATAAAAACAAAGATTTAGCTGCTAAATTATATTGGAGGATGTTGCATGACCCCAATGCTCTTTGGGCCAATAATCTCTATGCTAAATATTCTGAGAACAAAAGTCCTGAAGACCTTGTTTGCTATCAACTTCCTACCAAAGGTTCTCCCATTTTAGCAGTTCTTAAGACTGGTGAGGATTTGATAAAGAAAAAATTATTTTGGATCATTCATAATGGTCAACATGTAAATTTTTGGATAGATTCTTGGGATGGTCACAAGCCTTTGATAACTCAGTTTCCCAATTGGAGGCCTTAGATGGAGGAGCTTCACCAAGCTAATTGGATAAAGGTGGCTAATTACTGTCAATACCATACTGGTAATTCAAAGGTTGGTAGATATTGGATCCCTATTGAGGACTGGCCTATTCAAATCCCAGAAATGCAAAGACAAGATATCCAAGGCATCCTTCATATGAGATCCCTCTCTTGGTCCCATGAAAAAGATTGTTTTGGATGGAAGAACACTACTAAGGGTGAGTATTTAGTTGCTCAAGGTTATTTGACCTTATGCCATAATAATCCCAACCATTCTTCTAACATATTTTCTCGATTGTGGTCTCAAAAGCTTTGGACTAAGGTGAGGTTATTTAATTGGCTTTTATTGCATTGTAGGGTGCTTATTGGTGAGCAACTTATGAAGTGTGGTTTTCATGGCCCTTTTAGATGTGAAATGTGTGAAGAGAATGTAGAAAATATCAACCATCTTTTTATTGAGTGTACTTTAGCCTCTAAGCTATGGAGGAGAATGGCCATTTTAGTTGGCTTACAGTGGTCCAATTTTTTTACTTTTGAACAACTTTGGAGGGATTGGCCTAATCAAGAGGGTGTTGATCATTTTATTAGGTAGTTAGTTTGGATGGGTTCTACCATTCTTATTTGGAATATTTGGAATGAAAGGAACAAATGAATTTTTAATCAAGATAGGAAGGATATTCACTATATTTTGCAAAAGACCATAGCCAACTTAGTTGAATCAGTCCATCAACTCCTTAATCACCCCCAAAACTCCCACCAAAGATGGGATCAAGTGATGCAAATATTGAATATTAAACCTTCTAAGGGCAACCAACATAAAGGGAATGTGAGTATTAGTAAGATGGATAGGACTAGAAATTGGCAACCTCCTCCTAAGGATTTTGGAAAAGTCAATACTGATGGAGCCTCTAGAGGGAACCCTGGAAAATCCAGTGTGGGAGGAATTGGTAGACTTTTAGATGGCTCCCTGGTTTTTACTTTTTCTGAGAATTTGGGTATTCTTTCCAATAACCTTGCTGAGGGGTATGGTATCCTCAGAGGCCTTCAAGAGGCTACTAAGGTTGGATGGGAAAAGGTGTTAGTTGAGTTTGACTCTCAACTTATGATTAATCTCTTGAAGACTCCTTCTAAGAAATCATAAGGTGGATTGGAGAATAAAAATAATTATTGAGAAGATTCAGTTAATCCAGATGGGATTTTTGAAAGTTGATTACAATCATGTGGTCAGAGATCAAAACAAGAGTGTTGATGCTTTATCTAATTGGGCTTTGGACAAAGGTGATATTACTTGTTATGGTCACCCTCCTATATGGTGGGCTTCTCAAATTAGGGAAGCTCTTCTTTCTATCATTTCTTTGGATGGCTCCAATTCGAAGGTACCTAGTTTCTTCTTGTTTTTTTATTGCTTCTCTTTGGTTCATTCAGTTTTTTTTAGTTCCCTAGATCATTCTATTCTTTATTTTGTTTCCTCTGTTGATTCTTGCCTTAATAGTCTTCTGGTCTAGATAGGTCATTGTTTTGTTCATTTTTTTTTCTTTTTTCTTCTTTCTTTTTTTGTTTATTTTTTTAAGGTGGGTGGGTTCTTTTGTTTTGTTTTGTTTTTGTGTTCTTTGTGTTGTTTTTTGTTGTTCTTGTGTTTTTGTTGTTATTTTTTTTTATGTCTTTTGTTATTGTTCGTGTGTTTTTTTCGTTCTTGTTCTTGGATTTCTCTTTGTTTGTGTTATTTCGTTTTTTTATGTGTGAGTGTTTTCTATGTTTTTTTTTTTTTGTTTATTGTCTGTTGTTAGTTGTTTTTTATTTTTATTTTTATTTTATTTATTTTATTTTTAGGTTTTGGTTGTGTTTATTTTTCATGTTTTTTTTGGGTTATGTCTTTGTAGTTTTATGTTGTTTTTGTCTTGTTTGTGTTTTGTTATGTGGTTCTTGTGTTTTTCTATGTGGTTTGTGTTGTGGTTTCTTTTATCTTATTGTGCGTGTTTGGTTGTGATTTTGGTTTTGACACACTCAAGGAGCATGTTTTTTATTTTATTTTATTATTTTTGTTGTTATTTACTTATTTTTAAATTGGTTTTGTGTGTTTGTTTGCTCCTTGAGTATGTCAAAGGTGGTAGGCTAGGTCCGAGTCCTGGGCATTTTTGGCGGAATGGATACCCCTGCCTCCTTGGGTCTTACCAGAAAGTGGCATCCCTTTTGGGATGCTTTCCACAAATAAAAAAAAAACTTACACTTGCACACTTACTCACATGAAACTTGTGCATTTATTTCACATACACACATAGAAAATGGAAATGCAACTCACACTCTAAACTATATCCCAACCCTAATATAATATTTATAACATCTGCCATGAAGGTACCATGGGGGTACATTAGCACATACCAAATAATGTAATATACTCCAACACCCACATGTATTACATTATTTGGTTATTGAAGACTTTAGTATTCAATCATCTTGATCTATATTATTCAAGTGATCTTACAATACATATGATATTTTACTTAATATCCACTACATTCTTCTTCTTTCTTGACTTCATATTTGGATTCAACTTCAAGATTACAAGCCTATCGAACTCTATCATTGTCAAAAAATTCTTGCATAAGAATATTTCATTTTCCTTTGTCATTAAAATCATATGAAAATTTCTTTCCAAAAAGGTTCTTGAGTTAGATGAACTTGGAATATTAATACTACATTCACTTAAAGCATCATAATAGGCTCTTGAGTTATATGAACATGAAATATTAATACTACAAAAAGAGTGAAATATCTTTTCCAAAAAGAATTAATCTATTTTCAATTTCTTCTTAACAGATTCAATCAACTCTTTTTGTCATCATCCAATTTCCAAACCCATTTTTTTAGCTCACATAAGATATCTAAACATATCCTTTAATTATATATTTTCATAACTTACACATGTATTTCTTGGAAGTGTGCTAGACCCTCTTAGGCTCACCCATCCTGACAACTTATGTAGGTCTTTCTTACAAGTGTGCTAGGTGCAATCCAAACTATCCTTCTCCCTATAGGGAGCTAGTTTTCTAACTTGGTCTTACTATCCTTTTCAGTCCATAAAAAAGAATATATTATTCCATGACCACTCAAATCCATTAGAGTAGTCTCATCAAGTATTTAGAGGTTTGATCATTATCACATAAATTGGATGAATGGTCATTCCTTTGACCAAAGGTGGAAGTCTATATATTACAATATTTTCTTAGATAAAGACTACCTCCATTTACCCCTTTGGGTACTATTATCAACTCATAATTATTACTAGGGTTAAGATCCTTTTAAACCATATAATATAATACAAGCCCTCCAATGAGGCTTTTCTATCATACACATTCTCACGAAGGTCAACGGAGTTGCTCTAGCTCCATTCTAGATTATTCATACTCACATTTCAACACCAATGCCTACGTATGATAGAAATTAAACTTGACTTCATTCTTTATCAAGTGAAAAAAGAAAATTTTATAATATTCCTAATTATGAGAGGAACGTAAGCTAGTTCCAAATACCTCAATTTAATCCAGCATGACTTACTAACTCAATCGTATACTACTCAAGAAATCATTATCTATTGTCATTTATCTCAAGCTACGTGTGTTAACTACCATCATTAAACACTCCATAATAACAAGCATCTTACCACCTATAAAATCCATATCCAAGTCTATGTACTGAGACAAGGAGATCTCTAACACATAACAACATAATTAATCCATAATTACATTATTTCTCTCCAGATAACACACAACATGGTTATTATTACATAGGGGAATATCCTTTCAATATTCATTAAGTTACAGGGTGTTCTCTATTGGATGACCATGGTATTTAATACCATAAAAACTCATGGAAGATACAGTCACTCCACCTAGATATCAATAATGCATTACATAGTTTATAACTTGAATACTCAGTGATACTAAAGCGTACTCCAAATGGAAACCACTGGTTCAAATGTTCTTTTGCAAAAGTTGATTCTAACACTTATATGACACACACTAAGAGGGGAATTCTTTTCATGGAATCTAGCCAAATCCATTGTAATTGAACATGCATTGCTCTATATAGATACAAACTAACATAACAACCAACAAAAGCACAACATGTATATCCACAAGTCTTCCCAATCACTATCACATAACTATGTCTTCTATGAGTGGATCATTATTATACACTCAAATCAAATAGAAGTTCTTATTCATTCAATCAAAACATTCCAAAAATCATACACAAACATTTCCTTCATCTTCCCACAAGAGGTTTGATGAAACAATCTCTCATTCCTATCATTTTCTATAAGGAAATTCTGGAAACAAATCAATCATCTCTCTATTTCCATAAAATGAATTTATTGAAATCCATCTCAATATAAATCTTGCTTCACACCAAGAAATCATTGCAAATCAATAACCAATGTATCTTTTACAACAAAATATTGAAATCAATAACCAATGTATCTTCTCCTATGATAGAAGCATTGAAATCAATAGCCAATATATATTTTCTATGATAGAAGCATTGAAATAAATAGCCAACATATAGTTTCTAACCAAAATTGAAATCAATAACCAATATATATTCTTCTATGATAAAAGCATTGAAATCAATAACCAATATGTCTTTTACAATAAAATATTGAAATCATTTAATAGTGTTTCGTTGTGTTTCCATTAACCATTTCAAAACAGAAGATCAAACTACTTCCAAACTCTCAGAGGGTTCAACCATGCACGATAATCTATCTAATGCTACTACATTCCAAAGTAATCTACCATACGAAAAAACCACAATGGAGTTTCTCAACATCACAAACATAAACTTGGCTCTTATGCACAGTCTTCCCGACTTCCACATGGAGAAAAAATTAACTCTCATTGCAGGTATGGATCTTTGTAATACAACTTCCCTCTATTGATGCTATAATAGAGCAACCTCCAAAGGATACATGACTTCTAAATATTACAAGGGATTCACAACAGATCAAGTTACATAGTTTTATGTACACATTCAACTGCAGTTTTACACAGTTTACTACATAGTCAACAACTAGACAAGTAATGGCATCAAAATTTCTTATTATACTATCATTTACAATAGCACCATTAAAAGGAATATCAAAAGAAATATCTAGATTTATCATTCAAATAATCTATTTAGGCCAACCAAGAATGTCTATCTCTGGTTTCAAAGAGCAAACTCATAACCAAGAACAATATCAATCTATATTCTAAAACACACCAACGATGTTTTTTTACATTCAATATGAAGAAAACCATTCATATCACCAAGTGGTAAAGAATATAAATATGCTACTTGGCTCTTCATCTTTGACTGTTATAGCTAAAATCGTCCTCTTGTATTCTCCACTTTCCTTTTAGCACCCTCCTATAAGCACGAATGTAACTCCAATTCCCTTCCACTCCACTCCGGAATAGTAGGCAACAACCCAGATGCATCATCTCCAAAGTGCGACAAAGCTTTCAATGAAGAACTTGAGTTTAACCATCCAATGGCTAGAGGGTGAATTCCATACTTGAGTTCAACAATGTTCTAATTATTATACTTTTAATATTTCAGGAAGGTTTCAAGCATCTTCAAAAAATATTTTATTAAAAGTACATTGAATAATAAGTAGATCAGGGATAAGAATCAATTCCTTAATTATGCTAATTATAACCAACCAAAATCAATAAAACATCCACAATGGATTTCCAAAACAACATTTCAATCATTAATTAAAATTCCGTCGAATATTTTTTTTCCTTCAACAACCTCACCATTGATGGTTAGTTTCACAAGAAAACATATATGTAACTATATGAGAGGAAGTTTGTCTTCCTCAAAGCTATCTTCTTTAAGAGCTATCATCATTTTACTTAAGAATCCCCTTCTCGGTGGTTGATTTCCTTCTTCCACTTGTGTGAAAATCTATTCTTGCAATCATTCAATTCTATTAGCAACATCATATCCTTTCATAGGTTCACATATATTTTATAGAGGTAAGCATGAATAACCATTCAACACCAAAATATATCATCTTTTCTTTTAGACCATATTGCTTCAAAAAATAATACATTAAGAAATAATCATTCATTCCATCGAAGATATTTCATAATTTCCACAAGGTACATGCATTGCAATTTAAATCATTAAATAGACAATCATCAATATTAGTCCAAAACATCTAGCTAGTATGAATCTAACCAAAATAAAAGAATTCTGCCAAGGGAGAGTCATGACACTTTTTATTTCATATTTTCTTATTTATGAAGCTTAAGTGTAAGCAATGCCATATGCATTATGCTACCAATATCTAAAGGTATCATAATACTATATTTTTCATCATTAATTGCTTCAACAATTCTTGCATGTAAATAGTATTCAAATATTTCAAAGTTTTCTTCTATGGCTTCACTATAGATTAGTTTTGAGACTAAATATATTTTTCCTTTAGATTTTTCAATCAAATTCTTGATCCTAAATTTTATGGCATCTACCATTTATTTTTATATCATGGACTCCGTATTAGTATCCATTAAATTTATAGATTTTGATCCCTTTGAAGTAGACATCCTTTTATCTCTTAGGTTTAAATAATTCAAAATTTCTAATTTAAATCCTATGGAGTGGAAATCCTTGTCTCCCTAGTTTTAGAAACTAATAATGAATTTTACAAATTTATGTGTTTCTAAGTTTGAGGTTGAATACTTTTTGACTCCCAAATAACTAAATTTGAAAAGATTCATTTTTTTGTAATTTTCAAATATTTTAAAAATAGAAAAACAAATATATTTAAGAAACTTTAATTTTTCAAAGGAGCAAATAAACTATTTTGATTTCTTACCACTCCAACAATAAAAATAATTCAAGCTTCAAAAATAACTTTAATCTACCAAAACTTATCACTCCAAATGAACTTAAATAAATTTAATTCTTAAATAAATCAATAACATTTACTAACACTACTTATATTTCCATATACTTAAATGAATCATATAACCTTATAGCTCATAATAATCAAACCTTATCAAAAATTAATAATAAAAATAGCTATGAACTAAATCTTATTTCTCCATTAAAAATAATTAAAATATTAATCTTATGCCTCCTTAATAAATAAAATAACTTTTAAAAATACCTTCTATTTATTCTCTTTCTCTAACTCATATTTACACTCTGAACAATTTGCATAGGCTATTAGAGTTTTGGTTTAAGTGTCCTCAAATTTGAATTTTAGTCTACCTACTCCTTTTTCAGATATACATGTTCAGTTTCACTTTGAAGATGTTGTCTCATGGATTAGTGACTACCACTTGTGATAATGCATGCGAGAGATGTTACGCTGATGGAACATTTCACTTTGATATTACAACACTTTAGGTAGGGAGCCAATAGAGTGCATGGAAGACATTACAACAAATAGAATGTTTCACTTTGCACCAACTTCTAATGTTCCTCTTTCAACAATTCACTCATTTTACCTTTGATGCTTCCCTTGATTATCGATTTATCTTCCTCAATGCTTTACCTTCTATCTTTGAATGTTGCTTTGTTGTTGTTATTCAACTATACATTTATCAAGATGTTATTCATTGTTTATCCTCCATAGAATTATACTTTGTAGATGATGCACTTAGGATGTTGCTTTTTTATCCTCTATAGAATTCTACTTTGTAGATGATGCACTTAGAATGGTGTTCTAGTGATTGTTGCTTTCAAAATAGTGTTTTGGTAATTACTTCCTTTGAGATTTTTGGATATTGCTTCTATGATGGCTACCTTCAAATATCTAATTATTTTAAGATTTTGCTTTGGTGGTAGTTGCATTCAAGGTATTATTTCAATGATAGAATATATCATAACCCTTACTCATATTTAACTGAGTTCTCAACCTATAATTCTCCATAAAACTACTTTGTTGTCTTCTTGATGCTCTAACAAGCCAAATGACCTATTTTTCTACTTGTATCTACTCAAGCTAAATGAGTTATTATTTTAGTTGTACCTTATTTACTTTTACATTGAGTAGACTGACATTGTACTATTTTTCTATGCCTTAAAGAACACTATCCTTTCTAGCTCAACTATGAGCCGAAAATCACTATCCAATTCAGTTGATTTTTTATGTTAGAGGCCTCAAGCTATATCTTAAATTTTGGGTGTATCCACTATATCATGATACTTGAGTGACATAGACCTTGAGTTATTTACTTTTTCTTCAAATAAATGTACTATAGGATCTTTTATAGGGCCAAATATTTTCCACTATATCTTGTTACCTTTGTCAATGTCTACGTGACCTAAACATTTTTGATTTTTTTTTTTTTATATCAAGATCTATCTTGAAGAATTTTTTCCTAAATATCTTATGTAAAGGTATATCTTTAGTACCTAAATCCTTCTATTTCTTATGTTGAGGTTTGTCTTTAAGACCTAAATCCTTTTTTCAAGGTTAATTTCTCTTTGATCTAAAACTTGCAACTCTAACTAATCAACTACTTGATGAAATATTACTTTAAGAATGATATATCTTTCCTAATATATCCTTACCCTGTTATGCTTTCTCTTACACTTAGAAGATGAAATTATTCTCTATCTATTGTAGGAAGCTTCTCAAACTCTTGCTACTATTCTATCTAAATCTTTGTTGTAACTCTTTATCAATAATATATTAGGTCCCATCTAAGAACTCAAACCTCTAATATAAAGATGACATGGAATTTACCTAATGCCTCAATAAAGTCTAGATGACTTGATTGTCCTAAATTATTCAACTTCCTTCTAAGTTGATAGAAATTAGTGTTAAGGAATATATATGTTCCTAAAATCCTTCTATCAATGAAATCAATATCAAGGGTTGGCTATGTTCTTGAATGATCAACTATCTTAAAGTTGATACACCTTACAATCTAGGTGAGTCCTTGTCTTCACTGATTATTCTTCAACCATAGAAAGAATCTATAGTTGAGTCATAATCTTCACTGATTATTCTTTAACTATGGAAAGACTATAACCTTTCTACTAATTGTGATCTTACAATAGAGTCTGATTGCCTTTAAGGTAAACATATTATAAATCAATTTTATCAAACTAGATAATATCAAATTTTGTAAGTAGCTAAATTAAATTTGGATAGAATCTGTTAGTAGCTTTGATACCATTGATGGATTTTTAATCCTTAATACTATCACAATTTAAATATCACAATATTGAATATAATATAACCACAATATAGTAAGTTCAATATATTGAAATAAACATAATAATATGAGCAAATTAATATGTATATAAATGATTTTAATATATTAAATTAAATTCAATAATAAACAATAATATGAATTTAAATGGCTTGAATCGTACATGTACAAAACATGTAACACAACTTATAATATTAATTGCTAAAAATGTATGTACACCTAGACATGAATCTTAATCTTCACTTTGCACACCCTAATCTAAGATACTTGTGTACATATTTACATTACATATTTGATCTCTTACATATAAGATACTTGTGCACATAGACTCAACTTACACTTGCACACTTACTCACATGACACTTGTACATTTCTTGCACATACACACTTACATAGAAAGGGAAATACAAATCACATTCTAAAATATAAATCAACCCTAATATAATTTTTACAAGATATACCATGAAGGTACCATGGGGGTACATTAGTATGTACTAAATAATGTAATAAAATCCAACAATCTTGGCTATTTATGCTTATATATTGATCATGATTGATATAAGTAAACCTTTACCATAATAAATCATAGTTAATTATGGGGGTAAGTTGTAGACCCAAACCATAGGTTATGAAAACATATCTTTTAGATGTAGAAGATGCCATGAGTTGAGGCATATTGAGAGATAAAGTCCTAAGAGGACTCAATCATAAACATATATAGAAAATAATTAGAGAAAGTTATAAATGGATATGGATGAAGATGATTTTCAACTAAAAAAAAATGAGATTTAGAGAGATGAAAGTAAATAAAAAATAGAGATGAGTAAAAAAGGATATTGGAAGAAATACCAATTACTTTAATGCTTTAGACTATGGAGAAAAACTATATTAGATATTAGAGGACATGGTAAAATAGGATCAGAATATTCACAAGAAAATATCCACTTAGTATGATCCTAATTTAAGAATGAATATTCTTGCTAAATTTAAGTAATGTGCCTCACCAAATTTTTAATACTCTCTTGAAGTACTCATAGGTAAATTTCACTACCTACATCCATAATACTTGCATATAAAATAGATTATGATTTTTCTCAATCCTTGTAGTCATTTTGCTAAGGTACTCGCACAATAAATTGTATTTAGCATATTTAAAGGTATCAAGTTCAACACCAAATGAAGCTTCTAAGGTAGATTCAACTAAATGACAATACAAAGTCAAGTTGAAATATGATAGAAATATTGCAGAATGTAGCTATGCATGACCAGATGTATTAAAATTTGGCTTGACAGATAGCAAGGTAGTATGTAGAAGAATGTCAAACTAAAATTAATTCCAAGGTAATATAATTCGATGTGTAAAAGCAAAATATAAAAATTTCTAGAAGTCTAACATTTTTATGAAAAATTTCCTAAGCACTACACATTATTTTTGGCTAAGTATAAAGTGACCAAAAATTTGAAATGATTATGTCAGCATAAGAGTGTAGAAATTTTGGCATTTGATGCAACAAAGCAAAAAATCAGCTAAGTAACAAAGAAGAGCCAGATGGATAATGGATCTGATGTCAACACATCTACACAAATGTATGGTATAGAATAAATGCTAGATATAAAACATGCTAAGGCATTAAGTGTTCCATAGGAAGACATGAAACCGATAGCTCATCCAAAATCTAAAAAAATATTTTACAAATTTTCTAAGCATAGTGGGCTTTTAAATAAATTATTTTATCATTAGGAGCATAAAAGTTTGGTAAATCCAAAATAAATGCCAAATGGAAAATAATTTTAATGCATATAATTCAAAATTGAAATAACAAAGCCCAAAAATGATATTTGACTTTCAGTACTATGCTTGGGAAAATGTAACTATGTGCAAAATATGGATAGACTCTAGGAGTGATGATATCATAAAAAAAGAATAAGAAAATCAACACCAGATAATATTTGGCTAGTTGTTAGATGAAGGCCAGATCATAAAAGATGCTAAATTCATCATCAAAGCCAAAAAATATAGCCTAAATAAATAGCTATCAGATCAAATTCTAGTCATCATGAATACCCAGACATGAAGAGCATTGCTTTCTGCTATCACATCTTACAAAATATTTATGGACATGTCCTATTCAACAAAAAATATTGTGTTCTAACCAATAAATCAATATTACTATTGTCAAAATAACCTAATGGATGATGGTTCCTACAACCATACATTTATCCTTGCTCAATTGGCTCAACTTAATAGAAAGGAGTGTATTGCTAGCAAATGGTTAGAATATGATGACATATTATGCAAGCCAATTTTAGGGAAGAGATCTAGGCCACTCATGTTAGCTACACAAACTTGAGGTAGTTGATAATAAATGACCTAAAAATGGTAGCCATCCCATACATCTACTATATCAGACCTACAATCCATCTTGAAAGCAATGATGCTAAGATAATTGAATGTAATGTATAACTATAAATACTTGAATGTAACTCATTTGTAGGGTCGAATATTTAGCATTTACAATTGCATGATGTATGATGAATGTATTGTGTACTTTTGAAAGAAAATTAAATTGTTATTTTGCCTCTCTCCATTTTTTTACAGATCATGTATGTATGCTAATTTAATTACTAAGCATTTTTGTTAAAGCAAAGTGAATAGTTTATTCTATTATAGTGATTATACTATCTATATTTATTCCTAGAATTGTTGGTTATTAGTTATTGGAATGTTTAGTAGTACTTAATGTTTTATATTTTTAGAATGTTCTATAACATGTAAAGAAATTTGTTCTATTAGGCAGTCTGGTATGGTTCAAAATGTAAGACTCTCATGCTTCATGGTCTTTGATGTTTCTTAATTTATTCTACTTTAAGTTATAGCTTATAAACTTACACATTTCTATCTCTAGTCTACAACCCCTTTAGTTAGTTTAGCTATTATTATAGGAATTGGCCTACTCTGAAGACTAACCCAGAAGTTGTTATAGATATTCTAATATTGGTCGAGGTTTTGAGGGTGCAACTCATCCACTTAGGAAAATTATGAACCAAATTTTTTTGGCATACCCATTGGGACATGAGTGTCCCACAATAAAAGTAAATTTTAAATACCAAAGCTAAATGCCCATGGTGTATATCAAGAGTATTTTGCATGCCCTGTGGAAACCATATATCTCACTCTTACTTAGAGGACTCAAGATTTTATTGAGAATTCTTGACCTTATAGATAAAGAAGTATGTTCACCTGATGGATCTGTTTGGTTATGTACCTAGAATATTAGTGACTCTTCTGGTAGAATAACTCAAAATCAAACAATCATAAAAATGTATATCCACCAAAATGTATTGAAAGTTATCTACAAGAATCTATAGTGCTTGTGTTAAATCATGATGAGGAAAACATGCTTACCCTAGAATAGTGTTGGACCTTTGAACATCATGGAATTACATGAAATTCCTCAAGTTGTATTGAAGACCTTGCCTATTTATGATGGTAGTGGAAAAACCACTTATGAACATTGTTAAGAGGTAGCATATTTAGCCACCATACATAATATTTATTTGAAGATGTGATGGTTAGACTTCTTATACTATCACTTAGAGGTAGGGTGTTGCAATGGTATCATTCTTTGGAAGATAATAGTGTAAGAACATAGGTAGATCTAGTTGAACCATTGATAGCAGGTCATGATGACCCAAGAGACCCTTTCATACTACTCAATTAATTAATTTTTATTTAGAGGTTTCCTCATGAATGTATTATTGATTTCAATATTAGATTTAGGATAACCTAGAAAAGGATTCCCCAAGAGATTAGGCCTTTACATGCTCAAGCTTATATATACTACATCCATGCCCTAGGCCTAAATTTGAGCATTATGGTTCAACAATCCAATTAGAAATGATTTTAAAAAAATTTCTAGGTAGTTATCAAGGCAAAAATATGCTTATCTCATTTGGAAAGTTACCACTCAAAGACTTATTTGAGTTGTTAATGTTGCCTTCTCCACAATACAATAGTTCATTAGGGTTTTTTTCATCAAGTTCTATTCTAACAAAGAAGACATATACTCCAAAAAATATGGAATCTCAATAAGTTTGAGAATTAAGGGCTAAGACTTTGTCTTTCATAAATGAACAAAGTATTATGAAGCAAAAAAGAACCTTAGCTATATATCCTTATCAAACTTGTCCTTAAGAATTTTATCCTTTAGATACTTAGGTTCTAAACATTATTGAGGAAGAAAAAGAATGCCTCATCACAACTAGAGGTTAGGTTATAGAAATAAATTTGGTCAATGTTAAGCACTCAATGATTGATAATTATTGAAATAAAATTAATTTTCATACTTTCTACCACAATGAGTAGAGGATTTTATGACCATGTCAATGGAGTTAGACTCTGTTTGAGGATTTAGTTGTTGTTCTCAAGTAGCATTCAACAGGAAAAAGATATTGAGAATGCACACTAGAGGGTGTAAATCAAGGAAAAGGGATCTAAATAAGATGAGACAAATTATTTTTGTGTTCACAAAGGGTCATCCCAGAATAAGGAAGGTCAAGTTCATGTGTAAAGAGTTACTATCCAAAAATATTATGCCTACATTGTCATAGGAAATAAGGTTACCAAAAATTATATTTTGCAACTATACCAAGAATACAACATGAATATATGATCAAACTCTATCAAAATCTAATGCTAAAAACAATAGAAGCAGTGAATAATCCAACAAACAACACTAAAATAAAAGAAGAAATATTGAAAAAATATTTGATACTTTTTGAACAAGTTAATTTGGTTAGATTAGCTTTGGAAGGTTTAATAAATGACATAATTTCTCATCTGGATCTCCAATTGGTACACAAGTTATCATATCTTAATATGGGAAAATATGATACATCATTATATTACTTATCTATGTATTTAGAAGGATGGGTGTTACATTATTACTTGGTAGACCATGAAGCTGGATTTATTATAATTTCTAATGCAATTTGTGATACCATGAGTTTGAGGTTTACTAAATTTGAGCCTAAGATAATTAAATTCAATCAAATGCTAGTCTAAATAATAAGAATGGTCAAAAGAGAACCAATACTTCTATATAAAATGCCAGACTTAGTAGCAATTATGTATGTTATAGTAGTAGATTTACCTCCAATATTTAGAATGAGTTTTTCTAAAACTTTATTTATTCAAATAGGAGGTTATGTGGCACAATATCATGTTCATATAGTTGTATCATAAATTAATACACTATTTTAGATCCATGCTAAGACAATAAGACCATTCCACATACAAAGGTATAAAGAATGCAAGATAAATCAAGCCAAAGAAGTCAATAAGTTGGCTAAAGTGGAGATGGTTGATTAGATAAAATATAAGTAGAGGTCGATGGATATTAATGTCTTCTTCAAGAGTGTAAATCAATAAACATTTTCAATAATAAAAAGTGAACCTAATATTCCAATCAACTATGATGCATCACAATATATGACCAATAATATGATCCAAAAAACAAGCATGAAAATTTTGGGAGACACATTAGAGAATTAGATCCTGAGAGAAGAAAATTCTAAATTGATTTACCAATCAAAATATTATATGAATGTTAGAAATATTCAATCACCAATTAGGAATATGACCCACATATCAACACATATAAAGGGAATGTTCAGTTTATCATGTGACTAGTGAGAATTATCATAATTAGTTTCCTATGCCATCTTACAAACAAACTTGGAAATCAAAGAAGGTTTAAAATCAATGTTGTGGCAAAATTCTAAAAAAATAGGGTTTGAGTTCCAATATGAATACCAAAGAAAAGTGTAAATTTAGCACCATATAGTTAGGTCACTAAATATTTTGATAAATGAGCTAGAGACCAAGCACAACTAGCATATGACATAATTTTGTGTAAATAAGCCATCAAGTAAATAAAAGTTGTATATCAATTAAAGAATAAGGCAATAGGCCAAATGGATATTAGAAAAAATTGAAGAGCAAGAGAAACATGTCATATGATGGTAAAAATGAAGGATGATGATTCAATGACACAAAAAGTTATTTCTTCTTGGAAGTTGGATATAATCAAGTTGAGAAAAAAATGATTGAGAAGGTAATTTGAGCAATGACTTCTAAAAAAAAGAAAAATCTATATAAAGGTGGGGTCTCCTTTTGTCATGACCCTCCTTGGTGGAATTTTTGGAACAAAGAAACAATGTATTAATTTATGATACTTTAATACCTAACTTGGGAAATTAAACCAACTATGTGATGTTTAGTTGATTTGAAAGAGCATGGTATTGTTGACATATTTCCAAGATGTGCAGGATCAGGTACACTCATAGGTGGAAGTAGCAGAATCATCCACCATAAGTGGGGGTACTTGAGGTTGGGGAAATTATGATTAAGGTAACTTAGGGGTAACATTGATGGATACCTTCATACAGGTATGCATTTGGTTAGGGATAATCGTCAAATAGCTAGCCACCTTGATCCCTAGATTGATAGCCTAGTAGCTATCATAAATTCTAGAGGTTGAGATAGGTGACTAGGTTGATGGAAAGATTCCCTCTTTATCTATTGCATATATTTGATTGTATTTTACTTCATCACTATCTGCATTGATGGTTTAAGGGATAAAAGCATGCATAAGTAGATTGTTTCTAAAAACTCATTGTTTTGCTTAAACCCTTCAAAATCTACATGACAAAAGTAATCATCAAGAAAACATTTTATTTTGTATATATATATGTGTGTGTGTAACTAATAGATGTTATTTATTTTAAATGATAATAGAATTTCATTTATAATAATAGTTATTTATTTTAAATGATAATATAATTTCATTTATAATAATAGTTGTTTATTTTAAATGATAATAGAATTTCATTTAAAATAATAATTGTTTATTTTAAATGATAATAGAATTTCATTTATAATAATAGTTGTTTATAATAATAGTTGTTTATTTTAACTGATAATGTAATTTCATAGATGTGATTTATCTTAGATGATAATAGATTTTCATTTATAAAAAATAGGTGATAATAGAATTTCATTTATTAATAACCATAGTTTTTAAATAATGATAGGATTTCATTTTAAAAAAACAATAAAGATTTCTTCATTGGATAATGAAAATATTATAAAAAAAAAGAAAGAATGAAGCCTTTTGTTTAAATAACTGGGAAAATGTGTAAGCAAGACTTGCAAAATTGAATTTGAAAGATCACCTTTTTTGAAGGATCTAATTGACTGGGTTGAAGACAATCTCATTGCCGACCTTGAAAAGGTCACGTGTAAGGTAAAATTTTGGGGAATTGATTTTTAAACATTTAAAAATGGCTTACCTCATCTGACCACCAGAGAAAGAGTTAAGAAGTAATGATTGGGTGGTAAGAAGTAATGGTTGGGTGGTAAGAAGTTAATGAGCATGGGTTGGTTGTCAGAGGGTAGAGGACTCAACCCCTTAAGGAAGAAGAGGATGGTGAAGCCAAAGTTCTGGGTGAGAGGCACACTATTAGAAGATGTCTCAATTAACAATAGCAAGGAGGGAAAAATGAGTAGTTGGGAAGGGAAGAAAAAAGAGCATGCATAGACCAACACTAGGAAGAGGCCTACAAACTCCATCTCCATTGTGTGATTTTGGAAAAATATTAGGTTGGTAATTGTGTTGCACAAACCTTGGTTTAGGCTGAGTTTCTTTTGGTCTATTTTAAAGCTTCTGTATTTCATAACCAATTGGTTTCTTCCTTTGCTTTCGGTAAGACACACCCTGGTTTGTTAAAGCTTACTACCATAACCCCTTCCCTAGGTATGAACTGGTTAGACTTGGTAAATGGCTTTAACCTTTATAAGAAGATTTTAGTTACCTTGGGATACCTTGTCTTGTTATTGTTCCTATCTGTGGGATGTATGATTGAGTAGGAAGCTTATGGTGGACCATGACCAGTAAACATGGCAAACCTTGTTGAGGCTGTATTTGGGTGTTTTAATTTGTAACTATAAAGTACCCTTAGCTCTATATTTTCATTGATGCTCAGTTGAAACTAAGAAACCTATGCAAATGTAGGGTTTGCCTGCCCGAGTGCACCTTTAATAGTTTAACCCCCACCTCTTTAGAATCGTAGAGGGTAAATGTCTCCATTATTGATAGCCACTTAGGATCTTGTAGACTCCACATCGACAATGACAACATTCTAAATAGTCTTCACCATTTGAACCCAACAAGACAACCATTACGTCAATCTATTGCGATCATGACTGTTCACATATCCTTGAGGTCTGTGTTAGGTTGAGGATGCTAGTCTGATATGTGGATAGAGCATTGATAACTCTCTTTCTCCGAGTGTTCTTTAGTTTGAGTAGAGCTCATGTTGATTTTTATTCATTTGGGTGGTTAAATGTTAGAAAGGAAATATTGATGATTAAATAGAATCAAAATGGTTGTTTTATTTATTAGAGGAAAGAATATTTAATTCATAGAACACTGTAAATGGTTTTTTTATAGATCAAAGGTTATGGTACTTTGGTCCATAAAATGAAAAGAAAATGATTTATTTAAGAATTGAAGTAGAGGAGCTTTGATTTATTAAATAAAGAGAATGGTTGTTTTATTTATTAAAGAAGTGAATCTTTAATTCATAGAACATTGTAAATGGTTGTTTTATAGATTAAAGGTTATGGGACTTTGGTTTATAAAATAAAAAGAAAATAATTTATTTAAGAATTGAAGTAGAGGAGCTTTGATTTATTAAATAAAGAAAATGGTTGTTTTATTTATTAAAGAAGTGAATCTTTAATTCATAGAACATTGTAAATGGTTGTTTTATAGATTAAAGGTTATGGGAATTTGGTTTATAAAATAAAAATAAAATGATTTATTTAAGAATTGAAGTAGAGGAGCTTTGATTTATTAAATAAATAAAATGGTTGTTTTATAGATTAAAGGTTATGAGACTTTGGTTTATAAAATAGCAAGAAAATGATTTATTTAAGAATTGAAGTAGAGGAGCTTTGATTTATTAAATAAAGAGAATGGTTGTTTTATTTATTAAAGAAGTGAATCTTTAATTCATAGAACATTGTAAATGGTTGTTTTATAGATTAAAGGTTATGGGACTTTGGTTTATAAAATAGCAAGGAAAAGAGTTATTTAAGAATTGAAGTAGTAGAGCTTTGATTTATTAAATAAAGTAAATGGGTTTTCTTATGGGTTGAAGGTATGGGACTTTGACTTATAAGATAAAGGAAAGTTGGTTTATTTATAAGTTCAATATTTAGGCTTAACTTATGGAAACAAAGAAACCTAGATTATTTAGTGATTAAAGGTATGGGACTTTAATTATTGAATAAGGGTTGAGAGAATTTGTTGAAATAGACCATATGATCTAGTTGTATTTTGTTGAAAGACTCTCATGGGGTAATGAGAGGGGAAAATGAAATTGGTGTTCTTTATTGATATCAACTATGCATTAGATGGTTAATCTCTTGGATTAAATTTGTATAGTTGTAATTTGGTAAAGAAATTAGTATATGCATTTAGAGCATGTCTATCATGGAACCATGAGTGCCCTGATCCCCTACTACCTCAACTGATCGATGGAAAGTGAGGAAGGACCAAAGAGGTAGTTGGAACCAATGAATTGATTTGACTCTATTTATAATGATTTACTTATGCTCTAGTAGATTAGAATTGTGGGGAGATTTCCCTGATGAAATTGATGTATTATGTTATTATTTAAGAGTATGGAGGATTTACCATACTAATATGCATGTAATAATTATAAAATTATGAAGATTGTATCCTTTAATTTATTGCTTGATTTATTTATGTTTGATTTAAATTCCTTTTTGATTATGGTCACTCCTTTAAATGTTGCTTCTTTCTTGGTATCTTTGATTTTTTTTGTTAGATTTAGTATCTAGTATCTTCCTTGTCTTCTTGCCAATAAAAAAAGAATTAAGAAATAAGCTCTAAGGTGAACTTAGAGGATTACCTAAGGGATTGAGACCCCTTAGGGTTAACATAGGATGACCTACGGGATTAAGACCCATTAGGAAGAATGGTAACTAAGTTGTGGGAAGTCTATATCTGAGTTAAGTTAGCTTGTTGTAGAGACGAGATGGATAACTTAACTCACAATACTTGTAGTATACCTACACAAACTGGCTTGTGTATGGTATGGTGATGTGTGTACACTTTCTAAGGATAGAAGGTGATAAGTCTAGCTTGTCAAGGATGATGAAATATATGGACTTATGTGTGGTAACACATGGTAATACTACATAGATGGGACTTGTGTGAGGGTACCTCATGAGATGTAGCTCTTTAGGAAAACTTAGGGGAATTAAACAAATAGGTAAATATTATATTGGTTAGGGGTTTATGAATCCCTCTCCTTAGTAAAAAAAATTCTTTTCTTTTTTTTTGTGTGTTTTTTTGTTTGTTATTTTTGTGTCATTACACGTTTGCAAAACCAAATCATTGTTGAGGAAGAGTTCTACTTTAAGAGTGTATGGTGGATAGGAATTAGTAAAATATGATAATGGGAATGTGAAAGATCCCTTGGCATGAGCTAAAGATAAGCCTAAATATCCCTATGCCTATAGGATAAGAAAAAATATTTGAAAGAAAGAATGGTCAAACTTAGCCTTCCCGATGTTAGCTAAATAAGGTATGTTAATTGATGGTAGTCCAAGAACAATCCTGATGTTAGCTAAAACCATCCAGGTGTTAGCAAATGTTATATGGGTTCTTGTTGGAACTACTCCTCCATTGATAATGTTTACACTTTTCTTAGCCTATGAAGAAGTCCAATAACAATAGCCACAATATTATAGTAATTTATTTTCATCCTTTCTCAAGGACACTAGAATGGTGCCAAAAGACTAAAGTCCAAGAAAAAATAAGGAAGATAAGAAGGAGAATAATTTAAAAATATAGTGGATTGGGATACCTCCAAGATCTTCTTTCTAAGTGAGATTGACTAGTTGCAATGACCAATTGTGAGCCCTTATTTAATTCATGGAGCTTATCAAGACAAAGTAGGGATAAGGAAAGTAAAATTTAGAAGAACCCACTTAATAAATGGAGAGATGCTTTACCCTTCTTGTTATCTTGATGCTTGAGGTCAACACAAAAAAAACCAAGAAGGTAAAAGAGTAAATAAAATATTGGAGAAAACAATTGAATACAAAAAGTAAAATCTAGAATACATGTCATGAAGGTATGGCTTCCTTATCTCTTCTTATCCTTCCACCATTCATCATATTCTGCTAGCATCCCTCTTATTACTCATTATACCTCCCCCATTAATATTAGTCTATATTTTATATTTTATGTATATCTCTCAAATCATCCCCATTCATCTACTATTTTATCAACTCCATAGCCCAATGGAAAAGATAACCTAATATTCCTTTAGCAAGAAATTGAAGTTGTTATGCATAATTGTAGAAGTGTATGAAATTGATTTTTTAATGCATCAATACTGAAAGTAGACACCAAAGGTCATTACAAATAAAAAATATCAATTAAATATTATGCCATAGAATGTCCTAATATGTATAAGCCAAAAAAATGTGGCATCTAGTAGGGAAGGTTAAAAAGGTAGACATCATGCCAAGTTGATAGTCATATGCCACAATAATAAGATAATAAAACTAGGCACAAGTTGTATTAAAATAAATACTATGGTGGTGAGTTATGTTTGGATAAAAAAAATATGAAGCAAAGGAGTTGGATATTCACATAAGTAATAATATCCGAGAAAGTAGTGCTAGCTCTGATAAAAGCATGTCTAATTCATAATATATATGCCATCAACATTGACAAAGGACTATAAAATATTTTTAGGGCTACCTAATGCATGAAGTTTTTTGTGTTAAGATAATTTTGAATAGCCATGCATACTATTGAAGAAAAAACTCTATGTATGGTGTTAAACAACCTAAAGGAGAGTTACCTACACAATTTTACAAGGAAGAAGGCAATAAAAAGGAAAGTATACCCAAGTGCCTAGAATATTTACATAATATAGTTTGCATAGGTGAACATTTATCTAAAGCTATTTATTTGGATCTAAAGAAATATATAGATATTGTGGAATGTGCTCATGGAGATTTAAATTTTATTGGAGGTGCCTATACTTAGGTATCTTCATTGTCTGTTATCTCTCTTTGTTTACCAATATTTCCTTCCTCTTTTGTTCTCTATTTTCTACATCTTTGCATCATCCTCTTCTATTTCTAGCTTTGTACCCTATCTACCTAAGTATCTCTCCACCATTACCACCATCCCACTTTCCAACATCCATGCATTTTTGTCTTCTTGTAGTTTCCTTCCTATTTAGTATAGTATTCACCTCTCTAATCATTTCAACACCTTATAAATATCTAGAAATATGTTCACTCATGGTTTTGTAGTATAACATATATTTTATAGGTAAATAAAATGAATTGAGTAGAGGCTTATTCCAAAGTATATTTCAAAATTCATGTTAAGACTATAGAATCCATCAACCACCCCATGCTTTCCTTTTGGTATGTTAATTCTCTATCCTATTCTATTTTTTATTTTTATTTTATTTCCATTGGTTATAAGCTTCACTTACTCCCACATATTTTCTTTCAATCAACTTATCTTCTAGCTCCTCTATTCCTATATATTTCTAATATCACATAAATAAGGCTTACTAGATCCTCAATTTTATAAGCAAAAATCCCTAGAAGTCAACAACACTATTGGTAAATTTCACCACCTACATCCACAATCCTTGCATATAAACTAGATTGTGATTTTGATCAATCCTTGTAGTCATTTTACTAAGACACTAGCAAAACACATTGTATTAAACATCTTTGAAGGTAGCCATCAACACTAAATGAGTCTTCTAAGACAAATTCATCTAAAAGAACAATACAAAGGAAAGATGAAAGATGATAGAAACATTGTAGAATAGGTATGCATGGCCAAATGTATGAAATTAGGCTAGATAAGTAGCAAGATAGTATGCAAAAAAAAACCATACTAAATTAATTCCAAGGTAGTAAAATTTAATGAGTAAAAGCAAAATATAGGACTTTATAGAAGTCTAACATCTGGATCAACAATATTCTAAGCAATAGATATGATTTATGGATAAGCATAAAAGTGACCAAAATTTTGAAATGTTGATGTCAGCATAAGAGTGCAAAACGTCTAGCATTTTATGCAACAAAGTAGAAAATTGACTAAGTAACAAAGAAGAGTTGGATGGATAATGAAGCTAATGTTAGCACATCTACCTAAAATTATGATGCATAATAGAGGTTGGAGCTAAACAATTCTAAGGAATTAAGTCTAACATAAGAAGAAATAAAATTAGAAGCTCATTTGACATCTGAAAAAATACTTTGTAAAGTTTCCAAGGGCACTAAGATTTTGAAGCAATGATGTCATCATCAGAAGCATAAAAGTTTAGTAAAGCAAAAATAAGTATCGAATGGAAAATAATTATAAGGTATAGAATTTGGTAATGAAATGCCAAAGTCCAAGAATGATATTTGACTTTTGGTACTATGCATAAGAATATATGATTATGTATAGAAAATGGCTTGACTCTAGGAGTGATGACATCATAAAAAGGAATAAGAAACCTGAAACCTAGTAAAAGGAAATGGAAAATTTTTCTAACTATTGGATGAGGGTTGGATCATTAAAGATGCTAAAGTCAACAACAAATCCAAAAAATCTAGCCTAAAGAAATAGCTACAACATAAAATTCTAGTCATGGTGAACACTCTAGCATGAAGAGCATTACTTTCCATTGTAACATCTTTGAAAATATTTCTAGACCTATCCTAATCATTAAAATTCTCACATGCTAACCAACCTCCTAGTATTACTATTATCAAAAGACCTCAGTGGTTGAAGGCTCCTATGACCATACATCTATTCTTGATCATTTGGCTTAGCATAATAGAAAGGAGTGAATTATTAGTAAATACTTACAATATGATGACACATTATGCAAGACAACTTTAATAAATATATATCACTACACACATTCGCTACACACACTTGAGGCAATTGATCATGGCTGACCTAAAAATGACATTTATTCCTTGCACCTACTTTGATAGGTCTAACATTCATATTAAATATTGTTGGACATTTTGAGTCCTCTAAGTCAGAGTTGTCATTGATGTCACCTGATAGAGTTATCACTCATCTCAAGGAATTTAGAAAGAAATAAAGTTGCCCAAGTCATCCAAGAAAAAGCTTCATCAGTGCAAAAGTGAAAGGAAAAAGGCTCCATAATATTTTAATATTATTGGAAGCACAGGTTAAGTGATTGGTTTATAAAAAACCAATATGGGTTATGGAAAAAGTTAAAAAGGAGGTTTAATAATTATTTATAAATCATTTAAATTCACAAGGAATTTAAATTTTATAAATAATACCAAGTTTAGGCATTAAGACAAGGTTCTAAGGTTTTATTAAACCTAAGGTTGGCTCTTGAGGGTGGGAGTGGGGAGCAAGTACAGCAACATCACCTGCTGCTACTGTTGCTGTTAACTCCCCACCCTCCACCCTCATTTGAGGGTGGAGGGTGGGGAGTTAACGATAGCAGCAGCTGCTACTGTTGCTATTAACTCCCCACCCTATTTGAGGGTGGAGGGTTTACACCATTAGCATAAAATATAATTGAATATATGGAATGAATTTAGTCATTAACACTTTACAGATTACATCAACAACCACCCTCAAGGGGTTTGAACACAACACCACTTAAAAAATAGTCATCATCTTAGCCACTAGAACACAAGATCACTTAAGAAACAACCATCATCTTAGCCACTAGGGCAACTGCCTGTCAGTAATAAAATAAGATTTTAAATAATGCATCAATGAAATGTGGTCTGATGAAATACAATTATGTTTTTGTATGTGAAACCATCACATGTATTGTATGGGGGTGTATTATTATATATATATATATATATATATATATATATATATTATTAAATTAGTTATATAGGATATAAATAAACCTTACAATTATTATGCTATAATTTTTTTTTTAATAAAAATATGGTTTTTATTTCTTGTAAAAAAAAATTTTACACTATAAAAAAATTAAGAAAATATAGGAAAAGTTTCTACTCTTCACATACATCATGCTAAAAAAACATTTAATAGTATATTTAACCTGGAAGAAAACCTAGTATAAGAAATATTACCACACAAAGAATAATCATGCTTTGTTATGCATAACATAGCAAATACAAGGTTTAGCTTTTATATGTATACACTACACCAAATGTGTAATGAAATCTTGTATTCTATAGTATATAAATCTTGTTTTTTCAAACCATAGTAAGACTTAAGTTATATTTTAGAAGTGTGATATATCAAACAAATCAATTTAGACCTAAAGTTTTGTACAAGAATTGATGATTACACAATGACACTGAGAGGGGGGGTGAATCAGTGTAGCTATTAATTATCAATCTACAACATTTAATATGAAATAAAGAGAACTTGACAACTGAAAAACAACTTGAACAAGAGAGCACACCACAACACTCAATATACCGAGGTTCACCAATTTGGCTACTCCTCAAAAATGACTGCTTGGACTCCAATACAAATCCAGTCTTTATCCACCAAACCTTTCTTAAACCCTTTTTTAATTAGATAATTATCCAGCCTTGCATACCATGCTCTGGGTGCCTGTTTTAATCCATATAAAGCTTTCTTTAACCTGCAAACAAAATCTGGATTGTCACCAAGTTGGAAGCCATCTGGTTGTTCAATGTAAACCTCTTCTTCCAGTTTTCCATTCAAAAATGCTGATTTTACATCCATTTGATATACTTTGAAGTTTTTATGAACTGCTAATGCCAGAAACATTCTGATTGCCTCTAGTCTGGCTACCGGTGCAAAAGTTTCTTCAAAATCAATGCCTTCAACCTGAGCATAGCCTTTACATACCAATCTTGCCTTATTTCTGACAACCTGCCCATCTTCATTCAATTTATTTCTAAAAACCCATTTAGTGCCAATTATGTTTTTATTTTTTGGTCTAGGTACTAATTCCCAGGTATTATTTTTCTCTATCTGATCTAGTTCTTCATTGATTGCCTTCATCCAACTTTCATCAGTGCTTGCTTCAGCAACATTTTTAGGTTCAATACTAGATAACAGAGAATAGTTCCTCACTTCTTGTTCTTCTTGTCCGAATACCATCCGTGGGATCCCCAATAATCTGTTCACTTGGATGATTTTTCACGCGGTTGCCTATTTTAAATTTCCCTGTTTTCTTCTTCTTCGATTCGGTTTTACACCATCCGGATCAATTTTCTCGATTCTTCTCTGTTTCTTTTTCATCATCACCTTCAATGACTTCTTCATACATAGGGTAGTTTTCTTGATAAGTAGTTTCTTGTTCTCTACCTTCATTAACTTTCACATCAGCACTTTCAACAATTTTCTTCAACCTCTTGTTGTAACATGTGTAGGCCTTGCTTTTTGTTGAGTAACCAAGAAAGATACCTTCATCAACTCTATTTTCAAATTTACCGAGGTTATCTTCAGACTATTTTATGTAGCACTTGCTGCCAAATACTTTGAAATGTCTTGCTATTGCCTTTCACGCCAAACCACAACTCATAAGGTGTTTTGCTTTCATGTGGTCTCAGCATGCACTGTTTTGAATGTAAGCTGCAGTATGGATCGCCTCTTTCCAAAATATGTCGACTATTTTGTTTTTTGCCGACATTGTCCTTTCCATTTCCTGCACTTGTTCTATTTTTCCTTTCTACAACACCATTCTCGTCGAGGTGTCCTAGCTACTAAAAGCTGTCTTCTTATCCCATGTTTTTGACGAGTATTCTACAAATTCTTCGGAGATAAACTCTCCTCCCATGTCTGATCTTAGGCATTTAATTCTTTTTCTGATTGATTCTCAACAAGATTTTTGAAGGTTTTAAACATCTCAAAGGCTTCTAACTTGAGTTTCAAAAATAGTACCCATGTCATTCTTGAGTAGTCATCTATACACAGCATAAAATATTTGTGTCCATTTATACTTTCAGTTCTCATGGGTCCACATAGATCAGTGTGAATTAGTTCTAATGGCTTGCTAGTGAAGTATTCTTTTGCTTTGAAAGTGGCTTTGGTTTGTTTTCCCTTTTGGCATGACTCACAGATGCTATTTACAGGTTTGCCAATGTTTGGTATATCTCTAATTGCTCTTTTTGAACTGATTTTTGCGGATTATCAAAACTAATATGCCCAAGCCTCTTGTGCCATAGCCGGTTTTCATCTTCCTGTCCAATCAAGCATGTTCCTTCTACAGTTTCTGAAAGTGTATACCGATTTCCAGAAGTTCTCAGTCCAGTGGCTATTAACTTTCCATTTTTTGTCTTTCTTACCTCACAACCCTCCTTGAAAATTACATCATGACCTTTGTCACATATTTGACTTACACTTAGCAAGTTATGCTTTAGGCCAATTACAAACAAGACTTATTTTGATTTTATATTGCCATTACTGATCTTGACTGATCCCTTTCCAACAATCTTTGCTCCATCATTATTTCCAAATTTCACAGAACCACCTTCATAATTCGTAAATTCTCAAACTTTTGCTTGTCACCTATCATGTGATCTGGAACAACCACCTGTCAAGTATCCAAGGTGCTGATTTGTTCTGAGCTTTAAAAGCAGTCTAGACAATAAAAGATTCCTTTTCTTTCCATTCTGGTTTGATAGCAGATTTTGCTACTTGTTTTGCCTTTGTCCTTTCATTAGCATGTGCCTATTTTTCAAGAAATTTTTGGTTTTGTTTCAACCCACTTGGCTGAGATTTTCTACCCTGATAATTATTTGATGCAAAAGTGCTTACAGTTTCTAGCAATATGTCCAAAATTATGACAATTATAACATTCAATCGCATAATTCATTAAAGGAGAAAAAACATTTCTGCTGGTAAAATTCCTTTGAGATACATTATGCCTGCAATCTGAAATCTTATGGCCATAAGCATTGCATTTAAAACAATAACTAGAAAATGCATGATTAAACCTAGGTGCCGGTATTTGCCAGTTTGAAGTAGGATCCATGACTCTTCTCCTCCTCGAATGTGTGACTTTTGTGAATCCATCTTTGTCAGTATTCTTCTTGAATCTGGCATTATTGTTTTTTTTTGCATGATTTTGTTTTTCTGGTTCAACCCTGATATTTTCTTCTTTCTTTATGGGTTCTATATTCAAGTTCTTTGAATCCTTTGAATATTATCCTTCATCAAAGCCTAAACCAAATTTGATGCTAGAAGGCCTTTGGTTATTTAACATTTTATCCAGCTTTACAGTACTTTCTTCAAACTTATGAAAACAGTTCAATTTTCTATTCATCTCCTCTAACTGCATCCTTAACTTAACAATGTCTTCCTCTAGCTTGCTGCGTTCAACTGTCTTTACAGTTATTTTTTCATCAAGAACTTCAGACATTTTCTTGAATTCCTCTGTCTGTATTTTTAGATTGTTTATTATGTCTGTGGCATTCTCTAATTTCTTTGAAAATTTTTTATTCTTCTTCCTTTCTGCACTCAACTCTTCAAGTGCAGCAACCAATTCTCCTTCCAAATACACTTCAGCTTCATCCTTGGAATTTTCATCACCTTCCTAATTTTCCTCCTGTTCTTTCTTCTTCAAGTGCCATGAACGGAGCTTCACCTCCTTCTTCTTCGGACTCCTCATCCGTGCTTTCTTCAGAACTGCTGACATTCTTGGTTATGAAGCTTTTCTTCTTGAAGTTGTTCTTTCTGAAATTTTGTTTCTTCTTCCAGTCACCTTTTTCTTGGTGTGAACCTTCACCATTTTTGGTTCTCTCCTGCATTGGACATTTTGCTGCAAAGTGACCGACTCCTCCACAGTTGAAGCATTTAAAAGGTAGCTTCCCTCTATATTTTCCTTTTCCTTTTGTGAGTTTTCGAACAAAATTGGCTTCTGTTTCATCCAGTGTTCCTTCATCCTCAGATTCATGTTCAGCTTTTACATTCTTGTGTGCTTTAAAAGCTGCTTCTCTGTCTATAGACTTGGTTTGTCCTATTCTCATTTCATATGCTGTCAGGGAACCATGCAACTCATCCATGCTGAAGTTGTTTAGATCTTTTGCCTCTTCTATTGCAGAGACTTTGGAGTTAAATATTTTGTGAAGTGTTCTGAGAACCTTTTTCACAACAACTGCATCATCAATTTCTTCACCGAGTCCTCTGATTGCATTAATAATTCCGTTGACTCTCAGCATATAAGTCTCTATGTTTTCATCTTCATTCATTTGCAGTGCTTCGAACTATGCTCGATGAGTTTGCAGTTTTGCTTCCTTAATCTTACTGTCTCCTTCATGGATGCTCTTCAATTTATCCCACATGTCTTTTCTTGATTTACAACTCATGACTCTTATCAGTTCACTGTCAACAAGCCCACACATTATGGCATTCTTAGCTTTGGAGTTGTTTTCAAATTTCTTTTTCTCAGTAGTATCTATTGGAGGGGTAGTGGGTGCTGTGTATCTACTATCTATAGAATCCCAAATATCGTATCCCAATGCACTCAGATATGTTTGCATTCTGAGTTTCCAAAAAGTGTAATTTGTTCCATCAAATAAGGGAGCTTTGTTGGATGAAAATCCTTCACCACCTACCATTATTTCTTCCAAGATCTCCTTAGCTGATTAAGCTTGTATAAGGAACCTTGCTCTGATACCAATTTATGATTACACAATGACACTGAGAGGGGGGGGTGAATCAGTGTAGCTATTAATTATCAATCTACAACATTTAATATGAAATAAAGAGAACTTGACAACTGAAAAACAACTTGAACAAGAGAGCACACCACAACACTCAATATATCGAGGTTCACCAATTTGGCTACTCCTCAAAAATGACTGCTTGGACTCCAATCCAAATCCAGTCTTTGCAAAATCAATTTTACAAATACTTTACCAGAGATCACCGGAAGGAGCACCAACCCCTGTAATTTTCTCCTGCAACAGATGGAGCACCAACTCCTAGTACCAAGCACCAACTTGGACTGCAATTCGGATCAATTTAGAATGACATAAAAATGTCTTCACTTCATGCATGACCCTGACTGGTCTGCAATTAACCCAACTCTACACACTCTCACGGCTCTGCTTATTTTTCTCTTGATTCTTTTCTAACCCTCCTTTTACGATAATTTCTCTCTAACAGTAGCAACATCTTCTCTGTACGATTATTATTTTATAACCTTTCAATCCTGCATGCAATCAAATCACATACTCTGACTGTTCGAATCCATGCAATACGGCTGTTCGGTTCCATGCACTTCGACTGTTCGAAACCCTGCAATATGGCTGTTCAAAAATGACTGTTCGAAACCCTGTAATACGGCGTTTCGATTTCTTGTAGTATGGTTGTTTTGAATGCTGCAAACATATCTTCTCAAAAAGCATATCTTGATCCTTCATATTCGGCTCTTTGAAGACAAGCAAAATGTATGTTTGATTCCATGAGTGTGACCATTCGAAAGCTATAAAAAAGACTTTTCGAAAACCTTTCGATACTTTATATTTGATTCTTCGAATACATGCAAACGGTTGTTCGAATGCATGACTAACACTTGTCAATCTGTAACTGTAGATCTGACATTAGTTACATTTTACGTAACTGGCTGCATGATATTCCTGTTTGCTTTTTTTGACACGTGTCAGCTTGCATGCTCCTGCGGGTTTTACCTACCAGACTGTTACCTGTCGTGATATCGTGACACTTTTTGAAGCCGCACACTTCATGCCCTTGCTGTCACGAAATTGCGACCATTTTGGCTTTGACAGCTTTTCTTCTATTCATGTCGCGATATCACGACACTTAGAACTTTTGCTGACGTCATTCTTAAGCATGTCGCAAAATCATGACCGTTTTGGCTCTTGGAAGCTTTCCCTGCATCTTGTCGCGATATCGCGACACTTTCAACATTTGCTGACGTCATCCTTAAGCATGTCGCAAAATCACGACCATTTTGGCTCTTGGAAGCTTTCCCTACATCTTGTCGCGATATCGCGACACTTTCAACATTTGCTGACGTCATCCTTAAGCATGTCACAAAATCATGACTGTTTTGGCTCTTGGAAGCTTTCCCTGCATCTTGTCGCGATATCGCGACACTTTCCATTTGCTGACGTCATCCTTAAGCATGTCGCGAAATCGCGACAGTTTACCTTTCACTTTCTCTCTCCTCTGCCATGTCACGATATCACGACAAATTGGCATGCACTTTCTCTCTCCTTGGCAATGTCGTGAAATCGCGACAATCTTCCTTGTAGTTTCTCTCTCTTCAGTTTTGTCGTGATATCGCGACACATTTTCTCTCTCCTCAGCGAAAACTTGACATGTCGCGAAATCGCGACATTTTGGCATGCATTTTCTCTCTCCTACTTTTTGTTGTGAAATCGTGACACATTTTCTCTCTCCTCAACGAAAACTCAACATGTCACGAAATCGCGACATTTTCGGTTGCGCCTTCTCTCTCCTCGACCATGTCGTGAAATCGCGACAAAAAACATGTCGCGATATCGCGACAGTTTTCTTCCTTGTCTCTTTCTGCCATTTTCTGAATCTGGGTTACCTCTGTTTGTCTTGAAATTCATTGCACTTGATCTGACTGACCTCTGAACTGCATCAACTGCATCAATCTGTCTGTGTTGACAACAATGACAATACTTTTGCAATTCTTTTGCTGCACCTTGCTCAACAAGAATATATTACACACTATTTTATTTCTAATGTCACATTATATTGTATTGATTTAACTATTTTAAGTTAAAAATACTAAATAATCATGTTTTGCATGTTTAATATTTACCTAAATAAACATTGGATTGATTTTTATCTTAGTCTTTTTTTATTTGCATTATGAATTAGTCAATTAAAATATATTTAAATAGTTAAAATAGATTTATTTTATTCCACTACATGTTTGATAAATCAAACAACACATATTTTAAAATATGTTTTGTAAGTATATTATCCTACTAATACCTCTATGAAATATTATCTAATAAGTTTATCAAATAATGGATATATAGCTTAAATATTGTTGATTAGTAGTTTTGAACAAATTATGTTATGAGATTCATCCATGATGATTTAAGTAATTATAAAGTTTAATTATTATTTACATGGATCATACCACATAAATATCGAGGATTTTGATCCCTAAAAGGATTAGTTAGAAATTCATGGACCATCCTTCCACTCTAGTTTTTTTAAATACATTTTAAGTGTTTCTTTCTCTCTTGGGATGTCTACTTTCTTGAAGTGCTTACTTTTGGAATGTCTACTAATTTATGTTATTTTCCTAATTATGAATATTTATCCTTTTTCATTCCAAAAATAGCTAGTCTATTGAATTGCTTCTTATGATTTTATTTCCTTAGTTTTCTTCCTTTTTTTTACAAAGTAGATTTTTTTTATATCTATTAGACTAAATTTCCACTATTGTGTACTTATTTCTCAAATGTTTAGTTATGAATGATAACATTAATAGCATTCATTAAATGTGATTCCTTATTGGTCATCCTCAATTTGAGGTTTATTTTTTTTTATCTTTCTTGATTTACATTGATGCTTCTCATGCTTTCAATTATTATTTTTACTAGTAAACAACCTATGCTTATTTAGGTTGCTTTGTTCAATGATATAAGGTTTGGCATATTTCATTTAAATTATTTTCTTACTTATTACATATCTTAAATTTTTAGTAGTACAAAATACTTCATATAAAAACTATTTTATATTATTTGGTTCATTTGCATCCTATGGAAATGAGTCATCAATTCTTCTTATTCTTCTCCACATCATGCATAAATCATATATGGGATGCATGTTCCTTGTTCAATATTCTATATGATTATCAATTACAATTCAATGCTTTTAATAGTACTCAATAGCACTTCCATATTTTGTTTATGCTTCTACATGTTACTACAACTTATGAATTTTAGTGATATATTTTGGCATTGGTACCAAAATATATAGTACTATATGGAGACTAACAATGTTATGCTTTTCATACCTCTTTTATTTAGTATAATATGAAATCTAAAATCATTTTGTTTCATAACATTAAGATAATCATTTTTTTAAACATATCAAATCATGTATAAAAACTACACAAAATTTGTTCTTGCAAACATTTATGCTAAGAATACATAAAAAACTTATTACTATTATCTATATTGCTTTCATAGTAGATAAATTTGTGAGAGTTGAACCTTCTTCACATTGACCTGAGAGTTGAACCTTCTTCACATTGACCATGTGGAATTTTTTATTAAATTATTTTATTTATGATTAGAATGCCTTGTCCAACTTTATTTCATCATATTGGATTGTATTATTCATCAAGGATTAATTCTATTTATTCTTGGGATAAAGCTATGGATACAACATTGATGTGTGACATTGGATTATTCTAAAATAGTTGATAAACCATTTTTAAAATTTACTAAAAATAAACAAAGAAATAAATAAATACTACTGTAGAAGAAAAACTAAAAGGACACTGTACCTTGAGAATCCCAAGGGACAAGGGAAAGTAGAATGAAAAGAAAAAATAGTGGTAAGTGAAAGAGTAATAATCACAAGGATGAATGAAAGAAAAAAAAAAGATAACTAGAAAGAGATAAAGAAGACATCAATGAAATAAGAGAAGACATTAAGGAAGAAGAGAAAAGGTGTAGACCTAAAACTAGGCTTGGAAGGAGCAATAGAAAATATAGAGCCTTGTACATGCTTCATTTCAAAAAACCATTTATGCCATTATGTTTATACAACATCTTAAAAAAATAAATTATAATTCTTAATTTCCTATTTACCTCTTTGAGTAACTAATTACTTTCAGATCAATAAAATTATACATGGAAGTCTCTTATTCATGAAATTGTAGGTTCTAGACATAGTTGCAAGAGAAGAAAGACACGATATGGTGAGGTAGTTGATGGAATATTGTACAAACAATGACGAGAGGGAAATAGTGTCATTGTATTGGATAGTGAACATATTATCACTATTCATATAATATTAAATCACCTTTTGAAGGGATTTGTAGGAGTATTATCAACAAAGAAGAAAGTAGGTGTCATTAAAAGTAAACAAGAACATCATTCAATTTAGAAAAGGTTTTTTAGTCAAGGTATTACCATACAATCCAACAATTCTTAACTATATAATTGAATGTGACTTCATCATACAAATAAATGTTACTTGTGTCATATGATTGAATATTGGTTCAAGTGATCATATAAAGAATGATATCATACAATGAAGAAGTGCCATAAAAGAATTTAAGTAGTATCATATAATAGAGCTATTGTACTAAGACCGTAGGAAATTATTCTTGCTATCTTCAACCTGGATAATTACACATGTAATTATTGTGCATATTAATTATAGTAACTTGTTTTGTTTAAGGTCATCCATAGGATAACTCCCTTCTCTCATAAACATCATTTTGGTATCAAAACTAGTAGATCTCTAATCTTTGATATATTCCAAAGGAAAAATGGTGTAAACTCAGCTGCAAGAGACCAACAAAATGAACTCCAATCACATAACACAAATGCAATGTAATGGAAGAAACTTGCAAATCGATATTCTTCTCATTCCTGAATTCACACCCCTTCTCCAAAAGAATACAATCCGTCTTATAGCAACCAAAAACCAAAGAAACCCTAAAAACATATTTTTTTCTAAAAACTACTAAAAATAGAAATGAGTCGGATTGTGCCCAAATTTGGTGCACACATCCCTATTAAAATAAAGAACCTTACTTTTAAATATTAGGTTTCAACTTAAGGTATAACAAAATATAATAAAATTCTAACATTAAAAAAACCTCAAAAAACCGGGAACCTATTCTAAAAGCTAATTTTGGGATACTAGATGGAGGATTTAGGTCCCAAAAGTATGATTTTTGGAGGTTCAGGTGCATCAAATATGAGCCTGATGCAGAACACGCATGTGGAACCACCTATTAAATTTCAAGGCAAACAGGACGTACAATTCACAAGTTATGGCTCCGACAAGGTGCATCAAAAAATAACATAAAGAGGAATAGGAAGACTATGAGGCCCTCTAGCCATAGATATAAATAATATTATTAGAGTAATAATTTATTAATTATATGCATTTAAAATACCTAAATGAGGGACATTCAAGTAGAATATCTAAGTGAAAATGAAGAGAAGGAAGACCAATTACAAGTTCACAATGATGGACAAGAAGGATATGTAGAAGAAATATTAATTTAAACAATATCTAATATGCATAGGAAACCAAAGTTAGAAACCCCATGATATAATGAAAGTTTAAACCCTAAGGAGCTCATTGATTGGATCACAAAGATCAAGAAATATTTTGATTTTTAATCAATAGAAGGCCCCAAGGTGAAGTTTACTTATAAGAATTTGAAGGGGCATGCATATTTCTAGTGGGATCCTATCCAAACTAAAGGACAAAGAAAATGATAATAAAATATTAAGACATGAGAGAAAATGGTTACCAAATAGAAGGCCAAATTTATCCCATAATAATACCAAATAGGTTTTCCAAAATACTTCAAAATCTCAATCAAAAGGAGTTAGGTGTGAAATATTACATGAAGAAATTCTATAAAGTGATCATAGGGGTTGGTCATATTGAATATGATGAGGAGAATATGGTAAGATATATAAATGGACTAAGGTTTTCCATATAATATGAAATTGGTTTTCTTAAAATTAGGATAAATAAAGAAGCAAATGAATATACACTCAAGGTGGAAGAGAAGTTGACCCATAAGCTATAAAATAATTCTAGATAAAGAGGATATTTATGTAGATGAAGAAACAATCAAATAGAGGTAGAGGGTAGCATAAGTAAGAAGAAAAAGTTAGTACTTCTCAAAATAATTTCAACCAAAGTACCTATGAAAAATGTGAATCATCAAGAGGATGATGGAGCTTTGGTAGAGGTAGAGAATGTGGTTTTATTGGAAAGGGTTATATGTGCTTGGAAGAAGGACATAGAGAATTTTATTTTCATCAAGTATAATAGACTAGTGGGTGTGGAAAAAAATCATGTAATCAAACTACACAAGCAAACAAAAAACATTGTTTCATCAAAGCACATGGAGGAATCGAAACAAGGAAAATACCTTATGATACAAAGGGTATGGTAAAAACTAGCAAAAGAGGTGCACAAACACATGCAAAGGAGTTTTTTTGGGACCATATATAAGCTAAGAGGTAATTATTGCACTGTTATTATAAATAGTGTAATAATTTAGTGTCTACAAATATGGTAGAGAAGCTTTGGTTGAAGAAAAATGAACACCCAAATCCATACAGAGTCTCCTAGTTACAAAAAAGGCATCAAATTTTGGTAATTGAACAATGTATAAATGTTTAAATTTATTCTTATAAGAATGAAATGTATGTGACATTATACCTATAGATGCTTGTCATGTCTTGTTTGAAAGGCTATGGTAGGCTGATAAAAAAGTAGTTCATGATGGTAGGGTGAACACATACACTATTGAGAAAGATGGAAAATAGTACACATTAAGCGAATTAAAGGATAAAGTAAAAGAAGTGGACAAAAATCCTACAATGTGCTTGAGTATGGAGAAATTATTCTTGAAGGGTTATGAGACCAAGTTGAAGGGATAAAAGGTAATTTTGAGAGAAGTTGTAAAACAAGTGGAGGAAATGTGGAAACAACCAAGAGAATAAACATAGGGAAGAGGCAGATAATGTAGGTCACTAGTAATAGTGATGATTAAGATGATGTTGTAGTAATTCTTGTTGTAGATAAAGAGAAATAGAAAGAGAAAATAAATTATAAAGATATAATAGAGGAAGATGAACCTCATTAAATCACTTATGATTGTGATGAAGACCATATTGTTGAAGCACAAAGTATGGATAGAGAGTTTGGGTGCTTTGAAATGCACACCAAAGGTAGTGGATCTATGTTAATTAGAATATTAGTGTTTATTGGAAAAGGATTCGGAAAATATGGGCATGGTGTAAAAATACCCATAATGCCAAAATTAGGTCAAAGAATGAAGTCCTTGGATACACAGGTCTAGTAAAATGTAGTAAGACCAGATTTTTAAGTGGAGAGAATAGTGCAAGGGATGAAGGTCCTAGGATGGGTTGATGTAGTTAGTTTAGAAGATCTAGACATGCAATAACTAGGTGTTGGAACATACATCCTTGTAAGAGTTATGGAGGAAATAATCACTCCAAAATAAGGTGTTGGCACCAAAAGGAAGTAGACACATGGTAATTATAGTTGGGTAGAATATATAGAATGGGATAAAGTTAAATGAATACTAAATGTATTCTATAAGAGGAGGTTTAGTTCTCAGGGTTGTGATTCTATAAGACAAGATAGTAAAGTTGACCTTGTGAAGACAACCAAGCTAATATTGAAATAGCTTAGAGTAATAAGCCATGTTCATGAGTTTGATCTCATGGAATATTTTATCTTCCCCATTGAGTATGATGCATGGAATTAGACCATTATAAAATGGTTGATAATCCATTTCCAAAAACCACCAAAAATAAAAAATAAAATGAACAAATACTAGGGTGGACGAAAAATTAAAAGTACATTATAGCTTAATAAGACTAAGGTATAGGTAAAATAGAAGAAAAATAAAGAATGATGGGAAGTGAAATATGAATAGACAGAGATGAATAAAATAAAAAAAAAGATAACTAGAATGAGAGAAAAGAAGACATTGATAAAAGGAGAGAAGACATCAAACAATAATAGAGAAAGTGTAGACCTAACTCCAAGCTCAAAAAGAGCAATAGAAAATATAGAGCCCTATGCATGCTTCATTATGAAAAAAAATTTGTGACATTGTATTTGTATAGATTTTTAATAAAATATATTATAATTTCTAGTTTCCCGTTTACCTTATATTTGAGTGACTAATTACATTTAGATTAGTGAAATTGTACATGGAAGTATCTTGTGTGTAAGATTACAAGTTTTGGATATAGTTGCAAGATAAGCAATGCAACAAAGAGTACAATGGTTGATAGAAGATTCGATAAATAATGACTATAGGAAAATGATATTATGATATTAGATAGTGAGCAAGTTATTATCGTTCACATAATATTAAGTCACCATTCAAAGGGTTTTTTAGGAGTCGTCTTGATAACAAAGAGGAAAACATGTGTTGTTCAAGATAAAAAAGTAAACGATTCAATTTAGGAAAGATTTGTTGGTGAAGGAGTTACCATACAATCCAAAAATAATGAATTTCATTTTTATACAATTGAAAGTGGCTTTTTCATACAACTGAATGTTTTATTTGTCATACTATTGAACATTGGTTCAAGTGATCATACAAAAAATGAGACCATTCAATTAAAGAGTGTAGTACAATAGAGCTATAATAAAAAGACTATAGAGAATTATTCTTGTTGCCTTGAACTTGGCTGATTACACATGTGATTACCATGCATCTTGAGGATAGGAACTTGTGCTACTTGAGAAGGTAAACCATGGGATGATACCCTTCTTTCATATATATTAAACTTAAAATATTTTAATTACCAAGGTCATTGAATTCCATAATAAGAATAACAATTCTCATATTTACGCTTGTAGTATATATTATATCCTTTTTGACATGTATGATATTTATTATTGTTTCTCTTTGTTTTGCTCTTTGTTTAGGATTAAAGGATGGAGATGATTTATTTTATTAAATTATTTAGAATCATATATAAATATTTTCTTATTCTAACATACAATCACAAAATTATTAATCTTAAGCAAAAAATCTTTGTATATACATAAATGATGGTTTTCTACCTATCCTTATCATTTGCAACATAAATAAGCAATGTAGTAATTATTTGTATACATTATCTTACTTGTGCCCTTTTATCTACTTGTGCTTCATTAGGAGAGTGGTGGGGCTTTAATTATTTTTTGATAATTGCTAGAAGTATTTCTTCCATTTGGAGAGGATTCTTGAGCTTATTAGAATATTTAAAACTAATATATATCATCTCCTTAATTACAATGTTATTCTATTGTTTACATTTGTTGCATTATTTATGTTTACTTCTTCTTGATTGATATAATATTAGTGCTTTATTTGGATGTGTCTTCATGCTAAAAATATCATGAATTATTAGTGACATTGATTTAAAATTTGAACTATAACACATTCTTATTTAGATATTATTTTTATTTATTCCTTTGCTTATATATTTATGTATGTTTGTCCTTGATTAGTTGAGTGATGGCCATTTCATTGATTCTTGCTTAATTATAGAAGTCTTACCTATATTTTGAGTGGTATTTTGATCATTTCTAGTATATTTAAAGTTGAGATATACCACTTTCTTCATCACTATAATGCTACTTTTTTCTATCATGTTATAATTTTCTCTCCTATTATTCTTGCTTACATATCCATAAATAGGATATTGGTGGTTATTTATTTGGTTATTACTAAATGAATCCTCTATTTTGAGTTAATTTTAAACCATGTACTCCCTTCTTATTGAATGTAAAAATTTGATATGGTTGATCTTTTTTCTGCACTATTTTTTATCCTTTGCAAATATTATTTTAGATGTCAAAATTCTTTTTCTAACATTATCTTGACATAGTCTTTTTTGTGTATTTCTCTTTTGAAAGTATGATTGTTCAATTTATGTATAATGTTTTATCAATAATCATAATGATACCTCTATATGAATGAAAATATTTCAAAACCATATCCATTTTACCGGGCTTTGGGCTCTGCAGGTGACTTCCTATGGAATTCTTGTTCCACTTCCCTGCATCCCTTCCTTGGTCCTATCCTAGGTCCTTGATCCTATCCTAGTTTCCCTGGCACTTCCTTAACCCTTCCCTCTTGGCAAGATGGTGTTGAAAACGATCTCTCTAGGGTGGGAGATCACTGTTCCAATGTTTTAACCCTTTCCTTGCCCTGTGGTGGGGTTTTCCTTTGGTGCTTGGGTCCTAGGATGGTTTTGGGTATTTCCCTAGGACTTTTCCCTGGGTTTTTGGGTTGTTCAAGGATTTTTCCTTGGATTTCCTAGTTTTTTCTAGGTTTTCATGGTGTCTTCTTAACATTTGCCCTTGAGGGATATTCAGTTGTGGAATGCTGAGTCTATTGGAAAGCGGCTTCATGAGCAGTTTTGCACAACATCTTTTTGGTCTTGGGGAGGAGGACCATGTGCTTTCTTCTATGACTCTGCTCTTCAAGATTTTAGTTGTTATTTCCTTGTAGGTTTTCCTCATTTGTTTCCCTGAAGCTGTTTGATGGTGGTGTTAAAGGCTGCCTGGGATTTTTGTCCTCTTGGGTTCCTTTGGTACTTTCTTGTCTTTTTCCTATGACATGTTGTTCTTCTTCTGTTGCTTCCTCTATTGGGCTGGCATCCTTGTAGGCTCTTTTCTACACTGTATGAGGACTTCATGGCCTGTGGAGTTCCTCTATATGCTGACCCACTTTTCAGGCTAGTGATACATTGCATGAGGATTTTGTAGCCTAAGGAAATCCTCTGATTGTTGTTCATATTTTCAGGCTTGCAAGGGATTTGTTTTATCATAGTTTGAATGATCTTATGGCATCCTTGACTGCTACTCGTCCTCATTCTGATGGGTTTTACTGTAATCTCTATTTTTCTGCTCCACCCTTTGGCATAGGGTGGTTTTTTCTATATTTAGTTGGTTTTCCCCTATGTGGGAAGTGGTTTTTCTCTTGGCTCCTAGTTTCCCATGGGTGGTTTGGTGCATTTCTCCTTTTCTCGCCCTTGGGATGTTTTAAATTTCAAGTTAGGCGCCTATTTATTTTTCCCACCTCTGGGAAGTTTCAAATTTGGTTTTAGGCGGGCTTTTCCATTATTTTCTACCGCCTTCTCCTTTCTCACCTGGCGGGATTTTCAAAATTTGCTCTGCGTGAATTTCCTCACTGCTTTCCTGAATTTTTTCCTCAAGGCTTTCCTCAAGCCTTTCCTGAAGGTGTTCCTCAAGGATTTCCTCAAGCCTTTCCTGAAGGTGTTCCTCAAGGATTTCCTCAAGCCTTTCCTGAAGGTGTTCCTCAAGGCTTTCCTTAAGCCTTTCTTGTTGTCCATCCTTGGACTGTTGTAATCAGGTTTTGGGATCCTTGATAAAAACTCACTTTTAATTCAACTTAACTTACCAAAAAATAATGATACCTCTATATAATAGACCTTCATTATAATATTAGACTCTACATTCAAATATTTTATTATTACTTCATGTTTGTTCTTAATAAGAGCACGACTTTGATAACCCATTTTTTTAACAAATTAAAATCAATCCTATAATTATATTTATTTTAATAATAAGGATATTATAGTTTACTACAAGAATTGTACATATGCAAGTACTTAATAATTTTTATTCCTTTAACATATTCTGTTTGTTTTAGGATTACCATAGTTTTGTTCATTTATTGTCCCAAAAAGGTATACAAATTTCTAACTAGATCATCGTTACTTCCACTAGGGCTTCCATAAAATACTTTCCTTCCATGCTACTTAGCATTTCCTCATGATAATATTTGATTTTTTAAAGTTCTCCAATGATGGATAACAAGAAAAATTGTGAGACTCTCCTTTCTAGCATTCACTCCCTTAGATAATTAATTGAATATTATTTTATAAAAAAATATTTATTTTTAAATTATTCTTAATATGATATTGTTAATAATGTTATTAGTCATACCCTGGGAGGGGCATATTGATCGTCTTTACCTTGTAGTAGGTAGTTTTGAATAGCAACTAACTTTTACTTACATTTATTGAATATGCATTATAAAATTTTATTTATTTTTATGAAATTTGAGTAAAAAATATTTTCAAACATAATATAAATTAATAAAATAATTAAAATAAAATATAATTTTTTGGTAATGTGTTAGTTTCATTTTATGTTATGTTTATTTTTATTATTTAAAAAAATATATATTAAAATTATTTTTAAAAAATAAATTTTAATAACTTTAATATATATATGTTAAAAAATATAAGAAAATAAGAAAGCTACATCATATGCATGATATAAGATCAAAAACTATGGATTTAGTGTATCATGCTGATATAAGGATAGACAAATCTATTACTTTATTTTGAGTCACAACATATAGGAACTAGAGTTATTAGCATCAATATGTAGTATATGATATAGATCCCTAATTTTTTGCATCGACCATCATGGATGATATTCATAGCAAGTTAGATCCCTATAGTCTAAAGCCCAATTCACCATAGCATTTGTAGTCTTATTTTGTTCTTAAGGAGCATGAATAAAATACTATTTCGAATCTAGTCTGAAGTGCATGCATCTTGTCAATCACCCTTTGTAACCTCTAACCCTGAGAGGAAGTTTTGATGCATGCATTTAGTTAATTAATAGTTACTTATGAGCTTGATTTTTCTTGTACTATAGACCAACCAATATTAGCAACTTCCTAAAGGCCATGAATGATACAACATAATTTTGCTAGATTATTAGATAGGATGCCAAGATTCTCTATAAAAAGAAAATCATGAGTACAATATGAAAATCCTTCTATACCTTCTATAATTTCCCTTCATGGAATACCTCTTGATGCACCATCAATGTTGATCATCCCCAAAACTTTGGGAGGGGCTTTCCATGGTCCATCCATTTGAATAGTAGTCCAAAGACCTTGTGGATGCCTACATATCCATTCATCTATAGGGAGTTGAAGCCTAGAGAGTATACCACTGCTGAGATACTATGGATGAGGGCTTCAATGTATTCATCATAGTTTCCTTGATATTGGCTTCAATTGTTTCCAAAATATAGTGAACATAATGGTGAATTGATTTAAATATTATTTTATTCCTTTAATTCCATAGATTCTAGATCATTAAAGATATACTCACCAAGGCCAGCCACTTGTTTAATTGAACTATCCAACCCATTCACTCTAGGCTAAGTCCTTTATGCTTACTCAAGGGAGGTAAATTACCAAGATCTTAGATCTAAAATTGTTTTCAACCATTTCCACAATTGAATGTCTGAAGGTCAAAATAAATAAGTAGCCCTAGGTTTCATTCTATAAACAACATAACTCTCATCTAAATGGTCCATAAAATCCTCATTTCTTTAATTGGTATCTGTAAGAACCCCCTTGTGGAGTAGGATCTAGATAAAAAGTCTCACTTTAGGCCAAGTCAAAAGTTTTCAAATCTGGTTGAAGACATCACTAAGTGGATTTTCTCTATGATGAGTGAGGGATGAATATCCTAGAGCTGTAGTATACACACCATTAGAATGTGAGCCCCATCCCAACCTATCTTCGTATTTTGTTGGCCTCCTTGATATCCTCCATTGCTAGGATTGGCCAATACCTTATTTGAATCCATACTCTATCCTCAAAATTTCATTGCCCATGGTTTCTATAATAATGTGATATATTTATCCAGCCTTTACTATGGAGTTAATCCATGATATCTCACCAATCCGGAAATTGTTGAGATAATAGAGGTAAACCATCCCAAGCATCTACAAAATATTTGTATGATGGTTGTTCCTCACTATCAGAAACAATCATGGTTTGATAATTACTCCCTCTATTATTAGTATCTCAAGAACTAGAAATCCTTGTCGAGGAAGTTGATATCTAATAAGAACATCTAGAGCTCAATTTTATGCATACTTGGTTCTTAGGATTGTTGTTGCACAACCTACCCCTATTGGGGATCCACTTGAAATTTTGAGTTTTATACAATGGTGTTTACACCTATCCTTTTAAGCTTGATCACATTCAATTTTAATTGCTTTTTAGAGTTTGGAATTTTAAGCTGCTTGTTAGGGCTTTTCAAAATTCCACCACTTTTGTTCCTATAATTAGATGTAAGCTTAAAATGGCCATGACTTTTGATTGAGAGCTATGTTTGATGTGAATAAAATATTTATGGAAATATCTTGATATTATCTTTACAATGGTACCAAATTTTTATAGACAACATTAATATTTCAGGATATTTTATGAAAATACCATTTAACAACATCAATTCCTCATAATAGTCTGCAAATTTCAAAAGGCTATATCTTTTGATCCGTAATAAATTTTCTAGCTATAATTGTTTTGGATACCCATTTGGATGAGTTATAAATGTGGAAAGTTTCATAGATTATAGGCACTTTTAAATTTTACCTTTTTTTACATTATGAAATTGTTTTGAGCTCTTGATCATGCATTAATTTCATGGCTTAAATAAGATAAGGTTCATCCTCCACTAAATTAGGTTTAAAACCAAATTTATAATGAGTACAAACCTACCTAGTTTGTTGCCTTCAATTGTCTTCCTTATCACCTGCTAGATCACCATCCATTTAAATCCCTTTTGGCACTAAAGATTACTTTTAAATTCAAATCACAAAAGTAATGATGTCATTTTACTAATGGTATTCTATATACAATTTAGCCAAACAACTAATATTTACTTACTACAAAAGGTCCTAAGGTCTCACTTTTATATTAATTCATGACTTCAAAATTCTTGCATAATTTAAATCCCATGTCTATGTGCCTCCCTTTCCCTTTGACATTAAGGTTTAGAAAATAAGGCTTAATTAATCAAATCATACCCCTTTCAATCCTTTGCTTTTACTAAAATTAAAAGGACTCCATCTTCCCCTAAGAGCTTAATAAGCATGCAACTATTGAGTAAATAAATGACCCATGATAGAGCACTCACCAACACCTAAATTATCGATCAACACTACAATGCTCAAGATTTTCATGCTAAATTTTAACCCTAAGTCTTCAAATATTGACCAAGCAGATCATATGGTCTACATGTTGCTCGCTCATCACCTTCAATCCTGACCATCCATTTTAAACTAATCACATTGAAGTGTTGCACATGTAGCCATGCAAAACCATTTATTGATTCTATTAGCTAATGCAATTCGAGCACTGTGTGTGATGCAAATTATTATTACTCATCCATCACTCCAACCAATAGCATGCTAGTACTCATTTTCCTCACATCATTCTACTCCACTTATTTTTCCTTCAATAGGATACCAACACTCATTTCCCACTCCATTATGCTCTGTCTGATTTCCTCAACATAATTTGAGCATATTTTATGTAAAAAACAAAAAAGTAAACTTGAGGTGCTTTGAAAGGATGGAGGAAGCAAGGTCTAGAGAAGGCGGGAATTCAGGATCTACAGGTAAGGATGGAGGAAGCAAGGTCTAGAGAAGGCGGGAATTCAGGATCTACAGGTAAGGATGGAGGAAGCAAGGCTTGCACCAACGGGAAACCTCCTATAGGTAAGGATGGTAAAACTATAGCTGCTACGGATGATAGTGAGGACAAGGATGAAGGGTCAGAAGACAAAGGAGTTGCAGACGTTGTCCCACCAAATACAGCCAAAAAGTGGGATAAACAATCAAGTTTCTGGGGGAATGATCCACCCGAGGAGGGGGCCCTTGCTCAGGGTCCCATAGGCACTAACCCCAAAGCCTTATCCTACGCCAATATCTTGAATGGACAGGGCACTCTGAAGCCTACTAGCACCACCATCGTCCCTGACAGTCAAAATATAAACATCCCAGATAACATTGCAGAAGGCTACATAGATATGGAAAAATTTGTGTTGATTGGGAAGTTCGTTGGGGGAAGGCCCGATATTGAAACCATCCGGAGGTGGGCGGTAACTAAATGGAAAACCCTGGGAGATATGGAACTTGTCATCCTATCCAGAGGTTTCTTCGCCATCAGACTTAGTAACGACGAGGATGTTAAGTGCATTCTCACTGGGGGTCCATGGTTTTTAGGCCGTAAAAGCCTATTCCTCAGGAAATGGGACTTAGACTTCAATCCAAAAACTCAGGATATAAACACTGCACCTATCTGGGTTCGCATACCCAACCTCCCATTCCATTGTTGGCATGATGACATCTTCCTTTCTATTGCAAATGTTATAGGAGAGCTTCTGGCTATTGATCCGGTCACCAGAGCGTGCAAGAGGATGAATGTGGCTAGAATCTGTGTTAATGCTAACCTAGCATCTGAACTTCCTACTTTCGTCAACCTAAATCATAAGAACTTCTTCAAAAAGTAGCCTCTAGAGTATGAAAACAAACCACCCTTCTATGTGGAATGCCATACCCAAGGTCACTTGAGGTCTCAATGCCCTGTCCTAAAAGAGAAAGAACAGCGACAAGCTCCTGAAGCTTTCCCAATGGAGGTAGACCTCCTCAGAGGAAGGACCCAAAATCACCAGAAGAAAGGGCGACAACAATATCAAGCAAAGAGGAATCCTCAACAACAACAAATAGGTGGTCCTGGCATTCACCAAGAGCCTCCTTCTCTCAAAGGCAAGGAAGTGACGAGTTCTGTAAGTTCCCCCTTCACCACTTCTAATAGATTCAATATCTTAAATCAGTCTGAAATTTTGTTAGAAGAAAAGGAAATAGAAAAGGTTACTTCCCCCGATCCTCACTCTAAAAATCTTCTTAACGGAGGTATTAGCATTCATAGTCCTAAGTCCACCATGATCACTCAACAAGAGGCTAACCCTCCACCATTACAACCCCAAGCGGGATCCAAATCCCAGTTAGAAACCCTCCCAGAACCAAATATTGATCTCAGTTTTCTCAACACTCCATCCAAGTCAGGACCATCTCGTAGCCCCTTGGATGAAATTGTAGCTACTTCCAATCTGTTGGAAGAAACTTCTTCGCCTAGCCTAAATCGCACCTCTAGGCCTCTTAGCCCTGTGTTGGAGTAGATAATTCCCTACAAACCTAGCCCAAAGCATACCAAAAGTTCCAACAAATATCCCGTTGACTTTGGAAGTGAGAAAAAAAGAGGGAGACCCTCCAAAGAAGATATCAGAAACTCCCAAATAGAGGATGATATTGCAAATGGTATTCAAAAGACCCTTTTCCCAAACATTACCTCTCAACTTAAGGAAGAGAGTAAAAGCATCAAACCCCCTCACCCCAGTGGGAGAGGAGGCCGAAAGTCCACCAAAACACCTAAATGAAGATCCTCTCCTGGAATGTGAGAGGCCTCAATGGGGCACCTAAACAAAGACTTGCTAAGTCTATGAGGAAATACATCAGACCTTCCATATTTATCATGCAGGAAACAAAAATAAATACTAATAACTCTACCACTATAGCTAAGGCAATATGGAAAGATGTAGAAGCCATCTTCAGTGATGCTAGGGGATCCTCTGGAGGTCTCTTGTGCATGTGGGACAAACAACAACTCGAAGGATGACTCCTTCACTCTAGTGAAAGACTCCTAAGCATCCTCTTCCATGACATCAACAATGACCTATCCTGGATCCTTACCAATGTTTATGCTCCCAATACCATTGCAGGAAGAGCTCAGCTTTGGGATAACATAACCAGTATGAAAGACTCATTTCAAGACTTACCTTGGATTGTGGTAGGTGATTTTAATACCCCCTCTATATTTTAGATAAAAAGGGAGGATCTGAAACCCCTACCAAAAGCATGGAGGACTTCATCGAATTCGTCAATACTAATAATCTAATGGATGTAAGTCTCAAAAAGGCCAAGTATACCTAGAGCAATAGAAGAGTTGGGGTCCATCACATCCAGGTCAAACTAGATAGAGTCTTCCTCTCCTAGGAAGCAATACAGGTTTTTGGTGATGCTACTCTTCATCCACTTCCTAAAGTGGGATCAGATCACAATCCCCTTATTCTGAGCATTGATAGATCCAAAAAATTTAGAAAGCCCTTCAGATTTGAAAATATGTGGCTTCACCACCCAGACCTAAGACAACGTGTGTCACATTGTTGGCAACAAGTCTTCCAAGGGTGCCCTTCCTTCAGATTAGCTCAGAAGCTAAAAAACCTCAAAGAAGACCTAAATATTTGGAACAAGGAAGTTTTTGGTAATCTCTTCGCCAACAAGAATTATCTGAAGGAGAGACTGGATCAGATCGAGGCCAAAGTCCAAAACGGGGAGCTAGATGCCCAAACCAGAATCGAGGAAAAGCAGGTCCTTGCTGATTACCACAACGTCCTCGCTTGTGAGGAAAATTTTTGGCAAAAAAATCAAGAGCCCTATGGCTCAAAGAAGGAGACTCTAACACCAAATTCTTCCATGTAGCCACTCTCCATAATAGAAGCAACAACAAAATCAAGGAATTAACCAAAGAATATGGCAATATCACCATAGACATTAAGGAAATTAAGAATGTAGCCAACTCTTATTTTTCTAATCTACTTGAGGATGATCATTCTTGCTCAGCCTTAGCTCAGGAGGCTTTACTTCATCACATTCCTCCAAAATCCATTTCTGATTCAGCCAATTCTTCCCTCATCAAACCCTTTCAGGATGAAGAAATCAAATCAACCCTATTCTCCATGAGTCCTGACAAAGCTCCGGGCCCTGATGGTTTCCCCCCTCGTTTCTTCCAAACCTTCTGGGACATTGTTGGCTCTGATGTTTGTTCCACAGTCAAAGAGTTCCAATCTACCAAAAGGATACCGCATGGGTTCAATTCTACTTTCATAGCTCTCATCCCCAAAAACCCAGTGGCCAAGTCCCTAGCTGACTATAGACCCATTAGCCTCTGCAATGTTGTCTACAAAATTCTCACCAAGATCTTGGCTACCAGAATGAAATCTATTCTACCATCCATTATTGACCCCTATCAAGGAAGTTTCGTTTAGGGTAGGTCTATCCTCGATGGAGTCATATCCATTCATGAAGCCCTCCACTCAACCTCTAAGACCAAAAATCCTACCTGTGTCCTCAAACTTGATATGAACAAAGCTTACGACAGAGTGAACTAGAATTTCCTCCTAGCCATCCTTCATAAATTTGGCTTTCACCCTCATTGGATTGATCTCATCGATAGTTGTATCTCCTCTTCTTGGTTTTCTATACTCATAAATGGATCCCTTGCAGGTTTTTTTCAAAGTAGCAGAGGGCTCAGGCAGGGAGATCCCATATCTCCAATGCTATTCATTATCCTGGCAGAAACATTAGGTAGAACCATCCAGGCCACTTGTAGAAATGGCTTGTTATCTGGCATCAAGGCCTCATCTCAGACCACTGCAGTCTCACACCAACAGTTTGTGGATGACACAATTTTGTGCACAAAAGCATCAGTTCTTGAGGCTGAAGTCATTAAGTACATCCTCCAAGTCTATGAAGAAGTGGCTAGCCAGAAAGTCAATTACAACAAAAGCAAACTATATTTCCTACACACTCCCTTGCATAGACAGATCAAAATTGCAAGAATCCTTGATTGTGCCATAGCTGACCTCCCTACTGCCTACCTTGGCCTTCCTCTATTCTACGGCCAACCTGTTGTGTCAATGTGGCAGAATGTCATTGATCACATTCAGAAAAGACTTGCAGGGTGGAAGGGCAATCTCCTATCCTAGGCTGGCAAGCACACCCTTACTGCGGCTATCCTCCAAAGCATTCATGTTTACTTCCTTTCAATTTTTAGGGCCCCAACCACGGTCACCTCAAGAATAGAGCAAATTCAAAAAAGTTTTCTATGGACCGGAGCTGAAAACAAACAAATATTTCATCTTGTGGCCTGGGATAAAGTGTGCAGACCTAAACTCAAGGGAGGAACAGGCCTCAGAAGAATTCATAATCTCAACACTGCCCTAATAGCCAAGCAAGCCTGGAGGCTGATCTCTGGAGACAATGTTGCATGGATCTTAATTACCAAGAGGAAGTACCTTCAGAATGGTGATTTTTTCAATGAAGACATCCCCAATAGAGGATCAACATTCTAGAATTCCATCAAGAGTACTAGGCCCCTAATTATGAAAGGTCTGAGGTGGAGACTAGGAGATGGTGCCAACATCAATTTCTGGAATGATAACTGGATAAGGCAAGAACCCCTCCTTAATGATCATGTTCTGTCCAAACTTAAGCCTTTCACTGATGCAAGGATAGGACATAAGGTTTCAGACTTCATAACTCCAAGCAGAATTCCTACTTGGAATCCGATCATTTGTCCTACCTTTCCCCTTGAATCCAACTTGCTAAACTCCCTTCTTTCATCCACCATCATTCCCTCCTCCAAGCCCTCTGATCAACTCATTTGGGAGCTTATCGAAAGTGGAGAATTCTCAGTCAAAATAGCCTACCTCCTCCTCATTGGTGACGAGGAAAGTTTGTTACCTTTCAAGCAAGTTTGGATCAAGCACCTCATCCCTAAGGTCTCCTTCTTTTCCTGGCTTGCCATCCAATAGAAGATCCTCACCATTGATAACCTCATTAAAAAAGGAATGCCTATTCCTAACAGATGCTTCCTCTACCAAAATGCTCTGGAATCCACCAACCACCTCTTTCTCCATTGTCCATTCTCCTCTTCCATCCTCAATTCCATTTTCCACTCTTTCCACATTCAATGGGCTATACCCTGCTCCATAGGAGACCTTTTCAATCATTGGCCTAGCCCTTTCCATGATCCTCACCTCAAGTTCTTCTGGAAAATATCCCTCCACCATTTCCTCTGGCAAGTCTGGCTTGAAAGAAATAATAGAGTTTTTTCCCTTAAGCCTAAGGCCCCTAAGCTTATATCCTCCAAAATCCTGGCCTTCGCCCTGGAAAATGCCTTCCTCATTCCCCCTTCTTCCAAACCTGCTTCCAAAGCTGAGTTGGATCTAGGCAAAGAATTAGGATTGTCCTTAGAGGATGTTCATCCACCATCCTCAATCCGGTTGGAGTCATTCTGGATTCCTCCCCCTCAAGGATGGACCAAACTCAATTTTGATGGAGCTGCTAAAGGAAATCTAGGTAAGGCTGGAGCAGGAGGTATTCTAAGAAATCATCAAGGTAATATTGTCCTTGCCTTTTTTGAGGGACTTGGAGAGTAGACCAGTCATGTAGCTGAAGCGAAAAGTATGTGGAGGGGCTTACAATTGATCAAAGATCTTACTACCAATTTGATAGTCGAAGGAGATTCTCTCAACATCATCAATTATCTCAAGAACACCAACTCCAAACCCTCTTGGAGAGTCAGATATTACATTGAGGAAGCAAGGAACCTTGTCCTTAACATGCAGGAAGTCACCTTTCAGCACACTTTTAGGGAATCCAACAAGGTTGCCGATAAGCTCGCCAATACAGGGGTCAACATGACTAATATCCAAATCTGGCACAATGAATTACCTGAGGAAATTCAGACCATTGTTAACCAAGAAAACCATCAAAGAAATCTTCCCCATCAGGGAGGAAGGTCCTAAGCCATCGTCTTCCTCATGAGTAGCAAATTCCCTCATTCGTGTCAGCCTCACCCGCTCCATGTCATCATGACCAATCCTTATCTCAATAAGGATCACCTTTCCAAAAAGTGGGATTCCCATACTGACGTGTTTTCTCGGCACCATCACCACCACCACCAACTCAGCTTCCACCTCCCTCATTGTGGCCATCGCTTCAAACTCCATGAGTATGCCATCATTATCACCCACCACCCCTTCTCCATCCACCAAATCTCTGCCACCTCTCATTGTCCGTGCTTGCTCCATTGGGAGAATCCTGTTGGCATGATTTCTAATGATTTTTTCAATCATTGGCACCTTTTGTTTAACTTGTGTAGATCCCAGAATGCGGCTTCCAATGACATATTCATGATGAATGTTGATAACCTCACTTGTTGGTAGTGGATTCGGAGGTAGAATTCCTTGATTCATGGGCTGCATTCTTCCAACGTCTATCCGACTTCCCAAGGTTGTACCGATACAACTTTCCACGTCCCCCATCTACGTACGTGGCACATCCGTGAGCAGGCCACTTCACCTAAGAAACTTACTCATTTGGAGTCTCGTGTCCCAGGTTTCTTTGGCCCAAGAAAGTAGTGGTGGGTGTTGTTTCCCTTCAAATCCATGGAGCATGCCACCTCTTCTAACAACCTGGCATGCGTGGAACATTGTAACTTGAGATTCCTCAGCCCGAGACTACGAAGGGTCATGGTTTTTTCCTCCAATCCTCTTAGTTGTTGTCCGACCACCTCTCTAGTCACTCGCCTGGTCCCTATACCTTCCTTTTCTACTTCCCTCCTATTGGTTGGTCCTTCCACATGCCAACCCTCTTCCCCCGCTACCTGTCACCTCCTCCCTTTCCAGACCCTCCCTCCTTCACCTTTATAACCTTCAGCCTTTCTGCCCTTGCCATCCTTTTCTCGCTCGCCCACCACTATCACCGTCTACCCCCACCCCACCTTTCCCCTTTCCCTATCCTCCACCCAACCTCCCATCCCCCCACCATGTCGAGTGACTTTATCGAACCAAGCTCCTATGAGTCTGACATTCTGGCTGATAATATCCTCCAAGACAAAGGCTTTTTCCCCTTTCTGAACATGTTCTCTGGGGATGATATTGAAATTACCATGACTTTCCTTGATTCCTGGGATAATGGAGCCATATTTGTCCATGGGCATAATTTTATGGTTGACATCCACCTGCTAGCCAACATTACCGGCCTCATCCCTGAGGGTCGATCCATTCACCACCACAAGCATAACTGGGAAGTGGAATTAGAGCATTTCAAAGGAAATGACAAAATATTCAAAAAGGCCAAAAGTCTTGGAATTTTCAGAACCGACCTTACCATCCCTTGGAATGTTGTTATGAAGCCAATTATGGAGTTTATCTGTGTGGATGACCCTGACAAGTCTCTGAAAACCTACCACCTGGATTTTGTCAATTACTTCCATGAAATCAACCCTCTGAGTATTCCGTTGTTCCTTCTCAACTCCATGAACCATTCCATTACATCCTGGAGAGACAACAAGAGTCATAATATCCCTCGCCATCAAGGCATGTTCAAAGTTATTTACACTTACATTCTGACTAATAGCCCCAAGTGTAACCCTGTTGCAGGCAGCCCTACCAAACCCAAACCTTCTGTTGAGCACCTGACCCAAGCTAAAAAAAAGAAAAATACTATTGAAGCCATGTCCAAACTGAGAGCAAGGAAGAGTATCACTTTTGACAATGTTGAGGAACCGGTGAGAAAATTAGTGAGAATCCAGAACATGGCCTCCAAGAGTAATGTGATCAAAATAAAAGATGATCATGAGGAGAACAAGAAGCTCAAGGAGTTCATTATTGCCTCTACTATGACAATGATGAACTGCATGATGAACTGTACCATGGACATCAGGGAGGGACTCCACAAGCTTTTCTATGCCGGACAGGGGACTCAAGAGGGTGATGGACCTGCTGATGCGGGTGTGGCTGCTGTGAAGATCGAACCGAAGGAAGACGATCCCAAGGAAGCTGAGGAAGAGGACGGGAAGGAAGATAACAAACCCAAAGTGGAGGACTGATCTCCTCCCTTCTCTGTCTTCTGTTTCCTTTTTGTGTTTTTCTTTTTACGGCTTTTATTAGTCAGTTTGCCTTCGGCCACCCTGCATGGGGCCTTTTTGTTAGTTGAGTCCTATCTCTTTTTGTTTATGGATCTAAGTAGGAGGTTGCGTCCTCACCCTATGTCTATAAGGAAATATATTTCAAGCTCCAAGGCTGAGGTTGCGACCTCCTTTAAGGCTCTCTTTAGTAGAATCCTCAACTGTAGTTCCATCAGTATGATACAACCTCTAGCACTGGTTTTGTATTAAGGTTTTGGGATCCTTAAAACCCGGTATGCAATTATAACTATTTTACTTATAAAAAAAAACTTAGGTAAAGATTTTAATTACATATAATATTTAATTTTATTGGTCAAAAATGGGCAGTCGGGATTGAGTCAAAGAAATAAGATCAACAAAACAGAGTAGAGTAGGGAAACTGAAGTGCTGGATTCCTATTGGCCATTTAATTTTAATAAATTTATGCATCTAAAATTTAATTATTTACTAAAATCTTGGTCTAAGGTTTGATTAAAATTCCTAATATTAGGGTTTTGTTTTAATTAATTGAATTTCATTAAGTTTCCACCTAAGGGTTAGGCTCTCATGGTACAAATATTTTTCTCTCTTTTAGAAAATTTAATACTTAGGTCTAAAAGTCTTTAAATTCATGCCCAAAATATTATATGTAATTCAAATATTTACTTAAGGTTTCCTTACATAAAATATGCGACTCATATTGTGTTAGGGAAATCAAACAAAATGGAATGGAGCAGAAAAAATGAGTTAAGTGCAATGAATTAGGGAAAATGAGCATTGGCATCCTATTGGTCAGAGTAACACTCAAATTTTATTGGCTAGTAGAATCAATGAATGGTAGTGTGTCATTGCATACATAATTCTTGAATGTGATTGGTTTAAAATGGATGGTCAGGATTGAAGGTGACGAGTGGGCAATGTGTAGACCACATGATCTACTTGGTCAACATTTCACTCCGTAAGATTTCCATAAAATAATGTAAATATTTTAATTAGAAGCATCAAATTAATAAAACTAAATCTCCAATAGGAATCTAGAACTTGAGTTTCCCTACTCCAATTTACTCCTAATTAAAATATTTACCTAAGTTTTCCTTACATAAAATGTACGGTTCAAATTACGTCAAGGAATTCAGATAGAATAGAATGGAGTGGGGAAAATGAGCACTAGAATCCTATTGGTCAAAGTTATGGATGAATAGGAATGATTCACAACACACAAAACTTAAATTTCATTGACTGATAAAATCAATGAGTGGGAGCACATCGCTGCATGCACAATGCTTGAATACAATTGGTTTAAAATGGATGGTCAGGATTGAAGATGACAAGTGGGTAATGTGTAGACCATATGATTTGGTTGGTCAAAATGCAAAATATTAGGGTTAAAAGTTAGTGTGGATAGCTTGAGCATTGTAGCACTGACCATTGATTTAGGTGTTGGTGAGCACTCTATCATGGGAATCTATCTTCTCAATAGTTGCATGGTTGTTAAGCTCTTAGGGTAATATGGAATACTTTAAAATATTAGTCCTTTTAATTTTAGCAAAATAAAAGGATTGAAAGAGGCACAATTTTATTAATTAAGCCTTAGTTTCTCAACCTTAATATCGAATGGAAAGGGAGACACAGACATGGGATTTAGATTATGCATGAATTTTGAAGTTATGAATTAATATAAAAGTGGGACCTTAGGACCTTTGGAAGTAAGTAAACATTATATATTTGGCTAAATTTTATATAGAATACCATTGGCGAATGATATCATTACTTTCGTGATTAATTTATTTGAATTTAAAAGTAATCTTTAGCACCAAAAGGAATTTAAATGGATGGTGATCTAGTAAGCAATAATGAAGACAATTGAAGGTAATAAAATAGGCAGGTTTCTATTCATTAGAAATCTAGTTTCAAACTTGACTTAATGGAGGATGAACCTTATCTTATGAAGCTATGAAAGTAATACATGATCAGGAGCTTATAATAGTTTCTTAGTGTAAAAAAAATGTAAAATTTCAAAGTGCCCAAAATTTTATTAAAAGTTCCACATTGTTAACTCAGCCAAATAGGTATCCAAAAAAAATTAAATAACTTGAAAATTCATTGTGGATCGAAATATATATCCTTTTGAAATTTGTAGACTATTATGGGGAATTGATGTTGTTGAATGGTAGTTTTGCCAAATATATTAAAAAATTGATGTTATGTATGCAAATTTTGTACCTTTAGAAATATAATCTAAATATATTTATATCAAGCTTTGAATCAAAATAAAGATAGTTCTCTAGAAAACGTTATGGCCATTTTAAGCTTACAACTACTTATGGGAACAAAAGTGACTGAATTCTAAAAATCCCTAAAAGGCATCTTAAATTTCCAAAATCTAAAAAGTAATTAAAATTCAATATAAGAAAGCTTAAAAGAATAGGTGTAAACACCTTTGTATAAAAATTAAAAGTTCAAGTGGGTCCCCAATTGGGATAGGTTGTGCAATGACAAAAAAAAAGTGGTGACTGTTGGAAAATGCTCCTGAGTATTTTGGATAAAGAACCCAACTTGAAAATAAGGAAACCTAAACTAAAAAAATGCAAATCACTTAGCAACATTCAAAAAATATGGGGTTAAACAATTTTAACTCAAAATAGATGTTCATTTACCTTAGCTTTAAGGTGTGTGGTTTGTGCATTTATTTCTACTCTTGAATCCCATGAGAATTCCATAATTTGGTTTAAAATTAGGCTATTAGGGGTATCACTCATAGATATTTACATTTGCATTGCTCCACTATCAATAAAGCATCCATAACTTCAGTGGATATGATTTTAATATCTTCTAGATATTGCTCTACTGCCATCTAAGCATCTATAGTTGTAGTAGAGGTTATCCATGTCACCCAAGCACTTGAGTTACTTTACATAATTATTATTTTCCTTCTTGATTAATAAGTATTTAGATAATTTGCAAGCATTATATGTACTTTTTGGGTTAGATATCTGTAAGTCTAAAAATAGAGTGCATATATGCTTGTCTAATTATCAAACCAGGATGATTTCATTCCTTATGATCCAAAAATTATTTAAATATGGTTGATAGATGTCAAGCTTTTAGCAATATTTTACACTATTTCATTTTCATTTGTTTTAGGCCATAATCCAAGAATAGCTACTAAATCATATGATTCACCAATGTTCATGTTGAGTGGTATTTTCACCCAATTGTGAAAACACACTCTCCAATAGGATTTGAGTTCCAAATCCCCTCTTGCAAAGAAATTAAACAAGTAACTTCTCCAAGGTCTCCGTTATATTAGCATTTACATATATGTATTAGTAATCTCAAATAAAGATATTCAATTTAAATGCTTGGAATACCTTAGTGATTGCAAGTAACTGTAAACAAGGGGCAATGTTGATTTATTTCATCATGAAACTTTAGTGATTGTTCATTGTTTTTTTTATATTTTGATATTTTTTAGATGTTTATTTTAATGCCTTGAAAGTTAAAGCTTCTAGAAAAATATAAAAAGCAGAAAATAAAAAATGAAATGCAGAAACTGAAACTAAAATGCATTCAGAGTGCTACGATCCTATTTGACAAAATCGAAGATAATGAGGTTTACTGCATACAACCTAACCTATTGAACCTGCAAACATGCACAATCCAGATAAGCTAAGTGTTGGTTTCTAGGGTTTTAACTACGGTTTTCAGATTTAGACATTCACATGAAGCAACCAAGACATCTTGCATTAAACTCCATTTATAAGCCTAAAATCGGAAAGGGGAAAGATAAACATTCAATCTTGCATGTAGAGAATAACTCCTTCTTTCTTGCCAATGAGATGCAACTCTTTGTAACTTCTGTATTAAAAATATGTTAGTTTACAACAACAAAAGCTTCCAGTTTAAACAAAACCAGACAAAGTGAAGGAAAACGCTCCAAAAGCAGGCCCAGAATGGCCTATCACCTTCAGCTCTGCAACTCTTCCCGCAGTGGTTATTGACCCTTGTACCAATCTGTGCTTCTGCTTTTAAAATTTTTGGCCATGTTCTCTGTTTCGCTCTGCGACGCTTTGTTTCATTTCATAGGTCTCGTCATTTCATCTTCTCACATCTTCGTCATTTTTGACTTTTTGCTCGACGTCGAAACGTTGATCTTCTCTGTGAACTATAACTATCGATCCTGAAGCATTATCATAGCCTTGACATCTTCATGCCATGTGTTCAACACTTCCTGCACGTTCTGTAATGGCCCACCATGAATCATGATAAAACAGCATGTCGCTTTGCTCCTCTACCTGTATCGCAAAAATGAGACATGTCGTGATATCACGACATTTTTTTGTTAGCAGCCTTGTTCGTCCTCATGCATCGCGAAAATGAGACATGTCACGAAATCACAATGTTTTTCTCTTTCAGGCTGTGCAAAAGCAACCTATCATGAAATCACAATGTTTTTCTCTTTTGGGCTATGCAGATGCAACCTGTCATGAAATCATGACGTTTTTCTCCTTTGCTGTGTTTTGTTGTACTTAACCGCAAAAACGCGACATGTTGCGAAATTGTGACACTTTTTCATTCCATACCATCTCGCTGCTTTCTATCGTGAAATCATGATACTTTTTCATTCTGTACCATCTCGTTGCTTTCTGTCGCAAAATCATGACGCTTTTCTCTTTTGGGTTGTCTCACTGCTTTCTGTCATGAAATCGTGACACTTTTCCCTTGCTTAGCTTATCAGTCATTGTGAATCACAAAAATGAGACATGTTAAGATTTCATGACATCTTTCTATATTTACCTCCTTCCTCACTTTCTTGCCACGAAAACCTGACATGTCGCAATATCGTGACGTTTTTTTATCTTTGCCCTTCATCTCGTCTTCAGGTCACGAAATGGTGACATGTCGCGATATCGCGACAACTTCTACATTGACTCTTCTCTTGCTGCCTTCGACCGTGATTTCATGAGTGATATCGCAACATTTTTCCATTTTAGCCGCAAGATCGAAACATGTCGCGATATCGTGACATTTTTCCATTTTAGCCGCGAGACCGAAACATGTCGCGATATCATGACATTTTTCCATTTTGGTGCATCCTACTGATCTGGGCCGCAAAAACGTGACATGTCGTGATATCGCAAAATTTTTTGGTGCCTTATCTTCTCTCTCCTCTATGAACCGCGATTTCATGACATGTCACGATATCGCGACGTTTTTTACTTTATGCTGCATCCTATTGCTCTTAGCTGCAAAAACATGACATGTCACAAAATCGTGACACTTTTTCGTTCCATTGTACTTCGCTTGTCTGAGCCACAAAAACGTGACATGTCATGATATCGTGACACTTTTGCATTGACTATTCCTCTTGCTATCGTTGACTGCGATTTCATGACATGTCACAAAAACACGACATGTCGCGATATCGTGACAGTTTTTGCACTTAGCCTTTTCACGCGCCAGACATCGTGAAAACATGACATGTCACGATATCACGACATTTTTGAGTCTTCAACTTGGTTCTTTGTCTTACATCGTGATTTCACGACATGTCGCGATATCATGAAACTTTTGGCGTCCAATTTTGTTTGACCACTTTGATCGCGATTTCACGACATGTCACGATATCGCGACACTTTTTATTTTTGCTATCTTTTGCCGATCTAAGCCGCAAAAATGCGACATGTCACGTTTTTGCGACAATTTTCAGCTTCTTAGCTGCGACAGAGCAACATGTTGCGATATCGTGACACTTTTCATTTTCTTAGCCACGACAGAGCAACATGTCGTGATTTCGTGACATTCTTCTTTTTATTTGATTTTAGCATCTGGGCCACTGTAGTCTTCTTGGAAAGCATGCAAAAAAGGCGGGTCCCCAATTTTGGGGTGTGTTGTGGAGCAGCCACAACAAATGGTGACTCTATTGGGAAATGCTCCTGAGCATTTTGGTGAGAACCTAACCTGGAAATATATAAACTTGAAAACAAGCGTCAGCACATAAAAAAGTCGATATATCAGAAATACATGAAACATCAGAATCATTAAGCATAAGCTCGGTGTGTGCAATGTGTTTCATTTTCTATCATTTGAAATTGATCAACATTCCATTGTCAGTTTTACATGAATGCATATGTGAGATTGTGAATGATTTATGCATCCTGATAAACATGCTTAGAGATGTAGCAATCTGCTTTAAGCTTTCTAGTATCATACACAAACATTTAAAATTATCAAACCCTATTAGGATCAACTATATATGTAATGAATTGCTTTATTAGATCCCAATGTTGGTTATGAGTCACTACTATCTTGAACCCATGTGCAAGTGAAAGTGAAATCAGAGCTTTGGGGAATCGAATTCCCAACCTAAACAAGATGGGAATTTAACCCTATCCTTAGTACTCTGATATGGAATTCATTACCTCACTTTGAGCAAAATGATTTAACCATTTATGGATGAAATGGTCATGCTAGTCTATCCATTTGAATAGTTAGTGGTCTTTGCTTTAAACAAGACATGCTGCCATGCATGGGCATACTTAACCCCATAATCCATAATTTGGCTTCATTCATTCTTTTTCTTTTATTTCTTGGACCTTTGGGATGACTACCCATCCTTGCTAGGGACATGTAGTATGATCCTTCCAATCCAATATTAAGATAAAATGGGAAATATTAGTTAATTTTATTTCTTGTACCTTTGGGATGACTACCCATCCTTGCTAGGGACATGTAGTACGATCCTTCCAATCCAATATTGAGATGAAATGGGAAAAATTAGTTTTACTTTTATTGCTTGGACCTTTTGGATGACTACCCATCCTTTGCAGAGGACATGTAGTATGATCCTTCCAATCCAATATTAATATGAAATGAGACATAGGAGCTTTGGGGAATCAGATTCTCAACCTAGGCAAGATGAGAATTATGCCCTATCCTTACTACTCCATGTAGGTCAAATCAGAGCTTTGGGGAGTTGGATCTTCAACCTAAGTTCAATGAGGATTTAACCCTATCCTTACTACTTTGATTTTAGGCTTTAAGCTTTATGGAAGTGGTAAAAACCACTATTTTAAGGATCATGTTGCATAATAGGATAGACATGAAATACTTCTTTCGCCTGACCTTTTCTTCCAAGCAAGGTTTTGATCATTTTGCTCAAGATCTTTTTTAATGTGTATAAAATGTGCTTGGTTCTAGATATCTCGGGCCTCAGTTCCCAACCTTAGGATTTTTTTTCTTATTTATGTTATAGCATAACCCTAAGAGGATTTGACATTTTTCAATGATTGTATTGGAAATGGATATGCAACTAAGATGGAATATATATGCAAAATGGAATGTAATATGAATGCATTGATTTTCTGAATTGTGGATGGAGTATACCACCTATGTTGCCATAATTTGTAAAACTAACAAGTTCATGCATCACAAGTTTCAAAAGATATTATTTAATGTGTTTGCGTTACTTGTGGAGCTTTCTGCAACACAATTCCAATGTTTCATATTCTCCTGATTTTAGGCATAAGTTGACATCTAAATATATATATTTTTTACAAACAAACATGTCCATAAGACCAACACATAACTTTAAATCAAAACTTATTCAATCCAAAACCAAACTGCAATCCAAAAATGAAAATTTGAAAACACAAACCAAAACCAAAAATCAAAACCTATATACAAATGTACAATATAATACAAGATGATGCAAAGCTTGGACTATCACTTTCCTGGATCCCAAACATGATTAGAACACTTCAACAAAAATATAACGTGATATGCATGCCAAATGTTGTGGGAATCCAACAAAAACAAGACTAGACCAAACAATGCAACCCACTTCAACTTTCCTCTCTCACCCCACCAATTAAATTTAGTTCCATTAGTACTCTCATAGGTGAGCGTCAAGTTACTAAAATTATTAGACAATAAATGATATTCAATTTTATCTTGTCTATTCTTTAAAGTATAAATATTATAATTCCATTCATGATTTAGAACTAGGCTTTCCTTTTTAAATGTGAGATGCTGCAAATAAGAGGCTATTTCTAAAAATTTCAAAGCCAAATCATTTTCCAAATTTTTATGCCAATCAAATTTGTGCAACAATTTACAAGCATCTAGGATATTTACTAAATTAGGATCATTAAAATTTTTTACCCTAGATTCAATTAGTAATTGTTGATGAATTTGATTTAACAGTTCAAGTGCATCAACTTCTTTTTCATTCATTAAAACAGTGTTATCAAAGGTGTGATTGGAAATCATACCTTGTTTTTCATTCACCTTTAATGACATTTCACCATAAACATCATTCAAATTCAAAATATGGTCATGCACCCTGTTGAAAACATGGCCCTCTTTTTCAACCCTCAAATGTTTTTGGTCAAAGTGTATGTCAAGTAATCTATTTTGATGATCACTTATTCGAGTTGCTTCCAATTGATCAATCTCTTTGTCATTTGGTTCCAATTCTATGTTCACTATCCATGGTATCTCTTCATGTGAGTCCTCAAAATCATAATGCAAACTTGTATCCTCATCTTCAATGAATTTATATTCAACATGATCGAAATTTGCAACCTTCTCAAATCTTGTAAATGTGAGACCTTCGTATGATGTAGAAGTTTCAACATCCTGCATATCAAGTGAAATATGAGTTTCATCTATAGGGGTGTGAGAAAAAAATGCATTATCATATCTCCCCCAACCATTGTAAAAATTGTCATCCAAATCCATGATGTTTGTGGCATGATCTTTTGATTCATTCATCAAATATTTTTCTTCTTTGTCCTTGGCAATAAGATCATTATAATCTTCCAAAAATTTGATGAGATTTGAAACCCTCTTCCAAAACATCCTCAAATTGTACAGGAGTTGTAATATCTTCCTTTAAGTAGGCGATTATGTTATCCTGCATATCAATTGACACAAAGGGTTCATGAGGAGGTTTAGAGTGAGCATATTCATTCAATTTCTTTCAAGAATCATGGCGATCATCTTCCAAAATTAAGTTATGATGCTCAACTATTTCTTCAACATCTTCTGATTGATCAAATTGTATCTCATCAAATTCACCTTCACCTTCCTTATATGGTTCAATTATTTCCAAAAGTGGGCTATTTCTTGAATTCAAATTTGTAAGGCTATCATCGTCCAAATTAGTAACCCATGATTCGATTTTATCACAATTTGGAGGGTGAAGAATTTTTTGATCATTAGTTCCAAGCTTCTCATAGAGAGTGTCTTCCAAGAATAAGTGGTGAAATTCTATCATATCTTCAAATTCATTTATTGATTTTCTTCCAATTTCACTTTCAACCACTTCATTCAATTCGATAGTAGGTTTCGTCCTATCACATCTTTCAAACATTGTTGAATTTAGGACCCCTTTTTCCGAATAATTGTGTATCTCTATGAATGAAATCATTTCTGCGTAATCTTCACTAGCGGATGTTGGCTTAGCAATCTGCACCTCCTCTTGGACTACATCTAAGGTGGTTGTAACATTTGGATATTCAAATTCATCCCCTTGATCATTTACCTTAGATATCATTGGAGTGGAGGGTGCTACATTTGATGGTTGGTGTAGGTTGGCATCAATATCTTTAGAAGGACAATCTCTCATGTGAACATGTTGTGCCTTTTCTTCTTCAAGACCTTGTCATTCTACCTCTTCTAGGATCTCATAGAGTTTCTCTAGAGACAAGCCACCCATTTTTTCCTCAATGAGTGAAGCAAGTGTGGGGTGTATGGGTCCCAGGTATACTTCCATGGCATCCTCTTCTAATGTGTTAAAATTTTCCCACATTTGGGAGTGCAACTCATGAAATCTTCCATTGAATTGACTCAAGGATTCATTAGGCTCCTTACATATGGAGGTAAACTGATTTTTCAACATTTCTAAGTCAACCTGATTATCAAAATGATAAAGATAGGCTACTTCTAGCCATGTCCAAGAAGTCCTAACCTCCACGGGTAGTTGGCTATACCAAAAGAATGGTTTATCATCCAAAATGTATGCAAATAACTTACAAGCCACCTCCTCATAGAAAATATGGAATTTACATAATGTATCCTTGTAGACGTATAGTCTTTGCAAGTATCCTAGTGGCACATCTTGATTAAAACATCGTAGGAATTCTAATAACAATTCAGGAATTTGATAGGGTACCATAGGTATAGACAAACCCTTATAATGATCCTCCATTATAGATACCGTTCTTTCTCTTAGAGACATCATTTCTTTTCTCAGGGATACCATTTGCTCTTCAAATGTTGCCATTAGTGAAACTCAAAATATAACTTTAGAACCAAAATCTATTAGTCAAAAAAAAAAGGAAGGAATCCCGACACATCCATGTGAAATGACTAGCAAATATCCAACCTGCAATGTATAAAAAATCAAGTTAGCATCAACTAAGAGATGTATTCATTAAAATCAAATGAAAAGTAATTGCATGAAACAACACTTCGTTAGTCGAGACCAAAATTTTCAAAATTAAATCAAATCACATTTTTTTTTGTATGAACAATAAAAAAGCATTAGAACAATATACAACATACCTGAATTGCTTAAAACAGAATAAAGTAAACCAATTCAGGCCCTCCTCTTAACAATCTGCTGAGTGTTAGAGGAGGCCAAAGATGCTAATCAAATGGACTTGAAATATTTAGCAATATAAAACTCTTAAACAATTATAAACCTGTAGCATTTAAAATCACTATGAAATAAACCATTTCATGCCCTCCTTCTAGCGTCAATCTATTGAGTGGTATTTTCACCCAATTGTGAAAACACACTCTCCAATAGGATTTGAGTTCCAAATCCCCTCTTGCAAATAAATTAAACAAGTAACTTCTCCAAGGTCTCCGCTATATTAGCATTTACATATATGTATTAGTAATCTCAAATAAAGATATTCAATTTAAATGCTTGGAATACCTTAGTGATTGCAAGTAACTATAAACAAAGGGCAATGTTGATTTATTTCACCATGAAACTTTAGTGATTGTTCATTGTTTTTTTTTAGATTTTGATATTTTTTAGATGTTTATTTTAATGCCTTGAAAGTTAAAGCTTTTGAAAAAATATAAAAAGAAAAAAATAAAAAATGAAATGCAGAAATTGAAACTAAAATGCATTCAGAGTGCTACGATCCTATTTGACAAAACCAAAGATAATGAGGTTTTTTGCATACAACCTAACCTATTGAACTTGCAAACATGCACAATCCAGATAAGCTAAGTGTTGGTTTCTAGGGTTTTAACTATGGTTTCCAGATTTAGACATTCACATGAAGCAACCAAGACATCTTGCATTAAACTCCATCTATAAGCCTAAAACCGGAAAGGGGAAAGATAAACATTCAATATTGCATGCAAAGAATAACTCCTTCTTTCTTGCCAATGAGATGCAACTCTCTGTAATTTTTGTATTAAAAATATGTCAGTTTACAACAATAGAAGCTTCCAATTTAAACAAAACTAGACAAAGTGGAGGAAAACGCTCCAAAAGCAGGCCCAGAATGGCCTATCACCTTTAGCTTTGCAACTCTGCCCACAGTGTTTTTTGAACCTTGTATCAATCTGTGCTTTTGCTTTTAAACTTTTTGGCCATGCTCTCTGTTTCGCTCTGCGATGCTTCGTTTCGTTTCCCAGGTCCCATCATTTCATCTTCTCGCATCTTCATCGTTTTTGACTTTCTACTCGATGTCGAAACATTTGATATTCTTTGTGAACTATAACTGTCAATCCTGAAGCGTTATCATAGCCCTGACATCTTCGTGCTATGTGTTCAACACTTCCTGCATGTTCTATAATGGCCCACCATGAATCATGACAAAATAGCATGTCGCTTTGCTCCTCTACCTGTATTGCGAAAATGAGACATGTCACGATATCATGACATTTTTCTATCAGTAGCCTTGTTCGTCCTCATGCATCACAAAAATGAGACATGTCATGAAATCGTGATGTTTTTCTCTTTCGGGCTGTGCAGATGCAACCTGTCGTGAAATCATGATGTTTTTCTCTTTCAGGCTATGCAGATGCAACCTATCATGAAATCACGATGTTTTTCTCCTTCGCTGTGTTTTGTTGTACTTAGCCATGAAAACACATGTCACGAAATCATGACACTTTTTCATTTCGTACCATCTCGTTGCTTTCTATCACGAAATCGTGACACTTTTTCATTCCGTACCATCTTGTTGCTTTTTGTCACAAAATTGCGACGCTTTTCTCTTTCGGGCTGTCTTGCTGCTTTCTATCATGAAATCGTGACACTTTTCCATTGCTTAGCTTATTAGTCATTGTGAATCACAAAAATGAGACATGTCACAATTTTGTGACATCTTTCTATCTTTACCTCCTGTCGCGACGTTTTTTTTATCTTTGCCATTTATCTCGTCTTCAGGTTGTGAAATGGCAACATGTCGCGATATCGTGACAACTTTTGCATTGACTCTTCTCTTGCTGCCTTCGACCGTGATTTCATGACAAGTCGCGATATCGCGACATTTTTCCATTTTAGTCGCGAGACCGAAACATGTCGCGATATCGTGACATTTTTCCATTTTGGTGCATCCTGCTGATCTGGGCCATGAAAACATGACATGTCACGATATCGTGACATTTTTTAGCACCTTATCTTCTCTCTACTTTATGAACCATGATTTCATGACATGTCGCGATATCATGACGTTTTTCACTTTATGCTGCATCATGTTGCTCTTAGCCACGAAAACGTGACATGTCACGAAATCGTGACACTTTTTTGTTCCATTGTACTTTGCTTGTCTGAGCCGCAAAAACATGACATGTCACGATATCGTGACACTTTTGCGTTGACTGTTCCTCTTGCTGTCATTGACTGTGATTTCATGACATGTCACAAAAACATGACATGTCGCGATATCGCGACAGTTTCTACACTTAGCCTTTTCACCCGCCAGACATCGTGAAAACATGACATGTCGCAATATCACGACATTTTTTGAGTCTTCAACTTGGTTCTTTGTCTTACATAATGATTTCACGACATGTCGTGATATCGTGACACTTTTGGCATCCGGTTCTGTTTGACCACTTTGACCACGATTTCATGACATGTCGCGATATCGCGACACTTTTTATTTTTGCTATCTTTTGCCGATCTAAGCTACGAAAACGTGACATGTCATGATATTGCGACAATTTTTAGCTTCTTAGCTGTGATAGAGCAACATGTCACGATATCGTGACACTTTTCATTTTCTTAGCCGCGACAGAGCAACATGTCGCGATTTCACGACATTCTTCTTTTTCTTTGATTTTAGCATCTGGGCCACTGCAGTATTCTTGGAAAGCATGCAAAAAAGGTGGGTCCCCAATTTTGGGGTGTGTTGTGGAGCAGCCACAAAACTTCAATTTCACCCAATGTTATGCACAATTTCACCTAGGATTTTTAAAAATTAAAACTGGTGAATATGGGGACTGCCAAGGTTGGTTCATTTACCCAAATTTTTTGGGGGAAGTTTTTTTTAGGGTCGGTTCACCCCAAAATTATAGTACTTCTATAGTTTAAATTTTAAATCACTAGCCTTCCCATCTAGATTTTGGATATTTTCACCTTAAAATTATTTATAGTTTTATTAACATTTACAAATTCACCTATTATAACATAAATATATATACCTAACGTGATATCGATAATCATACATGTTAAACATTGGTTCTCCTCAACTGACAACAAAAAAGCTGAAAACAAGTGGTAATAGAGAACAAAAGTAGAATAAAATATGAATGATTGATAGCAGAGAATAAAAAAGAGGTCCAATAACATAAACGAGGGTCTGCATATTATAAATGATAGATAATGGATAACATAATTAATGAAATATGCCCAGTCATAGAGAATAAACTACAAATGAAAGATGCCTGTCATAACCTAATTTTAAACCACTAATTTTTTTACAATACTATAGTTATACACTTCTCGGGTTTCCATATAGAGTACATGAATCTCTACTGCTTACACAAATCCTTTTGTGAAAGGGTACTAGATGTAGAAATAAGTTAAGCTATCATTATCATGGCCATTGAGTCAGCTTATCCCTTTCATTCATTCAAAATGGTACGTGCTAATCACCACTCCACACATAAGTCCATGTATGTGTGTGTGCTTAGTGCACCAAGCGAAGATTATCCATATCATCTATTTGATGAGCTAGTCTCCATCTGTAGGAATTTCCTTTACCATTTTCTTTTCTTAATTTATCATCTAACTCATGATAGCCTCTTTATACTATAAGGATATTGCAGAAGTGTAAACCTACAATGGTATATAGCAGTCTTGTTTTTTATTGATAATCAATATCTTATAATCTAGTACTAGGAGTTAGCAACTCCTGTTTAGTTAAGCTAGTGTCACACCATATTTCAAGTGGCTATCCAACACTTTAATATAGATAATATAAGCATAAAAAAATGTTCTGCAAACTTTAACCCAAATTCAATAGACAATTCTAACTAATTTATTGTTCTATAACCCTCTTGAATTCTACCTTCATAAGAGCTTCCATAAATAATGAAATCTAAGCTAAAACTTAATACGAACACCCACAAGCAGATAAAGTATGTTACCCACACTGTTACACCAAACTATCCAAAATAGAATATCAATTGCTCTAAAGTCCAACATCCGACTTGAAGGATATTATTGCTAAGATAATTTGAGCCTTAACATCATATTCACATTTTAATAACCAAAATAAAACATCCATTCTTAATCTTACTATAACAACTCAAGAAGTGCTAAATCAATACAATGATTATAATACTTTGTATGTCAAATAACCATTTCTCTTTTTGTTTATTCGCTATAAAGTAAGCCGATAGACTTAACAAGATAACTACCATATTAGTAAGGGATTATCTATTAATAGGGATCAAATATGGTATCTAGTAGTAATATCATAAATGCTTTGCATACATTCAATCTCAATACAGGAAGATCATAACAATATCTCTTTATAATATTTCAACATACATTTCATAATGTAGGTAATTCAAACTTCTCTCTATGAAAGATAACAATACCAGAGAAGGAAATTACATTCATAAATATATTCCATAAGCTTTAAAAAATACCACTTCTACTCTACTCGGAGATTACACATCCTTTATCATTTAAAAAACAATATTTAAGAAAAATTCTAGATGTATCTCCATTATTCAAACACTGCAATATTACTATCTAATAGGTAAAGTAAATCAAGTAAGCATAACAATAGTTTCCAAGCAATCCTATTGCATGGAAATCAAATCTATATTCTCATGTTATTATAATATTCTTCAATCTATAAGGTAGGGCCTCACACAAATGACCAAAAATCTATCACACACGCAATTCTCCATACAACACAACAACTACATTTTCTTAACTATTTTAGTACTTTGAACCAATGACATTAACCAAATAAGCTATATGGTTCGATAGTTCTCTTTGGTTTGGGTGACTACGTGTGGCCACACGTGATCATTCAACTAAAATCTAACTAGAGAAACAAATTACCGCAATAGTTATTCACCAAAACACAACATATATTATAAATCTACATGACAAGTTTATTGGTACAAAGTTGAATTATCCAATTTTGAAAGTGGTTTACCCAGATTCGAATATACATAAATCAGCATTCAATACAAGTCGAGCTTCCATAGCTTCTAACTAATGGTTCATATTAATTAAACCATTGCGAACATTTCTAGTCTTCTAAGATGAACAGTTGTATTTTATAAAATTAATCATTCAAGGTTTTTCTGAGAAACAACCAGTAGCGACAAAGTTTCAACTATAATCTAAGTCATTGATATAATAGCTTCTATTCCTTATTATACAGAATTCATAAACTAATATATATTTTAAAAAGAAACATATTTTATCAATCTAAACAAATTTTACTCGATCAAATAGTCAGTTTTATTTCAAGTCTACCTAGAATCACCTAACACCTTACAAGTATTTTTCTTAGATGCTATTTTTTTCCTTTATCCAGTGCTCTGTGATCTCTTTTATCTGCCCTCTTTTTTATTTTTCCACCAACACTATTATTTTTTCCTTCCTTTCTTCCCCACTTCTAGTGAGCTCTCCAGGATCAGTGTATCTCCCCGACTACTTGGAGCACTCTCCCTACTCATTCGACATATCAAAAATTTTATCTACCACAAGAAGGCGTTAATCCTAAGTTTTTGAACACTTGGGTGTAGGTTTATAACACTTCAAAATTTCATTTTAATTGTGTAACCAACAACATTCTTAAGCATAACTACACATGATGCTAAAGACTTCAAAAAAATATTAGTATCGAATTCATTCTCTTGAATTTACAAACAAACAACATAAAGCTCAATGAAAAATTTAGTAATACAATTCCACATTCATTATTGTCCTTCTAACCTTTATAAAACCATTACAAGAACTACACTAGTGTTGTTAGTCTAAGATGCATTTCCTAGTATGTTTTTTTTTTGAAAGGAACATCAACAATCAAACATACATTTCCTTTACAAGGAATAATTTCCATAAAATTTTACCATAATAATCATTATACAATAAGCATTTTTATCTATGGTTTGATATTTATTTCCATATGCAAATCATGTTATGCATTTTCCTATAGTTTGATATTTCTTTCCATATGCAGATCATGTTATGCATTCATGTTGCACCGAATATTCCATCAAATAACCCATTACATAATTTCCCTTAGACATCCCTTTCTCGATGGTCAATTCTTTTTGCCACAATGAGGAACCTATTCCTGCAAAAGTGTAATTTTATTAGTAGCATCACATTTTTCTTCTATACATATTTCAACATGAAATAATCATATTATTCCATTAGTTAGATATAACCTTTCCATACAATAAATATCATGTGTAAATAAAAATAGGAGACAGTCATGCACTAGGTTCTATATTATGTATAAGTTCAATGTACTTCTTCAAAGTTTTCATATAGATCTTTATCAACATTTAGCTTTTTTATTCTATCGCTTGCAAATCATAGAAGGAAAAAAATTAATTCAAATTTGATTTTGGTCGTAAAATTTCCTTTGCAATGGGTGGTGAATAGTTATTTTAATATATTTAGTCACCGGTTAAAAAAATTTAGAGTTCAAATAAATCCATTTATTTTAAGTTCATATCCAATCTAAGACTTGGTTAAGCAAAACGTTTCCCTTTTTAACAGTCTAGGGTTATTGTCTTTACTTTACTTTTATACTACCATAGTTAAAATTTTAACGCAAAGAATAAGGCTTAGATATAAGGGTTCGAAACACATGATAAATGTTTTTCCCATTTCATTTTTATTATATTTTCTAAGGTCCTAACTCTAAAGTTCCATAATTAATTTTAAAGTCAAAGTATTAAAATTGATACTAAGAATTTCGTTATTCATAATTTTAATATTTAATGATGTTTAACCGATGGGTTTTTAATTTACTTTATTTATTTATGTATATATTTTTATTTATTAAACCCTTCTTCAATAAACCTTGGCCAATAATTTTATTTATAAACATACTCTAAGCCAAAGATTTAAATGATAACGCTTTTATTAATATTTTATTATCTTTCATGTGTTGAATTTTTTTTTGTTTATGGAAAACACCCCAAATGGGATTCTAATTTTGGTTAAGTCCTAAGGAGGCAGGGGTATCTAATCCACCAAAATCATCCAAGGCTTGCACCTGGTCTGTCCCCTTTGACATACTCAATGAGCATGCATAAAACAACAAAAACAATAACAAACAAACACAAAAATACAAACAAACACAAAAAACACAACATCAAAAAACAAAAACAAAAATAAAATACAAAAAAAAAGAAAAACCATAAAACAAACAAAAAAACAACATAAAATCATAAAAAAACAAAAAACTCAAAAAAAAACAAACTAAAAATAAAATAAAATAAAATAAAAATAACAACAAACACAAAACACACAAGAAAACCGTAAAAACAACACACAAACACTTAAAAAAAAACAAAAATACAAAACGCAAAAAAAACAAAAACATGAAAGACAACAAAAACACAAAAAAAAAGGGAAAAAAAACACAAAAACATAAAAAACAACAAAAACAACACAAAAAAAATAGTACAAAAAAACACACACACCCCTCAAAAAACTAAAAAAGAGAAAACAAGAAAAACAAAACACAACTACGACATTTCTAGGCCAAAATACTTTTAAGGCAAGATTCAATAGAGGAAACATAAGAAAGATATGTTTGAGCTAGGGAACTAAAATACCTTGATTGAACCAAAGAGAAGCAAAAACAAAATAAGAAGGAACTAGGTACCTCTAGTATTGAAGCCATCGAAAGAAAGGATAAAAAATAGAGCTTCCCTTATTTGTGAAGCCCACCATCTAGGAGGGTGGCCATAGCAAGTAAGATCACCTTTGTCCAATGCCCAATTAGCTAAAGCATCAACACTCTTGTTCTATTCTCTAACCACATGATTGTAATCAAATTTAAAAAATCCCATATGGATTAATTGAATATTCTCAAAAATTATTTTTATTCTCCAATCAACCTTATTATTCTTAGGAGTATTCAGAATATTAATCATGAGTTGAGAGTCAGATTCAAAAAAAACCTTTTTCCATCCAACCTTAGCAACCTCTTGAAGGCATCTAAGGATACCATACCCCTTAGCAAGGTTATTTGAAAGGATAATCAAATTCTTAGTAAAAATGAAAACCAGGGAGCCATTTGAATGTCTAGAAATTCCTCATACACTATATTTTCTAGGGTTCTGATGCAGAAGCATCTAGTGGCAGCAGAGCAATCTTGCATCAAATTTTTTTTTTTTCCAAGTGTTTGCTTGTTGTCACGATATCGCAACAAAGAAAGGTGTCGTGATATCGTGACATGTCGCATTTTGGCGACTCAGGAAGGAGAGAGAAGGCACAGCGCAAAAATGTCACGATTTCACGACATGTCATGAAATCATGACTGAAATAATAGAGCGAAGGCATAAGAAGAAAAATGTCGTGAAATCACGATCGAAGCAGGAGAGGAAAGGTGCCTGAAGGAAATGTCACGATTTCGTGACATGTCATGAAATCGCGACCGAAACAAGAGAGAAAGGGCATCCAAAGAAAAATGCCATGAAATCGTGATCGCATCCGAAAGAAAACAAGAAGGGCCAAAGACAAAAATGTCACGATTTTGTGACATGTCGTGAAATCACGACATGTCACAAAATCACGACCGAAGGAGCGGAAAGAAATCCAGGAAGAAAAATGTTGTGATATCGCGACATGTCACGATTTTGCGGCCCGAGAAGCGAAGAGAAAGCAAAGAGCAAAGATGTCGCGATTTCACGACATGTCGCAATTTTGTGACCCGAAGAGGCGAGAAGGAAGTAGAAAGGAAAGATGTCACGATATAGCGACATGTCATGATTTCACGATTGAAAATGAGAAAGAAGAGCCGAAAAGGGAAGATGTCATGATATCGCGACCCGAAGGAGAGAAAGACAACGAGGAAGAAAAATGTCACGATATCATGACCCGAAGGAGAGGAAGGCAACGAGGAAGAAAAATGTCATGATATCATGACATGTCACGATATCGTGACATACTGCTAGTTCATAATTCAAAAAATCACGCGTTCCTAGATGGTGTTTCTCGAGGCGGTCAAGGCCGCATTTATGCATGATTTCTTGCCCGGTAAGCTTGCTGAGCATGGCGGCCACTCGAAGGCTGCACCTATAGGTCAGAGACGTTTAAGATGGCTCATCAATGCATGTTTCCACGGCTAACCCGATGGTAGTTTCCAGTTAGGGAAAAGGATGTGAAGGTTCAATCGTAAAGGCGAAGGAAGGGCCAACTTTTTAGAGAGGAAGGATGTATTCTTCCAAGTGGGTCATTAATGGCCTAGAGGGTCAGGACCTCGAAAGAAATGCAGGCATTGTTATAGAAGCAGGTGGTGAATCAAGGAGAGGGAGGGATCAAGTGCTGGAAGAAAACTACACCTACGGGCTAGTATTGTAATCATCTTTTGAAGTTTAATGAATGGCAGTTTGATTGATTTTCTGTGTCCCCATCAAGTGGTATCAAAGTGGGAGTTCCTGAGTGTGTGAGCAGATCATCGAAAGTGAGGCAGCTTGCACCAGGATCTGTGGAAGAGTTGTGAGGAGAGATTGAAGAAGAATGCCTCCACAAAGAAACCGTGGTGGTGGAAGAAATATGGTGCTAGCTAAAGATTTCAAAGCTTTACAGAGGCAAGTTCAGGCCTTGCAAGAGGAGCTACGCAGAGGGCTTGAACCTAGAGGAGAAGAAGAAAGTGAATATGAAGTTGAAGAAGAAGAGGACCAGTTTGAGGAAGAAGAAGAGGCTGTAGATCCTGCACAAGCTAGGTTATACAAAGCCATATCTCAGATTGGAAAGAGACCGAAGATGGAGGTTTCTACGTATTCTGGGAATCTTGATCCAAAGGAGTTGATTGACTGGATCAATGATTTGGAAGAATACTTTGAGTATGAGGAGGTTGAAGATCCTGATAGGGTCAAGTTTGCTAAGACCAAGCTGAAGGGTCATGCCAGCATATGGTGGAAGGGAGTGCAACTAGACAGAAATAAAAGAGGAAAGGAGAGAATAATAATATGGGATAGAATGGTAGAGAAGTTGAAGAGGCAGTTCATCCCAGCTGACTATGAGATGGATCTGCTAAAGAAAATGCAAGGTTTGAAGCAATCAAGTAAGTCTGTTAAAGAATACACAGAGGAGTTTTATAAAATTATAATCAGAATAGGCCATTCAGAGGCCAACAAGGAGAAGGTATCCCATTATATTAATGGGTTACGAGCAAGTATTCAAGAGGAGTTAAGTATGGTCAGGATGACCACCATAAATGATGCTTACCATTTTGCCCTGAGGGTTGAAGATAATTTGAATAGAAGGTTTGTGAGCAAGCAAAGAGGAAGAGGTCATGGTGGAAAAACTGGTGGAAGGACCAGTGGAGAAAATTATAAGGATCAAAAGAAGGCTAGTGAGACCAGTAATACCCAAGAGCAGAAGGAGGGAAGCACCTACCAACCTTGTAATCAGAAAAATGGTTACCCAAGAGGGAGAGGCAGATATGGACGTGGGTTTGGAAGAGGAGGATTTTGTGGAACCTGTTTCCACTGTGGCGAAGAAGGACATCGAGCATATGAGTGTCCACAACATCGAGAAAGGACGAATAAGAGACCTAAGGGACCTACCAGAGCTGTTGTAGAATATGAAGGTGCTAAATCAAAATATTCTAAGGAGGCAGAGAGAGGAGAAGTTATGGTCACAATGAGGACCCTGTTGAATGAGGAGAAAGGATCAGACCAGAGGAGGAGCCTGTTTTGCACAAGGTGCAAAAGTTTGGGTAAGGTCTGTAACATTATCATAGATAATGGTAGTACTGATAACTTGGTTTTAGAATAAATGGTTGCTAAGTTACAGTTAAAAATAATGAGACACCCGCATCCATATCAGATTGCATGGTTACATAAGGACCATAGGGCTTTGGTCAGTGAGCAATGCTTAGTGAAATTCAATATTGGGAATTACTGTGATGAGGTCTTGTGTGACATCCTACCTATGGATGCTTGCCATTTGTTGTTGGGAAGGCTATGGTAGTTTGATCGATGTGCAGTGCATGATGGCCATGCCAACACCTACTCAGTGACGAAGAATGGAGTGCGTCATAAGCTGAAGCCCTTGAAGGAGGCAGAAGAAAAGGTATGTAGCAATGCTAGAATCTATTTAGTTGAAGGAGGAAGATTTTTGGATAGTTTAAAGCATGAGCGTATGTGCTATGCATTAGTTCCTAGAGTTAGGAAGTGAAAGCACGAGATACCGAAAGATTTGCAAGGAAAACTATTGCGATGCATTCCAAATCAAATAAACACTTAAGTCCTAAAATGTGAAATGCATGAAATGAAAGAGACGAATTGAAATGAGATAAAAGAAAGTACAAAAAGCACAGCCCTTTTTATTTAACTCTCTTAATTTCTATTACAAATACGCCTCCTCATTTTTAGGGGCTAGGAGCGTTAAATGAATTTTGGTTACAATCATGATTTAGTACTCCTCCTTCCGCATGCCCACATTTGAAATGGGCGGGCTAGAGTGTTGCTGCTATTGGTGTTGATGAATCCTTGATCCTTTTTGCTTCTCTTGCATTCAAAGAACCAACAAACTTGTTAGTAGCACCTGTGACAAAAGATAAGGCGTTTGATCCTAAAACCAATGGAAGATGCATGCATAAGATTAACTAAATCAGTGAATAAAATGACTCTAAGTAACCTGCAATTTTGACAGAGACCAAAAAACATTACCAGAGGGCCACTGCCATCAAAATAGTCGATGAAACTCTGCCGATTTGAGTTCGACTGTAATTCATCCCTGGTTAGGATGAATTCTATTGTAATTCGTCCTCGGGTAGGACGAATTCGCCTACGACAAAGCACCTCTGTGATGCTGCTCAAATGTCACTTCTCGGGATCTCCAAAATACCTAAAAACATGGGGGTTATCTAATTGGGGGCATTTTGGGATGACCCAGATGGTCGGATTTCTCCAATTTGACCTCCATCAACGGGAATTTGATGTCGCTACCTGCAAGTTAGTGGGGACAACAAAAGCGACAAAACATGATGAAATCTGATCAAAACATTATGAAATCAAATTTATAAACTATCTAGACAGCATAAAATGGGATGGAAGATAAAAAAATGATAAAAGAACAAATTAAAATAAAACTTAGAAAGTGCGGGGCACCCAAGCGGGCCGCCCACCGTTAGAACTTGATTTCGGCACCAATCCACTTGGAATGGGCCCAAAATATTTTGTGATGGGTTGTCGGCGAATTGGTAGATCAATGTGGTCAAAGGTCAGGTTTTGGGTCCGGATCCACACTTCCAAAAGCCACCCAATAACCTCTCTTGTGAAAGAGATCAAGGATGTGGAAGAGGTGAATAAAAAAGGGTGCAATGTGGTGTTTAATTTGGTAGCACTTCGTTGCTTGAAAATGCCTCCAACTTGTCTCCTGACCTTACAAAATTGCTACAAAAGTGGTTAGGACCACTGTTTAACCTCTGAGGGTTGCCCTGGGGGCTGTGTGTGTCAAAGTGATCAGTATTTGCAGTCACATAATTGGATTGGTGCTATTTTGGTGTCTACAGATGCCCCTTTTTGGGATGTGCTATGCATGGCACAACGCCAAGCAAAAATAGATAACCAAAGCACTAATGATTAGGGTTTATTGGTAACCTAACCAAATTTTGATGCCCCAACCATGGAAAGGGCATGCATTATTGAATCCTTGCTTCTGACGAGCTAAGGAATTTGATTTCAAGTATTAACCTATTTTGGTGAGGTGTGACTTGAGCTTGGACATTGATCAGTCATGAATAGGCAAAGGGCGCAACCTTTTGTCCTCAAGGGAACCTTGTGTTCATGCTTCGGGAATGCCAAGTGTTTGATCAATTTGTTATTATTTCTTGTTTACTGCCCCAAGTAGGAGCGTGATTGTCTTTGTCAATGATTCTTTGAATGCATGTCATTTTCCTTAACTGGGTGTGTGCTTGTTGATTGGCGACTAAGTGTGACTACCCCCTCAAGCGACGAATCAATGAGGGAATGACCTTCGTGAGAAAAGTGATGAGTCGCTTGACCTAAGATGACTTGTGCAAGGGTGCCCTTAGATGGTTTAGCATTTAAGCATGTGCAATTTTTTGACATTTAGACCTATTTTTGGTGGGTGTTAACCCTTTTGGCGACGCCATTTGGGGATGAAATTCTCGAAGATCCATCTTCCCGTGGAGCGGTCCGGCTATGGTAGCCTTCTTAGGGAGTAGGATAATGAGGATTTGTAACCCCGACATCGATTTTGGATGCCAAGAATGTCAGGTACGAAGACGCCTTCATTCGATAATGTTATTACTTGTTTTTGGGTGGGTTTTGACCCTTTTGGCGATGTCGTTTGGGGATGAAATTCTCAAAGATCCGTATTACTATGGAGCAGTCCGGCTATGGTAGCCTTCTTAGGGAATAGGATAGTGACAATTTGAGCCCCGACATTGATTTTCTATGCCAAGAGGTTAAGTGCAAGAGCACTTGTGTCCGACAATGCTTATTGTTGTGTGTTTGTGTTGCATTTTTTGTTATTTTTGTTGTTTTGATTTTTTTTGTGACACCATTTGGGGATTAAATTGTCAAAAATCCATCCTCCCGTGGAGCGGTCCGGCTATGGTAGCCTTCTTCGGGAGTAGGGTAGTGACAATGTAAACCTCGACATCAATTTTCTATGCCAAGAGGTTAAGTGCAAGAGCACTTGTGTCCGACAATGCTTATTGCTTTGTTTTTATGTTGCATTTATTTGCTATTTTTGTTGTTTTGATTTTTTTGTTGTTTTTGAGTGGGCTTTGACCCATTTTGGGATGCCATTTAGGATAAAATTGGCAAAAATCTGATCTCCCGTGGAGCGGTCCAGCTATGGTAGCCTTCTTAGGGAGTAGGATAGTGACAATTTTATACCCTGACATTAGTTTTTTTTAATGCCAAGAGGTTAAGTGCAAGAGCACTTGTGTCCGAAAATTTTTATTGCTATTTTTGTTGCATTTTTTGTTATTTTTATTGTTTTGATTTTTTTTGACACCATTTGGGGATTAAATTGTCGAAAATCTGTCCTCCCGTGGAGCGGTTCGGCTATGGTAGCCTTCTTCGGGAGTAGGGTAGTGACAATGTAAACCCCGACATCAATTTTCTATGCCATTGAATGTTAGGCGCAAAGGTGCCTTTGTTCGGAACTTTTATTGCTATTGTTTGTGGATATTTGTTGTTTTTGTTGTTTTGATTTTATTGCTTTGTGTATATGTCATAATTTCATGTTATGCACAATGATTGATGCTGATGGATGCATGCTACTTTATATTGATGTATGCATATGGTATGATAAATGTGAATGTTGTTGATTTATATGATAGGTAATGGAATGGATGAAATGATTTGTTGATAACTTTGCATTGGCACCATATACTATACAGGACTTTGTGATTTTGTTTTTAGGCGATTGCTATGGTAAATGACTTTGTATGTATACATGTGGTTTTTTGTATTTTATTTTTGTATTTTTTTATGGTGAAGTAAAGCTGAAAAGATATTACAGTTGGTTTAGAATGTAGTTAGGTTTTCTAAGATTCAAATGTTTTAACTAACTAACCAAGGCTATACTTTTATCTGACAAGACTTTGAACAAGGTATGAATCGGACTTGTCTTTGACCAAGTTATTTCACATCCCTGTGTGTGCAATTGAGTTCGTTGATGTGGCATTTTTCAGGATACCGCCAGTGCCAGATAGTCTGTCAACCAAACCTGTACTGAGGATCACCTAATTATCTCTAGTAAATCCTTTATTGTATTTAGTCAGATTAATCTGTGGTGCTATCTAGGATACCATAAGCTAGCTCATCCACATGCAAACATTGATCTTCACACAAGTTAATGTGGTAGATATATCATCATGCGAAAGGTTTATCGCCAATGACCGATAGGCTATTAACCAAACTGATACTGAGGCTTGCCTCATGACCTATCGAAATGCTGAGAGTTCCAGGGATTCAAGTTCGACTCCCTTATTTTCTTTAATTGTATTGGGATACTTGCTCCTTGGTAGTGATAAAATCACTGTTTATTTTTGTTTTATTTGTTTTTATTTTGAGCAAGGGATTTGGATATGGAGTGATGAGAATCACTATTATTTGTGCCTTTTGATGTGTGCACTATGGTATGTCAAATTGTGGAGTTTTGACCTTTGCAAATTTTTGATGTTTTGCAACTATTGAGAACTTTGGGATTCTTGGGGAATTGGGTAGGGAGGATGCTTGTCCTTTTGCCAACTCTCAGCATTCTTTGGGTCATTCGCATAGGGGGATGATAAAGATAGCCGTTTCGCTTATGGTGACCTGGATTTCTTTGCAGCTGTCATATTTCGTTCACACAACTTGGGAATTTTTTATGTGTTTTAATTTGTGTTGGGATGCTACGTAACAAGGTGTGATTCAAGTAGAACTCTACCTTCATAAAATCTTTCTTACTGTGTACAGTTTTGGCTAGAAATTTAACGACATCTAAATGATGAAAACTCTAGATACATTAAATGACAACCTGACTTATGATATGGTGACTCTATGTATGGTGTTGTTTTTGCGATATTGTATGGAAAATGTGAAAAATGGTATGCTTGCTAAGTAATGACAGTCCATGGTGCCTTTGAATTCTATGATCAACAAATGTGTGATATATGGATGTAATGGTTAATGCAGCTATTATGTAGTGCTTTGATTGATGAAGTATGCATGAGAATGAGATGCAAATTTCTTTTTGAGATTTTGATGGTTTTTGTTGTTTTTGAATTTTCTTGATGGTGACCAAGGGATTTCAAGAATCCTTTGGGGCCTTTTTGGGGTGACCAAGCGATTGCGATAATCCTTGGAGCTTTTGGGGTGACCAAGTGATTGTGATAATCCTTGGAGCTTTTTGGGTGACCAAGTGATTACGATAATCCTTGGAGCTTTTGGGGTGACCAAGTGATTGCGATAATCCTTGGAGCTTTTGGGATGACCAAGTGATTGCGATAATCCTTGGAGATTTTGGGGTGACCAAGTGATTGCGATAATCCTTGGAGCTTTTGGGGTGACCAAGTGATTGCGATAATCCTTGGAGCTTTTGGGGTGACCAAGCGATTGCGATAATCCTTGGAGCTTTTTGGGGTGACCAAGCGATTGAGATAATTCTTTGAGATTTTTGGGGTGACCAAGTGATTACGATAATCCTTTGAGCTTTTGGGGTGACCAAGTGATTGCGATAATCCTTGGAGCTTTTTGGGGTGACCAAGTGATTACGATAATCCTTGGAGCTTTTTGGGGTGACCAAGTGATTGCGATAATTCTTGGAGCTTTTTGGGTTTTGACCAAGCGATTGCGATAATCCTTGGAGATTTTTAGGGCATAGATGTACCCCCAGCTTTTGGTCTTTGTGCTTCGAATCTAGCTCTGGAAGTATTGGCATGAATGGATCAGCCCTATGCATGGATAGGAGAACAGGGTCTACCCTTGGTACTGATATTGCTATGGTGTCTCTGGGTGGAAGTTGATCTTTGTGTGCCCAAAGTGGTGGATTCAACAGTTGGTTCCACTGCATTATGTTAACGTGCCACTCATGCCCTGGTCTTATGTTTAGATGTTGAAGTGCGTCATCAATATCCATGGGGTGTTGATTCTGTCACATGTTATTGCTGTGGGCTATCTCTATTTTATCCTCACCTTCGGCCAGTGAGTCCAGATCATCAGAGTCTAGCGATTTTGAGACATGGAATACTGCATCATTAGGTAGCCACGGTCAGAGGTTGATCCTATTTAAAAGGAGCCTCATGTAAGTTGGGCCTTGGGAGCTCCAAAATCTTGGTCTCTATTGACTCTAAGTGCTCTAGCGCTTTGCATGTATCGGGAGATTTGAGCTCCTCCTCTTTGGTTGGTTCTTGTTGAGGAACTTGGGGCCTATGGAGGGGTGGCCAAATAGCACCCCCCATGCCTTGGTAGGGCATTTCATCCCGCTCTTCTTCTCGCTTTTATTCCTTATAGGCTTCTTGATGAATTTCTAAGGGTGGCCCATAAACCTGAGTGGGTTCCTGAGGAAGGCACCCATCATTGGTTATAGGAGTAGCCTCCTGCTCATGTCTAGGAGGCATCGGGGGTGGTGCTTGATAATGTCGTAGAGACTTGTCTTGCACCCGGGGGTTGTGCCTCTCATAATGTTTTGTCTTATGCATGTGAGGGGTTGGAGTCCTCTCATAATGTTTTGTCTTATGCATGTGAGGGGTTGGAGTCCTCTCCTGCATAGTGTGTTGGAACAACTCATCCTTCTGGTGCTGAAGGCGCTCTTTGTTAATATGGTATAGTTCCTCTAACTGTAGTCGCTCTAGCTCAAGTTGCCTAAGTTGCACCCATCGGGTGACATGTTTGGAAAATTCTAGGATAGTTGGTCTCATCGTCTCATGTCTAGAAGGGCTAGACGCCTCTCCTACATATCTATCTTAGTCATGGTGATCCGAGATCTCTATAGGCCGCCTCCCTCTGTTGGGGGTAGCGACATTCCCTCAAGGATTTGGCCTTAGTGAGTGGTCTTGATAGATAGCAGGTGCAGAGGCGTATTGCTCCTGCACTGTATATTGCTCTTGAGAAAGGTAGGGGTCTTCCTCCTACTATCTTTCATAAGTGAAAAATGGACGGACAGAGTTGGCTCGCCCTACCTGAAGAGTCGTGTGCTCTGGATTTGACCGATTGTTGCTAACAATGATATGAGGTGTAGGAGGGATGGCATAGTCATGTGGCCCCCCCTATGGACCCCCTGCCATTCTAGCACTTCATCACGTAATGGCCAATTATAGCAGGTGTCCAAGGGAGTTCTCCCACGGGTATACCTCTCCTGAACGGGTGTGTGCTGGGTGTTGTGCTGGCAGGAAGTGCCCCTAGAAGGGGTGCCCTTATAGTCCCATTTCATCAGGGCACGGAGGGGACTACCTTATGTGTCAGGCCACCAAGGTGGTATGACCAAATCCTTGGGGATGTACCAGCAATGAATTGTGCCTCCTTGGATATTCCCCACAGCATCCACCCGTGATTGGGCTTGACTGCGGGTGAGCACCATGACGATGTCTCTCTAAAAACCCTAAAATTTAAAATGAGTCATATGGGACCCAAAATTGGGGTGCGCATCCCTCTTATAATAGATAAGCCATAAATAAAGTTTCAAGTCCTAACTCTAAATACATTAGGAGATATTAACCTTCGAATAGCTCAAAAAGCATAAAAAATTAGGTGAGCAATTTTAAAACCTAATTTCAGGGTACTAGATGATGGAATTTGGCCCCGAAAACTAGTTTAAAAATCTCCCAACTAGCTCCCTGTCAAATTTCACGTCAATCGGAGCTACGGTTGAGAAGTTATGGCCCCGACAAAATGCACTAAAATTTAGAGAAAAAAGAAAGATTTCTCATATTTTGTTGGATGCTCTTGCATCACTTATGGGAACCTTTGGGGCACTCTTGGGTTGACCAAAGGGTTCATGGACACCTTTGGGGCATTTTGGAGTGACCAAGCGATTGCGGGAATCCTTGGAGCTTTTGGAGCGAGTGACAAAATGCGTAGATTTTTATCTTTTGTTTATGATTTTTTTTTTTTTTTTTTTTTTGTTACACTAAGCAGAAATGAACACACGCATACACAAACGATGATTATCTCTTTTAAATATTAATGGTGTGTCCTAGACTAGTTTAGTGTGTTTTTTTTTTTGTTTTTTTTTTTTTTGAAAGTTTTGAAGAACGTTTAAATGCAGAATGTTGGCTCATATGACTCCCATAAATGGTCGCCCCTTCAATATACCATTGCCCGGCTGATATACCAACCTCTCTATATACCCGCCCTTACGAGAGGGAAACTATAGGTATGTGAGAGCAGATGGTACGTGGTACATAGGCGGTACGGAAGGGGGATTGTCTTGTTAATGAAACCTACCATAGAAGACTTATCCTCGTGTGCTGGGAATCACCCCAGTGACACTCGGTCAGCTTTCGTCAAGATTTACACCTAACAACAGTGACAATCGGGGTAAATGGATGCAAAAATCAAGCCAAGGTGGTGATGAACCCAGCGTTGGTCTTGATCAAGGGCTGGGGTCTTACGACCAGCTCCTTGGTTTAAAAATGCCACGTGATGTGTGTGTGGTTCTTTTTATTAAAAATTGAAATAGGCAGAAGCAACTACTTTCCTTAAGAAGGCAAAATTGACAGAAAATAGAAACAAAAAAGCAGAAAATGATAGGAATAGTTTAGGATCCTTACCTTTTCTCTGCCTAGACTTGCTATTTCTGATCCTCGACCCTAAAAATTCATAGACATAAATTTGTCCCTGTGTGAGATGAATTACAGAACATAATTCATTCTTGTCTGAGACGAATTAGAATTCGTCTCATGGTTAGACAAATTACAGTAAGGTATTCGCCACAGGAAAAGATGAATAACAATCAGAGCTCGAACAATGGTAACTATAAGCACAAATCACAAATTTTTGATCAGTTTCTCGATCTTGAAAAACCAGGGGATAGAGTCCCACCGTGATCGCCACTGAAAGCACGAGATACCGAAAGATTTGCAAGGAAAACTATTGCGATGCATTCAAAATCAAATAAACGCTTAAGTCCTAAAATGCGAAATGCATGAAATGAAAGAGACGAATTGAAATGAGATAAAAGAAAGTACAAAAAGCACAACCATTTTTATTTAACTCTCTTAATTTCGGTTACAAATACGCCTCCTCCCTTTTCAGGGGCTAGGAGCGTTAAATGAATTTTTGTTACAATCATGATTTAGTACTCCTCCTTTCGCATGCCCACATTTGAAATGGGCAGGCCAGAGTGTTGCCGTCACTGGTGTTGATGAATCCTTGATCCTTGCTGCTTCTCCTGCATTCAAAGAAACAACAAACTTGTTAGTAGCACCTGTGACAAAAGATAAGGCGTTTGATCCTAAAACCAATGGAAGATGCATGCATAAGATTAACTAAATCAGTGAATAAAATGACTCTTAAGTAACCTGCAATTTTGATAGAGACCAAAAAAAATTACCAAAGGGCCACTGCCATCAAAATAGTCGGTGAAACTTTGCTGATTTGAGTTCGACTGTAATTCGTCCCTGGTCAGGACGAATTCTACCGTAATTTGTCCCCGGGTAAGACGAATTCACCTGCGACAAAGCGCCATGGTGATGCTGCTCAAATGTCACTTCTCGAGATCTCCAAAATACCTACAAACATGGGGGTTAGCTAATTGGGGGCATTTTGGGATGACCCAAATGGTCGGATTTCTCCAATTTGACCTCCATCAACAGGAATTTGATGTCGCTACTTGCAAGTTAGTGGGGACAACAAAAGCAACAAAACATGATGAAATCTGATCAAAACATTATGAAATCAAATTTATAAACTATCTAGAAAACATAAAATGGGAGGGAAGATAAAAAAATGAAAATAATATATTAAAATAAAACTTAGAAAGTGCAGGGCACCCAAGCGGGCCGCCCACCATTATAAATTGATTTTGGCACCAATCCACTTGGGATGGGCCCAAAATCTTTTGTGATGGGTTGTCGGCGAATTGGTAGATCAATGTGGTCAAAGGTCAGGTTTTGGGTCCAGATCCACACTTCTAAAAGCCACCCAATAACCTCTCTTGCGAAAGAGATCAAGGATGTGGAAGAGGTGAATAAAAAAGGGTGCAATGTGGTGTTCAATTTGGCAGCACTTTGTTGCTTGAAAATGCCTCCAACTTGTCTCTTGACCTTACAAAATTGCTACAAAAGTGGTTAGGACCACTGTTTAACCTCTAAGGGTTGCCTTGGGGGCTGTGTGTGTCAAAGCGATCAGTGTTTGTAGTCACATAATCAGATTGGTGCTGTTTTGGTCTCTACAAGAAGGAAGAATGCAAGGATACCCCTATAGAAGTCTTAGGACTGTTATAAGAATTTCAAGACATTATATCTGATAATGTGCCTAAGGGTTTACCACCAGTGAGGAAGATCAGTCACCATATAGATTTGGTACCAGGATCTAGTTTACCCAATAAGCCAGCACATAGAATGACTCCTACCGAAACTGAAGAGCTAAACAAGCAAGTCCAAGAGTTTCTAGAGAAGGGACTGATTCGGGAGAGCTTGAGTCCATGTGCATTACCTGCAGTACTAGCACCAAAGAAATATGGAGAGTGGAGAATGTGTACTGACTCTCAAGCCATTAACAAGATCACCATAAAGTATAGATTTCCATTGCCAAGGATGGATGACATTATGGATTGTTTGAGTGGAGCAAAGTACTTCACCAAGATTGATCTGAAGAGTGGTTATCATCAGATTCACGTCAGAGAAGGAGATGAGTGGAAGACAACCTTCAAGACCAGAGAAGGTTTGTATGAATGGTTGGTCATGCCATTTGGGCTAACCAATGCACCAAGCACATTCATGCGACTGATGAATGAGGTATTGAAATATTTTTTAGGCAAATTTGTCATTGTCTACTTGGATGATATTTTAATATTTAGCAGAACCCTAGAAGAGCATCTGATGCATATCGGAAGGGTTTTTGAGAAGATGCGGGAGGAGTAGTTGTTAATTAATCTAAAGAAATATAACTTTGTGAAGGAGTTAGTGTACCTAGGATTTGTCATCTCAGTCAAAGGTTCAAAAATGGACCCAGAAAAACTGAGAGCTATCATTGAATGGCCTACTCTGAAAAACATGACTAAGGTAAGATCATTTCATGGTCTAGCAAGTTTTTACAAGAAATTCATTAGGAATTTTAGCAGTATTTGTGCACCCCTTATAGAAACAATGAGAGTGGATAAGAAAGAATTTAAGTGGACCTTAGAAGCAGATAAGAGCTTTGATATGTTGAAGAAGAATGTTACAGAGCAACCTGTTTTGGCACTTCCATATTTTAATAAGGTATTTCAGGTAGACTGTGATGCTAGTGGTAGTGCCATAGGAGCTGTTTTGAGTCAAGAAGGTAAACATGTTGCTTACTTTAGTGAGAAACTCAATGATGATAGAAGGAAGTATTCAATTTATGATCAAGAGTTTTATGCTATAGTTCAGGCTTTAAAGAAGTGGCAACATTACTTGTTGCCAAAAGAGTTTGTTCTATATATTGATCATCAGGCCTTACAGTATATTAATAGCCAAGGGAATCTAAATCAGAGGCACCTGAAGTGGGTTGAGTTTCTACAGAGTTATACCTTTGTGTTGAAGCACAGGAGCGAAAGGTCAAATAGAGTTGTAGATGCCTTAAGTAGAAGGCAGTGTTTGTTGACAGAAATGAAGGTGGAAGTGGTAGGATTTGATGAACTGAAGGGTTTGTACCCTGAAGATCCTGATTTTGCAGAAGCCTAGAAGGCTTGGTTGGCACCTGTTACTTTTGACAGGACCAAGTGGTTGGATTTTTTGATCAAAGATGGAATGCTGTTCAAAGGAGGTCAATTATGCATTCCAAGGAGTTTAATGAGGGAAAATATGGTCAAGGAAAAACACAGTGGAGGGTTGGATGGACATTTTGGTTGGGATAAGACCATTACCCTGGTTAGTGAGAACTACTATTGGCCGCAACTGTAGTAAGATGTGAAGAGGTTTGTGCAAAGCTGTAGAGTATGCCAGATGGTGAAAGGTGTGAGCTAGAACACTAGATTATATCAGCCGTTACCTGTACCAGAGAGACCATGGGAGGACATCAGCATGGATTTCATTCTTGGTCTACCAAGGAAATAGCAGGGAAATGACTCCATATTTGTGGTGGTTGATAGGTTTTCAAAGATGGAAAATTTTATCCCCTGCCAGAAAACTAGTGATGCAATTCACGTTGCAGGTTTATTTTTCAAAGAGGTGGTATGACTTCATGGTCTACCAAGGAGTATCATTTCTGACAGAGATACCAAGTTTGTGGGTTATTTCTAGAGGACCCTATGGAAGAAATTGAAGACAAATTTGAAATTCAGTTCTGCATACCACCCATAGACTGATGGCCAAACGGAGGTGGTGAATAGAAGTTTAGGAAATCTATTGAGATGCTTGATAGGAGATAAGACCACAGGATGGGATTTGGTTTTGCCACAGGTATAATTTGCATACAACAATTCTGTCAATAGGAGTACTAACAAATATCCATTCCAGATAGTGTATGAGAGTAGTCCAAGGAATGCTTTTGAGTTGAGGAAGATGGATTCAGGGGAAAAGTGCAGTGTCGATGCTGAGGACTTTGCGGAGCACCTAAAGAGCATGCATGAAGAAGTGAAGAAGCACATTACTAGCATGAATAACCAATATAAGACAAGGGTAGACCAGAAGTGACGGTTCAAGGAATTCACAGTGGGAGATGAAGTCATGGTCCATTTGAGAAAAGAAATATTTCTTGCTAAAACCTATAACAAGCTGAAGATGAAGAAGTTTGGACCATGTCGAATTATAGGAAAACAAGATTCAGGTAATGCGTATGAAGTGGAATTTCCAAGTGGCCTTAACATATCACCTATTTTTAACATTGCAGATTTGGTAGAATATCATGAAGGAGGCAATAGCGAGACACCAAATACAAAATTATGGAGTATTCCAACATCTACTCCAACAACAGACGAGATCGAGGAAATACTAGACACTCGAGCAGGCAGAAGTACTAGGAACAGGTAGTATTCTGAATATCTGGTCAAATGGAAGGGCAGGCCTATCGAAGATGCAACTTGGTTGTCAAAAGTAGAGGTCGACCGCCTAGGTCTTCCTCCAATAGTACAAAAGTGAAGGACACTTCTCAATCCACTTCGGGTGTCTGATGCAGGAGCATCCGATGGCAGCAGAGCAATCTTGCATCAACAATTTTTTTTTTTCAAGTGTTTACTTGATGTCGTGATATCGCGAAAAAGAAAGGTGTCGCGATATCGCGACATGTCATGTTTTCGTGACTCAAGAAGGAGAGAGAAGGTGTAGTGCAAAAATATCGCAATTTCATGACATGTCATGAAATTGCAACCAAAACAGTAGAGCGAAGGCGTAAGAAGAAAAATGTTGCAAAATCATGACCGAAGCAGGAGAAGGAAGGTGCCCAAAGGAAATGTCACGATTTTGTGATATGTCACGAAATCCTGAACAAAACAAGAGAGAGAGGGAATCCGAAGAAAAATATCGTGAAATCGTGACATGTTGCGAAATCGTGACTGAAAGAAAACAAGAAGGGCCAGAGACAAAAATGTCACGATTTCATGACATGTCACAAAATCGTGACCGAAGGAGCAGAAAGAAATCCAGGAAGAAAACTATCACGATATCACGACATGTCATGATTTCATGACCCGAGAAGCGAAGAGAAAGCAGAGAGCAAAGATGTCATGATTTTGTGACATGTCACGATTTTATGACCCGAAGAGACGAGAAGGAAGCAGAAAGGAAAGATGTCGCGATATCGTGACATGTCATGATTTCACAACCAAAAAGGAGAAAGAAGAGCCAGAAAGGGAAGATGTCACGATATCACGACATGTCACGATATCACGACCCAAAGGAGAGAAAGGCAACGAGGAAAAAAAATGTCATGATATCGTGACATGTCGCGATATAATGACCCGAAGGAGAGGAAGGCAGCGAGGAAGAAAAATGTCGCGATATCACGACATACTGCTGGTTCACGATTCGAAAAGGCATGCATTCCCAGACAGTGTTTCTCGAGGTGATCAAGGCCACATGTATGCATGATTTATTGCCTGGTAAGCTTGCTGAGCATGGCGGCCACTCGAAGGATGTGCCCAGAGGTCAGAGACATTTAAGATGGCTCATCAATGCATGTTTCCGTAGCTAACCCAGTGGTAGTTGCCAGTTAGGGAAAAGGATGTGAAGGTTCAGTCACAAAGGCAGAGGAAGGGCCGACTTTTTAGAGAGGAAGGATGTATTCTTCCAGGTGGGTCATTAATGGCCTAGAGGGTCGGGACCTCAAAAGAAACACAGGTATTGTTATAGAAGTAGGTGTTGAATCAAGGAGAGAGGGGGATCAAGTGCTGAAAGAAAACTATGCCTGTGGGCTAGTATTGTAATCGTATTTTGAAGTTTAATGAATGGCAGTTTGATTGATTTTCTGTGTCCCCATCAGGTTCCCTCTAGAGGCTCCATCGACATCGAGTTTTCCATAATCCTTAGGAGGATGTTGCCAATTCCTTGTTATTTTCATATTGCAATTACTCACATTCCCTTTAAGCTGATTGCCCTTAGAAGAATTAATCTTCAATATTTGCATCACTTGATCCCATATTTGATGGGATTTTTGGGGGTGATTAAGGAGTTTTTGGAATGATTCAACTAATTTGTCAATGGTATTTTTCCAGATATAGTGAATATCCCTTCTTTATTGATTGAAAATCTGATTGTTCCTTTCATTCTAGATATTCCAAGGTAGAATTCTAGAACCTATCGAAACTAACTGCCTAATGAAATGATCAACACCCTCCTGTTTAGGGCAATCCCTTCAAAGCTATTAAAAAGTAAAAAATTGGACCACTGTAAGCCAAGTAAGATGGCTATTCTCCTCCATATCTTAGAGTCTAAGGTACACTCAATGAAAAACTTTCATGTGTTGATTAGTTGTTATTAGTTTTATATTTTTTTATTATTTTATTTATTTATTTATGACTTCTCTTAAATGATCCCTAACCGTCAAAAAATCTTGGCTATGATTCCTAGCCATTGATTTTCTTATCCAATAATATTGTAGTATTATGCTTTGATTTCATAGGAAAATTTCCAACTGTCAAATTTCCCAGCTATGATTCCTAGCCATAGACATCTTCAACCAATGATATGTTAGAAAAGTGTGTGACTTCATGGAAAATTTTTCAACCGTTAAATGTTTTGGGCTATAATTCCTAACTATAGATCTCTTCAACCAATGAGTTATCAATTTAGTACTTTGTAATTTAAAAAAACTTCCTATCCTTTAGATTTTTTGGCTATGATTCCTAGCCATAGATTTCTTCAACCAATGACCTATCAATTTAGTGCTTTGTAAATTTAGAAAATTTTCTATCTGGGAAAACATGACATAATAAATTCTAGTAGAAGTATATCTATTAGACTTTGTTTCACTATCAATTATATTCTTAGTTCTAATCTAAAATAAACTAGAATGATTTTTGATGAGAAAAAACATCATCCATATTATGATGTGTAAGAAATTCATAACCTCAAAGAAATTACTTTAGTCTCTTAGTTTTTTTAAATAAATGGGTAAAAACTTATTGATAAGAAGACAAGATTATAGAGTACAGTGAAGACCCCAACCAAGACTCAAATAAACAACAAAATAGGCTAATACCACCAGAAAGGATCAAAACCCAAAGAAAACAACAACAAAAAATCACATTAAGTCTGGACATCCTTGTGGATCAACTACTAGAGGCACTGAGAGTCTCCAATCGGGAGACTCTCCCAGTTATCCATAATCCAAGGACCCGAAAGACCAGAAGCCCTTTTGGCCAAATAATCAACAACCTCATTCCATTCCCTTGGTATGTGCACAAAGGAGATAATTTCAAACTCTTCACTAATTCTGAGAATCTGAATGGCCACAAATACCAAATGCCAATTAACATCCTCCAACCTTTTGTTGTTGGATTCACAGATGCTTCTATGCCAACCAAGAGAAAACCCCCTCTACAAGGTCTCGAGAATTGCAAGAGCTTCCATAAAATTTTTGGAGTGAACACCTTTATAAATGGAAAATAAAAATTTGACCATGCCAGTAGAGTATCTCCCAACACCACAAATTCTAGCATGTCCAGGATTACCCTTGGATGACCCATCAATATTAATATTTTAAAACTCCTCCAGGGGGCAGCCTCCACCTACCATCTCTCCAAAATTTCTTGCTAAGCTAGGGAACCCTGCTAGGGTGAGAAGAGTGTGCACCAACCCCAAAGAGACCAAGGGCCTATTGTACCTTCTCCTCCCTAGAGTCCAAAATAGGACTCACATCACATTTTCTATGAATAGTTTTCTAAACCATACACAAGATCCTTTGCCAAATCTGTTGAACAACCAAATATATACCTTGAAATATGTGACGGTTCCATTTGAGCCAAATATTACAAATTATACAAGAAGGGCCCAAATTCTAAGCCACCTGGAGGAAGGGGGCATTGGTCAAAGATCTGCCCATACTACTCCAAAAATCCACTAGGGAGAGCACATGAAAACAAGTATGGTTCCAGGTACTCCACCAACGGTGCCAAATCTAGCAAGGGAGCATTGGAACAATAAAATAGAAGAGTCATCCTCATTATTACCACAAAGGACACAAAAAGAGGGACCTTGAAATCACCTCTTCCTCACATTATCCCAAGTGAGGTATTTATTATGAGCAACCAACCAGAGAAAGAAGTTACATTTAGGCCAAGAAAATCTATTCCACACCTTTTTCCACCATGTGACAGGGAGGCTCCCAAACTTTTGCATATCAAGAACCTGATAACCATAGGCTATAGAGTAGGTTCCCTTGGAACTAGGGTTCCAAGCCAAAATGTTTTTACCCCTCAACGAAGAGTAGGACCTCCCCGTAAGAATAAGAGCAAGAACATATTTGTCCTTGATCAATCTTCCTTGGGGCCATTATTGCAGATCTTTCAACTTGTACATCCCCATATTACCAAAATATTGGATTCTTTTAAAGTCCTCCACATGAGACCAACCCACTTCCAAGAAACAAATTCTTAGGGAATGTAACCTAGGATATTGAGTCAATATAGGAGGTGGCCATCCAAAGAATCCTCCCAAAAAAGAGCATCTGATCCCCAATTGAAAATCCAGAACAAATCCTACTTAATTAAATTAGCCCCACTTTTTAGAGTGTCCCAGATAACTAAACCTTTCCCAACCAAGCTGACTCTAGGGATCTCAGCCTCAAAAATACCTCTCAAGTACTTACAAGATAATATTTTAGCCCAAATATGATCTTGATAAGTACACCATCTCTAATAGAGTTTTGTAGCCAAATCTTGCCTAGAAAGAGCTACATGTTGCAACCTAAGGCCTCCCTCTTGAACCAGCCTACAACCAGAATCCCACCTAACCAAAATTCATTTATATTGAGCAAGTTTTATAGGCCATAAAAACTATCTTGACAAAGCATCCATGTCCTTGATAAAATGAGAGAGATCTATTTGTATAAAAAATATATAAATAGGTAAAGCTTGAACAACAGATTTTAAAAGCAACACTCTATCCACAAAGGAGATCCATACGACGGTCCATTGATTCACCTTTCCTATAAACTTATCAAGCATAGACTACCAAGAATATATAGGTAGAGGATGAGACAAAATCAAAATACCAAGATAAATGAGGAGGGATTCTCGACCTAAAATCTTAGAATCCTAGCAATCCTGGCTTGAATAAGAGGATGAGTATTGAAAAAGAAAATAGAAGACTTGTCCTCATTAATAAACTACCCAAAAGCACCAAGATATATGTCAAGAGACTGTCTAATGTTGCTAGCTTCCCTAGTAGTGGCAACTCCCAAAAAAGTTGTATCATCAACAAATTGAAGGTGGGAAAGAGGCGATGAACTGCTACCCCACTTCCAACCCTGAATGAAACCATGCCTAACATGAGACTTTAGCAGAATTTCCAACCCTTCCACCATAATTATAAACAAATAAGGAGATATAGGACCTCCTTGCCTCAATCTCCTCGAGGCCTAAAATAGCTCCGATGGCTCATTATTAACAAGAACAAAGAACAAGGAAGATGAAACATAACTCATCACCCATCTAATCCATTCCTCCTCAAAGCCAAAAGCAACAAGAAATTTTTAAAGAAAGGACCATTTGACATGGTCATAGGCTTTGGCCATGTCCAACTTAATGAACATAGATTTCTCCTTAGAAGTTTCCATTGAATAGATTTCGTAGCAATAACAAACCCATCCAGGATTTTATAGCCAACAACAAACCCACCTTGCTTCTCAGAGATGATTTTGCTCAACCATATCTTCAGCCTCTCAATAGTAATTTTTGTAATGATCTTATACACAACATTACAGATAGCAATAGGCTTGAACATATCCAGAGAATTTGCTCCCTATTTTTTGGGAATAAGCACCACAAAGGTAGCATTTATATCCCTTAGCATATTTGTTCTTTTGGGACTCATGGAGCACCTCCAGAAGATCAAATTTGATTAACTCCCAAAATTCCTAATAAAACTCAATCAAGAATCCATCTGGGATCGGGGATTTTCCTTTTTTCATATTGAATACAACATTTTCCAACTCCTTAAGGGAAATCAAGACTATCAAATGCTCATTCATATATCTAGAAACAATCAAGGGAATACAATTTAGAATAAGATTTTCATCCTCATCATCTGATAGGGAGTCCTCCTTAAAGAGAGAGAAAAAATACGTCATAGTCTCTTTTGAAATCTCCCTGAAAGAAGAGAGAAGGGCACCCTGAGAATTCATAAGAGAGGAAATTAGGTTACCATTATGGTGAGCCTTAATTGAGTTAAAAAATAAGGTCATGTTCCTATTCCCTTCCTAAAGCCAATCCACTCAAGTTTTTTATTTTCAAAAAAATTCTTTCCTCAACTCCCATTTAGCAAGTTCTTTCGCAGCCTTAGATAAAAAATTTAGCCTCCATAGCTTAGAGGCTAAGGTACACTCAATAAGAAAATTTCATGTGTTGATTAGTTGTTATTAGTTTTATCCTTTTTTATTATTTTATTTATTTATTTATGACTTTTCTTAAATGATCCCTAGCCATCAAAAATCTTGGCTATGATTCCTAAAAAATTGATTTTCTTATCCAATAAGATTGCAGTTATGCTTTGATTTCATGGGAAAATTTACAACCATCAAATTTTCCAACTATGATTCCTAGCCATAGATCTCTTCAACCAATGAGATGTTAGAAAAGTGTGACTTCATGGAAATTTTCTTAACCGTTAAATTTTTTGGGCTATAATTCCTAACCATAGATCTCTTCAACTGATGAGTTATCTATTTAGTGCTTTGTAATTTCAAAAAACTTTCTATCCTTTAGATTTATTGGCTATGATTCCTAGCCATATATTTCCTCAACCAATGACCTATCAATTTAGTGCTTCGTAATTTTAGAAAAATTCCTATCTCGAAAAACATGACACAATAAATTGTATTAAAATTATATCTATTAGACTTTGTTTCACTATCAATTAGATTCTTAGTTCCAATCTAAAATAAATTAGAATGACTTTTGATGAGAAAAAACATCATCCATATTATGAGATATTATGATGTGTAAGAAATTCATAACCTCAAGGGAATTACTTTAGTCTCTTATTTTTATGATGACTATGATATCTTGATTAATATAAGAGGAATTATAATATTACTAAAAACTACCTTAAAAGCTTGATATTTTTTAATGCCCATGATTTTTAGAGTAATCGATAGGTAATAAAAAATTTCACACCCTTAACTAATGATTAAATCACATGGGTAAACCTTAACATTTAGATCAAATAACACTAGCCCAACCTGTTAAATACCTTGACTTTGAATAAGGAACCTAGGTTTGAATCTTTCCAAGTGCAATATAAGCATAATTGAATCTTTTCATATTTGTAGTACCATTGTGTTAAATATATAATATGGGTGAGGTATATTTTAATCCCATATTTTTAGCTTTTGATGAATGAATAATCAAAATAATATTGCCTCAAGATCAATAATATAATTGCAATATGAAAGATATAATAATGTTGATCAATCAAGCATATAAACTCAGAATCTACTATATAATAACTCAAAGAATGCTAATGCCAAATACTCAAAAATACTCAGAAATATTTATTGAATGAAGAGATCAAAATACATCATATTACATCACCTTCCATTGCTTACATAGGTGACTCTTTCTCCTTCACCATGTCTCTTTTACATCAATACATCACACACAGATATATATATATATATATAGAATGGAATGTGACTCTTCATATGGAGGTTTCTTGGGCCTCACTCTTCCTATGACTCTTCATCTTCCTACTCTATTGACACATGTACATAGGGACAACTATGCACATTTACATTACCAAAATATCATTGCACACTTGTGCATTACATTGCATAAAGTAAATCCTAATCTAAGACTCTTTTCCTAATCTATAGATGTACCCATGATGGTACATTGGCATGTACCAAATAATGTAATATATTCCAACACCCCCTATATTACATTATTTGGTTATTGAAGACTCTAGTCTTCAATATGGTCTTCATCTTCTTTCTCGAGCTTGTGTTCTTCATATTGTAGGTACTCTTCATTTTGTATAGGTTCAACTTCTTCTTCATGTAGACTCTTGGATGATGTTGTGCTGTCATTTGATCCTTGTAGAGACTTATTCTTTTTCCTTTTGTTCTTCATATTACGAGTCTTCATTTTTGCTTGGTTCCTTGTCTTTGTCTTTGAGTTCTGCTTGGGCTTCTTGATGTAGTCAATCATGAGATATCCTTGTTGAGCTAGAGCTCCAATTACATCTTTAGTCCATATTTGCTTTTCTTGATCTTTGTGTAGTCTTCTTTCCTGTTCTTCAAGCTTGTACTTGTTGTTATCAAAAGCTTTAAAAATAATTCTTTGAAACAAGCATTGTAACCTGAATGTTAGAATTCTTTCAAAACTCATGTAATACTCCTTTCTGTAATGACAAAAGGAATATGAGTGAGATCCTTTCCCATAATATATGCAAGGATGTAAGTCCCAACAATCAACTTTTTCATGGCCTTCTTTGTTACAGTAAGTACATTTCAAATTTTCTTGTGTTGTTTTGAATACCTTGACTTCATCTATTTTCTTGATCAACTGATACAACCATGCATGGATGGTTGAAGCAATTTTACTTTTGCTTCTTTCATAGACTTGTAGAAGAAGTTCTTGTTCTACATGTTTTCTTGGACTTTGAAAATGTTCATTGTGACTGTCTTCTATCATATTGTTAGAATATGTCTCTAAAGTATTTCTTCTCATTGGACTAATTTGTGATTCTTCAAGAATTTTTTTCCTTCTATCCACATGTTTCATTTTGCTATTATTCTTAGAATCAAGTAGATCTTTAATCCAAGTTGATTTATTGAACCCTCTGTATTTAATAAAGTTTTCCATTGTTACAATTTTAATCCTTTGAGGTAGACTTCCTTATGACTCCCTAGTCTTAATATAGTTCTTTCAATTCTATGTTTTTGTAGAACACCTTTTATCTCCCAAATTTATGAATAAAATATTTTACTCTAAATTTCATAAACTAATTTGAAGTAGGATTCCTTATTCCTCCAACTCTAGAAATTTAGAAAAATAATATTTGCAATATTTTGTAATCCTAATTTGATGTTGTATGCCTTATTTCTCCAACCTTAGCAATTTTTCAAATATTAACTTTTTTTTGTAAATCTAAATATGCAATTTTACAAAACTCAAATATAATACTTCAAATCCCAAAAAGCTCTTCAAAATATGATAAAAGGCTTCAAAAATAATATTCTGATTTTTCTAAGGTTTTAAAATACTTATCACTCCACTAATATCTTTAAAAATTTAACCTTAGAATATATTCTCTTAGTTCCTTATTCCTCCTACCAATATAAGCCTTTAATATGAAAAATACTATGGTAAGTATTACCTCAAATATTTAGGCACTCCTTCTTGACTTACTGGGCGCTTTTCTTTCTGGTCAACCTTGCTTGGAATCTACTACGTATGGCACTTGGAAGATGCTTTGACCCTTTCTTTAATGCTCCTCCTTGAATTTGCTATGTATGGCACTAGACTTTGCTATATAAGTGCTACTTCAGCTATATGAGTGCTTCTCCTTTCTTTTATTAAGTGCCATGTATTGCAGGTGTTATAAGATGCTTTGAATCCCTTCTTGGTGGATCCAACATTTATGAAATAATAAAATGGACACTTGGCACAATATTCCTTGTTGTTTGGGAGTTACTAGACCTTTCTTGAGTGCTAGGTGATGATGTAGAGCATTGAGCACTCTTCTTTCCTAGAGATTTATGTTATGGCTTATGAGCCAACTTTGAACCTTGTGCCAAATGGTAATATTCCCTGTTCTTGCTCAGGACAAGTGTTACAAATGTTTATGCATGCGCTCCTTTCTCCAATGTATGAAATTACAAGGCTTTACAATACCTTTTTCCTTTCACTTTTCTCCAACATATTCTTGTTTCTTTGTAACTACACTGTGTGAGGTTTCTTCTCTCCTTGGATGATGTTGGATGTGCTCACGGATGGCTCTAGCTATAATACCTCTTGTATGCTCCAATGGTGGCCCTATGGTATTTTCTTTGGCAACTTGATCTATTGATGATATTTCTTTGATAATGCACCCTGTATTTTTCTATCATTTTTACAATCTGCCTTGCTTTGAGTAGATAGAATGGCAATGCTACATAGTATTTACGTAGATTGATATTTTGTAGGTTGTAGCTGATGTCTTCTTGCTCCTTTGGTTGGTTGAATCTTGAGCTCTAATGGCTCTCTTCCTTTAGCACTCTTTTAGTGCTTCTTTCCTAAAAATGGGTGGATGTTTATTGTAGAGCTTGCCCCCTTGTATTTTGGTGTTGAATGGTGCTCAATATGGTGGTGTTTTTCACCACTCTTTTAGTGGTTTTATTTACCACTTTATATTGTACATCTGGTGTTTTTAAACACCTAAAATATACCTTGAATTTTGGAGCTCTTCTCTTTCCAAAATATGCTATATGTTGAGGAATATTCTTCCTCACAAACATAGGATAATTTTGCTTTTACATTCACTTAAAAACAACATATACTATTCACTTATAACTCCTTTAAAAACTCAATCTAATGTTGTTATAATCTTGTTGACTTCTCTAAAAATGAGAGTAAATCTATCTCACTAATGAATGTAAAATGAATCTGATATTTTTCTATTTCAAAATAGCATATATCAAACTCCTTATCACTCCTATTAAACTGTAATTTTTGTTGTTGTAATATGCAATCTTTCTATAAAATAAATGGTGTGAAATGGTGTCTTTTCTTAGCTTAATGACACCTTAAAAACTTCCTCTTTGCTAGCTCTAAATGGCTCTAAAATTTGATGCTCCAAAAACTCTTAATAGGCACCTTCAAAAACTTTGCAATAATAATCTATATGGCATCAAATTAACACACCTTTTTGTAGCTCCTTTCTTTGTAGCTTGTTGTCTTGTATTTGCTGCAATTGCACCTTTCTTTTGTTGTCAATAGACTCTTCAATTTGCAGCTATAGTTGCTGCCTAAAATCAGCTTTCTTCTTCTTCAAATGTGCTAGCTATTTATGTAATTTGTAGCTTCAAACGCTGCTCTTTCGCTGTTCAATTTTGTAGGAGGACTCCTCCTTAGATGCTGCTAAAATCTGCTTGAGCTTTGTTGTTCAAAGCTATCTCAAAATTATTCCAAATTTTTCTAAAATGTAGCTCACTTTCCTCTTTCAATGCTGCTCAAAATTACAGCTTAAATCCCTTCTATTTACTACTTACAAAATCTAATTTGGTGTTTCCCTCAACCTCTCTTTCTATCAAGCCTTCTCTTAGTTGGTTGTTCAAATATTTTTTGAAAGCTTCTCCAAAGCTTTCTCTAAACTATAGATTTTTGCTTCTACTTTTTGTTGTCTTTTCAACTTCTCTTTCAACAACTTTGTGCTTTTATAAATCAGCCTACAAAACTTTGTGGCTATCTTCAAATCTCTCTAAACTATGACCTCTTCAATCTTCTTGCTTTCTTTTGACTTCTTGCTGAATTTTGACTTCAAATCTGACCTCTATCTCTATCTTCTTTCTCAAGAATCTGAATATCTTGAGTTCTCAAAATCTTCTCAAAATTTGACAAACTTCTTGTCAAATCCTTTTTCCTTTTGGGCTTGTTGTCATATGGTGACAATTATCCCAATCTCTTCTAGTTAGGTGCTCCTTCTACTTGCAATATTCTACTTCAAATCTCTTCAAATGGTCACTGCTTCAGCTTCTACAATAAGGCTTTCTCTTGCCTTCTTTTCTTTCTTCAAAATCTTCTTTAGACCTCTATTCTTGGGTCTTCTAATTCTACAACCTTCAATTCTCTTAGTAAATGCTTTTAATGAAACCTTACCTTGGTTTCTTCAATTTTCCACTGGAAATTATTCAATGAGATCTCTTTCTTGGATCTCTATATTCTATTACTTCTATCTACAATAGGACCTTCTATAGTCCTTCTATATTTTATCTTCAATCTTCAATCTTCCAATCTTGGAAGTTCTTCAATGTGACCTCTTCTTGGGTCTCTTTCTTCAATCTGCAATCTTGCAATGAGAACCTTCTTCTTGGTTCTTCTCAATATTCAATAAGGTCTCCTTCTTGGACCTCCTTCAATGTCTACTTTTCTACAACAAAACTTAGATAGTAATAATCAGATGTATTCAATGTTCCAGAAATAATAATCTTCACTAGCTATCTTAAAAACTAGTGGAATCAAATCTATACTGAATCCTAGTCTTCATGGGTTTTCCTTTCAACCCTGTGGAAATATTCTAGCCAAATAATCTGGAATACTTTTTTATCAAGCTTATCAATAGGACCTCTTCTAAGGGTCTCTTAATCAAGGTCTGTCTTCAAGACTTGTAAATTTTCTTCTATTTCAACTTTGCTCTTGGAATAGGTATATTCTCTTTTCAATATCAAGGTCTATCTTCAAGACCTATAAATGTTCTTCTATTCTAATTTTGCTCTTGGAATAGGTATATTCTCTTTTCAATATCAAGGTCTATCTTCAAGACTTGTAAATGTTCTTCTATTTTGATTTTGCTCTTGGAATAGGTATATTCTCTTCTTCTCAATATCAAGGTCTATCTTCAAGACCTATAAAATTTCTTCTATTCTAATTTTGTTCTTGGAATAGGTATATCCTTAAATGTCATTAGTTTTTCTTCAACACAGTGAGAAATGCTATCTTCTCTAGTTTCTCTTTCCAGAGGAAATTTCTTTATCTTCTCTGGTTCTTTTCCAGAGGTAATTTCTTTATCTTCTCTAGGTTCCTTTTCCAGAGGAAATTCTCTTTATCTTCTCTGGTTTACTTTTCTAGAGGAAATTCTCTTTATCTTCTCTGGTTTACTTTTCCAGAGGAAATTCTCTTATCGTTACTGGTCTCTTCTTAACCAGTAGAAATCTTCTTTCTTCTGATCTATATAATGACTCTTGAGGCTCTTTCAATTTCTATCTAGATCTACCGTAGCTCTGATACCATTGTTAGCTTTTGATGAATGAATACTCAAAATAATATTACCTCAAGATCAATAATATAATTGCAATATGAAAGATATAATAATGTTGATCAATCAAGCATATAAACTCAGAATCTACTATATAATAACTCAAAGAATGCTAATGCCAAATACTAAAAAATACTCAAAAATATTTATTGAATGAAGAGATCAAAATACATCATATTACATCACCTTCCATTGCTTACATGGGTGACTCTTTCTCCTTCGCCATATCTCTTTTACATCAATACATCCATATATATAGAATGGAATGTGACTCTTCATATGGAGGTTTCTTGGGCCTCACTCTTCCTATGACTCTTCATATTCCTACTCTATTGACACATGTACATAGGGATAACTATGCACATTTACATTACCAAAATATCATTGCACACTTGTGCATTACATTGCATAAAGTAAATCCTAATCTAAGACTCTTTTCCTAATCTATAGATGTACCCATGATGGTACATTGGCATGTACCAAATAATGTAATATATTCCAACACATATAACCATTTAAAAAAATTGTTTATTAAATAAGTTATATGTGGTTTCTATTTGGTATACTTTTATCAAGATAACAAAATATTACATTTGGTATTACATCATTAGATCATAGTCAACTTTCCTTTTTATCAAATATATTGTTTGTCTTCCTCAAACTACTATGCTTTTGCAATTAACTACTTAAAATTATTTTCATTAAATTTCACTTGACAAAATGCCTTCTATAATTTTAATCTCACCAAAATGAAGATTAATATTAAGGTTTGTTAAATTATCCACTACATCATTTTTTTATCATATATATGACAACATTTCTAGGATAACACCTCCAATAATAATTAATAGACATAAAAAAATAAATATTTTTTCTATCCAAACCCCACATCCATTTATATTGGTTTCTTAATAATTATTTGGGAATACCATCAATTGAAATATATCTCCATATTAATTTAATGGATATCTTAATCCCTATAAGAAATGACCTATACTATAAATAGATGTAGATTGAAGTTTCATGCAATTTTTAGTAAGTGAGGATATTTTTCTCTTAATTTTTCTTAAAAACATCACATCTAATACCTTTTTTCATATTTCCTTTATAATCACCATCAAACATGATTTTAATAAAAACAACTTCTAGATATTTCTATTTCACCATATATCAACATACATATTTTGTGCTAACTCTATTATCACATATGTCCCTTGTATGTATATCTAAATATTTTGCTCATTTCATAGATTCTGTAATGAGCACCATGCCTATAATTATTTTGCATAAGAGATAATAATATAATTACAAAATTGGGTGTAATTCTTTAGGTTTTTTTTGTAAAAGTTGTATTTCTCATATCAATCCATATATTTCCACAAAAAAAGGCAAGACCAATCCTCCATATAATCCACAACACTTTCTTTTAAAAATTAATTAATATAATAGTTCACCAACTCTTGCAGTGTTGATGAAGTTATACAATGAATTCTTATTTATTTAAAAAATAACCCCAAATGGTTTAAGCAAATGTATAATGAAGAATAAAATGATCTAATATTTGTAGATCCTTCTTAGACATGGCATACCTTAATGGTCCATGATATACACTTTGTAGAATATCACTTTTACAGATTTTTATTTGTACTGCTAGGCAAAGAAATTTTGAGTCCCTAGGGAGGTCCTTAAGGGAGAAAAAATTCTCCCAATAGAAATAATTTGTAGTAGTAAATTCTAATTGACTCAAAGCCTTATATCTCAACTTGACCCAGTATCTACTATTTTTTTATAGTTTTTAAACTCACTCTTCTAAAATAAAAAGGGTAAATGGAACACTTAAGTCTTATTTTAGAGTTCATATTCTCTTTAATTGATGTCTTCTTCCTCAACCAAACTGCTAATAGAAACCCATGATATTGAATTATTGCTCATTGGTTCTTTTATAAAATTAATAGGGGAAACATCCCTTTAAGGTCTATTAAGTGCCATTCACACACACTTATATTAATGCAATCACTAATATAAATTATAATTATAAGAAATGTCCCACCATATCACATGATATAGCTAAAGTGAATCATCATGGACCAAAACGTTTCTATTGGAATCTCATAACATAATAATTTGTTTAGAACTACTAATCAATAGCATTTAAGTTATATCTCCATATTTGATATTTTTATGGGATAAAATTTCATAGAGGTGTTACTATCATAATAAACATATAAAATATATTTCTAAAATTTGTGTTATTTGATTTATCAAACTTGTAGTGGAATAAAACAAATCTAATTTAAGTATTTAAATGTATTTTTATTAACTAATTCATAATGCAAATGAAAGAAGGCTAAGATAATAATCAATTCAAAGTTCATCTAGCTAACTATTAAACATGTAAAACATGATTATTTAGTATTTTAAAGTTAAAATGGTTAAATACATACAATATAATGTGGTATTATAAGTAAATCCATTTTAAGTTTAAATTGATTTGTTTGATATAATTGAATTCCAAAATGTAACCTAAGTCTTACAATATTTTTTAAAAATAACTACCAATGTGAAATGAAGTGTTGGAAACCTAGTTAAATACTAGTGACTATAATATAATATAGAATACAAGAGTAGACTGAAGGAATTTGTTGAAAGGATAAGAGTAGTTTCTTTTTATGATAATATTTATTATATTACATTTTATGCCATGTTTTATTATTATTACTATTATTATGGTAAATAAAGGGGTTTTGAAAGGGCCCCAAACCTTTTATATTTGCATAAGAGAAAAATCACTTCCAACACCTACATATTACAAATTTTGGACTAAAAAGGAGCATGTTGCATACTTAGATACAACCATATCCACTTAACTCTATCCCATGGGGATTCAGTATTCAAAATTTCTTAAATTTAGTCCAACAGGTTTCTTTATAATCTTCAAAAGATTTAATCAATTCTCTATTAGCTTTAAATCAGATCTCCAATTCTACCTTTCTTAAGAATTTGGAAACTTTTGCTCAGTTTTCATTCAATATACATATTTTATGACATATTAAATATACCTATTTAATGTTTTTTAGGGTGTGATGTATGTGAACAGTGGAATTGTCCCCTATAATTTCTTAAAAGATTCAAATATGTAGAGTTTTTTTTTATAATTATCTAATAATTACATGAAATAAAAAAATCATGTTTTTAAAACAAGGGTTCAAGTTGTGGCAAGGGTGGATCCTACTTAAATTGCATATAACATGTTAAAATAGAGAAGAAAAAAGAGATTACACTATACCTCAACCATGCCATACATGTGATGGTTTCACATATAAAAACTTAATTGTATTTCTTTGACCCACATTTAATTAATGCTTTATTCAAAATCCTATGTTTTTGTTATTAAATTATGAATGAATTAAATCATTCCATATATTCAATGATAGATTGTGATAAACACTTGAATTTAGTGTGAAATATGAAGACTACCTCCTAATTGGAAATTTGTTTTGATGAAAATTTGTAACTAAGACTTAGATTTCATGCTTTATTGTTAAAAAATACCAAATGCATTATATAATATTAATTTTTACATCAAAATATAATAAATGTAAATTCCATATTGATTACTTTAGAAAATACCATATTAAGTTATAAAGTATCATCAAAATATGTAAACCCAATATAAAAATGTTGATCTGCTTGTTGTGATGCAGTGGTAAATGCCCTGGGTGCTGGTAGAGGCCGACCTAGGTTCCATTCCCCTTGTCTCCATCCTGCAGATATATAGTACAGTTAGGAATGTATTATGTGCTGGTAGAGGCCGACAAGGCTCCATTCCTCCTATGCCCAACCTGTTGAAAGTGGCACCTTGAAAGGGGTGTTTTACACTATAAATTAGTTTACCTAGGTGTTGTAGGTGAGTTGGAGAGGAGAGGGCAATCCTCCAAGGGAGGTACCAGGTTTGAATCTCCACCCTACCAAAAAGCTGAATTGGGTACCCAAAATCCAATTGATAATGTTGGTGTGGGCAGGGGTGGGTGCGACTCCTGAGTGACTTTGATGGTGTAGAACCCCCTTTTCATGGTATCTCAGACCAAGGCGACCCTACAAGGGGTTTTTCGCTTTATATATATATATATATATATATATATATATATATATATATATGTTAGTGTCATATTGATATAAAAGTATTTATATTTTTCATATTGAAAGAGATTTCACAATAATAAAAAATGTTATATGAGTACATGCCATGTTCCTAGCCTCTTTATGTATATAATATCATCTACTTAACAAAATTTAAATATATTACATTCTATAAAGGACAAATAAATGCTAATGATTCAATTATAGTAAAAATATGATTAATGAAAATCTCATAATATTGCTTAACCTTTGATTATGGAGGGTTCTTTAGAGATAGGGTTTTTAGAGCTATGAATATGGAGAGTTTTTAGATCTATGACTGTGGAGGCTATTTCAAAGCTAGGGATTTTGGAGCTACATCTATGGAGAGATTTCAAAGCTATGACTATGGAGAGCTTTTAAAGCTATGACTATAAAGATTTTTAGAGCTAGGATATTTGGAGTTGTGACTATGGAGAGCTTTCAGAGATGCGAATTTGGAGATCTACTATGGAGGTTCTTTTAGGAGCTAGGATTTTTACATCTAGGGTTTTCATAGCTATGATTGTGGAGATATTTCAAAACTATGACTATCAAGTTTTTTTGGAGCTAGGGTTTTCAAAAATACAACTATGAAGGGGAAGAGCTATGAGGTAAGTACATCTATGTTGGTAGGAGATATCTACTGCTAGAAGATTTATGAGGCTGGTACATCTATGTCATTAAGATATCTATACCATTAGAAGATGTACATCATTGGGAGATTTTTGAGGCAAGTACATTTGCATAAATGGGAGATCTACACCATTGGGATTTTTATGAGGTTGGTACATTTGTATCACTATAAGAATAGTATTATTAGGATATTTGGCCATAGTAGATTTAGAGGATATGATAATAATTTCAAATGGAATTTGCACAAGAAAAGGGGGTGTAGGGACCTAACATGGAAGATGTGCAAAGTGAGGCAAACATTGATGGCAAGGGGGGCATGGTAGGTGGGCCCTTAAATATTTTTCTAGATTTTGATGTGTTTGACCCAGGTATTAGGGGGTCCAAAAGCTTCAATATATTATGCTCCCTCTATGGTTAATTCAAACTATTCCTAGTATCAAGTATTATTGGGATTTGATCCTATTGTTAAGACTCACTTTTATTTAGATCTAGATATAGAGGTTGATATTAATTATTTGTGGATTCTTCAACCTATTCTCCATCGGATGATAGTGGAATAAGCAAACCAAGGTTATGCATAAGGAGCGGGTCTAAAAATATATTTATAATAATGGGGTGAATCAATTTCAAAATCAAGGTGAATGGTATTCAAAGTCATTTAGAAGACATGGCAAATTAACTTTTAATGAAAAATATCAAAATATGATGAATTTATCAAAAAAATCAAATATATAGTAATAGATTACCATTTACATAACACACAATAACATATGGTTACCTTTAGGTTGCACGGTATACGATGACTTACAATAGCCTATCGGTTACATGACACAAAATGACAGAAGATAACCTACCAGTGGCATGGCACATGATGACACATGACAACCTACTAGTTGTATGTGAAGTAGAACAACATCAACAAAATACAAACCAACTACTGAAAGTAGAGAAAATGCAATAGGAGCCAAAGCTTTTCCTGTATTACTTTTCTAAAAATAGAGCTTATAGAGACCAACCCCTTTACAATTTCAAAATTCCCCTAAAATACCCTATTTTCTCTTTTCGTACCTAGAACAATGTGTTTGAAATTTGAATTTCGGGGGCAAACTTCCCGAGGTCATAAATCCTCGCTTGTTGCTCAAAATGACTATTAGTGCATGTATTCAAAAATATCTCAAGAGGATTTGTGGCCCGATAATGTCCACAAGGATATTATGACCATTTTTTAACCCTCTACGAGGCCTCTAAGGTCTTCAAAATTGACCTTTAAGTTTTAGTGGCAATATTTTCACTATTTTTGGTAGGGTATTCACCTTAAAATTTGCATATATTCTAAACCACTCAGGATATTGGGGAGATTATTTCACCGTTAGATATGTTTTTCCATCCCCTAAATAACTAAATAAACTTAGGATATAATAAAAACCATTAAAATTTTTGGATGATGCAAGATCTCTCTTACACCACTGGATGCTCCTGCATCAGTATGGCATACAATGACTTCCATAATGCCAAAGCCTATAGACACCATGTTAATAATGCTTGATGAGAGCCTATACATAACATGCTTCATGATTTCTAATGAGAGCATATTGAAAATATGCTTCAATATGCCTAACCAAATCCTACCGACACTATGGGCATGATGCCTGGGGAGAGCGTACTGACAACATGCTTCACAACACTTGAAAAGAGCCTATTGATAACATTTAGATCTTTATTACCTAACATATTTTAAATTTTTTGCTATGTAGTCCATTTGATAATATGAATAATTGGGTGGAAATCCTAAATGTTATTTTGATCATGGAAAAGAAAATTCTAGAAAATGCTATCAAATTTAAAGAATGATTATATCACACCATTAGAGAGAATAATGACCTCAAGAGAATAATCAAGAAATATAATATGGATATAGAAATTTTGCTTAAGGAACATGAGAAATAAATACCTTCAATTTCAAAATAAGATCCAACTACAAAGGAAAGGGTATTGATCGTGAGTTTGACAAATATGAAGGAGAGCTTGAGGAGAGTTGGTGCTCTACAAGGAGAAACTTCTAGAACATTGCATGAAGAAATTTTACCCAATCCTAAATTAGAGGCAACATTCTAGGAAGGGCATGAGGAAAATAAGCCAGATAATATATTTGAACGAGCACCTAAATTGGTCTATGTAACCGAATAGTATCGAAGTGGATGTATAGTTCACTAGTTTTGTAAAATCATAAAAGAATAGTATCAAAGTGGACACACAATTCACTAGTTTTGTAATGAAAAGTGATTCCAATTAAATAAAAAACATTTTATAAATATGTGTCTAATATTTTTAAACTATTATTTTGTTTTATTAAATATTTTTAGAGATTTACATTTGCTCGCTACTGGAACTATGGAAATTTAGAAAACAAAAGTTTGAAAATGATACAATTATCTTACTTAGGTTTTGATAAGATCTAATCTATTATATTTTTAATGTAGTTGTGCTAAAATATTATTTCAATTAAATAAAGCAAAGCAGGTTTATCATATAAAAAATATAATTTTATGAACAAATGGTATGATATAAAATAAGAAAAAATTATTAAAAAGTATGACGTATTATTTGAAAAAATCATCAATACAAAGAAAAATTCATAATCTTGAAGATAAATATTTACCAAAATCATGAAATATGTTAAAAAATCATCTATATAAAAAAATTCATAATCCTAAAGATATATGTTTACAAAAATCATGCAAATATCACAATAAAATAAGTTGAAACAAACACTTCCCATCTTGTCCTAAATCACTTGTATGCCTAGCTGATCTCCGTGTCTCAACAATCTGATCACTGTAGTTAGCATTTTTCTCATTATCATAAATACTAGTGATACTTCTTCTATTTGCTATAGATTTCTAATATGCCAGAGCTCTCTCATAAGGATACTTGTCCATGTCATAATATGAGACATATACTCTCAAGCAATTTTCTAAATTTTTATCTAGTCTATTACAAAATTTAGATTTCACAAAAGATTATGCACTAAAAACCCTTTCATCTTCCATCGATTCCAAAATCATTGTTTGACACAATTCATATAAGCAAAAAATATTTGATCATTATATGCTATAAAATACTACTAGGATATAAATTTTATCACAAATATATAATAGAACCTAGTTCATTAGGATTAGTCAATTGTGTTGATCAACCATTTTCATTCCAAAATATGAAGAAATATTGGTCAAATGTTCTTTATTTAGAATACCATTGATCTCAGTACAATTGACTTCCACACATTTAAAAAATGTTTAACAAGTGTACCCATATATTTATAAAAAAACTCACTTTTACCAGTATTGTATGTTCTAGGATCCCATAATATGGGGTTAACCACACTGATCGCTTCAAGCAACTTGTCTATTTGAAAGTAGTCTCTGATTTCTCTTGTCAATATTTCTACTATTTTTCCCAATTTAGTCCTTGTATTGAGTAAAACTACATCAAATTTGTTGTATGTGATTGGCATTTGTTCAACATATTCAATAATTATATTCAATTATTTTTTTAAAAATATAAAGGTATCTTGTTTTTGTGAACATTAACACAAATATGATAAATGATATTGAACTTCAACAAATTATTTTGATCATTAACATTTATTAAAGTTCTCCAATCATCAAAGCAAAGGATCCATAAATTTTTCACTGGATAAGAATAACCTATCAATACACATATAAATTTATTTTTTAATCCTGATGAAATCTATAAATGAATCTTTCTTGCACTAGTTTTATCAAAAAATTCATTTCATGCAACATTGGAAGAATAATGCATAAAGTGAGTAGTGTTTCCAAGTTTGTCATATGATATAGCAAATATTTTGCTTTATCAACTACCCTATGATTATCATACATAAACCATACTAAAGATTTATGTTATTTGAAAACTCTTGTTGTAGGTTGAAAGAAAGAAATCCACCAAGTATCTACATTTTTTAACAAAATTTTACATTTTTGTAGTTTCTAGTGCAAAAAATTGAAACTTTGAAAACCTTTTTGGACTGCACAAAAAATAAGCATGAACTTCAAAAATGAGTTCTTTGACTCTTACAATTTTTCAAATGTGCTCACAATTTTGTATGCAAGATTCATTTTATGAGCCATGCAGTGAATTGGGATTAAATATGGGGTAACTAGAAGTCTAACACAAAGACCATTTCTGTGACCTTGCATTATAGCAACACCATCAAATCCAACATATATTAATTTACTAGCTATTGTTGCATTATCCATTCTAGCAATATCTTTTATGCTAATAACAAGAACATTGTAAATATTTTATGCATTACAGTTTTCCACCATATTATGTAGTGCTAACAAATGAGGTCACCTTATATGATTTTGAAAGGTGTAAACATGCATGCAAATCCAATATGTCTTGTTAAAAGCAGTTACCTCATCAACAAAAAGTGAAATAAACTTACAATTTTTAACTTTCTCTATTAGGTCCTCCTTCTCAACCAAAGAGAGATATTTTACCATTTTCCAACCACTTCAATCTGACCAATGGTTATTGGGGAGGTTTTGTACATCCTAGTTGAAAGATATGTTTAAAATCAATAAAATCTAGCATACATATTCCCTTTTTAAGAATAGTATATACAACAAAAAACTACAAGCTTTTTGAAACTAAAGTGGTTTTATGAATTTTTTAAAACTGTGCTAGAATTGTTCCACCATTATGAGCTAGTGTTTTTTGTTGTTTCATCTCTTTGTCATAGATTTCTACATATCTAACATGTAAACATTCTAATGCATTCTTCTACCTAATTATTTTCTTAGTTTTTCCATCACTTTATTTTACTATCATATAAAATTTCCCACAATATTTTTATATTGTACCCAACTTAAGTTGCATCTTATGATAGTTTCCTAGTTTTCAACTATAAATAACACATCTACATTATGTTGGCATATCATTACTATTTTTTTCCTACACCAATTTAATAGAAAAATATTTTGATGACCATTCAAGATAAAATTTCCTTCCAATAGTCCATGTTGTTAACTTTCTACATGTAGGTTAATGAGTAAAATATTCCTCATAAGTGTGCATTTGGTTAGAATGATCACTTTTATTTTCAATTGGTGTGCCAATTTCAGGATTTTGTTCAAGTTGTTGCATGTGATTGTTTATCAAATTTTTATGTTGATGTATTTCATCTTGGGAATACCATTAGGTGGAGGTATATTAGGATCAATTGTGTATTCTAAATTCAAAGATATTCTATATCATTTTTTGAAATTTTATATATATTACTCTTAAGTAGGTAAAATGGGTATGTACCTTGCATTTGTGCAGATATTAGTGTCTCATTGGATTTCGATGCATCATTGGATTTTGATATATGGCTAACATATTTTAGGATACTCTTTTTTATAGAATTTTTTTCTCCCTTGTTTCCATTGGGACTTGGATCCATTGTACCTATAAATGAAAAATTATTTCATGTCAGAAAAAGAACGTGATATTGAATGAAATTATGACAATTCTACAAGTGTTATAAGGGACATCATAGTCTTCTACCTATCATCAATCATATGTTCAACCAATATGATCATATTTGTTTATTATGCTCTTCATTGTTGTTGTTTATGCTCTGCTACTAGTCATTGCTAATATCTTTGATGTTATCATTCATCCCATCATCTATTGTTTATGCTCTACTATCGATCATTGTTTCACCTATTATCTTTATTATATTATTAGGTGTTGGCTATATTTATTTGTGAATAGGAATATTTCATCTATTCTTATATCCTTCATCTATCATTTATTCTCTATTTTTTATCATCTATCATGGGTAGTATATTCTCTACTACCGTTTAGTAGTAATCTTTCATTTATTATGTTATCCACCATCCATAATTTATAATCTACTATTGGTAATATACAATTTATTAAATGATAATGGCCTTCTATCATTTACTCTATACTACTGGTCATCTATCTTTTATTTTTATTTCATTCCCTACTACCTTTCACTTTTTGGCTTCTCTAGTGTCTGTCGAGGAGAACAAACGTTTAAGGAATATGACTATTGCTATCATATTAGATATATATACTGGGGGTATAATAGGTTATTTTTAATGTTAATAAAATTATTTATAATTTTAAGGTAATAAGGTCCAAAATTTAGGTGGAAATATTGGTGATATAAAATTTAAACTATAAAATTATTATAAATTCAGGGCAAGTCGACCCTAAAAACATTTTGCTCAAAAATGTTTTGAAAAAATTGGATTTGGTCAAGGGTCCCCATATTTGCCAATATTAAATTTTAAAAATCCTAATATTCATTAGTTAAAGATAATTCACCACTCTGCATAACCTAAAGTAAACTCCTTGGTTGAGAAGTTGATTGGTGTCTGACCAGATTTGGACTCTGTAAAAATGGACTACTAAAACATGGGGGTGAAATGAGGATTTGGAAATGGTGGCATTTTCCAAAAGCTTTATACTTTTTAATTTTAAGACCTCAAAAGACATACAAGCTATGGTTATGAAAGAACCATGATTCTTTGGTTGGAAAGGCCTCTTTTTGAGGAAAGTATCCATGAACTTCAATTCATCCACCAAGAATATCAATAGGGCACCCCTTGGGGTGTGTCTTCCTAGGTTACCTATGGTATTCGAGGATGATGACATCATTAAGGGTATTGATAAATTAATGGGCAACTTGATTATAGTAGATCCTACCACTTAGGCAAAAACAAGGATGGTTTTTTCTAGGTTTTGTGTTAACATTTATCTCTCTAAGCCTCTTCCTTATTCTACTAAGTTGATTTTAGATTTTAGAGTTTGGATCCAGGATATAGAATATGAAACCTCTATTCCCACTTGCATTGAATGTAAAAGGGTTGGTTATTTATGGACTAAGTGTTTTGAGAAGAAACCTCCTAATAGGAGGCCTAGATCTGGAGAAAGAAAAATAAAGATTACTCTAAAGTTGTTGGGGTTTTTATAGAAGTTGATGATCATTCCAAGGGTGTAGAGGTGAATCCAAATAAACTTTATTGTATTAGGATAGTTTCTACCTTCTAGTCTTGAGGATGGGTTAGATTTTATTCCAAATAAGGGAGTTGAGATCCTAGATCATCAAGGGTATCAGTTGCCTTCTACTCAAGTTCAAGGGGATCATTGATGTGGGAGCAACAACCCCTATTTTATATTATGAGATAGTTTTTGCCCCTCTTGATAAGGAAAAATATGAAGCTATCAAGGATTCTCTTAAAGATGTAGAAGTGAGAGATATTTATACAAATGCATTATATAGGGATAGGGTTATGCATAAGGGGTTGGATTCAAAATGTACTTGTAAAAAAATAGCGAATCCTAATCAAAATCAAGGCGAATCCTAAGAAAATAAAATCGAGCATCTTCATACCAAAATTTGGGGTATTTGAAGTCCTAAAATATAAGATCATATTTGGGGCCAATTTTGATGTATTAAATCATCTTATAACTTCATAACAATACCACCATTAGATTAGGCTTGGAAATATCTTTCCAACGAGTACAAATATACCTTGTTTGGATATATATTATGGAAAATTAACCCTAAGAAACAATTGGTCTAAAAACGTTTAGGCGAATGAGCTGACATCGAGGGTCCTCATATTCATCAATTTCCAATTTTAGAAATCCTAATATTCACCCAATTTGTGAATATTCACCATTGTGCATAACCCTAGATAGGGAATCAAAGGAGGTTTGGTCTTCCTTTAAGGAAGATGGATTTCAAGAAATTCTAAATAGGTTAAAGATAAAACTAAAGAAGATAGCTCAATAATAATAGCATATTTTTCAATTAGTAGAATCAAGTAATATGATAATGATTGGCTCTATGCTGCCCATCAATAGCACCCAAAAAATAATGAATCTAAGTAGTGGGAAGGGGCTAGGAAGACCAAAACAATATGAGATACTCGTAAATAAAGTGGCTCAATATGTGGTCAAAGGCTCCCGGCCTACATTACCTTTGAGAGGAGGGAAGGCTCTACAATACTTGAAGTAATGAAGATTATCTCATGAAATTTTCAGGGCCTGCATGCCCTGACTAAACAAAGAGTGCTAAAATATTTCAAAAAAAATCTCAATCTTGATATTCTTTTCTTACAAGAAACTAATAAGGGCAATGAGGATTTTGATATATTATGAAGGATTGTTTGGAAGGGGTGTGAAGGGATGAGTAGGGTTGCTTGTGGTTCTTTTAGAGGGTCATAATTCTATGGATGGTAAGCTCATTTATTAGGTTGATAGGTTCTCTTATTTTTTATTATATTGTAAAAATACTATTTTTCTTGGATTTCTACCAATGTGTATGCTCCCAATGTTGTTGTGGATAGAAGGAAACTCTAGGTTGACTTAAAATCCCTTGGTTCTTCATTTGAACTTCCATGGCTACTTTCTAGTGATTTTAATTTTATTTTTCTCCCTTGTGAGAAACATGGAGGCTCATGTCATGACCCTCCTTGGCGGACTTGGTGTCCTAGAAAATAATGCATTAATTTGATAATGCTTTAATACTTGATTTTGTGTAATTAGGCAACTATGTGATGTTAGTTGATATGAAAGAACATGATACTACTAACAAGTTTCCAATGTGTAGGATCATGTATGCTCATAGGTGGAAGAAGTTGAGTCATGCACCAAGGCAAGGGTACTTGAGGTTGGGGAAGTGATGATAAGAAAACTCGGGGGTAACATGGATGGATACCTTCATATAGGCATGCATTATCGATAGGGATAATCATCATTAACTAGTCATATTGAGCCTCAATTGATAGCCTAGTAGCTACCATGAACTATTTAGTTGAGACAGGTGATTAGGTTGATGTAAAGATTCCCTCTTTGTCTGTTGCATATGTTTGATTGTCTTTTACTTCATCACTATCTGCATTAGTGGTTTAGGAAATAAAAGCATGCATGAATAGGATACCTTTGAGAGCTTCTTGTTTCAATTAAAACCTCTTACTCTCTACTTTATAAATAATAGATGTTTTATTTCAAAATGAAAATAGAGTTTCATTTTAAATAAATAGAGGTGTTTTATTTTGAAATGATAATGGAAGTTCATTTTAAATAAATAAAAAGGTTTTATTTTGAAATGATAATGGAAGTTCATTTTAAATAAATAAAAAGGTTTTATTTTGAAATGATAATGGAAGTTCATTTTAAATAAATAAAAAGGTTTTATTTTGAAATGATAATGGAAGTTTATTTTAAATAAATAAAAATGTTTTATTTTGAAATGATAATGGAAGTTCATTTTAAATAAATAAAAAGGTTTTATTTTGAAATGATAATGGAAGTTCATTTTAAATAAATAAAAATGTTTTATTTTGAAATGATAATGGAAGTTCATTTTAAATAAATGAAAAAAAGTTTTATTTTGAAATAAAAATAGAATTTTATTTTAAATAAATAAAAATAATTTTATTTTGAAATAATAATAAATTTTAATTTAAAAAAGAGAGATGTTTATTTCTCAAGTAATATTTCGTTTGAAAATAATGTTTATTATTATAAATTTCCTTGTAGAAATAATAGAGAATTCAAATCTATTATAATCTTAATAAAATATGAATCTACTCCTTATTATATGTAATAAATTACGTTATGGATAAGCTTATCACCGTAAAAATTTTGCTGGTGATATTTCAAGAGATAAAATTATAATTTATTTAGGAAGTTAAGGCAAAATTGAATTTTTACTGTTGAGTTGCTGAGAGAGTAATGACAGTTAATATGGGTGGTTGGAAGGAGAGTCGTGGGACTGAAGGACTCGATGATGAGCTGGGTCGTGCATTCAAGGAGATAAGGGCCTGGAAAGAGGTGAAAGAGGATCACATTTGGAAAGAAAAAAGAAAAAAGAAGAAGAAAAAGTAGCATTGAAAAGGAGACAAAACTAATGACAAAGGGGAGGATAAGCGTCGAGTGAGGATAGCTTTAGGAAGTAGACAAGAACCTTTACAAAGGATTGCAGGTTGGTTTCATTGTATGCTCTATTTTCTTTGGTTTTATTTGGAACTACTGTCCCCCCTATCCGTCAGCTGTGTAAACTACCTTGTTATTGAAATTCTTGGGTAATCACATCAAAACTCTAGCTATGTTCTAGCTGATACACATCCTTGCATGTTAGTTTTGAGTCTACGGGCTATGTTGTAGTTGCTTTAGCTTGGGCTATGACAAATAACTTAGCTACTATGAGACTCTATTAGGAAGCCATAAACTTTGTTGTTATCCATTGGCCAAAGGAAGGTGCTGTCAGATTTGTGAGTCATCCTATATTCCTAGACAATATTTTATGCTTACATGAATGTGGTTTGGTGATGTCACTTGGTGCTAGGTGTTCGACTAACCTTAGTGATTCCCTCCTCCTACATTGCTATTTTTTCTTGTGTCATATCTCAACCATTGGGCATGAGTGCTCTTGTAGAACCTTTGCTCTACTTTCATGGCTAACTAACTTGACCCCTATTTAGAGGGTTGTAGCTTACCCAAGCTGTGTTTGAGTCTGTTTGAGTCATCGTTGGTGGGTCTCCTTGAGCTTTGTGCAAGCAATACCACCGTGAGTTGCCTTGTTGATTTATGGTTGTTAGGTTATTCTCCTTTTAGCAATTTGAGATTAAGCGTTGGAATCATCCAAACGCTTGTGGCGACCACCGTATCCTTAGTGGACTACTTGACCTTGGAAGTTGTAGGCTAGGTGAGCACTGGTTTACGAGTGCTATTCTCTGTATTTTTATAAAAGGCTTTTTGATAGACTATATCAAGTTTAAAGTTAATTAAAAGAATGATTTAGCAATTAATTTGAATAATGATGATTATTTGATTAATTATAGAGAATATTCTTAAATTAAATTAAATAGAAAAAGGATGAATGTTTGATTAATTAGAGAAAAAAGTTCTTTGACTATATGGAATGGAAAAACATGAATGTTTGATTAATTAGAGAAAGAATTTCTTTAGTTATATCGAATAGGAAAAAATTATCTATTTGATTTATTAATTAAAGTGAAATATTAATTTATAGATTAAAGTTTATGGGATTTTGGTTTATAAAATAATAATAAGGTGATTTATTTATAAATTAAATATGTTGAGTTTTGATTTATTAAATAGAGTGAAAGGATCATTTTCTAGATTAAAGGTTATGGGACTTTAGTTTATAGGATGCTTGGAAATGATTCACTTTTTGAAATTAAAATGAGGAGACTTTAATTTAGTAAATAAATGAAAGGGTTGTTCTCTAGATTAGAGATATGGGACTTTAATTTATTGAACAAAGATAAAGTTTAATTGAAGTAAAAACCGTGATCTAAATAATGCATGTTGAATGACTCTCTAAGGGTATTTGAGAGGTGAAAATAAAAGAAATGTTTCTTTTATGATGCCAACTATGCATTAGATGGTTATAAATTTTATTAAACTTGTATAGTTACAATTTGGCAAAGTTTATGTTAAATGCATTTAGAGGTATGCCTATCCTGAACCATGAGTGTCCTGATCCCCTACTATACTCAATGATCGATGGAAAAGAAGGAGACAAAATAAGTAGATGGGACTAATGCACCACTTGTTCTCTACTTGCAGTAAACCTACTTATGCTCAAATATATTAGAATAATGGGGAGATTTCCCTGATGAAATTGATGTAATGCATCATTATTTAAGAGTATGAGTATTTGCCATACTTCTTTTTATGTAATAATTGCTCAATTGTTTTGAAGATGTACTTTTAAATTACTATTTTATGTATCTATGTTTTGTATTTAAATCCTTTCTAGTTAATGCTTATCTTCTTGGATATTGCTTTATTTTAAATATCTTTGCATGCTTTATGAGTTATGTTTTGTTAGATTTAGTATCTAGATCTATCTTTGTTTTCCTTGCTCAATAATATTTAAAGGTTATGTAATAAGTTCTAAGGTGAACTTAGAGGATAACCTACGGGATTGAGACCCCCTAAGGGTGAACATAGTGGACCTATGGAATTAATATCTCTTAGGGAGAATGGTAAATAGGTAATGGAAAGACTATATCTCAGTTAAGATAGCTTATCGAAAGACGATATTGATAGCTTAACTCGTAATACACATAGCATACCTATATAAACTATATAGTGTAGAGTATTAAGATGTGTGTAGACCTTCGATTGATTGGAGATGATAAGTCTAGCTCATAGATATTGATGATATTGATAGAATTATTTGTATGACATATGATATGCCTATGCAGATGGAATTGTGTGAGGAAATATTATGAGATGTAGCTCTTCGAGAAACTTAGAGAATTTTATTAAACATTAATTTAACCTAAGGTTGGTTAAGGGTTTGTGAATCCATATGCTTAGTAATTTTTTTTTCTTTTCTGTGCGTTTCTTGTTTCTTGTTTTTAGGGTTGTTACATTTGGTATTAAGGCTCTAGGTGTGAGGGTGTAGAGCTTATTATGTGCTAAAGAGATATCCAATGAAGGCTTGCTTAAATGTAAGCTAAATATGGGATGAACTACAATATCATATTACTATAATCTAATGGTAACTGATACCAAGAGTGGATGGATGTTATTATATCTTAAGTATGGGCTTTGGTATTGATGATACATCGTAATATTGGAATGCTATCCTAGTTAGATTATTTATGCTTTTGGTAAGAACTTTGTATTATGGCTTTATTTAATGGAGCATTTTAAAGTGAAGCTATTGCCTAATCATTTTCTTGGTTGAAACTAGGTCAATATGCCACCCAAGGCCAAAAAACTAATGTTGAAGAAAGGGTCCAAAACAAGGACCCAAAAACTTCCAATAGGGAAGTAGAAGACCTCACTGCTATAGTTTCTATCATGTAAGATCGGATGAGGTAAGTGTTAGAACTATTATGAATCAAAATTTGCAAGATAGAGGCTCAGACGTCAACCAAGCTAAGGGAGTGATTATGGAATAGTTACAAGCTAGAGCCCTTCTAGAAAAGAAAATGACAATAGATCTAAAGGATGTTTGTATTTTAAAATTTAATGGAGAAGGAGAGGGGGATGCAACTGAAGCATGGTTAAGGGAATTAAAAGTTTACTTCATAGTAAAGGGGTATTCTCCAAGAACCTAGATTGTTTGGGCTACAATTTACCTTGAAGGGGCCGCTCTATATTGGTGGGAAACTTATTATCAGAATACTAATATTAAACCAGTAGACATACCATGGAAGGAATTCATTGTCATATTTAAAAAGAGGTTCCTTATGGAGTATTTTAATGCCCTAAAATTCAAGGAGTTTACCAGTCTAAGGCAAGGAACCAACATAGTGGAGATATACTACAAAAATGGCAATATTTTTGAAGTATGTACCTAGCTATGATGAGAAAATATGGGTTTATAAGTTTACTCATGGTTTGGAATCTAGGATAAAGCATGATGTAGACATGCATAAGCCTAAGTCATTACAAAATGTGTATGACTTGGCAAAATAAAGTGGAGTTGCACTTCTGTTACAAATATGACACCTTATTTGAGCAAGATAGATAGGCATTAAAGAAGAGTAATAGCGATGGGTTCATAAAAAGGGAGGGTGAACAAGGTCAAAAGGCTAAAAACTCCTAAAATTCTAAGAAATATAATGGAAATTAGAAGAAGTTCAGGAACTTTTATAAGAAAGGTAACAACCCCAATAATGCTACGCCTCAACTACAAAAATTGTAAACTCCAATTCCAGCAATCAAAAGAGAGGATTAAAAGTTATAAAAGTAGCAAGGACCCAAGGAAGGGTGCTAGCATTATAAAGGCTCATATTTTGTTGCTCAATATTTGCACCACATAGGGCCTAGCATGTCTAGTGCTAAAGAAAAGGAACATGCACACTAGATTTATGCTGCAACTGGGAGTTAGAAGCTTGAGGGGAAAACTACCCTATTGATTATAAAAGGTAATATTTTTAATAAGTAAGTGAATATATTAATTGATAATGGGGCCAATGATAGATTGATTTGTTGTAATTAAAGAATGAGTTAGTAATTAATTTGAATAACGATGATTATTTGATTAATTACAGAGAATATTCTTAAATTAAATTAAATAGAAAAAGGATGAATGCTTGATTAATTAGAGAAAAAGTTCTTTAACTATATCGAATGGAAAAGGATGAATGTTTGATTAATTAGAGAAATAATTTCTTTAGTTATATCGAATGGAAAAGATTTATTTATTTTATTTATTAATTAAAGTGAAATATTATTTTATAGATTAAATTTTATGGGACTTTGGTTTATAAAATAAGAATGAAGTGATTTATTTATAAATTAAATATGTTGAGATTTGATTTATTAAATAGAATGAAAGGTTCATTTTCTATATTAAAGGTTATGGGACTTCAGTTTATAGGATGCTTGGAAAAGATTCACTTTTTAAAATTAAAGTGAGGAGACTTTAATTTAGTAAATAAATGAAAGGGTTTTTCTCTAGATTAGGGGTATGGGACTTTAATTTATTGAACAAAGATAAAGTTTGATTGAAGTAAAAACCATGATCTAAATTATTCATGTTGAATGAATCTCTAAGGGTATTTGAGAGGTGAAAAGAAAAGAAATATTTCTTTTATGATGTCAACTAAGCATTAGATGGTTAGAAATTTTATTAAACTTGTATTTACAATTTGCCAAAGTTTATGTTAAATGCATTTAGAGGTATGCCTATCCTGAACCATGAGTGTCCTGATTCCCTACTATCCTCAATGATCGATGGAAATGAAGGAGACCAAATAAGTATATGGGACTAATGCACCAGTTCTCTATTTACAGTAAATCTACTTATGCTCAAATAGATTAGAATTGTAGGAAGATTTTCTTAATGAAATTGATGTAATATATTATTCTTTAAGAGTATGGAGTATTTTCCATACTTGTTTTTATGTAATAATTGCTTAATTGTTTGAAGGATGTACTTTTAAATTACTATTTATTGTATCTATGTTTTGTATTTAAATCCTTTCCATTTAATTCTTATCTTCTTGATTATTGCTTTCTTTTAAATATATTTGCATGCTTTATGAGTTATGTTTTGTTAGATTTAGTATCTAGATCTATCTTTGTTTTCCTTGCTCAATAATATTAGAATATTATGTAATAAGTTCTAAGGTTAAATTAGAGGATAACCTAAGGGATTGAGACCCCCTAAGGGTGAACATAGTAGACCTATGGAATTAAGACCTCTTATGGAGAATGGTAAGTAGGTTTATAGAAAGACTATATCTCAGTTAAGATACCATATCGAAATATGAGATTGATAGCTTAACTCGTAATACACGTAGAATACCTATAAGAACTAGATAGTGTAAAGTATGGAGATGTAGACCTTCGATTGATTGGAGGTGATAAGTCTAGCTCATAGATATTGATGATATTGAGAATTATTTGTATGACATACGATATGCCTATGCAGATGGAATTGTGTGAGCAAATATTATGAGATGTAGCTCTTCGAGAAACTTAGAGAATTTTATTAAACATTAAGTTAACCTAAGGTTGGTTAAGGATTTGTGAATCCATTTCCTTAGTCAATTTTTTTTCTTTTCAGTGCGTTTCTTGTTTCTTATTTTTAGGATTATTACATTTTGTATCAAGGCTCTAGGTACGAGGGTAGAGAGTTTTTAATGTGCTAAAGAGATTTGGATATCTCCAATGAAGGCTTGCTTAAATGTAAGATAAATATGAGATGATCTAGAATCTCAACTTGCTATAATCTAATGGGAACTGATCCCGAGAGTGGATGGATGTTATGATACCTTAATTATGGGCTTTGGTATTGATGATACATCATAATATTGGAATACTATCCTAGTTAGATTATTGATACTTTTGGTAAGAACTTTGTATTATGGCTTTATTTAATGGAGCATTTTAAAGTGAAGCTATATACTAATCATTTTATTGGTTGAAACTAGGTCAATATGCCATCCAAGGACAGAAAAATAAGGCCTACACCTCCACTTAGACTTAGCAAAATTATGTCGAAGAACGGGTCCAAAAAAAAGATCCAAAAAATTCCAATAGGGGAGTAGAACTACTAGAGTTGCTATCATGTAAGATCAGATGAGGCAAGTGTTAGAACTATTATGAATCAAAATTTTCAAGCTAGAGGCTCAAACGTCAACCAAGATAAGGGAGTGACTATGGAATAGTTACAATATAGAGCCCTTCTAGAAAAGAAAATGACAATAGATCTAAAGAACGTTTGTATTTCTAAGTTTAATGGATAAGGAGAAGGCGATGCAATTGAAGCATGGTTAAGGGAATTAAAATTTTACTTCATAGTAAAGGGGTATTCTGATGAGTGTCATTGTTCATTCATCATTTAATCATTATATGTGTCAGTCCAGGGCGGTGTCCAAAGGCTGTATACGATAGAAGGTGTCACAGTTGCAAGTTCAATTCATTCAAGAACAGGGTTTTATTGGTGGAATAGTTAGTGTTTTTGGGGGTTTTTGTGTGACCTCTAATTCCTAGAACTGGAAATCAAATTGCAAAAAATAAAGCTGAATTAAAACTTGCAAGAAAAGCAGAATCTGAAATAGCAAAAAATGAAATGTTGCTAAATTGAAATTAACAGAAAGGTAAATTGCAGAATTGAAATCACACACAGTTGCAGAAAAATAAACTAACTACAATTCCCTCGAGCATGTTCTAAATCTAGAAATTCAAACTATCATCTATTGCAAAACTGAAAAATATCACAAATCTGGAAACTACAGTAAAATGACAGAAAAACCGGAAATTGCTGCAAATCTGGAAAATGATAGAAAACTTGAAGTTGCTGCAAATCTGAAACAAAAATATTGAAGTTGCATGGAATGATGGAAAAATGTTGTCAAGACTGAAATCTGAATTTAAAGCTGCTAAAGAAGTGAAAAACTGGCAGAATTTTGCTAACCTGCTGCAGCAAGGAATTAGCAATGTATTCTGTCAGAAGATGCCTTCCTCTGGTCCTGCAAGTGGCCCTTGCTTCCAGAACCAGATGAAGGTGAAGAGTTATGCTAAAGAAACTTAAATGCTAATCATCAACTCAACATGCTAATTGATAATTGAAAACTGCACCTTTTATTAAATCTGGAAATGCATTACAATAATGCAGGAAAAACCTGCAGATTACTGTTCTGCTACAGAAATAACTGCACTCTATTGCCTATTTCTCTCCTATATGCCTATATGCCTATATCTCTATATGCTCAACCATGTTGGGAGCTTTCTTATTTATAATGTAATGTTGATATGCTTGGTTGCTGATTTGCAGGGATTTACAACTGTTTGCACAACTATTTCCTAAAATGCATGAGCTTGCTTTGTCAAACTTGATCCATTCAACCTTATTGAGCTGCATTCATTGAGGAAATCAGTTAATATGAGTTGGGGCAACTTTTTGGTCAATTGCCAATACTTTCCTCTATCGATCTGTCACTTTTTGACCATCCTCTGTTGTTCCTACGCTATTCCCTATTCCTGCGCTATTATTCCTGCACTGCTCCGGAATAACAGGAAGTGACATTTAATTACTATTTCATGCTCCAAACGCATAGGGAAGAAGTGTTTGACCGCCTAGAATGTTTTCCTTTATCTTGTACATCCTTTTTGCATTGGTGGCATGTGCTGGAGTGACTGTTTCCAAGCCCTGCTGTATATGTACAGCTGGCTGGAACTGTCACAGTCACAGTCTGTTTTCCTGCACAGTCAGCTACAGGGGACAAGGTCTTTGGCGCCTTTTGCATTTGAATTAGCTCAAATAGAGGAATACTACTATTAAGCACCAAACACTCAACAATTACTACTGATTTTAAATTACTACTGACAAATTAGCTGAAAATAGGTGAAACTGTAGAAATAAATAGTAAAACAGAATATATGCACTTAACATTTCAGAATATGCAAATATCATTACATAATGCATTTTACCCAAAATTAGCATAGAAACATAATAAAAAGGGTGATTCAAATAAGTAGAATGTATCCAAAAAGTGTTCATAGATGAGGCAATTCCTGGCCTCATCATTTTCCCCCCAACTTATGGTAATGCATGTCCTCATGCATTTTGTGCAGCTACTGAGGCACACAGGTCCAGATCCAGACATCTTTCACGAAATTTTAACAATGCACCACCAATTTTGTAGAACCCACTGACTATTTTTATAGATTGAAACCATTGTTGGAAGTCCTCATCAGGCTGTGGATCATTATCAAAGAAATAGGGGACATGAGTGATAACTATGGGCATTCTGTATCTTAGCCCTATCCAATGTTCTTTGATTTCTGAAATAATGTGTATAATACCTTCTGCCCTTCTCCTTGACCAAAACAGGTTAGTGGGAGAAATTGGCTCCCGTTTTTGTAGGGAGATAGACAATTCACCCCATCTATTCTTACATGCTGCCACAACATCATCAAAGAAATCTGCACAAAATTTTTGAAATTGAGTTATACCTTTTTGTAGATTTCCTAGATAAAGTTGTCTTATTCTGGGATCCCTCATAAAGGAGTAGTGAGTACTGGTACAATCCCTGTGATTGAGAGGAGCAGGCCTGACAAGTAAAACTGCCTCGTGATTCTAAGTCCTTGGCTATCTTCTTCTCTGAGTCCCAATAAATATTATTTTGTAAGGTGGACATAAAGGCCCTCAGTTGTAAATCTCCTGTATAAATGTGAGGCAGAAACATGCTCTCTGTTGGTAAAAAGAAGTTATGTAAGAATAACTCACATAATAAGTTCTTGTTGCTCCGTTGGACTCTACACAAAGGCTTCCACAAATTCTGTAGGAGTGGTCAACTGGTGAGGGAGCTCAGAAACTAGTCTCATAATCTGCCAACGAAGGTACCTCTCCTTGAGTAGGAGGCTATAGAACCTAGGTGGCCTTCTACACTGTATTGCATACTCTGCAATTTGACATACATCTTTTACCTGTGTTTTCAACCTGTTGACTTCTTTTTCTTTCTCTTCTAGTTTGTTTGTGGCAGAGTTCATAGTTGCAATTTTCCCCTCTAATTGATGACACTGAGTCATCCAATAGGCTAGGTCTTCATTGTACCTAGTCAAGGGCACTGTGTTTGGGGGCCTCAAAATAGGTTGCATTTGAGCCACTATGTTCACCTGTACCCCAACTTCTACAGTTGATGTTGCAACTGGCAAATCTGTCTGTGTCCCCTGTTCTGCTGTAACTACTGTAACTGCTGGATTTTCATGAGGAAGCATTTGTGCCAGAGGAGAGAGTGTAGACACTTGTTCCTGAGCTGCAACTATTTGGTCCTGCACAAAAAATGTTTGAATGCCCTGCTGAAGAGGACTGTCATTCTGCATCAAAATTTTAGATGGATCTTCTTGCAGAAGCATACCATCAGATGTCTCTACTCCTGCTGCATCTGTGACAGGTGATCCCTGTGCCTGTGCTGTTGCATCTTCTGATTGTCCAGCCAAATTTAGGAGAATTTGAGCCCATTCATCAGGTACTATTTCTGTCAATCCTGTAGACTGATTTTCCAACTGCAACAATTTGTTTTGCAATTCTTGAACTTGCTATTGCAGCAAAAAAATTTGCTGATCTTTTTCTTTCATGGCCTCTTCAGCATGATCAATCCATTTGGTCTAGGTTTTAATAACACTCCTTGCAGCATGCAACTGAGTGTGGATGTCAACTTCTTCCTCAGATTTAGACCCAGAATGTGTCTCAGACTCAGTATATTTTTCAAATTTAGAATATTTGTCAGACTTAGAATACATGGGAATATGCTCCTCAATCCTAGCTGGTTCAGTATCAGAGTTTATATGCTCTTCAGATTCAGAGTCAGGATAATCAACCAATGGAAAGATAGGGCTTATTACAGTTTCTTCTATTGTTAGGTCCAATTCCATTGGCTGTATTTTTGTTTCCTGTGCAGCTTCCTGTGAACTGTCTGCCCTAATTTCTTCTTCTGACAAACTGATTGGGTCTGCAATATGTACTGGTGTTTCTGACAAGTTTTTAGTTCTCTGAAGTCTTGCAGACCTTCTTAACCCTGTGGGTCTTGGATGTTCCTGAGCAGATGCAGCTTCTGCTTGTTCTGGAGCAGCTATAGATTGTTCTGTTGGGTCAGGAACAGTCATGGGTTCTGTTGTTGATTCTGGAGCAGATGCCTGCTCACTAGAACCTCCAATTTCTCTACTGGGTTGTACATTGTCTGCAAATGTCACTCTTCTCCTTTTTAACCAGGATTCAGATGTTGATGCGTGTTGTCTCCTAATTCTGGAAGATGGAGGACTATCAGGTGAAGGGGAAATTCTATGTTCAGAGGGCTCTGGCTGAGGATTTTCTTCTGCATCTTCCTCTGTTTCCTCTTCTGTTTCCTCTCCCTCTGGTGCTGAGTTTGCATCATTAATTTCTGCCCATGGAGAGAAGAAACGGTCAAAGTTTCTAGGGTTTCCCCTAAAATGGTATTTGCAGATGAGTTTAATTAGCCCATGATGTTTAGGGCCTCCCTTCCTTGCTTGATATTTTAGAGCCATGGCTTTAAGTTCCCGGTAAAGATACAGAGGAATGTTGACCCTACAGTTTGGTCTAGTTGCTCCATGGCACAAATGGTTAAGGATTCTGAGGTGTGGGCCAGACACAACAGGAAACTGGCCGTCACAGGTAATGTACCGCATTACCCACATTGCGACATCATCCCAAGGAGACTACAAACTAGACCTTTTTACCCCTTTGCACACATTTTTATTCATTAAAAATTTGATTTGCCTATCCCCTTCTTTCGTAAATTGATTTACTAGGTCTGGTAAAGTATTTCTGTCGGTTTTAACAATTTGCAAACCTTGAAGGGGAAATTCAGTAATCTGACTAAGTATTTCAGGGGTTACCTGGATAAACATCCCAACAATGTGTACTCTATCATTTCGGAAGGTACGTGCGAATTCTATCGCCAGGCCCTCAGAATAACCGTCGAATTTGCGTAGAAATGGCAGAAACCCTCCATTGGTAAAAATCTGCAAGGACGCAACATCTGTTTCCAGGTAGCTGATGTTCTCAGGTTCTGCTCTAACCTTCTTTCCGCCCATGGTATCTTCTGCTGCTTTCTGTGTGTTGGTGGCTGCAAATTTTTATGACCTGCGTTTGTGTTTTCTATTTTTAGGGCTTTTCACTCCTCAGCGTCGAAACTGCTTCGAAACATGCAGAATGTCGTGGCAGCATTTACGATGTCGTCAACCCCCAATTTTTGTTGGTTTTGTTATGGTTGTCAACTTTCACGTGCTGCACGAAATCCAAGACTTGAACTTTCCCTTTTCAACCAAATAAATTACCGCAGGCCACGTGTCATAAACTTTTTACACAAAACCCATTCCTGCCCTTAATGACTTATTCCTGCGCTTAGTGAATAAAATAGTTCATTCCTGCGCTTAGTGGTTTACACAGTTCATTCCTGTGCTTTGGGAATAAAACAGTTTATTCCTGCGCTTTGGGAATAAAACAGTTTATTCCTGCGCTTCCTGGTTACTGATTTCGGTGCAGTTTTCATTTTTGCATTCTAGAGCAGAATTAGGCAGAGGCATTTGTAAAACACTTTCTACTTTTGATTCCCCTTTTTACATGCTTTATACTAATCAAGGATATATACACTATATACTAATAATTTACACTATTCAAAAAATGAGAAGGCACATACCTGTTAAAACCGTTTTATCTACATTTCAGGGTGCTCCTGCTGAAATTTCCAGCTAACCAGTCTTTGAACTAAGGCAGGTGCAATCTGAAAATAGGTGAAACAATGGTCATGGAACAATGAGGGTGAAACCAATTAGGTAAACATGTCGGAACACCGGTTTTCATGTGAACCCAACTCAGGAGCGCCTCAAAGAGGTTTTCACTTTCTGAGTTTTTATTTTATTTATTTTTTATTATTTTATTTTTTTCAATTGTGTTAATCTGCTGAATTCGAGTTGGAAGAAGAGCTTTCTTCCCAAATGTGTACATCCAAACTTTCCAATTGCTTGAGAAATTCTTCCTTGTTTTGTGGTTTATGGTACATACGAAGACGATGTCCATTTACCACCAATTTGCGTTGTGAGTCATCGATAGGTGTAAGGCGAACAGCTCCATTGTCAAACACTTCCTCAATTTGGTACGGCCCAAGCCATCTGGTCCGCAAATTTCCAGGGAAGTCCTTGTATTGTGAATCAAACAACAAGGCCCAGTCACCTTGTTGAAATCTTCGCTGCTGAATGTGACTATCATGCCACATCTTCCTTTGTGCTTGGATCATCTCTATCTGATGTAGGGCATCCATGCGTAGTTCATCCAATGCATCAAGTTATAGAATGCGATCTTCTTGTGCTCGTGATGAGATCAATACCTACTTCCAAAGCAGTTCGAAGAGTTAGTAATTCAAATTCAATAGGCAAAAGAGGTTGTTTTCCATAAACTAATTCATATGGGGTAAATCCAGTGGTGGATTTCCACGTGGTATTATAAGCCCAAATAGCTTATGGTAACTTGTCTAGCCAATTCCTTCTATGGACTGCTATGGTTTTGGTCAGAATTCGTTCTAATTCTCTATTAGTCACCTCGACTTGGCCATTGGCTTGTGGATGATAAGGTGAGGATTTTCTGTGTTTGACTTGATAGAGTTGAGTGAAGGCTTCAACAACTTTTGAAGTAAACTGGGGTCCTTGATCTGTGGTGATGGATTGTGGGGCTCCAAAACGCAAAAAAATCTATGAATACAGAAAATCAGCAACTTTCTCTTCACGAGCATGCTTAAAGGCACGAGCTTCTACCCATTTGGTAACATAATCAGTACATACCAAGATATGTACTTTGCCTTTGGAAGGAGGATTAATGGGTCCTACAAAATCTAAACCCCATATTTCAAATGGTTCTGTTCCTATTTGAGGTTGTAATGGCATTTCACTAGTAAAAGTAGGTTTTCCCATTCGTTGGCAAGCATCACAATGTCTTACGTACCTTTTTACATCTTTGTGCAAAGATGGCCAATAGTATCCGGTACCCAAGATTTTGCGAATAGTGCTTTTGACTGAATAATGCCCTCTTGATGGTTCATCATGGCATGCTCGTAGGATGTCATATGCTTCATCCTGGTGGATACACCTGCGTAAAACATGATCAGGACTGCATTTAAACAGTAATCCTTCTATCCATTTAAAAGAAGAGCTTTGCTTGATTAACTGTTTCCTTTGTTTAGGGGTAAAGTGAAGAGGAATCTTCCCTGTAACTAAGTAATTAGCTATGTCTGCAAACCATGGAGATTGTACAGAGACAACAAACAACTTTTCATCTGGGAAGGTATCTTCCACGACTTCCCTTGTATCTGCATTTGGTATTCTTGACAAGAAATCTGCAACTACATTAGATTTTCCAGGTTTGTTTACTATGGTAACATCAAATTCCTACAACAGAATTAACCAACGAATAATTCTTGCACTAACCAATGGTTTATTCATCAAATATTTGATTGCAACATGATCCGTATGGATGAATACTTGATACCCTGTGATATAGTGTCGGAATTTGTTAATAGCATAGACTACAACCAAGAATTCTTTTTCAGTGGTAGTGTAGTTTTTCTCGGCTCCTGTCAAGTTTTTACTGATATAATATATTGCATAATGTTCCCCATTTTCAATCTGTCCTAACACAGCTCCAATAGCATTATTGGAAGCATCAGTTTGAATATGAAAGGGTAACTCCCAATTAGGACCTCTTAAAACAGGTGGAGTGGTTAACTTCTCCTTTAACTTTTCAAAGGAATTTTGACATTCAGAAGACCAAACAAATTCAGAATCTTTCATGAGCAAAGCAAACATGGGATTTGCTATGGTACTGAAATTAGCAATGAATCTGCGATAAAAACCAATGTGTCCTAAGAAACTGCGTACATCAGTCTGAGTTTGTGGAGGGGGAAGGTTTTTGATGACTTCAACCTTCTTAGGATCAACCTTGATTCCAAAAGAAGAGATATGATGTCCTAGAACAATTCCTTCCTCCATCATTAAGAAGCATTTCTCAGGATTAAGAGAGAGATGGTATGTTTCACAGTGAATCAACACTTTTTCAAGTTGTTCTAATGCATATTCAAAACTATCCCCAAATACTGTGAAATCATCCATATAAATTTCAACACTTTCATTGGTTAAATCAGAAAAAATTGCTAAAACAGCTCTGAAATGTTGCTAGAGCATTACATAACCCAAAGGGTAAAACTCTGTAAGCAAAGGTTCCCCAAGGACATGTAAAGGTAGTCTTTTCCTGATCTTCTGGGGCAACTTGAATTTGGTTATACCCGCTGAAACCATCAAGAAAACAGAAAAATTTTTTTCCAGCAAGGGTATCCAATACTTGGTCTATGAAGGGTAATGGGAAATGATCCTTATGTGTAACCTTATTTAACTCTCTATAATCTACACATACTCTCATTTTACCATTTTTCTTTGGAACAATGACCAATGGTGAAACCCATTTACTATCTGAAATTGGATAAATGAATCCAACATCTAAGAGTTTTTCAATTTCCTCTTTCACAATCTCTCTTAGAGCAGGATTCAAGCGTCGCTGAGGTTGTCTTACTGGTTTTACATCTTCTATGTATATCCTATGTGTACATACCTCAGGATGAATGCCTATCATGTCCTTATAGTTCCAAGCAAAAGCTTGAACATGTTTCTGCAAAACTGCAAACAGTTTGGATTCCTGGTCATCAGTTAACCAGCTATTAATATTCAAAAATTTCCCTGGCTGAACTTCAATTTGTTTGATCCCTGGATAGATAGAATTAGCTGCTTCATAGCTACTGATCAATGCATTTAATGGACAATGATGTGGCTGTAGATTATGAAATACTCTAGAATCTGACTCAGAGGTGATACCGATGGAATCAGAGGACATTTGAAGGTGTTAAGGAGATGATGATGCCATCCATGAGGTAATGTGAATGATATTTCCTGACTAGACATGGATGACATTGGTTCTTCTTCCTTCCACAACAATCGATCAACAAGAATTTGATCATCAGTTAGTCCTTCTGAGTGTAATGTTTCAACTAGGACAGTTTCATTCTCGAATATTTCTCTTTTTGGTGCAGTGATTTCCTCAATATGTTCCTTCACTACGATTGTAGCCAAAGTAGCAATGGTTTCTTGTTCATATTCTTCATCAGATTCAGGATACCAAATTTGTCCAAAAAATTTAGTTGAAGGTTGAGCTGGTGGATACAAAGAAATTTTCTGTAGGTCAATACCATTGGAAATGGTCATTTCCCCTGACCTGTAGTCTATAAATGCAGCTGCAGTAGCCAGCCAAGGTCGTCCTAGAATGATAGGGTATCCATTGACTAAAGTTCTAGGCTGCAACACCAAGAAGTCTACAGGATATTCCCATGAAGAGACTTTAACGGCCACATCTTCTAAGATACCTTCGGGTTTAGCTACTGACCTATCTGCCATTTCCAAGACTATGGTGGTAGGACTGAGATTATGGAGCTACAATTTTTGCATTGTGTCTTTAGTCATTACATTAATTGTAGCTCCAAGGTCAATTAGCACATTAGGAATTTGCATCACTCCAATAGTAACTGTAACTACTGGACTGCCTGGGTCACTATACTTGGGAGGAACTAGTTTCCCAGCCAATAGATCAGCTAATTTCCCTTCTACCTGAATAGTTTTAGGAAAGGCTTTCTTTTTTTTACCAGGTTTCTTGATACATAACTCTTGAATAGTATTTTTGATTAAAGGTATATCCCTTATTGCCTGTAACAAAGGGAGAGAAATTGACATCTTTTTAAGTTCTGTCACTAATTCTGATTCAGGGGTAGTATCAACATGATCAAACCTTTCAGGGTATGGTAAGGCTACTTGAGAAGATTCCTGCATTTTTGCTGTTTTTTCTTCTTTTTGTTTTTGTTGCAATGCCTCTTGATTTGGAGGTTCTTGTTTCTCACTAATTTCTTCAATGGTGGGTGGAACAGGTTCAGGTAAAATCTTTCCTGAACGCAGCTGGATGTTACTATAGTCAAGTACATGAACTGCAGCAGTGTCTTCAGACTCAGCCTCATAAATAGGGGCTGTTTGTCTGGTATTATTTGGGTTAGTCACAGGCTGAGCTGGGAGTGGAGGTTGTTTTACTGGTTGCATTTGTTGATGTTGTGTTCTTCCCTAAAAATTGGGATTAGGAGCAGGCAACAAGTTTTGAGCTTGTCCCTGATACTTTTGTTGTCCTTGATATGATGGATATTGTTGTGGTGGATATGGCTGTCCTTGATATTGTTGTCCCCATATTTGTCCTTGTTGTGTCCATTGTGGAGGCATGGTATGCCAAGGTGGGTTCATCCATCCAGATTGTGACCAATCTGGAGAAGCTGTCCAAGGTTGGTTCCAAGGTTGTGCAGGGACTTCTGCATGTCCCCATGGCATATTCATATTCCAAGGAGATTGTCCCCAGTTTGGAAACCGAGGAGCATTGGGATATTGTGTATAGCCACCACCGGATCTCTGCCCAATAGCATTAAGTTCTTCTGTTTGGGTGCCCAAGATAGATTTTAGATGAGGCAACAAAGGACATCTATCTGTTGAATGTTCCTTGGAACAAATTCCACAAATAGAAGTTTTGTTTAAAGGGCAATCCTGCAAGGCATGCTTATTCTTGCATCTTGGGCAATAAATTGCCAAAGGTGGTGTAGAATTGGATTTTGTGTTCCTCTCACCTAATGCAGAATTGAGTTGAACAAGGATATCAATTTTTAAATTAGCCATTTCCTCCATCAACTCCTTTATGTCATTATTGCCAAAATTCCTTTTCTTTCTCCGTTGGTGAGTGCGGGAATAGTTTCTACATAACTCCACAATATCTTCAAGGTCAAGTTGATCTATGTCTCCTTTTCCCATTAAATCTAACACTTCCCTAGATTCATCCTGCAATCCTCTTAAGAAGATAGGCTTTAAGAAATCAGGTTCTACAGGACCACATCTCTTTTGGACAAAGGCAAAGCGATCAAGGTAATCCTCTAAACTTTCATCTTCTTCTTGCTTAATCCGAAACAACTCATCTTTTATGTTTCGTACTCTACAATAATCCTAATATTTATGTAAGAATGCAGTCTCCATGTCATCCCAAGTACGGATTGAATTAGGTTCAAGATTACTCATAAACCATCGGAGAGCAAGCATCCTTAAGTGTAGAAGGAAACAATTTCAATTTTTGATTATCATTTATGTAGTCATAAGTTTGACATAACACTTTGAATTCAAATAGAAATTGATCGGGATCTTCGAAAGCAGTTCCCCTAAAAATTGGCAATATGGATGGAGAAATAGTTTTCATGGGGGCATCTAGAAGTGGATCCAACCGTATGGGATATTCAAAAGTCTTAGGAGGATCATCAGCATACCCACCTAGTGGTGGTAGTGGTGCTGCCATAGTTGTTTTCTTTCTTGAGTTTGATGTGGATGGTTCAGACTTAAGGGAACATTTAGTAGAAAGTGCTACAAAAAGTTCTTGCTCTAATCTGTCCAAAGCTTCAGTTGGTGAAGAAGGTATTTCTTGCTCCGGAAATTCTTCATCCGATCATGAAGAACGCCTTGGTGGTTCGAAACTAGTCCTGATAAACCTCCCTCTTTCGTCTCTTGGCCTATGCATTCATGCCTATTCACTAAATAAACTGAAATGCAGTAATTCAAAAATTGCAACACAATTCTTGACCTGTTTCACTTTTCCTAACAACACCGATTGTTCCCCGGCAACGGTGCCAAAAATGATGAGTGTCATTGTTCATTCATCATTTAATCATTATATGTGTCAGTCCAGGGCGGTGTCCAAAGGCTGTATACGATAGAAGGTGTCACAGCTGCAGGTTCAATTCATTCAAGAACAGGGTTTTATTGGTGGAATAGTTAGTGTTTTTGGGGGTTTTTGTGTGACCTCTAATTCCTAGAACTAGAAATCAAATTGCAAAAAATAAAGCTGAATTAAAACTTGCAAGAAAAGTAGAATCTGAAATAGCAGAAAATGAAATGTTGCTAAATTGAAATTAACAAAAAGGTAAATTGCAGAATTGAAATCACACACAGTTGCAGAAAAATAAACTAACTACAATTCCTTGAGCATGTTCTAAATCTAGAAATTCAAACTATCATCTATTGCAAAACTGGAAAATGTCACAAATCTAGAAATTACAGTAAAATGACAGAAAACTGGAAATTGCTGCAAATCTGGAAAATGACAGAAAACTTGAAGTTGCTGCAAATCTAAAACAAAAATATTGAAGTTGCATGGAATGATGGAAAAATGTTGTCAAGACTGAAATCTGAATTTAAAGCTGCTAAAGAAGTGAAAACTGGCAGAATTCTGCTAACCTGCTGCAGCAAGAAATTAGCAATGTATTTTGTCAGAAGATGCCTTCCTCTGGTCCTGCAAGTGGCCCTTGCTTCCAGAACCAGATGAAGGTGAAGAGTTATGCTAAAGAAACTTAAATGCTAATCATCAACTCAACATGCTAATTGATAACTAAAAACTGCACCTTTTATTAAATCTGGAAATGCATTACAGTAATGCAGGAAAAACCTGTAGATTACTATTCTGCTACAGAAATAACTGCACTCTATTGCCTATTTCTCTCCTATATGCCTATATGCCTATATCTCTATATGCTCAACCATGCTGGGAGCTTTCTTATTTATAATGTAATGTTGATATGCTTGGTTGTTGATTTGTAGGGATTTACAACTGTTTGCACAACTGTTTCCTAAAATGCATGAGCTTGCTTTGTCAAACTTGATCCATTCAACCTTATTGAGCTGCATTCGTTGAGGAAATCAGTTAATATGAGTTGGGGCAACTTTTTGGTCAATTGCCAATACTTTCCTCTATCGATCTGTCGCTTTTTGACCATCCTCTATTGTTCCTGCGCTATTCCCTATTCTTGCGCTATTATTCCTGCTCTCGAAATAACAGGAAGTGACATTTAATTACTATTTCATGCTCCAAACGCGTAGGGAAGAAGTGTTTGACCACCTAGAATGTTTTCCTTTATCTTGTACATCCTTTTTGCATTGGTGGCATGTGCTGGAGTGACCGTTTCCAAGCCTTGCTGTATATGTACAGCTGGTTGGAACTATCACGATCACGATCTGTTTTCCTGCATAATCGGCTACAGGGGACAAGGTCTTTGGCACCTTTTGCATTTGAATTAGCTCAAACAGAGGAATACTACTATTAAGCACCAAACACTCAACAATTACTACTGATTTTAAATTACTACTGACAAATTAGCTGAAAACAGGTGAAACTGCAGAAATAAACAGTAAAACAGAATATATGCACTTAACATTTCAGAATATGCAAATATCATTACATAATGCATTTTACCCAAAATTAGCATAGAAACATAATAAAAAGGGTGATTCAAATAAGTAGAATGTATCCAAAAAGTGTTCATAGATGAGGCAATTCTTGGCCTCATCATATTCTCCAAGAACCTAGATTGTTTGGGCTACAATTTACCTTGAAGGGGCCGCTCTAGATTGGTGGGAAAATTATTATCAAAATACTAATATTAAACTAGTAGACATACCATGGAAGGAATTCATTGTCATATTTAAATATAGGTTCCTTATGGAGTATTTCTATACCCTAAAATTCAAGGATTTTTCCAGTCTAAGGTAAGGAACCAACATAGCGGATATATACTACAAAAATGGCAAGATTGTTGAAGTATGTATTGGTTATGATGAGAAAATATGGGTTTCTAATTTTACTCATGGTTTGGAATCTAGGATAAAGCATGATGTAGACATGCATAAGCCTAATTCATTACAAAATGTGTATGACTTGGCAAATAAAGTGGAGTTGCACTTATGTTACAAATATGACACCTTATTTGAGTAAGATAGATAGGCATTAAAGAAGAGTAATAGCGACGGGCTCATAAAAAGGGAGGGTGAACAAGGTAAAAAGGCTAAAAACTCCTAAAATTCTAAGAAATATAATGGAAATTAGAAGAAGTTCAAGAAATTTTATAAGAAAGGTAACAACTCCAATAATGCTACGCCTCAACTACAAAAACTGTAAACTCCAATTCCAGCAATCAAAAGAGAGGATTAAAAGTTAGAAAAGTAGCAAGGACCCAAGGATGGGTGCTAGAATTATAGAGGTTTGTATTTTGTTGCTCAATATTTGCACCACCTAGGGCCTATCATGTCTAGTGCTAAAGAAAAGAAACATGCACACTAGATCTATGCTGCAACTGGGAGTTAGAAGCTTGAGGGGAAAACTACCCCATTTATTATAAAAGGTAATATTTTTAATAAGCAAGTGAATATCTTAATTGATAATGGGGCCACTGATAGTTTCATTTCTTGTAAGTTAGTAACGGATATGATGGAAAGGCCAGGATATTTGGCTCATGGATGGAAGGCTGAGTATTGTTCCTAAAAAACTACTCAGTAAACCAATATTTTTCTATGGAGGAAATTTCTTTAGCTAGTGGAACCATGGAAGGTTTCTTATATATAGATCCACTTCATGCCTTTGATGTGATCCTAGGGATGGATTGGTTACATGCCCATAAAGCTATAATAAATTTCCAAGATAGATGGATTGAGTATTATGAAGGAGGTAAGGAACGACTAAGAATTCATAACAAGCAAGGGGTATTTAAATATTAGATGTTTTCATCTATGTAGCTAAAGAAAGCCCTCAGGAAAGGAGATATAGTCTATGTGATTAAGTTAAATAAAGTTTAAGAAGACCAAAAGAAAGAGGTATTGGAAACACACTCAATTTTATAGGATTTAAAGGATGTATTTCCTAAGGATTTACCTAGACTCCCTCTTGTGCGGGAATTGGATTTCACTATTGATTTTATGCTAGGAGTGGAACCTATACATAGATCTCCATATAATATGATCCCTATTGAGATGTAGGACTAAAAGTACAACTATAGGGGCTATTAGAAAAGGGGTTGATAAAACCAAGTGTGTCACCTTGGGGTGCATCAATTTTATTTGTGAAAAAGAAAGACAACTCTTTAAGGTTGTGTATTGACTATAGGATGTTGAATAAAGCTGCAATCAAGAACTAGTATCCCCTACCTAGGATTGAATATTTATTTGATCAATTGAGAGACAACACGATGTTTACTAAGGATTATATGAGATCATGGTATCACTAGTTAAGAATATGTGAGGAGGATACTCACAAGACAACATTCAAGACTAGGTATGGGCACTATGAGTTTATAGTCCTACCCTTTGTACTGACTAACACCCCAACTACCTTCATGAATTTAATGAACAGTGCATTCATAAGGCACCTAGACCAATTTGTCCTTGTATTTATAGAATATATCCTTATATACTATCAAAATAAGGAAGAACACGATTAACATCTCAAGATAGTGCTAGAGTTGTTAAGAGAAAACCAACTCTATGGGAATATAGCCAAGAGTGATTTCTATATTTTAGAGGTGTGTTATCTAGGATATATCATATCATTAGAGGTAATTACTATGGATCCAGAGAATATTGAAGCCATATTAAACTAGCCACCTCCCACTAATATTGTTGAGATACAAAGCTTCATGGGGTTAATGGTCTACTATAGACATTATATAAAATATTTGTCCAAGATTGTTGTGACAATAACTAACCTTCAGAAGAAGGGGAAGGAATTCAAATGGATAGAAAAGTGTAAAGCTACCTTCGTTTTATTAGAGCATAAACTCACTACCACACAAATATAGAAAATTTTAGATCCTCAAGGAAATTTTTTAATATGCATTGATGCATCACTAGAAGGGTTAGGAGGAGTAATCATGCAAGAAGAGACAGTAGTAGCTTATACTTCAAGAAATATTAAAAGGCATGAAGTTAAATATGCTACTCATGATTTAGAGCTAGATCCTATGGTGCACACTCTAAAGGTATGTCACCACTATTTTTTGGGGAGATATTTTGAATTGAAATTTGACCGCCAAAGTCTAAGGTACATATTTACCCAACCAATACTCAATGTAAGATAAAGAATATGGATCACGTTTCTCACTGAGTATGAATTTGAAATTGAATACATAAAGGGGAAAGAGAATAAGGTTTCTAATTTCTTGAGAATAAGAAGACACATAGCATCCATAACTAGAAGGGACCAAGTGAGACAATAGCAATCTTAGGATGAGTATTGCCTAGAAATTTGAGCTAGAATGGAAAAAGACCCTAAGGGTAATAATGAGTTTGGAATGATAGATAACATTTTGTGCTACAAAGGTAGGATCATCATACCAAAAACTGGATGATTTAAAAAATGTATTAATGCAAGAAGCCCATAGATATCCTTATTATGCTCACCTCAGAGGGACCAAAATGATGGAAAACATGAAAAGAACCTTCTTCTGTATAGGAATGAAGAAGGATATCACCAATTTTATCGCTTTATTCTTTAAATGTTAGAAGGTTAAGGTATCATGCAAGCATACCATAGGATAGTTATATCCACATAGTGTACCTACACATAAATGATAGGTCATATCTATGGATTTTATAGTAAGTTTACCTAATATGAGGTACCAACATGATGCAATCCTGGTATTAGTCAATATATTAACTAAGATTACACACTTTACACCTGTTAGCACCAAGGATGATGCTCATGTGGTGGCTAATAAATTTACCAAATAAGTGTTTCTATTGCATGGGTTTTTAGAGGTAATCATCTCAGATAGGGATTCCAAGTTCACTTCCAAATTTTGGAAGTTCCTTCATCATGTAATAGGCATAAAATTGAATATGAGTTTGACATACCACCTTGATATAGATGATAAAATAGAATGAGTAGACCAAGTACTAGAAGATATGATCCATATGTACTGAATAGATCATAAGTCCTATTAAAAAGACTATCTACATCTGGTATAGTTTACCTACAATAATAGGCATCACTCATCTCTAGGAATGGTACCTTTCGATGCCTTGTATGGATGAAAGTGTAGAACACCAATGACTTGGGACAACCTAGAATATCAAGTTGTTATTGGGCCAAAAATGGCTAGAGAAATGGAATATCAATTGAAGGTAATCAGGCAAAGAATCAAAGAAGTTGCTGATATACAGAAGAGTTATGTTGATTTAAAGATAAATCCAAGGGAGTACTCAGTAGGAGATAAATTTTTCTTAAGGTTTAAACCATATAAAAGTATGATTAAATCCATGAATTTGGATTCACAATTTGTAGGATCCTTTGATATCACTAAAAATATTAGTCTGATTGCGTACCGACTTGCTTTACCTCCAAATCTATCAAAATCCATGACACCTTCCACATATCCTTGCTTAGGAAATATATTGCTAACCCTGAATATGTGTGGGATAATTCTAATTTGTAGATGGTAAATCCAAAGATAATTGAAATGATGCCAATAAATATTCTTGAGTTCCATTCTAATACTATGCAAAATCAGACTCTTGAGCAATGTAAGATCCAGTGGGATCATTTCTTCGAAAGAAATACCACTTGGAAGAAAGTGGAGGATATGCAAAAATATTTTTCCTTCTTGTTTGAAAATTTCTAAATGTAATCATTTGTTTTTATTTGTTTTTGTTTTATAAAACTAGAAACACTCGGGATGGTGTTCAGTCCCAGTGGGGTAGGATGTCATGACCCTCCCCATTTAACTTTGTGACCTAGAAAACAATGTATTAATTTGAAAATGCTTTAATACTTGATTTTGTGTAATTAGGTAGCCATGTGATGTTAGTTGATATGAAATAACATGATAATACTAACAAGTTGCCAATGTGTAGGATCAGGTATGCTCATAGGTGGGAGAAGTTGAGTCATCCACCAAGGTGATGGTACTTGAGGTTGGGGAAGTGATGATAAGGAAACTCGGGGGTAACATGGATGGATACATTCATATAGGCATGCATTATCGGTAGGGATAATCATCAATAACTAGTCACCTTGAGCCTCAATTGATAGCCTAGTAGCTACCATGAATTCTCTAGCTGAGATAGGTGATTAGGTTGATGGAAAGGTTCCCTCTTTGTCTGTTGCATATGCCTGATTGTCTTTTACTTCATTACTATTTGCATTAGTGGTTTAGGAAATAAAAGCATGCATGAATAAGATACCTTTGAGAGCTTCTTGTTTCAATTAAAACCTCTTACTCTCTACTTTATAAATAATAGATGTTTTATTTCAAAATGAAAATAAAGTTTCAATTTAAATAAATAGAGGTGTTTTATTCTAAAATAAAAATAGAATTTCATTTTAAATAAATGAAAAGGTTTTATTTTGAAATGATATTGGAAGTTCATATTAAGTAAATAAAATGCTTTTATTTTGAAATGATAATGGAAGTTCATTTTAAATAAATAAAAAGGTTTTATTTTGAAATGATAATGGAAGTTCCTCGACCTGATCTCAAACAAAAATTTAATCTTCAAAATTCAGATCTTCCTTCTATGCTTAAGATTCAAGAGCTCATACCTGATGTTATGATTCATAAGCTTAGCATTCAATCCCCAAGTTCCTGGTGGAGGTATTGGCATCGAAATGTGGATACTCCTTTCAAGAACTAATATTCTTTCTTACTTTATCAACTTCTTAGTCTTGTTTTCCCTGGTGTTGATAAACTTAATGAGAGATGGAAAACTCATTCTACCTCCTATACTTGGATTGTTCATCTTAACCATATCTAGTAGTCTAACCTTGAATCCAAGATTACATTTTTTTTTTAGTATCTTATTTATGAAGGATTTCCTATGGGAGAGAGACTTAGTAGGGTTGGTATTCCTAATCCTAAGTGTCCAGCTTGTGGTCATTTTGAGACTTTCAAAAATCTATTTTGGTTTGGCCCTTGTTCTCAGTATGCTTGGTCGTAGATTCACTCATTTTTCAAGCCCTTTCATCCTAAATTTTTTAGATGATAGATCATATTTTTTGGAGATAACAGTTGTTGTCTTGCCTATATTGATACTCTATGGAATTTATTCCATGGTTATTTCAACTTTGGAAATCTAGGAATGCTGCTGTCTATTTTGGATATTCAATTTCTAGTTAGTTTTCCTTGCATGAAATGATTACAATATTTTCTACTGTTACTATTTAGCTCCATTCGTAGGATTTCAAACTGACTCATGAGTTTGCGCATTTGATAAATCTTTTTAGGTTTTGGTATGAGGCTTTGTGCACTATCAATGTGGCTTTGCCTAACCTCCATTTACCTTAAGTCCCCTCAGTTTCTTTAAGGCCTCAATGTTGTAGGTTAAGGGGGTGACATTTTCTAGCATCAGGTTATTCTATCAGTGCCCACAATAGGGCTCAATCTCCTCTTGGAGTGGCTCCCTTTGTTTAGTTATTCTATTTATTCATCCTTTGAGGGGCTATTTTTTTTGGCCTCAGGTATTTATGATGTTGATTGTATGGGTGGCCTTGCGCCCCAAGCTATGATTTTTCTAGCTCCCTTTTTTTTTATTAATAATAAGTTTTTTGAAAGGTTCCCATAACCTTTTACAAAAAAATTCTAGTTAGGAATAGTTCTCCCAACCATCCTAAAAAAAAGGAGGCACCTTCTTCAAAAATAAGAAGAGAAAAAAATAGACAGAGAAGCCCTTGAAAGGGCAAAAGAGGAAGCCTCAACTGATAATAAAAGAAACCCTCATAGGGGAAACATGAAAGGGAAAAGAAACCATAATATATTATAACCAATACTTGTACTCCTCTAGAAGGGCATCTACTCATGTGTCTAGGGGAGGCAAAAGTTAGCTCCAGTGTGTCATTTTCCAAGTGATAAAAATCCCATAGGTGTTAATCAGTAAGTGTGATGTGATTATAGTATCTCTATATATGGCTTACAAAGACAATCTCCATGCTGAACCACAAGCTCCACATGCCTTGAGCATTCATTCTATCAAGGTGAAGCCACTCATGAGAATAGATGGTAGAAATAGAATCTCTAAACTTAGAAAAATTCCACATACCAGTGAAACCTCTAAACATAACTTCTATAATCGCTACCTAATTAGAGGTGGAATATCTGGATTGAGACACCTGTGAAGTTTAAATTGGATAAAGTTTTGGCATGGAAGAAAAATTCCACAATTTGTTTGAAGGAAATAAATTGGGCAAGAAAATGACTCACAACATGGAGAAGATGCATCTAGCCAAGAAAATTGAAATCTGAGAGAGCTCATAAAAAGGAAACCAGTGTGGGATTACCGTTAATTAAGAGTGGGGGAGAAATTTCATTCCAAATAGTAAAGCTAGGTAAAGCAACACCCATATTAGCTAGAGCATCAACAACTTGGTTTCCTTCCCTAAAGACATGTTGAATGGTGACATTAGGGGAAGAGATCAAAAAAAACTTTGCCTCGAAGATTAAGCTAGAGATATTCCAAGATGTTGATTGGGTGCCTAGAAGGCTTCTAACAATGTTCATGGAGTCACCTTCAACAATAAGGTCAGGGGAATTTTAGGTTGGAAAGAAGAGACAAACCTTGGAAGATGGCTCAAGCTTCAAAAAAATGACAGGTTTGAACTCCAATATTTTTTGCAAAGGCCAACAAGATCTTCCCTGAGTGATCTCTAAAGATATCACCTGCACCAGATGGTCTTGGGTTGCCTTTGGCTACACCATAAAAATTGTACTTGATCCATCCCAAAGGTGGAGAATATCACTTGACAAGCGATCAATCAACCATAGAAGTGGGAGGGGAAATATTACTTGAAAGGAGTTGGAGGGACTTAATTAACCAAGCTTCACTTGGGGACTCAGGTTGCTCATATTCCTAAGCAATAGAGAGGTTTTCAAATGGTACGTGGATAACTCTGGAAAGAACATAGTTGGAATCATGGATAGAACTATTGAAAGCTCTAGAATTTTGTTCAAACCAAAATTTCCATAGGAAATGAGGAAGACATAAGTTCCAAAATGTTTTGACACGGAAGCTCTTGAAGGGATTTGGCCACTGTAAACAAAGGTCATTCAGAGAGGAGGGAGGAGCCCAAAAAATACCCATATTGGAAAATAATGAGCAAAGAACTTTGAGGGAGAACTGATAGGAGAGAAAAATATGCTGGGTGGATTTGCAATCCTATTTGTAAAGGTAAAAACAGTTAGGAATGGGGAGCCCTCGAACATGGATATTTGTAATGGAGATAATTTTCTCTTGAACAAAAATCCAAAAGAAAAAACAAAATTAGGGAATAATATGTTTGTCCTAGATAATATCAGTCATGGTTGTCCTAGGTTTTTAGGAAGGAAGTAGGAAGATTTGATAGAGAAAAGTTCATTCTCATTGGGTGCCCACAAGAGCTTATCTTCAACCAAAAAAATGGAAATAAAACAAAGATGCAAAATGTTAGATAAAACAATATTAGCTCTTTTTTGGTCCTCATTTAGATCACCATGAGGAAGGGTTTTCCAACACTTCCTGTTAAAGTTAATAAAATTGCAAACCTATGTACCAAACAACATATCAGTCATGGGTTTGAGGCATATCAGATAAAGGCAGTTCTGAAGAGGGATGTTACACAACCACTTGTACTCCCAAAAACTTATCTTCTGGCCATTTCTAGGTTTCCAACAAATTCCTTTTTTGATGATCTCCCTCGTACACAAGATGGAATTCTAGGTGGTAGAACCTTGAATAGGTGAAGGATCATCCATAAAATTTGGTTGATGCCAAAGGTATGTGGCCTTGATGATATCAACCCATAAATACTTTTCATTTTGAAGGATTCGCCATCCTTGCTTGGCAATGAGGGCTAGGTTCATCTCTCTGACCTTCCGGAGCCTAATACCATCATATTCTTCTCCCTCCTTTTTTAATTTAACCTCTCTTATTTTTTATTGAATATAATTGTTGGTTCTAATAAAAAAATAAAAAGATTTTATTTTGAAATTAGTTCATTTTAAATAAATAAAAATGTTTTATTTTGAAATGATAATGAAAGTTTATTTTAAATAAAAAAAAAAGGTTTTATTTTGAAATGATAATGGAAGTTCATTTTAAATAAATAAAAAAGGTTTTATTTTGAAATGAAAATGGAAGTTCATTTTAAATAAATAAAAAGGTTTTATTTTGAAATGATAATAAAGTTTCATTTCAAAAGGGAGATGTTTATTTCTCAAGTAATATTTTATTTGAAAATAATGTTTATTATTATAAATTTCCTTGTAGAAATAATAGAGAATTTGAATCTATTATAATATTAATAAAATATGAATCTACTCCATATTATATGTAATAAGTTACGTTATGGAGAAGCTTCTCATCGTCAAACTTTGCTAGCGATATTTCAAGAGATGAAATTATATTTTATTTGGGAAGTTAAAGCAAAATAGGATTTCTACCACTGAGTAGCTGGGAGAGTAATGACAGTCAATATGGACAGTATGGGAAGTTGGAAGGAGAGTTGTGGGCAGTTGGAAGGAGAGTCGTGGTATTCGAGGAGATAAGGGCCTGGAAAGAGTTGAAAGAGGATCACATATGGCAAGCAAAAAGAAAAAGAAAAAAACCAGTGTCGAAAAGGAGATAAAACTAGTGACAAATAGGAGGAGAAGCATCAAGTGAGGACAACTTCAAGAAGTAGACAAGAACCTTTGAAAAGGATTGTAGATTGGTTTCATTGTATTCTCTATTTCCTTTGGTTTTATTTTGAACTATTACCCCTTGTTATCCGTCAGTTGTGCAAATGTACCTTGTTGAAATTGTTGGGTAATCGCATCAACACTATAGCTAAGTTTTAGCTGATACACACCCTTACATGTTAGTTTTAAGCATACCTATGTGAGGGCTATGTTAGTGGTCATAACTTGGGCTATGACCACTAGCTTAGTTGCTATGAGACTCTGTTAGGAAGCCATAGAATCTGTCGTTGTCTGTCGACCTAAGGAAGGTGCTGCCAGATCTGTGAGTCATCCCATATCCGTAGGCAGGAGTTTATGCCTCCCTGAATGTGGTTTGGTGATGTCGCTTGGTGCTAGGCATTCGATAAACCTTAGTGATTCCCTCCTCCTGCATTGCTAGTTTTTGTCGTGTCATCCCTTGACCTTTGAGCATGACCACTCACTGTAGAACCTTTGCTCTACTTTCATTTCCAATTAGCTTGACCTCTCTAGGTCATAGCTTACCCAAGTTGTGTTTGAGTTATTGCTGGTGGATCTCCTTGATCTTTATGCGATCAATAGCACCGTGAGTCACCTTGTTGATCGACGATTATTAGATTATTCTTCCTAGAGAATCACTAAGATTTTAGTGATTTAGGATTGAGCGTTGGACTCATCCAAACCCTTGTGGTGACCATCGTGTCCTTAGTGGACCGGTTGACCTTGGAAGACATAGACTAGGTGAGTGTTGGTTCATGAGTGTTGTCCTATGTATTTATTTAAAAAGGTTTTTGATAGACTTTATTAAGTTTAAATTTAATTAAAGAATGAGTTATAAATTAATTTGAATAATGATGATTATTTGATTAATAAGAGAATGTTCTTAAATTAAATAAAAATAGAAAAAAAAATGAATGTTTGATTAATTAGAGAAAGAGTTTTTTAACTATATTGAATGGAAAAGGATGAATATTTGATTAATTAGAGAAATAATTTCTTTAGTTATATCGAATGGAAAAGATTTATTTATTTGATTTATTAATTAAAGTGAAACATTGTTTAATAGATTAAAGGTTATGGGACTTTGGTTTAAAAAATAAGAGCGAGGTTATTTATTTATAAATTAAATATGTTGAGCTTTGATTTATTAAATAGAGTGAAAGGATCATTTTGTAGATTAAAAGTTGTGGAAGTTTAGTTTATAAGATGCTTGAAAATGATTTATTTTTGTAAATTAAAGTAAGGAAAATTTAATTTAGTAAATAAATGAAAGGCTTTTTCTCTAGATTAGAGGTATGAGACTTTAATTTATTGAACAAAGATAAATTTTGATTGAAGTAAAAACCATGATCTAAATTATGCATGTTGAATGACTCTCTAAAGGTATTTGAGAGGTGAAAATAAAATAAATGATTCTTTTATGATGTCAACTATGCATTAGATGGTTAGAAATTTGATTAAATTTGTATAGTTGCAATTTGGTAAAGTTTATGTTAAATGCATTTAGAGGTATGCCTATCCTAAACCATGAGTGTCCTGATCCCCTACTATCCTCAATGATCGATGGAAAGGAAGGGAGGACCAAAGAAGTAGATGGTACTAATGCACCAGTTGTTCTCTACTTGTAGTAAATCTACTTATACTAAAATAGATTAGAATTATGGTGAGATTTCCTTGATGAAATTGATGTAATGTATCATTCTTTAAGAGCATGGATGTAACATCCCAATTTGACCCCCTATTTTATGATTGTTTGCTAAATATAGTGACAAACTAAAATATTTAGCTAGGAGTTAATGATTTTAAGAATAATTAAATGTAGAAAATGGGCAATTTAAAGATAAGATGTTTTGTTGTTTTAATTAGTGGTTAATTTGTAGTATTAACTTTAGATTAGCAAGTTAAAACTGGGATTTAAGTGATTCCAACAAGGTGGGTGGATTGTATTTAAGGAATATTTAATTAGATGGTAATTTATCCCAAGTTTTATGTTAATGAAAACATGTTTTAGTTGGGTTTAAACCAAAGTAATGAGGTTAGTTTCTAGAAAGGATAGGTGTGATGTTTTGATTGGACCGCCTTGGGTGCAATGGTCAAAGTAGCACATAGTTCAAAGAAAACATTAATGAGAGGTTTCCCACCCAATTTTATAATAAAAAAATAGATCATGGGGTAGGGGTCATAAAGGTTATAAATAGAGCTCTTTGGGGTATTCGGAAGGAGAACGAAATCAACGAAAGCAAGTTAGGGAATATGCTCTCTGAGAACTTCAGATCATAAACTAAACACTTGCATTTTCTATTGATTCGACACTGAGAATTTGATATCTCCTAGGGAGTATGCTCTTAGACTCTATCGGAACAAAAACTAGATGGAGTTTCGAATCTCTCGCTTAGTCCTCATCTCATTTATCTTACGGTCTGAAACATGGGAATATCGTGGAAATAAGCTCGAAGTTTTTAACTAAGGATTAGATTTAGAATATTTTACTGCATCGAGTCAGGTTAGAGCCTTTCTGGTTGATGCTCTATTGTTATGTTGAGTTAAATGAGTTAAGGGTTGATTTTTTTTTATGAAATTATGATTTTTAAAGGTTTATGTTAAATTTGAAAATTATTGATTTGTGAGATGCTATCATAGTATGTACTAAAGAATATGAAAATTGCAAAGGTAAGGTTATTTTGTTATGCGTGTTGTTTGAGTATAAACAATTTCCTTCTTTAAGAAAAAAATGTATGTTGTTCATGTCTGGTTATAATAGCTTTGTGAGTCTCTAATGAATGAATACTTATGTAAATTCTAAAGTAATGGTGGTTGTAGGGTTTGGGTAAATCAAAAGAGCTATGTTTGATTGTTTTTTAAAAAAAGAAAAAAAAATATTAAATTTCCTTGTGAAACCCTGTTACAATTTTTGCCATAGAAGAGGTTGTCTTTGCTTGATCTCCGTAGGGTATCCACAAACATGCCCCTGAATCCACAATAACATGCATGATAAATAATATCAATGTATATGGTGCACTCGATAATTCATGGAGCTACCGTTAGGGTTGTGTAAACTAGCTAAAATATTAAACTCTACCCTGTATTTGATAGTAGACATCTTCAAGAACTTAGGAGACAGTGCAAGCTAGGTTTCATTATGAGTCTCTGTGAGATGTATTATCTTCGATTTCCACTCAGGTTTGTTGGTTAAAGAAAATAATGTATACTCCTTAGAGAAATGGTTGTCATAGGTTCTGTTACCTCCATTACTCATTGTGACTACGTAGAAGCTCTTTCTCTCACGGTGGGCCCAGACCCATCTATAAATAATATACCATGGATTTATGTTTAAACGATGCCCTTAGTTGAAACCTTGTGTCATGTCTTGTTATTATGTTGGATGTTTTCGTAAAGAATAATAATAACAACAATGGACTATGTGGTTTAATGGTTATAATGAGGGTTTTGAAATATTATGTATTTTTGGAACAAGTTTATGTATTTAAGTATTGTTGATTCTTGAGACTAAACTAGGGGGTGCAAAAGAGTTAGGGGAAATGTTAAATTATATATTACCCTAGGTCTTTAGGAACTCAGCTAAAGTTTAGAAAATAGTAAGAAGAGATAAAAACAATACTTGTGTGTGTGTTTAAAAGAAAAGTCTCTAAAAGCTAAAGATGACAATAGTTACCTAAAGAACTATGGTAAAGATATAGTAATATGAATTTAAAAGATATTAGGAAGGAAATAATATTATGGCCCATTGATGGCCCCAAGTCTTGTTATTTCTAAGTGAAGTAAACAAGGGGGTTTAAATTTGTATAAGAGACTAGGATAATGAGGATCTTGAGACTTAAATAGTTGGTAGTTATAAATTGATTATCAAGCTTAAAAAGGATCCTGAAAAAAAGTAGAGATTAAATATGGATGTATATAGATAATGCTTATAAAAAGGAATTTTCTACTACATTGTGACTTTGGTAAAATATCATATTATGTTTAATTACCTAGGGAGATGTTGCTTGTGGATTATTAGGTACTATAAAATAATATTGCTTGATTTATTTTGGTAATATGGTTGTGTTGTAATGATTTTTGGATGGGAGAAATTGGTAATAGGGTTACAATTTCTCGGGAACTTATGGAATTTCCTCTTTTCCAAGTTGATGTTTACATTTTGCATAGACAAGGGCATGTTGCTTTATGGATAAAGAACAAGGAATAAATGGAATAGGAAAGATTCATTCTTAGGAAAATTTATGGGGTTTATCTACTCTTGGATGAAATAAATGATTGTTTTCTAAAATGGTATTATTATATACATTATTTGCCTACATATATTTGATACAATAGTGTAAGTGCATTATGATAATTAGGCATATATCATGTGGTGGATTGTCCTGATCCTAAGTATCCAATATTCTAGTATTGGAAACTTGAGACAAACGAACTAGATGCTCCTACTGAACCTAAAAGTGAGTTGAAGTGTTGTTGTTGCTATAATTTTACCTCAAGTATACTATAATTACTTTGTAATAGCAAGGATTTATTATGAGTAGAATATTTTGTTTAGTTAATAGGTTTTGGGCAAATGTTGTAATTTCATTGTGGCTTTGTAAATACTGAAAGGATTTCATTGTACAATGTGCCAATTGTTGATGTATATAATAGAGTTAAATTGAAATGTAATGCTACAATTCATTCTCTATGTTGTATTTGAAATATTATATTTATGAATTTGAAAGGATGAATGTGCAAGTTAATGACAAGAAATTATGGAAACTAATAATGAAATGAACATGGATAAGTGAATCTAGCAACATGAAGTAAACCTATTTGAATCTGTGGTTGATTCCCTTAACAAACCATTGTTGATATGGTGAGAGATGTTCAGCTTTACACCTTAAAGTTAATTACATTGTCCAATGTGCAATGTAGTTAACAAGACACACACTCACTGATTAGGTTGTGTAATACCTAAAGCTATAACAAAGAGTTTAACATGGGTTGAACTTGTTGGGAAAAGAGTGTTTCGGTGGAAATAGATTGGTAAAAACCTGTGATCATTATGGGGGATTTGACCACTTCCATACACTAGGATAGACTCTGATCAAGTTGATTCTAGTGTGGTTCTTTCCTGAAACACTCAATGGTCACTAAACTATAGTAGTTGCTAGCATGATTCTCTCAATGAAATAAAAAAATGGTTGGTTTTATAACGGGTAAATTTTGGTTATTACAATGGATTATTTGCCTATTGGAAACTTGAGTTATTTTATGTTGTCATTGATGTCACATGAATCATTGATGTCATATGGGTCACATTGAGTTTTGATGGGCAAATGATATTTTGGAAAGCATGGATAAATTCAGGGTTTTTGTGAAAACCAAGGTAGGCAAAATAAAAGGTTTTATTTAAAACCATAGATGGGATATTTGAAATGGGTTTTTTCTTAAAGCCCAATTTGGCCTTTCGTTTCATCGAAAAAGGTGCCCCGATGATGGAGATATTTAATTTTAAATATTTAGTTTAAATTTTAATTATTTAAAATTAAAATTTTAATTTTAAAATTAAAATTAAAGTTAGCGCCAACGTCTAAATAAAGAGGGAAAATCAATAATGCACCGACGTCATAGAAAATGAGGAGAAGAATATATAAAGGAGGATCCTAAGGTTCATTTGAAAATAATCCTTGCTCGTGTTATTCGTTGGCTAAGCATCCAAAGAGAGCTCGTGCGAAAATCATTTTGAAAAGGGAGACAACAAATAAATCCAAGGTTGGTCAAAATCCCAAGACATTGTGGGCAGAGTGGCGCATTGGCAATTGGATTTTTGTTAAGGTGTGTGGCAGCACTTTACGTCAAGGTTTGAATCTCCTTGACTGCATTCGAAGGCATTGGAAGGAAAGCGCTTGAAGTGCTTTTTGTTTGCATGGAAGGGAGGAAGGACTTAAGGCACATAGTGTCTTCTCCTTTAGAACGAGTGACTAGTTTGTGTGGGAACCTTAGCCATGGCTAAGGCACTCGTGGTGTGTGCAAGTTGGGGGTTCGAATCCCCTTGAGTAGGTAATTACATTTTGTTCTAATTAATTTTGTTGATGCCCTAGGATAGGAGTTATAAGGTGGTTAAGGAATAATTAAAGTTTTTAATTAAAATTTATTTTATAAGGGCTGTGATTATTATTTCAAATATGGATGAGTTGTTGATTTATTTTGATATTCATGAAATTGAAAAATTAAGATTTAGGAGAAATAAGGAATTGTTATAAAATATTTTTGAGAGCCTTGTTGATTATTATTTTTGATAAGGGTTTTTATTAAAAAGGACTTTAGTGGATGTGTTTATTAAGTTGGAGTAAAAAGGAGTAAATTGAGTTATGCTTATCCTATGATTATTATTTGAAGTCCATTAACCCTTATTGAGATTGAAAAGAAAAGTTGTATTTAGTGTGGCAGATTTTGTGGACAACTTCTTGGCATCAAAAAGGTATGGGCACATTATCCTATTGATTGTTTATGGTGGTTGATTTCTGAAATATCATTGGAGTGAAAATGATTGATTGTGGTTTCCTTTTCGAAAGTGGTTGGTTAAATGCTTCAAGGTTTTCTTGTTTGAGAGTTGTGTTTAAACCTTTTTTTATAAGCATAGTTGTTGAAGCCCATTGGTTGTGAAAGAACCTGAAAAGAGCATGAGTATCATTGTTATGTGATATTTATGGTTGAGAATTGTTGGAAACATTTGAGTTGGTTGATACATGCTTGGACTAGGGTTTTTGTGAGAAAGAGTAGTCCCTTGTGGTGATTGGTTGAGTTGAGTTGATTGAGCCTAGTCAAGTGATTGTGTGAGGTGATTGGTCAAGTTCCATGAAACAAACTATTCCATAATTTTGATTTGAGTTGAGTTGAGATTAGAACATATTGAGTCTCTAACGATGCTCTTTATGATTCTATGAGTTGAACTGAGTTGATATTGAGATTAGAACATATTGAATCTCTAACAATTCTCTTTATGATTCTATGAGTTGACTTGAGTTGAGTTGAGATTGATTTCAGTTGAGTTGAGTTGATATTGAGCTTAGAACATATTGAGTCTCTAACAATTATATTTATGCTTCTATTAGTTGATTTGAGTTGAGTTGAGTTGAGATCATTGTGGATCATTGTTATCATCCATTGAAGAGTACATTGCCATTCATTATTGAGTTCATATTTGAGCTTTGCCTTGATATATTTTTGGATGAGATTTGAGTACTACTTGAGCATGATTGATTGAGCCTTTGAGAAGGCTTTGTGGATAACTTTTTGGATAGTTTTGGGACAGCTTTGTGGATAGTTTTGGGACAACTTTGTGGACAGTTTTGGATAGCTTTATGGATAGCTTTGTGGATAGTTTTGGGACAACTTTGTGGACAGTTTTGGGATAGCTTTGTGGATAGTTTTGGGACAAATTTGTGGACAGTTTTAGGATATATTTGTGGAAAAATTTGAGCAAGTTCTTGGAGAGCTTTCTAGAGTAGATTTGGGCAAGTTCTTGGTGAGCTTGCTAGAGCATATTTGGACAAGTTCTTGGTGAGCTTATTAGAGAAGATTTGGACAAGTTCTTGGTGAGCTTGTTAGAGCAGATTTGGGCAAGTTCTTGGTGATATTGCTAGAGAAGATTTGGGCAAGTTCTTGGTGAGCTTGCTAGAGCAGTTTTGGACAAGTTTTGTGTGAGCTTGTTATTTAGTTTTGGACAAGTTCTATGTGAGCTTGTTATTCAGTTTTGGATAAGTTCTATGTGAACTTGTTATTCAGTTTTGGACAAGTTTTGTGTGAGCTTGTTATTCAGATTTGGACAAGTTTTGTGTGAACTTGTTATTTCCTAGATTTGAGTAGATTAAATAAATCATTGTATTGGATAAGGATCCATATTTCTATGTGAAATATTATAAGGGGATTATCTGGTGGAGTACCCCATATTTGGGGTACCACGTTAAATATTGTGTCTCAATTGTGTGTGGTGACTTGTGCTCTTGTTTACTACTACTATCTGAGTTATTAATGCACACTGATATATTTGGTTATTGTAATTAAGGAAATTAATTGATATTGATTTGGTAAGAAAGTAAAAAATGGTCTTATACTGTTCACCGCCCTCTCAGTATAAGATTGTGTTCAATTGGTATGAGAGCGGGTTCCTTTGAAAAAGCTAACAACTTGAGGGTAGATTCTACAAGAACACAAATGGCAAAGAAAGGCAAGAGTAGAAGCATGAGACACAAGAAGAAAAGAACACCTATGGTTATGAAAGAAAAGTAATATGACTTTAATATTGTTGTGTTAGGAGGACACATGGAAATAGATTCAATAGATGAATAAAGTAATTGGTAAGTATCCAGACTAATAAAGTTTTGTACCAAATGTGGGAACATAGGTCACCATGCAACTCATTATCACAAGAATGTTTTTTTTGTGGTCAACTTGGCCATGATGCAAGATATTGTAATGGGTTTAGTAGTAGTGAAGATGAACATGATATTCTCAAAAATAAAACCCTAGATATTGGATCAAGAAAGGATAACAGGGACAATCAAAATAGGTATGAAGAAGAAACTCTATTTTTAGTAATAGAAAAAAAAGAAGATGCTTTAGAAAAATAAAAATGGAAAGCCACTCTTAAGGAGCTTATTGAATTGAAAAGTAAGAATTTAGAATTGAAGGCTCAACTACAAGAAGATGAGAAATGTAAGACAAAGCTTCTACAGGAACTCACTAACTTCAAAATCAAAGTTGAAGAAACAAGAAAAATTGAAGAAGGTATGGTCAAAAAATTAAAAATAAAAGATCTAGAGTGTGAAAGATTAGAGCATGAGATAATGTTACTAAGGTTGGAAGTAAAAGGTTCTAAGGAAAAGCTACACAAGTTTGAGAAAAATTTAAAGACCTTGGAAAGGACTATCAATGCACAAAAGTAATTAGTCACTATAACAAGACTTAGTTCTAACGAAGAACAAGGGAAAAAAGAAGCATAAAAAGGAGAATCAAGCTCAAACACCAGAAAAGAAGAAGAGTCAAAATAAGTAAGTAAAAGAGAGAGTGAGACCTCTAAGGATAAGTTGGACAATAGAAAGTTCAACAAGGAAAGGAACAATGCACAAGTTAGGAACAAATGGAACAAGAAACATGTAGAAGAGACTAAGAGACCAATGAGGTCTAGACAAGGTTTCTTCAATGGAAGATGTTTTTTCATGTCACAGGTTTGGGCACATGTCTTCATAGTGCATGACACATGAAATATAGGAATATGGGAAAGGACAACTTTTCCATGGGTATTTCTACTCATGTAATGAGTTTTATCACAAGCCAATGAATTTCATGGTTCAAAATAGAAGAGGATATGGATTCACTACGAGAAGCCCTAAGATAGTTGCACCTCCAATGAATAACAAAATTAAGTGTTTTAATTGCAATAACTTTGGACATATTGCAAATTGGTGTAGGACTCAATTCCAAATAAGTTCAAGACAAGAAGGTCAAACAGGTTCAAGACAAGAAGATCAAGTAACTCATCAAGAAAAGGATATCAAAAAAATATGGAAGGAAGTTGACATAGGAAAGAAAAAATGTAAGTTGGGAGTAAAAGTACTCCCACCCCAAAATTAATCACCTCAAGAGAGAATGTGGTGAGGGGGTTATGTTTAAGAGTCATATATTTTAGCCCCATAGGTGTCCCTTTTGTCATTGATGTCAAAGGGGGAGAGATTTGAGTAAGGGGAGAGAATTGAGTTAGGGGGAGCAGCCTCCAAAGAGAGTATTGAGTTAGGGGGAGCAGCCTCCATAGAGATTATTGAGTCAAGGGGAGCAACTTTGGTTCTCAAAGATGGTTTTTGCAGTGATTGTGGTTTTTGCTTTAGAGGTGTTGCCATAAATGACAAATAGGGAGATTTTTGGTAATTTGAGTTATTTTATGTTGTCATTGATGTCACATGAATCATTGATGTCAAATGGATTGCATTGAATTTTTATGGGCAAATGATATTTTGGAAAGCATGGATAAATTCAGGGTTTTTGTGAAAACCAAGGTAAGCAAAATAAAAGGTTTTATTTAAAACCATGAATGGCATATTTGAAATGGGTTTTTCTTAAAACCTAGGTTGGCCTTTTGTTTCATCAAAAAATGTGCCCCGGTGATGGAGATATTTAATTTTAAATATTTAGTTTAAAGTTTAATTATTTAAAATTTAAATTTAAATTTTAAAATTAAAATTAAAGTTAGTGCCGACGTCTAAAGAAAGAGGGAAAATCAATAATACGTTGATGTCATCAAAAATAAATATAAGACTATATAAAGGGGGATCCTAAGGTTCATTGGAAAATAACCCTTGCTCATGTTATTCGTTGGCTAAGCATCCAAAGAGAGCTCGTGCGAAAATCATTTTGAAAAGGGAGACAATGAATAAATCCAAGGTTGGTCGAAAGCCCAAGACATTGTGGGTAGAGTGGCACATTGGCAATTGGATTTTTGTTAAGGTGTGTGGCAGTGCTTTACGTCAAGGTTCAAATCTCCTTGACTGCATTCGAAGGCATTGGAAGGAAAGCGCTCGAAGCACTTTTGGTTTGCATGGAAGGGAGGAAGGACTTAAGGCACGTCGTGCCTTTCCTTTTGAACAAGCTGCTAGCTCATGTGGCAACCTTATCCGCGGCTAAGACACTCATGGTGTGTGTAATTTGGGGGATCGAATCCCCTCGAGGAGGTAATTATGTTTTGCTCTAATTAATTTCGTCGATGCCCTAGGATAGGAGTTATAAGGTGGTTAAGGAATAATTAAAGTTTTTAATTAAAATATATTTTTATAATGACTGTGATTATTATTTCAGAGGTGGATGAGTTGTTGATTTATTTTTATATTCATGAAATTGAAAAATTAAGATTTAGGAGAAATAAGGAGTTGTTATAAAATATTTTTGAGAGCCTTGTTGATTATTATTTTTGATAAGGGTTTTTATTAAAAAGTACTTTGGTGGATGTGTTTATTAAGTTGGAGTAAAAATGTGTAAATTGAGTTATGCTTATCTTATGATTATTATTTGAAGTCCACTACCCTTATTGATATTGGAAAGGAAAGTTGTGTTTAGTGTGGCAGATTTGTAGACAACTTATTGGCATCAAAAAGGTATGGGCACATTCTCCTATTGATTTTTTATGGTGGTTGATTTATGAAATATCATTGGAGTGAAAAGGATTGATTGTGGTTTCCTTTTCGAAAGTGGTTGGTTAAATGCTTTAAGGTTTTCTGGTTTGAGAGTTATGTTCAAACCTTGTTTTATAAGCATAGTTGTTGAAGCCCATTGGTTGTGAAAGAACTTGAAAAGAACATGAGTATCATTGTTATGTGAGATTTATGGTTGAGCATTATTGGAAACATTTGAGTTGGTTGATACATGCTTGGACTAGGGTTTTTATGAGAAAGAGTAGTCCCTTGTGGTGATTGGTTGAGTTGAGTTGATTGAGCCTAGTCAAGTGATTGTGTGAGGTGATTGGTCAAGTTCCATGAAACAAACTATTCCATAATTCTGATTTGATTTGAGTTGAGATTAGAACATATTGAGTCTCTAACAATTCTATTTATGCTTATATGAGTTGATTTGAGTTGAGATTGATATTAGAACATATTGAGTCTCTAACAATTCTCTTTATTCTTCTATGAGTTGAGTTGAGTTGAGTTGAGATTGATTTGATATGAGTTGAGTTGAGATTGATTTGATTTGAGTTGAGATTGATTTGATTTGAGTTGAGTTGAGATTGAGCTTAGAAAATATTGAGTCTCTAACAATTCTATTTATGCTTCTATGAGTTTATTTGAGTTGAGTTGAGTTGAGATCATTGCGGATCATTTTTGTCGTCCATTGAATATTACATTGCAATTCATTTTTGAGTTCATATTTGAGCTTTGCCTTGATATATTTGTGGATGAGATTTGAGTACTACTTGAGAATGATTGATTGAGCATTTGATAAGGCTTTATGGATATCTTTGTGGATAGTTTTGGGATAGCTTTGTGGACAATTTTGGACAGCTTTATGGACAGATTTGAGCAAGTTCTTGGAGAGCTTGCTAGAGCAGATTTGGACAAGTTCTTCGCGAGCTTACGTGAGCATATTTGGATAAGTTCTTGGTGAGCTTGTTATAGCATATTTGGAAAAGTTCTTGGTGAGCTTGTTAGAGCATATTTGGGCAAGTTCATGGTGATCTTGCTAGAGTAGATTTGGTCAAGTTCTTGATGAGCTTGCTAGAGTAGTTTTGGACAAGTTCTATGTGAGCTTGTTATTATTTTTTGGACAAGTTCTGTGTGAGCTTGATATTCAATTCTGGACAAGCTCTATGTGAGCTTGTTATTCAGATTTGGACAAGTTATTTCTGAACTTGTTATTCAATTTTGGACAAGTTATATGTAAGCTTGTTATTCAGATTTGGACAAGTTTTGTGTGAACTTGTTATTGGCTAGGTTTGAGTAGATCAAAGAAATCATTGTATTGGATAAGGATCCTTATTTCTGTATGAAATATTATAAGGATATTATCTTGTGGAGTACACCACATTGGGGGAACCATGTTACATATTGTGTCTCAATTATGTGTGGTGACTTGTGCTTTTGCTTACTATGACTATCTGAGTTATTAATGCACATTGCTATATTTGGTTATTGCAATTAAGGACATTAATTGATATTGATTTGGAAAGAAAGTAAAAGTGGTCTTATACTGTTCACCCCCCTCTCAGTATAAGCTTGTGTTCTTCATTGCCATGCTTGTTTTTATGTAATAAATGCTCATTTTTTTGAAGGGTGTACTTTCAAATTACTATTTTATGTATATATTTTGTATTTAAATCCTTTCTAGTTACTGCTTATCTTCTTGGATATTGCTTTGTTTTAATTATATTTGCATACTTTATGAGTTATGTTTTGTTATATTTAGGATCTAGATATATCTTTGTTTTCCTTGCTCAATAATATTAAATATTAAGTAATAAGTTATAAGGTTAACTTACAGTATAAACTAAGGGATTGAGATACCCTTAGGGTGAACATAGTGGACCTAAGGATTAAGACCCCTTAAGGGAGAATGGAAACTAGGTTTATAGAAAGACTACATCAAAGTTAAAATAATTTGTCGAAATATGAGATTGATAGGTTAAATAGTAATGCATGTAGCATACCTACAAATGCTGGCTTGTGTAGAGTATGGATGTGTGTGTATACCTTTGATTGAATGATGGTGATAAGTCTAGATCATAGATATTGATGAGATCGATAGACTTATTTGCATGACATATAATATGCCTATGCATATGGACTAGCATGAGGAAATATTATGGTTAGGGTATTTTGTTAAACATTAAGTTAACATAAATTTGGTTAGGGGTTTGTGAATCCCTCTCATTCAAAAAAATGTTTTCTTTTATGTGTGTTTATTGTTCCTTGTTTTCAAGGTTGTTACAACTCAACTATTTTTGTTGATAACATGGAGAATTTTGGTGAGTTCTTGACCTTCATGGGACTAGTAGATATATATTTGCAAGGTTCTAAATTCACTTGGTCCAAAAAATAATGGTAGGGGGTATGATTCAATCTAGGATTGATAGGGCCCTTACCTCGATGAGTTGGCTCACCATGGTTCAACATTGTTCCTTAAGGAATTTATCAAGAATTTAAAACTCATTACTATTATAATTCATGGAGGAGAAATGTTCAAAAGGTTATCCTTTCATGTTTGAGACAATGTGGATTTATTATCAAGATATTGAAGGCTTAATTAGGTCTTGGTGGAATTCATATGTCTATGGAACTAAGATGTTTCAAGAGGCCAAGAAGCTAAAAATCATCAAAACTAACATGAAGAGGTGGAATTGAGATATTTTTGGGAATCTCTTACATATGAAGCAAAAAATCTTTAAATAATTTTAGGAAATTGAGGAAAAAGTCCAAAGTGAAGGTTGGTCAGAGGAGTTGGCCATCGAAGACCAAATTACTCTTGTAAAATTTCATACTATTCTTGTTAGTGAGGAGTCTTTTTAGAGGTAAAAATATTGAGCTACATGGATTAATAAGGGGGATAGAAATACAATGTTTTTCCACCTCTCAACCTTGAAATATAGGAGTGCTAATAAAATAAGATAAATTATATTAGACTTCTATGAATGCATTAAATATAAGGAATAAATTTCTAATACCATGGTATCCTTCTTTAAGATTTTTTTTTAGAGATAGGGAGGAAATGGGGATTCTTCAAAGTAACTTCTTAGGAATATTCCCCAAGTGGTGATCATTGATATAAATGATGCTTTCAATATCCTATTTTCTAGTTATCAAATCAGGATCATCCTATTTAGTATGAATAATGACACAGTACTCGGACCAGATGGGTTCCCTATTAGTTTTTTTCATAGGTTTTGGCACCTTCTTGGTTTGGATATTTTGGAAGACTTAAGAGAATTCTATTTTTATTCCTCTTTGCTATAGGTATGGAATACCACCATTATTATTTTGGTTCTAAATAAACTTTGTGACTCTTCTATAAGGGATTTCAAACCTATTATATTATGCAATACCCTATATAATTTGCTTACTAGGATACTTGCTAATAGGTTGAAAATACTTCTACCCATATTTATATCTCCTCTTCAAGATGGTTTTGTTCATGGTAGGAAAATTGTGGATGAGATCAATACAGTTCATGAGATTTTATATTTTATGTCCATAAGTAGGTTGGTTGAAATGCTTCTTAAAATTGATATGTAGAAGGCTTATGACAAGGTCTCCTAGGGATTCCTTGATAAGGTGTTGCAAAAATTTGTCTTTGGGGATATACGAAGGAAGTGGATTAGAGTTTGTATTTCCTCAGCTATATTTTCTATCATCATCAATGGGATTCTAAGTGGATTTTTTGTGGTTCAAAGAGGTATTAGGCAAGGTGATACCTTGTCTTAATATTTTTTCATTTTGATGGTTGAAGGTGTAGGAAGCTCAATTATTCATGCTACCTTGTCCTTCAAGATTAAGGGTATTAGACCTCGTGGTATTATGGAGGTAGTTTCTTGTCAATAATTTTTAGATGACATTGTAATTATTGATGAGGCTACTATGAGAGATGCTAAGAAATTAATGAATATTTTGTAGTTGTATGAGAAATATTCCAGTCAAAAAAATTATTTCCATAAAAGTCAAATATGTTTTATGAATACTAGGAAGTAGTTTTATCATAGAATTGTAGGGATTTTTGGTTGTGGCATTGCTAAGCTTCCTTATTTATATCTAGGTATATCATTGTTCACTAGTAGGATGAAGGAGTATTTGTGGTATCCTATGTTGGATAGGATTCAACATAAGTTAGTTGGGTGGAAAGGTAATCTCTTGAGCCAAGAAGGTAAGTTGCAATTGCTTCAAGATACCCTCCAAAGCATTCTTGTATATTATATATCTCTTTTCAAAATTCCCTTAAAATTTAGGAGGATTGATTAGGTCTTTATGAGATTTCTATGGGATAGAATGGAGAAAAAATAGATGGTATCACTTGTCTCTTTGGATAGGGTTTGCTCTTCTAGGAAAGAAGGTGGTCTTAGGATTAGAAATTTATTATTGTTCAATAAGGCATTGATTGTAAAAATAGCTTAGAGATTATGTGTTGGGGAGGATAAAATGTGGAAATATATTATGAGAGGCAAGTATCTAGAAAATAACATTCCTATCTTTAGAAGTATTACTCCTTCGAGAGGCTTTGTGATTTAGAATGGTTTTTTGGGGGTCAAAAGTTTGGTTATGGAGGGGATGTGATGGTAGATTAGGAATGGTAAGGATGTGTTCTTCTGGGAGGATACTTGGATTCTTCCTGAAGCTCTCTTTCTTACTCCTAATTTTTATGAGTTGAAGGCTCCTTTGTCACTAAAATATGGAGAAAAAATAATTTATTATATAATCATCACTAATGGAAAGAGGATTTAGAAGCATCTGACTTTACATAAAATTGATCTTTAAATCCTTCAAAGATTAGAAAATCTGACCATGTTTCTATAATAATACTTTCTTCCTCAGTAGAAGGATATGGACTTCCTTCTATGGAATCATTCTCTTAAAGGCATTTTTTCTATAAAGACTGCATATGATACCTACACATTGTCCATGGAAGGACATTTTCTAGTGGAAAGGGTTGGTATCCTCATTTGATCCCAAATATTACATTATTTTTGTGGTCATGTTTGCAAAACATAATTTTAACTGTTGATAATTTATGTAAGGCTTTCATCTTTCCTATATTTGTCTCTTGTATTCTAAGGATGCTGGATCTATGGATCATCTTTTCATCCATTGTGATTTCCCATATAAGGTGCTCAATTATTTAGTAGATTAATTTTCTATTAAGTGGACGTTGCCTTGAACATTCAAGGAATTTTTCACTCAGTGGAAATCCCCCTTAATCAATCACAACCTCACTAGGGTATGAGACCTGGTTCTTCTTTATTTTTTTATGATGTATCCAGTGAGAGAGAAACAAAATAACTTTTAAGAATATTGCTAGAGATGAATCCTTTATCATTATAAGAATTAAATTTGATATTGAGAAGTAAATTATTAATGTGTAAAGTTATAATTTTGGCATACATTAGCATTCGAAAACATTCAACATATCTTTATTTTTAACAATTTTTTTTTTTGACCTAGGCCTTTGAGATTGGTCCATAAAATATTATCAACAACATATAATATGATTATACATTATCAAATGGAAAATTTTAACATACTATAATTTTATAAATTATTTTGAGAAAATGAGGTAGTTAATTAGACATTGGAAACACATATCCAACAACATTTATATGTATGCATAAATGTTTGGAAAAAATATTAATTGAATATTGGATAACAAGGGTTATACCACATCAAATGGCATAAGCCCAACAAATTAAAACACTTGAATTTCAAGGATGAGACCTAGGTTTGAATTTTGTAAAGAAATACATGTATGATCTCCAAACTATTAAATTATAAATATGTATTTATGTTGTACTAAATATTTTTCCTATTTTAATCCCATATAACCAATTTAAAAAGAAAAAGAAAAAATAGTTATACTACACTGTACCCATAAAATACATATGATGGTTTCACATATAAAACATAACTACATTTCATGCGACCACATTTCATTAAAGAATTACTCAAAATACCATGTTCTTATTATTAAAATTTTAATTACTAAAATAAGTTCCTATATTCAATGATAGTTTATGTCAAACTCTTGAAAGATATGGCTCTTGAAAGACAAGTCATTTTTTTTGAAAAATTTCCTACAACTTTTTTGATTCATAACTAATTATTTATTAAAAAATATAAAATTTCATGTTCATACTATCAAATTGTTAATGAGTAGAATAATCCCTTACATTTAATGATAGTTATGCTAAACTCTTGAATTTAATATGAAATATGAAGACTAATCCCTAGTTATAAATTGATTGTGAGGAAAATTTATGACTAAAGCTTAGGTTTAATACTTTATTTATTAACAAACTCAAATGGGTTATATAATATTATTTTTATTTTAGAATATAATAAATTTATATTACATATTTATCACTTTATAAAATACCATATTAAGTTATTTAGTATGATTAAAAATCCAAAACAATGTAGTTACATCATATAGAACCCAAAGTATATTAATAATCAAATTTAAAATAAGAAAAAGCAATAAGATATATTAGATATTATTAATATTATCAGTTATTATTTGATAAATGTCTTATAAATAATGAAACACATTAGGATATTATAGAAATATATTGAACATAAATTTAGAATTAGTCAAAATAAGTACACCTTCATCGGTTGTTGATATTTCAGAGTAACTTGTAAATCATAATAATAAACAATAGAAGGTTACTCACAAAAAAAAAAAAAAAATCATTACACATACTTAATTTCAAGGGATTGAACAAACACATTCAATTTTATAAGATAAATAAGGTTTAGGCTAATGTTCTTGATACACTAAATTCTATTATGATTATGTCTATTAGACTTAGTCTCACTATCAATTAAAGTCTTATTTCCAATATAAAATAAATGAGAATGATTTTTTATGGGAAAAAAATCAGCTATAGAATGAGACATTGGGATGTTTAAGCAATCCCTAACCTCATGGAAGTTACTTGAAGCTCTTATTCCCATAATGACCATAATCTCTAAATTAATATAAGTGAAATTATATAATTATTAAGAAATGAGTCTAAAACTTGATATTTTTTAAATTCTTATGAATTTTAGAGTGATTGGTAGGTAATTATTAATTCTACACTCTTAACCAAGTTTTAAATGACAAGGTTGAACCTTAACATTTAAATCAAATTGCATGATTTGAACTTGTTAAATCCCCTAACTTTCAAGAATGAACCTAGGTTTGAATCTTACTGCAATACATGTATAATTATAAAGTTGTTGGAATACCATTTTGTGTCAATTATATAATATGGCTGGAATCTATTTTAATCTTGTATAACTAATTAAAAAAATAAAATATTTATCTTTTGAATGTTATATGCAGATTTTGTTGGGGGTACTTCCATCAAAGTAACACAGTATTACATTTGGTATTATGTTAATAGATCATAACCAAAATTTCCTTTTATAAAACATATTCTTCATCTTCATCAAAATACTATGATTTTACAATCAACTACTTGAAATAATTTTCATTAAATGTCACTTGGTGAATTGCCTTCTAAATTTTGAATCTCACCAAGATAAATATTAATATTATGGTTGGTTAAATTATCTATTACATTGAGATATGGTCTTGGACACTCCTGGGGCTTCTTAGGAGATGATTCCTTTTCTTTTCCATTTTTATTCCACTCTTTCATCCTAGATGGTATGGTGAACATGGTCCTCTTTTGATGTAGATCATTAGGATCTCCATGGTGGTAGGTTCATCTTCTACTTTTCTGATGTGCAAGGTGGTCCAGTGGGATTTTTTCTCCATGGTTTTTGTTGGTATTAGGGGAGAGACCAAGCACTTTCATGACATGGAGAAAGGATTTTAAGGATGACCTCCTAATAAGGCAATGGTGGAAGGGGGTTTGTGGCCCTATGTAGTCTGTTTGAGAGGTGTTTTGATGAACCCTTTTATCTATGGTTTTTTATGGTCTTAGAGGAAGACCATGGACTTACACAATGGTCATAGAAGAGGAGTTGTATAGGTTGCCTCTTGGTTAGATAGCCTTGGTACCTTGCTCGTATATTGAGAAAAATTTGGTGAGCCTTTCTCTATGGTATTTTTGGTTACATTAGGGAAGAGATCAATTGCTTTCATGATGGTTGCATTAGAGGGTTTCTAGTGATGGCTCCTTAGGTAGAATATTTAAGGGTTGGGGGTATTTTGTTTGTCTGGTAAGGACTATTTTCCATTGAACCTTTTTATTTATAGCTTTGAGTGGTCTTGGGCAGACCTTGTGCTCTCAATATGGCTCTAGATAAGGGGTTCTAGTTTTGGCTTCCTAGTCAAGTTTTTGGAGGGGCCTTGGAAGGTGGTGGAGGTGTGTTCATGGTTCATGTTATTTTTGGATATATTTATATCTAGACCATATATTTTATTTTTATCTACATGTATAAGATGAAGGAATTTATCTGTTTGTGATTTTCTACTAATTTTTGGGCCCTTCTATTTTTCTATTATGAGCTATCTAATGTGGGATGGAATATTCCAAGCTTTCTTGTATCTTGGGAGCTTGTTGGTGAAGGTTTCCCTAGGCAAGAAACTCTATTTCAATTTTTTTGAATGGATGGTGTAGCTTCTCCTCATCAAGATGCTATGTTTATAGTGTCATTGTGTATTTTCTCCTAGATGGGAAACTTATTTTATTTATAATGTTTTAAATTTTATCTCTTGGTGTTGTAAGTCTCCCTATTGAATTAAGGGTCTCCTTGCTTTAATTGAAATACATTTGTTAAGTCTCTCTAGTTTGAGAAACTTTATTTTCAATTTTAAACATATGTTTATTTTAAAGTTGGGCATGCTAGGGATATCCTCTATTGTGAGCATATTTTTCCTTGATCCCCTAGTTATAAGAAGCCTCTTAAGGGGCTAGGATGACCCTCTGTTCTCTTTCAAATATTCTTGGAATGGAAAAGTTCAGAATTTTTTGGTTCTAGAAATCTACTTCTTGGTTGTTGTTTTGGTTGTTTCATTTGGTTCGACTATGCTTTAGGTGGATCTTTCTTGAGTCAACCTCAAATATTAGTTTGAGATATTTCTTGGGTGTGAAATATAATTGTCAATTTTAAATTATTGTGCAAGAATATTAGTTTTAGCCATTCTATAAAGATTCCCTTGATTTTGAATTTTAAATTTATGTTGGGAGTGGGATTTTCTTATTTAGGTAGGAATTTATTTTCAATCCTTCTCTAGTCTTGTTTATAGATGGTCCTATGGATATTATATTCCTACTTTATCTATTCTCTATTTGTCTCTAGGAGATAGTCTCTTTTGCTATGTTTTTATTGTAAAAGGTTTGAGGATCCTTTCAAAACCTCTTATTTCAACCAATCAATAATAAAAATTATCTATTACATCATTTAATTGTCATATATCATGACATTTATAAGATAATGCCTCCAATAATAATTAATGGACACAAGAAATAATTTTATTTTTATTTAAACCCCACATCCATTTTTATTGATAGATTAATAATTATTTGTGAACACCCTCAATTGAAATATATCTCCATATTTATTTAATAATATTAATCCCTATAATAAGTGTCCTATTCTTTAAATAGTTATAGGTTGAAGTTCCATGTGATTTTGAGTAAGTGAGAAGAATTTTCCCTTACCTCTAGTAGTTTTATCCAAATTTTCATTGTAAGCACCATCAAACATGATTTTGATAAACCCAACTTCTAGAAATTTATATTTCACCATATATAAACACAATTACTTTATGTTAACTCCATTTTCACATATGCCCCTCAAATGTATATTTAAATCTTCTAACAAATAGGGTAGCATCTCATTTTTCACATTTTATAGATTTTATAATGTGCATCATGCCTACAATTATTTTGCACAAGAGATAATAATATATTTATAAACTTGGATGTGATTCTATATTTTATCTTAAAAAATAATTATTCATACTTGTCCATAGATTTCAAAAAATAATGCCAAGAACAATCCTTCATATAGTTCACAATGCTTTCTCTTTAAAAATAATTAGTATACAAGTTCACCAAATCTTGAAGTGTTGATCGAGTTATACAAGAAATTCTTACTTATTTGAGAAATATCCCCAAATGGTTTAACCAAATGGATAATGAAGGGTAAAATAATATAATATTTGTAGATACTTATTACGCATGGCACACCTAAATGGTCTATTATATACACTTCCTTTTAAAAAATCACCTGTAGAAATTTTGATTTGTATTTCTAAAAGAAAAAATATTGAGGCTCTAGGAAGGTCCTCAGGTGAAAAAGTATTCTCCCAAGAGAAATCATTAGGAGTAATAAATTTTAATTTATCAAAATACCTATATTCCAACTTGAATATCTATCTACCATAGTTTTATAGATTCTAAAAAAACTAATTATTCTATAATAAAAAGGGTAAATATGACTCTTAAAGCATCATGACCAATATCCAAGAATGAATATCCAATACTTTATCTTTTGTAGTTTATGAAATATCAAGGAATTTTTATAGAGTGTTGCCTATTACATTAAAGGTCTCAATTTGTAAGAACTCAATTGGTAATGTATACATTCTAATCTAGAAAGGTACTAGGCATACCAATTGGTAAGGAAGAGTACTACTCTTACCCTAAACCAAGGACCCCCTTTTAGGTTTCTATATCTTTCCAACATGGAATAGGAAGAAACCTTTGGGATAGGGTTATGCATAGTAGCTATTTATCACAAAATTGGTTAAAATTAGGATTTTTAAAATTTGGAATTGGCTAATATTTGGGACCCTTGACCAAGACCCATTAGCCAAAATTTTTTGGGTGCAATTTTTTTTTGGGTCGATTCGTCCCAATTTTATAATAATTTGACCATTTTAAGTTTAAATTTCCAACATTACCCCTAATAATAGTGAACCTTATATATGTGTTTGGACACTATTTGCTTGGATTTTAAAATTGATTTACCAAATTTTTATAAATACATTTTGGGGCCGACCCCTTATGCATAACCCTACTTTGGGAAGAATGTACAGAATCACTCCTAGAGACTTCCATTTCATATAAATCCATTTTATTAATGCCAAGTCCCCTAATCAAGACCCATTAAATTTATCAATGGCTACCTTATCTTTGAGCAAAGAGAATTGCTACTTTGTGAGGTGCTTCTTAAAATCTACTGCTAGGGATGATTCTAAGGATTTAGCTATAAATCAATCCATGGGAATACAACTATAACTCAATATCTACCTAGATAGAATTTTATAGCCAAGTTTCATTTATCCCTTCATTATCATAGACTTTTCTATCTTGTTGATGTCCTATCCCTCCATTTATCCCATCATCCAAATCTTGGTTGATAGATACTCATAATTTTGTTTATTGTGACTTGAAAAATTATCATCATCCTTTTTCTAGATGGCTAACTTCATAGGGTTGTATCTCACTAAATACTAATGAAATTGCTCCATATGACTACTCATTCTAAATTTCTTCATTTTTCACAGTTTGGTTTAATAATCATTTGAATTGGACAATGCTTCACAAAGATATATCTCCTAAAATATGATAATTTTTCTAGAATGACTATCTTCACATGGTTGTTTCTCCATCAATATTACTTGGATTATTTTGCATGACCAATCATTTCAAATATCTTTAAAATCCATATAAAATGACATAAGAATCATCTAAATTAGACAAATCAATGCAATGATATGGCTTCTAAAACATGAGTAATGTTTTGAATAAATTTTTCCCCAACTCCAAAAATTTATAATTGCTTATCTATTAAAAGTTGTAAAATCCCATGTTCTTATCATAAAATTGTTAATGAATTAAATTAGTCCCTACATTAAATGATAGTTTATTTCAATCTCTTGAATTTGCAATAAAATTTGAAGACTAATCCATAATTATAGATTTGTTATGAGGAAAATTTATGACTAATACTTAGGTTTAATGCCTTACTATTAAACAAAATCAAATGAGTTATATAATATAATTTTTCATATATTATATACTTAATGTACATTCCATATTTATCACATTAGAAATGCCATATTAAGTTATTAAGTATCATCAAAACATTAAAGACCAATGCAATGCAATCACATCATCTAGAACCCATAGCATATGAATAGTCAATTTAATAATAAGAGAGACCAATACGATAGATTATATATTATTAATATTAAATGTTCTTTTATTGATAAAGATATTATAAATTATGAAACATATTAGGATTTTTAGAATTATATTATACACAATTTTAGAATTAGTACGAATAAGTAAACCTTCACCAAAAATATTGATATTTCATAATAACTTGTAAAGCATAATAATAAATAATAGAAGGTTACTCATAAACATTAAAATATTAATCATTATATAGACTTAATCTCATGACCTTGAGCAAAATCACTCGAATTTTTAAGAGAAAATATGTTTAGAATAATGTACTTGACATAGTAAATTCTATTTAAATTATGTATATGAGACTTAGTTTCACTAGTAATTAGATTCTTAGCTACAATTTAAAATAAACTATAGTGACATTTCATGAGAAAAAACATCATCTATAGACTGATACAATGGTATGTCTAAGAAATCCATAACCTCAAGGAAATTACTTGAGGCTCTTATTTCGATAATGAGCATGATATCTTTATTAATATAAGGTAAAATCTAATATTACTAAGAAATGCCCTAAAAAAATAATATTTTTAAAATGCCCATGAGTTTTAGAGTAATTGATATAGAAAGAATAATTCTACATCCTTAACCAAGGTTAAATCACCTGGGTGAACATTGTCTAAGGTGCCTTTGATGAAATTGTAATTGTGGATTAGAGTAGGAGAATGACCCTTAAGACGATCAATAATAAGGATCTATCTACATATTATCTTTATTTATGGTCACAATAAACTTTTGTATTATAATTATTTGTGTACCTCTATAGGCCTTTCTACATATTATATAGGGGGATTTATTGTAATATTTTAATAATAAACTCTTAGTCCTTTATTCATGACATCAGGTAACATATAATTTGAATAGGTATACATCTTGAGACTAGCAACTTCTTAATTAATTAGAATGTTTATTCTTATTTTAGTGAAATTACTTTGGTGTATACATACATCCTCCATATTGAATTATGTTTACCTATTATTTATTCTTTCCTTAGTATTTTAATAATTATATTTATTTATAGAAATAATTCTTTTATTTGAAGGAGTTGTATCTCTTGATGCTTCGATATACCTAGGTATAAAATGTGTACCTTGGACCAAATTCAAGATTGGATTAATCATAATTTCTCTTGAATCAACCTTTGGAGAAGGATGATTCCTTATATAAATCCTATTATGTTTAAGATAAAAGAAATAAATACAGGATCAAGTTTAGAGAGAACATGTGCAAGGTTAAGAATAAATATAGGGATAGAGAGAATGATTAGCATGGTTGAGGCTCACCTAACAATATTGCTTTCAACTGAAATAGCATTGGCTACCCAATACAAGCAAAGCCTAATAAAATATTCAATTAAAGTTATGAAGAAATGCAATAAGCAAAAGTATTACAATATTAAACATTATGAGCACTCCAATCAAATAAATCCAAAAAACTTTGATCCTAATAGATAATACTCCAATTACTAAAGAATACCAAACAAATTTAAGCCTAACATAAAGAATTTGATTAAGGCTTAAATAGATATATTGAAAGCATAAATTATCACATAAATTAACACTCCTTCATACTTCAATTGAGGTAAGTCAAACAACTCTTTATTGCATTAGAATAACATAAATATTTACTCTATGACAGGTAAACAACCCTTTTCAACGAGGGGTACTCCACTATTTATAGCTTTTATTGAGCTAAGCGAGAGCTAACTACTATTTGCAATCATGAGAACAAAATATTCTACATGTTTAGGGATGATCTAAAACCACTCAACATCTTAAACACATCTTCTATAAATTAGTTATGCTTTGCATAATCATTCATTATGCTTAGGCAGAGTGGTATTTTTAATCTCTGAAATTCAACATCTTTGACTTAATAATTTTTATCTAGGAGCATACAATTTTCTTTAAGCAATATTTTTTTGTAAGCATACCAAATATTGTTGATGTTGGCGTCATCCTTCTCGCTAAGAAATTCTAATTTGATATGGTTGTCCATTGCCTTACCTTATAGACTAATTTTCATTCTTAATGTAGGTCTTTTCATCATGTCAAAATATTTTGGAGGCTGAGCTAACATACCTATAAAAAAATATTGGCTTGCATTTGCTTTTAGAAACTCAACTCAAAGGCTACATAATTATTGACCATGTCAGGATTTTGAAGCCCCTTGCTTATGTTAGTGCTTTGACATTTTGGCTTGTCTTATTTGTAGGTTTAATACCAAGCTAGTCGAGACAAGAGCTTCCAACTTAGGAGAATATACAAAATTTAAGTTTTTTTAGCCTAAAACTATTTGCTTAAGCTATAGAAACAAAATACATAAAATAATTATGATTCCATATGCATCCTTCAAGTTTTAATGCTAGCTAGCATTTTAGTTACTACCTTATTGAGCACCTCTTGATTTGAGGAATATCTTTTTACTACTGGCCTAATTCTTACTTCTTTATAATGCTTTGAATTTTTCTTCAAATAGGGATTGTAAGACTCCTTATTAATCCTAAGCTATTATCATTATCTATTTTTCTAGCTTTGGCCAGTTCATATTGATGTTTAATTTTTGAATCCACACATCTAGATGATGGGTAAGTCTATAATTGCTATCTAGTATAAAATCTAACAAAATATATATATCCCTTTTAGTTGTCATAAAAAAGGCTTTGGGACTCTTACCAATGGTGAGGTATATCTTGCCTACCACTACAAAGGCTATGGGCCATTACCTATTTTATTTTTCTAGGTCACTATAGCCTCATGGTATAAGGACTTCAGAATTTTCTAATATATTTTGGTGAAGGCCTTCAATTATCAATATCTTTGGAATTTTCATAACACCAACTACTTGATAAACCAATGGGGCTTTAGGTCCTTTCATCATTATTTTCTAAAAAATTAACTCGACATGGAAGTTGTATACACGGAAAATTGACCTACTTTTAGTGTAAAATCTTCCTTAGAACCCCTTAGAGGTTACTAACCCTTACTCTAGGCAAGGCTAAGCCTCTATTCCCCCTACCTTACCTTGCTTTAGCCTTTTAGCGAAATCATGCCTAGTTACGACAGGGTGTGACTTCGCAAAAGTGATATCATTAGCATGGGGTGCGACTTCACTATTTTTAGGGTTTTAATTTATTAAAACTTGGGTTTAATATTTTTATTGTGCTTGGCATCGGCTTGTGTTTGTTTTCTCGCTTATTTCACCTCAATTTTCATCTATAAAAGGAGGGGTTAATCCCACTCTTGAGAGAGACAAGTGATCGATCTTGGAAATTAATTAAGCTCAAAATTATTATGATTAATTAGTGCTCGTATTCTTACTTTCACTCTGCTTCCCATTTCTTCTACAAGCTAACCCCAAAGTGTGAATTTTAGATTTGATCTTCTACTACATTTATTTGGATTGATGTGTGGTTTGGTGGATTCATGTTGTAGTTTGGAAGGAAATAGAGTACCCATTTTGGATGCCTCGATCTCTTCTGCCTACTTCTGCATCATCCATAAGGTTGTGCGCACTTTGTTTCCTATATTTATTTATGCTCTACATTTATATTTTATTTTTCATGTCGCTAAAGTTAAATCGCACCCTATCTCGATGAGGCATGAATTTTCTAACCCTAATTTAGGATTTTTTCTCACAGAAGTGATATCGTGCCCTATTTTTACGGAGTGTGACTTTACTTGTAGCATTATTGAACCCACCATCTATGAGGTATGATTTTACCTAGGACTAAAATGGGGGTATCTATCAAATTTTTATTGCATGAGTAGTTTCTAAATTGTATTTAGGGTATGATAGCATAATTTGTTTTCTGCTTCTCTACTATTGCATTGTTGTTTTATGATTAATTCTCCAAAGATCAAAATTTTCTTTTGTTTCCAAAGGTCATATAAAAGGACATAGGGGGCTTGACTATTGTGCTTCCAAGCACTTTTGTATAGAAGCCAAAGCAGGCCCCCTAATTCTAATCCTATTTCCAAGTGTTTCATAAGTTATCTTGCAGAAACAAGCATTTTTGATATCATTGAACAAGAGGCAAAAAATGCTAAGTCAACTGCCAGTCAAGATAAGTGTTATAATTATTGGTTGAAGATCTGATCTGAGTATTGGTTCTTAGGCATGTGAAAGTGAAAAGCATATAATGTGCATCTAGGGTTAATATTATATATTTATCTTGTGCCATTGCTTTAAATATTTTTTGGATAAAACCCTAGGTTAGCATGCATTCAAAGGAAGAATCATTCTATTTTCTGCATTGTCCTTTATGTTTTATAGCATAGATATAGAAGGACAAACTTAGGTGATTTCTCAAAAACTGAATACATCAAACTATTCCTTAATATCCCGAGGACTTGGAGCGAGTCCTAAAACCGTTCCTGGTGAACCCTTTCCCCTAGAACTGAGTGTAGAGAACATCAAAACCCCCACGGTTCACCTCATAAGGCTTTCTATCTCTACAAATCTAGCCTTTTTGGGAATTATATACGATAGGGAAGTTTTCCCCATATACATCTTTGGTGAACCCAATGTGAGCACCTCATTTATTTTAAACTTTAAACATGATCATTAATTATGTTTGAAAATTCTTAAAAGAAACTAAAATTTGTGTGTTAGTGTTTTCCCCTGATTGTTTTCACTACTTCTAAATTGCGCCTTTTTTATAAGTTAGAGGAAACAATTAGAATTTGATTATGTTCCTTTGGAAGATGACCAGATTGATAGGGAAGACCCTAATGTATATATAGAATAGCAATAAGAGGTAGATATGGAAACTAAAACTAATCCTAACCCTTATGCTGGACCCAATGGTAGTTTTTTCTTCTCATCAGTTGATCATATTTGGGAATTCATGAAATATCATAAGGAGAAGCTATTGGAATATGTAGAATGAGAAGCTCATATTGAAAAATAGGATGCTAATCCTTCTCCTTCCATTGGGTATCTTGTGCTCAACCATGATAATCCCACATATCAACCTGTACATCTTAGTAATCTGAAGAACCAAGTGACTTATGCCACTACTAATACCACCAACATTGGATGGAATCCATCTGTTCCTCCAACTAGTAGTGGCAACAAAAATTGCTTTTAATTTCATCATTTATCTTCTAACGTCATACTATTGCTTAAGTTCCACCACAAGTTAATCTTCCATTCTCACAATGCATCACATATAACAACAACCTTCTCATGTCCAACTTAAGTCAAGGGAATATGAGAAACACACATGATTAAAAAATGCAGAATTTGGCAAATATAATGAATCAGTTGGTTTCAAGGATGGATATGATTCAACCTTCAGGATTTACATACAATTATAAGGAATTATGTAGTCAGCCATTGGATCCTATTGTTGCTGCTAAACCTTATCCCAAGATTTTTCCTATGCCAGTTTTATCAATCTATAAAGGGACAAAAGATACAATAGAGCATCTAAGAGGATTCTAGATAGCTTACCATGATCTTTTTAATTATGATATGCTTCGATTAAAAATATTTCCAAAGAGTCTTGCTGGAGTTGCATTGGAATGGTATTATCGGTTGCCCATATATTTTTCAAAGATCTTTAAAAAGATTGCAAAAATATTTGTTCATAAATTTAGTACTTATATTCAAAAGAAAGTGACAATGAGAGACCTAAATGATTTAAAACAAATTAAAGAATATATATTTTTAAAATTCTTAGCTCGTTGGAGAAGTTTAGTTGGTCGATTAATACAGCCAGTGTCTTATAAATATATGCTTGATATATTCATTAGTAATATATAAGAACAAATATCGTATGCACTAGAAACTACTAATGTCACATCTCTTGATCAAGAAATTGATTTAGCTAGAAAAGTGGAACAAGCTCTCATTAGGAGAGGTCAGCTTAAGAATAAAGAAGAAAAGTCTACTAAGTCTCAACATAAGAGTAAGCCTACAAGAGGTAATAATGATAGTAGACCTGTTAACAATGTCACCAATAGCCTATAAAATATTGTACTTCAGAAAACTCCTCAAAGGAATTTTACCAGGCTTAATATTCCTATGGAAGAAATTTTGAAACAATTGCTAGAAGCTAAGATAATTGAATTACCTCCTATAATACAACTAGATACTACAAATCATTGGTATAATGCAGGTCAATATTACACATATCACAGAGTAGAAGGACACTAGACAAATTATTGTAAGAAGTTGAAGCATGTGGTTCAAGATTTGATTGATGCAGGATGTATTGATTTAAGAAATTCCTAAACTTCAAGTAATCAGGCTCATATTCAATAATTTCCAACAACAAATCAAGATATGGGGATATTCAAGGATCCATTACCAAAGCATGATCAACAAGCAACCAACCAAGTGGCTTATCAAGATGATTCCCTACATCATAGTAATGTGGTTGGTATGGTTGGGGTAACTACAAGGAAACAAGCTTAGAATCAGCAAGGACAGAGTTCAACCCCACAATCTAGTTCAATTTTAAAGGAGAATCAGAGAAAATATTTAACTACAAAAATTCCACCTATAGTGCTGAGGCCACAATCACAAATTTCATACAAGCTTTAGAAGTAGTTAGCTAATAATCTAGAAAAAATATCAGTCTTAGAGATTTTACAGACTTGTCCTGATCATTGAAATACTTTAATAGAATTTTTAAAACAACAATCTGTTTCTATAGATGTCACCCTTGATTCCATAGTTGATGCCACAGGTTCTTTTGGGATACATCATGTCTCATTATCAGATGATGATAAATATTCCTCAATATTACATGGAGATTCATCACTTTACATCACTACACTTATTGGGGATACCCTTAACAAACAAGTTTTGATTGATAATGGATCATCCCTCAATTTGTGTAAATATCAATTATTTCAAAAATTTGGGTTAAAAGAGGACTATTTAACAAAATATGATATGCTTATTAAAGCTTTCAACAACAAGTCCCGAGAGGCCTGTGGTGTCATATCTCTTCCATTAAAAGTGGGGCCTCAAATATTGGATACTTTGTTTTATGTGGTGTCTTGTCCTGCATATTTTAATCTTCTTCTTGGACGACCTTGGATTCATGCAATGAAGGTCGTCCCTTCTAATTTTCATCAATATCTCAAATTTAAATTCAAGAATCAAGTTATCACCATTCCGGATGATCCTCGACAATTTGAATTTTGTTCAAATATAGAGTTAGCTCAATATGAATCTTAATATTTTCCTTTTATTTCTTTAGCCAATTCTCCAAGTTCCCCATCTCAAATTTTAGAGCATCTTAAAAATTTAAAATTGAGTGAGGAACGTCAATCCTACTCTTCATCCTTGGATCATGATAATCAGTTTATTCAAGAACCTCTTCTAGATCTCACCAAGCTACCACCATCACCATGAACAATGGGTTTACCTCATAAGAAGGGTGATGTTGTACACGTTGACACATGTACCTTTGTCTTTGGAAGGACTACCTTCAAAGAAAAGATTCATGGTAGCAACCTGTCTCCTAGTGAGTGCTATTTCACTCAATGTTGACTCACTAATGATTATCCACTTTCTAAGAAGATCCTATCTAGTATGGTATTTGTAGGTAAAGGGTTGGGACCACAATAGAAAGGTATTCAAGAACCTTTATATGTCAAGATTTGGACTAGGAGATGTGGTATAGGTTTTATACCTAATAAAAATCAACCTTTGCCTTTTGAGGATGATGATAATATTGTGACTTACGTAGAATATATTGAATATAAAAAGATGATAATGGATGAAAATAAAAGAATTAATCATGCTTCCCCTTCAAGGATAATGTCTTGTAGTATGATTTATTATGTTTGTTTTAAATATGACATTGCTTCTATGCAAGAGAATGGTGGATATTTATATAATGTTTATTTTATTAAAAAAATGGTGTTGTTAGAAGTTATCGTGCCATGGATGTCCAAATAAGGGCCTTGGAAGAAATTTACCATGATTTTTATCATCAAGAAAAGGTACTCCTTAGGTATATATTCGATTTGACACCTCATGACACACTAATTTATTTTAATAAGATGAATGGTGCATTTAGGTTTTGCATTGATTTCAATTCTATATTAAAAAAAATATTTTATGTAGTTGCATTTACATTTCCATTGCATCCACCTGCTTGCTCATATTGCATTTTTCTTGTCATTCTTGCATGATTGCTTGACATCAAAAGAACACCTTGCATGATTTCTTGTTATAATTGCATTGTTTCTTGTTCATGACTACTTTCTCATATAGATTTTTTGGGATTTTGCGACAATGACATGTGATGATACCTAGTTAGGACATAGCTCACATGCATTGCACTTCTCACTAAGACTCTGATGCCTAGCAAGACCCCCTAGGGATTTCTCCCTTATTTCTTCTTATAATTGCTTCTTCTCCTTATATCTATTTCTTTATCATGATAAATGCTTTCAAAGTCTTCTTAAGATCCCTATCTGGGATAGCACTGGCATATAATTTATTTACATATTACACCCCACATGGAATACTTATACATCCTAGTAGGTATTACATCATCTACGATATTATATCAGGTCATACTCTCTTTTGACTTAGTAGGCTCAACACCCCATTACAGGATAAACTCCTTTGTCAATTTTAGTAGACCTCAACATACATCCTAGTGGGTAAATGTCTCATAGCAGTCAATAAGAGAGTAACCACCCATAGTGGGTCAGAATCCACACATATTTTTAACACTACCATAAGTGCTAATCCTATAGCGGGTCTAGCTCTATTCCTGAAATAACCTATGGTATCCAACTACACTTGTTCCTTGCAACCTACACAAGTTCCATGCTATGGGTCATCAGTTCTCCTTTTCAGATGGTTGACCTTTAGATTTTTCTTCTTCTTCTTTTCTTCCTTTTCCTCTTCTTCTTCTTCTTCCTTTCGCTCTTATTCTCTCTCTTCTCCTTCTTTCTTTTTCTTCTTTCATTTGTCTTCTTTGTCTTTCTCCTTCTTCTTTTGCATCCATCCATTTTCATATAGTTTACATTAAGATAGTTTGCATACATAAAAACATGAATTAAATAAAAACACATTAAACATAAATAAAACAATAAAAGTAGCTATATATTACTCGAGAGAAAAAGAGTATATGGTCCTCGTGTCAAGTTGGTGTACCATAATCTAGACTTGGTACACTCAATCTAGGGATGTACACCACAATATAATAATTGGTGCATCATCCTTATCCTCAGTACTCTCTCTATCTCTCTCCTAGCTATGAGAACTAGTTCCCTCTAGTCCATGCTAAGGAGGAGGCAACCTAGGCTGTGACACGTAGTACCATGATATTGATGTCGTCCATGGAGATCATAAATACACAAAGCACATTTGTAGCCACCTAAGTTGCAATGTGGAAGAGAAGTGAAGAGCATTAAAAGCTTTGGTCAAGATATTCAAAGGAGGTCAAAAGTCCAGGGTTGAAGCTCCATCATCCAAAAATCCAATCCAAGGAAGAATCAACATAAACTATAAGCTATAGTGCCCAAGGAAAAGTCATTAAAGATAACTGTCATATACATTCAAAATTTGGGCCAAATACGTAGGGTGTATAACATTAAAGGTAAGGCTTTTACTTTATCAAATTTACTTTCATTAATAGGGAGTCATAAGGTATAATATAAGGTTGAAATATTAAGATAAATCAACCATATTTTAAAGCAATATCTAAAGGGAATATATATATATATATATATATATATATATATATATATAATATTTGGAATATTAAAACATAGGCGAAATAAGGGTTTCTACTTGAAAAGCTAGAATTGCAAATATTATTGTTTTCTAATATTCCATATTAGGGAGTCATAAGGAATACTACATCAAAGTAGGTAATTGGAAATTAGAAACATTAAACATTAAATTATTAAAGGCTATAAAAGGAGGTTTATTAAGGAAAATCAAGAGTTGGAAATTAATTGGTATACTTGTCTCAAAACACATAAAAGGGACAAAAGAAATCCAACTATTAAAAACTCATCAAATTAGAAAGTGCTTAAGTTCAATAGGAGTAATAAGGTGTAAAAGAGTTTGATTTTTTCTATTCATAAAACTTTACAAAATCAACTCAAAATTGAACTATTATTCTTAAAAGCACTTTATCTATCATATAGCATTTCCAAAATAACTAGGGAGACTTAAGGCATTCTACAAAACTTGATAATAATATCTTTCATCAAATATTATCAAGTACTTAATCCATCTAGGAGTCATAAGGACATCTACAAGATAATTATTCAAGAATTAAATCAAACTAGGGAGATATAAGAAATCCTACAAAACCTATGCTTTATAAAGGTTCTATCAAATCAAATCCTCATACTCTAAACTAGGGAGTCATAAGGTAGACTACTTCAAAAAATCAAATTAGGGTATTCAAAGGACTTCTATCAAATCCATATATACAATTCTAAGGAATAGAAAAAATGCTCAAGAAGGAATATGGATGAAATAATAAAAAATACCTTTATTAATAAAGAATTATTTCATGAAATGGAGTTATATTCTCAAAACTTGATAGATACCCTTGAAGGATATGAAAAAATATCAACCAATGATAAGGAGATATTCTACTTATTTCTTATGGAAGCAAAATAGGGTAAATTTGAAGCATTAATTGGTTATATTTATGAAAATATCTTCAAGGCATGGTGGAATTCTCAAAAGATAGCTATATTCACATCCAAGGAATATTTGATGATTTACCTATCATTCGTTTTATTTGTATTTACTCAACACATTAAGAAAGCTAGCAATACAAGTCAATATAATTGTGATGATAGGCTAACTCGTCATGAAGAAAAAATTCCACAAGTTTTAAAGCAGAATCATAGAATAAGAAGGAAAAGAAAGAAAATACATGCTAAAGGTATCATAAAAATTGAACCAAAAAGACATCTTCAAAATATAGAGTAATCCATAGCTACAACCCTCTTTGCATCACATGAAGATACTAACTACTTACTTGATCAGAGTACATTAAGAAATCAAGGAGAATACATGCTCTAGTTCTGAAGAAGAAAATGGTCTAGATAAAGGATGACTCCAAAGAAAAAAAAAAAATTGATCAAATCAAAGAGCATTCTTAAGAAGAAAATCCATATTGAATATTGAAATAGTCAAAAACAAAATAATGAAATATGGGGTAATATTAGAGTTAAAGTATATTACATCATTTGAATCATGTAAATGTACCACCTTAGGTACATAGTTAGGATAGGATATTACTTTAGGGGGAATTTATCTATTTACTTCAAAAAATGTAATAAATGCACAAGTGGCAATGTGCAAGTTGTAGTGTACAAGGTATCCCCTTGTACAACTAGATAGAGTGTTGGCCAAGGAATCTATCTTCCTATATAAAGGGCCTCATAGTGATAGATTAGACATAAAGCTCATATCAAGACCATAGTAAGTTCATGTCAAGATCTTGGTAGTAATACTCTAGTATGGAGTACAATGTAGCTCTTTAGATCATATTAATGGAGTGATCATTTCCTCCATATTGCATTGTATTTTCATAATTTCTATTTATAGTATATTTCAATCATATAGTAATATCACTTTATTTCATATTTATTGCTTTTTATTAGGACATGCGTTAGATCTCTCCATTGCATATATCCTCAAAAGCTAATAGAAGCCCCCTATGAGTTTCCAAACTGTAGTGAGATTTCACTACACATAGCAAATTTTGAGCAAGACTATTGTAGAGAGGTAAAACTGCCCTACCACATATAATTCCTAAAAAGGTCAGATCCGTAAAGGTAGAAATCCTTATGAGGTGAACCGTGGGGGTTGTGTTGTTATCTACACTTCGTGCTAGGGGGAAGGGTTCACCAGGAATGGTTTTAAAACTCGCTCCAAGTCCGCGAGGGCTGTGTTGGCATTTCTAGATCTATGCTATAAAAGATAAAGGATAATGTAGAAAATATAATGCAAGAATATAATGGATAACCTAAATATGATTCTTTCTTTGAATGTGTGCTAACCTAGGATTTTATCTAGAAAAACTTTAAATCAATGGCACAAGATAAATGCACAATATTAACCCTAGATGCACACTATATGCTTTTCACTTTCACGTTCGCAAGAACGAATACTCAGATCAGATCTTCAACCAATAATTAGAACACTTATCTTGATGGTGTTTGACTTAGTTTTTTTTTCCTCTTGCTCAATGATATCATAAATGTTTGTTTCTGCAAGATAACTTATGAAACACTTGAAAATGAGATTAGCATTAGGGGGCTTGCTTAGGCCACTATACAACAATTCTTGGATATGGAGTAGTCAAGCCCCCTAGGTCATTTTAGATGAATTTTGGAAACAAAAGTAGAAATTGACTTTTGGAGAATTAATCATAAAATAGCAATGCAATAGAAGATAATCAACAAAAAAATTATGCTATCATGCCCTAAATATAATTTAGAAACTACTTATACAATCAGAATATGATAGATACCCCCAGTTTAGTCCTAGAAAAAAATTGCACCTCGTAGATGGTGGGCATGATAACACTGTAGGTGAAGTCATGCTCCATCAGAATGGGGCATGATCTTGCTTTTATGAGCAAAAAACCTAAATTATGGTTAGCGAAGTCATGCTTCACTAGTACAAGGTGTGATTTCACTTTAGATACACAAAAGATAAAAGATAAATATAGAGTGTAAATAAATGCAGGAAACACAGTGCGCACAACCTGATGGATGATATAGAAGTAGGTATAAGAGATCAAAGTATCCAAAATGGGCATTCTCTTTCCTTTTGAAATACAACACGAATCCACCAAACCACACATCAATCCAAATCAATGTAGTAGAAGATCAAATCTAAAATTCACATTTCAGGGTTAGCTTATAGAAGAAATAGAAAGCAGAGTGAAAGTAAGAATGTGAGCACTAATTAATCATAATAATTTTGAGCTTAATTAATTTCCAAGATAGATCGATTGTATCTCTCAAGAGAGGGATTAACCATTTATTTTATAGATGAAAATCAGGGTGAAAGAAGTGGGAAAACAAACACAAGCCGATGCCAAGCACACTAAAAATGTTAAACCTAGGTTTTAATAAATTAAAACCCTAAAAATAGTGAAGTCGCACCCTGTGCTGATGGGGTGCGAAATCGCTTCTACAAATTCATGCCCCATCGTAATCGGGCATGATTTAACTAAAAGGATAAAGCAACACAAGGTAGGGGGAATAGAGGCTTACCCTTGCCTAGGGCAAGGGTTAGGAACATCTTACGGGTTCTAAGGAGGATTACCCACTAAAAGTGGGTTTATTTTCCATGTCTATATTTTATCCCCTCTTTGATGCATTTAAGGCCAAGTAAATGTGTCAAAGAAAGGATGTAGGCACACTCACTAGAAGAGGACATCAAGAAAAAATGGGATGGCTAGTTTAGAAGAAAGGGGTGGTGCAAAAATAGTGTCATTCCAGACACTTTCTTGTTTTACATGTAAATCAAGGCATTAGGGATATTAATACCTCTATAGGCCAAGTTTTACCCTCGAGTTTTTATTAAGATGACATATCTCATAAAAAATTGAAAGAATTGACACAGAAGAAGAAAGAGAGAAAGAATGAAAACCAAAGAAAACAAGGGTAACAAACAAAGCTTAAAAAGGGTGAAAAAGGGTAAAACCCTAATTCATTTTCACCATGCATTGGTAGAGAAAGGGATTTGGGGAGAAAAATAAATAGCATTACCAATTCATCGAGCAACGGTCGCGAGGGGTGAAGTCGGGTACGAGAGTAAGTACCAAATTCCTCCCTCCTGATGCACATTTTCCTCTATTTTTCATGGATTTTAGGGTAGAATTTGGGAAATTTTTTTGTGTTAGATGGTGATATTTGCACTTGACTTGGGCATGATTTTTTGGACTAACCATGATTTCATTCCAAGCGAAGCATAGCGAAGTCATGCTTGGATAAAACCAAGTGTGACATCGTCAAATTGTACCTCCCAAAATGGAGGGCATGATTTTACCAAAATGTTATAAAAAGGAAAAAAGGAAAAGCAAAAAACAAGCACAGGAGGAAAAAGAGGGAAAACAAGCAATTACAAAGTGCAAATTACAAAATTATGATCAATATTTATGTTTTTATTTGAAACTATGGATTTTATTATTATTATATTTTTTTCTTATTCATGAAATTGATTTAGTTTTATTTGTTTGTGGTCACAACTAGGTATTCTCAAGAGTTGATAGTAGAGGATAGGGGCTTTGGTAGAGTTGGATGCACTAGGGCCAGTGGAGATAGCTCAGCTAGAGGCGATGGGGATAGACCACCTAGCGAGAATACCTCATATTGAGATGGATAGGGCTATGTTGATAGCCCTGGTAGAGAGGTAGTACCTAGAGTCCTCTAATTTATGGTTACCCATAGGAGAGGTCACCATCACACTGGAGGATGTGTGGTATATTTTGTGAATCCCTATCAGAGGGCTAGTAGTTTATAGAGCATGGGGATAGGTAGCAACACTACAATGATTCTCAATAGGGTTTACCCACCAGGTGCGTGAGAGCACCATATCAGTTGATGATCTAGTGGGCCGTTATGGGGTAAATCCTTTAACCACCATACTTTATGGGGTTATGGCTAGGCTAATTATGTGTCATACCAGTAGGTGACACTTACCATGGGTGATGGTAGGAGTAGTGGTAGACATGCATAATCAGAGGATATGATTTGCATGGGGCTCATATGTGTTAGCCCTCTTATATAGGATGTTGTACAACATCATGTATAAGTGGTGTATAATATTGGTGTGTATGAAATTGCTCCAGGTGTGGTGCTGGGAGCACATCATGGTACAAAGAATAAAGACACTACCAAAACCACTACCTAGCCTGGAGTGGCCAACAACATATAGGTGGTCGAGGTCCTTGGAGAGGACCATGAGGGCCTATGCAGGAAACCTGCCACTAGCGAGGTCGGTATGAGCTTCGATAGGTGAAGATCATCTGGAGGCCATGGTAGCTTCACCTTGGGTGGGAAGAGGATAGAATAGAGCTAGATAGGATATGGAGGATCATATGGCTGAGGTCGAAGAAGGGAGAGCTAGAGGTCTTTATATTTGACTGAGTCCTTCGACAACACAAGATATTATAGGGAGTCCCAGACTTGGGAAACTATTGGTATCAAAGGGTGACCTGAGATCCAGGAAGGGTGGGAGGTGATCTAGACTTCACAAGGTGGGTTGAGGAGGATATGGATGATCCTCCTTATTTTGACTTGAGGGTAGATGATGCAGGAGTGGTTGTCAGGTATAAGTGGTGGTATAAAGGAGTTTTGCCCTAAAGGATCTTCCTGCTAGTACTGATATAGAGGCACCAAGTGATGGACCTGAGCATGTAGTGAGCATTTCAAGAGGTAGATCATCGAGCCACTAAGAGGGCATAGTAGAATCCTATCGTTATAATATAGATATCAACTCATGTTTGGATCCTGGTGGTAGAGGAGGAAATCCAGATAGTAGGGACCAAAGATGGGGGGTGAGGTATGGCCCCACAGGTAGGGAGATCACAAATAAAATATCCTAAAGAGGCTTCCACATTTGTAGTAGCAACTTGTGAGATCCAGGAGAGGAGGGAGATAGAGAAGCTATGAGCATAGGTAGCCTCTCTACAGAGCCATATGGCCTAGGTATAGGTGGATAGGGCCAAGAGGCTATAGAAGCTATGGAGGTCATTGAGCACCATCGAGGCTAAGAGGGACTCAGATCAAGTAGATATTATTAGGTTATAGGGAGATATGGCTCATATGGATGGAAAGAACCAAAGAGCCAAGGTAGAGGGGATGGTTTTCATTAGGATAATCCAGGCAAACAATGCAGTGTAGCTTCTTCAGGTGGAGTTGCGATGGATGGGAGAGAGGTTGTAGATAGCCCTTCAAGGGGTACATTTTACAAGATATTTTACTACATAGCTATCCCACCAGGTCAAAGGATGCCACTTCCTTCATCCCTGCAGTCATCAAGCATATTGCGGTCTCGATTAGTCTTTGACATATTTAATAGAAGTATAATCTTGATACGTGTGACAAGTGTCATGGTGGTTATATTTGAGTGCTTGAGGGAGGAGAAAATGCTTAATGCTACATGTAATTTTTTGCCAAACAAACGTTACAGTCTTGTATGAGTGTTCATACCTTCTTGATGACACCAACATTCTTTTTTGTAACTCTTTATTGGTCAGATTTGCAATGGATCGGCATTCATGTGGGAAACATTAATATTTCCTTCTATGTGATATATGTCACCTTACTTTGTGCATGATATTTCTACATAATGCTTCTTCAATGTATCTATGTAATACCCTTATTATCAATGTAATACTATCAACTCAATCTTTGTTCGATGGTGCTTGGAATGAGTTGGTTCTAGCTAGAGTAGAGAGGAGCGCCTTTGGAGTATTGGAGCTAGGATTCAACAATGATCTTGAAGACTTCGAGTAATGCTATGGGGGAGTTTTAAGTACTCCAATAATGCTCCTTGGACATACATCCAATGTAATATTTTGTGCCTTTATTTTCAATCTATTATAAAATCATTTTTTAAATAATTTTGTCCTTGAATATAATACTCCTTTCTTTGTATTGTGATTTATTTACTTGGAGGTTCGGCTATCCAAATTATAGAAGATATAAGACTTTTGAGATATTTTATTCTCTTACACAAAGTGTGCTATTATATGACTGTCTTGGGCTATTTTACCCTAAGAATATTGTAACTTTGAGGTACTTAAAAGTTTACCCTTTTTCCTACGTATGACATATTAGAAATGTAAAAAACCTTGTATATAAAATACCTTTTTTTCACCTCCTTTTTACAATATGATTCTTTTTGGTTTTATGATTGCTTACGTGTAGGTAATGGTAGATTTGGAGGTTGTATATTTTATTAGAGACCTCTTTGCTTTTGCTTGGATATTTTGCTAATGAAACCAATCTTATAACCACGTAGATAGAAGCTTATTTTTGTAGAAGTAATTAATGCACCATTTTTTTGTAAACAACCTTTAGTGCACTTTGAATATTGAGACTCACCAAGTATCAATTTGAAACTTCTATTGCTAATTTTAATGGTAAATTTATTCTCCACTCCTTGGAGAAATCTAATTAGATCTTGGTGGCTTCTTTGGACCATGAAATTCTGTAGGTTGTGTGCACCAAATAGTTTCTCTAGAAACTTTGATTAATCTACTGGTTTTTGTGCTCTTGATCCTTAAAAATAAACAAACACAAACTAACCTTTTTGAGAGTAACTAGTATAGTGCTAATGGATTAATAATGCACTTAATAGTAAAAATAGTTTCAACTTATTTCTCTTGTAAATAAAATCTCAAAATAATTTTAGATGCACTTTATATTCTCTACAACTTTTAAGATTAATTTGTTATGAACCCTTAATAAATATTTTGCAATTTTTTACTACAATCAATATTGTAGGATATAGTCTTCTTGCTTTCTAGATAGCAAATATGTAGATGACAATTTTATTCCTTTTAAAAATATCCAACTCCTATTTAATTTGCAAATAATCCTTAAAATGAATTCTCCCTTTTTGCATTTTCTTGAAGACTATAATGGAGTCTATTCTTCTAGAACTTTTAATCTAATTATGGTGCTTTAATGGAATTTGATAATAATATAATTTGAGATTTAATCAATGAATATAATTGTGCCCAAGTTCCTTACCTTGTTGATGTATTCTATGGATGGTGACCTTGATGTTTCTGATTCACCAAGTTGCTGCATTGTAATAGATCGATGAATTTACAACTTTCTTTTTGGCTGTCCAGAATAGCTTCTTGCTTTACCAAACTATATCATTTAACTTTCTATATTGAGCCTTGGATTTTGTGGTTTGATACTTCCAATGATCTTCTGCTTTCTATTGTATATCTAGAGAACTCATTCCTCTAAACCGTGCCTTCTTGATGTGAGAGGTAATCTCCAAATCTCCTAGATTTGGTAGGTTTCTTTTGTCTAAATATTCCTTCAATATTCTTATCAAATTTTAACTTCAAACATGATATTATTATCAATATTCTAATTTTATTGAGGTCTTCACTGGATTCTTCTTCTGGTATTTGGCACTCCTTACCAAATTCTTCTTCTCTTGGGCTTGTTTTTGAATGGCAACAATTATCCAAAGTCCTTCACTATCAGGGGTTTTCTCCTTGGTAGTGGATTTCTCCAACGAATTATCCTAAGAACTCTTTTGATGATAATTTTGTGAACTCTACAACAAGTCTCTCCAAGCCTTCTTATTTTAGCTCTTTGAGACCTCTCCAAGGTTTCCTATATTGTTGCTTCTATGGTATTCCAATTGAGACCTTTTATTCAACCTTATTCTTTTGGAAGTATTGGTGATGAGATCTTCTTTCTCCTATCTCTAATTTCGCTACTTCTAAAGGAAATATTTAATAAATAAAGGAGATCATAAATATTCTATTTCTTGGAATCTTTTATAGATTCTTCTTCAGGAACTCCTTTATGGATTTTTCTTCTAAGTCAGAAACTTTTCATCTAAATAAAAACATTTATTCTAGAATTTTCTTTAAAGATATCTTCTTTGGAGTCTTCTTCTGAATCAAAAAATATTTTTCTAAAGTTTTCTTCAAAAAATATTCTTTGGATTATTCTTCCGAGTCAAGAATTTATCTTATGAATTAGGAAATTTCCTCTAAAATTTTCTTCAGAAACTCTTATTTGAAGTTTTATTATGAATCATAAATTCTTCTTCTAAATCAAGAATTCTTCTCAAATATTTTCTTCTGTATTAAAGCTTCTATGGTATTCTTCTTGATCAAGGCTTCTATGGCCTTTTCTGCTTTTGCAATCTACATGTATTAATATTGATTGGAGAACACCAATCTCCTATTTCTTCCTTGAATCAACTTTTGGAGTCTCTTCTTCTTTGAGTGATTTATAAGGCTACTATGGCCTTTTATTTACTTCTATACTTTACAGGATTGTAGCTCTTGTAATTGGACCTTCTTCGAGGTCTTTGAAATATTCAATATTCTACCTTGTTGCTGCAAGCACTGGAATGATTCTAAGAAGATATTCTTCTTAAATCTCTTGTAGGAAGCTTCTCAAATTTTTCTTGAATATCCTTTTCCTACAACAAGTTTTTAGAAACTAGATCTAAAGAATTTTTAATTCTTGAGATAATAATCTTCACTAGTTTATTTATCAATCTAGTGGCTTGAGTGTTGAGTCCTAGTCTTCATGATTTTTTTGAGGTCTTTGAAATATATAGTCTTCTTCCTTGTTACTACAAGTGATGGAATTATTCTAAGAAGGTATTATTCCTAACTCTTTTGTAGTAAGCTTTTCAAAATTTTCTTGAATATATTTTTCCTCCAACAAGTTATTAGAAATTGGAATTGAAGAATTTGTAATTCTAGAGGTAATAATCTTCACTAGTTGATTTGTTAATCTAGTGGCTTGAATGTCGAGTCCTAGTATTCACAAGTTTTTCTACAACTCTATCGAAAGACTCAAGGGAAATATAATATTAGATTTTATGCAGCTAAAATATAGTCCTTACTTTTATAACCCTATTGACTACTGTGGCTATTTATATCAATTGATTCCCAATGGAAACTTTCACATGTAGCAACACACAATGGTAGATTTTATTTGTGAATATGTAAGCCAAAATTAGTAATGGTAACTCTCCGTATTTCTCTTGACCTACTGAACTTCTATTATGATGGATGTATGTGCTCCTATCTCAATTCAAAGTGGCTATGATACCACTATTATATTTTAAGGATATATGAAGTGGAGAGATCTAATACAAGTACTAATAGAATGCAGTAAATATGAAACAAAGTGATACTGCAATATTACTAAATTATACTATAAATAGAAATTATAAAAATACAATGCAATATGGAGGAAATGGTCACTCCATTAATATGAGCTAAAGAGCTACATTGTAATCCATACAAGAGTACTACTACGAAGAGCTTGACATGAACTTACTGTGATATTGATATGAGCTTGATGTCTAATCTACCACTATGAGACCCTTTATATAGGAAGATAGATTCCTTGGCCAACACTCTACCTAAATGTACAAGGGGACACCTTGTACATTACAACTTGAATATTGCATCTTGTGCATTTATTACATTGCTTGAAGTAACTAGATAACATCCCTTTAAAGTAATATCTTATCCTAATTATGTACCTTAACCTAAGGTGGTACATTTACATGATATAAATGAAGTAATATACTCTAACCCTAACAAATTATACTTGTAGGAGACAAAGGGACCTAGAAATGAGATCCTTATCTATTAGATACAAAGTCTATAGATATAAATTCTAGAAATAATAGATATTAGAAGATAGAAGAACTTATTCCTTGGAGATTAGATTTTCTCAAGAGTTTATGGAATAATGATAGGGAGGCTCTCCTTTTATAGACCTCATGCATAACGGAAGTAACTGAAATTTCTTATCCCTTTACTCCTTTTTATCAATTACTTTTCTAGCAAGCCCATATGAAAGGAAAACCACCATATAAATGATTTAGCAAATATGTCATAATCCACCAATTCACATTGTGTTTAGCTATAATTATATTTTCATTAATATAATAGCTCTTGAGCAACTAGTGATAAGATAGAGGAGACTTTTACCTAGTCGTTTTATTGAATTTTGGACCCTCCTAATCTATGTATGATTTGTAATATATGCAAGAATTCCTTTGAACATGCATGTGAATTTCCTAGTCTTGAATCACACACTTTCCAAAATAATTGATTTGTGTAAGAGCCCTAATTTATTTTTATCTTTAGTAGTGTTATCCTTTATATCCAATAGCTATCTAAAAACTTGGATTTTATTTAAAATTAGCTTTATTTTAAATTTCACTTATGTCTAATATGGTACAAGGCTTTTGAGTGATTTTCAAGGCAAATACTTGAAAATTTTGCTTATTAATGGAATCAACAATCTCTAGACCAATGCAGCATAAAATTCTAATGGTTTCACTTATCTGTGTTTTGGAATGGTTGATTTGTAATACCTAGAATCAATTATTTTTTTATTCTAGTATGTTGTAAGCTTTTAAGTCAGTGTAAATCATTGCATTCAAATAAGTAAAAGAAAACTCATATTGCATTAACATATCTTTATAAAGTTTATCTAAATATTTTGGATCCTCTTTAGCAATGTTTACATTATATTCCTTCAATTTTTTGATATGATATAGACTAGGCTTCTCGATATAGTTCATGACCTTTCTCCCCTTATGAGGAATCACCATGTATGTATAATAAATGGATAAGTACCTTTCAAGATTAATAGTGAATTATCTTGATAAGCATAGCCCAAATAAAGGAGGGAGATCAACCACTATTATATCCTAAATCACAGTGACTTTTGAGATCTTAAGTAGCATCATAGGTATATCTTTTATAAGTCCCAATATTCAAATTAGGGTGTCATATAACTAAAGCATTCAAAAAACTTTCTAGATATACCCCATGCCCATTGCATCAAAAATAGCCTTAGTCATTACCGTTGTGGCTACTCTAGAATCCACCATACATTTTTGCACAATGTAGCCTTCCATACACAAATACATTTAGAAGGGTGAAGGCCTATTCTTTCCCATTCTATGAGTTTTATGATCTTGAGCTAGATTCAAAGTTGAATATCCAAGTATGCTTAGATATGTGTTCTTAAGAAACTCCTTGAGCAAATAAATCTGTCCAACAATAAACAAAGCATCATACAGACCTGATCTTGAGGGAGTAATATTTAGATCTTCCATAATGTTTTTTTTGGTAAGTAAAATTGCTTAGATACGGGTTTTTAATGGATCCCAAAACCAATTACATAAGATGTAGAAATATAGAAGTAATAAAAGGAACAAACCCACATACGGGCTAATAATAACTAAATAGAAGTGAATACTATCAACAAAATAGCACATGGACTTAAAACTTGTAGTACCCATGTAGGGGTTGCAGCAGAGAAACAAAACCCAAAAATACATTGATAAAAACAAACCAGATATCCACATAGGAGTTGGTGAAGTGAGAAAGAAATCTATAAAAATTAAGATAAATTACAAATCAAAACACATACACAAGGTGAGGAATACAGAAGAATAGAGCCCATGCAGGGCACCAAAAAATACTATAGCAATAAGATAAGTTTCACATAGGGGATTAGAGGATCAAAAGCATAGAAAGAAAATAAAAGGATACCAACCACTATTCAACATAGCCTCAGGCCTAGGCATTTGGAATATCTTCATTTTATATAGCATTCTTGATGTGATTCTTAAGCAACAACTTAAGGGTGTCACTGATCTCATCCATGGCTTTGGTAATGTTGTTGATGATGGTGAAATGAATTTTGTTGCTGATGCCCATGCCATGATCACTACTATCATCATTCAAGATGTGATGAGGAGAGATTTGAATTATTTAAAAGTTGGGCTTCTTAAATCACCTTAGGGCTAGGGGAGGGATTTTAAAAACTAGCTTCATCATCAGGAAGGGACTGGGAAGGGCTAAGGGTAGGACAATTTGTAGGTATATTGAAATTAAGTGGCGAGGAAGGGATAGTAGATGAGAGAGTGGCTTAAATATAGTGGAAGATAATGATAAAGAGACCTTGATGGGTAGGAGGGGACTAAGACTTCCTTTTCCTGGCATTATGGATAGAGTATCTGATTGAGCAAAAAAGGAAATCAGGGATATTGATAGGGTTGAAACCCCTAAGGTGATTGGCCAAAGCAATGTGGAAACTATACAGAGGCTTGGTAGGATCATCTACTATCAGGTACTAGAGTATGGGAACCATAATAGTTGGCCAAGGAGTAGGTAGAGAATCATGCTCTACAAAAACACCTTTCCACTTGAAGATTTTAGCATGGTTTGAAAAGCCCTTGAGCTTAGGATCCTAGTTGTGATGATCTCTCCGTACCACCCACCCTATAGTGGGTAATTCTGCCACCTCAGCTAACATCTCAACAGTGACATAAAATCAAATATTGCAAATAATTATGTAACCATTGTTCCACATATTGACAAAAGCTTCAGTGATGTCCTCCTCAAAACCTTTGAATTTTCTAAGAAAAAAAATGAGACCTTGGGCTTCCAAGAAAGAGTGGGATAGGGGATCAAGCTGCAAGCTTGAAGGTTCAACCAGAGCCATGACAATAGGGATAGGGAATTAGAAACAGATAGACCAGAACACCCTAACACAAAACTTCCTATCACCTAGAGTACCCAAAGATAGATGAACTTGGATAAAAATGATAAGTTTCATCCCAAAGTAGAAGATATAGAAGAAATTGTCATATAAGTCAGTCACCCCAATGGTAAATATTGCATAGGAGGTAAGGTAATTGGTATGTTTCCATTGGAAAGTGATATTGGGTGATTCCGACACAACACAAGGGTGACCCAAGCACAAAAAAATTGGATTGGGGAAAGAATGAGTGAGGACACAGATAAAATTACATTTCCCAGTCTTAGAGACTCATAAAATGTAGCTGCCTTGGGACTTGACATACCTGACTATGGCCACTCTAAACCAATTACACAATGGAAACCCACTTTGGGACTTGATGTGCTTGAGAATAAATGAACTGAGACCCGAACAACACAGGCACCAAACTTTGAATTTTATGTTCTTCTCATGAAGGATTGTAGTGTAAGGGGTCATGCTAGAGAGTCTAGACCCTTCATTGAGACAACTAGCTCACCATAACCTGTAACCATGAATTTCAAACCATATCATTAGCAACAACATTTAAAACTTCTTGAGGAAATTTTTCCTACTAGATGGACATGGTTTTGTGGATAGCTCCCATGTTAGCCAAGATATCAGCATAATTATTGGTTTTGAATACATGGCTGATAGAAAACTTGCTGAAATTTTGAATAAGCTTTTTAGCTTCTTGGATGACAATCCTCACATTCCAAGAGGTAATATTACTGGTTTTCATGGCATTGATGATATTCAATGAATCTCCTTCAACCTGAAGATTACCTTTGAAGTCCTTGAGAATTTCTAGCCCTCTCCATAAGGCACACTCTTCAGTGAAATGGTTGGTCTGGAAACCCAAATACTCTACATAGGTAACAATGACTTACCCATTGTGGTCTCTAACCAGGCCACCCACACCTGCATCTCCCAAATTTCCTTTGGTAGCTCCATCAAAATTGAGTTTTAACCACCCTATAGGGGGAGGAATCCAATGAGCACCATTCTTGGGGTGAGGAGATAAGGAACTAGAGCTAGATTTGTAAGGAATTTTTAGAGACAGGAATAAAGCAGAATCCAACCCAAAATTAGGGGGTTTGGGACACAAAAAAATTTGGGATTTCTCCACAACAAATTAAATAGATCTGTTGGCAACTGAGATAGGATCATTTTATGAAGAAGAAAAATATTTGTTGTTTCTTTCAAGCCATAGTTTCCAAAGAATGTGATGAAGGTACACTTTCCATAAGGAGGACAATATGAGATTTTTGAAGGGAGTAGGCCATTGAAGAAATATGTCAAACAAGGAGTTTGGATGAACCCAAGAGATGTGGAAAGTGGACATGAGATGATCCATAGTAGTCTTGGAGAAAGAACATTCCAAAAGGAGATGATGAACAGATTCCTAGGCGACCATGCACAAATAGCACCTATTAGGGACCATCATGCCTCTTTTCATAAGGTTATCAGTTGTAAGGATCTTGTTTTGGATGGCCAACCAACTGAAAAAATAACCTTCAAAATGAGGTGTTTGAGCCAAACTAGATTGAAAGGGATGTGCACATATTAAGGATTGATAGTCAAGATATGAGCATACTTTACAAAAAAAAGACTAGAATCAGTTTCCTTCCAAAAGGGAGTGTTAGGGGAATTACCTGTAGGGATGACAGATGCATTCAACATGGTTTTAAGAATTCTTGTAGCTTCTTGGACCTGGGCATCAGCATTAGCAATATGGAAGTATTTCCATATCTTGGGATTAGTAGACATATCAATGAAGTCTTCAAATTTACTTCCAATTAAAGTATCCAAGAAGGGATGAAGAACAAAAACTACATTGTTTTCCATGAGTGGTTGATTTGAGATCCACCTGTCTATCCAAAAATTGATTTTGTTTCCAGTACCAAGCTACCATATGATTCCCTATTGAAGGAGAGATCTAGTTTGAATAATTGACTTCCAGAAAGTAGACCCATCTCTGGGATTATTTTCATCCATGAAGCAGTGATTTTGAATGTATTTCCTGTTGATGATCGAAACCCATTCAAGGTTACAATTTGAGAACACCTTCCACGCTTGTTTAGCCAACAAAGCTATGTTCAAATTACTGATCCTGCGAAGACCAAGGCCTCCCTGATTTTTAGGGGTACAAACCTTTTCCCAGCTAACAAGATGGAACCTTTTCCTGTCCTCAAAACCAGCCCAAAGAAACCTCTTCTGAATTTGTTCAATATTGAAGTACATAGTAGTTGGGGATTTGAAAACCAACAAGAAATAAATAGGAATACTTTGGAGAACAACCATTGTTAGAGTGGCCTTAGTAGCTTGAGATAGGAGGGTCCCCTTCTATCATGCAAGTTTTTTGTTAATTCTCTCAATGACGTTGTTCCACATGAATTCCTTGGGGTGACTGGAAAAGAGCGGAAGGCCCAAATATTGAGTGGGCAACTAGGATATGACACATTGAAGAATGTGAGCAATCTTGGTTTTCCTAGCAGGGGGGTATTGAAGAATTTTTTTTTAATTTTGGCATAATTAATTTTCTACCCCATAACCTCTTCATAAGTATCAAGAATACTTTTGATTGCCCTTGCTTCCCACATGGAGGTATGAGTAGCAATGATGGTATCATCCACAAATTTCTGATGAGATAGAGCCCTCAAGTTGGATGTAACTTTAATGCCTAAAATTATGCCCCTGGAACAAGCATTTTTAAGTGCTCTTCCCAGAGACTCAGTGAGGATAATGAACAAAATGGGGGATAACAAATCACCCTGCCTCAAGCCCCTACTACTTGGGAAGTAGCCTACTGTAGACCCATTAACCAAGATTGAGAACCATGGATTAGAAATACAACCATGAACAAGGTCAACCCACTCTTTATGGAATCCAAATTTGAGAAGAACAGAGATGAGAAAATCCCTATTAACTCTGTTGAAAGCTTTGTTCATGTCAATATTGAAGAACATAGTTGCTTTTTTATTGAGGCTAGAAGAATGGAGAACTTCATGCAAAGTGATAATACCATCAGTAATATTTCTCCCTTTGATAGAACTACCTTGGCAAGGGTCTATGATCTGGGGAAGGATGTCTTTGATTCTAGTGGCCATGGCTTTAGTTAAGATCTTGTAAAAAATATTGCACAGGCTAATTGGTTTGTAGTCTGAGATGGATTTACAAATAGGTCCTTTGGGAACTAGAGCTATGAAGATGGAGTTAATGCATTTGGAAACAATTTTATATTACTGAAGTTCAATGATGGCACTAGAGCTATGAAGGTGGAGTTAATACATTTGGAAATAATTTTAGATTACTGGAGTTCAATGATGGCATTACAAATTTCATGGCCAATGATATCCCAAAAGGTCTAAAAAATACCTAGGGGAAAACCATCGGGACTTAGGGCTTTATCGAGGTGCATGGAAAATAGAGCTTCTTTAATTTCATCAGGGGTAAGAGGCTTGATTAGCATCAAATTCATATCAAGAGTGACCAAGTTTGGGATATGCTGGAGTAACTATATTTTGGCTTGGTCAGAATTATGGGGTTGGGACCCTAATAAATTTTCAAAGTGAGAAATAGCCTCATTTCAGATTTCAAAGATATCCCTAATAATGGAACCATCACTACTAGTAAGTTCTCTAATTTTATTTGAGCTTCTATGCCTGAGGGTGGAGGCATGAAAGAATTTTGTGTTAGAGTCTCCCTCCTTGAGCCATAGGGCTCTCGATTTCTACCTCCAAAAAAATTCTTCTTTAGCCAACACATTATGGTAATCAACAAGGAGTTGTCTCTCTTCATTTCTAAGTTGGATATTTAGTGGCCCATTCTGAATTTTATGTTCAATATCTTTTAGCCTTTTCAAAATCTGCTCCTTGTTTTCAAAGATATTTCCAAAGACTTCCCTGTTCCATATTTTGAGGTTTTCTTTTATCAGCTTGATATTTTGGGAGACTCTGAAAGTGAAAGAACCATGACAGTCCTGTTGCCACCATTCAACAATTTGATCACACAAATTAGGATGTTGTATCCACATTGCTTTGAACCTAAAAGGGATTCTAAAAATAGGGCCTTTATCAACTTCAAACAATAGAGGACAATGGTCCGAACCAAATCTAGGAAGGCAACTGATAGTGGCATCACCCATCACAGGGATAGCTTCTGGGGATAATAGAAACTTTTCAAGTTGGCATCACCCAATTCTTCTGTTACTCCATGTGTATTTAACCCCTTTAATTTGAACATCCATAAGTTTACATTCAGTAATGAAATTATGAAAATATTCAATGCTTTTGGTGGGAATGATATTCCCCCATTGTTTGTTTGATGGGAAAAGGGGAGAGTTAAAATATTTGGAAATAATCCATGGGAAATTCTTGAATACGTTCTGCATGATTCCTAAAGTATCCCACAAAACCCTTCTACCGTTAGGATTGTTGGGGGCATAGACATTAGACAGGACCCAAGAGAATTTGTTGTCTCTACAAAAAACATCAAGTTGAGGATCCTTTCAGAGGAAGAAATTAACTTTCCCTCCACTTTATCCAGGTCCTGATATGCAAAGGAGTCCCTCAAACGCGCCTTGAGTAGGGAAAAATAAAAATCCCCATTCTTCCATATATCATTTGCTATTTTCTAAATTTTATTATGGTCAATTTTTGTTTCCTGCAAAATCATGATTGTGGGTTTATAGTCTTTCCTCAGAGTGTGAGCAAGCCTTTGCTTGACTGCACTGTTGAGGCCTCTCACATTCCATGAGAGGATCCTCATTTGGAATTTTTGGAAGTTTTTTACCCTCCCTTTGGTTGCTGCAAGGGAGGTTTGGGATTCTTTGGATCATCCTTTTCCTGACTAAAAAATTCCTAGAACAGGGTTTTTTGAATACCGTTTGCAATTTCATTCTTCGTTTCCTTTTTTTTGGTCATTTGTAGAAGGTCTTCCTTTTTTTTCACTACCAATATCCACTACGACCTTCTTGAAACTTTTGGTGTTAATGGGGCTAAAATCAGGTTTAGATGAGTTGGCTTCTTCCTCTGCCTTGTTCGACATGGGACTACCAATTTCAATATGCTCCTCAGGGGTGGGAACTGGTTTGGATGGGGTATGAGAGGGCCCAGATCTAGACGGGGATTGGGTTTCCCTTTGGATAGGAAGTAAGGTTTCTGGAACAACTGGGTTAATGGAAACATATTCCTCACCACTCTCAGACCCATGAATAATATTCTCTTTAAATATATCAAAATGGTTATGGAAAGCAAATAGGGAACTCACCTTTGAATGGTCATCCATATACTCTTGATTTACAACTTGTTTTCCTTTATGTGTTACTGATATTGAGTCCTTATTCTATAAATATCTTCTTTAAGCCTGCTTGCCTTGGAATATGCCTCTTTGTTTCCCAGCCTATGGCCCATTTTGAGAAGAGTTGGGGAATTTCAATAACTCCTTTGAGGTTCTAAGAGAAGGGCACTAAGCTTTAAGATGACCTTGAGCCTAAAATTCTATACAAAAAGTAGGCTTATTCTCATATTTGATGGCTTGACATCTATGATAGGATCCATACATCAGATTTATATGAGTGGGAAGCTAAGAATCCAAGTTGGTATTGATGCAGATTTAAGCATGAATCATTCTTGAACATACCTGAGTCACAGGATCAATTACCACTAGCTCACCAATGGATTTAGCAATGCCCTTCAAAATATCTTCATGCCAAAATTGATTGGGTAGGTCTAGAAATTGTACCCAAATTGGGGTGTAATTTATACTTTGTGTCTGTTGGTTGAAATATTCACCCCACTTTTATAGAAAACACTTTCACCCAAAGAACCATAGATCCCTAGTGAGAATCTAGGATGCATCTTCCTTATTGTTGAGATGAATAAGGAAGAAACACCTTAAGAGAGCAATAAGCTCCATATCACCTAGGGTTCTCCATTTTAGAACTACCCACTAAAAGATAGATTCCATATTAGGGTGGCCCGCTACAAATTTTCCAACTAGATTATGTGATTCTAGAGCAAGGTAGTCCACCATTAGGGTTTTGGGTATAATCAAGTCTTCACCCTTGGGGAGTAGGGAATGATCGCTTCCTAAAAAATGTTGTGAACAATTTTTAGGTTTCTCAGTGAAAGAAGTCAAAAAGGTACCTTGAAGAGGGGTCCCACCCTATTTGGATTTATCTAGGGGATATTTACCTCCAATAGATTCTGTGTTTCCAACACTTTTAGTAGGACCATCAGGTTCTAACTTAGGGACCAATGACTCAACACCACCAGCATCACCTTGCTTTACGCAACTCTAAGGAGCAGTTGTTCTCATGACTGATGATGATTCCCAACCTAAATTTAACCACTCACCTGAATATGCATGTTTTCTTGAAGTCGCCATCCTCCTATAGTCCAAAAAAAATGGATAAAATTTTAGGAACAATGAAGAACACAAGCTTATACTAAGAGGGGGGTGAATAATATAAGACCACTTTTTAATTTTCTTTCCCAAAAAATATTATGCAATATATCAATGTCAATATCAACAGTAGTAATCAAGACAATGCACACATCACCATAAATAATCGAGATACCAATTTTAACGTGGTTCACCCAAGATGGGCTACGTCCACGGAGAAAATATTTCACTAAAATTTTCTCAACAAATCTCTTGGGAATCTTTACCTATTACAATTTTTATGGATATTTGTTCAAAGGAGATATCAATACCCTAATCAAGTTTGTGGATCTCTATCCACATGAGAACTCTTTTCCCTATGCTCTGGCTTGTGATCATCTTAGAAGACTTACTACCTCCATTGCTCTAGCTTGTGGATCTCTCTATAGAAGACTCTTTCCTCACTCAGAAGACCTCTGTCATCACTACCCTGGCTAATGGATCTCTATCTAATGGAGAATAATGTCCTCTACTCTATCACCTCCAAATTTTACTTTTAGCTCTACTCAAATTTGCACTAAACATTGTCCTTTGATATAGCATAAATCTGCTCAATCTCTATCTCAAATATACACTAAACATAGTCCTTCGGTCTAGCACAAATCTACTCAAAATCTACCTCAAATATACACTAAACATAGTCCTTTGATCTAGCACAAATATGCTCAAACTCTATCTCAAATCTACACTAAACATAATCCTTCAGTCTAGCACAAATTTGCTCAATCTCTATCTCAAATCTAAACTAAACACAGTCCTTTGGTCTAGCACAAATCCACTTAAAATTTCTCTCAAATATGCACTAAAAACAATCCTTCGGTCTAGCACAAATGTACTCAAAATTTGTCTCAAATATTCACTAAACACAATCATTCGGTCTAGCACAAATTTTCTCTATCTCTGTCTCAAATATGTACTAAACACAGTCCTTCAGTCTAGCATAAATCTACTCAATATTTGTCTTCAAGCCTTAACACAAAGCTTGAATAAATCACAAATCAACTCTACTGGATCTACTCCAAGCCTTAACTCAAAGCTTAAACAAATAAATCAATCAACTCCGCTCTTAAGTCTTCACAAAGACTTATCTCAAATCTATCCACAAGTCCTTTCAAGAACTTGTCCAATCTTCTCAATAAGTCTTCACCAAGACTTACCTCAAATCTTCGTAACAAGTCGTCTCTAGAACTTGTCTAATCTGCTCAATAAGTCTTTACTAAGACTTACCTCAAATTTGTATTGTAAGCTTACACAAAATCTCACACTAATCTATCCACAAATCTTCATGAAGACTTACCTCAAACCTTTTTGTAAGCTTCCACAAAAACTCACACAAATATGTCCTTAATTCCCCTCTAGGACTTACTCAAATATACACACAAGCTCTCACAAAATCTTACTCAACTCAATTGCAAAACTTGCATATACAAACTCAACATAATCTATTTCAGAAAACCTCTTCAATATCACAAACAAGTTTCACTCAGAATCTTGTTTAACCATAGAAACATATAGAGAATGGTAAGATACTCAATATGTTTCACACTCACAAATCACTCTATCACTTTCAAATCCATTAAAAAATAAAGAATAATTTATTTCACAGAAATTGAACTATCACTCCAATGCTTTCAATCACTAATGCTCAACCAAATTTACTCAAAATATTCACTTAATGCAACACAACTTGCTTACAAATCCTAACCAAGTGTTTCAAAAAACTTCCAACAACTCACTTTTGGAACACAACCCCTGACTCAAGATAATTGTAGTTTTCACATAACAATGATACTCATGTTCTTTCAAAAACCCTAATCATCACATGAAGGCTCACTCAAGTATTTCAAAATAATTAACACATCTTATCCAAAAATAATGCAATTCACTTTAAAACAATAACTAAATTCTTCACAACCTTTAATTAAAATAAAAATATTTTAATCACCTTATATCTCCCTAGGCACTCAACATACAACTTTAGACCACATGCACATATAACAAAAATAAATTACCTTTGCACTCCTCGGTGGGATTCGATCCTAGGTCAAGCCGCCGAATGCACCCTAGCCGTGGCCAAGCTACCACATGAGCTAGGCGCTCACGTGAGAGGCAAAAGCGCTTTGAGAGCTTTGTCTCTTCCACCAGTTCCAAATCCACAAAAAGGCTTTGTCCCTTCGCAACCACCAAGACTTGAATGCGAGTCTCCCATGTACCCTGCACCTTACACGCCAACAAATTACCACTAGCTCAACTGCTTGGTTAGTATTAAACCTTTATGCCCTTGTCACTTTAACCTTCATATTTCAATTGCAAATAAAAAATTAATTTCCTCGTCTTGTTTTGCTCATGATTTTTTTTGCATTCCACAATAATCACATGTGCTCTAAGATATTCGAAGACTTGCATTTGTGAGACAAATGTTATGGTATTTATACCATATGCTTCTATCCTTCGAATTTCGGTGGGGGAATAAAAGTTTGAATTAAATTTGTTATTTATAAATTACCTTAGGCTTTTTTTTAAAGAAAAAACCCCTTTGCGGGGCCACCTTGGTCTGAGAGACCACGAACATGGGTTCTACACCGTCAAAGTCGCCTGGGAGTCGCACCCGACCCTACCCACACCAATATTATCAATTGAATTTTTGATACCCAATTCAACATTTTGGTAGGGTGGAGATTTGAACCTGGGACCTCCCTTGGAGGATTGCCCTCTCCTATCCAACTCACCTACAACACCTAGGTAAATTACCTTAGGCTTTAATTTAACCTTTAATATTATAATAAAAATATTATAAAATTATTTACATTGGGCCTAGGTATTTTTCTCTTTCACCCTTAGAACTTTTCTGATTGCCTTTAATATTATAATATTATTTATTTTAGGTCTTTTCTTCAGGGTATTTAACCGTCCTTTTGACCAATCATGCGAATCTCTTAAACCAAATCTCTTGGGCTTGAAATATAAATAATTTAACAATTCTTTTGCCAAGTCCTGCACTGATTCCTAACACTGACTCTTGACATCAATGACAAAACAACTAACTCAGAATTTCCAACAAATAGTATCTAGAAGCTTCTAATAGTTTTTATTCCTTTCAAATTAGATCATTAAACCTCTTCTAAAATTGATGTGTTACATCTTGCCTTTGTTTGCTTATGTTCAAAGGAAAATACAACTTTCTTATGGGTTGTCCTTTGGTATTTTCTTGATAAAATTTGAGAACTTTTTGTATTGGTTTCTCTTTAGGTTGATCGTTAGGTTGTTTCTTATGTGACTAATTTGAAGCCTTCATATTATCAACCTTCTGGGTATCTATCAAGGGAGGTCTCTTCCTATATCTGGTCAGCATATGATATGATTTAGAACCTATAGCTTCTTTAATTAGGAGGTTCTAATCTAGATCCATTAGAATGCCTACCATCCCTTTTGAATCTCTTTTAGCCTTATGATTTATGACTAGTTGACACTAATGTTGATAAACTAGACAAATATTGATATTATGTCAATCATTGCAAGCCATACACCAATAGTATTCCTAGGTTGTATATGTTTCTCCCTCTTAGATTTTAGATACTGCATTCTACTTTCTAACAATATTACTGGTTGAAGCCCCTTCCCTTGATGATTAAGTGAATATTTTCTATTGATATCCATAAAATCTTCTTTCAAAATTCTATCACTTCATCACAATGATCTTGTTTGTTAGATTCCTTATTACTACCTTTAGCTCCTACATATTTGTTGATTCTTTTGATTTTGGATTAGGTAGAGATTACATTATGGTAGTTAAGATAATGGATTGAGGATATGCCTTAGGTGTAGGTGGAGTAGGTAGCATAGGAATTGAGGGAGTTAAAATCAAAGCTTACTAGTTGTATCGAGGAATCTCTAGAAAGTATGATATTACAATATTTGGAGAGAGATTCCCAATTTATATGAGGGCATTTTATACTATCATAATCTCATCTCATTAGACTATTGGATATATAGGTTTAGATTTGGAACAAAGGCCTAAAGGTAGTATATGTAGGGTATTGAGTGCTTTGAAACTATTCTAGCCATTACATCTTTATGGATGATGTTTTGTATAATATCTAAAAAGACTATATCTTGGCAATGTTCATATATCATTTTCTCACTACCATCACAGGAGGGTAAAAATTTTAATATAGCTTATAGAATATCATAGAAATCTAGGAGATTGAGGGCTTTGAAACTATTCTAGCTAGGGTAGACCCATCTAGCCATGGTTCTAGGTAGGGATCTAGTAGGTGGTTCTAGATATATGTCCTATAGAGGAGTTAGGATTCGGACAAAGGAGGTCTAAACAAGTGAAAGTGATATTTTTTGAAGGATGATAGCTCAATAAATTGTATAGGTTCTTTTAATTTCTTGGTTTTTGATCTTGTAATCATATGGTTATCACACTATATCTTTAGTAAAGTTTCCAATTTATCATTGGGTTCTTGAAAGTGGAGTTGCTAGGTGAATATATATCATAAACCATATGATCATTTCCTCGAAAAAATTAAATTCTCCATAATAAAAAAAATCATACATACATTTATAACTTTATATTTTATATATAAAAATGTAGAAGAATAATAGAGATTTTTTTTTATCCTCAAATATTAGGATACATATTTCTAAAGAGAACATATTCTTTACCTTAAATTACATACTCAATGGCCTGTTTTAATATACAGCTTACGTTTTATTATATCTAACTTTAAATTTGTTACACTTAATAATAGTGAAACTAACCTTCTAGAACATTATTGTGGGTAGGAGGAACTCATGGATATACTATTACCATAATTTTAAGACATGCTCAACTTTATAAAGAAGATCCCTTCTTTATTTTATAATTAATTATTATTTTTATTAATAATTTATTTATTTACATAGTACTAAAATTATAATTAGTATAAAAGATTTTATATTGAAAAAGAAATTCCACTTTTGCAGCACAAGAGGTGTGTTTAATTTCAAGTCTAAATTTGATACGTGGGAGAAGCATCCGTTTTTCGCGTTTGGAAAGCAGAGTGACTAACTTACCAATTAGGTTTATTTTTTCTTAGAATTATTAATTAGGCTTTTATTCTAGTAATTATTCTGTAATCCTGGAAATAATTGAGAGTATAGGGTGATTGAACTGGTTAACCAAGACAAGATCGTTCGTGTGTTCCTTTAAGCATTGGGAACCATTTAAGTCATAACAAAGTGATTGCAAGTTAAAGTTTCATACAAACTCCAAAATAATTCGTGTGTAAAACAGGTTGAGGAGGAGTATGGTTATATAGAGTGTAAAAAACCAAAGCTGATTAGTATGGATTTCTAACGATGAGAACTTGGAAACTGTTTATAGGAATGAGATGCTAAATTCCACTTTACCGAAGGTTTTTTCTGTAGAAATCCCCACAGAAACGGAGTATGGTATTGGATTTAAAAATTCGGTGATTTGAGGATTTTGACGGTTTGCTTATCAATTAGTTAAACTAGACGATCATCGTTGTCGGTAGGGATTAAAGTCAAACATATCACCCAAAGAAATAGATTTCAAGACCCAGAGAAAGACAGGAAGGGAAATAAACACCACGGGGCCATTCGTATGGCAGCATTTTTTCAATAACAAGTCTGTAATTTCAAATTTCATGATCATGCTTCTTTCCACGTGGATGGTTAGTGTAGAGAAAAACTGGATTGACATGGAATATTGTATGCAGAGACTTAAATTACATAAATTACAGCACAGTATTTTGCAAATAGGTTAAATGAAACTTTTCAAATAAAAAAATATTGGCGTACCTGTAAAGAGTAGTGAATCTAAGCCAAGGTGAATGGTTTTTCAGCATCCGCTCATACAAAAAATATTGTAAGCATGGCCCTCCAAACACGTGATACATAGTGTCATCAGCCATATTCCGCATACAAACTGCACAGCAGCAGACGAACCCACTTAGCCACCTGTTTTGATGGGTATGCCATCGATTGAAGCTGGATCTCGTACATGAAAACAATGAAAACTTACCAAGTTGACCTTGCTTTAAGAACATGTGACACTTAACATTTGCCATGCGTTTTATAATTTAGAAATAAAAGCAAAAATTATGGTCCAGGAACTAAGTTTTATAGGTATTCAAAGTTTTCAAGTTGGTTAGTAGTTGAATATTAGGTTTGGTTGCCTGTGCGAGTCTTATAAGTTATTTTATTTTTTTTTAAACTTAAGAAGGAGATTGAAAAGTTCCTGTTCATTTTTTTAATAAGCAGATTATAAAGTGTATTTTTTTAATAAGCAGATCATGGGTTAGAACCAATAAAAGAGAATAGGTCCTGTTATTCGGGAAAAATTTACTTTTTTAATGGATATTTTTTTCGAAAAATTTAAAACTTTTTGAGATATATTTTTTACTTTTATGGTTGTTTTCTTTTCGTACATTTTAGATTTTGAGGGTAGCTTTTATGGGTCTCAAAACCAACATCAGCTTTTCCTCTTTTTTCGAAAACTGATGATTTGGTTGGGAGTAATAAGTCCCTCATTCTAAATTAAAGCTATATCCACATATTTTCTAGGGCCACAATTAATAGGATTAGAAAATCAAGATTCATCCAACAAAGATACTACCTTAGACAAAAATATGTTTGGCTATCTTGAAAACTCCAAAATCCTCTGCAGAATAATTCTCATAATATAAAACTTGAAGACAGTCAAAAGCATTCATACAATCAACAATAATATCACAAGGAGAGTCAATAGCCACTAGAATATTTACCTCTCACCACCTTTCATTGATTTCATCTAAAACAAGGCCTTGAGCCATACCAATAACCAAGCTCTCCAAGGGATCTTTACCAAACCTTATTTGAGGGTTTTCTTCCTCTTCCATGTCCTTTTTCCTTTATCTATGATAGAATATAGTTGGAGCTAGAATGATCAAAATCCTTACATATCGAGCATTTTCCAACTATGTCTTCATATTCCAGAGGCTAGGTTTAGACCCCAAACTTAGACTCAATTTCAATTGACTTCAGGAATTCCTTATCAAATATAGCATTCACACAAAATGTAGCATACAAAAATCTAGATATAGCAATGGTAATAGGGTCTATCACCACCAGTTCCCCTATTTCACTTGGGATTTTCTAACAGCCCCTCCTAGCAAAACTATTATTTTATTTATGTACAGAGAGATTGATGAAGTGCACTTTTATTTTTGCTCCTAGAATGTGGTACTGCTAATGGCTTTTATGATTGCAAGACTGTGCACTTCTTAAACAAGCAAATAAAGGTTAATTGGAAAAGGTAAGATGAGATATGATGGCGGTGTGAAATATCACCACGATCTGTGAGTACATGGAATCTCACTCAATTGCATTCATGTAGATGCACTTTGAATATCTGACTTACATTGAGTGAACGTATTGTTATTGGTTTGTGTGCTATATAATATATACCTCTGAATAAAAGGATATCTAAACCTCCAATGGTAAGGAAAGTGCTAAGGCATGTGAGCTAGTTTCTTTTGAAATATGGAGACACCAGGTTGCTGGTATGGAAAGAAAAATTAAAGGTACGAGCCAAATTACCAAAATTTAATGATTTTTTAAATATTTTATTTTATAGTTTATTGATTACAAATTAAAGGAATATGAATTTTATGAAAACATAATTAATGAATTAAATAAATAATAATTATTTATTGTATAAATATGAATATTGCCATATGTTAAATAGAACTACATATGAATGCATTTATATAAAATTTATCATGATGAGTACAAATGCATAGAATGGTTGTTCAAAAAAATTGGAAATACAGTCACCACCTAGCAGACAGTGGTGGTGAGCAAATGATGAAAAGTTCATTTATTTGTTAAATTTTTTTGATGCTTCTTTGATACAAAGAATAGGGGGTTTTGACTATGGTATGAGGTAATATTTCGAATTGGGGATATGGAATATTGCAATGCATGCAACTTTTGGGAGAAGTTAGGTAGAGAAAAAGAAAATGAACATTCATTTGCAAAGAAGAGTTTAAAAAGGCTGAATTCTTCTAACTGCAATGCTCTTGAATAAATTTTGATTGAAAATAATTATGTGTTGATAGAAAGGTTATGTTGTTATCTTTTATGTAAATTACTAGGTATATGTTTCATTAAAAAAGAAAACTCTTTATTTTTACTTTTTTTATTTTCACTGTATTTTTGTGTGAAAGCCTATACCAAAAATATATACTCTTTTCTTTAATGTAACCTTGGCTCATATTGTTTCTATAAGAGTAGAACTATTCAACCAAGTCATATTAATATGAAAAGTCTTCCTTTTTTTTCCTTGCTTGATATTATCTTATGATAGAGCTGAGTAAATTTGCCTTGTAAATGAATTTTATCTACGTTGTTGTGCTATGTTTTATTTACGTAAATTTTGTGATATTCTTTAATCGTTAGAGCCGCAAAATATTTTACTTCCTCGTAAATTTATCTCTTCTTTATATACTCTAATAAATTAATGATATTTTAGAGCTACATCATATTATAGAAGGAAGTTTGTTCTTGATAATTAAATAGAAGTATGAAGCTGCATCCATTATATTTTGGGTTGTCTAATCCCTATATATTACTCTATGAAAGTTGAGCACCAAAAAGCACTCAACAGGACTTGCGATAGTTTTAGTATATTCAAGAAGGATCTATGACACTCGAGATTTATCCCATCTTAATTGCAACTGATGTTAATTTAAAATGAGCCCATATGCATCAACCACTAAAGTAAATATCTGCATAAACATTGGAACACCTCTTAACTATGCGAGAAGTTTATTTATAAGGTTAGGAACTGGGTTTCGACGATCATGGTATCCCTCCCGTCTTTTCCGATTAAACCGACGCTATTGTTTCTCCCAGTTGGTGAGGAAGCCGGGGCATCGCGAGGAACAAATCTACCCGCTGAGGCAAGATAAATTTTCATCCTTCTTGTCCCCTTCCGGAGAAGAAGTTTATTAAGAGGAAGCAGTCTTTCCTGTTTCCATGGCTGGCTATTTAAACGGCATAATTCTTCCAGCTAAGCCCTGATCACGAGGTCTTTTCCAAGCCTTTTCTCCCTCTTCAAAATAGAGAGGCACACTTCCTCAAAAAGCGTGCAGTATAGGTTATTCCTTGCCCAACAATTGCAAGCTGTTTATGCCACACCTCTTAACTATGTAGATTTGTGTGTGTTATTTTAACAGTTCCACTCATTAAAATATGTGCTATAAAATTTAGAACATCTCTTACCCATTGTATCCTACAATAGTCTTTGAATATTGTGATTTTTATGGATGTTAAATACTTTTATGGCAAACAGATCAAGAAATATTTTATAAATATCTCATGCTTTCTTACGTGGTTATATCTATGAAAATAATGTGGATTTATTTTTACTAAAACAAATGTTTACTTTGATATGCTTTAGTTCTCCATTTATAATCTTATACATGTAAAATAAATTTGGGTGTCATGCCACCTAATTATAAGTGTGAATGGAAGTAAGCTAAGTCGTTTGTATTCTTCATAAAATAAGAATAAAACCTTGTTTTGGCCTAAAAGAAAACCTTAAATAAAATGTAATATATTAAACCCTTAGTGAATCTTTGCATAGTTGTTGTAATTAGACCAGATTCTATAATAAAGGAGAACCTTATTGAAAACTATTTTGTGTCGAAGGTTATAGGTCTTTATTTTATTAAAAAAGAAAATATGCTTTAACAAAGAAGTATTTAGTGTATATATATATATTGGACCTAAGATTACCCTGAATCTTCAACACATTAATGGAAAATAAAAATGAGATAATCTTCTAGTACTCCTAGGATTTGATAAAAGTAATTTCTAATGAACTTCCCGACATACATTATGCAATGATTATTCCTTAGTAACTTGGTTACATTAGAAGACATAGTGCGATAAGCATATGCTGATATTTTCATATAGTTTTTATTTATAACAACCTTATATAATAGTGCAAGTAAATGGTTACACCTTAGAGGTTTAAGCTACTTCCTAATAGTCGTTGTTTTCATTAAGAATAATGTTTAGTGAAGATCTATCTAAGGTTGGTGGATGTCCTTGAAGAAGCCTCAATATATATAATATTTAGATTTAAACATTTAGATCACCTGAGGTATGAGAGGTTAAGTCTGGATATCGCTTAAGTGCCTCATATACATCCTTTATCTTGGTAGGAATTTAAAAGTTCATTATTTAAATAATTATCTTTCTCATCAAGTAAATTGGCTTAGTATAACAAGGGAACTGCTTTTCTTTTAACCTTTTCCAAAGAGATTATTTGCGTCAATAGCAATTAGACCTATTGCCATTGAAGATAATGTTTTATATGGATTAAGTATTTAGCTTAAGAGATATATTTTTATGAAGTTATTTTTTAATTGAAGGAGTTTAGTTATTACTTCAAATTGTTTATAAAGAGATATAGTAGCATTTTATCTGCCAATGATCAATTGAATAAAATTTAATATAGTTTTTTTTGTGGAATCTTATAATTAGTTTAAGACATCTTAAGTTGAATAGAACCTATTCTTACCTAGGTTATTAATATAGGGAGGTGCTAATCTATTGAGAAATATTTTTATTGTAAGGGGTCTATATTAAAATATAGTATTAGAATAGTAGTAAGCTTACCTTGAGAAGACTTGAACCATTAACCTTTAATCCCATAGTTTTATTTTATTTTTATAAAAAGTGACCATGATCTACCGTTAACCTTCTAAAATAATTCATTGTGAAGGATGAATGACTATTATAAACATCCATTATTGATGGTTAGAAGTTGGTTACCAATATGACTCGAGAATGATAACTTCTTGATGAGATGGGTTAAGATGAGAAGGTGGTGACGGGTGGTATAGGACGTTCCATCTAGGTCATTATGCAAGAAGTTTAGTGATAGTTCCTTACACTATTTTTGAGTAAGATAAGACTAGTATGACTAGGAAAATAGTCTAACCATGATGTTTTGTATGGGATAATATATCTTGAGTCATTAAATGATCAAGAGGTACCAAGCCTAGAGTTAGGGTAATGACATGGCCCTAGCTAATTCCAAGTGAGTGGATAATCAGCTAGGCACTAGGCATATATACACTAACCCCCTTGCATTCTTAGTTAAAAATAAATTAGCCAATTTTAGGCCAAGTTTTACCATATTAAGGGATTGGGAGAGTATGGATTCATCATATAGGTGTTATGGGCCATAGAGGATAACTACAACCATGGATCTACATTCATTACAAAATAAGAGGATGAAAAATGGGAAGATAGACCCACAAAAGTGGTATATTATACTGAATTTGGCTAATCTTGTCCACATGGGAATCGTTTGCAATGATTAAAATCCAAATGTGGTTGAATATACCTTATACTAAATTAAAATTTGGGTGATCATCAAACCAATTAACTCAAAAAATTTACCTTTAGGATGAGTTTGCTAGAAAAACAAAACAAAAATTTTCACCTTGTGGAACCAATGAGATAGATTGGGTTGTACAACTAGGTGAGTAGACTTGGGTTGTTACATGTGGTATCAAAGCACTAGGTTATAAGATCCTTAAGTTATAGGATTCTGAATTTTATATTTTATAATCTTGGTAAACCTAAACCAAACAATTAACATAGCTCTATTAAAAATAGGAAAAATGACACAATTGTAGCAGGGTGGATCTTCTAGGAATTCCACAATAGCTAGATATGAAGAGTCCACAATTAGACGTAAAAAAGGACCACATACAAGAGTTAGAAAATAAGGATCCCAAAGAGAGAGACAAATGAAATAAATTAATGAACCTCAAACTAATGAACCTATCGGAGAGGATGGGAACTTGGCTAAGATAGTCCAATTACTTCAAGTACAAATGGAACAATAGAAAGAACAAATAATAAAATAAAATACACAAATGGCTCAACAACATGAACTAATTGTCCAACAAAAAAAGTTGATAGAAAACTTGACCAAGGGTAAAGAACCTGAGGGTAAATAGGAGGAAGTACCTACTCGGTCTAAAGGGACTAGTAGAGCCCGAGTAGGTGCTGAATTAGCAAGGGATATGAAAAATGTTAAGATCATAAAATTTTATGGTAGAGGGGATTGTGACATTGTAGAATACTTGTTAAATGAAGTCAAAACATACTTCTCCATGAAAATATTATCATCTGAATCTAGAATTGTGTGGGTTGTTCTTCATATAATAAAAACATATTTAGATTGGTAGAAGACATATAATAAAGGAAAGAACATTGAAGCTACAAATATCAAGTGAGAGGAATTTGTAGAAGATATTAGAAAAATATTTTTGACTAAGAAATTCTATATAGAAAAATTTATCGAGTTCACCACCCTACAACAAGAAGCATTGTCTGCTCAAGAATATCACTAGAAATTCATATAACTATTGAAGTACATACTAGAATATGATAATAAGGAAGATATGAAGGTACAAAAGTTTATTTTGAGACTTCACCCAAAATTTTATAACTATGATTAACTTGCTCAACCCTAAAGATCTGCCAAAATCCGATGATTTGGTCCACAAGGAAGAGGCTAATCAAGAAACCAAGAAAGCATATTTTAACTATTAGAAATTATCTAAGAAAGAAAAGGATGAACTCAAAATAGAAAGAGCATATGATTATGATATGGGAAAAAGAACAAAATAAAAGGATTAAGGGATGGGATTGATCCAAGTTGAGAATAGAAATAGAAATAGGTTCTAAAACAATAAGGATAGAAGGTATGGAAAAATGATATCTAAGGATAAATGAACCAAGATAATCATTGCAAGAAAAGGCTAAGCAATCTGTACCATAGAGTAGGAATTAGGATAGTGATAAGGACAATAGGGCTTCTATAGTTGGTTGTTATGTTTGTGGTGGTCCTCACTTTGCAAATAAATGCCCTCAAAGGGCATATTGAAAGAAGGTACCAAAGTAATAAACTCATCAAATATTTGCAGTGATAGGTAACTATATACTTGATGGGAAAGCTACACATTCCTTTTGAATGGTAAAATATTTGATGGGAATGTGTGTATTTTAATTTATAGTGGAGCTACAAAAAATTTGATTTCTACTAGTATGGTGAGGGACATACCAAAAAATCTTGGATTCTTTGCAAAAAACTAGAAGGTAGAATATGGGTTAGGATAGACCTATTTAGTTGATGAATGTCTATTCGACCCTCATATTACCTTACCTCAAGGTAAAACCAGTTGGTACTTATATGTAATCCCTTTGCATACCTTCGATATCATTCTTGGTCTATATTGGATTAGAGTCCATAAAGCCCTTCTTAATTTTGAAGATAGGTGAATGGAATTCACAAATGAATATAAGGAATGAATTAGGATCTAATGTGACCATGGTTACTTTAGACCACATTTGTTGTCAGCCATGCAAGTGAGGAAGAAAATAAGAAGATGAGGAATTATTTATGTGGTCAAGTTGAATAAATTGAAATAAATTGAAGCTAATTTAGACCTCTTCCACATGAGTGAGTTTAAGGATGTGTTTTTCAAATACTTGCTAGGTCTTCCTCCATAGTGAGAATTTGACATCTCCATTGAACTCTTACCTAGAGTTGCATAAATTTCCAGGTCACCTTATAGGATGATTCTTATTAAGATTGAAGAGCTTAAGATACACTTAAGACTTTCTAGAAAAGGAATTATCAAACCCAATGTATGACTATGGGGTGCTCCATTTATTTTTTCAAGAAAGAGTATGGATCCTTAAGGTTGTTCATAGACTATCAAATGCTCAACAAGGTTACTATCAAGAACATGTATTCACTACCTAGGATTGATGATCTTTTTGATCAATTGAAAGGAGCCTCTATCTTGTTCTAAAGGAACCTTAGAATGGGATATCATCAGCTGAGAATTCATGAGGAAGACACTCATAAGTCTACCTTTAGAATAAGGTATGAACACTATGAGTTCACAGTCCTACCTTTTGGTTTGTCAAATACCCCAACTACCTTTATGAACCTCATGAATAGTGCTTTTTAAGAGAAATTGGATCATGTTATTTTGGTATATCTTGATGATATATTAATTTACTCCTAAACCAAGGAAGAGCATGACCAAAATATGAGAATTATACTTTATACCCTCATGTAAAATTAGTTTTATGGAAAGTTATCAAAATGTGAGTTCTATAATTATTAGATATAATATTTGGGGCATATAGTATTTGATGATGGAATTGTTGTTGATCCTAATAAAATTGAAATCACTATTGAATGGCCTACACCCACAAATATAATTGAAGTACGTAGTTTTATGGGAATGATAGGTTATTATAGGTATTTTATAATAGCTTTTTCAAAACATGCTCAAATCATACCAAATATCCAAAGAAAAGAGAAGGCTTTCAAGTGGACTAATCAGTGTAAGGAAGTATTCAAAGCTTTGAAGAAGAAATTAACGATTGCTACAATTCTCAAAATACTTGATCCTTATAAGAAATTCATAGTTTGTACCGATGCTTCTATTGAAGGATTAGGAGGAGTCCTTACTTAGTATGAAGCGATAATTAACAATGAATCATGAAAAATTAAGAGGCATGAAGTAAATTATGCTACTCATGACCTATAATTGATGGCTATCTTACATGCACTCAAGATTTGTAGGCATTAATTGCTTGAAAAACCCTTTGAGCTCAAAATTAACCACCCGAGTTTAAGATATATATTAACACAACCTTGTTAAATTCCAGACAACATTGAGGGATGGAGTTCTTAGTAGAGTATGATTTTGGAATTGAATATATCAAGGGTAAGGAAAAATTTGAAGAAGAAATTCACAATTTGCTTCAATCCTCAAAATACTCGATCCTTCTAAGAATTTCACAATTTGTATTGTTGCTTTTATTGAAGGATTAGGAGAAGTCCTTACTTAGGATAAAGTGGTCTTTATCTATGAATCATGAAAACTTAAGAGTCATAAGTAAATTATGTTACTCATGATCTAAAGTTGATGGCTATCATACATGCACTCAATATTTGGAGGCATTACTTGATTGGAAAATCCTTTGAGCTTAAAACTGACCATCAGAGTTTAAGATATATTTTTACTCATCCCTTGTTAAATTCTCGACAAAATCGAGGGATGGAGTTCTTAGTAGAGTATAATTTTAGAATTGAATATATCAAGGGTAAGGAAAACTAGATAGTAGATGCATTGAGTAGGAGAGGTAATATCACCACAATGACACAATATCATTATAATTTTGTGGACCAGGTTAAAGAATTACAATAGAGAGATAGTTTATATAAGAAAATTTAAACTCATATTGAGCAAGAACCTGATAAGAACATGACCTTAGGAGCGATTTGCTATACTTTAAAAATAGATTAGTCATTCCATATTTGGGTGGATTATGAGACACAATCCTTAAGAAGGCACATTACACTCCTTACTCTGCACCCCCAGGTGGGGTGAAGATGCGTGATAATCTAAGGAAGGCATTTTATTGGCTAAGAATGAAAAATAATATTAATAATTTTATGGCTAGGTGTATGGAATGCCAAAATATCAAAGTAGAACATTTGCATCCAATCGGTCAATTGTACCCACATGAGATTCCCACACAAAAATGGTAGGTTGTCTCGATGGTTTTTATGGTTGTTTTACCCAAGAGTCAATTTTGGCATGATGCAATACTTGTGATAGATAAATTAATCAAATTTACACACTTTATATCTAGAAATATTCAAGATGATGCATTGACCATTGCAAATAAGCTTGCTAGAGAGATAGTTCAGCTCTATTGGTTTCCATATTATATTATCTTAGATAGGGATTCCTAATTTACATCAAAATTTTGGTAAGCCTTACATCAATATTTGGGTACTAAGCTCAATATCAGTTATGCTTACTGTCCTAAAATAGATGGTCAAACTGAAATACTGAATCAGATTCTTGAAGATATGTTACATATGTTTACATATGTACTGTGTGGACAAACACATCAAGTGGGAGGATAATTTATATCTAGTTAAGTTTACTTACAATAATAGCTATCATGCATCACTAGGTATGGCTCCATTTGAATCCCTATAAGGGAGAAGGTACATGACTCCTCTATCTTGGGATAATCCAAAGGATTGGGTAGTGATTAGGTCAGATACTGCAAAGGAGATGGAAGAATAGCTAAAACAAATTTACCTAAGGCTTAAAGAAGGCTTGGATCACCAAAAGATCTATGCAGGACTCAAGATAACATCAAGGTAATTATCTATGGGAGATAGAGTCTTCTTGAGGGTGAAACCTTCAAAAATCTCCATTAAATATTCCAAACTTGAACCTAGGTTTATGGTACCATTTGATATTATTGGTAAAATAAGTCTTGTCAACTATAAAATTGCTCTACCACCCAAATTATCAAAAATTTATGACACCTTCTATGTGTCCCTCCTTATAAAGCATATTATTGATCCTTCTCGTATTTGGGTTGTTTCTAACTTGTAGATGATAGATCCCTTGCACATTGAAGTCTATCCAGTTAAGATGCTTAGCTTCAAAACAAAGAGATTAAGGAAGATAAATATTGATCAATGTAGGGTCCAATGGGACCAATACTAAGATAGAAATACCACATGGGAGAATGTGGATGACATGAAGAGACAATTTCCTTTTATTTTTGAATGAACATGAATATTTTTATTGTTGTATGGATTTATGAATGTAAATATGTATGAATGTATATATATGAAACATTGTGTGGAGTTGCTTACATGAACATATTTGAATATTGTATGGATTTATGGATGGACATATATGCTATATTGATATATATATATATATATATATATATATATATATATATATATATATGTTTTGCTTTGTAAAAACATGCATTGAAACATAGTGACTATGTTTATTTCTAGTGGGGAAGAATGTAACAACCCTCCTAGAACAACTATTATTTAATTTATGTATAAAGGGATTGATGAGCTGTACTTTACTTTTTTTCTTAGAATGTGGTACTATTGATGGCTTTTGTGATTGCAGGACTAGGTACACTTCTTCAATGGGTAGATAAAGATCGACTTAAAAAATTAAGATGTGATATGATTATGGTGTGAAATATCACCACAACCCATGAGTACATAGAAGCTCACACAATTGCATTCATGTAGATGCATTTTGAATGTCTGAATTGCATTGAGTGTATGTATTGTTTTTAGATTATGAACTATAAAATTTATGCCTCTAAATAAAAGAATATATAAACCTCCAATATCAAGGAAAGTGCCAAGAAATGTGAGCTATTCTCTTCTATAAGATGGAGATATTAGGTTGCAAATATGGGAAATAAGAACTAGAGGTACAAGAAAAAATATAAAAATTTTATGATTGCTAAATATTTTGTTTTATAGTTTTTTGATTACAAATTAAAGTAATATGAATTTTATGAAAACATAACAAATGAATTAAATAAATAATAACTATTTATTTTGTAAATATGGATATGATCATATATTAATAGAAATACATATGAATACATTTATATAAAATGTATCATGATGAGTGCAAATGCATAGAATGGTTGTTCAAAAAATTGGGAATGTGGTCACCACCTAGCGAATGGAGGATGTGATCAATTGATAAAAGTATTTATTTGTTAAATATTTTGAATTCTTCTTTAATGTGAAGAATGAGGGGGTTTGATTATGGCATGAGGTAATATTTTGAATTGGGGTTCATAGGATATCGCAATGCATACAACTTTATGGAGAAGTCAGGTAGAGAAGAAGAAAAGGAATATTTGTTGGATTATATTGTTTCTATAAGAGTATAACTATTTATACAAGTCATATTAATATGAGAATTCTTATTTTTTTTCCTTCCTTGATGTTATTTGATAATAGGGTTGATTAAATTCTCCTTGTGAATGGATTTTATCTCCATTGTCGTTCTAAGTTCTACTTAAGTAAATATTGTGATGGATTAATTGAATGATTTGTGTTCTTTTAATCGTTAGTCACCCAAAATATTTCACTTCCTCGGGTATTTATATCTTCCTTATATAATTTAATACATTAATGATATTATAGAGCTGCATCATATTATAGAATGAATATTGTTCTTGATAATTAAATAGAAGCATGTAGCTGCATCCGTTATATTTTGGGGCCATATGATCCCTATATATTACTCTATGAAATGTAAGAACTCAAAAGCACTAAATGGGTCTTATGGTAGTTTTAGTATGAGGAAGGAGCTATGATGCTTGGTTTTTGTCCCATCTTAACTGTAGCTAATTCTAAGTCAAAATAAGCCCAACTGTATCAGTCAATCTAGATATATGTTTCTTACAAGAGAAATCTTAATTTGAAAGATATTCATTCCAAAAAGATGTAACTATGCATATCTATGTGTATTATTTTTAATAGTTCTATTTATTAAAATATGTGTTGTAAACTTTGGAATGTCTCTTACCCATTGTATCCTACAACAATTCAATAGTCTTTGTATTTTATGATTTTTATGGATGTTAAATATTTTTATGGCAAATAGAACAATAAATGTTTCATAAACATCTCATGCTTTGTTATGTGGCTATGTTCATGAAAAGTAATGTGTATTTATCTCATTTAGAAAATGTTTACTTTGATAAGCTTTAGTTCTCCATTTAGAATCTTATACATGCATAATAAGTTCGAGTGTCATGGTACCTAATTATAAGTGTTAATGAAAGTAAGTCCAACCGTCAATTTTATTTATAAAATAAGAATAAAACTGTGTTTTGGAATCATAATAATTAAATATAGTATAATATATTAAATCCTTAGTGAATATTTGCATAGTTGTTGTAATTAGACTAGATTCTATAACAAAGGAGAATCTTCTTGGTATTAGAATAAGTGAATATTCTCTTAAGTTCACTAGGATACACACTTGAGTTTCCACTCCTCCATGTGTCAGGAGAACTCTAAGTGGTGTCTTCATCAGGTTTGATGAGTTGTTGTAATCCAACGACTCTCAATGATCAACTCTACTATTTATACAGAGTTGATCCTAAAGATAAAGCAATCAGTTCCACTCTTCTCTTCATCTTTTGTGTAATACTTTGCATATCTATTATTGTGAAATTCTAACATGGTACCAGAGCAGGATAGATTTTGCTAGTATTCTCTCTTGAAGGTTCTAGGATCTGATTCATTTACTTTGGATAATTTTTTTGGCTATCTAAACTATAAAAGTTTACATTAGTCTCCTTTTATCCATTGTTATTTTTCCATATTTCAGCATATTTATTTTTTATTTGTTGCATGTTCCTGAATTGCTTGAGGAATTTTTTTGAGAAAATATAGCCATTTCCTTTTTTTTAACATGGTTAACCTGTGTGAAGGCGCTTTTTTGCCCTTCCATTTTAAAAGGAAAATAGATTTTTTTCTTTATTTTTTTTCTCGACATTTTCATATTGGAAAAGTATTCTAACACTTCTAGTTATTTCCTTCTTTTCCGCTATTAAAAGGAAAAATCACGGAATAACTAAAGTGTTATTTTAGAGATTATTTTATGAGTTTCTATTTGCTCGTGAGGATTTAAATATACCTCACTCATTATTATTAACTCATTGTTCGATCTCACATTTTCTAACGCTCTTATTCTCAATGTTCGTTCTCAACGTATATGAGATTCTAGTCGTTGGAAAGACTGCCACTCTCATTGGTGCAGTCTCCTTAAAGCTGTCATTCGCACTCCAGTTGGTTCTATTTTGTTGGGCCTCTAATCCGGCACACTCTTCTGTTCACCCATTGGGCTGCATATTCCTCTCGGAGTCTATTCACCGGTGCTCACTAAATCATTTGGTATATATCTCTTCCTTTCGGAGTCATTTGGAAGTATTTTTGCTTTACATTTTTTAAGGCATTTGTGGAATATTATGCTACTCCCTTTTCCTCGAGATCTGCAGGTTCCTTCATCCGTAGCGCTCTTTGACGCTATCAAACGATTTTGCAGTCTCTCGAATTTAAGCAACAACATTCTACTAACATTTTCTCTACAGGGTTTCAGTGCTTTCAAAACATTTTTCTTTTGAAAACAATTATTTAAATGTTTTAAAGCATGTATTTTTGCTAACATTTTTTATCTAAGGCATTTGTGGAATATTACGCTACTCACTTTTCCTCGAGATCTGTAGGTTCCTTCATCCGAAGCGCTCTTTGAACGCTATCTAAAATGATCTCGCAGTCTCTCAGATTTAAGCAGCAACAACTCTACTAACGTTTTCTCTACAGGGTTTCATTTTTATTTAGAGTGCTTTCAAAACGTTTTCTTTTACCATTATTAAAATGTTTTAAAGCATCCTTTTTTATAATAGACAATACTGCAACATTAAGTTTTATTACACTAAGGTTTGCTCGTAGGTGGTCAGCTTCGCCCATACGACCCTTTCATAGGGCATTCTTTGCATTGACCCATTTTCTATAGGTCTCTGAAGTTTACGCAGACAATTTCCCTATTCCTTTTCTATGGCTTAGGTGCTTGGGGGTGAAAGAACCTCACCGGAATCACACCATTGTGTTCTCTCTCGGCGGTTTCACCTGTTCACGTTCCCTACTTTTGTTCACATTCCCTGGTTTGGCTGTTTCACGGAAGAGTCTATATATATTTTTATTTTACAACATTTCTTTTGTTCCAATAGATTCATCCAAATCGTAGTGTAATTTTGATTCATTCGAATCTCCTTAGTCTACGTTTTTTGGCAGGCGTCATTATTTTTTGGGCCTCCTCAAAATGACGTAGACGAAAATTGTATTTAAATATAATAAAATATTGCTTTTGGGGGGGGGTTCTTAAGTGCATATTTTTGCACTCCTATGTGTAAAGAGGGGGGGTGTTCTTTTCTTTGCTTAATATCTTTCAAAATTTTATTATACTAGATATCTTATAGTTTAAATTTTATACATAAATCTCAAATATTGGTTTATAAAGGAAATTTCGATTCAAAATTAGATATCTAATTTTTGTTTTATGTATTACATAAGGAAATTTACAATTTGATATTTAATCTAGATATCTAATGATTTATATTAAATTTATAAACATAAATTTCATATATTGGTTTATAAAGGATATTTCATTTCAAAATTAGATATCTAATATTTGTTTTATTGGATTATTTTAAATTCCATTTTCAATTTAATAATTTTTAAACAAAGTTTATTAAAATATCAACATTTCTTTCCAAATTATCTCTAAATATCTTTTGCCTACGTTCCATGTATCAGTACCTATAAAAACTTATAGTTTCCCTCTCGTAAGGGCGAGTTTTTTGAGGCAATTGGTATAAAGGCTAGACAAATATTTTTCTATAATCTGTTTCTTTGGGTATCTCTCTAACTTATAGTTTCCCTCTCGTAAGGGCAAGTTTTTGAGATAACACCAAATAAACTGATTGTTTCCCTGCATATCAAGCCAACACCCTTCCAAATTCTTCTCTCTACTTACAGTCTCCCTCAAGTTAGGGCGGGTATTGTGAAGAATAAAAAAGGATTTGGCTCTCTCAAAGCAAACAATATTAAAAACTCATTATACTTATAGTTTCCCTCTCGTTAGGGTGGGTATTTTGAGTAATATATATTGAAAAGCTTCATATATTTTCTTTCTTCCATTTGCATTAATCCATTAATTGAAGTTCTAAGGGGGGATATATTGGTTAATTTTAAAACTTCAATCCTTTTAAAAAGATGAATTCAATTGAACCTCTCACCCCTCATAACTTTCACACTTGGAAACCTAAAATTTTAAATCTTATCTCTCAAAAAGGTCTTACTCATTTGTTAGAAGAAAAGCAACCAAAATTTGATAAAGAATATGAAATCTTTGTTCATAAAGGAAAAATGCATGAAACTATGGGTATTATTAGCTCTAATGTTCATGAAAGTTTGTGGTTTCATATTACAGATTGCAAAAATCCTTATGAAAGTTGGGAGAAATTGAAGACTCTATTTGGGAAAGTAGATCAGATGAGATCAATGCAACTAGAAGCCGAACTAACTTCTTTATCTCCTGAATATTTTAGTAGTATTATTGATTTCCTCACTAAGTTCAAAGAAGTCCTCACTCAATACAAAGGCAGTGGGAAGACTAAGATAGAAGAAGAATGCATTTATCTAATCCTTTCTAAGCTAAATGGTGTTTTTCAAATTTTTGCAACCACCTTCATATCTACTAAAGATGCTCTTGGTGCAACCTTTAAAATGCCCTCTTTAGAAGAATTTTGTGATAGATTAACTAGGGAAGAAACCAAACTTGCTAGATATGAAATCTCTTCTTCTTCTTCAAAAGCCTTAGTAGCCTCCACCTCCTCTAAAGAAAAATTCAAAAAGAAGGAAAAGACTCCCATTACCTGTACTCACTATAAAAAGAATGGTCACTCTGCTAACAAATGCTGGAAAATATTACAACAACTAGAGGCAGCTATAAAGGATCAAAATATAGAAAATAATAAGAAAATAGGAAAAGCCCTTAATGTTCAAGGAAAAACCTCCAATTCTTCCTCTAATTATTGGGTCCTAGATTCTGGAGCAACTCATCACATGTCTGCTTCAGACAAGTCTTTCTCTTCTATCTCCTCTAGCTCTACTCATAGCATAGAAGTAGGGGACTCTTCCTTCATCCCTATCAAAGGGAAAGGGGATATAACCATTGATGGTGGCTCTATAAACAATGTTCTCTATGTTCCAGACATTGCCACCAATCTCCTTTCCATTTATCAAATTTGTACTTTTGGATATGGGAAAATTGTTCTCTTCTCCCCAATAGGAGTTGAGATAAGATATTTTCAACTCCCTCATTCTCTTGTGGCAAAAGGGAATATTGATCATAAATCTCATATTTTCCACTTCAAAGGCTTTCAAAATCCAGAAGGAGCCTCCTGTTTTGTGGCTCATAGTAATCTTGAAAGTCAAATTTGGCATGAAAGGTTTGGTCATCTTAATTATAACTACCTAAAGGATTTGTGCACCCATAATATGGTTAAAGGATTACCCCAAGTCTCTTCCAAAAATGGGGTTTATCCTGGATGTGCTCTTGGAAAGCAGCATCAAGATCCTTTCCACCCAAGTAGTTCTCTAAAAACCTCATCTCCTCTAGAATTAATCCATAGTGACTTAATGACCTTTCCTGAAACATATTTTAAAGGAGCAAAGTATGCTCTTACCTTTATTGATGATTTTTCTAGAAGGTCCTGGGTCTACTTCCTCAAATATAAAAGTGATGTGTTATCCCACTTTAAAATCTTTAAAGCCTTAGTTGAAAATCAGGCTTCTTGCAAAATCAAGAAGATTCGTACTGATAATGGGGGGAATACTGTAGTAATGAGTTCTCCATATTTCTTTCTAATCATGGTATAATTCATCAACATTCTGTCTCCCATAATCCTCAACAAAATGGTATTGTAGAAAGGAAAAACTGGACATTGAAAGAGATGGCTAATTGTATGCTCCATTCAAGAGATCTTCCAAAATTTTTTGGGCAGAGGCTATTAACTGTGCAAATTATATTCAAAATCGCACACCTCATAAAGCCCTTGACCAAATAACCCCTGAAGAAGCATGGTCTGGCTTAAAACCAGATGTTTCCAATTTCAATATTTTTGGATGTATTGCTTGGGCTCACATTCCAAAGAAGAAAAGGAAGGCTCTTGATAAGAAAAGCAGACAACTCATCTTTATCGGTTATTGTGAAGAATTGAAAGCATACAGGCTTCTTGATCCCTCAACTCATGAGGTATTCTTTCATAGGAATGTCCAATTTGATGAAACATTCCCTCAAAAAGAACCTCCAAAGGACTCTTCCTCCATTGAGCCTTCTCCTATAGTAGAACCTCAATATTATGAAGATCCAACCCTTGAAGTTAATTTGGTTATTGATAATCAAGATGAAGAACCTATAACTCCTTCTCAAAGTCTTTCAACTCCTTCAACTCCCTCTTCTATGCCAAAATGGGCCCGCACAATTGTTAAAGAAGCTACTCCCTACATTCAAAATCTTCCTTCAAACAGATCATCCAACCCCATAGGTTCTAGTCTTGTATGTCAATCCATTTCTTTTGATCCTCAATCCTTCAAAGAAGCCTCAGGTATAAAATAATGGGAAGATGCCATGGATAACGAATTTTCTTCCTTGATCAAAAATGACACTTGGGATTTAGTTCCCTTACCTAAGGGAAGAAAATTAGTTCGATGTAAGTGGATCTTCAAAACAAAATATGGGCCTAATGGAGAAATAGATAAACACAAGGCTCGTCTTGTAGCCAAAGGTTTTTCTCAAATAGAGGGTATTTATTATACAGAAACCTTTGCTCCTATTGCTAAAATGGATTTTGTTAGATTGGTTCTTGCTCTGGTCGCTTCCCATAAATGGTCAGTCTACCAAATGGATGTAAAAAGTGCCTTTTTACATGGAAATTTAAAAGAAGAAATATTCATGGAACAACCCGCTGGTTTTACTCAAGACTCCTCTCTTGTTTGTCGGCTTAAAAAATCTCTATATGGCCTCAAACAAGCCCCTAGAGCTTGGTATGAAAATATGGACTCCTTCCTTCTTTCAACAGGTTTTTCTCATTGTGAGTCTGACAATACAGTTTACATTTGGAGAAGTAAAGGAAATATCACCATTCTTGTTCTTTATGTTGATGATCTTCTTCTCACTAGTAGTAACCTCACTCACATTCAGAATATAAAAGACTCCCTCTCTAAAAAATTTGAAATGGCTGATCTAGGTCTAGCTCATTTCTTCCTTGGGATTCAAATAAAACAAAATAAAGCAGGGATCACCTTATGTCAACAAAAGTACACACAAGATCTCCTTCAAAAATTTAAAATGACAGATTGCAAACCTTCTCCTACCCCATTTCAATCTGGCATTCATCTCAATACTTCCTACTCATCCCCTCCTTGTGATGCTACTCTATACCGTCAGCTTGTAGGTAGTCTGTTATACCTCACTCATACTCACCCAGATATCTCCTATGTTGTTGGTCTCATATCCAGGTTCTCTCATAACCCTCATTTTAGTCATTGGCAAGCAGCTAAAATAATTCTTCATTATTTGCAAGGTACTACAAACTTTGGGCTCATCTATAAAGGAGACTCCATGGATATCATTGGCTATACAGATTCAGATTGGGCAGGATCAGTAGATGACAAATGTTCTCACTGAGAATCAACTTGCAGACATCTTCACCAAGTCATTTCCTTCTCCGTGTTACCTTCAGTTGTGAGAGAAACTTGGAGTGTTACAACTGCATTGAAAAAGAGGTCTTCCACCTCTCACTATATTGTACATGAGTACCTAATCAGGCCTTCTTACTAGGACTCATATTTTATTTGTTAAAGAGGACAATCTTCGCCATCCGAAGACAAGCCTCTTTCATACTTCTTTGCTTTTGATTGGTGGCTTTTCCCACTAGGTTTTTACCATCATTTCAAAACAAAGAAGTGATAGTTGGTTTTTCCCATAGGGGTTTTTTCCACCAACTATCTATGTTGTACATGAGTACCTAATCAGGCCTCATTGCTGGGACTCATTTGTAGAAACTCCCCTAGTATCACTTAAGGGGGGGTGTTAGAATAAGTGAATATTCTCTTAAGTTCACTAGGATACACACTTGAGTTTCCACTCCTCCATGTGTCAGGAGAACTCTAAGTGGTGTCTTCATCAGGTTTGATGAGTTGTTGTAATCCAATGGCTCTCAATGATCAACTCTGCTATTTATACAGAGTTGATCCTAAAGATAAATCAATCAGTTCCACTCTTCTCTTCATATTTTGTGTAATACTTTGCATATCTATTATTGTGAAATTCTAACACTTGGAAACTATTTTGTTTCGAAGGTTACATGTCTTTATTTAATTTTATAAATAATATATGCTTTAATAGAGAAGTATTTAGCATATATATATATATATATATATAGATTGGACTTCAGGTTAGCCTGAATCTTCAAGACATTAATGGAAAATGAAAATGAGATAATCTTCTAGTACTCCTTCTAGGATTTGGTAATGAAGTTTCTAACATGCATTTCACAATGATTATTCCTTAGTAAATTAGTTACATTTGAATACACAATGTGAAAGCACGAGGATACAGAAACAAAAAGGAAAGTGCCAAAATGGATGCTTTTAAAATCAAACTTAACGCTTATAGCCTATGTATTGCAAAGTGCATGAAAAGAAAGAGCATAGATGAATTGACACAAGATGAAAGCAATATAAAATATGAACCTTTTTATTGATATGCTTTTCAGAGTTGTGTTACAATATGTCTCCTTCCTTTTTAGGGAATAGGAGCGTCAAATAAGTTTCTTATCGCATCTATAAACAACAATCCTTCTTCTGCGTGCCCACATATAATATGGGTAGACCAAAACGTCATCGCTGCTTGTGTGTATGAATTTTCAATCCTTCTTGCTCTTCTGATGTCAAAAACCTACGTTCGAAGAAACAAAAAATATTAGTAGCACCTGCAGATATAATAAAGCATGTATTTCCCAAGGCTTACTGTCAGTATATGCATGAAAATATTAAATTGATAATCAAATGACCTCGGATTGACATGAAAATTTAACAGTAGCATAAATATGTTATCAGAAGACCTCTGCAAAAATAACATTTAGGAAATTCCTCACATATTTGTATTCGCTCCAGGGTGGGACGAATAGACCTGTAATAACCTGTCAGAAAGCACCCTCTTCAATGTCCTATCTTGGAAGCTCCAAATGACCTGTAAAATTGGGGTTAGCTAATTGGGGGTGTTTTGGGAAGACCCAGAAGGCCAGATTTTTCCAATTTTACCTCTATCACCCAGATTTTTCTGGTGTCATCTACAAGTTAGTAAAGGCGAGAAATGACAAAAACCTGGTCAAAATTGCTCAGAATGAAATGAAATTTGAACTGTAACATATTTAGCATATATAGAATAAAATGCAAAATAAAAACTAAAGAAATTTATCACATATTTCTAATCATCCCGATGTGGGGCGAATAGGACTGTGACAGTTTGGGGAGTGCCCGGGGGCAGGACGCCCACCGTTTGGGACACTGTTTCAGCACCAATCCACTTGGGATGGGTCCAAAACTCTTTATAGGGTGTTGTCAAAAAAAATTGTGAGTTGTTATGGTAAAAAATCAGGTTTTGGGTCCGGATTCGTTTTTCCAATACTCACCCAATAACCTCCCTTTCGAATGAGAGATTAAGGATGTGAAAGCACAAATTGCAAGTAAGTATGTAAATTGGCAGCACTTCGTTGCTCAAATGCTCCTTCTATGTCTATATTTTGGGTGGGAAAACTCCCAAATTTATAGACCTTAGGGTCTCCTTGTTTAAATTGCACATGCGAGGGCACTACTTGAGTTAACTGTCCTATTTTCAGAGAAAATCTAGTTCCCTAATTTAGAATATCCTTGCATGAGGTCTCTAAAATAAATACATGCATGACTGAAGTCTCTCTTCTTGAATAAAATCTATTCCTCATAATTGCATGGCCTGAAGCCTTAGTTAACTAGCGGAGTTGCCGAGGTTTGAATTTTTTTTTCCAGTCAAACTTTCTATTCACCTCACCCTAGGGTGAATGCTTCTATTCATCCCTGGGTGGGACGAATGCCAGTTTGTATTCATCCCGGGGTGGGATGAGTAGAGAGAAAGGTGCCAAAAAGGTGCCAAATTGACCTTTGACCTTCCAAACTACTTTTTGGAGTGGTTAGGACCACTGTTTAACCTCTGAGGGCTGCCTTGGGGGTTGTGTGTGTTAATGCGATCTGTGCTTGTCGTCACATAATCGGATTGGTGCTGTTTTGGTGTCTACATATGCCCCTTTTTGGGAAACGTTGTGCATGGCACAACACTAAGCAAAAATAGATAACCAAAGTACTAATGATTAGGGTTTATCAATAACCTAACCAACTCTTGATGCCCCAAGTATGGAAAGGGCACACATTCTTGAATCCTTGCTTTTGATGAGCTAAGGAACTAAAGTCAAGTGTTAACCTTTGTCGGTGAGGTGTTACTTGAACTTGGACATTGATCAGTCATGAATAGGCAAAGGGCACAACCTTTTGTCTGTGGGAACCTTGAGTTCATGATTCACGAATGCCAAGTGTTTGATCAGTTTGTGATTGTTGCTTATTTTCTGCCCCAAGCAGAGGCGTGATTGTATTTGTCAATGATCCTTTGAATGCATGTCATTTCCTTGATTGGGTATGTTGTGTTGATTAGTAACTAAGTGTGACTACCCCCTCAAGTGACGAATCGATGAGGGAATGACCGACATGAGAAAAGCGACGAGTCACCTGACCCAAGATGACTTATGTAAGGGTGCCTTCAATGGTTATCTGTGAATGCTAAAGTAGTTTTCGAACATTCTGACCTATTTGTGGTGGGTTTTAACCCTTTTGGTGACGCAATTTGGAGTTAAAATTGGCAAAAATTCATCTTCCCATGAAGCGGTCTGGCTATGGTAGCCTTCTTAGGGAGTAGGATAATGATAATTTGTAACCCCAACGTCTGTTTTGGATGCCAAGAAGTATAGGCGCAAATGCGCCTGCATTCGACAATGTTATTGCTATTTTTGGTTTGGTTTTGACCCGTTTTGGTGACGCCATTTGGGGCTAAAATTCTTGAAAATCCGGCTTCCCGTGGAGTGGTCCAGCTATGGTAGCCTTCTTAGGGAGTAGGATAGTGAGGATTTGTGACCCCGACATCGGTTTTGTATGCCCTGAATGTCAAGTGCAAAAGCACTCTCATTGGACAATTTTATTGCTCTTTTTTGTGCATTTGTTTGCTGTTTTTTGAAATGTTTGTTTATGATGATGTATGCATGTGGGATTATGATTGCGATGTTGCTAATTATATGATGTATACATATGGAATGAATGAAATGATTTGTTTATAGCTTGTCGATGGCACCATAGATTGTACAAGATTTATTGGCTTGCTGTACTTATGGGATGACTTTGTGGAATGACGTTGCATGTGACAACTGTGTTTTTGTATTTTGTATTTTTTGTTGATGGTGATGTATGGAATGAAATGGACCAGTTGTTTTTAAAATGTAGTGAAGATTTTTTGAGATTCAGATATTTTAACTAACTAGCCAAGACTATACATTTATCTCGCAAGACTTTTGAACAAGGTATAAATCCGACTTGGAGGTTAACCAAGTTATTTCACATCCCTGTGTGTGCAATTGAGTTTTTTTATGTGGTATTTGTTAGGATACCGCCAGTTCCAGATAGGCTATCAACCAAAACTGTACTGAGGATCACCTAACTAGATCCACTAACTTTGTTGTTGTATTTAGCAAGATTAATCCACGCGACAATCTAAGGTACCATAAGCTAGCTCATCCACATGCAAACATTGGTCTACTCACACGCAAAGCTAATGTAACAGACATATTGTCATGTGGGTAGGATACTGCCATTGCCAGGTAGGCTATCCACAAAACCTATAATGAGGATCACCTAGATGGTTTTTGAATACTGAGAATTCTAGGGATTCAAGTTCAGGATTTTTATTGGCTCAATGGTTTAGGATATTTTCTCATATACAAAGTGATGAAAATCACTGTTTATTTTGTTCTTTTTTTGTTTTTCTTTTGGAGCAAGGATGTGAAATAGTAGTGATAACCACTGTTGTTTGATTTGGATTTTGATATTTGTAAGGTTAAGCTAGTATGTTTGTGACTGGTGAATAACATTGATCCTTTTAGGCCTTGGGGATGACTACCCATCCTTGGCAGGGACATGAAGTACAAATCCTTACGACTTTGGGAACCAAAGGGTATTATGGATATTATGAAGTAAGGATATTGATATTTTAGGCCTTGGGGATGACTACCCATCCTTAGCAGGGACGTGTAGTATGAATCCTTACAACTTGAGAGACCAAAGGTGATTGTGATAATGGCTTGTGGAAATGTTGTTTGTGAATGGTCATTGATCCTTTTAGGCCTTAGGGATGACTACCCATCCTTGGTAGGGACATGTAGTATGAATCCTTACAACTTTGAGGACCAAAAGTGATTGGGAGTTGTGGTAGTGATGAAAACCACTTTTGATTATGGGGAATGGATGGGGAAGAGCTTGTACTTTTTTCAATTCTCAACACTCTTGAACCATTCACACAGGGGGATGAACAGGCTAATATTTCACCTATGGTACCCTAGACTACTTTGTAGGTTTCTCTTGCGTTCACACAACTTAGGAATTATTTTATGTGTTTTAACTTGTGTAAGGATGTTACGTAACGAGGCTTGACCCAAGTAAAACTTTCCTTGGAAAATCCATTTAACTTTGTACAATTTTTGGCTAGGAAGTTAAAGATAGTTGAATGACGAAAACCCTACATACATTAGGATACAATTGACTATGTGAACAATGAGGATGGTGTTATGCAGGATGTATGCATTGATAAAATGGATTTTATGTGGAAAATGATGAAATTGTCGAGCAATTACAATCTATGGTGCTTTTGACTTGTATGACCTAGCGAATATGCAATGTATGGATGTGATGCCTAATGCAACCTATATTTTTGTATTTTGATTTTTATGAGTATGCATGGAATTGAAATGCATTTTTTTTTTGTTATTTTTGAGTGATTTTATTGTTTTTGTTTGTTTTTGAAAATTTATTTTTGACCAAGCGGTTATGGACACCCTTGGAGCTTTTGTATTGACCAAAGGGTTTATGGACACCTTTGGGGCATTTGGTTTGACCAAAGGGTTTATGGATACCTTTGGGGCATTTTAGGTTGACCAAGCGATTCTGGGAATCCTTGGAGCTTTTGGGTTGACCAAGAGATTACAAAAATCCTTGGAGCTTTTTAGGTTGACCAAGAGATTACGGAAATCCTTGGAGCTTTTTAGGTTGACCAAGAGATTACAGAAATCCTTGGAGCTTTTTAGGTTGACCAAGAGATTACTAAAATCCTTGGAGCTTTTTAGGTTGACCAAGAGATTATAGAAATCCTTGGAGCTTTTTAGGTTGACCAAGAGATTACGAAAATATTTGGAGATTTTGGGTTGACCAAAGGGTTTATGGACCCCTTTGGGGCATTTGGGGGTTAACCAAGTGATTGCGGGAATCCTTGGAGCTTTTTGGTTAATGTAGTCGGCTTGCTCTTTGGGGGATAGAAGTACCCCCAGTTAGATAATTTGTGGATTCATTGGATCCAAGCCAATGTTTACGTCAGTCATGTCCTCGACTGACATGTGGGATCCATCCTCCAATTGGTGTGGAGTTAGGATCAGGTGGATATATTTTTCTAAATTAAGATTATTGTTAGGAACATTAGGTTCCTCTTCAGCATGGAAGACATCCTGAGTCTGTCCTAGAGTGGAATGAAACATCCCACCGCAAGGCCAGTACTCTGATGGGGATGGTGGTGTGGCAGCGTGATCCCAATCTATAGCCTCTATGTCTAGATGCAATGACCATGTTGGGTCGATTGGATTATGGATGGGGGTGGTTAAATCAATGGAGATCAGGTTGATGAAATGATTGTGGTCTCCATTACCGTGGGTGTGGCTGCTCGGACATCCTAGATGATATTTGTGCTCTGAATTTGGCTCTATGGGCACTAGTACAAATGGATCAACCCTATGTGCGTATAAGAGGATAGTATCTACCCTAGGTACTGATGGCTTTATAGGGTATCCAAGTGGAATATTTTCTCTGTGTACCTAGAGTGGCAGGTGCAGTAATTGCTATAACTGTGCCTGGTTGAGGTGCCACCTATGTCTGGGCCCTATGTGTAAGTGTTCAAACATGTCATCGATGTCCAAGGGATATTGCTACTATCGCATCTGATTTTATTGAGCGGGCATATCCTCCAGTGGAACATCCAAAGGGAACATGGTCAAGAAGCTTTCTTGAGAATCATCCATGGGATGCATTTGGGAATGATTGCTATTCGACTCAAGAGGATCCCAAGGTGTTTCTTCGTACTCCAACTCATCTTCAGAAGACCCTTCTTGGTCTTGTCCATACCCTTCGTGGGGGTGAGTCCTTGAATTGTCTCCCTGTTTGACCGAAGGGAAAGGGTTGTTAAGGTCAATAAGGTTGTTTGTTTGTAAGGGGAAATAATTCCCCAATGTGTAAGTTGTGTTTGGATTGGCATATGGGTCTAATGCCAACCCATCCTTGTTGCCTATCCCTAGGCCTTACATTTTTTTGACAAAGATGTCGAGGGGCAAAGGGTGATTAAACCCTACTCCTGACTTGTCATAAGGCATTTGATATCTTGGTTGGTACAAAACATGCACTCCTTGTTCACACCTGCCAAACCCATATCCATGCCAATTGCATTGGCTAAGATATCTCAATGCAAATTTTGGGTTAGATAGATAATTGACATCCTCAACAAAGGGCTCTTCATCTTCCTCTTCTTGTAGGGAAGGTTCAACGCCATTATCCAGGCCCCCATAAATAAATTTTATCTGATTGGGTGGGTAGCCTAGAGGAACCATAGAGCCGATGGGGAGTCGAGGTCTCCCCATGTCCTGCATGGACTCAATTGTGGGCGTTGTTATAATGTTTTACACTAGATACTGCCCCAATCCTATGTTGGCCATATCAACTATGATTGTTGGCATTTGAGGGGGAGCGAATGGGAGGTCTCCCTAAATCCACTCCATGTGGGGTGAACTAGGCATCTCGACTTCCATTCTACTAGGCTTTTCTTTTGTCGAGATGTTAGAGACTAAAGGTGGTTCCTCTTCCAGGGGTTTCTTTCCCTTGTCCTTTGGTGTGGCCACCGTAGGTGGGTCATTGTTGGAGGACCAGATGAGGAATATGGACCTGCCTAGGAATTTGATTGATTTGGTAATGGAGATTCCTGCATAATTGAACCCCTTTTAGATGGATTTAATTGAAAATCCAAGTGCATTGATGGAAGGGTCGACTACGGCATTAGTTGCACTGAATTACAGTATTTGAAAGGCTCCAAGTCTACTGGGACTACATGCACTTGTCCTTAAAATGTATACATCAAGCATTGATGAGCAATTGAAGGGACACACTTCATGTCCTGGATCCAAGGTCGCCCTAGTAAGATATTGTAAGCCATCTTACCTTCTAAAATGTGGCACAATGTATGAATGATCTTTTGTCCCACTTGGATGGGTAGGACAATTGTGCCAACTATCAAGCATATCGCATCATTGAATGCTCGAAGAGTATAAGTGGAAGGTACGATGTGAGATGCTGGAAACTTCAAATGTTTTAATGTGGTGATTGTAATAATGTTACTGGATGAACCAGTGTCTACCAACACCCGCTTATATGGAATCTCGTTGACTTGCGCAATAACGTGCAGGGGTGGATCTGCCACATCACCAGCCATCAATTTTAATTCATCTTCTCTAAAGGTGATGACTAGTTCTTGACATTGTTTCACATGGCCCACGAAGTTGTTGAAATAATTTGCTTCATGGGGATGCAACTCAATTGCATTTAATATCTCCATGAGAGCCTCCTGATGGGGCACTGATTGTTTAATAAGCTCGTATATGGAGAGCCTAGTCGACGTGGTCCTTATAATTTGAGTAAGTCTAGTTTGAATTGTGGCCACTGGTCTAGGTAGAGGAATCTGTGTAGGGTTCGGTTGAGGTTGTGACGTTGATGGAACTTCTCTTGTGGCTACCGCGGGGGCCACTCCTGGGTATCTCTTGTTCCTTGTCACTATGCTTATCATCCCTACATACCCCTCCATGGGGCAATTCTATTACACCTCATTGACGTGAAGGGGTTTTTCTTATGCATCATGTACGGGCAAAGGGTCTTTGAAAATGCCCATTTTTTGGTTGTTGGGTGCTATGGGGTTATCCACTGCCAATGTATTATTGTCAATGAGGTCTTGCACCAAACATTTGAACTTCCAACAAGCGTTAAGGTCACGTCCCTTTCATCTATGGAACCTACAGTACAAGTCCTCCCTGTACCCCTTAGGCTTTGGCGCGTTAGGATCTATCATTTTGTCCCACCGTGATCGCCATTGAAAGCATGAGGATACATAAACAAAAAGGAAAGTGCCAAAATGGATGCTTTTAAAATCAAACTTAACGCTTATAGCCTATGTATTGCAAAGTGCATAAAAAGAAAGAGCATAGATGAATTGACACAAGATGAAAGCAATATAAAATATGACCCTTTTTATTGATATGATTTTCAGAGTTGTGTTACAATACGTCTCCTTCCTTTTTAGGGAATAGGAGCGTCAAATAAGTTTCTTATTGCATCTATAAACAACAATCCTTCTTCCGCATGCCCACATATAAGATGGGCGGACCAAAAAATTGCCGCCACTTGTGTGTATGATTTTTCACTCCTTCCTGCTCTTTTGATGTCAAAAACCTATGTTCAAAGAAACAAAAAATATTAGTAGCACCTGTAGATATAATAAAGCATGTATTTCCCAAGGCTTACTGTCAGTATATGCATGAAAATATTAAATCGATAATAAAATGACTTTGGATTGACCTAAAAATTTAATGGTAGCATAAATATGTTATCATAAGACCTCTGCAAAAAGAACAGTCAAGAAATTCCTCACATATTTGTATTCACTCTAGGGTGGGACGAATAGACTTGCAATAACCTGTCAGAAAGCACCCTCTTCAATGTCCTATATTGGAAGCTCCAAATGACTTGCAAAATTGGGGTTAGCTAATTGGGGGTGTTTTGGGAAGACCCAGAAGGTCATATTTCTCCAATTTTACCTCTATCACCCAGATTTTGCTGGTGCCATATGCAAGTTAGTAAAGGCGAGAAATTGCAAAAACCTAGTCAAAATTGCTCATAATAAAATGAAATTTAAACTGTAACCTATTTAGCATATATAGAATAAAAAGAAAAAGAAAAAATAAATAAATCTATCACAGATTTCTAATCGTCCCGGGGTGGGGCAGGATGCCCACTGTTTGGGACATTGTTTCAGCACCAATCCACTTGGGATGGGTCCAAACTCTTTATAGGGTGTTGGAAAATTTTATGAGTTTTTATGGTCAAAAATTTGGTTTTGGGTCTGGATTCGTGTTTCCAATACTCACCTAATAACCTCCCTTTCGAATGAGAGATTAAGGATGTGAAAGCACAAATTGCAAGTATGTAAATTTGTAGCACTTTGTTGCTCAAATGCTCCTTCTCTGTATGTATTTTGGGTGGGAAAACTCCCCAATTTATAGACCTTAGGGTCTCCTTGTTTAAATTGCGCATGCGAGGGTGCTACTTGAGTTAACTGTCCTATTTTCAGAGAAAAGCTAGTTCCCTGATTTAGGATCTCCTTGCATGAGGTCTCTAAAATAAAGACATGCATGACTGAAGTCTCTCTTCTTGAATAAAAGTTATTCCTCGTAATTGCATGGCCTAAAGCCTCAATTAACTGGCAGAGTTGCTAAGGTTTGAATTTTTTTTCTAGTCAAACCTTCTATTCGCCTCGCCTTGGGGCGAATGCTTCTATTCGTCCCTGGGTGGGACGAATACCAGTTTGTATTCATCTCGGGGTGGGACGAGTAGAGAGCAAGCTGCAAAAAAGGTGCCAAATTGACCTTTGACCTTCCAAACTGCTTTTGGGAGTGGTTAGGACCACTATTTAACCTCTAGGGGCTGCCCTGGGTGATGTGTGTGTCAATGCGATCAGCGCTTGTTGTCACATAATCGGATTGGTGCTATTTTGGTGTCTACACAATGTTATAAGCTTATGCTAGTGTTATTATATGGTTTTTATTTATAACATATTTATATAATAGTCCAAGTAAATGGTTACACCTTAGAGGTTAAGGCTGCTATCGAATAATTATTATTTTCATGAAGAATCATGTGTAGTGAAGATATCTCTAAGGTTGGTGGATATCCTTGCAGAATCCTCAATCTATATAATATTCACATTTAAATATTTAGATCACCTGATGTATGAGAGGTTAAGTCCAGATATTGCGCAAGCATGACGTTTATTATATACATCCTTTATCTTGGTAGGAATATAAAAGTTCATTATTTAAATTATTATCTTTCTCATCAGGTAAACTAACTCCGTATATCAAGGTGAAATATTTTCTTCTAACATTTTCCAAAGAAATTATTTGTGCCAATAGCAATTTATCCTAATGCCATTGAATATTGTGTTTTATATGCATTAATTATTTATCTTAAAAGATTTATTTTTATGAAGTTATATTTTTAATTTAAGTAGTCTTATTATTACTTTAAATTGTTCATAAATAGATATAGTATCATTCTATTTGCCAATAGTCAATTAATTAATAATAAATATAATTTTTTATGGAATTTTATAATTAGTTTAGCATATCTTAAGTTGAATATAACCTATTATTAAGAAATATTTTTATAGGAAGGGGACTATATTAAGATATAGGGTTAGAATAGTAGTAAGACTACCACGAGAACCCTTGAACTATTAACCTTTAACCCCATAGTTTTATTTTATTTTTATAAAAAAACTAACCATGATCTATCATTAACCTTCTAAAATAATTCATTGTGAAGGACGAATGACTATTATAAATATCTATTTGAGGTGATTAGAAGTTGGTTACCACTATGAGTCGAGTATGACCTCTTATTGATGAGATAGGTCAAGGTGAGAAGGTGATAAGGGGTGGTATGGGATGTTCCTTCTAGGTTGTTGTGCGATAAGTACAATGAAAGGTCCTTGCACTATTTTTGACTAGGAGACGACTAGTATGGCTAGAAAACTAGTCTAGACATGATGTTTGGTATGGGGTAATATTTTGTGAGTTATAAATGGTTAAATAACACCAATTTCAAAGTTAGGGTAATGACATAGCCGTAGCTAACTCTAGGTGAGTGGAAAATCAGCTAGGCACTAGGCATATATGCTAACCCCCTTGCATGTTAAGTCAAGAACAAGTTAGCCAATTTTGGGCTAAGCTTTACCATATTAAGGGATAAAGAGAGTATGTATCCATATTATAGGTGTTATTGTCCCTACAGGATAACCCCATCCATGGATCTACACTCATGCTAGAACAAGAGGATGATAAATGGGAAGATAGACCCACAAAAATGATATCTTCTATAGAATTTGTCCAATCTCATACACTTGGAAATCATATGCAGTGATTAAAATCCAATTGTGGCTGAATATGACTCATACTAAATTAAAATTTGGGTTATTATAAAACCAATTAACTTGAAAATTTTACATTTAGGATGAGTTTGGTAGAAAAACAAAACAAAAATTTTCACCTTGTGGAACCAATGAGATGGATTGGGTTGTCCAACTAGGTGAATAGACTTGGGTGGTTATAGATTCTAGTAAATATCTTCTCATGCCATAAATATAAGGGAAGGCTAGGAAGGCAAAACCACACTGAAGCTTCGTCAATACATTGATAATATGGATTGAAATTTGGTTACCACTTCCTTAGGAAAAAATCTTTACATACAAATAACCATAGACCACTTGGAATAATCCTATCACGGTCCTCCAAACCACTAAGTATAACAATAAAAATTCCCTTTGGTAGTGTGATAATATCCATAAAATTCTTAGGACATCATTTATACAAAACCCACTTTCTAATAGAATCCAGCTTTGGACAAACCCCAATTTATTTCCCAATAAGTGCAAAATATCCATGGGTTATAGCCATATAGGTAAGAAGATCCAAAACCACTAACTATCCTATGCATACAAATATATTATACCCTAGGCTCACTTCTTCTTGTTTCCCCATGAGCACATTAACTAAGGACCTAGCCCCTAGAACAAACTATCAATCCAACCCAAGGTATTGTTTTTCCTGACTACCACTACTCCCCACACCCTAATAGATAATACATCACATACCCTCATAACCATCACCTTAGAATATTGAATACAAATTAACCTTAAAACCTAACTACCATGGCACCCCACCATCGCATCTTGATCAAAACTTACTAATACCTAAGTCTTATAAGAGTAGATAAGGATAACCTCCTTGATGGACCTCTACCTCCTATGGTCAAAATCCTTTCATGGTCACCATATAAAATCATTTCGATCATTCTGTATACCCCATTACCCTTGAGAAATATGGAGAGAAATAATCTACACAACCTTTCGCTATGTTTCCATATACCTTTCCTTAGCAAAAACCTAAATTTTTATTGCTGTCAAGGAGAACCTCTCTTGGATCCCTCTTCTTGATCATCTTGATCCTCTAGATGAAATTATTTTTACCACCTATCTTGGTATCTCAAACCCTCCTATCGACCCTCTATCTTGTTTAAGTTATAGATATTGCATCTTGTGGTCTCCTCCGCTAGAAGGATGGATCAAATTAAACTTTGATGGTACCACTAATGGGATACCTGGATCTGTTGGAGCTGGAAGCATCTTTATAGATCACCAAGGAAAAATTATCCTTTTCTTTGTAAAATGTATTGGCATCTAATAAAACCATTTTACTATGGCTAGAGACCTCTACCAAGGCCTAACTATGTTAAATTATCTCTAACCTATCAAACTCATTATTGAATAAGACTCTAAATATAATAAACTACATCAAAGGATCCAAAATTACTTCTTGGAATGTGCAAAGTCTCAAAGAAGAATGTATAATTTTCCTTCCAAATGTTAGCAACCTTATCATTCAATATGTATATAGATAAGGCAACAAATTTATTGATATTATGGCCAATTTAGGATTGTCCCAGGATAATATCTACATTTGGTAGCGTGACTTCCCTCAAACCTTGTTTAGTCAATCTCCTCTTCGAAGGTATTCTCCACTTTAATTTAGTATCCAGTTATCTATCATGGCCCTACCAAATCATGAATATCTATACTTCCCAAGTGTTTCTTGTTACAACCTTTGTTTGATCTAACCTTATGTTTTTTCAAATGATCAAGAATCATTATTGGTACCAACTTTTCAAAAATTTGGTCATGTTTTTAATGGCCTTCCTCTCTCACATGACCAACCAAGATGTTCTACCTCATTTTAATCACCTAACCCTTATTACTCATCATCATATTAAGAGGTATTCCCAAACCCATAGGTTTGTCCATCATGACTTTTTTTGGAAAGATGGAAACTTTGGTATCCTTGCCCATGACCCCCCTTTTTCTTACATCAATTTTTGGAGTGGTGAAACCGATATCAAGTCTTGGAAAATACCCATCCCATTAAAATATGGTATTTTTAATTGTCAAAGATATATATTAATGGATCTTTCACATCATGGACTCATTCTAGGCCATAAAAATATAATTACCTAGAGACTCTCCACATCATGAATGGTTACCACCATGTTAAGTCTCACTTTCCTTTAATACCTTTATGGAAACATGAACTGGAGAGGATATTTTGGAATGGTAAAGATAATAAATGGTCATGGATGACCACCTTCACTAGAAGCATTGCCTCTTAAACTAGTAGCTTCCCAATTCTTCTCATATCCATAAAATGGGGCCTAGTGTTCTATTTTTTGTTAGTCACTTATTATCATGGACCTATCATGATGCTTTTCTTAAGCTCATCTACCTCCTATTTTTATTTTCATTGTGAAGATATCATCTCCCATTTTAGCCCTATCTATCCCCATTCTTCTATGATCACCCTACCCTCCCATGCCTTAGCAATGGCTAACCATGATTTCAAGTTTGAACCTCCTATTATCTAGTTGGATGCCCTTGTTGAGAATATTTTTAGTGATCATGGCCTCCTATTCCTTCATAAATTTAGTGGAAATAATATGGAATTATTTGAGGGGCTGGCCAGGTCTTGGGAAGAAGGCATAGTATCAGTTAGGGATATATATTTACCATAAGAATTGACTTATTGGCTGAGAATATTGGGCTTCCAAAAGATGGTGAAATTGTCCAACCTGAGAAACACTCTCTGGTTAGCAAGTTATCTCATTTCAAGGATAAGGGATACAATCTTGGTAGGGACAAAAGTGGTATCATGAGGGTGACTCTTCCCAAACCATGGGATACTATGGTGGTTCTTGAGTTACAATACTTCATAGTTGATGGCCCCAACACAATATTGATAAGTCTCCACTTAGCCTTCCTCAATCATCGTTTAGTTAAGAAGACCATAAACATGCATGAATAATTTTTTAGCTCTATCAAAAGGTATATTATTAATATTTAGAAATTTTGTTGTCTTTTCCTATCCACTAAGGACTATACCTCATTATATTTTGGCATGTTCTTCAAAGAGAGTTTATGAGAGCCATTATCACCAACATTGAAAATCCTCTCATTAGACCTCCTGGACCTAACTGAAGTCTCCATGCTATTGGAAATACTAGTACTAAAGTTAGACCCTTCTCCCCAAAAACCAATAAAAATTTAGAGTTTGATCCTAATGTTTAGTCCACCCCCATATTGTTAATTCTAAAATCCACTACCACTCCACTTGTATCAAATCTAATACTAGAAAGTGTAAACCCTCCATAATTATTGAATAGAATCTTGACATCTCTAAAGTATCTCCTTCCCATCATTGTGATATGAGGAAACAAGACAAATCCATGTGATCCTTATCTCAAAAATGTGTTCCCTAGTATGGTTCCTCTAATCCACCTCTTCACACTCAACCAAAACCTTTTTTGGCTTATATTACTAACAAAAACTACTTCCTTAAGTTGAATGCCCTTTTGAAAGCTCTAACTAGAGCTACCAAGATAAGTATTTCTCTTATGTACCAGGTTATGGTTATCCTAGATGAATATAAATATTAGTTAAAGGCTTTGAAAGAGTATAAAAAGTTCCTCGATGGTGACAAACAAGAATATCCAGTAAAAATCCTTACCCTTGATCTGGGTGATTAGCACTCTAATCCCTTTCATTTGGCCTTCAATTTGGCTCCCTCTATGTGTCATTCTCTTTGATCCTTTGTTTTTGTTGTTTTGAGATGTTCTCTTTGTTCCTATTGTTTGGAGACTTCCTCTTTTTAGCCCTATGTGGGTGTCTCTCTCTAATATGATATCTCTCTCTTTAGTTGGAGAACTTCTCATATTTTTTCTCTTGATGTATAAGATTTGGGGTTTCTTTCAAAACCCCTTCTTTCTTCTACCAATAAAAAATAAAGGATAAAGAACTTCCTTAGGATCTTAGGAGGAGTGTTGGTCTACACTTGTAAACTAAAATAATCCTTTGTATTTATGTTATTTAGAAGTTATTAAAATATATTTCAAAAATAATAATTTTAATATATTTTAAAAATTAAATTAAATAATTGAAACATAAAGGAACGATATATATAAGTTGTAAAAATTTATAGTTTTTATTTTCCAAACAATAATTATTATAAAGCTCATTTAAATTTTAAAATTACATGAAAATAAAATATTTTATATTTTTTAATGAATTATATATATTTAAGACACAAATTAACACATAAAAAAATATTTAATATAATTTTAATTATCTTATTACTTTATATTATATTTTAAAATATTGTTTCATATCCACTTATACAAAAATAAATAAACTTTTATAATGCATTTTCAATACTCTCCATAAAGGAACGATATATATAAGTTGTAAAAATTTATAGTTTTTATTTTCCAAACAATAATTATTATAAAGCTCATTTAAATTTTAAAATTACATGAAAATAAAATATTTTATATTTTTTAATGAATTATATATATTTAAGACACAAATTAACACATAAAAAAATATTTAATATAATTTTAATTATCTTATTACTTTATATTATATTTTAAAATATTGTTTCATATCCACTTATACAAAAATAAATAAACTTTTATAATGCATTTTCAATACTCTCCATATAAGTAAATGTGAACTACTGTTCAACACTCCCTACTACAAGAGAAAAAATATCAATATGCCCCTCCAAGGGTATGATTAATAGCATTATTAACAATACCATGTTAATAATATTTTAAAATTTTCATAGCTATAATGATAAATATTTTTTATAAAAACTAATATGCAATTAATTATCCAAGGGATTGAGTTCTATAAAGAAGTGAGTCTCCTATTTTTCTTGTTCTTGATCATTGGATAAATTCAAAAAATAAATGATTCATGTAAGGAAAGGCTACGTAACATGGAAGGAAGTTCATTTATGGGATCCCTAGGTGGAAGTAAGAATGGTCTAGTTGGACATTTTGATACCTTTTTGGGACAATAGGACAAATATATGGTAATCCTAATCCAAACACAAGATGTTAGACTAGAACTGATTATCAAGGATAGGATGATCATACATGATATAATGGTTCTTAAAAGTAGAATATTAATATTAATATTCCATGGATAGTGGTTAGGTATTTCAGAAACTCAAAGCTCATAAAATGGAAGTGAACATTGAATTTAAATTTCTCCATGACTTACCTTCAACAAGGATTTTCCCTCCTCATATACTCTAGTTTGAATGTCAATAATAAAATAATCCATGGTTTAAGGGGATAGACAGTGTATGTTAAAAACCAAGGAGTATGGATTTTTCTATAGATATAAAACCTATTAAATGGCTTCTAGTATGGGTTAAGGCATTTGGAAGTCATATTAGTAATACCTAGATAAGTTAATCTTGGAGGGAATAGTTACTAAGGAGTGCAAGCATGATGTACACAGTTATGTATGTGATGTGGGTATTTCAAAACCTTTATCAACATCCATTAATATTACATCTAAATCAAGATAATGGGGTTGAAATATGTATTAGTAAAATATTATATTTTGATAGCATAAATATTATGAGACTTGACATATGGCAAGAGAGTGCAAAGAGAAAATGATTGAGAAAGATAAAAAAAATTATTGGTCATGATACCTACTATACTATAAATAAAAAATATCATATAGTAGTAGAAGTTAATTACATCATTGGTTTACCTTTTGTCATGACCCTCCCTGGAATGAATATTTTTTATTGTTAATATAAAAGTTCTATGGTCAAATTATTATCTTATATTTTAAAAATTTTAGACCTACTATTGCTAACGGATTTTGTGTTACAGTGTAGGCCCTTGAAATTTAGAATGGGCAATGATTTTGGGTGAAAAATTTAACCTGTAGTGAAATATTCACTATAAGCAAAGGGGTAAAATAACCTGAGTAGAGAATAATCACAAGTGGCTCATGGGTACATGGAAACCCATATGGATGCATTCTTGTAGAGGTATTTTGTGTGCTGGAAATTTTGAGTAAGTTGTGTTGTCATTGATGTCAAAAGGTTTGATGTCAAAAGGTTTAATGTCAAAAGGTTGAAGGCCAAGTTTGAAGACTATGTGCAAAAAGAGAGCAAGTGAAAAGACTAATATTATAATATTTTAATATTATAATATCCGGTCAATAGGGTTTTTCAAAAGGAAAAGAAAGCAAGCTTAAAAAATAAATAATAATAGTATAATATTTGGGCAAAGGAAGCGGTGAAAAATAATAAGGTTCTAAATTACAAAAAAATATATCACTGACAAGGTCAATTGATCAAGTTATAAAGATTGAAAAAGGTTTTAATTTATTTAAATTAAAATATTTTAACCTAAGGTTAAAATTTTAATTTAAATATTTATGGCACCAAAATCGATTTTAAAATGGTGCAAATGAAAAAGGGCCAACATTTTTAATTTTTTTGGAATGCATATAAAAGGAGGAATATTTTCCAAAGTTGATTGGAAGAGAAATGTGTGCACATCGTTCATGAGGGGTAGAGACCAAGCATAAGCCAAGAGAATTATTCGAGGAGGATTTCATTGAAAATCGTGGAGAGTGCGAAGACAATTCAAAAGCATTGGCTAGAAAATATGGTAGTTGAGATGAGGCTAAGGTGCTTGCAAAGGGTTGGTCATGATTTTAAATCCTATGCAGTTGGTTTTTGTATATAAGGAAAGAGCTTTTTAATTTTTACCAAATTCGTGAGAGGCAGACATTGTATAGGACAAAGTGTCCTTTGGTTTTTATGTGGGTGTGTAGCGCAGGTGGAAGCCTAGCCTTGGGCTAGGGCATTGAGGTGGCTAAGATCGAGGGTTCGAGCTTGGGCACTGATCGATGGGACTTGTGCAATATCTTTATGATGTGGGCCAAATATTAAGGTATGCAATTTTTGATTTAAATCTACCAAAGGTTTTTGAAAACAAAAGTTGTTTTGAGGCTAGGTGATATTAAAAGGGCCATGTGTGGAATTGTTTAGGGAGTCATAAGGTGTGTTAATTAAATATTTTATTTTTGGTGTTTATAAATTAAATCAAGTATTGGATATTATAAAGTGTAAACAACATAACTTTATTTTGATATGTGTTGAATATTATTTAAAAAAATAATATTATAAGGTGAAAACAAGGAATATTATTTTGATGTGTGTTGAATGTTATTGTAAAAAAGAAGGATATTATAAAGTGTAAACAAGAAAATTTATTTGTGATATATATTAAATATTATTTTGAAAGTGAAGGAGTGATAATGTGTATTTGTGACTTGACATTTTATTGTGTTTCTTGTATGGTGAAAAATTTGTTGAGATAAATATTCATTTTGAGATTTTGAAATAGATCATTGTTATCTAACCTTAAAAGTGAAACAAAAGGAATTGGTTGTGAGTAAAACAGGTTTTGAAGACATATATCCATCATAGTAAAAATTTATAAGCACATTATCTTTTGTTTAGAGTGATTGTAATGAATGTTGTGAAATATAAGGTGGAATGAAAAGGATTGTTCGATAAGCATTATTGGAAATATTTGAGTGAGTTTTTATATGCTTCATTAGTGAATGTTTAGAGAGTATTTGATATAGAGATTGAGGATTATTTGAGACCCACATTGAGATCTTTTTTTGAAGAAGTATGAAAACAATTATTTAGGATTTGTAAGCAAGTTGTGATTCATTGGTTGAATAATTGAATAAAACTTTTGAATGTTGGTTTGAGTATGTTTGTGATTAAGCAAGTCTTGATAAATACTTGAGAGCATATTGAGCAAGTTTTTGAGAGGACTTGAAGGTATATATGAGGTAATTATTTGCGAAGACTTGAGAGTAGAGTTGATTTATTGATTTGTTCAAGATTTGTGTTAAGTCTTGGGGAAAATCTAAGTAAAGTTGATCTGTGATTGGATCAACCTTTGTGTTAAAGCTTGAGGATAGATTTGAGGATAAATTTTGATATATATTTATGAGCATATTTGTGTTAGACCTGAGACAAAGTTAGTGTATATTTATACTATACTTGGGATAGATTTTGGTGCAAATATGCGATAGAGTTGAGAGTAGGCTTTTGAGGTGACATAATAGAGGACAACAATCTCTAGGGGGTAGATATCCATTATCCAGGGCAATGAAGACAGAGGTTTTTTATGGAGAGAAATCCATAAGATAGTATAGTGGGGGTAGAAGTATTCAAGAAGATCACCAACTAGAGCAGAGGAAAAAGAGTTCTCTTGTAGATAGAGTTCCATGAATTAGAGTGTAGGGGACTGATATATCCTTTGGATAGAGGTCCATAAACATTGTAACAGGGAATTAATTTCCAAAAGAATTTATTGAGAAAAGTTATAAGGAATATTTTCTCCATGGAGTAGCCCACATTGGGTGAACCATGTTAAATCAGGTCTCTCATGTGTGTGATGATTTGTGGAATGCTTACTACTTTGATATTTTTGATATTATCATATGGATTGAAAAGTAAAAAGTTTTATCTTATACTATTCACCCCCATTTTAGTATAAGCTCATGTTCTTAAATTGGTATCATAGCAGGTTACTTCATAAAAAACCTAATAGCTTGAAGGAATATACCACACAAACATGCATGATCTTAGAAAATGGAGAAGAAGCCATACTCGACATAAAAGAGGAATTGTTTGCTTCTCTTAGAAACTTGGAAAATGTTAGAAAGAATAAATCAAGTTTGAAAGATCAAATTCAAGAAGATGAGGAAGCAAGAATGGAACTTCTATAAAATCTCATAGAACTCAAGGTACAAGTTGAAGAGGGAAATAAAATTGAACAAGATATGACAGAATTGTTAAATGTAAGAGAAGTAGAATGTGAAATATTGGAATTAGAAATTGTCTTTCTACGGAAGGAAGTTGAAAAGGCTAAGGGTAAAATATAACAAGACATAAAATTAGGGAGACAGAAAGAGGAGTTAAGTCTCCAAGAAATAAAGTCATCAAAAAAATAAGAGCCTATGACTTATGCTAATGCACTAAAAGGAAAAAACATCAATAAGGAAGATGGAAAATAATATCCATGTACAAAATTCAATTACAAGAACATCAAAAGAAGTACACGACCATATTATTAAAAAGGTTTAACATCAAAAGGTTTAATTTCAAAAGGTTGAAGACTATGTGCAAAAAGAGCATGTGAAAAGGCTAATATTATAATATTATAATATCCAACCAACATGTATTTTTCAAAAGGAAAAGAAAGCAAGATTAAAAAATAAATAATAATATTAAAATATTTGGGCAAAGGAAGAGGTGAAACATAAAAAGGTTCTAAATTACAAAAAAGATATCCCTGACAAGGTCCATTGAGCAAGTTATAAATATTGGCAAAGGTTTGAATTTATTTAAATTAAAATATTTTAACCTCAGGTTAAAATTTTAATTTAAATATTTATGGCACCAAAATCTATTTCAAAATGGTGCAAATGAAAAAGGGCCGACGTTTTTAATTTTTTTAGAATGCATATAAAAGGAGGAATGTTTTCCAAAGTTGATTGGAAGAGAAATGTGTGTGCATCATTCATGAGGATAGACACCAAGCATAAGCTAAGAAAATTATTCGAGGAGGATTTCATTGAAAATCGTGGAGAGTGTGAAGATAATTCTAAAGTGCTAGCTAGTGTAGATGGCATTTGAGATGTGGCTAAGGTGCTTGCGAAGGGTCAGTCACAGTTTCAAATCCCACGTAGTTGTTTTTTGTGAAGGAGGAAAGATATTTTTATTTTCACCAAAATTTATGAGGTAGACATTGTATAGGACATAGTGTCCTTGGGTTTTCATGTGGGTCTGTAGCCCAAGTGGCAGTCTATCCTTGGGCTAGGGCATTGCGGTGGCTAAGGTCACAGGTTTGAGCTTGGGCACTGGTCGTTGAGACGTGCAATATTTTTATGATGTGGGCCAAATATTAAGGTATACGATTCTTGATTTAAATCTGCCAAAGGTTCTTGAAAACAAAAGGTTTTTTCAGGCTAGGTGATATTAAAAGGGCCATGTGTGGAATTTTTTAGGAAGTCATAAGGTGTGTTAATTAAATATTTTATTTTTGATTTTTAGAAATTAAATCAAGTATTGGATATTATAAGGTGTAAACAAAGGAAATTTATTTTGATATGTGTTGAATATTAATTAAAAAAATAGATATTATAAGGTGAAAACAAGTAACTTTATTTTGATGTGTGTTGAATATTATTATGAAAAATAGGGTTATTATAAGGTGTAAACAAGGAACTTTATTTGTGATATATATTGAATATTATTTTGAAAGTGAAGGAGTGATAAGGTGTATTTGTGACTTGATATTTTATTGTATTTCTTGTATGGTGAAATATTTGTTGAGGTAAATATTCATTTTGAGGTTTTGAGATAGACCATTGTTATCTAACCTTGAAAGTGAAACAAAAGGAATTGGTTGTGAGTAAAATAGGTTTTGAAGATATATCTCCATCACAATAAAAAAATTTCAGCACATTATATTTTTTTTAGAGTGATTGGAATGAATGTTGTGAAATATAAGGTGGAGTGAAAAATATTGTTTGATAAGCATTGTTGGAAATATTTCAGCGAGTTTTTATATGCTTCATTGGTGAATGTTTAGAGAACATTTGAGATAAATATTGAGGATTATTTGAGTTAGGGTTTAAGACCCACATTGAGATCCTTGTTTGAAGAAGTATGAAATCAATTGTTTAGGGTTTGCAAGCAAGTTGTGATTCATTGGTTGAACAATTGAATTAAACTTTTGAATGTTGTTTTGAGTATGTTTTTGACTAAGCAAGTCTTGGTAAATACTTGAGAGCATATTGTGGAATTTTTTGAGAGGACTTGAAGGCAGATTTGAGGTAAGTCTTTGTGAAGAATTAAGAGCAGAGTTGATTGATATATTTGTTCAAGATTTATGTTTAGTATTGGGGCAAAGCTAAGTAGAGTTGAATTGTGATTGAATCAAACTTTGTATTAAATATTGAGGACAAATTTGAGGACAGAGTTTGATATAAATTTGTGAGCAGATTTGTGCTAGATATGAGATAGAATTAGAGCAGATTTATACTACACTTGGGATAGAGTTTGATGAAGATCTAATACAAAGTCAAGAGTAGGATTTGGAGTGATAGAGTAGAGGATAGCAATATCCAGTGGATAGAAATCCATCAACCAAGGAAGTGAGAACAAAGGTCTTCTATGGAGAGAGATCTACAAGACAGTGTAGTGGGAGCAGAAGTATTCAAGAAGATCACCAACTAGAGCAGAGGATAAAGAGTTATCTTGTGGATAGAGTTCCATGAATCATAGCACATGGGATTGGTGTATCCTTTGGACAAAGGTCCATAAACATTGTAATAGAGGATTAATTTCCAAAATAATTTATTGAGAACATTTATAAGGAATATTTTCTTCGTGGAGTAGCCTACATTGGGTGAACCATGTTAAATCATGTCTCTGATGTGTGTGATGATTTTTGGAATGCTTAATGCTTTGATAAAAATGATGTTATCATATGGATTGAAAAGTAAAAAGTTTTATCTTATACTGTTCACCCCGCCTCTCAGTATAAGCTCATGTTCTTCATTGTGAATGTATGCTTGCACATGTTCAAGAATAAATTATTTCTTGTATTTTTAATCCTCTAATGACAAGGAAAGTGCCACAAAGCATGGGAGCTATTCTTGATAGGGACATGACAATATTTAGTTGTTATCATATTGTATGTATAAGAATAAATGTTGGAGGTAAAATATATTTGGTTTCAAAATTGCATTTTAGTTAAATTTACACATTTATTTGATTAACATAAAATATGGAAAAATAATAATTTTAATAAAATAAATTGATAATATTAACACATAAATAAATTAATAAAAATAAAAATATTTATATGTACTAAGTAAATAGTGAAAGAACCTTCATGATCTAGATGCCACATAGCCTATAAATGAGAGGTATATTTAGCTTAATGCATGTAATATTATCTATAAAAAATTAAACGTTCCTTTAGGTTTATATAAGGCAAAGGAAAGAAATATGGGGGTAGAACAAAAAAAAAAGAAAAGAAAAAGATAGGAGAATATTAGAGAATGTGAAATTGCTATTAGAGTGAATACATTTAGGCTCTTATATTGTGGGGAGTATTCACAAAGTTAGGTTGGTTGGACTCTTATATTGAATATTGCTCTTTTGGAAAACTACATATTTTTTTTCTATAGAAATTAATTCTCAAACAACTGATTAGTATACAATATATATGAGTTTTTTTTATTGTATGATTAAGAAATTCATGTATGGTCATTTTGGATAGGGCCATAGACTTCATTGCCATTATAAATTTGGTGGATCAGGAAACTTTTTAATCACTATCTTTATTGGAAAACAAGATAAGTTATTGATTGTCTAATTATTTTTATTGACTGTGTATCCCCTCTTCTACTTATTATCAATTACGAGAGTCCTAATATTTCTTCATATTAAATGAACTCTTGACGCTTCATATCTATATTTTCTCATATTCATTAAATGAATGGCTTATATATTCCTATTAATAAGGATTTAGGTCTCTGTTTGGACTCAGGATTATTTTTTCCTCATTTTGTTGAATGAGTGGCTTCGATAATTGTAGATTAGACATGGATTTTCATTGAAGCATATAGGTTTCTCTATTCTTGAATTACTTTTATTGAGTTGTATGCTTTATTAGACTAATGATTACTCTTATCTCATTTCTTTCAAATTTTAATCTTTGGCTATCCTTGTAGTGGTTTGTATGTTTCTTTTATAATTTACACCTATACCTATTCAATAAGTTGTAGCTAGTGTGTATTTTTTAAGATACCCATAGTTATTTTTTTTCATTGTTCCTATTGCTCAAAAAGATCTATTGGATAAGAATCAATTTATCCTTCTTATTCTGTGTGCTTGGTCCGAAACTGCAAAAGTATAACATTTAACCAATTTTTACAAAGTCATGTTTAAAAACATTAATAATTTATATAAAAATATATAAGTAATAATATAAAATAAAACATTTGGGACATATTCCAGTTATAATTACTGCACCAATAATGCTAATGTGTTGCTCGAGTTATTACATTGTTAATTATATTTCCTCATGTATTTTTTTAACTCTAAATTTTTACTAAAAAAAATGATTAATTATGTAAGCCTTTCACCTTACAAAGAAACTCATGGCATCAAGAAATAAGTATCACTAATTAAATAAATATGAAAACTATAAAATGGCTTAAATGAATTAATATAGAATGAAGATGGATATTGTATGGAAAGAAGATGAAAACTATGTATATATTTCTAGGTTTTCTTCAATGTGTGTTTGTATTAATTTAAAATATATTGAAGGCATCCTATTTTGGGCACTATGATCCTATAGAGCTCTATTTTAGATGTAACCAGGTCAAATTATGTCCCTTCACTTGCTAGAGGAATTGCAAAGCATAATATATAAGCTCAAGTATAATTAGCCTTTGATATTTGAAAGGCTTATTGGGTCTTTTTCAAAACTTCCAGTAACTCGAATAAATTGATTGTATTATTTTACATTAATAAACATTAATCTTTGTAAGGTGACATTTGATAGGATACTTAGCTACATTCATACTTTATCTTTCCTAATTACAAGAAGTTATCATTTCTTTCTTCTGATTTAAACACTTTGATTAATGTATGTTTTATTTCTTATGATTCATATATTTTATGATTTTAAAGAATTAGTTGTATTTCTTTTTGAATTCATATATTTTTTACTAAAAAGAAAAGGTTTTCAATCTTCTCTTATGACTATATTATTAGAGTTATGTTGAATTTTTAAAATTCAATAATAAATTTTTTCTTTTAAATAATAATAGTTGTTTCTTTCGTAGAAACACTTTATCTATCTATCTTTCTATATATATATATATATATATATATATATATATATATATATATATATATATATATATATATATATATAAGTTAGGTTCTAAGTAAATGTTTATATTGAAGTAAATTTTTTTAATTATAGTTAGGATAACATAGAAACTTAACCTAGGAGTGTAAATGTGAAATTATGTTAAGACAATTCCTAGGGCAAGGTCCAAGAAACATTATATCTAATTATAGGATCATATAGAAGCACCTAATTAATCCTAAATTCAACCAATCTATTTTTTGAGATAAAATCATCGATGAGGATGATCAACCAAAAAATTAAACACCTAATACCGATGTGTTGCGAGATATGCAAACATCGTGAATTAAGAATGACCATTTTTAACAAGATAGGCTAGGATAAGTAGGTAAGGAGATGTGGTATAAGACGTATCTCTAGGCCATTGAGAAAGAAGCATGATTATGGCTACTCATATAATTTATGAATAAGAGTAACCTAGCATGATAAAAGGAGCTAGAAAAATCCACGATAGTTGGAATTGGATAACTCATCATTATTCATAACTTGGCAAGTGAGACTAGGTCTTGAGCTAGAGAAATGACATGGCCTTAGTTGACTCTCGAGTAGTGGATAATTAAATAAGAACTAGGTATATATGCTAAATAAATCCTACTTGGCTAGGTTAGGGGAGGTAAGCATCTCCTTCAAAGTATTATGGACCTTAGAGGATAACCCCAACCCATGGTTATCTCATACCAAGTTAGAGGGTGGGAATGGAGAAACCACTAAATGGCAATATCTATGGGGTCTGGATAATCTCATCTACTTGGGAATCATTTGCATAAACCTTAACCTAAAATTGATATTTTATACCTTGTACTAATTAAACAATGGGTGAACCATTTAAATTAAATTAAAAAAAAAGAAAAAAACTTTAGCCTCTAAACTTGTAAGATAGATTGGGTTGTTACAATTGATGAGTTTGATCTGGTTGTTACACCTTTACATAAGGATATCACAACTTATTCTAATTAACCATTAGAAATATAATAAGGATGCAGGGATAAAGAATCACAATGTGTAAGTTCAATTTAATAATAAAATAAAGATACAAGAAAAGAAGTGGAGGTAAATTTCAAGACAAAACACATGTCATGTTTAATTTAGATAAATCGTCTTTATTCTACTCAAGTATTAGAAATAATATTTAAACAATAAAAATATTAGTATAGATTTTATCCCTTCCAATTTAGGGCTTCAAGATAAACACATAAATAAAGGAATATTGATTATATCCATGGACATTTAGGATTTATAGGACAAATTAGGAAAGTATGCACTACAAAGGATGGTTCTTGTGCTTTAGATTTTAAAACAATATAAATAACGATTTATTTTGTAGACTATTCCTTTCACTTTAGGTTCCTAAAATAGCATAAAGCTCTTAAGCACATGATTTTCTATAAATATGAGCATGATCAAGATCTTGAGTAGTAGTGAGATTGGTTAAATCCTAGTGGATGTGCCAAAATTTTTGATGCTTCAACCTGTCTAGGTATAGAATGTGTGCCTTGGACTAAATTAAATATTAACTGATCTTAAATGAACCTCTAGAGAATGTTAACTGCTCACCTACATCCTATTGTATGCAAGATAAAATAAATAAACAAGGTATATGGTTTAGAGAGAAGAGGTAGGGTTGAGAAAATAGATAGAGATACAGAGAAATATTAGTGCGACTAAGGCTTTGCTAATAAAATTATTTTTTAGCTAAATGAGCATTGTCTATTTAATACAAGTAAAGTCTAATAAACTATTCAATTAAATATATAATGAAATACAACAAGCACGAGTATTATAACATTCAATATGTTTAGCACTCCAATCAAAGAAATCTAAACAACTTCAAACCTCAAATAATACTCCAATTACTAATGCATACCAAATAGCTTAAATTATAACAAAAGATTTTTTTATTTGTGGAAAACATCCCAGAAGGGATGCCACTTTCGGGTAAGACCCAAGGAGGCAGGGGTATCCATTCCGCCAAAAACGCCCAGGACTCGAACCTGGCCTACCACCTTTGACATACTCAAGGAGCAAACAAACACACAAAAACATTTAAAAAAATAAATAAATAAATAACAATAAAAATAATAAAATAAAATAAAAAACATGCTCCTTGAGTGTGTCAAAAAGAAAAGCACAACCAAACACACACACAATAAGATAAAAAAACCACAACACGAACCACATAGAAAAAACACAAGAACAACATAACAAAACACAAACATGACAAAAACAACAGAACACTACAAAGACATAACAAAAAAAACATGAAAAATAAACACAACCAAAACCTAAAAAAAATAAATAAAAAATAAAAATAAAAAACAACCAACAACAGACAATAAACAAAAAAAAAAACATAGAAAACACTCACACATAAAAACACGAATTAACACAAACAAACAAAAACACAAGAACAAGAACGACAAAAACACAAGAACAATAACAAAAAAAAAAAACAACAAAAAACACAAGAACAACAAAAAACAACACAAAGAACACAAAAACAAAACAAAACAAAAGAACACACACACCTTAAAAAACTAAACAAAAAAAAAAAAATTGAACATAACAATGACCTTTCTAGACCAGAAGACTTTTAAGGCAAGAATCAACAGAGGAAACAAAAGAAAGAATAGTTTGAGCTAGGGAACTAAAATAACCTGATCGAACCAAAGAGAAGCAAAAATAAAGCAAGAAGAAACTAGGTACCTTCAGAACTAGAGCCATCCAAAGAAATGATAGAAAGAAGAGCTTCCCTAATTTGTGAAGCCCACCATCTAGGAGGGTGGCCATAACAAGTAAGATCACCTTTGTCCAAAGCCCAATTAGCTAAAGCATCAACACTCTTGTTTTGATCTCTGACCACATGATTGTAATCAACTTTCAAAAATCCCATCTGGATTAATTGAATCTTCTCAATAATTCTTTTTATTCTCCAATCAACCTTATGATTCTTAGAGGAGTCTTCAAAATATTAATCATGAGTTGAGAGTCGGACTCAACTAACACCTTTTCCCATCCAACCTTAGTAGCCTCTTGAAGGCCTCTGAGGATACCATACCCCTCAACAAGGTTATTGGAAAGAATACCCAAATTCTCAGCAAAAGTAAAAACCAGGGAGCCATCTGAAAGTCTACCAATTCCTCCCGCACTGGCTTTTCCAAGGTTCCCTCTAGAGGCTCCATCAGTATTGAATTTTCCAAAATCCTTAGGAGGAGGTTGCCAATTTCTTGTCCTATCCATCTTACAAATACTCACATTCCCTTTAAGTTGGTTGCCCTTAGAATATTTAATCTTCAATATTTGCATCACTTGATCCCATCTTTGGTGGGAGTTTTGGGGGTGATTAAGGAGTTGATGGACTGATTCAACTAAGTTGGCTATGGTCTTTTGCCAAATATAGTGAATATCCTTCCTATCTTGATTAAAAATTTGGTTGTTCCTTTCATTCCAGATATTCCAAAGAAGAATGGTAGAACCCATCCAAACTAACTGCCTAATAAAATGATCAACACCCTCTTGTTTAGGCCAATCCCTCCAAAGTTGTTCAAAAGTAAAAAAATTGGACCACTGTAAGCCAAGTAAAGTGGCCATTCTCCTCCATAGCTCAGAGGCTAAAGTACACTCAATAAAAATATGGCTGAGAGTTTCTACATTCTCTTCACACATTTCACATCTAAAAGGGCCATGAAAACCATGCTTCATAAGTTGCTCACCAGTAAGCACCCTACGATGCAATAAAAGCCAAGTAAAGAACCTCACCTTAGGCCAGAGCTTTTGAGCCCACAACTGAGAAAATATGTCAGAATATTGGTTGGGATTATTATGGCATAAGGTCAAATAACCTTGAGCAACTGAATACTCACCCTTAGTAGTGTTGTTCCATCCAAAACAATATTTTTCATGGGACCAAGAGAGAGATCTCATATGAAGGATGCCTTGGATATCTTGTCTTTGCCTTTCTAGGATTTGAATAGGCCAGTCCTCAATAGGGATCCAATATCTACCAACCTTTGAATTACCAGTATGGTACCGATAGTAATTAGCCACCTTTATCCAGTTAGCTCGGTGAAGCTCCTCCATCCAAGGCCTCCAATCGAGAAACTGAGTTATCAAAGGCTTGTGACCATCCCAAGAATCTATCCAAAAATTTACCTATTGACCATTATGAATGATCCAAAATAAAATTTTCTTTATCAAATCCTCACCAATCTTAAGAACTACTAAAATGGGAGAACCTTTGGTAGGAAGTTGATAGCGAACAAGGTCTTCAGGACTTTTGTTCTCAACATATTTAGCACGGAGATTATTGGCCCAAAGAGCATTGGGGTTATGCAACATCCTCCAATATAATTTAGCAGCTAAAGCTTTGTTGTTATTAATAGAAGACCAGAATCCTAACCCCCTTCATTCTTAGGAAGACATAAAGTGTCCCATTTCACCAAGGCCCATTTTCTTTTCTCCTTAGTACCACTCCAAAGGAATCGATGACTGATTTGATCCAGTTCTCGAAGAACAACCTTTGGGATATTCAACATGGAAGATACATAAATAGGAATAGCTTGAAGGACTGATTTTACCAAGGTGATTCTACCCCGAAGAAAGCCACCTGTTGGTCCACTTTCCAATTTTCTTCTTGACTTTGTCCAACAACCAATTCCAATATTTATTTTTTTGCCTTTGAATATTGATGGGAATACCTAAATAAGTGATCGGAAGGGAGGTCTTCTTATATCTTAATTTATCCAAGACCATGGATTCCTGTCTAGCAGAGCAGTGAAAGAAAATAACTTTAGATTTGTCTTCATTGATCAACTGCCCAGTAGCCTTAGAAAAATAGCTAATGATTTGCTTAATATTAGAAGCTTCCTTAACTGTAGCTTTACCTAAAAGAGTAGAGTCATCCACAAATTGAAGATGAGAGATAGGTCTAGCTCCATGAGCAATGGTAACTCCCTCAAGGGTTTTGTTTTCCCTCTTTTTGGTTATAGTCCTACCCAAGCATTCAACAAGAATGATGAATAAATAAGGGGATAGCGGGTCACCTTGCCTAATACCTCTGGAAGATGGGAACGACTGAGAAGGCCTGCCATTGATAAGAACTAAGTAGGAAACTGAAGAGATACATCCCATAATCCAATCCATCCAATCCTTAGAGAAACCAAATTGCCTCAAAACTTTGATAAGGAAGTGCCAATCCACTCTGTCATAAGCTTTGGATAAGTCTAACCGAATGAACATGGAAGGAGATTTTTGCATATCCATGGAATGGATGGCTTCCTGAGCAAGAACTATCTCATCTACTATTTGACGCCCTTCCACATAACCCCCTTGCTCAGGGGAAATAATCTTATGCAAAAGAGGCTTCAACCTTTCAGCCATGATCTTAGTAATGATTTTGAGAAGAACATTACATAAAGCAATAGGTCTAAAACTTGAGATATGATCAACCTCCTGAGATATGATCAACCTCTTGAGCTTTTGGAACAAGAGTAATATAAGTTTTATTGATAACCTTCAAAATTTCTTTGGCTTTCCTGGCTTCTTCCACCACCTCTAATAAATCAACATGAAGGATATCCCAGAACTCTTGGTAGAACTCAATGGGAAAACCATCAGGACCTGGGGTTTTCCCTTTTTGCATTTTAAAAACTACCTGTTGAAGCTCATTGATAGTAATAGGAGCAGTCAAAATAGAGTTCTCCTCAGAAGTGATAAGAGAAGGGATTGCTTGAAGAACATTTTGTTGAGAAGCTGAGTCAAGAGGAGTAGCAACAAAAATATTGGAAAAGTAATCGACAACAATAGAGTTCATGCCATCCCAAGTATAGACAACATCTCCAGAATCTGATTTCAGGGAAGAAATAAAGTTGTGAGATCTTCGAGCTAGAAGAGATTTGTGGAAGAAATTTGTGTTTCGATCTCCTTCTTTGAGCCATTGAATTCTAGATTTTTGCTTCCATAAGAGTTCTTCTTTTTTCCCATTCCTCTAACCGAGTTGTGAGTTTAATTTCATCTGCACTTCTATTCTCTGTGAGGCCATCTAAATGGATTTTCTTATTCAAATTTTCAAGTTGAGCAATAACTTCATGTTTTTTTATGAACATCCCCAAACTCCTTCCAGTTCCAAGTCTTGATTTTGGATTTAATGTATTGCAGTATTTTGGCAAAATAGAACATCTTAGTCCCATGCCTAGGCTTACCTTCCTTCCACCATTGTTGCACACGAGGTCTAAAGGAACTGTCTCTGAGCCACATTAATTGAAAATGAAAAGGAGAGAAACTCACATTGGTTTTCCACATTTCCACCATGACTGGCCAATGATCCGAACCAACATTGTTAAGAGTCTTCACTTTAGGAATGTGACCATGGATTAAGAAATTTTCAGAGAGCAAAAACCTATCCAATCTCTCCATTATACAAGCTAAGCCTTGCCTTCTGTTAGACCAAGTCATAAGGCCATTATCTCGGTTGGATGTCCACAAGATGGAGGTTTGCAATATATTCGCTCATGAGGTCGGTGCTTTTGTCCAAATTTCTATTTCCCCCATTTTCTCATCCAGAGAGAGGATGGTATTGAAATCTCCTCCGATCAAGATCCAAGCTTCAGGAAAATGAGAGATAATATGAGTTATATCCTTCCACTGTCTTCTTTTTCCTCCAAAGCAGTCGGAGCATAAACAATAATGCAGAGCATAATTTGGTTGGAATGTCTACTTTGAATAGCTATAGCCAACAAGACCCCAACTGCCAACCATATGGTGAATAACTACCTCTTTTGGGTCCCAAAGACAAGCAATGCCACCAGAAGTCCCCTGGGAACCGAGGGAAACCACTTTTCCAGCTGGCCAAATTTTACTGGCAATTGAGTCCATATCCTCCATTGACATCTTCGTTTCTTGAAGGAAAACAAGATGTGGATGATTTATCTGAATCATTCTTCTAATTTCATTTTGTTTTGAAAGACTCCCTTTGAGTCCTCTAATATTCCAAGTGATGATCTTCATTAATACCAGGGCTAAAAATGTTGGGAAGGGCATTAATCTTACCTTCCTCTACAAGCTTTTCACCTTCTTTTACCATATGATATTGATTGGTCTTGCGACCTGCTTTTTGATTAGAATCCATCTTCAATTTTTTTTCCCTATTTCTTGACTTACTCCAATTGAATCTGAGATGGCTTCTAACCTTGAAGAATGCTCGTACACAACCAAAATTTTACTAGAGGGTTCAACAGAGTCTATATTGGGACCTGTATTATTTGAAGTTTTGACATTTAAAAGATTGTTTTTCTTGTGTAAATTTTCTCCCTTTTTTTTCGTTGAAAACCTTTGATTTGTTGGTTTGTCTCTGAGTTCTTCCCTTCATATTTAAATTGTGTTTCTAAGATTTTTGTTTCCATTATTTCCTCTTCCTCACTTGGGACATCATTTGTGGAAAGGATTTCAAACATATTAGCAGATGACTTTGATTGATCCTTCATAACTGGTTTTTTTTGAGTGTTCTTCTTCTTAGGCATTTGGAAACCTGTTGAGTTTATATCTTCTTTCTTTTGATCAGGAATTTTATTTGGGCAAGCACTAGCCAAATGACCATATTCATGGCAAATTCTACAATGAAAAGGAATGTTCTCATAGTCCACTACTTGCTCCCAAGTGTCTTCCCCAAATTGTAATGTGATATTTTTAGGTAGGGGTTTGTCAAAATCCATTAAAACACAAATCCGAGCATAAATAATATGTTCAAAATTTTGAGTACAATCAACAGTCATCATAAAAGTTCCTAAAGAGTTTCCAATTGAAGAAAAAATAGTAGGATTCCAAAATTCAATAGGGAGGCCAAAGAGTCTAACCCACACGGGAGCTATAGAAGGCATCTCTTCTTCGGATTTAAATTTAGTATGCCAGGGCTTCATGAAAAGCCCTGCCCTTCCAAAAAACCAGGGACCCCCTTGAAAAGTTTTCTCTCTATCTTCATTATTAGCAAATAAAACAAGAAAATAACCATTTGGATAAATAGAGATTTGTAACTCACCTTTAGTTTTCTAGATTTTTGTAGCCCAGACTTTGAAAGCAGATAGGCTCGAATGAAAACCCATGAACCGAAAAATTAGTCCTCTTTTTTCCAAATCTTCAATGCCAGTCTGAATGTTACCCATATCAAGCTTAACAATAGGAGTTCCATCAGCTGCTTTAAGACATCCTGACTCCATTTTCCTGGGATCAATATTAGGCATTCTTAGAGGTTTATGGGAAGCCCTAAGATTAATATTAGCATTGGGTTGAGGCTGTCCACCATGGAGGGCATCCCTAAAATTCATTTTTGGGGTTGAGTCTTCAAAATTCTTACCCTTGACAAGGGTTTTCATAGTAGAATTATTTTGTGGGTGCACCTTAGCACCAGATTCACTTGAGATCTGAGCCATTTTTTGATCAACTACTTGAAACTTGTTTCGTGATCTCTTTAATCCTTGCCCTAGACGTCGTGGAAAGGTATGGTTTTCACTTTTCTTTTGTGCAGCAAATTGGAAGTCATTGTCACTCAAGTTCACAATATGATCTATTGAAAGATAGATTTCTAACCCATATTGGATCCCCTGCAACATATCCTGCTAAAATATTGAGCATAAACCACAAAAATATTGGCCGCTAGGGCCCGAAGGCCCTAAAAACCAACCTCTGGAGCTGCTTGCACTCAACCCAGATGAAACCCTCGCACAACCGCTTGCCAAAAATCTCGTTCACACATAGGGATGTGCTAGGATCTGTGTTGCTCCAAATGATCTAAAAATTGGTGGAGACGTTCTAGGGTTTTTCAGGCATCTACCCTCAAAATTTTAGCTCAATCCGAGTCCGGATGAGTGAGATATGGCCAAAACAAGTTCGATAGTTTGGGCAGTCCTATGAAAAATGTCCCTCCACATTCTCTATCATTATAACAAAAGACTTTGATTAAAGCATAATTAAAATATTAAAAGCATAAATTATTATAAAACTTAACACTCCATACTTTAATTGAGGTAATTCAAATAGCTCTTAATTAAATTAAAATAGCTAAACATTCTTCCTATGATAAGCAAACACTCAAATATCTAACCCTTTACAATGAGGTATTCCTTTATTTTGAACTTTAACCAAGCTAATATAGAGATAACTACTATGTACAATAATAAGTAAAAATGGATCTACATGATTAGGGATGAGATAACACCACTCAACATATTCAACATATCTTGTAATAGGTGGTTATGACTTGCATGATCATCCATGATGCTTAGCTAGAGTGGTCATTACTTTTAGTCTCTTAAAATTAGCACCTTTGAGTTAGCTATTTTTATCTAGAAGCTTACTTTTTTTTAAGAAATGTTTCTATATAATAATTTTGGACATTATTTATTTTGGCATCATCTTTGCTACAAAAAAATTATGGTTCAAGATGTTTTTCATTTACCTCGAATTATGTACAACTTTTCATGCTTGATGCAAGCCTTTTCATCATACTTGAATCATTTGGAGGCTAAGTTGGCATACCCATAATAATTTGGAGGCTAAGTTGTTCCTTTACCTTGACTTGCCTTTGTTTTCTAGAATTTAGTTTAAAGTCTAAATGATTATCAGTCATGTTAATATTTTTAAGTGCCTTGTTTACATTAGTACAAAAAGTTTCATCTTATCCCCCTTGTAGGTCTAGAACAAATCTAGTCAAACTAAGAGCTTCTGGATTTTAAAAATATGTAAATTTTAAGAAATTTAGCTCATATTTATTTTCCTAAGATTTTAGAACATAAAAATTGAACAAATTATGAGTTAGGATAGGTCCTTCGAGCTTGAATGTTAGTCATAGTTTTAGTTACCACCTTATTGAGCATATCCCAATTTGAGAAATTTACTTTTACTACTTGCACACTCCTTACTTCTTTTAGATGCTTCAAAGTTATCAAACTTATTAAATCTAAGCTATTCTTTTTGTATCTTTGTTTATTTTTAACCAACTCATAGTGAATTTTACTTTCTAAACCCACCCATATAGATGATGGGTGAGTCTGCAACCATTGTGTTAAAAAAATCTTGCTAAATGTAAAACCCTTTTAGCTATCACTAGAAATTCTCTAGTACTCCTACCAATGGTGAAGTCTTGCTTAGCTACAACTAAAAATACTATGAGCCATTATCTATCAAATGTAGTTGGTCAGTGTAGTCTTGTGGCACAAGTAGTTTAAAATCTACTAGCAAGTTTCAATAAAGGCCTTCCCTTGTCAATATCTTTTGTAATTTAACAACACCAACTACTTGATAAATTGATGAGGCTTTATGTTCTATTATCTTACTTTTCTATAAAATTGGCTATGGGTAGCAATTTAAATAAAAAATCATCCTTTCAATGGAGTCTTCCTAATGTCATGAAATATTACGTAAATACTAGTACTAAAGTTAGGCCCTCCTCCCCAAAAACCAATTAAATTTTAGAGTTTGATCCCAATGTTGAGGCCACCCCCCACACTGTTAATTCTGAAACTCGCGACCACTCCACTTGTATCAAATCAAAGACTAGAAACTATAGACCCCCATCATTATTGAATAGGATCCCGACATCTCTAAAATATTTCCTCCCCATCATTGTGAGATGAGGAAAGAAGATAACTCCATGTGATCCTTGTCTCAAAAAGGTGTTCTCTAGTATGGTTCCTCCAATCTACCTCTTCACACTCAACCAAAACCTTGTTTGGTTTATATTACTAACAAAAAATACTTCCTTGAGTTGAATGCCCTTTTGAAAGCTCTAAATAAAGCTACCAAGATGAGTGTTTCTCTTATGTATCGGGCTACGGTTCTCCTAGATGAATATAAATATTAGTTCAAGACTTTGGAAGAGTATAAAAAGCTCCTCAATGGTGATAAACAAGAATATCCAGTAGAAATCCTTACCATTGATCTGGGTGATTAGCACTCTACTCCCTTTCATTTGGCCTTCACTTTGGCTCCCTCTATGTGTCATTATATTTGATCTTTTTTTTGTTATTTTTAGATCTTCTCTTTGTTCCTATTGTTTGGAGAATTCATCTTTTTGCCTTTGCGTGGGCCTCTCTATAAGAGGATATTTCTCTCTGTAGTTGGAGAACTTCTCATATTTCTGTTCTTGATGTAAAATATTTGGGATTCCTTTCAAAACCCTTTCTTTCTTCTACCAATAAAAAAAGAAAGGATAAGGAAATTCCTTAGGATCTTAGGAGAAGTGTTGGTCTACACTTGTAAACTAAAATAATCCTTTGTATTTATGTTATTTAATAGTTATTAAAATATATTTCAAAAATAATAATTTTAATATATTCTAAAAAATAAATTAAATAAATAAAACATAAAGGAATGATATATATATATATATATATATATAAGTTGTAAAAATTTATAGTTTTTACTATCCAAACAATAATTATTATAAAGCTCATTTAAATTTTAAAATTACATGAAAATGAATTATTTTTGTTTTTTAATAAGTTATCTATATTAAGACACAAATTAACGCATAAACAAAAATATTTTATATAATTTTTATTATCTTATTACTTTATATTATATTTTAAAATATTGCTTCCTATCAACTTTTATAAAAATAAATAAAATTTTATGATGCATATTCAATACTATGCATATAAGTAAATGTGAACTACTATTCAACACTCCCTACTACAAAAGAAAAAAAATCAATGTGCCTCTCCAAGGGTATGATTAATAGCACTATTAAAAAATACCATGTTAATAATATTTTCATTTTTTTATACCTATGATAATAAATGTTTTATATATAAAATAATATGCAATTAATTATCTAAGGAATTGAGTGCTACAAAGAAGTGAGTCTCCCATTTCTTTTCTTGTTCTTGATCATTGGAGAAATTCTAAAAATAAATGATTCATGTAAGGAAATAATATGTATCATGGAAGGAAGGTCATTTATGGGATCCCTAGGTGGAAGTAAGAATGGCCAACATGGAAATTTTAAAAACTTTTTGGGATAATAGAACAAATACATGGTAATCCTAATCCAAACACAAGATGTTATACTAGAACCAATTATTGAGGATAGGATTATCATACATGATATAATGGTTTTTAAACGTAGAAAATTAATATTAATATTCCATGGATAGTGGTTAGGTATTTCAAAAACTCAAAACTCATAAATTGGAAGTCCTTGACTTACCTTGGACAAGGATTTTTCCTTATCATGTACTCTAGTTTGAATGTCAACAATAAAATAATCCATGGTTTAAGGGGATAGAAGTGTATGTTTAGAACCCTCTAGTATGGATTTTCTATGGATATAAAACCTATTAAAAGGCTTCTAGTATGTGTTAAGGCATTTGGAGGTCATATTAGTAATACATAGATAAGTTAATCTTGGAGGGAACAATTAGTAAGGAGTGCAAGCATGATGTACATAGTTATGTATGTCATGTGGGTATTTCAAAACCTTTATCAACATCCATTAATATTACATATAAATCAAGATAATGGGGTCAAAAAATGTATTAGTAAAATATAGTATTTTGATAGCATAAATGTTATGAGACTCGACACATGGCAAGAGAATGCAAAGAGAAAATGATTGAGAAAGACAAAATTTATTGGTCATGATACATATTATACTATAAATAAAAAATATCATATAATAGTAGAATTTAATTACATCATTAGTTTACCTTTTGTACGCTCCCTCGAATGAATATTTTTTATTGTTAATATAAAAGTTCTATGGTCAAATTATAATCTTATACTTTAAATATTTTAGACCTAGTATTGCTAATGGATTTTGTGTTGCAAGTGCAGGTCCTTGAAATTTAGAATAGAAAATGATGGTGGGTGAAAAATTTAACCTGTATTAAAATTTTCACTATAAGCTTAGGGGTAAAATAACCTTGGTAGAGAATATTCACAAGTGGCTCATGGGTACATGGAAACCCATATGGATGCATTTTTATAGAGGCATTGTGAATGTATGGTTGCATATGTTCAAGAATAAATTGTTGTTTGCATTTTAAATCCTCCAACCACCAGGAAAGTACCACAAAGCATATGAACTATTCTTGATAGAGAGATGACAATATTTTATTGTCATATTGTCTGTATAAGAAGAAATGTTGGAGGTAAAATATATTTGATTTTAAAATTGCATTTTATTTAAATTTACACATTTATTTGATTAACATCAAATTTGTAAAAATAATAATTTTAATAAAATAAAATAATAATATTAACACATAAATAAATTAATAAAATAAAAACATTTATATTAATAAAATAAATAAAAATAAATAAATAATTAAAATAATTTTTATTTAAATAAAATAAAAATATTTATATGTACTAAGTAAAGAGTGAAAGCACCTTCATGATCAAGATGCCACATTGCCTATAAATGAGAGGTAGATTTAACTTAATGCATGTAATATTATCTATCAAAAATTAAATGTTCCTTTAAATTTATATAAGGCAGAGGAAAGAAATATGAGGTAGACCAAAAAAAGAAAAAAGAAAGAAAGATAGGAGAATATGAGAGAACGTGAAATTGCTATTATTAGAGAGAATACATTTAGGCTCTTATATTGAGGGGCGTATTCACAAAGTTAGGTGGGTTGGACTCTTATATTGTATCTTGCTCTTTGGAAAACTGCATATTTTTTGTTTCTATAGAACTTAAATTCTCAAATGGTTGATTAATATACAATATCTATGAGTTTTGTTGATTGTATGATTAAGCAAGTTATTTCTGGTCATTTTGGCTAGGGCCATAGACTATTGTTTCCATGGATTAGGAAACTTCTTAATCACTGTCTTTGTTGGAAAACAAATAAGTTATCAATTGCCTAATTATTTTTATTGACTGTGTCTCCCCTCTTCTGCTTATTATCGATTACGAGAGTCCTAATGCTTCTTCAGATTAAATGAAAGATTGATGCTTCAGGTCTATATTTTCTCATATTCATTAATTAGGAATTAGGTCTGTGTTTGGTCTCAGGATTATTTTTTCCTCATTTGTTGAATGAGTGGCTTCAACAATTGTAGATCAGACATGGCTTTCAATTGAAGCATATAGGTTTCTCTATCCTCAGATGACATTTATTAAGTTGTATGCTTTAGACTAATGATTACTCTTATCTCATTTCTTTCCAATTTTAATATTTGGTTATCTTTGTAGCGGTTAGTATGTTTCTTTCATAATTTACACTTATACCTATCCAATAAGCTGTAGTTGGTGTGTATTTTTTAAGATACCCATAATTATTCCTTTTGCATTGGTCGTATTGCTCAACAAACTCTATTGGATAGGAATCAATTTATCCTCCTTCTGTGTGCTTGGTTCGAGCCTGCAAAAATATAATATTTAACCAATTTTTACAAAAGCCATGTTTTAAAACCTTAATAATTTATATAAAACTATATATAAGTAATAATATAAAATTAAACATTTGGGACATATTCCAGTTATAATGACTGTTAATGTGTTGCTCGAGCGACTACATTATTAATTAGATTTCCTCCTACATTTTTTTAACTCTAATTTTTTACTGGGGAAAATGATTAATTATGTAAGCATTTCACCTTACAAAGGAACTCATGGTATCAAGAAATAAGTATAACTACTTAAATAAAGATAAAAAATGTAAAATGGCGTAAATAGATTAATATAGAATGAAGATGTATATTTTATGGAAAGAAGATGAAAACTATGTATATATTTCTAGGTTCTCTTCAATGTGTGTCTGTATTAATTTAAAATATGTTGAAGGCATCCTCTTTCGGGCACCATGATCCTATAGAGCTCTAGTTTAGGTGTAACCAGGTCAAATTATGTCCCTTCACTTGCTAGACGAATTGCCAAGCACAATATATAAGCTCAAGTATAATTAGCCTTCAAGATTTGAAAGGCTGTTTGGGTCTTTTTCAAAACTTCCAGTACCTCAAAAACTTAGTTGTATTATTATATATTATTAAACATTAATCTTTGTAATGTGAAATATTAGCTACATTCATATCTTTATCTTTGTTGATTAAAAGAAGTTATTATTTCTTTTTAAAATTAAATGATTTAAACACTTTGGTTAATGTATGCTTTCTTTCTTATGATTCATATATTTCATGATTGTAAATAATTTGTTGTCTTTGTTGTTGAATATCTTTTTTACTAAAAAGAAAAGCGGGACTTCAATCTTGTCTTAAGATTGGAATATTACAGTTATGTTTAATGTTTAAAATTCAATAATGAGTTTTTTCTTTTAAATAATAATAGTTGTTTGTTTCGTAGAATTACTTTATATATATACTTTAAATGATAAAAAAATTATCTTTAAGTTAGGTTCTAACCAAATGTTTATATTGAAGTAAAATATTTTAATTATAGTTATTTTTGAGAATATGTTTTCAATCATATTGTCTTAAATTTTAAATTCTTAAAAATTACGTAAATTCTAAAAGTTATTAGAAAAGCGTTTTTTTTATTAGTTAGCTTTCTTTTCTTTTAGTAAATATAAGAGGTACTAGGATAAGATAGAAACTTAACCTAGGAGTGTAAATGTGAAATTATGTTAAGACAATTCCCAGGGCAAGGGCCAAGAAACATTATTTCTAATTATAGGATCATATAGAAGCACCTTATTAGTATTAAATACAACCTATCTATTTTTTTAGATAAAATCATCCAGGAGGATGATCAACTAAGAAATTAAACACCCAATACTGATGTGTTACGGGATATGAAAACATCATAAATTAAGAATGGCTATTTTTGATAAGATAGAATAGGAAAGGTCCGTAAGGGGAGGTGGTATTGAGCAAGTAGTATGATGATGGCTACTCGTACAATTTATGAATAGGAGTAACCTAGCATGATAAAAGGAGCTAGAAAAATCCATGATAGTTGGAATGAGATAACTCATAGTTAATCATAACTTGGCAAGTGAGACCACATCTTGAGCTAGAGAAATGGTATGGCCTTAGTCGAATCTTGAGTAGTGGATAATTAAATAATAACTAGGTATATATGTTAAATAAATCCTACTTGGCTAGGCTAGGGGAGGTAAGCATCCCCATCAACGTATTATGGACCTTAGAGGATAACTCCAACCCATGGTTTGATATTCACACAATGACACTGAGAGGGGGGGTGAATCAGTGTAACTATTAATTTTCAATTCTACAGCATTTAATAATGAAGCAAAGAGAACTTGAAAACCAGAAAAGCAAATTGAATAATAGAGCACACCACAACACTCAATATACCGAGGTTCACCAATTTGGCTACTCCTCAAAAATGACTGCTTGGACTCCAATCCAAATCCAGTCTTTGCAAAATACCAATTTTACAAACACTTTACCAGCATCTACTGGAAGGAGCACCAACCCCTTAGTTTTCTACTGCAATAAATAGGAGCACCAACCCCTAGTACCAAGCACCAACTTGGACTGCAATTCTGATCAATTTAAAATGACATAAAAATGTCTTCACTTCATGCACGACCCTGACTGGTCTGCAATTAACCAAACTCTGCACACTCTCACGGCTCTGCTAATTTCTCTCTTGGCTCTTTTCTAACCCTCTTTTCACAGCAATTTCCCTCTTACAGTAGCAAAAGAATTCTCTGCACGATTGTCCTTTTATACCCTCCTTTTCTCATCGGGACTCTTTGTCTTCTATAGCGTTTCAATCCTGCATGCAGTCGGATGACATTCTCGAGCTGTTCGAATTCTTTTCTCCTCTCCATAAGCGGCTGTTCGAATCCTTGCAAATACAACTGTTCGAATGTTGCACATACTTCTTTTCGAAAGCTTTTCCGATCCTTCATATTTGGCTGTTCGAATTCTGCAAATACGGCTTTTCGAATACTTTTTCGATTCTCCATTTGTGATTCTTCGAAAGCAGCAAATACGTCTGTTTTAATGTTTTTTAAATCCTGCATATTCGGCTGTTCGAATCCTTGCAATGCGGCTGTTCAAATGCTTTTTCGAACTTGCCTATACGACACTTCAAAAGCTTTTCAATCATGCAAATACAACTGATCCAGTGCATGTTCGACACCTGTCAATGTGTAATCGCTGATTCGACTTTCGTTACTTTTTACGTAACTGGCTGCATGATTTTTTGTATGCTTTTTTCGACACGTGTCACCTTGCATGTTCCTTCGACTTTTACCCGCCAAACTGTTACCTGTCGCGATATCGCGACACTTTTTGTAGCCGTACCCTTCATGCCCTTGCTGTCGTCACGAAATCGTGACCATTTTGGCTTTTGAAAGCTTTCCCACCGTTCATGTCGTGAAATCGTGACACTTCAAACTTTTGCTGACGTCATCATTTATGTTGTCGTGAAATCGTGACGCTTTCGGCTTCCAGATCTCTTTTGCACACTTGTCATGAAATCATGACATTTTAAATTTTGCTGACGTCATCCTCAATTTTGTCGCGAAATCACGACGCTTCTGGCTTCCAGCGGCTTTTCTTTCACCCTATCACGAAATCGCGACATTTTCAATTTTGCTGACGTCATCCTCAACTTTGTCATGAAATCGTGACGCTTTCGGCCTCTGTACAACTCTTGCTTCATGCGGTAGCGAAATCGCTACACCTTTGTTGCCATGCATTTTAACTTGTAGCAAAATCGCTACACCTTTGTTGCCATTCATTTTAACATGCAACGAAATCGCTACACCTTTGTTGCCGAGCATTTTAACATGTAGCAAAATCGCTACACCTTTGTTGCTGAGCATTCTCTCTCCTCTTCGGGTCATGAAAACCCGACGTGTCGCGATATCGCGACACTTTTTGTTGCAAGCTCCTTTCCTCCATTTATGTCGCGAAATCGCGACATCTTTTCACCTTGCTTCCTTCTCTGCCAACATGTCGTGAAATCGTGACAGTTTGCCTTGCGCCTTCTCTCTCCTCTGCCATGTCATGAAATTGCGACAATTTTGCTTCCGCCTTCTCTCTCCTCGGCCATGTCGCGAAATCGTGACAATTTTCTTGCATTTTCTCTCTCTGTTATGTTGAAATCACAATTTTTCTTGCATTTTCTTTCTCCTCATGTCGCAATATCGCGACAATTTTTCTTGCATTTTCTCTCTCCTCGGTTATGTCACGATATCGTGACAATTTTTCTTGCATTTTCTCTCTCCTCGATTATGTCGCGAAATCGTGACAATTTTTCTTGCATTTTCTCTCTCCTCGGTTATGTCGTGAAATCGCGACAATTTTTCTTGCATTTTCTCTCTCCTCGGTTATGTCGCGAAATCACGACAATTTTTCTTGCATTTTCTCTCTCCTCGGTTATGTCGCGAAATCGCGACAATTTTTCTTTCTGCCTTCGGACCTCTCAACCTGTCGCGATATCGCGACAGAAAACATGTCGCGATATCGCGACAGTTTTCTTACTTGTCTTTTTCTGCAAATTTTTGAATCTGGGTCACTTCTATTTTTTTGGAAATTCACTGTACTTGATCTGACTGACTTCAGAATTCTTGTCCATTGCTTCAACTGCATCAATTGCTGTCTGTGTTGACAACAATGACAATACTTTTGTTGTACCTTGTTCAACAATCTCCCCCTTTGGAATTGTTGGCAACACTTATGCACTCTCCTGTAATTCTTCTCCCCCTTTGACAATAATACCAAAGGGCTGCTGAGACTCCCCCGAGTCTCTCGCACACCATTCTCAGACAAATGTTGTTATAGTTAGCAAAAATCATAAGTATAAGCAAAACTATAAGTATAGGCATAAATGCACCCCTTGAGAATGTGATCCCAAATGATAGTCAATTCTTGGGAATTGTGACCACTCCCAACTTATTTCGAAGGTACTCAAAAACATCCTTGGGCAATGGTTTTGTGAATATATCTGCTACTTGCTCTGTAGTTGGAACAAAATCCAGTTTGACTTCTCCTTCGCAACTTTATCCTTCAAGAAATGATACCGGATTGCAATATGTTTGGTTCTTGAATGCATAACTGGATTCTTGGATATGTTGATAGCACTAGTGTTATCACATTTAATTGAAATTGGCTCTTTGAATTGAATACCAAGATATTTCAACGTTTGTCTCATCCATAATATCCGAGTACAACATGTTGTTGCTTGCAATGTATTCTCGCTCTCGCAGTGGATAGAGAGACCGATTCTTGTTTCTTGTTGTGCCATGCTACCAGCCTGTCTCCAAGATAAAATGCTCCTCCACTTGTACTCTTTTTGTCATCAATACATCCTGCCCAATCTGCATCAGAATATGCAATCAAAGTGAAGTCTTTACCTTTTGGGTACCACAACCCATACTCCATAGTACCCTTGAGGTACCTGAAGATCCTCTTTACAGCTGTGACATGAGTTTCTTTGGGACTAGCCTGAAATCTTGCAACCATGCATACTGCCTGTAATATATCTGGTCTAGTGGTCATTAAATACAAGCAGCTTCCAATCATAGACCACGTACATCGTTTGATCTACATCTGGAGATTTATCATCCTTGCTCAACTTGCAGCCCGTTGTCATGGGAGTGCTAACAGGTTTACTATCTTCCATTGTGAACTTTTTCAGCATTTCTTTTACATATTTAACTTGAGAAATAAAAATGCCCTTTTCATTTTGATTTACCTGCAGTCCTAGGAAATAAGAAAGTTCACCAATCATAGACATCTCAAATTCTTTCTTCATTTTAGTTGATATGTCTTTGCAATATTCATCCATGCTGCTACCAAATATTATATCATCTACATAAACAACAAGAACAATAAGATGCCCCTTCTCTGTTTTGACATATAAATTGTTGTCCACCAAACCTTTCTTGAACCCTTGATTAAGAAGATAGTTATCCAGCCTTGCATACCATGCTCTGGGTGCATGTTTCAAACCATATAATGCTTTCTTTAATCTGCACACAAAATCTGGATTGTCACCAAGTTGGAAGCCATCTGGCTGTTCAATGTAAACCTCTTCTTCCAGTTTTCCATTCAAAAATGCTGATTTTACATCCATTTGATATACTTTGAAGTTTTTATGAACTGCTAATGCCAGAAATATTCTGATTGCCTCTAGTCTGGCTACCGGTGCAAAAGTTTCCTCAAAATCAATGCCTTCAACCTGAGCATAGCCTTTACAGACCAATCTTGCCTTATTTCTGACAACCTGTCCATCTTCATTTAATTTATTTCGAAAAATCCATTTAGTGCCAATTATGTTTTTATTTGTTGGTCGAGGTACTAATTCCTAGGTATTGTTTTTCTCAATCTGATCTAGTTCTTCATTAATTGCCTTCATCCAACTTTCATCAGTGCTTGCTTCAACAACATTTTTAGGTTCAATGCTAGATAACAGTGAATAGTTCTGCACTGCTGCTCTTCTTGTCTGAATACCATCTGTGGGATCCCCAATAATCTGTTCACTTGGATGATTTTTTTGCCAGTTTCCTGTTTTAAATTTCCTGTTTTCTTCTTCTTCTGATTCAGTTTTTACAACATCTGGATCAATTTTCTGATTCTTATCTGTTTCCTTTTCATCATCACCTTCAATGACTTCTTCATAAATAGGGTAGTTTTCTTGATAAGTAATTTCTTGTTCTCTACCTTCATCAACTTTCACATCAAGCACTCTCAACAATTTTCTTTAGCCTCTTGTTGTAACATGTGTAGGCTTTGCTTTTTGTTGAGTAACCAAGAAAGATACCTTCATCAACTCTATCTTCAAATTTATCGAGATTATCTTCAGTCCGTTTGATGTAGCACTTGCTGCCAAATACTTTGAAATGTCTTGCTGTTGCCTTTCTGTCGAACCACAGCTCATAAGGTGTTTTGCTTTCATGTGGTCTTAGCATGCACCTGTTTTGAATGTAAACTACAGTATGAACTGCCTCTTTCCAAAATTTGTCAGCTATTTTGTTCTCAGCCAGCATTGTCCTTGCCATTTCCTGCACTGTTCTATTCTTCCTTTCTACAACACCATTCTGCTGAGGTGTCCTAGCTGCTAAAAACTGTCTTCTTATCCCATATTTTTGACAATATTCTGCAAATTCTTCTGAAATAAACTCTCCTCCTCTGTCTGATCTTAGGCATTTAATCCTTTTTCCAGTTTGATTTTCAACCTATTTTTTAAAAATCTTAAACATCTCAAAGGCATCTGATTTAAGCTTTAAGAAAAATATCCATGTCATCCTGGAGTAATCATCTATTAACAGCATAAAGTATTTGTCACCATTTATGCTCTGTGTTCTCATGGGTCCACACAAATCAGTATGAATTATCTCCAAAGGTTTGCTGGTGAAGTATTCCTTTGATTTAAAAGTGGATCTGGTTTGCTTCCCTTTTTGACATGAAGCACAGATGCTATTTACTGGTTTGCCAATGGTTGGTATATCTCTTACTGCCCTTTTTGAACTTATTTTTGCTAGATTGTCAAAACTAATATGACCGAGCCTCTTGTGCCACAGCCAATTTTGATCTTCCTGTCCAATCAAGCATGTTCCTTCCGTAGTTTTTGAGAGAGTATATAGATTACCAGAAGTCCTAGAACCAGTAGCTATCGCCTTCCCACTGTGTGCTTTTCTCACTTCACAGCCTTGCTTCTTAAAAATGACTTCATGACCTCTGTCACAGATTTGGCTTACACTCAGCAAGTTATGCTTCAGACCAATCACAAACAAGACTTCTTTTGATTTTATCTTTCCATCACTGATCTTGACTGATCCCTTTCCAACAATATTTGCTCCATCATTATTCCCAAATTTCACAGAACCACCTTCATAATTCTGTAAATTCTCAAATTTTTGCTTGTCACCTGTCATGTGACTGGAACATCCACTGTCAAGTATCCATGGTGCAGATTTGTCTTGTGCTTTAAAAGCAGTCTGAACAATCAAAGATTCCTTTTCTTTCCATTCTGGTTTGATGACAGATTTGGCTACTTGTTTTGCCTTTGTCCTCTCATTAGCATGTGCCTGTTTTTCAAGAAATTTCTTGTTTTGTTTCAACCCACTTGGTTGAGATTTTCTACCCTGATAATTATTTGCTGCAAAAGTGCTTCTACAGTTTCTAGCAATATGTCCAAAATTATGACAATTATAACATTCAACTGCATAATTCATTAAAGGAGAAAAAACATTTCTGCTTGTGAAATTCCTTTGAGATACATTATGCCTACAATCTGAAATCTTATGGCCATAAGCATTGCATTTAAAACAATAACCAGAAAAGGAATGATTAAACCTGGGTGCCGGTCTTTGCCAGTTTGAAGTAGGAGCCATGAATCTTCTCCTTCTTGGATGTGTGACTTTTGTGAAACCATCTTTGTCAGTACTCTTCTTGAGTCTGGCATTATTGCTTTCTTTGGCATGATTTGGTTTTTCTAGGTCAACCCTGATCTTTTCTTCTTTCTTTATGGGTTCTACATTCAAGGCCTTTGAACTCTTTGATGATTCTCCTTCATCGAAGCCTAAACCAAATTTGATGCCGGAAGGCCTTTGGTTATTTAACATTTTATCCAGCTTTACAGTACTTTCCTCAAACTTATGAAAACAGTTCAATTTTCTATTCATCTCCTCTAGCTGCATTCTTAACTTAACAATGTCTTCCTCTAGCTTGCTGCATTCAACTGTCTTTACAGTTAATTTTTCATCAAGAACTTCAGACATTTTCTTGAATTCCTCTGTCTGTATTTTTAAACTGTTTATTATGTCAGTTGCATCCTCTAGTTTTCTTGAAAATTTTTTGTTCTTTTTCCTTTCTACACTCAACTCTTCAAGTGCAGCAACCAATTCTCCTTCCAGATAAACTTCAGCCTCATCTTTAAAGCTTTCATCAACTTCCTGATTTTCTTCTGTTCTTTCCTCTTCAAGTGCCATGAACAGAGCTTCACCAGTTTCTTCTTCAGAATCCTCACCTGAGCTTTCTTCGGAAGAGCTGACATTCTTGGATATGAAGCTTTTCTTCTTGAAGTTGTTCTTTCTAAAATTTTGTTTCTTCTTCCAGTCACCTTTTTCTTGGATTGACCCTTCACCATTTTTGGTTTTCTCATGCATTGGGCATTTGGCTGCAAAATGACCGACTCCTCCACAATTGAAGCACTTGAATGGTAGCTTTCCTCTATATTTTCCTTTTCCCTTTGTGAGTTTTCGAACAAAATTTGCTTCTGTTTCATCCAGTGTCTCTTCATCCTCAGATTCATGTTTAGTTTTTGTATTCTTATGTGCTTTAAAAGTAGCTTCTCTGTCTATAGGCTTAGTTTGTCCTATTCTCATTTCATATGCAGTCAAGGAACCATGCAGCTCATCCATGCTAAAATTGTTTAGATCTTTTGCCTCTTCTATTGCAGAAACTTTGGAGTTAAATCGTTTGTGAAGGGTTTTGAGAACCTTTTTCACAACAACTGCATCATCCATTTCTTCACCGAGTCCTCTGATTGCATTGATGATTCCATTGACCCTCAACATATAGGCCTCTATGTTCTCATCTTCCTTCATTTGTAAGGCTTCGAACTGAGCTCGATGAGTTTGCAGCTTGGCTTCCTTGATCTTGTTGTCTCCTTCATGGATGCTCTTCAGTTTATCCCACATATCTTTTGCCGATTTGCAGCTCATGACTCTTATCAATTCACTGTCTACAAGTCCACACATTATGGCATTCTTAGCTTTAGAGTTGTTCTCAAATTTTTTCTTTTCAGCAGTATCTGTTGGGGGAGTAGTGGGTGCTGTGTATCCACTATCTACAGAATCCCAAATGTCATATCCCAATGCACTCAGATATGTTTGCATCCTGAGTTTCCAAAAAGTGTAATTAGTTCCATCAAACAAGGGAGCTTTGTTGGATGAGAATCCTTCACCGCCTGCCATTGTTTCTTCCAAGATCTCCTTAGCTGATTAAGCTTGTATAAGGAACCTTGCTCTGATACCAATTGATATTCACACAATGACACTGAGAGGGGGGGTGAATCAGTGTAACTATTAATTTTCAATTCTACAACATTTAATAATGAAGCAAAGAGAACTTGAAAACCAGAAAAGCAAATTGAACAATAGAGCACACCACAACACTCAATATACCGAGGTTCACCAATTTGGCTACTCCTAAAAAATGACTGCTTGGACTCCAATCCAAATCCAGTCTTTGCAAAATACCAATTTTACAAACACTTTACCAACATCTACTGGAAGGAGCACCAACCCCTTAGTTTTCTGCTGCAACAGATAGGAGCACCAACCCCTAGTACCAAGCACCAACTTGGACTGCAATTTTGATCAATTTAAAATGACATAAAAATGTCTTCACTTCATGCACGACCCTGACTGGTCTGCAATTAACCAAACTCTGCACACTCTCACGGCTCTGCTAATTTCTCTCTTGGCTCTTTTCTAACCCTCTTTTCATAGCAATTTCCCTCTTACAGCAGCAAAAGAATTCTCTGCATGACTGTCCTTTTATACCCTCCTTTTCTCATCGGGACTCTTTGTCTTCTATAGCGTTTCAATCCTGCATGCAGTCGGATGACATTCTCGAGCTGTTCGAATTCTTTTCTCCTCTCCATAAGCGGCTGTTCGAATCCTTGCAAATACAACTGTTCGAATGTTGCACATACTTCTTTTTGAAAGATTTTTCGATCCTTCATATTTGGCTGTTCGAATTCTACAAATATGACTTTTCGAATACTTTTTCGATTCTCCATTTGTGATTCTTCGAAAGCAGCAAATACGTCTGTTTTAATGTTTTTTAAATCCTGCATATTCGGCTGTTCGAATCCTTGCAATGCGGCTGTTCAAATGCTTTTTCGAACTTGCCTATACGACACTTCAAAAGCTTTTCAATCATGCAAATACAACTGATCCAGTGCATGTTCGACACCTGTCAATGTGTAACTGCCGATCTGACTTCAGTTACTTTTTACGTAACTGGCTGCATGATTTTTTGTATGCTTTTTTTGACACGTGTCACCTTGCATGTTCCTTCGGCTTTTACCCGCCAAACTGTTACCTGTCGCGATATCGCGACACTTTTTGTAGCCGTACCCTTCATGCCCTTGCTGTCGTGAAATCGTGACCATTTTGGCTTTTGAAAGCTTTCCCACCGTTCATGTCGTGAAATCGTGACACTTCAAACTTTTGCTGACGTCATCATTAATGTTGTCACGAAATCGTGACGCTTTCGGCTTCCGATGCTTTTCTTGCAACTTGTCGTGAAATCGTGACACTTTCAATTTTATCGACGTCATCCTCAATGTTGTCGTGAAATCATGACGCTTCTGGCTTCCAACGGCTTTTCTTTCACCCTGTCGCGAAATCGTGACATTTTCAATTTTGCTGACGTCATCCTCAGCTTTGTCACGAAATCGCGACGCTTTCGGCCTCCGTACAACTCTTGCTTCATGCGGTAGCGAAATCGCTACACCTTTGTGCCTTATGCATTTTAAATTGTAGCGAAATCGCTACACCTTTGTTGCCATTCATTTTGGACTTGTAGCAAAATCGCTACACCTTTGTTGCCATGCATTTTAACTTGTAGCGAAATCGCTACACCTTTGTTGCCATTCATTTTAACATGCAGCGAAATCGCTACACCTTTGTTGCCGAGCATTTTAACTTGTAGCGAAATCGCTACACCTTTGTTGCCGAGCATTCTCTCTCCTCTTCGGGTCACGAAAACCCGACGTGTCGCGATATCGCGACACTTTTCGTTGCAAGCTCCTTTCCTCCATTTATGTCACGAAATCGTGACATCTTTTCACCTTGCTTCCTTCTCTGCCAACATGTCACGAAATCACGACAGTTTGCCTTGCGCCTTCTCTCTCCTCGGCCATGTCGCGAAATCGCGACAATTTTGCTTTCGCCTTCTCTCTCCTCGGCCATGTCGCGAAATCGCGACAATTTTTCTTGCATTTTCTCTCTCCTCGGTTATGTCGCGAAATCGCGACAATTTTTCTTGCATTTTCTCTCTCCTCGGTTATGTCGCGAAATCGTGACAATTTTTCTTGCATTTTCTCTCTCCTCGGTTATGTCGCGAAATCGCGACAATTTTTCTTGCATTTTCTCTCTCCTCGGTTATGTCGCGATATCGCGACAATTTTTCTTGCATTTTCTCTCTCCTCGGTTATGTCGCGAAATCGCGACAATTTTTCTTGCATTTTCTCTCTCCTCGGTTATGTCACGAAATCGCGACAATTTTTCTTGCATTTTCTCTCTCCTCGGTTATGTCGTGAAATCGCGACAATTTTTCTTGCATTTTCTCTCTCCTTGGTTATGTCACGAAATCGCGACAATTTTTCTTTCTGCCTTCGGACCTCTCAACCTGTCGCGATATCGCGACAGATTTCTTACTTGTCTTTTTCTGTAAATTTTTGAATCTGGGTCACTTATGTTTTTCTAGAAATTCAATGTACTTGATCTGACTGACTTCAGAATTCTTGTCCATTGCTTCAACTACATCAATTGTTGTCTGTGTTGACAACAATGACAATACTTTTGCTGTACCTTGTTCAACATGGTTCTCTCATACCAAGTTAGAAGGTGAGAATGGAGGAACCACTAAATGGCACCATCTATGGGATTTGGCTAATATCATCCACTTGGGGATCAATTGCATCAACCTTAACCTAAAAGTTATATTTTATACCTCGTACTGATTAAACAATGGGTGAACCATTTAAATTTAATTAAAAATAATTTGGCCTCTAAACCTGTAAGATATATTGGGTTGTTACAACTTGTGAGTTTGATCAGGTTGTTACACATTTTGCATAAGGCTATCACAACTTACTCAAATTAACCTTTAGTAATATAATAAGGATGCAAGGGACAAAGAATCACAATGTATAATTTCAAGTTAAAAAAAAATTAAAGATACAATAAAATAAGTGGAGGTAAATTTCAATATATAAAAGAAAAATATGTCATGTTTAATTTAGATAAATCATCTTTATTCTACTCAAGAAGTAGAAATAATATTTAAACAATAAAAATAGTAGTAAATATTTTTTCCCTTCCACTTTAGGGTTTCAAGACTAATATATAAAGAAAGGAATATGAAGTATGTCCATGGACATTTAGGATTTGTAGGACAACTTAAGAAAGTATGCACTACAAAGGATGGTTCTTGTACTTTAGGTTTTCAAACAATATAAATAATGATATATTTTGAAGACTATCCTTTTCACTTTAGGTTCCTAAAATAGCATAAATCTCTTGAGCATATTATTTTCTACAAATGTGAGCATGATCAAGATCTTGAGCACTAGTGAGATTTGTTATATCCTATTGGGTTTGACAAAAATATTTATGCTTCAACCTATCTAGGTATAGAATATGTACCTTAGACTAAACTAAAGATTAGATAACTTATAATTCAGTCTTAAATGAACCTCTAGAGAAGGTTAAATCCTTATCTACATCCTATTGTGTGTAAGATGAAATAAATAAAAAAGGGATAAGATTTAGAGAGAATATGTAGGGTTGGGAAAATAGATAGAGATAGATAGAAATATTAGTGCAACTAAGGCTTTGCTAATGAAACATTTTTTTAGTTAAATGAGCACTGTATATCCAATACAAGTAAAGTCTAATAGACTGTTCAATTAAAGCTATATTAAAATACAATAAGCACAAGTATTATAACATTCAATATTTTTAGCATTCCAATCAAATAAATCTAAAAAAATTCAATCCTTTGATAATAATCCAATTAATAAAGCATACCAAACAAATTAAATTCTAAAAAAAGAATTTAATTAATGCATAAACAAAAATGTTTTTTTTGAAAAATTTGAAAAAAACTTGTATTAAAACAAAGATCAGTTACAATTGGGAATAGACACTTCCCAACCGAAAACAAAGAAAGCACATGATTACAAGAGAAGAGGAAGATTTGCAATGGAGCCAAATCTCTTGAACCAATAACAAGCTAGCTGAGGGAGCTGATTGGTCTGTTTACAACAACTTGTCGCGAAATCACGCCGCTTTCACCGACTTCACCTTTGGCCGCGAAAAAGCTACAAGTCGCGATATCGCGACACAAAACTCCTCTGACCGCAAAAAGTCAACCTGTCGTGAAATCGTGACATGTCACGAAATCATGGCAACAATCCTCCCTTGGCCGCGACGGAGCAACATGTCACGAAATCGTGACCCCTTTCCACCCTTGGCCGCGATGGAGCAACATGTCACGAAATCGTGACAACTTTCCTCCCGTGGCCGCGACGAAGCAACATGTCGCGAAATCGTGACACCTTTCCACCTTTGGCCACGATGAAGGAACATGTCGCGAAATCGTGACAACTTTCCTCTCTTGGCCGCGACAAAGCAACATGTCGCGAAATCGCGACACCTTCCCAACCTTGGCCATGACGGAGCAACATGTCACGAAATCGCTACACCTTTCCTCCCTTGGCCGTGACGACGCAACATGTCATGATATCGTGACAACTTTCCTCCAACAGCCGTGATGGTGCAACATGTCGCGATATCGCGACAACTTTCCTCCAGCAGCCACGACGGTGCAACATGTCGCGATATCGTGACAACTTTCCTCCAATGGCCGTGAAGGTGCAACATGTCGCGATATCACAACTTTCCTCTAGAGCTCGTGATGGCACAACATGTCGTGATATCACGACAACTTTCCTCCAGTAGTTGTGATAGCACAACATGTCGCGATATCATGACAACTTTCCTCTTGGGGCCGCGACGGTGCAACATGTCGCGATATCATGACAACTTTCCCACAACGGTCGTGACGACACAACATGTCGTGATATCATGACAACTTTCCTCTAGCAATAGTGATGATGCAACATGTCATGATATCGCGACAACTTTCCTCCAACAGCCGTGACGGTGCAACAAGTCGCGATATCGCGACAACTTTCCTCCAATGACCGCGACGGTGCAACATGTCGTGATATCATGACAACTTTCCTCCAATGGCCGTGATGGCACAACATGTCACGATATCGCGATAGCTTTCCTCCAGTGGCCGTGACGGTGCAACATGTCGCGATATCGCGATAGCTTTCCTCCAATGGCCGCGATGGTGCAACAGGTCACGATATCACGACAAAAACCACCCTTTGCTTTTTCTTTGATCATTGGCTCAAGGATCTTTCAAGGCCCTGCCTAATCACCTCATCCTCAATAGGCATGTCACTGTGCAACTGCACCCCTACCTCTTTCTCAACACCCATCTTAGCCAGGAAATCGATCGCTTTGTTTAAATCTCTACTCACATAAACTGGAATCACATCATCTAATTCCCTCCATAATTCCTTGATTTGAGAGACCAGAATCCTCAACCTCCATGCTTTCAATGCAAAGTTCCTCATGCAGTCTAGAGCTCCAACCAAGTATTTGAGAATCGTATTCAAGAATTATCCTCCCGTGGCCCTGAGTAACTGCCCAAATAGAAGCAGATTTGATAGCAATGGCTTCAGCTTCATTGTTTGTGGCTCTTCCCAAGCCTTGCAGTTCCCAATAGAGCACTGATCCCTCATGATTTCGATAGACCACGCCAATTTCGGCACTACCCGGATTGCCCTTTGCAGCTCCATCAGTATTGATTTTAATCCAGCCTTCTGGGGGTGGTTTCCAACTAGCTCTGTCCTATCCCTCTTGCTTTTCAACTCCCTCTTCCATTGGGCCAGGACCAACATGAGTTTCCTCTTTAGCGTAGATGGCAACAGTTTCTGTGACTTTGCTCCAGATGACCTGCCAAACTCCATCTAGCGAGGAAAAGGTTTCTCTAAAAATTCTAGCATTTCTCTCCAACCACACTTGCCACCAAATGAAGTATAAGCCAAGCTCCCACCCAATTTGAAGAGCTTTAGATTTAAATCTACCCCTCTTCCATCTTTCCCAAATATTAGTCCGATTCATGTCACCATTAACCTGGATTTTATAGTGAGAGAACCATCGCTTCCAAATCTGACGCGTGAAAGGGCACTCAAACATCAGGTGATCAGCTGTTTCCTCATTCTTGTGGCATAAAACACATTGAGATGGACCGATGATTCCTCTACATCTGAGATTGTCAAAAGTGAGAATTCCATTGTGCATAAACTGCCAGGCAAAAAAGTTTACTTTCGGCTAGCCCTTGGAGTGCCAAATCTTTCTCCAATCCTCAACCGGATAAGAATGGGGGGGAGGCTCTGGGAGGATCTTGTCATATCCGTCCTTCACTGTATAAACACCAAGGCTCCCATAGCCCCAAGCTAATTCATCCTCCTCGTCTCTCCCCGTGAGAAACCTTTCTGTCAAGATTTTGGTCAAGATGGGTGCCAACTCCGGGGGATTGAAATTGGCCACTCCTCCAACCTCTTAAACTTCTTAAACTTATACTCCCCACTGAGTAGTGTTGAAATAACTTTCAATTTGGACCCAACCCTTGGTTTCTATGGCAGATTTTATTGGTAGTAACTCGGGGAATTCAACAATGATGGGTGGGTACTGATCCCATGAATCGGTCCAAAAACGAGCCTTCTCCCCTCTCCCCACTTTCCAAAACAATTGGTCTTTAATAACCTGAGATCCTAGCTTGAGAGCCTACCACACTAAGGATCCAATACCATCCAAAGGGAAATGGCCCACCTCATTGGGGTTAACATGACCCAAATATTTACTAGTTAGGATTCTACCGAATAAGGAAGTTGGTTGGGAAATCCACCTCCAGTACAACTTTCCAGCCAAAGCTTGATTATTTAACTTGGATCCTCTCATTCCTAGCCCACATTTTACCTTGGGCTGGGTGACTTTATCCCAGCCCACTAAGGCCCACTTTCTCTCTCCCTTAGCTCCTTCCCACAAAAACTTTCTAGCCATCCCGTCCAACTCTTTCCATATTGTAAGCGGGGCAGCCAGGATAGAAAATTTGTAGATTGGCATGGCTTGAATGACTGACTATAAGAACGTTAATCTGCCACCATAACTTAACCACTTGTGAGACCAGTGATTAATTCTGTCCTTGATACACTCCAAAAAATTCCTCCAAGTGTCTAATTTCAGCTTCTTAAAGTGCAAGGGGATCCCCAAGTAAACCACAGGGAGAGAAGTCCTAGTGAATCCCAAGATTTCTAAAATTCTGTTCTGAAGCCTTTGCTCCAGATTAAAAAAGACCACTTTGGATTTCTTGTCATTAATGACCTCGTTGAGTAGCCCTGAGATAGACATTAAGAGTATCCCTAATCGTTCTTGCTTCCCTGAAGCTGGCCACTCCCATCAAACCAGTGTCATCCACAAACTGCAGGTGCGATAAAACTTCGTCCCCCACCCTAATACCCAATAATCTGCCTTGTTGTCTTCTCCTCAAGAAAAGTCTGCCAAGACCTTCAGCCAAAATGAGAAAAAGATAAGGAGAACAAGGATCCCCCTGGCGAAGACCCCGAGAAGCTCCAAAAGGTTGCGAAGGAAGGCCCCTGATTAGAACAGAGTAAGTCGGGGAGGAGACACAGCTCATGACCCACTCTATCCAATCCTGAGAGAAACCAAAGGCAGCCATCATTTTGGCCAGGAAACTCCATTCAACCCCGTCATAAGCCTTTGACATGTCCAGTTTTATGAACATCCCTTTATTCCCATAAGTGTGCATTGAATGGATTGCTTCCTGGGCCAGAACCACCCCATCCAGAATCTGTCGACCCTCAACAAAACCCCCTTGCTCAGAGGAGATAATGTTGTGAAGAAGAGGTTTTAGGCGCTCAACCATTACCTTTGTGATTATTTTGTACAACACATTACATAAGGCAATAGGCCTATAATCTGAAATATGAACCCCCTCCTCACCTTTTGGAATTAAGGTAATGAAAGTGTGGTTTATAGCTTTAAGCATTCTCTTATTTTCTCTGGATTCTTCAACAACAGCCCTAACATCTTCCCCTAAGTAGTCCCAGAAAGCCTAAAAAAACTCAATTGGGAAACCGTCTGGACCTGGAGATTTACCAATGCTCATTCCAAAGACCACAGTTTTCAATTCATCTCTATCAATGGGTTTGAGGAGGGCCTGATTTTCATCCTCAAAAATAATAGCAGGTATGACAGAAATAACTTCATTTTGGGCCTCTACATCTTGAACCACACTTTCCTTAAAAAGCTTTGAGAAATAATCCATAGCATGGGAATGTATACCTGGAAGTGTATCAAAGGAATGACCGTTCTCATCTTGAAGGGCCTCCATCTTATTCATCTGTCTTCGAGCACAAGCAATCCGATGAAAGAATTTTGTATTTCTGTCCCCTTCTAATAACCAGGTGGTTCTTGCTCTCTGCCGCCAATAGGTCTCCTCCTGGTTGTCAATGTCCTCCACCGCCGTACGCAAGGCATCATCCTCAACTTTGAGCTGGTCTGTAATTACTCCTTCTCTCGAACTGTTTTTGGACCTCATCCCATCCGGCCACCAATGGAGCTCTTTGGGCCTCGGAAGTCGGTTTTATTAGCACGCCTCCAACACTTCAACCGAGCTTTGACAAATTGTAGTTGTTTGTGGATTCTGAACATTGCTCTCCCATAAGCTGGGCGGCCTTCCTCCCACCACTGTGGAATTTTCTCCCGAAGTTCTTCTTTCTGAAGCCAAAAATTCTCAAATCTGAAAGGTTTGTGATGCTGCCCCATCCTAGTCCCGCCTTCCAACAGAATGGGATAGTGATCAGAGACTGGGCCTTCTAAAATCTAAAAATTTATATTCCATTTTACAAACGCCTCCTTTGAAACCAGAAAATGATCAAGCTTAACCTTCCTGCTATGTGGCTCCCACCTTTTATTAGTCCAAGTGAAGTTAATGCCAGGACATTTAATGTCCACTAAGCGCAAAGCCTAGACTTGGGCAATCATGAACCGGTCCCCTGGGTCCAAAAAGGGAGCTCCCCCTTCCTGGTCTCTAGAAGATAATTTAGCGTTAAAGTCACCCGCTATAATCCAGTCTAAATCTTCCCTTGAGGTTCGCATGTTCTGCATAGCCTTCCACTGTCGCCTCTGACCATCTAGGTTTTGAGACCCATAAAAGTTTGTGATTAGAACGTGTTCCGCAGTGACATTATTCCTAAAAAGAGAAGTGAGAACCCCCCTCCAGGCAAGATGTTCTATTGTAGACCATTCAAGAGAGTTCCACAGAGTAACAATCCCCCTGAGGCACCTTGGGCAGCCACATCCATATGACCAGCACCCCTCCAAATTCTGTTGACTGTTTTGGACATAAGATCTAAAGACATCTTAGTCTCCTGTAAAAGCAAAAAATTAGTATTGCGATTCTCTAAAAGTCTTCGGACAATAGATTGATGGGTTCTGCTGTTTAAACCCCTCACATTCCATGATTGTATAATCATTGGTTACCCTGGGAGCAATAAGAGTCTATTGTCCTCACCGATCCTCCCGTGATCAATCTGTCTCCTTGGGCTGCTAGCAACTCCTTATTGGATCTTCTACCAACTCCCTGAGAGTTGCTATTTTTTGATCTTTTTTCTACCTGGGTTATCCCCAGAGTTGGCCTTTCCCTATTTTTCTCTGGTATTCCCATACTGACATCCTGAGATACTGTCTGCTCCCGGTTATGCACTACCAAAGCACCCGAGCACACCGGGCCGTGATACCTCACAGGGATCAACTACTCTGTTGTATGACAGGAGAAGAAGAGAGAGGGAGTTGCCCGAGAATATTAGAAGTTTCCTTAAAACCCTCCATGCCCTCCATAAATTGTTCCTCTTCGTCAACCAATGACTTAAATATCTCATACCTATTGGCAGGTCTGAGATGGGATTGCTCCTTTCCCTCTTTTTTCTTTGTCCGTCTTTTTCTTCTCGGGTTGTTCAAAACCCTCTCTCTCGAGCTTCCTGGCCCTTAACGGTCCTATTATAACCTGTATTAAGTGTTGCCTTGTCCTCTTTAGGCTGGTGTGGCACTCCTGAAGGGGCCTCCACTTTAGCATTCATATTATTAGGGCAAAAATGGGCCAAATGTCCATGTTTGTGACAAACCCTACATCTAAAGGGTAGGGCCTCATAGTCCAGTTGTTGAATCCAGGAGAGACCTGCCAGCTCAATCTCCATCTCTCGTCGACAAAGGCTGGCCGAGATCCATCTCCACACATATTCTAGCATACACGGCCATGCTCCCTTCAAGTGTGTCTCTGGCAACACCCAGATGTCTACCAATGGAATTTCCAATCCTTGCCAACACCTGCTCACTCCATAATTCCATTGGGAGAGCATATAGTCGGATCCAAACTGGGACAGCAGTAGGTTCAACTCGGGGATCGAATCCCACTCTCCATGGCTGAACAAATAGCCCTATCGGGCCATGACTTTTCTTCTCTGACTCGAAAGCCTTATTTCTATCGGCCAAAGACGAAAAGCTAATAATAAAATATCCATTGCTAATAAACCACAATGAATACTCACCGTGAGGCTCCCAGTTTTGGCGGATCCAGGAGTGCAAAAAATTCAGGGAAGGACGTATCCCCATGAACTTGCAGATTAGATCGTGATCAGCTCTGTAGATGATTGATTCCTCAACCATACTTGGCTCAATGACTATTTTTGGCTTGGTTTTGGCCTCGCGGAAAACAGCCATTCACACAAGGTGCTGCCGACTTATTCCCAGCAGCCGTGAAGAGCATTTTGTATGCCATTTTTTGAGCTTCGACATTTTTTGGGGAAGAGTTTTCTTTAAACAAGTCTGCATAAGAGCCGGTACTCCCTGGAAAAGGAGCCGGAGAAGTCCCCATTGGACTCTCCTGGGGCACCGAACTAACCTTCAGAACCACCGTACCCCGAAGGCACTTTTGCAATCCAGCTGATGCCCAAGAATCTTCGAAGATCCAGAAACCCTAGTTCAGAGGAAAAAATCGCCAGAGCTCATTTTCCCACCCTATGGTCCTCTCATAAACAAAAATGTTAAAAGCATAAATTATCATAAAACTTAACACTCCATACTTGAATTGAGGTAAGTCAAATAGCTCTTAATTAAATTGGAATAGCATACAAATTCTTGTTATTATAAGTGGACACTTAAATATTTGACCCTTTACAATGAGGTATATTCCTTTATTTGTAGCTTTCACCAAGCTAAGTTAGAGCTAACTACTATGTACAATAATAAGTAAAAATGGATCTACATGATTAGGGATGAAATATCACCACTCAACATCTTCAACATATCTTGTAATAAGTGGTTTTGATTTGCATGATCATCCATGATGCTTATATAGAGTGGTCATTACTTTTAGTCTCTAAAAATGAGCACCTTTGACTTAGCTATTTTTATCTAGAAGCTTACTTCTTTTAAGAAATGTTGCTATATAATCATTTAAGCATTATTGATGTTGGCATCATCCTTGCTACCAAAAAAATATGGCTCAAGATGTTTTTCCTTTGCCTTGAATTATGGACACTTGATGCAAGCCTATTTATCATAATTGACTTATTTGGAGGCTAAGTTGGCATCCCCATCATTTTTTAGACTTACCTTTATTTTCTAGACTTTAGCTCAAAGTCTAAATGATTATCAACTTGCCTTGCTTACATTAGTGCAAAAAGTTTCATCTTATCCCCATTGTAGGTATCCAGAGAAAGCTAGTCCAATTAAGAGATTTTGGCTTAGAAGAATATGTAAATTTTAAGAAAATTAACTCATATTTATTTTCTTAATATTTTAGAACATAATAATTGAATGAATTGTGATTCTGGATAGGTCCTTCAAGCTTGAATGCTATTCATAGGTTTAGTTACCACCTTATTGAGCATCTCCCAATTTGAAAATTTTACTTTTACTACTTACCCACTCCTTACTTATTTTAGATGCTTCAAATTTACCTTCAAATAGGAATACCAAACTTATTATTTCTAAGCTATTATCTTTGTCTGTTTGTTTAATTTTAACTAACTCATAGTGAAGTTTACTTTATAAACCCAACCATGTAGATTATGGGTGAGTCTGCAACCATTATGTCAAACAAAATCTTTCCAAATGTAGTGCCCTTTTAGCTATCACTAGAAAGTATCTAGTACTCCTACCAATGGTAAGGTCTAGCTTAGCTACAACTAAAAAGGCTATGAGCCATTATCTATCAAATCTAGTTGGTCAGTGTAGCCTTGTAGCACAAGCACTTTAAAATATACTAGAAGGTTTCAATAAAGATATTCCCTTGTGAACATATTTGGTATTTTAACAACATCAACTACTTTATAAACTGGTGAGGCTTTAGGTCCTCTCATCTTACTTTTCTATAAAATTAGCTCTGGATGGCAATTTAGCTAAAAATTTGTCCTTTCAATGGAGTTTTCCTAATGGTCGTGAAATCTTACTATAGTAACACATCATTTTTAATATTTAAATATCTTTTTAGGTAGTTGTGTCTCAACTTGAACACATTCATAGTATTATATTAAAAATAATTTTAAACAAGTAAATAAGTTCATTATTAAAAATTAGATATTTTGTACCTCAAGTAATAATATAGTTGGTCAAATAAGAGGAGTTAAAGAATTCAACTTGGTTGAATGGATATCTAGATACTAAAAACACTATTCTAGGGTGGTAATCAGTTATAACACTACAACTATGATAATGAGTCCTCACAAATTTATAATGATAAATTTTGATATAGCATCGTTCTAGACTATAGTCTTCATGAATTTAATAAACTATATATCTTGGTAGTAAATGCATAATTTGGTATTGGTATTTTTGATGATACATTGATTTACATATATATTCCAAAAGAACATGATATATGTTTTACTCTCATATTCCAAGGTTTACGAAAGTATAATATTTACATGGATATAATAAAGTGATTTATTTCAACCATAGATGTAATGCTTGGGTCATATTATTTTCATCAAGATGATTTCAATAGATTAGTCTATGATAAAAATCCATGGTAGATTTGTGTTCACCCAATAATGTGATAGGGGTGAAGAATTTTATTGGGATATTAACATAATTATAGATATATGTGTATAATTTTTTAGCATCTCTATCATACTACTTCCTTGTAGAGAAAATATAATTCTAGATAGACTGAGAAGTAATCAACAACTTTACTTATTCCTACTCAACAATTTTAAATGTCATTAGATTTTTTGGTATTGTTATAAGTTCTCAAAACCATTCCATCCTATTGTATCATGGTATTATAGTCATTACCTTATGGATAATTCAATGATTATTTTTAATGCTCAAGAACACTTAACAACTCCATCTTGTTCAATTTGTTTACTTTATGTGCAAGATTTGAGAGTATGGATTGCTTCTATTTAGTTTTAGAAATAAGTGTAAAATCAAACATGGTATAAGAATGTGTATGGAGCATCATAACTTTTTCATACAATTAGAGACTCTAATATTTCTTTCATCTTCTAGGATAAATTACTTTATAGTCCCATTAGGTAAGAGAGATAAATGGAAGATTTAATTTTTTCGTAGTCAAGTTCTATTTTTTTTTAGAGAATGTCTACTCTAGACCATGTTCTTTTATTATTGGAATATTTTTTACCTTATTTTTTACAACTCCAAACCATTGTGATAGAATAAATATTGCTACTTTAACTTCAAAATGGTACCTTGGCTTCTTCAAATAGAGTCAAATGCTATTTTCTCACAAATAGAACTTGTGATATTATAAAGGAGGGATAAATGTAATATTTTAATCCTTCTTCAGAGCTTTGGTGCTTTGGTTGGAAGGAAAAAGAGGTACATTAATTCTTGGTTTAAATGTTGTACATGATTTCTATTTAAATGGTTAAATCTCTTTACTATAATGGATCATGATGCCCTTCTTCATGCAGAGAGTACATCATTAGAACCAAGTAATGATGTAAACAATTAGGTTAGACTTGTGTGACATGAGGGCATCTTATATTTTGATGTAATTTGTAAAATAAAGAATATATTAATTCTTTTTATTCCTTGTAGAAAGGTATTTATTTAAAAAAATATGGATATTTTTAAAAAAATCACTCTAGGGCTATTTTGGAGGGAAAATTTGTATAGGTGATAACTCTTGCATATATAAGAATTTTGAGCGCCCCCCCCCATTTTCTTCAAATTAGACAATTTTTTAGCTCTTTGCATTGGTGGTATTGTTGGGAGTGAAACTGAAGGGGTTTATTTTATTGATAAAAATGGTTACAATATATAGGCATAAGCCTATATTCAACACATGATACTTGTCAAGAGAAACTGACAAGTGTCAAGGTGAAGGCATAGTGCACTTTAACTCTAACATTTCCCCTTAAAGTGGACTATCCTAACTAAAGAAGAAACAAAACAAGTCAACATTAGGTAACATCTAAGTGCCTCAGGGTCATCATGGGTGCCTCAAGGTCAGCCACTTCTAGGTCTGTTTCCTCCGTAGGTCATCCTCAAAGGATGTTGCCTCTCATAGGTCACTGACTAGATTCACCATAAATAACAAATTCTTCCTTATGGTGAACTTAATATAGAAGGTGTCGATCTCTTCCGAAAATGCACCTTAATACAAAATAAATATGAGCCATGAAATACAATAAAATTGAGCCTTAGAATCCAAGTGTGGAGGAGAAGAAAGAAGAATAGAAGAGAATCTTTTGAAGTGTCTTTGTCTATAGTATTTAGAAGTAGATCCGGAAAAACCTCAGATAGAGTCTAGGGTGTCTTTTTCTGTAGTCCCTATAATAAGTGTCCTTATTGTAGGTACCTCATCTTACCGAAATGCATGGGTAACCAACCGCTGCATATGCCAAGTATGAAGAGGGTACTACTAAATACTAGGTTCACTTACAAGTACCTTGGAAGTGTCAAGGTGAAGGCATAGTGCACTTTAACTCTAACATTCCCCCTTAAAGTGCACTATCCTAACTAAAGAAGAAACAAAACAAGTCAACATTAGGTAATATTCCCCCTTAATGTTGAATTCTCTAAAACAACCTATCATCCTCTCTTATTGCTGATTTGGTCTAGGCTCGCGCTCTTTGCGCTTGGCTCTCCAACTGTGAATAATGTTAGATTCACTGTGTATACATCTCGGTCTATTGCCTCAGGGTCAGCCACTTCCACGGGTCTATTGCCACTGGGTCAGTTGTCTAAGTGCCTCAAGAACATCATGGGTGCCTCAGGGTCAGCCATTTATGGGTCTGTTGCCTATGCAATTCATCCTTAGAGGATTTTGCCTCTTGTAGGTCACTGACTAGATTCACCATAAATATCAAATCCTCCCTTATGGTGAACTCAATCTAGAAGGTGTCGGTCTCTGCCGAAAATGCACCTAATACAAAGAAAAAATAAGCCATATAAGAGTGTCGGTCTCTGTTGAAATTGCACTCAATGCAATAAAATGAGCCATAGATCAAAATAGGAGGAGAGAAGAAGAAAATAAGAGAATCTTCTAAAGTGTCTTCGTCTGTAGTCTTCAAAAGTAGATCCGGAAAAAACCTCGAATAGAGTCTAGGGTGTCTTTGTCTGTAGTCCCTAGTATAAGTGTCCTTATGGTGACCATGTCATCCCACCAAAATTCATGGGTAACCAGCCACTACATTCGCCAATTGTATATAAAATATCACTAGGTACAAGGATTACATATGAAATTACCATGGGAGTGTCGGGTACAACCGAAAGTGCACTCCAAGGTAGAAAAAACTTTTGAGACTAAAAAAAATCATTTGAAATAGCCTCAAAATTAGAATATGACACCACCATTGTGTCCGTCACGGAAAACCATTTCCAACGACTATAAATACCCCTATATTCCACCATCAAAGGGGCCTTCATCAAGTGTAAAAACAATAGCATGCCTATCCAAGCAGTAAATATAAACCTCAGGAATATCATATTCCTGGCATCGCACTGTGGTGGAATAAAAAGACAGACTCAATTTCCCTCGCAGGGGAATTACATGGGCCATGTGGTCCATTATCTCTAAAAAATACAATAAATGGGCCAGGAGGGCCTTCCACTTCCAACCTTACTTTGATTTAAATAATTAACCCCCATGCAATTAAAAAAGTGGCCCTTTTTAGCAATGGCCCCCACATTTTTAAATATTAATCCCCACATGCTTTTAATAAACAACAATTGTGGGCCATTTAAAATTTATAATATAGTGGCCACAAAATTTTGTTGGCCACTAATAATATTCTCCATGAACTCAGGTCCTGCCAACAAATCCCTCACATCTACTTCAAATATCAAAACTATTGCCACATCCGTCATCTCCCATCAACAAAGAGATGCCCTTGGGCTTTCCTCCCTAGTGAACTCAAATTTGAATGGCAAAATGACCATGAGATTTTTGAGCTTCGCTGGAATCTCCCCCATTAAGCCGCAGTCCGACATGTCAAGGTGGATGAGGTTGGTGAGATTCCTGAGCTCTGCCTGGATTTCATCGGAGTGTCTATTGTAGTGGTTGATGTACGATAATGATTGGACGACACTCATGATCTTTATCATTTTCCAGCTCAGATATACCTCATATATACCTCATATTATGTAAACTACATATTCAAAAAAAAAAATTGATGGTTTTCTGTTGTCCATTATCTTTTCCGAGCCACCTCGATCCCACTCTCCACGTGGGGCCATCACATAGTAGCAAAAAATATCTCCTCCTATAGAAGATTGCTACACGAGCTCTCGATGCCCAGAGACGACAATGATAGTGGCAGCGATGGTCGACAGCGCAGTGAAGGATCGTCGCCCACAGAAGTTCCTGACTTTGAGCTTGTCGAGGCTGCCAGATTTCTTGTTGAAGTCTAGAATGTCAATGGGATGTTTGGCCTACTGGAGGTTAATGACGATGAAGACGATGGTGAGGCTTCCTTGTTTCATGAAATCCAAGGGCCCCAGCTACCGAAAGAGGACAACGATTGAACCCTAGTAGTGGCAACATCAGTAACAGAGGCATCGGTTCCCTACAACATTTATGCAAGCATAGAGGGGGCCAAAAATAATGTAGGGGCCGAACGATGATGTGTTGAAGTCTGGCATGCAGTTCATGAAGTTCGTGGTGGGGCACTTCTGGGGAGTTGAACTCACATTCCAAAGAGTCCTCGATGTCACCAAAAATGAGGTGGGCTTCTCCTAGGGCTTCTGTCACAATCCCACCTGGGACAACGTTAACTACGGTAATACAATGCATGCCAAGGTCATTAGGGTTTAGTATGGCCCCAACGAGTGCTCATACAAAACCCTGTTGGATACCTTTTGGTCTATCCATGACCCCACAATTTTGAATCATCAGGGATATGATCTAGGCACACAGTACAGGTTTTACAGTGAACCAGGTGATCCTGGAGGCATTTATGCAGTAGAATTCAGCTGACATAGCCAGAGGCATAAACCACAATCTTTGTAAAGTTGCGAGAACAACCCATCCCAACCATTAAAAATGTGAATCGATCTCACCAACGACAGCGAGGCCAGATCACGCTCCATTTTGAAAATAGATTCGTTACGACCACATCATGATTCTGCTGCACAAAATAGTCCTCCTTATCAGATTGCACGCTTTACAAAATAATTTATTTCCACTGACGGGAGGCGAGAGCTTGACGATGCTGCATTTCCATCGGCATGATAGGCGAAATACTACAACGACTGTATTTAGCCAGTATCACAAAAAAATCTCCTCCACGTAGCGCTCTAACAGTGAATATACATTGCAAGCACTCTACAACGGCACTCTGCAAGCATTCTTCATAGAAATAAGGCCAGGTTTTCTTCATTGCATCCTCTAAAATAGAAAACAGCCAGCACAGATTTTCCCTCAGAGCTCCAAATCATGGACAAATTGTGCTCTCTGCCTTGGGAAAAAACCAAAATAATGTGACCTCCAAATGAAATGGATCTGCAAAAAAAAATAAAAAAACTAAAATGACCTCCATCAATTGCAGATTTGGCAGCCATGATTTTTCAAAAATCTGGTTTCTGATTCATCCATCAAGAATGAAGAGCATACTCCCTCTTTCGAAAAAAAATGGAAAAAATGGGGGAAAGGATGAAGGGGGGAGGGAGGATTTCCATGAGGGAAATCCCCCCTCAAGGGTTTCACAGGGCAGGGAAAGCCTGCTCTGATACCAAATGTTGGGAGTGAAACTGAAAGGGTTTATTTTATTGATAAAATGGTTACAATATATAGGCATAAGCCTATATTCAACACATGACACTTGTCAAGAGAAACTGACAAGTTTCAAGGTGAATGCATAGTGCACTTTAACTCTAATAGGTATTTGTTCAAGAACTTACTACAAGTGGATAAATATTTCAATGTGATTATCTTCAAGACTTTTTACCACCATTAAAAGGGTTACATTATATTATATTAGGAAATCAAAATTCTTGGTCCATATTAATGGTAGAAACAATTGAATTTATGATATTATAATAAAATATTATATCTTTTGGATACACTTAGAAAAATAATTTATAATATTATTTAGTCAATCCTTCCTATTTCTATTAGATTCTTGGGCTATTGATTCTTTTTATACATGAATATCTAACACTTAATGATATCTCTCTTCTAAATTTTGTACAAATACTCTTGTAATTTTGTGATAGATCATCTCATAAATAGATTCATGCAAATCCTTCTTTACTAATCACAATTAGGTGTGCCAAGGACATGTTAAAGTTTCAAAATAAGATAAAGTGTATTATAAAAGTTTAAGTCATGCTTCCAATTCTTGCTTATATGACTACATAAGAATGAAGAAACTTCTAAGAGGTGATATTATTACATTTTATTTGTAATATAGAGTTACAAATGAGGTGTTCCTTGTATACATATGAGAGTATCCAATATTAGTTATAGTGAATATGGTACAACTTAAGAGAATATTTCTCTAGGATTATTTTCACATAAGTAGATTTCTAGATGATGAGGGGTTTCAATTAAGACTCCATAAGTACGAAGATACACTAGATCATCCATTATGGTGGAAATATGTTATCACTAATTTCTTCTCTGTTTGGTCCCTTAGTTCAGATTATGATCAGGTGTTGATAGTGTGATATGACTTATGCCAACCTATATAAAATTAGTGTACAAGTGAATTTCTTTAACTATTCATTTATATAATTTCTATGGGTTGTGTTTAACCTTATCATGTTATATATATCTTATAATTTATAATTAACCTAAAGCCAACTTGTTATGTTAGGTTAGGTTAACTTGATTATGTCATTATGGTTTTTTATTATTCATCTAAATATCCCTAGCCACTACATCCATTGTAATAGACTATCATGGTCATTATTCATAAATAATAAAAGTAATATTTATAGTGCTCAATGGTACCCATCAATTTTCTCCCTTTCATCATTTTTAAAATTTTTGTATAATAGTCATTATACTTATTTTGAAAGAAGTCTTGTATAGTTTCTAGTTAATATTGATAAGTGAAAATTATTCTTTTTGTATCTAGTCATATAAGTAAAAGTAGTCTTCTCAAATATTTAAGTTAGTAGTGGAATGTGGAAATTGCTACATAGGTAAATCCATGGCTAAAATACCACCATGCTCTTAGTTTATGTTTAACTATATAAAGAGGATTCATATTCTATTTTTTAATAAAAAATATTTCGTATCAATATAATTTATGTTTTCAAATGTATGTATTAGAAGAAGTTCCATTCCTCTAACGTACACCTTCTAGTTATAAGAGTATCCCATTTCTAGGGATATAGGTGCCCTTATTTTTCATTTTATTTGTTCATATCTTTCATATGGATAGAGATATAGTAGACATAATATCATAGTGAATTGTATAGTCATGTTCTCCTATGGTTATAGGTATAATATAGGTTATATGGATGTTGATATCTGAAAGTTAAAATATAAGTTAGTATAGAAGAGTTAACTCCACATTAGAGAATCATATTGCACTTAAAAATATTTTGTTAATCTTAGTAATTCACATCCAAGAATTTAATATATATCACTATATCAATTTGTTTTTCATGACCAATACAAAAATAAGTTTCATTCTAATATGTTAATTTTAAATGATTATAACTTCTAAATGAAATATTAATTTTTAACTCTATTTATTTTTTTTAAATATATTTTAGATGAGACATATGACCAAATTTTATAATTTATTTGTATAAAATTTGGGTTCATATTTCCTGTTATCTTCACAATATAAACCCTTCATATAAAAAGAAAAAAATATAAATAAAATATTTTCCATTAATAAATACTGGAGATGACTTTGTCTATCATACTAGATGGGATATTAAAATATCTAGATAGGACATGTGAGATACACATAACAATAAAGATGTAAAAGTAAAGGATTACAATCAATATATTAAGAATTATTCAATATATGTCATAAACCATATGATCATTTTCTCAAGGAAGTTAAAGTTCAAATGAATAAATAGGAAAAAAATCATGGGTACATCTAGAACTTAATATTATATATTTAGTGTAAAATAAAAACATGAGCGGATATGTCCGCTCATGTAGAGGAGTTGGAGAGCAAGTGGGTAGTTAAAACTCTTTAGTTATGGAGAGGCCCAGGTTCAAATCTCTCCCCTCACATATTGCGGATATGTTGTATATAAAAAGTTCCTCATCAAAAAAAAATAAAAAATAAAAACATGACACGTAGTAGAGATTCTATTTGATCCCCGAACATTATGATAAATACTTCTAAATAAAACATATTCTTTTCCTTCAATTTTATACTCAATGACCTATTTTAATCTACATCTTATATCTCACTTATAAATTTGTTACATTTAATAATAGTGAAATTAGAACATTCTTGTGGGTAGTGATATGTAAAAACTATTGCCTATAGAAACTCATGGATATACTATTATCATAATTTTAGGGTATGCTCAACTTTATAAAGAAGATCCATTCTTTATTTTATAATTTTTTTAATAATAAAAGTTATTATTTATAGGGAGTTTTAAAATTATAATTAGTATAAAAGATTTTATATTGAAAAAGAAATTCCAACTTTTGCAGTTTCTATTGCACAAGAGGTGTGTTTAATTTTAAATCCAAATTTGGTACGTGGGAGAAGAATCCGTTTATCGCGTTTGGAAAGCAGAGTGACCAACTTACCAATCAGTTTTTTTTTCTCTTGGAATTATTAATTAGGCTTATTTATTCTAGTAATAATTCTTTAATCCTGGAAATAATTGATAACATAGGGTGATTAAACAAGTCTTTTGTAGATACTTGTAACTAGAAGATCGTTCGGGTGTTCCTCTAAGCAGTGGGTACCATTTAAATAATAACAAAATGATGAAATAAGTAGAATACAAATGACAAAGAGATTGAAAGTTAAAGCTTCATACAGACTCCAAAAACATTACGCTTGAATTATTGGGGACCTTACACAACTTACAGAAAGCGTATCCCAAACATTGGGGACCTCCATATATGGTCTTACTCGACTAGTCTGAAAACTATATGTCATTCACGGTTCGTACGATAACAGTTACCGAATAAAGGGGAATTTCACTTATTGTGGCGTTTATATAATAGAATCCAGAGTTTATAGTTAGTTATAGTTGAGAAGAGATACGTATGTAGCCTCTGGCTGCCAATATTTTGGAATAACATCGTTTGCTGTAAGTTTTCTGCCAGTTGAAAGCGTCTGCAAGCGAATAGAGAATGGAGCTTTGAGAGGTCCACCGTTCAAAGCCCAGTATGCTCCCCACAATTGTTGCATTCCTTCCCACCTCTCTGAATTCGCCTGAAAGTGCAGCAGCGCTCAGTCATTCCCCTAACATACAAATCAAACAAAGACTAAGAATAGTTTGGAATAGAGAATAGGACCTGCTTGAGATAGACGGCTCCAAGGTCGCCATCGCCATTCTCAAATTCAATAAGCACAGAGAACCAATATTCATTGGAGCCTGGATTCACGTGGAATGCAATGTTCTTTCCCGGATATTGGCACGGTACCCTGCACCCAACAAAATACAACCCATGAAATGAAGTATATATATATATATATATATGGGGGGAGGGGGGGAAGTATATACCTTTCGAACAAGATATTCACGATCCCCTCAGTACGGAGATCTAAAGTTTTGGTAGGAAATGCCATGTCGGAGAAGGCAGTCCCACTGAGATCAAAGTGAGCTCGCCCTTCTGTGCACTCTGGGCATTCGTCCGTGATCATCACTGTGACCGGTGTTTGTGAGCATAAAAGATTTTCCGCGCATTTTACCTGTTTTTTTTGGGTTTAATCCCAGCATAAATTATAACATAGAAGCTCCTCCTCAGCAGCAACAATAATAACCACCAATAAGTTGGAGGCTTCCTATTAACAGTCAAATTTCTTTAATAGTCGATAAAATTTCTTGTAATCTAAAACCTTATAAGGAAAAGTTACTTTAAAAAAAATAACAATATTAGAGTAGTAGTCATAGCCGTTATATATACCTAGTAGCACTCTCCACACCCTTTCCCTCTTTTGAAAAGGTCTGGGCCTGCTGCTGTTATTCTTGACGCAAAGGGTATCTGACTCACTATGCCGCCATATCCGCATGCACCGCCTGTTGCCGAACGCAAAGAACAAAAACAGACAGTATATATTAATGTGGAACATCTGGGCTTAATTCAACCTTTAAAAAAACTTAAAAATAAAAACAAGTGATTTAATAGGTGGTAATGTTACCTTCGCTTCCGTCTCGATTTGGAGCGCCATACCATGTAGCAATACCTGACTGCCACGCTGCCATACATTTACAAATATTTGAATTTTGGAAAATAAGGTTTTCTAGTAATTAACAAATTTACAAATACATTTTATAAAAGTTCTAAATTTTTAATTTAGGAGCTATAAGGACCTCAACACCAACGTATGTTTGTAAATTTTAAAAACCATACTTTTGACATTTGGGAGATAAAATAAATTCCATCAACATATGTTTGTAAATTTTACAAACCATATTTTTGACATTTGGGAGATAAAATAAATTCCATCTAGATATTTGATAAATTAAAACCTTTGTCAAAATTATTGATTTTTCATTCATAGCTAAGGAGAAATTAGGTATTTTCTTTTGAAAATAATAAATCCACTATCTTGAATCTTCAAATTTAATTACATTTTCAAAAAGTTAATAGTAGTGAAAATATAAAATTGTATCTAAGAAAAGTGATCGATATAAAAGAAAAATTAACCATAAAATAAAAGGTAGAAGATAAATTTCTTTGTTCAAGTGATTCTAAGAGCACCTAATCACATATTTACAAATTCTAAGTAAAAATACATCATTTAATAGTTAATATAAATGATTTAGTTATCTTAGTAGGTAATTTTTAATATCCCTTAATAATGGTATATTATTCTAGGTTACCTACTCCTAAAGCAGAAGCAACTCTCACAGAGTGAGACCACCGTATCATTGACATTAAATAAGTTGCTTCTACTGCTACGCTCGACATGGTCATCTTGTTGCTCATGGCTCACTGAAATCTTCAAAATAAGTCGTGCAAAACATGTTGAGGAGTGTCGTTATGTAGAGTGTAAAAACCCAAAGCTGATTAGTATGGGTTTCTAACGTTGACAACTTGGAAACTGTTTATAAGAATGAGATTCTAAATTCCACTTTACCGAAGGCTTTTTCTCTAGAAATTCCACAGAAACGGAGTATGGTATTGGATTTGAAAATTCGGTGACTTAGGATTTTGACAGTTTCCTTATCAATTAGTTGAACTGGACGATAACCGTTGTCGGCAGGGATTAAAGTCAAAGATATCACCCAAAGAAATGGATTTCAAGGCCCAGAGAAAGACAGTGACCGAAATAAATACCAAGCGGCCATTCATATGGCATTTTTTTTTCAATAACAAGTCTGTAATTTCAAATTTCATGATCATGCTTCTTTCCACGTGGATTGTTAGTGTAGAGGAAAACTGGATTGACATGGAATATTGTATGCAGAGACTTAGATTACAGCACAGAATTTTGCGAATAGGTTAAATGAAAAACATCAAAAAAACGATAAAAAAAATATTGGCGTACGCGTAAACTGTAGTGAATCTAAGCCAAGGTGAATTGTTATTCAGCATCCGCTTATACAAAAAAATATTGTAAGCATGGCCCATCCGCTTATACAAAAAAATATTGTAAGCATGGCCCTCCAAACACGTGATTCATAGTATCATCAGCGATATTCGGCATACAAACCGCACAGCAGCAGCACTCACTTAGCCACCGGTTTTGATGGCTGTCCCATCGACTGAAGCAGGATCTACTACATGAAAACAAGGAAAACTTACGGTTTTGATGGCTGTCCCATCGACTGAAGCTGGATCTACTACATGTAAACAAGGAAAACTTACCAAGTTGACCTTGCTTTAAGAATATGTGACACTTAACAATTGCCATGCATTTTATAGTTTAGAAATAAAAGCAAAAATTATCGTCCAGGAACTAAGTTTTATAGGTATTCAAAATTTTCAAGTTGGTTAGTCGTTGAATATTAGGTTTGGTAGCTTGTTCGAGTCTTATAAGTTTTTATTCTTATTATTAAGAAGTTAAGAAGGAGATTGAATAGTTTTTTTTTTAAGATATTTTTATAATAAGCATATTATGAAGTTTATTATTTTTTAAGCAGATCATGGGTTAAAACAAATAAAAAAGAATAGGTTTTGGTTATTCCTTGGTATTTTAGGAATGGGGATTTTTCCTTAAAATTAAAAAATCTTTAAGATCTATTTTAGGTTTTTAAGGTTGTTTTTTTTTAACAAAAATTTAAATTTTGATGGGTCGTTTTTATAGCTTTCAAAACCAACATCAATCTTTCATTTTTTTTTTTTATATCTAGTGATTTGGTTAGAAGTATTAAGTCTCTCACTCTAAATTAAATCCAGATCCACATCTTTTCTAGGGTTATAATCAATAGGATTAGAAAATCAAGATTCATACAATAAGGACACTATATTAGACAGGTCAACTATCTTGGAAACTCCAAAATCCTCTATTGAAGAATTCTCATAATCTAAAACTTGAAGACAATCAAAAGCATTCATAAAATCAACAACAATATCACAAACAAATTTAATACCCACTGAAATATTTACCTCTAAGCATTTTTCACTAATTTTATCTAAAACAAGGTCTTCAGTCACACCAACAACCAAGCTCTCTAGGGGATCTTTACCAAACTTTATTTTGGGGTTTGCTTCCTCTACCATACCTTTTCTCTTTTATTGAATTTCTATGACAAAATATAGGTGAAGCTAGAATGATCAAACTCCTTACATATCGAGCATTTTCCAACTATGTCTTCATATTCTAAAGGCTGGGTTTAGACCCTAAACTTAGACTCAATTTTAACTGACTTAAAAAATTCCTTATCAAACATAGCATTGACACAAAATATGGCATACAAAAAGCTAGATCTAGCAATGGTAAAAGGGTCTATCACCACCAGTTCCTCTATTTCACTTGTGATTTTGTAACAACCCCTCCTAGTATAACTATTATTTGATTTATGTATAGAGGGATTGATGAGTTGTACTTTGATTTTTACTCCTAAAATGTGGTACTACTAATGAATTTTGTGATCGCAAGACTAGGAACACTTCTTCAATGATTATATAAAGGTTGATTAAAAAATATAATATGAGATTTGATGGCAGTGTGAAATATCACCATGGTTCGTGAGTACATAGAAGCTCACACAATTGCATTTGTGTACATGCATTTTGAAATTCTAATTTACATTGAGTGTAGATATTGTTATTGGTTTGTGTGCTATATAATATATACCTCTAAACAAAAGAATATCTAAACCTACAATGGTAAGGAAAGTGCCAAGGTATAGGAGCTATTCCCTTTTGGCAAATGGAGATATCAGATTGCTAGTATGTGAAGAATAATTGGAGGCACAAGCCAAATTAGGAAAATTTTATGATTGCTAAATATTTTGTTTTATATTTTTTTGATTAAAATTATAGTAATATAAATTTAAATGAATTAAATAAATAATAATTATTTATTTTATAAATATGGATATCGTCATATGTTAATAGAATTACATATGAAAACCTTTATGTAAAATGTATCATAATGAGTGCAAATGCATGTTAGAATTTTCCAAAATAGACATGCAAAGCATTACACAAAATATGAAGAAAGAGTAGAATTGATTGATTATTCCATGGATCAACTTTGTATAAATAACAAAGTTGATCATTGAGAGTCGTTGGATTACAACAACTCATCAAATCTAATGTAGACTATAACTGAGAGTTCATATGACTTATGAAGGAGTGGAAACTCAAGTAAGTATATCCTAGTAGAACTTAAGAGAATAATTACTTACTCTAACAACCCCCCTTAAGTGATACTACGGGTGTATTGTGCAAATGATTCTCAACAACAAAGCCTGACAAGGTACTCATGTACAATGGTTTCTTTTCTGAAGAGATGGTAAAAAACCCATGGGAAAACCATCTATAAAAAAGAAAAAAAGAAGAGGCATGTTTTTGGTTTATGAATATTATCCTCTTAGTACAAAAAAATGTGATTCCTAGTAACATGGCCTTATGAGGTACTCATTTACAATATATATGAGAGATGGTGAAAAAACAATATGGGAAAAACCATCTGCTATGAAATAAAGAGGCATACCTTTGGATGATGAAGATTGTCTTTAATAATAAAAAATAAGTCCCGACAACATGGCATGATGAGATACTCATGTATAATATATAAGGGAGAGATGATAAACAAACCACATGGGAAAAACCATCCTCCAAATAATACAATAATCAAAGGAGAGGTGAAAATACCTCTGTTTCAATGTAGTTGTAATACTCTAAGTTTCTCTCACAACTGTATGTAATGCGAAGAAGAAAATGACTTGGTGAAGATGTTTGCAACTTGATTTTTAGTTGGAATATAGTCCAAGTATATGTTCTCATTTTGAATATGCTACTGAATAAAGTGCATGTATATCTCAATGTGTTTGGTGCGTTGATGCTCAACTGGAATGCATGCAATATAAATTGTGCTTTGATTGTCACACCAAAGAGTAATAGGTTTGTCATGGGAAAACCAAATTATCTTAGAATATGACAAATTCAAAGAGCTTCCTGAATTGCTAAAAATTTTGACCTATATTCTGCCTCTTTAGATGATAAGGCCACTACTTTTTATTTTTAAATAACCAAGCAATTGGTGAAGAACCAAGATAAAAGACATAGCCAGAAGTTGAACATCTATATTCTACTGAACCTACCTAATATGAATCCATGTAGCCAATGATATCCATGGATTTACCCTCATATAAGATACCAAAGTGAGTAGTTCTTTGCAAGTAGTGGAGGATTATTTTTGTTGCTTGCTAGAGACTAAAATGAGGTTGATGTGAGAATCTAGATATTAAGCCAAAAACATATAAGATATATGGATGAGTATGAGTAAGATATAATAGACTCCCTACAAGATGATAGTATAGAATTGCATTACATAGAGAGGATGTGTAGGAAGTACTTAGATTAACTCTAGATTGAAAAGGTGTAGGAGAAGGTTTGCAATCTATCATTTTAAAAGTTTGAAGAATATCTAGAGTGTATTTTTGTTAATACAATGAAATTCCTACATCTATTTGATTTATTTGGATCTAAAGGAAGTAATGAGCTAGACCAAGATCAACCATATCAAATTTTCTAGAGAGGATCATTTATAGTCTAAATGTGAGCGAAGTCACTACCAGTGAGTAGTAGATCATAAAAGTATAGAACAAGTATGGTGATTTTTCCTTCATCACTCCAAATATAGACTATGTTATTAGACTCACAATGAGAAAAACCTGAGGAAAGAAGGAAGGAGTCCATTTTTTCATACCAAGCTCTAGGAGCTTGTTTGAGGCCATAGAGAGACTTCTTTAGCCTACAAACAAGAGAGGAGTCTTGAGTGAAACTAGCAGGTTGTTCCATAAATATCTCTTCCTTTAAGTCCCCATGTAAGAAAGAACTTTTTAAATGCATTTGAAATACAATCCACTTTTGGAAAGGAGCCAGAGCGAGAACCAATCTAACAGAATCCATTTTGGCAACTAGTGCAACCATTTCAACATAATCAATTCATTCAATTTGAGAGAAACCTTTGGCTACTAGGTGAGCTTCTCCATTAGGCCCATATTTTATTTTGTAAATTCAATTACAACAAACTAATTTCCTTCCTTTAGGTAGGGGAACTAAATCCCAAGTTTTACTTTTTATTAAGGAAGTGAATTCATTTTCCATGGCATCATCTCACTCTTTAATACCAATTGCTTATTTGAATGATTGAGGATCAAATGAAATATATTGACAGACAAGACCAATACCTATGGAGTTGGTTAATCTGGATGATGGAATATTTTGGATGTAAGGAGTAGCTTCTTTAATAATGGCACGGACCCATTTGGCATAGTGGAAGGAGTAGAAGGAGTGGAAAGACTTTGAGTTGGAGTTATAGGTTCCTCATCTTGATCATCAATCTCTAAATTAATCTCTAAAGTTGGTTCTTCATTATATTGAGGTTTTACTATAGTAGAAGGCTCAATAGAGGAAGAAGATGGTTGAGGATATTTTTGAGGGAATGTTTCATCAAATTGGACATTCCTATGAAAAAAAACCTCATGAGTTGTGGGATAAAGGAAGATTGTATGCTTTAATTTCCTCACAATAACAAATAAAGATGATATTTTTGCTTTTCTTATCTAGAGCCTTCCTTTTATTCTTTGGGATGTGCGCCCAAGCAGTACACCAAAAAATATTGAATAAGGAGACATTCAGTTTTGAGCCAGTCCATGCTTCTTCAGGAGTTAAATGGTCAAGATATTTATGAGGTGTGTGGTTGTGAATATAGTTTGCACAGTTAATAGCTTTTGTCCAAAAATATTTTGGAAGATCTCTTGAATGCAGCATACAGTTTGCCATTTCCTTCAATTTTCATTTATTCCTATTTACAATACCATTTTGCTATGGATTAAGGGAGATAGAATGTTGATGAATGATGCCATGAATTTTTAGAAATATTAAGAACTCATTACTGTAGTATTACCCCCATCATCTATGAAAAATTGCTTGATGTTGCAAGAGCCTGATTTTCAACCAAGGCTTTGAAGATTTTGAAGTGGGACAAAACATCACTTTTGTATTTTAGGAAGTATACCCAAGTTATTTTGGAAAATTCATTAATGAAGGTTAGAGCATATTTTTCTCCTTTTAAAGAAAGCTTTGGGAAAAACATCAAGTCACTATGGATTAAATCTAGAGGGGATGAGGCTTTTAGAGAACCACTTGGATGGAAATGATCTTGATTTTACTTTCAAAGAGCACATCCAGAACATACTCCATAAATATAAGAGACTTGAGGTAAACCTGTGACTATTTTATGGGTGTTAAATTTCTTTAGGTAGTTATAACTGAGATGACCAAACCATTAATACGAAATTTTGCTTTCAAGATCTATATGAGCCATAAAACTGGAGGTCCATTTTGTTTTTTTGAATCCTTTGAAGTGTAATAGGTGATTTTTGTGATCAATATATCCTTTGGCTATAAGAGAGTGGGGGTCTTGAAAGTATCTTATCTCAACTCCTGTTGGAGAGAAGAGAACAGTTTTCCCCTTTCCAGGAATTACAAATATGATAGATGAAGAGGAGATTTGCTGCAATTTTTGTAACATAGAGAAAATTATTGATAGAGCCACCATCAACGAATATGTCATCATTTTATTTGACTAAGATAAATGGAGAGTCACCAACTTCTATGCTACATGTTCAACTTGAGGAGATAGAAGAGAATGACTGATCTGAAGTAGTCATGTGACGAGTTGCTCCAGAATATAGGACCCAATAATTAGATGAAGTATTGATGGTATTCCCTTTAATGTTTAGGGATTTTCCTATATAATTTTTACCATCTATATTTTTATCCTTCATAGTTGCCTCTAGTTGTTGTAATATTTTCCAGCATGTGTTTGCAGAATGACCATTCTTTTTGCAGTGAGTACAAGTTATGGGACTTCTTTATTTCTTTTTGAATTTTTCTTTAGTGGAGGTGGATGCTACTAAGGATTTAGAGTAAGAGGAAGAGGTCTCATACTTTACATTTTTTTTTCTTCTCTAGTTAGTCTCTCACAAATTTCTTCTAAGGAGGGCATTTTGAAACTTTCACCAAAAGCATCTTTTGTAGATAGGTGGTTGCGAATATTTGAAATACACAATTTAATTTAGAAAGAATTAGATAGAAGTATTTTTTATCTTTTTTATCCTTTCCATTACCTTTAAATTGAGTAAGGAATTCTTTAAATTTGGTGAGAAAGTAAAAAATATTGCTAATGTCTTCAGGATATAATGTTGCTAATTCTGCCTCTAATTGCGTTGACCTTATTTGATCTACTTTTCTAAATAAGTTCTTTAGTTTCTCCTAAATTTCACAAGGAGTTTTAAAATTCGTAATTTGAAACCATAAGCTTTCATTTACATTAGTGCTTATAATACCCATTATTTCATAAATTTTCTCTTTATGAACAAATATTTCATATTCTTTTTAAAATTTAGGTTGCTTCTCTTCTAGCAGGTGTGTCAGCCCTTTTTGAGAAATGAGACTTAATATTTTAGGTTTTTATCTATGATATTGATGAGGGGTGAGTGGATCAATTGTATTCATTTTTCTAAATAAAATTGAATTAAACCAACAATCCCCCCTCCCTTAACTTCAATTTTAATATTCTTTTAAAGAATGGAAAAAAAACCCTTAAGAGATAGCAAGCTCCTCAATTACCCACCCCAATGAGAGGGAAACTATAAGTAAGTGAGGAGATTTGTTAAATATGAGGGTAATGAAAAATGAATCAATGGATCTTATAATTTTTAATGTAACAATGGCCTTTTGGAAATACCAATCTCTTCAAAATACCTATCCTAACGAGAGGGATACTATAAGTAAATGAGGAGGTATGATAAATTAATAAGGCCAATGAAACAATTATTAAGCCGACCTATATATATATATATATATATATATATATATATATATAGTCTTCTCAATAATATGAGAGGAAAACTATAAGTAAAAAGGATAATTGATACTTGGAACATGGGCTGTTTTTATATCATAGAAAACTTAATATCGAATTTTTAATAACCCACCCTTACAAGAGGTAAACTGTAAGTTATTGAGAAGTCCAATACTAGGAACCTAGGTGATAAATTTTAAATGATTTAGGTAAAAAAATATTCCTATAAATCGATTTTTTTTTAAGTTTATGAGAGCTTGTATTAATATATACTTATTATATTTAGGTCTTGCTTTAAGATATAGAGAACTTTCTTAAACGCAAAAAAGGTGTAATAAGAAGGAGAAAGTAACAAGCGAGAAGAGGCAAAAAAAATTATGAAGATATAACTGAAAGCACGAGATTCCGGGCAAAGGAAACACCAAGTGCGATTGCATTCAAAATCAAGTACGCTTAAGTCCTAGAAATGTAAATTGCATGAAATGGAAAAGAAACACATTGGAAGAGACACAATCAAATAGAGAAAACACAGCCCTTTCATTAATATCCCTTGATCTCTGCTACAATGACGTCTCCTCCCTTTTCAGGGGCTAGGAGCGCAAATAGAGTTTGATTACAATCACTGAATGATTCCTCTTTCCGCGTGCCCACGATTGCAATGGGCGGGCCAAGATGATGCCGCCGCTGATGTCGATGAGTTCTTCACCTCCGTTGCTTCTCCCGCGAACAAAGAAACGACCAAGATGTCGTAGCACCCGCCGCAAATGAAAAGCGTTTGCTCTCTAAAACTAACGAAATATGCATGTAAATATTTGCCCGAAACAAGTAATTACAAGTGAGTCCAAATGGCTTCAAAACTTGACAGAAGGTAAGAAAAGTTACCGTAAGGCCACCGCCACCGAGGCAACTGGCCAATCTACCTTCAACTGGAATTCGTCCCCGGGCAGGACGAATTTCGACCGCAATCGTCCCTGGGTGGGACGAATTCTTCTGTGTTGAAGAAACCGACCCGTTGCTGCTCCAATGTCGGATCCCGAGACCTCGCAAAACGCCCGCAAACAGGGGGGTTATGTAATTGGGGCCATTTTGGGACGACCCAGATGGTCGGATTCTCCCAATTTGGCCTCCACCCTCGGGAATTTGACCTCGACACCTGTAAGTTAGCGAAACGACAAAGCAACACAAAACATACTAGAATCTGACCAAAAGTTACAAAATTGCAGCTATGGATTAATCAAACCTAATAACACAAAATGCAATCTAAAAAATAATCTAAAATGCTCAAAAACTAAAAATAGGACTTGGGAGGTGCGGGGGTGCCCAAGTGGGCCTCCCACCGTTGGCACTTGATTTTGGAGCCAATCCACCAGGGATGGGCCCAAAACCTCTTAGGATTGGGGGTCGGCGAATTGGTTGGTTCAGGTGTCCATGCGTTGGATTTGGGTAAGGTTCGAGCTTCCAAAGGCCACCCAACAACCTCCCTTGCAAAAGAGATTGGTGGATGTGGGAAGGTGAACCAAAAGGGATGCAAGTGGGTCTTCAATTCGGAAGCACTTCGTTGCTTGAAAACTCCTTCAACCTGTATATTTTGGGTGAGAAAAGTCCCACCTTTTATAGACCCATGGGGTCTCTTTTGGGAGGGAAGCACAAATGCCATGTGTTGGCCATAGGCGCCATGTGGCGCCTTGTCTTCCCATGAGGGAGGGGAGTCCTCCATTGACTTGAGCTTTGATAAATGCCTTTTGTGACAGTCTTCTAACGGCCCCTCTCTCCACCTACACACGCGTGCAAGGCAGGAGTCCTTAACTGACTGTTCTGGGCTGCCACTTGGCACCATTTGCCTTTTTGCCCGTTAAGCTTAGAATTCGTCCCACCCAGGGACGGATTCAGAATTCGTCCCGGGTGGGACGGATTCTATTTTGAATTCGTCCCTGGGTGAGACGAATACTAGGCAAAGTGTCCAAGTGTGCCAAATTGCTTCTTGACCTTACAAAATTGCTATGAAAGTGGTTAAGACCACTGTTTAACCTCTGAGGGCTGCCCCTGGGGCTGTGTTTGTCAAAGCGATCAGTGTTTGCAGTCACATAATCGGATTGGTGCTGTTTTGGTGTCTACAGATGCCCCTTTTTGGGAAGCGCTGCGGGTGACGCAGTGGCTCGAGCAAAAATAGATAACCAAAGCACTAATGATTAGGGTTTCTTGGTAACCTAACCAACTTTTGATGCCCCAAGTATGGAAAGGGCATGCATTCTTGAATCCTTGCTTCCGACGAGCTAAGGAATTTGATTTCAAGTATTAACCTATTTTGGTGAGGTGTGACTTGAACTTAGACATTGATCACCATGAACAAGTGAAGGGCATTTTTATCCTCGGGGGGAACCTTGTGTTCATGATTCACGAAATGCCAAGTGTTTGATTGATTTGATTGTTGCTTGTTTATTGCCCCAAGCAGGAGCGTGATTGTCTTTGTCAATGATTCTTTGAATGCATGTCGTTTTCCTTAATTGGGTGTGTGATTGTTGGTTGGTGACTAAGTGTGACTACCCCCTCAAGCGACGAATCGATGAGGGAATGACCTTCGTGAGAGAAGCGACGAGTCGCTTGACCCAAGATGACTTGTGCAGGGGTGCCTTTAGAGGGTTTACCGTTAAGCGTGTGCAATTTTTCCAACATTTGGACCTGTTTTTGGTGGGTGTTAACCCTTTTGGTGATGCCGTAATGAGGTGAAATCATCGAAAATCTAACTTCCCGTGGAGCGGTCCGGCTATTGTAGCCTTCTTGGGGAAGTAGGAGAGCGATAATTTGGACCTCGACATCGATTTTCTTTGCCTAGAGGTTAAGTGCGAGAGCACTTGTGTCCGGCAATGCTTATTGCTTTGTTTTTATGTTGCATTTTTTGTTGTTTTTGTTGTTTTTTTTGTGACACCATTTGGTGATTTTTCTCTCTACAAATTGCGCTTTGTTTTTTTTTTTTTTTTTTTTGTTTTTGTTTGACACCATTTGGGGATGAAATTGTCGAAAATCCGTCCTCCCGTGGAGCGGTCCGGCTATGGTAGCCTTCTTAGGGAGTAGGATAGTGACAATGTAAACCCCACATCAATTTTCCTATGCCAGAGGTTAAGTGCAAGAGCACTTGTTGTCTTCAATGTTTATTTTTTTGTTTTTTTTTTTATTTTTTTTTTGACGCGTTTGGGGATGAAATTGTCAAAAATCCGTCTTCCCTGGAGCGGTCCGGCTATGGTAGCCTTCTTAGGGAGTAGGATAGTGACAATGTAGACCCCGACATCAATTTTCTATGCCAAGAGGTTAAGTGCAAGAGCACTTGTGTCTCGCAATGTTTATTGCTTTTTGTTTTTGTGTTGCATTTATTTGTTGTTTTTGTTGTTTTGATTTTCTTTGATCTTGTGCATGATGGTTGATGAATATGGATGTATGCATGTTGATTTATTTTGATGGATGCATATGCTATGATGAATGCAAATGGTTTTGATTTATATGTGATATGCAGATATGAAATGGATGAATGGGGTTTGTGATGTTTGGCTATGGCACCATAGACTCGTTTAGAACTCGTTATTTTGTTTTTAGGCGATTGCTGTGATGTATGACTCTGCATGTATACATGTGGTTTTTCTATTTTTGTATTTTTTTGATGGTATTTGTAAGGATGAAAAGTAGCGCAGTTGGTTTAGAAATGTAGCTAAGGTTTTCTGAGACTCAGACGGTTTTAACTCACTAGCCATGACTGTACTTTATCTTACAAGACTTTTGAACAAGGTATGAATCGGACTTGTTTTTGACCAAGTTATTTCACATCCCCGTGTGTGCAATTGAGTTCATTTATGTGGTATTTATTAGGATACCGCCGATGCCGATGGGCTTTCAACCGAACTCGTACTGAGGATCACCTAATTAGCTCCACGAATTCCTTTGTTGTATGTACTAAGATTAATCTATGGTGTAATCCAGGATGCCATAAGCTAGCTCATCCACATGCAAACATTGATCTGTACGCAAGTTAATGTGACAGATATATCGTCATGCGGGAGGTTTACTTCGGTTACCGATAGGCTATCAACCAAATTGGTACTAAAGCTTGCCTTATGACCTATAGAATGCTGAGAGTTCCAGGGATTCAAGGTCAACTCCCTTCTTTTCTTCAATTGTATTGGGATACTTGCTCATTGTAGTGATGAGATCACTGTTTATTTTGATTTGTTTTTTTCTTTTGAGCAAGGGATTGGGGATATGGAGTGATGAAAATCACTGTTGTTTGTGCCTTTTGATGTGTGCACTATAGTTTGTCAAATTTGGAGTTTTGACATTTTGCAAATTTTTGTGTTTTGCAACTGTTGAGAACTTTAGGGATTCTTAGGGAATTGGGTAGGGAGGATGCTTGTCCTTTTGCCAACTCTCAGCATTCTAGGGGTCATTCGCACAGGGGGATGAGCAAGATAACCGTTTCGCTTGTGGTGACCTAGATTATTTTGCAGTGTTTCATCTTTCGTTCACACAATTTGGGAATTTTAGTGTTTTGATTTGTGTTGGGATGTTACGTAACAAGGTGTATTTCAAGTATGACTCTACCTTCGTAAAATCTGTTCGACTTGGTACACTACATGGCTAAAGAGGAAAATGATGACCGAATCACCGAAACTCTTGGTACATTCCTGCACCACTGACCGTAGTGTGGTAAAAGTTATGCTTGGTGTTTTTGTTGTTTTTGATGAATTCGAGTATGCCTAGAATTGAGATGCAAATCTTTGTTGTTTTTGATGATTTTTGTTGTTTTGTTTTTGTTGAATTTCTTGATTTTTTTTTGACCAAACGATTGCGATAATCGTTGGAGCTTTTTGGGTTGACCAAGAGATTGCGATAATCCTTGGAGCTTTTTGTATTGACCAAGAGATTGCGATAATCCTTGGAGCTTTTTGGTTGACCAAGAGATTGCGATAATCCTTGGAGCTTTTGGTTGACCAAGAGATTGCGATAATCCTTGGAGCTTTTTGGTTGACCAAGAGATTGCGATAATCCTTGGAGCTTTTTGGATTGACCAAGAGATTGCGATAATCCTTGGAGCTTTTTGGGTTGACCAAGAGATTGCGATAATCCTTGGAGCTTTTGGTTTGACCAAGAGATTGCGATAATCCTTGGAGCTTTTTAGTGACCAAGAGATTGCGATAATCCTTGGAGCTTTTTGTTTGTTTTTTTTTTTTTTTTTTTGGTATATGGCTTTCTTAGATATGAAATGGTCGCAAATGACTGATATTCAAGGGTTCTGTTTCCTTGATACCGTCAAGAGAAGCTAGCCTGTACGTTCTCGGTCCTATTTTGCTATCAATGACATAAGGACCTAGCCAATTTGCCGTGAATTTGTCTCTCATATGGGACGGCAAATTAGAGTTTTGTTGGTTTTCCTTCGAAACCAAATCACCAACCCGAAAGTCTCTTAGGTGAACTTTCATGTTGTAAGCTCTCTTAAGCCGCTCTTGATAGATACGTAAGTGCTCGAGAGCATTAACGCGTCTTTCGTCAAGCAACGTAAGTTGGTCTAACCGGGCCTGCCGTGCAGTGTCATCATCGATGAATTCCTGCATTGATATGCGGAGGGAAGGAATTTCCAACTCGAGAGGCATTACTGCCTCTGAGCCATACACTAGTGAAAACGGAGTTGCCCTAGTGGGCGTCCGAATGCTAGTGCGATAAGCCCAAAGGGCAAGTGGGATTTGTATGTGCCAATCCTTATGACTGTCTGTGACGGTCTTTTTAAGGATGGCGACTAGCGTTTTGTTTGACGCCTCCGCTTGCCCATTTGCTTGCGGATAATAGGGTGTTGAAAAGCTGTGCTGAATTTTGTACTTTGTGGTTAAAGCACGCACGTCTTTGTTCTTGAATGATGGCCCATTATCCGAGATTATTTTGGATGGAATACCAAAACGACATATGATGTAATGCAAAATGAACTCCGCAATGCGGGGTCCCGTCGTAGAGGTTAACGGAATTGCTTCCACCCATTTGGTAAAATATTCTGTGGCCGTTATGATAAATGTGTGACGGCCTGACGATGCAGGGGAGATCTTTCCGATTAGATCGAGGCCCCACTACGAAAATGGCCAAGCAGACCGGACTGTCTCGTAGGGCCTGGGAAGGTGCGTGCATTAAATTGGCATGATGTTGACATTTTACGCACCTCTTGACATACGCGCAAGCAATCTCGCTCTAAAGATGGCCAATAATAGCCCATGCGAAGAATGCGCTTTGCAATGGCCATACCACCGAAGTGGCCGCCACATGTACCGTCATGCGCTTGGGTGACTGCCCAAGTGGACTCTTGCTGGTCCAAGCAACGAAGAAGAATTCCGTCGTAGTCGCGACGATACAAAATGTCTCCTATCAAGACATATTTTGCCGCTTTCTGTTTGAATGTTCGTTTTGCGGCTTGCGTCAATCCAAAGGGTAGATTACCTAACTTGAGGTAGTCTCTTATGGGTAAATACCAATCTTGTTGATCGGATACCTCGACAGTTTGAACAGCCAATCCCTTTTGGAGTTCTTCCCTAACAAATGCTGATTGGGATAGAACTTGTAAGAATAGCGTTGTGTTGCTATTAATGGGAGTGGGGGAGAACAAAGACCCCCAGTTGGCATGTTTCAAATAGTCTCGGATTCGAAAGAACTTATCCGAAGATGGTTCGATCCGGATCATGTGGATTCCTCGGCGTCAAGTCTGAGCTTGCGCGCTCCATCGCGGGTTGCGATAAGGTTTTGACCTGAATGGTTGTTATATCACCGGAAAGGTCTTGCGGGATTAGTGACCCTAAGGAGGCCATTGTGTCCGCAAAATGATTCGATGATCGAGGGAGTGCCTCGATGTCATACCACTCAAGTTTTGCCAAGAATTTATCCACGAGGGCTTTATAGGCCTTCATAGACTCGGGCATTTGCATTGATATACCCCTTTGACTTGATTGACGATTAACAGCGAATCACCAAAGATGTTCAGCCTTTTGATGTTCATGGCGATTGTCGTCTCGAAGACCTAGGAGCAAGGCTTCATATTCTCGCATTGTTGTTGGTGCACTGGAAGTTTAATTTAAATGACAGGGGCATTGGAGCGCCTTGCGGTGTGAAGAATACAATTCCTGCGCCACCACCTTGCTCGCATTTAGAACCATCAAAAAATAAGGTTATGTCGGCCTGAGACTCAGGCTCTTCAGAATCTGGCGATTCTGAGACATGGAAGACCTCATCATCGGGTAGTTCTATGACTAGAGGCTGATCGTCTTCAAGAGGAGCCTCTGCTAGTTGATCGGCTATGACTTGTCCTTTTATAGATTTTTGCCCAATAAACTCAATGTCAAATTCCGTCAACAACATGATCCATTTCGCCGTGCGACTACTATGATAAGTACGACTCATCATGTATCGCAATGGATTCTCCTTAGACACAACATACGTAGTGTTGCTCAGCATGTAGTGGCGTAGCCTCTTGGTAGCAAACACCACTGCCAAGCATAGTTTCTCAACGTATGCATAGTTAAGTTCGTAACTGACCAGGGTGCGGCTAAGATAGTAAGTAGCCTGTTCTTTGTGAAGTTCATTCTTCTGGGCTAGCATTGCGCCAAGTGCCACCTCAGTAGCTGAGATGTATAAGTAGAACGGCACACCTGGTCTAGGCGGTGCCAATACTGGCGGCGAAGCCAAGTATTGTTTGATTTCGTCAAAGGTCGATCGGCACTCGTCATCCCAATGAAATGTGACCCCTTTGTGCAATAATTTGTTCATTGGTCGGCATTTGTCGGATAATTGCGCTATGAAGCGTTTAATCGACGCGACCTTTCCTTGCGGACTTTGAGCTGCTTGATAGTGGTTGGGGGAGCCATTTCAAGGATTGCCTTGACTTTGTTTGGGTCCACTTCGATGCCTCTCTTGGAGACTATAAAACCCAAGAGTTTTCCAGATGTGACGCCGAACACGCACTTCTTGGGATTCAGTCTGACCTTATGCTCTATGAGGCGATCGAGAATCTTGCTTAAGTCACCGAGATGATCTGAGCGCAAGAGAGACTTGGCTAACAAATCATCCATGTAATCTTCCAAAGTTTTGTGCATGTAATCGTGGAAGATATAAGTCATAGCACGTTGGTATGTAGCGCCAGCATTTTTAAGGCCAAAAGGCATGACCTTATAACAAAATGTCCCCCAAGGCGTTGTGAATGCCGTTTTGAGTTGGTCTTCAGGATTGATACGAATTTGATTGTATCCCGAGAAACCGTCCATTAGGGAGAGCATTTCGTGACCTGTCGTAGCGTCTACCAATGCGTCGATGCTTGGCAAGGGGAAATCATCCTTAGGACTCGCTTTGTTTAGGTCTCGAAAGTCGGTGCATATGCGAATCCTCCCGTCGGGCTTCTTGACGGGAACCATGTTGGACAACCATGGCGGATAATCCACGCAGATGACAAATTGTGCATCCAACAGACTTTTGCAATTCGTCTTTGACCATCAAGGCCACTCGTTGGGTGCATCTTTCTTAGTTTTTGCTTTACGTGCTTGATTTTCGGATCAAGCGTTAAGTTGTGCATGACTAGCTGTGGGTCTAGTCCTGGCATATCTTTGTACGACCATGCAAAAACCTCCTTCTTTTCTTTAAGAAGGGCAATGTATTCGGCTTGCTCCTCGGGGGAAAGGCTTACCCCCAGCTTGAGAATCCGTGGATTCATTGGATCTGTGCCGATGTCTACGTCAGCCGTCTCTTCGACTGACATGTGAGATCCGTCCTCCAACTGATGTGGAGTTGGGATTAAATGGATATCATCACCGAGTTAAGATCTGCGTTTGGGACCTCGGGTCCCTCTTCAGCTTGAAAAATATCTTGAGTTGTCCTTGGGGTAAAATGAAGCATTTCACCGAAAGGCCAGTACTCTGATGGTGACAATGGTGAATTGACGCGATCCCAGTCAATGGCATCCATGTTTAGATGCAATGACCGTGATGGATCGGTCGGATTGCGGATGGGTGTGGTCAAATCAATGGAGATCATGTGGATGGAATGAATTTGGTCTCCATAACCACGGGTGTGATGACTTGATTCTTTTAGATGTTCCCTATACTCCGGATCCGGCTCTACGGGAACAGGCACGAATGGATCCTCTCTAGGTGCAAATTCATATCTATGTGTGAAAAGGAATGCGGGGTCTTCCCTCGGTATCGCTGTCCTGATGGGATCTCGAGGTGGACGATGCTCATCTTGAATTTGGAGCCATAGGCCTAACACTTGGTCCCACCTCGCCGGGTCTACGTGCCATTCATGTCCTAACCGTATACCCATTTGTCCCATTAGATCTTCATGAGTTAGAGCGCGGTGATGTCGTCGCGCATGTCTGAGATAGTCCATTTCAGCTTCGTCTTCTCGAATCGCTTTCATAGATCCAAAATTGTTCATCCTCTTCAAGCATCTCGTTGCTTGCGACATTGAGGACTCTTCCTGTTCCAGTGAATTAATCTGGTCCCATTGCGGTTGTTCCACTCTTAGTGGAGGGACCTCGATTCTTTTGAGACTGTGTTATTTCATCTGGAACCTCTAAGGGGAATAGCTTCAAAAAAATGTCCGGAAGCCGTTGTTGTTCTCTTTGAGGATTGCTCTCTGAACTTTCACCTCTCTCTAGCAAAGGAGAGGGATTATTGTTGTTTCCAGGGGTGTTTGTAGACCATGGGAGATAATCCCCTAATGTGTATTCTGTGTTTGGATTGGCGTACGGGTCTTGTGCCAATCCCCCTTGTTGCCTATTTCTAGGCCTTGCATATTTTCAACCAAGATGTCTAATGGCAGGGGATGGTTGAACCCTACCCCCGACTTGTCATATGGCATCTCGATATCTTGGTTGGCAAAGGATCCGCATCCCTTGCTCATATCTCGCCTAGCCCATACCCATGCCAATTGCATTGTTCGAGATATTTTAGGGCAAATTCTGGGTTCGACAGATAATTGATGTTTTCGACAAAAGGCTCTTCATCCTGTTTCCTTTTGTTCGCATGGTTCGAAACCATGATCAAGGCCCCCATACACAAAATTCGTTTGGTTCGGTGGGTAGCCTAGAGGGACGATTGTTCCAATGGGAAGGCGAGGTCTTCCCATGTCTTGTACTGACTCCAATGTGGGGGTTGCCACAACATTTTGCACTAAGTATTCTCCCAGGCCTGTACTGGCCATCTCAACAGTGATTGTTGATGATTGGGTAGGAGGAAACGGTAGTCCTTCCTGAGTCCATTCCATGTTTGGTTGTTCAGGAATCTTGGTTTGTGTTATGTTGGGCGCTTCCTCTATTGATATCGCTGAAATCGTGGGCAACCCCTCTTCTAGAGGCTTAACCTCTTCCATGATTTGCTTTCCCTTGTCCTTCCGTTGGGCCACGATAGGTGGCATTGATGATGAAGGAGTAGGTGATGAAGTCTCACCTGGCTGGGATTTTGCCTTGTTGGCCACCAATGGTGCTCGCGGTATCGGACCTCGTTTAGATGGATTTAATTGAAAATCCAAATGCGTTGATGGGAGGGTCGATTGAGGTATGAATTGTACCGCATTGCAATACTTGAAGGGCTCTAAGTCCATTGGGACTACATGTATTTGCCCTTCATAGGCATACTTCAAGCACTCGTGTGCGATCGAGGGGACACACTTCATGTCCCCGATCCAAGGCCGCCCTAGCAAGTATATTATAAGCCATTTCGCCTTCCAAAGACATGGCACAAGTGTGGGTATTGACTTTTGTCCTACCTGTATAGGCAGAACAACCGTGCCGACTGTCGAGCAAATTGCATCGTTAAAAGCTCGCAGGGTGTACGTGGAAGCGGTGATGTGAGAGGCTGGCAGCTTTAAATGTTTTAACGCTGCAGTGGTTATAATGTTACTGGACGAGCCAGTATCTATCAAGCACTCTCTTGTACGGGATCCCGTTGACCCGCGCGATAACGTGCAGGGGTGGATCCGGCATGTCATTTGATATCGTTTTGACCTCGTCTTCTTTGAATGTGATGACAGCCTCCGTACATTGTTTCACATGTCCCACGAAGGCGTTGAAAGAATTTGCTTCGTGGGGTTGTACTTCAATGGCTTTTAAAATGTCCATAAGAGCTTCTCTATGGGGAGTCGATTGTTGAATAAGCTCGTAGATGGACAGCCTAGCCGACGTGGTCCGCAAACTCTGCGTGAGTTTGGTTCGTATCGTGACCTCAGGTCTAGGCAGAGGTAACTGCGTTGGGCATTGTTGAGGCTGCGATGTCGACGGAACTTCCCTCGCAGCTACCTCGGGGGCAACTGTTGGGTATTTTCTGTTCCTTGTTACAATGCTAATCATTCCCACAAATCCTTGCGCGGGAAGATCTTGTCGCACCTCGTTAATCTGGAGCGGTTTTGTCTGTGCCTCGTGGGCGGGCAAGGGGTCCTTGAATACCCCCATTTGTTGGTTGTTTGGTGCGATGGGGTTGTCCACGACCAATGTTCGGTTGTCGATCAAATCCTGGACTAGTTCTTTGAATTTCCAACACCCATTTAGGTCATGTCCTCTCGCGCCTATGGAATCTCGCAATACAATTCCTCCCTATACCCCCTAGGCTTGGGAATGTTAGGGTCAAAAATTTGGATTTCTGGCAGAGTAACTAAATTTGCCGCTGACAAGCGGTCAAATAAGGAGTCCCTAGACTCCGCATACGGGGTGAATTGTCGCCTAGGGCGACGCTGCTGATATTGCTCCTGTCTTCTGTTATCTCTTTCGTAAGCGGAGGCACCGCCCGGTAGTTAGCCTTTGAGGCTGCGTTTCTTGCACAGTCGCGGGGACATTTATCGCAACTTGGTTGACTGCAGCGTGTTGTGGTTGCGTTGTCCCGCTTTTAGTGGTTTTATTCCACTCTTTCTTCTTAGGCTTGGCAATTGCGCCTTCGCCTATCTTAATCTCTTCTATGACTCGGCTTGCGCCAAAGCTTCTTCTAAGCCATCGTATTGTCGCAACAACAATAGACCGGAGATTGATTTTAAGCAACTTTTTGCGAACATTTGCGTGAGGTCCGACATGGGAGGACGGTAGGGTAACTTAGAAAGCAAAGCTCTCCATCGGTTCCCGTACGCTGCCATTGTTTCCTCCTCAAATTGTTTAAGGCTAGCAAGATCACTAAGTGATGCCTTCTTCCTTGTGTTGAAGGCGAAACGTTCAAGAAACGCATCTACTAGCCGATCTAAGCCGCTTATGCCGTGTTTGGGCAGCTTGTGTGAACCAATCCGAGGTAGGGCCTCGCGAATGTGGTTATGAATGTTCTAAGCAATAATGCGTCATTATCTTGGATGCCGAAGCATTGGCTTAGAAATCGTGTAACGTGTTCCTGTGCGTCCTCTTCACCTTTAAAAACTGCCAATTGAGGCAACTTGAAGTGTTCGGGGTAAAGAGGTGTAGGCACTGAGGGATGCACCGGATTATTGCGGAGTAGACGTAATGTGGGTTTTTGATGCCCAGCAGCTTTTGTCTCCATAGACTCCAAACGCTCCAATAGCGCTTGGTATGCATCGGAAGATTTTATTTCTTCCTCTCTTGTTCGCTCTTGTTGCAAGTTACGGTAAACTGGAGGCCTATGGAGGGGTGGCCGAATGGCATCCTTCCCGCCTTGATGGGGAGTTTCAATATATTCCTCTTCTCGGTTCATACTCCTCATAAAATTCTTGAGGAGTCTCGTGGCGAAACCTATGACCCCGATCAAGCTCTTGCCGAAGGTACCCATCATTGTTTCGGGGAGTTGCCTCCCTCTCGAATCTATGGGGTCTTGGAGGCAGAGCTTGACGAGGTCGTGGAGACCCGTCCCGCACCAACGGATTACGCCTCTCATACTGTTCAGCTTCTTTGGATGCGAGGGGTTGGCCCCCTCTCATGTATTTCATAGCGTAACTCATCCGCTTCGCGTTGCATGCGTTCTTTATCCAAGCGGTATTGATACTCTATCTCTTGCTGACTTTGTTTAAGCCGCATGATTTGGGCTTGACGGGTGGTATATCTGGCGACAGCCGGGTCAATTTGATCTACCCTATTTTTTTAGAAGGTTCAAATGTTCCTCCTATGGGTTTACCTCGGTTTTGATGCTCTAAAATCTCAAGGGGTCGCTTCCTCCGTCGAGGTAGGCAGTATGTGCTCGAGGTTCTGGCCTCAAGGGGTGATCATGATATCCTGCTGGTGCGGAAATGCAAGGTTCCCGAGTTGTATGTTGTTGTCCTTGAGGAATGCGATGATCTTCCTCATACTCCCTTTCATGGGTGTAAATGGGGTGGGCGGAGTTAGGTCGCCCTATGTAAGGAGCCCTGCGCTCCGGATTTGGTCTCTCTGTTCTGATGAGAGGTAAAGAAGGGATGCCATATCCACGTTGCCCCTCCAAATGGACGGTGTGCCCGTTTAACGCTTCATCGCGCGGTGGCCACTCATGCCTAACTTCAAGAGGTGATTCTCTATTTATGTCAAGGTCTACATGTAAGGCATCTTCCCGAAAGGGGCTGCTTTGAATAGGCATACCCCACCGAGGATTCTGAATTGGATTATTTTGTAGGTTTGACCTATAAGGCGGTATGACCAAATCCTCAGGACTGAAGTGAAGGCGACTTGTGCCTGCTTTTTGTGTACCTTCCGGAGCTTCTGCCCTTGATTGGGCTTGACTACGGGTGTACACCATTGCGGTGCTTCTATGCTATCTAAATAAGTTTTTATCTCATTTTTATGATTTTCTTTTTTTTTGTCTACACTAAGCAGAATTAAACACACACATTCACAAAACCGTGATTATCTCTTTTAAGGATTCTTGGTGTGTCCTAAACCGGTTTAGTGCATTTTGATGTTTTGTTTTGTTTTTGTAGGTTTTGTAGAACGTTTAAATGCATCATGTAGGCTCTTATAACTCCAAAAAGGTCGCCCCTTCAATATACCAGCCAGGCCGATATACCAACCTCTCTATATACCCGCCCTTACGAGAGGGAGACTATAGGTACGTGAGAGCAGAAGGTACATGGTACGTAGGCGGTACGGAAGGGGGATTGTCCTGTTAATGGCACCTACCATAGAAAACTTATCCTCGCGCGCATGGGAATCACCCCGCTATGCTCGGTCTGTCTTCGTCAGGATTTACGCCTAACAACAGTTGACAATCGGGAAATGGATGCAAATCAAGCCAAGGTGGTGATGAAATCCACCAATGGTCTTGATCAAGGGTTGGGGTCTTACGACCAGCTCCTTGGTTTAAAATTGTTTCGTGATGTGTGTGGGATTCGTTTTATTCAACAAAATGAAACTAGCATACATGACTTTTCCTAATGCAATGCAGGATTAAATGAAAACAATTAAAGAAACAGAAACAGAAACAGAAAATTTAACAGAGATGATAAAAATCCCTACCTCTTCTCTGCCTGCTCCAGTTGCTTCTGAATTTCTGCTCTGAAAATCCGTAGACAGGAATTCGTCCCTCTGGGAGACGAATTGTAACATAATTCGTCCCTCCCAGAGACGAATTTGAATTCGTCTCAGGGTCAGACGAATTGCAGAAAAGAATTCGTCCCCGTCAGAGACGAATAGCAGTCTGCAACAAAAAAATGTACCTGTCAAGCACAAACACAAAACTTTGATCAGTTTTCTATGATTTTAAAAACCAGGGAAAGAGTCCCACCGTGATCGCCACTGAAAGCACGAGATTCCGGCAAAGGAAACACCAAGTGCGATTGCATTCAAAATTAAGTACGCTTAAGTCCTAGAAATGTAAATTGCATGAAATGGAAAAGAAACACATTGGAAGAGACACAATCAAATAGAGAAAACACAGCCCTTTCATTAATATCCCTTGATCTCTGTTACAATGACGTCTCCTCCCTTTTCAGGGGCTAGGAGCGCAAATAGAGTTTGATTACAATCACTGAATGATTCCTCTTTCCGCGTGCCCACGATTGCAATGGGCGGGCCAAGATGATGCCGCCGCTGATGTCGATGAGTTCTTCACCTCCGCTGCTTCTCCTGAACAAAGAAACGACCAAGATGTCGTAGCACCGCCGCAAATGAAAAGCGTTTGCTCTCTAAAACTAACGAAATATGCATGTAAATATTTGCCCGAAACAAGAATTACATGAGTCCAAATGGCTTCAAAACTTGACGAAGGTAAGAAAAGTTACCGTAAGGCCACCGCCACCGAGGCAGCTGGCCAATCTACCTTCAACCGGAATTCGTCCCCGGGAGACGACTTCGACCGCAATTCGTCCCCGGGTGGGACGAATTCTTCCGTGTTGAAGAAACCGACCCGTCGCCGCTCCAATGTCGGATCCCGAGACCTGCAAAACGCCTGCAAATAGGGGGTTATGTAATTGGGGCCATTTTGGGACGACCCAGATGGTCGGATTCTCCCAATTTGGCCTCCACCCTCGGGAATTTGACCTTGACACCTGCAAGTTAGCGAAACGACAAAGCAATACAAAACATACTAGAATCGACCAAAAGTTACAAAATTGCAGCTATGGATTAATCAAACCTAATAACACAAAATGCAATCTAAAAAATAATCTAAAATGCTCAAAAACTAAAAATAGGACTTGGGAGGTGCGGGGTGCCCAAGTGGGCCTCCCACCGTTGGCACTTGATTTTGGAGCCAATCCACCAGGGATGGGCCCAAAACCTCTTAGGATTGGGGGTCGGCGAATTGGTTGGTTCAAGTGTCCATGCGTTGGATTTGGGTAAGGTTCGAGCTTCCAAAGGCCACCCAACAACCTCCCTTGCAAAAGAGATTGGTGGATGTGGGAAGGTGAACCAAAAGGGATGCAAGTGGGTCTTCAATTCGGCAACACTTCGTTGCTTGAAAACTCCTTCAACCTCGTCTATTTTGGGTGAGAAAAGTCCCACCTTTTATAGACCCATGGGGTCTCTTTTGGGAGGGAAGCACAAATGCCATGTGTTGGCCATAGGCGCCATGTGGCGCCTTGTCTTCCCATGAGGGAGGGGAGTCCTCCATTGACTTGAGCTTTGATAAATGCCTTTTGTGACAGCTCTTCTAACGGCCCCTCCGTCCACCTACACACGCGTGCAAGGCAGGAGTCCTTAATCGATCGTTTCGGGCTGCCACTTGGCACCATTTGCCTTTTTGCCCGTTAAGCTTAGAATTCGTCCCACCCAGGGACGGATTCAGAATTCGTCCCGGGGTGGGACGGATTCTATTTTGAATTCATCCCCGGGTGAGACGAGTACTGGGCAAAGTGTCCAAGTGTGCCAAATTGCTTCTTGACCTTACAAAATTGCTATGAAAGTGGTTAAGACCACTGTTTAACCTCTGAGGGCTGCCCTGGGGGCTGTGTTTGTCAAAGCGATCAGTGTTTGCAGTCACATAATCGGATTGGTGCTGTTTTGGTGTCTACAATAACTTATACACCAATAGATTCCACTTAAAAATTTATAAGTTGTTATATAAAAAATTATTTGTTTTGATATTTATGAGGGTTTGTATAAAATATTGAGTACCATATTTAAACATATATTGGTTTAATGAGATAAAAATAATATACATCTTTTAGATATAGAAGCCACTATAAAAGGAAATAGAAGAGAGATTAAAGAAGATAGACACCAAAAAAAAGGAAAAACCCCCCTTAAAAGATAAAATAAAAATAAGGTGTAATATTGTGTACCTTTTACCCCCCCCTCGAAAAAGACCTTTGTATTATTAGGTTAAAAATGACTCCTTCACTTTTTAAGAGGAGAGCCTTTTGGAAAAGTAAAAGGCTTTAGTGAAGAAATGAGTCAGAATGAATAACGAAAAATAGAAAGGTAAGGAGATATTTTGTAAGGTTTTACCTTTGAAAATGAAGGAACAAATAATACAAATTAACCAATACAAGGTGCTTGCGTTCGAGATTTAAATAGAAGATGTGAATTGAATTCCCCAAAGGAAGAAGTTTGTCGTTCATTTCTTCTGAAAGAACATGCCTGGTACCAAAGGAAGAAGGTTGTTGTTTGCAGACCCTACACCTCTTAGAAAAATAAAAGAACCAACACCTCGAAGTCCTAGATTCACACTTCGATGAAGTATTTCGTTCTTCGAAAAGTTTTGCAGACCCTAGCACCTTGCTTTGAAATTTGTTAAGGTTCACAAAGAAGACAAAAGACCCAGCACCTTGGCTATGAAATCTGTTTGAAACCTGTAGATCAAACATAAAATAGGAGAGGCATAAAACAAAAAAAAAGGCTTAATATTGCAATAATTTGATCGAAATTTAATCAAAATCAAATATATAAAAAAATCATAGATGCCTCTATCTAGCACCACGACACTTCACTTGAGGATCAAACAAGAAATAGCTTTCTGCATAGAGAACTTGTTAGAGAAAAAACAAGCTTATGAACATAAAAGAAATGGAATGGAATTCCAAAGGAAGAGAGGTGAAACAAAATTTATAGGAGCTAAGTGAGAGTCGTTAGAATATGCCAACCGAGAAGAGAATAGATCGACGGTATTGAAGATACTCTGGCTTAATTGGGCTCCTATGTATTTCGCCAATGCATTAAAGTGATGCAAAAAAAGGAGCGCATGAGATGACAAGTTAAAAAATGATTATCATGCAACTAAATTTGATGAAGCTTTAGAGCAAACAAAATTTTAATTTTGTTTTATATTAATAATAGTTGACTTCAATATTAGCTACGCCAAACAAGAATGCAATGGAGAGCATATTTAGATCTCTAGTGAAGGAGATATCGAAATCGATTGAGAGGCATTACGAAGAGTGTCATTGGAACCCAAGATTGGGTTCCCGGTGCACAATTTGAGAGCCTCAATCGGGCTTCTCCGAGAGAAACAAAAAAATAAGCACAACAAGATTTTTTTTGTAAAAAAGAATACACTAAATATAGGAAATAAAATTCCTATCGATTAAGCTTTTAGGATAATTTTTTTTTTAATAATAATAAAAAATAAAAAATTATTTGCTTGAAAAAAGGTGTTCCTTTTTTTAAGGAAAAAAATTAATATATATGAACTAGTCAAAGAACCCTTTTTTTTTTTTTTAATAACAGATATGAAAAAAAATATGGGCAATTTTTTTGAATAAAAATCATTTACACTAAAAGGCAATGAATCTTCCTTTTTCATTTTAATGTGAGAAGGAGACAAATATTATTCATAATAACCCACATACTTATATCTAAAAAATATAGCAAAAAAAACTATATATAAAATCTTATTGAAGAATTAAATCCAAAAAAAATGAGAAACCAACAAAAGATACAAAGAACCAGCTCCTAGAACATTCGAGAGAGAATGCTAGCAAAATCTATCGAGCTCTGGTACCATGTTAGAATTTATCAAAATACACATGCAAAGAATTACATAAAAAATGAAGAAAGAGTAGAACTGATTGATTATTCCATGGATCAACTTTGTATAAATAACAAAGTTGAACATTGAGAGTTGTTGGATTACAACAACTCATTAAATCTGATGTAGACTATAACTGAGATATCACCTGACTCATGAAGGAGTGAAAACTCAAGTAAGTGTATCCTAGTAGAACTTAAGAGAATAATTACTTATTCTAACAATTCATAGAATGGTTGTTCAAAAAAATGGAAATATGGTCATCACCTTGCGAACGATCATGGTAAGCAAATTATGAAAAGTTCATCTATTTGTTAAATCTTTTGGATGCTTCTTTAATGTAAAGAATGGAGGATTTTGATTATTTCATGAGGTAATATTTTGAATTTTGGGGTACAATATATTGTAATGCATACAAATTTATGGAGAAGTTGGGTAGAGAAGAAGAAAAGAAACATTCATTTTCAAACAAGAGCTTAAAAATTTAAAATTCTTCCAACTGTAATACTCTTGGATAATTTTTTATTAAAATTAATTTTGTGTTGATATAAAGGTTATGTTGTTATCATTTTATGTGAATGGCTTGGTATATGTTTTAGTAAAAAAAAAAAGCTCTCTTTAGTTTTACTTTTGTTTTGACTGTATTTTTGCATGAAAGCTTGTACCAAAAATATATAGCCTTTTTTAATGTAACCTTGGCTTATATTATTTTTTTAAGATTAGAACTCTTTAGCCAAGTCATATTAATATGGGAAGTCTTATTTTATTCCCTCTCTTGATGTTATATGATGATAGGACTGAGTAAATTTGTCTTGTGAATGGATGTCATATACATTGTTGTGCTAAGTTCTATTTAAGTAAAATTTATGATGGATTATTTGGATGATTTGTGTTTTTTGAATCATTAGAGTCATCCAAAATATTTCACTTCCTTGGGAATTTGTCTATTCCTTATATACTTTAATTAATTTAATGTTATTTTAGAGCTACATCATATTATAGAAGGAATATTGTTCTTGATAATAAAATAGGAGTATGTAGCTGCATCCATTATACTTTTAGGTCATCTTATCCCTATATAAAGAAAATTATTTAATAGAGAAATATTTAACATATATATATTGGACCTGAGGTTAGCCTGAAACTTCAACACATTAATGGAAAATGAAAATGAGATAATCTTCTAGTACTCCTTCTAGGATTCGGTAAAAGTAATTTCTATTGAACTTTTCGATGTGCATTATGCAATGATTATTTCTTAGTAATTTAGTTACAGTAGAAGGCATAATGATGGAAGCATACATTTATGTTATCATATAGTTTTTATTTATAACATCCTTATATAATATTCCAAGTAAATGGTTACACCTTAGAGGTTTAGGTTACTACCGAATAGTCTTTGTGTTGAGTGGTAGTTTTATGGGTGCAAAATTGGTGTAGTTTTTGTGGTGGTTTTGATCATTTTTTTCTAGGTAGTAGTTTATATTTTTTTTATCTATTCTTACCCTATTTACATGTTTTTTAGTTTCAATATTTGTGTAATATTTCTTCTTGGTTGGACAACATTTTTTTTTCAAATTTTAAACTTTTCTACTGATGTAATTGTTGTCTGATATCTCTCTAGTTGGCATATTGATCTTTGGTTGAAGTGTTTTGTTACCTTTTTAGTGATTTATCTACTTTATTAAAAGGTTTGGAGACCCTTTCAAAACTTATTCATGCATCTAATAATAAAAAACAAAATTCTAGTAAAGTTTGACTAGTAAAAAATTGATAACCTCCCTCATTTTATTAATCAATTTTCAAATATAGTGGCCTCTATGGGATCATTTATTCCAAAGAACTCCATGAGAGATGTATAACCACTAATTATTAAAATAATTTCTAAATCTACAAGTTCACGAGAAAATTCTAGACAGGAAAAAAATGTTTGTTTCATTCATGCAGAACCATATGAACCATGGTTTAATTAGGTGAAGGACTTTATCAAGCTTGGTACTCTCCCAATAGATTTTCTACAAAATAATAAACACACTTTCAAATAGAATGCAACTCTATACACTCTTTTGGAGGATGTGTTGTATAGAATTGGCTATGATGGAACATTACTTCGTTCTCTAGATCCCATGGAGGCACAATGGGCCATAGCTAAGGTTCATTATGGTATTTGTGATGGTAATTTTAGTGGGATGGCCATTGTAAAGTGTATCTTTTTTATGGGTTATTATTTGCCTACCATGGAAAGTTTATGTTGCAAATACATTAAGAAATATTAAAAATATCAATAGCATACCAATTTGACTCATGTACCATCATAAGTGTTGCAACCAATTCAAAATATCTAGATTTTTTTCCAATGGGGCCTTAATTTTATTGACAAAATATCACTTATCTCATCAAGACAACACACATTCATTATCACAACCATATAATACTTTACAAAGTGGATTGAGGCAATTCTTATGACCATTATGATAGGACCTTGAATCATAGAGTTTATACTACAAAATATAATCTATCATTTTGTCATTCCCTCAAAAAGCATTTTGATAATGGAAAGTATTTCAAGAATAAGGATGTTCAAGAACTTTATGAGAAATATCATATCCAACAAAGTTTCTTGACTCCTTACTACCCATAAAAAAATGGACAAGTTGAGGCCACCAATAAGACATTGATAGGCCATTCTCAAGAAACTCTTCAATTGGCATCTTCAAATCCCCTTAGAATTATGGGCTTATCGAATTTTAATACCTACATGGGCAACTCCATTTTCATTGGTCTATGGAGCCGAAGGAATTATACCTCTTCAACTCAAGATCCCCTCCGTATATATTTTATTACATAAATTCATGGATGACAACACTACTCAACAAGCACATATTGATCAACTTATGCTCCTTTATGAAAAGTGAATCAATGCCTTGGAGCATATATGGGTATATCAAGACTATATCAAGCATTATTATAATGCAAAAGTTCATCCACATGAATTCCAAGTGGGAGATCTTGTCATCAAAGAGAATCAATAAAATACCAGTGCCTTATTACACATTTATGATAAATTTATGGCTAATTGGTTGGGTCCATTCATTTTTAAATAGAAGTTGGGACCTGGAACATACAAGCTTGCTAACCTCAAGGGAATAAAAGAGCCTAAACCATTAAATATTATTTACTTGAGAGTATTATATACATGATGATATATATATATATATATATATATATATATATATATATATATATATATATATATATATATATATACGTAGAAAAACCAATAAACTCCCTTATAAATTTGCTTAGCCATTCAAATTTCACATCCATTCATAAATTCCTAACTCATACATATTCCATGCTCATTTTCTTATACATTGTATTTATTTATTTATGTCATTTTCATTCATATACATTTCATGCTCATTTTGATTGTTATTCGGTTAGTTTGAATAATTGTTCATCCACTGAATCTTGTTGTACTAATCAGGGGTACCTTAGTTCAAGTATTAGTCACAATTCACCATCCACATACAAAATAATTAAATAAATTAATAATTAAAATATATATAGTAATAAATCCCATGGCACCTTATTTCTTTGGTAGTCTCTGGTTTGAGGAATATCTAGGTGTTTTCAGTCACTCAACCACTCCTAGTGTTTCAAGTAATATCCATTGAATGTCAAACAATACTTAGGTACTATAGGTTATTCCTAGTTAGATCAGATTTCATCTTGAACCATACACATTATCACACATTAAAAACATTATGATTCCCTGGAACAACAAAATCATGAGTAGCTATTGCCATAAAGTGAATTGTTCCCCTACTCATCCTATCAGGCATATGGTCTAACCCTGAGAATTGGCAAAAGGACAATCACAAAAGCAAAAGACAAAAGTATTTAAAAAATAATCAAATAAAATCTTGAATTCCTATAATTATTAGGTCATTAGATCATGGGATTAATCTCTATAAAGTCTATAGATGCTTGACTAGTAGTGGATTACACCTGGTATGGTGTCATGTCTATCACATTAGCAACCTTATTTTGTATAGAACTATGTACATTCATGGATGAGATAGATTATTGGCATATGTTACAATTGATTAATATTCCCATGCTCATGATTGAAAATAAACATTCAAAGCACACACAATTGGTCCTTGATTAATTTGACTCCACTAGGATGTTCTTAGCATCTTACAAATTTATGATATTAATAGATGAGTTTTTTTGAGGTCACTAGGATGCTTGAGTCTTTAGAAAACAACTCTAGATCATTTATCCCTAAGAAATTTTTTTGATAAATGACCTTACATTGCATACCATCATCACATTATTGCACATGTATTATAGTTCATTTCATGGTCAATCTAGTATTATGATGTAGGTGTCCCCGATTAAGCAAGAAAGACACAATCAGATAAACAATGGTCCATAACCTATTCAAATAATAATTTATGAGTCCACACCATTAGTTCATTCACATATATTATTACAAATATCATATGCATTCATTCATAATATACTCATCACATCACATGAATATACCATCATCCATCCACTCATAATAAAATCAACACATAAGTAACAATAAATGTGATATAAAAATTTATGTATATATATAAATAAATATCATAAGGTAGATTATTTTCCCATAGTATATGTACAATAAATATGTAAGGCTTATAATAAAAAATAAAAGCATAAAAAATAAGTACAAGTGCTACTACCCAATGTCATTAGGGCCATTAGGCAGTCCAAGGGGAGGCCCAAGCTAGATCCCTATGATACTAATGGTTTTGGGAACCGTAGAACTCTCAAACAAGAACTGCTAAGCCTCAACTCACTCCAATGGCTAGACCTAGATTCCAGATCATGAAAAAGAAGGCTGAGCTAGTAGTGGGATGCCTCACTCAACCAGTTGATCCTCTAGTGATTGAATATATACTAAATCCTATTACTATTAATGGTGGTGCTCAACCACATTTTTTTGAAGTGTAGCTATCATAGATACCTCACTATTTCCACCCTAGGTATGATGTAACTCCTCCACCTTGCTTTGTAGCCATGTGATATCCATATCCTAGACCTCCCTCTCTAGAAAAAGTTAGTCCTACTCCTCGGATAATTTGTCACACTCTGGTTGAAGTGTCACCCACTCCTCCTCACCCTGCCTTGGAGAACTCTCTAGACCCTCATCCATAGTATCCATATCTCCACCAATATCCCCACCACCTCCACCACCAACATCCATAAGTATATCAGTCTAATCCCTTGTAGTCTTAGCACCACCACTCAGTAGATGATGCCTCTGTTATTGTGGAGGCTCCCCCACCATTGTTGCATTCCCATGATCACCACTAGCATCATCCACTACCTAACTCAAATATCAAGGAGGCTAATAAATAGCCAAAAATTATACTCAGTGGTCATACTAATATCATCCACTTTTGTGATATATATCATCTTATCAAGCTCCTCCTCTATAGGTCAATCATCAGCATATGCCAAGATGATATTATTAGTCCAATACCTATATTTTACAAGGTTATTTGAAACCCTCTATGTTATCTTCAACTATAATAGAACATGAGAGAACTAAATTAAATTCTGCTCACTACCTTGGAATCCCACTACCCATCAATCCCATATAACTCATCATAGCTACACCCCATCCTCTGGATATCCATAATATCCTCTCTACGATTGTTATACCACATCATCAATACTTAACCCTACATATACTAATATTTCTATCTACTATGACTAGGTCAACTTGATCGTACCTTCTCCTTCATCTACCACCTAAGTACATAAGGATGCAAGCTATCTTGCTTGTAAGGGAAACCCATAGGTTGAACCACACTAATGTGCTCCTAGCCCAAAATATAAAGTAACAAGTTGTAGCTCAACCCCTTCCACTCTTACCTATTTGTATCATAAATCTTAATATATGCATGATCTAATAGTGTAGGTACCCAAGTGTAAACCTAAGGTTCCACGATAAGATCGAACACTAGTCAAATTTAGTTCCAAGAGAACCTGGATCCTGTACTATTTGGTAACAAAATAATATCCATTATAAACATAACATAGGTCAATAGTACCTCTAGATCCTTCTTATAGTACATATCTAGATACTAAATTCCATCCTTTATAACATCCACAAATTCCCATACATTGTTGTAAATACACCTTAGCTCATGTTTTTTTTCCATATGACTCTGAAAAGCAACCCCTCCATCGAAACACAAAAGATACGATAAATATCCTCCAAAGTAATCATCATGTCCCCTATTGAGAGCTGGAAAGTCCCCTTGTTAGGATTCCACCTCTCTAATAATGTTGATAGGTGTAACTCATTCACCCTAACCACCTCTAACCACACAATCCTTGCTAATCCTACCCTCTCCAACCATCACCAGTCATCATTGGTTAAATCCCTCCTCACCCAAGGAAAAATAGGAAAGAGACAGTGTTGTGCAACCAAATTTTACTTGCATACATACAACAATACACAATAAATCATCCATTTCAAAAAATATCTTTTCACCCACCTCATTTTCAAGTATTTTTTTTTGCACACCCCTTTTTTGTGTAAAAAAACTTTTCGTCCCCTTTTCCATTGTCAAAAAAATGATGAAAATAACAAAAAAAAGAAACACCTAAACTAAAATAAGATTACACAAGAAATTACCTCTCCTAAATTCCCTCCTAATCTACCCACGGTACCTTCCCCCTCCATCACAATGCAACTAATTCACTTACTGTATCTATCGATTACGAAATTAGAACTTAGAAACATGATAATGAAGCAAAAATGAACCCTCTTTGCCTATTTATAGCCGATTTAGGCACCCAAAAATGCTGTCTATATTTGCAAAGCATGCCCAAACATAGGTTATATTTTCTAGGCACACCCAAATGTAGACTATATTTTCCAACCAGACCAAATGTAGCCTATGTTTACCAAACATAGCCTACATTTACCAAACACTACCTATGTTTGTATAAGTTCCAAAAAAGCCCAAAAATGCTCCAAAAATATCTAAAAATGATCTAAAAATTCACAAAACCTGAAAATCAACTCATCAATACATCCCACACATCATCCTAGTGCATCTTTCCCTAAATCAAATCAATTTGGTAAATCAATGTTGGAGTCACATATGTCTAAAAATATTTGCAAAAGGCTCTCATGAAACCCTTTCTACGAGATCAAAAAAGTAGAACCTTCAAAAATTACATATTGGTATGCACCATGCCATTTAAAAATCATATCAAACATATAGCCCCATTGGTTGGTCCATCTACCATAGTGAAATTGCACATCATTTTTCCAAAGCAAAGTTTTGACAACACATGAATTTGATCTTGATTTCCTATACTTGCATTCACTGAATCACACTCCTCCATAATCCACTACTATAAAGTAGCTCTTGGATCTCATATAATTCATATTTCACACATTTTCTACTTGATGGGATAATCCAAAATCAAGATTTACGTTGATTATTCAATCCTCGCATCAAGAGAAGAAAATATATTCTTCTACCCAATAAATTAGGTGTCTTTTTTTTTATCGCATTGTGTTTCATGTAATGCGGTATAAAAAGATGTATCTTTAGATACTAAACCCTAATCCTTCATAAAAACCATGTATATTGCATAACTTAACTCCTACATAATAAAATAATATACCTAAGGTCTAACTTAGGTGTATTTTCTTGCACATTAATCTATTTTCTAGATTTTATAAAATTAAAAAAAATCCCCTAGGTTACCCTATCTCTCTATTTGCCAAGTTTTATAACCACCAATACCCATACCCTTACCACATATCATCCTCATTAAAACCCCACATGCCATCATTCCCTCTAAGTGAGGCACTCTAACTGCCTAGGATAGGTGGTTGTCCTAGCTTACCACTTGTCTTTCCTAGAATGCCACCTATCCTCACCTCTCTCATATACCAAAAACCTACAAATACTCCATAATTCTATCAACCAAAGGAGGACATAAAGAGCAATATAATGCTATCTAAATTGCACTAGGAGGATCATAACATTCTCGAATATCAAACCATAGGAGTCAAGGAGCATCAATTACATCTCTTCTGCCACACAATCCCAAATGCAACCTATGTTTAACCAATCTGAAACATAGTTTGTGTTTAGCAAATATAGCTTGCGAGTCCGAAATGTAGCCTATGGATCCCAAATATTGTCTGTGGGTCCTAAATGTAGTCTATGGATCCCAAATACAACTTGTGGATGCACAGACCCATATCGACCAATTTCAAATCTAGATCAGAATCAACAATACAACAAGGTTTTAATTTTCTTGTTTTATCTTTTGCATATACTTTTAGGTTTTGCAAGCATCTTCATTTAGGGTTTTATAGCTATTTTTATATCAAATCAGTCCTTATGTAGTGAAGGCCCCTCATCTGCTACTGACTCTCTTGCATTTCTAGGTTTTATGTGTAGGTGATATATTGTTGAAGCAAGGGTGGCCTATGAGGATACACAAGCCCATTCAACATCTTGATTGTAGTAAGAAGACCTTTGGAAACCACCTTTATTTGAACTACAAAAAGAGAATTTTCCCTTTTTTTTCCATTGTACTTAGAAAGCAAGAATTCCTTTTGTAACCCCACCACATAGGGGATATCATTATTGTAAAAGGAAGAGACCAAGCCTCTGATGCAATTCAATAGAAAATATAAATAATTTTTAATGCACATTGCTTGTATTTTGTTGTTTCATGCATTTAGGTGTTATCTTTATTGCCACAAAATTAAATAGATAAAACATAAAGGAACAACACACACACACACACACACACACACACACACACACACATATATATATATAATTTGTAAAAATTTATAGTTTTTACTTTCTAAAAATTAATTATTTTAAAGATGATTTAAATTTTAAAATTAAATGAAAATGAATTATTTTTGTATTTTAAAATAAATTATCTCTATTTAATATACAAATTAACACATTAACAAAAACATTTTATATGATTTTAATTATCTTATTACTTTATACTATGTTTTAAAATATTTTTTACTATCAACATTCATAAAAATAAATAAAATTTTATAATGCGTATTCAATACTATACATGTAAGTAAATGTGAACTGCTATTCAAAAATCCATACTCCAAGAAAACAAATATCAATATGCCTCTCCAAGGGTATGATTAATAACATTATTAACAATACCATGTTAATACTATTTAAAAATTTTCATAGCTATAATAATAAATATATTTTTTATATAAAATATTATGAAATTAATTATCTAAGGGATTGAGTGCTAAAAAGGAGTGAGTCTCCTATTTTTCTTTTTCTTGATCATTGGAGAAATTCAAAATATAAATAATTCCTGTAATAAAAGGCTAGGTAACATGGAAGGAAAGTCATTTATGGGATCCCTAGGTGGAAGTAAGAATGGTCTAGTTGGAATATTTGACACCTTTTAGGGACAATAGAACAAATATATGGTAATCCTAATCCAAACACAAGATGTTAGACTAGAAATTATTATCAAGGATGGGATGATCATACATGATATAATGGTTCTTAAAATTAGAAGATTAATATTAATGTTGCATGGATAGTGGTTAGGTATTTTAGAAACTCAAAACTCCTAAAATGGAAGTGGATATTGAAATTAAATATCTCCTTGACTTGCCTTCACCAAGGATTTTTCCTCCTCATATACTCTAGTTTGAATTTCAGCAATAAAATAATCCATGGTTTAATGGGATAGATGGTATATATTTAAAACCATGGAGTATAAAGTTTCTATGGAGATAACAATTACTAAAAGGCTTCCAATATGCGTTAAGGCATTTTGAGGTCATATTAGTAATACCTAGATAAATTAATCTTGGAGGGAACATGATGTATACACTTATATATGTGATGTGGATATTTCAAAACCTTTATAAACATCCATTAAGATTACATTTAAATCAATATAATGGGGTCAAAAAATATAATAGTAAATTATTCTATTTTGATAGCATAAATGGTATGAACTTGAAACATGTCAAGAGAGTACAAAGAGAAAATGATTGAGAAAGACAAAAATTATTGGTCATGATACATACTATAAATAAAAAATATCATATAGTAGTAGAATTTAATAACATCATTGGTTTACCTTTTGTCATGACCCTCCTTGAAATGAATATTTTTTATTGTTAATATAAAAATTCTATGATCAAATTATTATCTTATTCTTTAAATATTTTGGAATTGGTCTTGCTAATGGATTTTGTAGTATAGGTGCACGTCCTTGAAATTCAAAATGGGAAATGGTGGTGGCTGAAAAATTTAACCTACAGTGAAATATTCACTATAAGACAAGGGAAAAAATAACCATGGTAGAGAATATTTAAAAGTGGCTCACAGGTACATGGAAGCACATATGGATGTATTCTTATAAAGGTATTATGAATGCATGTTTGCACATGTTCAAGAATGAATGGTTGCTTGAATTTTAAATCCTCCAACGGTAAGGAAAGTTCCATGAAGCATGGGAGCTATTCTTGACAAATAGATGATAATATTTTGTTACCATTACATTATTCGTATAAGAAGAAATGTTGGAGGTAAAATATATTTTATTTTAAAATTACATTTTAGTTAAATTTACACAATTAATTGATTAACATCAAATATGGAAACATAATAATTTTATTAAAATTAAATAATAATATTAACACACAAATAAATTAATAAAAATATAAAGTAAACACCCAATACCGATGTGTTGTGAGATATGCAAACATCATGAATTGAGAATGGCCATTTTTGACAATATAGGCCAATATAGGTATGTAAGGAGAGGTGGTATGAGATGTTTCTCTAGGCCATTGAGTGAGTAATACAATGATGTCTCCTCATACAATTTATAAATATGAGCAACCTAGCATGATAAAAGGAGATAGATAAATCCAAAATCATTGGAATGAGATAACTCATCATTATTCTTAACTTGGCGAGTGAGACAAAGTCCTGAGCTAGAGAAGTGGTATGGTCTTAGTTGAATCTCAAGTAGTGGATAATAAACTAAGTACTAGGTACATATGCTATCACAACTTATTCTAATTAACCATTAGGAATATAAGAAGAATACAAGGGATAAAAAATCACAATGTGTAAGTTCAATTTAAAAAAGAATTAAAGATACAATAAAAGTAGTCAAGGTAAAATTAAGACATAAAAAAAAATATGTCATGTTTAATTTAGATAAATCATCTTTATTATACTCAATTAGTAGAAATAATCATTAAAGAATAAAAATAGAAGTAGTATAGATTTTATCCCTTTTACTTTAGGTTTTCAAGACCAACATATAAAGAAAGGAATATGGAGTATATCTTGATGGGACTGAAAAAAGGTATAAATTATATTCACAAATATATTTACAATATATAGGCATGAAGCCTATGAGTGAGATTTGACAAGTGTCATAATATGCACTCCAAGTGTCATGCAGATGACACATAACTCAACTCAACTAAAACTAAGACAAGTGGTAGAACTGAAGTAGGAAGGCATAGTGCACATTAACATAATATTCTAACATTCCCCCTTAATGTGCACTATCCTAACTATTGAATAAGTCAACATTAGATAACATTCCCCCTTAATGTTGACTTCTATTACATAGATAGAGCAATTTGCTAAATTGAGAAAATTCATCTTGCCTAAGTGACTTGGTGAAGATGTCAACCACTTGATATTGAGTTGGTACATACTCCATGTGTATAATGTCTTCTTGGACCATTTATTTTATGAAGTTATGATGGATCTCAATGTGATTAGTTTTGGCATGGAAATATGGATTCTTGGTCATCTTGATGGTACTTTGATTGTCACATATATATATATATATATATATATATATATATATATATATATATATATATATATATATATATATATATATGTGTGTGTTGGACCATGTATGAATAGCCCAATATCTTGAACTAATTGTGTTAACCAAATTACCTCTTTAGTTATCTTAACTTATTCTCTATATTCAAATTCTATTTAAGATAATGATATTGTATTCTGCTTCTCCATGCTCCATGAAATAGAGCCCTGGTCCAACTGAAAGCAATAACCTGATGTGGATCTTCTAGTTTCAAGAAAACTAGCCCAATATGAATCTATGTAGTTAAATAAAAATCATCACATGATGTATACATAAGGCCATGATGAGGAATGACATTTATGAATCTCACAATCCTCTTAGCTGTTATCAAATGGCTCTTCTTAGGATCTTGCATGAATATGGAAATAAGACCAACTGAATAGGTCACATCTGGTCTAGTTGAATTTAAGTAGATCAAACTTACAACTAGCTACATGTAAAGGGTACCATCAAACCTTTCTTCATCATCATTATTAACCAATTTCAATTTGGTTTCCATGGGAGTGATGGAGGGCTTACACTCCTCCATATGAAACCTCTCCAAAATAGACTGAATATATTTATCCTATGAGATAAAAATCTTATCAGACTATTGTCATACCTCTATGTCTAAGAAATAGTGGAGGATACCTCAATCTATCATCTCAAAATTCTTGCATAATTCCTCCTTGAGAAACCTTATTCCTTCTGTGTCATCACCTATAATGAGAAGATCATCCACATACAATGTAAAAAAAATGATTTAATTCCTCCAATGTTTCACATAGAGAGTAGATTCTATCACAGATCTAGTGAAACCAAGGTTGAGGTAATAGGAGTTAATCTTTGCATACCCATATCAGGGTGCTTGCTTCAACCCATATAGATGTTTCTTCAATCTAATGACTTTGTTTTCTTGGTCTTCAACTATCAACCCTGGTGTTTGTTTCACATACACTTCCTCATTCAAGTGACCATTGAGAAATGCACTTTTGACATCCATTTGATATATGGGCCAATGCTTTTGAGCTACCATAGCAATAACTATCTTGATTATAGTCATTGTTGGCACAGAAGAAAGGGTATCCTCATAATCAATCCTCTCTTATTGTTTATAGCCTTGAGCTACTAGGCGTGCCTTGTAGTGATCTAATGAGACATCTTATTTATATTTTGCCATGTATACCCATTTTGTACCAATGGTATATTTACCTTTGGGTAAATTAACGAACTTCCAAGTGTAATTCCTTTGAATGGAATACAATTCTTGATCCATGGAAAAAATTCATTTAGGATCACCAAGTGCTTCTTTGACATTAGAAGGTTTTGGTTGGCTAAGGAATTTGGCCATGATGGTATAATTCACTTGGTGTATTAGGGCTGAAGACCGTTTACCTATATAAGTGGGCAAATATCTTTGGACTTCATCTATTGTCACTTGAACCCACTTAGGTAAAGGATTAGATGATGTGGCTTGATCATTAGATGGAATAGTAGGAGGAGATGGAGGACATGGATCATTTATAGGGAGTTCTTCTTGTGGATGGATGTCTTGATTTATGAGTAAATAAGAACGACTAGATGATATTATATGCATGAAGGGATCAACTATTTCATTAGTTATTTCTAAAGTTGGGGCCTTAGGATAATTATATGGGGGATACTAATGAAAGGTAACATCCCTATATAGAATTATTTTATTGTAAACAGGCTCATATAACTTATATGCATTGGCACTATCACTATAGCCAACAAAGATGTATTTTTGGCTCTTATCATCAAACTTCTTTCTTTTCTTATGAATATTATGAGCATAGGCATCACATAGAAATACTCTCAAATGGTCCACATAGGGTATCCTTCCACACTCCATGCTTCTTCAGGTGTTATTTCATGTAAGGACTTTGTGTATGACCTACTAGTCAAGTATGCAGTAGTACGAACAACTTCTCCCCAAAATGAGTTAGGCAATGTAGCAGCATGTAACATTGATTTTGCACTATTTGTGATTCTTTGATTCATCCTCTCAGCTACTCCATTTTTTTGTTGGGTATAAGGTGTTTTGAATTACCTCCTTATCCCATGGTACTTACAAAAATTGTAGAATTCATTGGAGATATATTCTCCACCATTATCTAATCTTAAGGTGGAGATTTGATAGCCACTTTATATTTCAACAAGTGCCATGAATTATTTAAACTTATCAAGGGCTTACCACTTATATTTAATTAGGTAGATCCATACCTTTCTGCTATAATCATCAATGAAATTGATGTAGTATTTAGCCCCACAAATGTCTAAATGAATCAATTGCAAAGGTCTATTATCTCTTCAAGCCTTTCCTAATTCAAAAGGCTATCTATGGTGTTTGGCTATTACACATGGCTTGCAAAAAAAAATTGACTCCTTAAGATGTGGAAGTCCTTTAAACTCCTAAAACAAATGGAAAGAGGCATGTCCTCATATGGTGAGGATTATCCTTTTTTCTATTAACTTATGGATTTTATGGTTTCTGATCCACTCAATGAGTGGAGAGCATACTCCCTGAATCCATAGATCAGTCCTCATAGGTGAATCTCATTGCTCTGATACCAGATGATGGGACTGAACAAAAGACATGAATTATATTCACAAATATGTTTACAATATATAGGCATGAAGCCTATGAGTGAGATTTGACAAGTGTCATAATCTGCACTCCAAGTGTCATGCAGATGACACATAACTCAACTCAACTAAAACTAAGACAAGTGGCAGAACTGAAGTAGGAAGGCATAGTGCACATTAACATAATATTCTAACATATCCATGGATATTTAAGATTTGTAGGACAGATTAAGAAAGTAATAACTATGGAGAATGGTTCTTGTACTTTATGTTTTTAAACAATATAAATAATAATAAATTTTGTAGACTATTCCTTGCACTTTAGGTTCCCAAAATAGCACAAAGTTCTTGAGCACATGATTTTCTACATAAATAACTATATTTTGATTTTCTACAATTGTGCGCATGATCAAGATATTCAGTACTAGTGATTCTTCATGGGGTAAATTGAATTGGTTATATCCTATTGGGTGTGCCAAAAATCTTCATGCTTCAACCTGTCTATGTATAGAATGTGTGCCTTGGACTAAATTCAAGATTGAATAAATTATAATTGGTCTAAAATTAATCTCTAGAGAAGGTGAACTCCTTAACTAAATCCTATTGTATGCAATATAAAATAAATAAACAAGGGATAGGGTTTAAAGAGAAGAGGTAGGGTTGAGAAATATTAGTGCGATTGAGGATTTGCTAATAAAATTATTTTTTAGCTAAATGAACATTTTCTATCCAATACAAGCAAAGTCTATTAGACTATTCAATTAAAGCTATAATGAAATGCAATAAGCATAAGTATTATAACATTCAATATTTTAAGCACTCCTATCAAATATATCTAAACAACTTCAAGCTTTAGATAATACTGTAATTACTAAATCATACCAAATAGATTAAACCCTAATAAAAAGACTTTTATTAAAGCATAAACAAAAATGTTGAAAGCATAAATTATCATAAAATTTAACACTCCATACTTGAATTGAGGTAAGTTAAATAGCTCTTCATTAAATTATAATAGCATAAATATTTTACCCATGATAAGTGAACACTCAAATATTCAACCCTTTACAATGAGGGATATTCTCTTATTTGTAGATTTTGCTAAGCTAAGATAGAGCTAACTACTATGTACAATAATAAGTAGAAATGACTCTACATGATTGAGGATGAGATAGCACAACTCAACATCTTTAACATATATTGTAATAGGTGGTTATGCTTTGCATGATCATCCATTATACTTAGTTGGAGTGGCCATTAATTTTAGTCAATGACAATTAGAACCTTTGACCTAGCTATTTTTATCTAGGATCTTGCTTTTTTTCAAGCAATGTTGTTATGTAAATTATTTTGGACATTGTTGATGTTGGCATCATCCTTGTTACTAAAAAATATTGTTCAATATGTTCCTTTGACTTGACTTTTGGACTACTTTTTATGCTTGATGCAAGTCTTTTCATTATACTTGAATCATATGGAGGCTAAGCTGGAATTCCTGTAATGTTTTTTAGGTTTGCCTTTGCTTTCTAGACTTTATATCAAAGTATAAGTGATTATTAACCATGTCAATATTTTTAAGTGTCTTGATTACATTAGTGAAAAAATTTATATATTAAACCCCTTGTAGGTTTGGAACCAAGCTAGTCTACCTAAGAGCTTCTAGCTTCAAAGAATATACAAACTTTAAGAAACTTTAGCTCATAATCATTTTCTAAGATTTTAGAACATAATTGAATAAATAACGAGTCTAGATAGGTCCCTCAAGCTTGGATGCTAGTCATTGTTTTAGTTACTACCTTATTGAACACCTCCCAATTTGATAAATGTACTTTTACTACTTTCCCACTTCTTACTTAATTTTGATGCTTCAAAGTTACCTTCAAATAGGGATTACCAAACTCATTATTTTGTATCTATTATATTTATATCTTTGTTTAGTTTTAACCATCTCATAGTAAAGTTTAGTTTCAAAACCCACATATATGGATAATGGGTGAGTCTGCAACCATTGTATCAAATAAAAAATTGACAAAGGTAGAACCCTTTTAACTATCACTATAAATGTGGCTTCCAATGGTCCAATTTTTTTACTTTTGAACAACTTTGGAGGTATTGGCCTAATCAAGAGGGTTTTGATCATTTTAGTAGGCAGTTAGTTTGGATGGGATCTATCATTCTTCTTTGGAATATTTGGAATGAAAGGAACGACTGAATTTTTAATCAAGATAGGAATGATATTCACTATGTTTGGAAAAATACCGTAGCCAACTTAGTTGAATCAGTCCATTAAATCCTTAATCACCCCCAAAACTCCCACCAAATATGGGATCAAGTGATGCAAATATTGAAGATTAAACCTTCTAAGGGCAACCAACTTAAAGGGAATGTGAGTATTAGTAAGATGGATAGGACTACAAATTGGCAACCTCCTTCTAAGGATTTTGGAATAGTCAATACTGATGGACCCTCTAGAGGGAACCCTGGAAAAGCTAGTGTGGGAGGAATTGATAGACTTTTAGATGGCTCCCTGGTTTTTACTTTTGCTGATAATTTGGGTATTATTTATAATAACCTTGCTGAGAAGTATGGTATCCTCAGAGGTCTTCAGGAGGCTACTAAAGTTGGATGGGAAAAGGTGTTAGTTGAGTCTGACTATCAACTTATGATTAATCTCTTGAAGACTCCTTCTAAGAATCATAAGGTGGATTGGAGAATAAAAAGAATTATTGAGAAGATTTAGTTAATCCAGATCGGATTTTTAAAATTTGATTACAATCATGTGGCTAGAGATCAAAACAAGAGTGTTGATGCTTTAGCTAATTGGGCTTTGGAAAAATGTGATCTTACTTGTTATGGCCACCCTCCTATATGGTGGGCTTCTCAAATTAGGGAAGCTCTTCTTTCTATCATTTCTTTTGATGGCTCCAGTTCTGAAGGTACCTAGTTTCTTCTTGTTTTTTTTTTTGCTTCTCTTTCGTTCATTCAATTTTTTTTCAGTTCCCTAGCTCATTCTATTCTTTATTTTGTTTCCTTTGTTGATTCTTGCCTTAATAGTCTTCGGGTCTAGATAGGTCATTGTTTTGTTCATTTTTTTTTTTTGTTTTTTTATGTTTTTTGTTTTTGTTTAGTTTTTTAAGGTGGGGGGGTTCTTTTGTTTTGTTTTTTTTTTGTGTTCTTTGTGTTGTTTTTTGTTGTTTTTTTTTTTAATGTTTTTTGTTATTGTTCTTGTGTTTTTTCGTTCTTGTTCTTGGGTTTCTCTTTGTTTGTGTTATTTCATGTTTTTATGTGTGAGTGTTTTCTATGTATTTTGTTTTTGTTTATTGTCTATTGTTGGTTGTTTTTATATATTATTATTTTTTTTTTAGGTTTTGGTTGTGTTTATTTTTCATGTTTTTTTGGGTTATGTATTTGTAGCGTTCTATTGTTTTTGTCTTGTTTGTGTTTTATTATGTGGTTCTTGTGTTTTTCTATGTGGTTTGTGTTGTGGTTTTTTTTATCCTATTGTGTGTGTTTGGTTGTGCTTTTGTTTTTGACACACTCAAGGAGCATGTTTTTTATTTTATTTTATTATTTTTGTTGTTATTTACTTATTTTTAAATTGGTTTTGTGTGTTTTTTTGCTCCTTGGGTATGTCAAAGGTGTAGGCCAGGTCCGAGTCCTGGGTTTTTTTGTCAGAATGGATACCCATGCCTCCTGGTGTAGATCACGTTACACAAGCAACACCAAACAAATGATACACAGGTATTTTTCCTTTGAACAAGTCATAGAATCAAACCTTTCATTACTTTCATGCCAAAAATAAGGATACAAGAGAAAAGACCCCTTTACAATTTCGAAAATTCCCTCAAATACCCTGTTTTCCCTTTTTCCCACCTAAAACCATTAAAATTCAAATTTGAATTTTGGGGGCAACTTGTCGAGGTCATAACTTCGCACTCGTTGACCCGATTGACTATTACAACATGTTTTCGAAAATGGCATGAAACGAGCTAAGCGGGTTGAACCTTGGCTCTTCGTGCCAAGGCTCGTGTCTAGCCAAAAATCCTCAAATTCGACCTCTAAGACCTTCAAAAATCTCCTGCAAGTTAAACTAGTTTTACAGTTTTATAAAAATTAAACAATTACAATTTTTTTTCGGGTGATGCAAGATCACTCTTACACCACTGGATGCTCCCCGCATCATACACCTAGGGTAATTTTGAGAAGTGACCTTCACTTCTCTATTGTTGGAAGAAAACCAAGGCGTTCAACCTCAGCCTTCGACAACCAAGATGAATCTTCAATAGGTCTGCCTTTCCACTTAACCAGATATTCTGCATACTCCCTATTTTTGGTACTTTTGTTGATGCGTGTATCCAGGATCTCTTCTATCTCTTTCGTATCTGGAGTAGATGCTGGAATATTCCACAATTCTCGCTACCGGTCCCTCACCATTGTCTCCTTCATGGTATTCTACCAAATCTGAAATGTTAAAAATAGGTGATATGTTAAGCCCACTTGGCAATTCCACTTCATATGCATTGCCCGAATCCCATTTTTCTATGATTTTGCATGGTCCAAACTTCTTCATCTTCAGCTTGTTATAGGTTTTAGCAGGAAACCTTTCTTTTCTCAGATGGACCATAACTTCATCTCCCACTTCAAATTCCTTAAACCGTCGCTTCTGGTCTGCCCTTGTCTTATATTGAGTATTCATCTTAGTAATATGCTTCTTCACTTCTTCATGCAAGCTCTTCAGATGCTCTGCAAAGTCCTCAGCCTCAGCACTGCACTTTTCCCCTCGTATCCATCTTCCTCAACTCAGAAGCATTTCTTGGACTGCTCCCATATATTATCTGGAATGGAGATTTGTTAGTACTCCTGTTGACAGAATTGTTGTATGCAAATTCCACCTGTGGCAAAACCAAATCCCATCCCTTGGGCTTATCTCCTACCAAGCATCTCAATAGATTACCCAAACTTCTATTCACCACCTCTGTTTGTCCATCAGTCTGTGGGTGGTATGCAGAACTGAATTTCAAATCTGTCTTCAATTTCTTCCACAAGGTTCTCCAAAAATACCCAACAAACTTGGTATCTCTGTCAGAAACTATACTCTTTGGTAGACCATGAAGTCGTACCACCTCTTTGAAAAATAAACCTGCAACATGAACTGCATCATTAGTTTTCTGGCAGGGAATAAAATGTGCCATCTTTGAAAACCTGTCAACCACCACAAATATGGAGTCATTTCCCTCTTGTGTCCTTGGTAGGCCAAGAACAAAATCCATGCTAATGTCCTCCCATGGTCTCTCTGGTATAGGTAATGGCTGATATAATCCAGTGTTCTGTCTCACACCCTTCGCCATCTGGCATACTCTGCAACTTTGCACAAATATCTTCACATCTTGCTGCAACTATGGCCAATAGTAGTTCTCACTAACAAGGGCAATGGTCTTATCCCGACCAAAGTGTCCAGCCAACCCTCCACTGTGTTTCTCCTTGACTAGATTCTCCCTCATTGAACTCCTTGGAATGCATAATTGATTTCCTCTAAACAACATTCCATCTTGGATCAAAAAATCCAACCACTTAGTCCTATCCAAAGTAACAGGTGCCAAGCAAGCCCTCCAAGCCTCTGCAAAATCAGGATCTTCAGGGTACAAACCCTTAAGTTCGTCAAACCCTACAACTTCCACCTTCATTTCTATCAACAAACACTACCTTCTACTTAAGGCATCTCGCAACTCTATTTGACTTTCCACTCCTGTGCTTCAACACAAAGGTATAACTCCGTATAAACTCAACCCACTTCAAGTGCCTCCGATTTAGCTTCCCTTGGCTATTAATATACCGTAAGGCCCGATGATCAGTATATAGAACAAACTCCTTTGGCAACAAATAATGCCTCCACTTCTTTAGAGCCCGAACTATAGCATAAAACTCTTGATCATAAACTGAATACTTCTTCCTAGCATCATTGAGTTTCTCACTAAAATAAGCAACAAGTTTACCTTCTTGACTCAATACATCTCCTATGGCACTACCACTAGCATCACAATCTACCTGAAATACCTTATTAAAATCTGGAAGTGCCAAAATAGGTTGCTCTGTGACCTTCTTCTTCAACATATCAAAGCTCTTATCTGCTCCTAAGGTCCACTTAAATTCTTTCTTATCCCCTCTCATTGTTTCTGTAAGGGGTGCACAAATACCGCTAAAATTTCTAATGAATTTTTTGTAAAAACTTGCTAGACCATGAAATGATCTTACCTCGCTTATGCTTCTTGGAGTAGGCCATTCAATGATAGCCCTCACCTTTTTTGGGTCCATTTTTAGACCTTCGACTGAGATGACAAATCCCAGATACACTAACTCCTTCTTCACAAAACTACACTTCTTCAAATTAATCAACAACTGCTCCTCCCTCACCTTCTCAAAAACCCTTCTGATATGCATCAGGTGCTCTTCCAGGGTCCTGCTAAATATTAAAATGTCATCCAAATAGACAATGACAAATTTTCCTAAAAACTCCTTCAATACCTCATTCATCAACCGCATGAATGTGCTTGGCGCATTGGTTAGCCCAAATGGCATGACCAACCACTCATACAAACCCTCTCTGGTCTTGAAGGCTGTCTTCCACTCATCTCCTTCTCTGACACGAATCTGATGGTACCCACTCTTCAGGTCAATCTTTGTGAAGTACTTGGCTCCACTCAAATAGTCCATAATGTCATCCATCCTTGGCAATGGAAATCTATATTTTATGGTGATCTTGTTAATAGCTCGAGAGTCTGTACACATTCTCCACTCTCCATATTTCTTTGGTGCTAGTACTACACATGGACTCAAGCTCTCCCGAATTAGTCCCTTTTTAGCAACTCTTGGACTTGCCTATTTAGCTCCTCACTTTCTACAGGAGTCATTCTATGGGCTGCCTTATTGGGTAAACTAGATCCTGGTACCAAATCTATATGGTGACCGATCTTCCTCACTGGTGGTAAACCCTCAGGCACATTATCTGATATAATATCTAGAAATTCTTCTAACATACCTAAGACTTCTACTGGGGTATCTTTGCATTCTTCTTCCCTAACTCTAGGAATTAATGCATAGCACATATGCTCATGCTTCAAACCATCCAAAAACCTTCTCCCTTCAACTAAATAGATTCTGGCACTGCTACATACCTTTTCGTCCACCTCCTTCAGGGGCTTCAGCTTATGGCGCACTCCATTCTTTGTCAAGGAGTAAGTGTTGGCACGACCATCATGCACTGCACACCGATCAAACTGCCATGGCCTTCCCAACAACAAATGGCAAGCATCCATAGGCAGGATGTCACACAGGACCTCATCACGATAATTCCCAATATTAAATTTTACCAAGCATTGCTCACTGACCAAAGCCCTATGGTCCTTCTGTAACCACGCAATCCGATATGGATGCGGGTGTCTCTTCCTCTCTAATTGCAATTTGGTAACCATTCCTTCTGAAACTAGGTTATCTGTGCTACCATTGTCTATGATAATATTACAAATCTTACCTGCACATTTACACCTTGTGCAAAATAAGCTCTTCCTCTGATCTGGGTCTCTCTCCTCATTCAGCAAGGCTCTCCTTGTGATTAGCACTTCTCCTCTTTTTGCTTCTTTAGAGTGCTCATATTCAACACCTTCATCAATGACCGTAGCTCGAGCATTACCTTCAGGCCTCCTATTTGTCCTCTCTTGGTGTTGTGGACACTCGTATGCTCGATGTCCTTCTTCGCCACAGTGGAAATAGGTTCCACGAAATCCTCCTCTTCCAAACCCTCGTCCATACCTTCCTCTTCCTCTCTCGGTAACCATTGTTCTGATCACAGGGGTGGTAAGCATTATCTCCCTTTTGGTCCTGACTATCGCTAGCTTCTCCATTATTCTTATAATCTTCATTTCATCCTCCATTTGTTCTTCCACCAGCTTCTTCCACCATGACCTCTTCCTCTTTGCTTGCTCTCAAACCTTCTGTTCAGCTTCTCTTCAACCCTCAGGGCAAACTGGTAAGCATCCTCTATGGTGGTCATCCTGACCAGACTTAACTCCTCTTGAATACTTGCTCGTAACCCATTAATATAATGGGCTACCTTCTCCTTGTTGGCCTCTGAATGGCCTGTTCTGATTAAAATTTTATAAAACTCCTCTGTGTATTCTTTGACAGACTTACTTGATTGCCTCAAACCTTGCATTTTCTTTAGCAGATCCAACTCGTAGTCACCTGGAATGAACTGCCTCTTCAACTTCTCCAACATCCGCTCCCATTTTGTTATCCTTTCTTTTCCTCTTTTATTTCTGTCTAGCTGCACTCCCTTCCACCATATGCTGGCATGACCCTTCAGCTTGGTCTTAGCAAACTTGACCCTATCAGGATCTTCAACCTCCTCATACTCAAAGTATTCTTCCAAATCATTGATCCACTCAATCAACTCCTCCGGATCAAGATTTCTAGAATACGTAGAAACCTCCATCTTCGGTCTCTTTCCAATCTGAGATATGGCTCTGTATAACCTGGCTTGTGCAGGATCTACTACCTCTTCTTCTTCCTCAAACTGGTCCTCTTCTTCTTCAACTTCATCTTCACTACCTTCTTCTCTCCTTGGCTCAAACCCTCTACGCAGCTCCTCTTGTAGAGCCTAAACTTGCCTCTGCAAAGCTCTGAAATCTTCCTCTGGCACCATATTTCTCCCACCACCATGGTTTCTTCATGGAGGCATTCTGCTCACTTCTCTCACAAACCTTAACCACAGATCCTGGTGTAAACTGCCTCACGTCCGGTGATCTGTTTACACACTCAGGAACTCCCGCTCTGATACCACTTGGTGTAGATCACGTTACACAAGCAACACCAAACAAATGATACACAGGTATTTTTTCCTTTGAACAAGTCAGAGAATCAAACCTTTCATTACTTTCATGCCAAAAATAAGGATACAAGAGAAAAGACCCCTTTACAATTTCGAAAATTCCCTCAAATACCCTGTTTTCCCTTTTTCCCACCTAAAACCATTAAAATTCAAATTTGAATTTTGGGGGCAACTTGTCGAGGTCATAACTTCGCACTCGTTGACCCGATTGACTATTACAACATGTTTTTGAAAACGGCATGAAACGAGCTAAGTAGGGCAACCTTGGCTCTTCGCGCCAAGGCTCGCGTCTAGCCAAAAATCCTCAAATTCGACCTCTAAGACCTTCAAAAATCTCCTGCAAGTTAAACTAGTTTTACAAAATTAAACAATTACAATTTTTTTTTTCGGGTGATGCAAGATCACTCTTACACCACTGGATGCTCCTGCATCACCTCCTTGGGTCTTACCCAAAAGTGGCATCCCTTTTGGGATGTTTTCCACACAAAAAAAAAAAACTATCACTATAAATGCTCTAGTACTCCTACCAATCGTGAGGTCTAGCTTATCTACCACTAGAAATACTATGAGCTATTATACTTTCAAACTAGTTGGTTAGTATATCCTTGTGGAAAAATTAGTTTAAAATCTACTAGAAAGTTTCAAAAAAGGCCTTCCCTTGCCAACATATTTGGCATTTCAACAACATTAGCTACTTGATAAACTAATGAGGCTTTAGCTCATCTCATCTTACTTTTCTATAAAATTGGCTGTGAGTGGAGATTTTGCTAGAAAAATCATCCTTTCAGTGGAGTTTTCTTGATGTCATGAAATCTCACTATAGTAACACTTTATTTTTAATATTTCAATCTCTTTTTAGGTAGTCTCAACTTGGATATAGTCATAGTATTATATTAAATATAATTGTAAACATGTAAGTAAGTTCATTATTAAAAATTAGATATATTATACCTCAAGAAATAATAGTTGGTAAAATACAAGGAGTTAAAGAATTCTACTTTGTTGAATGGATATCTAGATACTAAAAACACTATTCTAGGATGGTAATCACTCATAAGCCTACAACTACGACAATTGAGTCTTCACATATTTACAATGATAAATTTTGATATAACATATCTCTAGACTATGGTCTTCATAAATTTTAAAAACTATATATCTTGGTAGTAAATGCATAATTTGGTAATGATATTTTTTATGATATATTGATTTACATGTATATTCCAAAATAAAATGATATATGTTTCATATTGCAATTTTTATGACAATATAATATTTACATGGATATAATGAAGTGATGTATTTCAACCTTAAATTTAATGCTTGTGTTCATATTCTTTTCATCGAGATGATTTCAATAGATTAGTCTATGATAAAAATCCATGGTAGAGTGGCCTTCACCCAATAATGTGATAAGGATGAAGAATTTTATTGGGTTATTAACATATTTATAGAAATATGTGTATAATTATTTAGTATCTCTATCATACTGCTTTCTTGTAGAGAATATAGAATTCTAGATAGATTGAGAAGTAATCAATAAATTTGCTTATTCGTACTGAATAATTTTAAATGTAATTAGGTTTTTTGATATTGGTATAAATTATCACAACCACACCATCCTATTTTATCATTGTATTATAGTCATTACCTATGGATAATTTAATAATTATTTTTAGTGTTCAAGAATACCTAACAATTCCATCTTATTCATTTTTTTATACTATATGTGCAATATTTGAGAGTATGGATTGTTTCTATTCATTTTTTGAAATAAGTATCAAATCAAACATGGTATGAGAGTGTGTATGGAGCATCATAACTTTGTCGTACAAATAGAGCCTCTGATATTTCTTTCAACTTACAGGATAAATTACTTTATAAAGCTTTATAATCCCATTCAACAAGAGAGGAAAAAGGAAGATTCAAAATTTTCATAGTCAAATTCTTCCTTTTTTCAGAGAATGTCTACTCTAGATTGTGTTATTTTATTATTGAAATATTTTTACCTTGTTTTTTACAACTCCAAACCATTGAGATAGAATAAATATTGTAACTTTAGCTTCAAAAGTTTACCTTAGCTTCTTCAAATAGATTCAAATGCTATTTCTTAACAAATTGGACTTGGTGCTATTATAAAGAAGGGAGAAATTTGATATTTTTATCCTTGGGAGTTTTGGTGCTTTGGTTGGATGGAAAAGGAGGCATATTAATTTTTAGCTCAAATATTGTACATGATGTCTATTTAAATGGTTAAATATATTTACTATTATGGATCATGATAAGATCTTTGTATTGGGGGTATTTGTTCAAGGACTTAATACAAGTGGATAGAAATATCATTGTGTGATTATCTTCAAAACATTTTACAACCATTCAAAGGATCAAACTTATATTATATTATGTAATCAAAATCCTTGGTTCATATTCATGGTAGAGACAATTAGATTTGTGATATTAGAAAAATATATTAGAGCTTTTGGATACACTTAGAAAAATAATTTAGAATATTCTTTAGCCAATGCTTCCTATTCCTATTAGATTCTTAGGCTATTGATTCATTTTACACATGAAGATCTAATCCTTCATGATTTACCTCTTTTAACTTTTGTACAGATACTCTTGCAATTTTGTGATAAATCATCTCATAAATAGTTTCATGCAAATCTTCCTTTGCTAATAAAAAGTAAGTGTGGAAAGGACATGTCAAGGTTTCAAAATAAGGTGAAGTCAATTATAAAAGTTTAAGTTATGCATCCAATTCTTGCCTTATATAACTATATAGTATTGAAACAAATTCTAAGAGAGAATATTCTTACATTTTATTCTTAATATAGAGTTACAAATGAGGTGTTATTTCTATACATATAAGAGTATCCAATATTAGTTGTAGTGAATATGGTCCAGCTTAAGACATTTATCTAGGGGCATCTTCACATAAGTAGACTTCTAGATGATGAGGGGGTTAAATTAAGACTCCATCAAGTACGAAGGTCCACTATATAATCCATTATGGTGGGAATATGTTACCACTAATTTCTTCTCTTTGAGCCCTTAGTTCAAATTATGAGCGAGTGTTGACACTGTAATATGACTTATGCGAAGGCTAATATTTTTTGATATAGTCTTGGATTATCCTATATAAAATCATTGTACAAGTGTATTTATTTTATTTATTTATGTAATTTCTATGGGTTGTGATTAACCTTGTAATGTATAAATTATCTTATAATTTATAATTAACCTAAATCCAACTTTTTATGTTATATTAGGTTAACTTGATTATGTCATTATATTTTTTATTATTGGTCTAAATACCCCTAGCCACTACATCCATTGTAATATATTGTCATGATAATTATTCATAAAAATATAAATACTATTTATAGTGCTCAGTGGTACCCACCAATTCTACCCCTTTCATACTTTTTATACTTTCTGTATAACAGTTATTATATTTATTTTGAAATAAGTCTTGTATAGTTTTCTAGTTAATATTGATAATTGAAAATTATTCTTTTTGTATCTATTCAAATAATTTTCGTTCTATCCTCACTACCTCCCCGTTGGCCTCTCTCGTTAAGCTGATTTATCCCTTGTCTAGCCAGGCCCTATCTACTATCCCTTTGTTGCCTTCTCCAGTTAGCTCCCGTGGGTGTGTAGGGCAACCCCCCACTGATGCTTTCTCTCCAAGATCTCCTTCTTTTGCCCTTGATTTTTTGTATGGGTGTGAATTCTCAAGCCCTCCAATGAATAACACCATAATTCATAGAAAGCCCCAATGTGATGTAGCTACCGAGAAAAAATGAGGCCAACCACCTAACCCTAATTCTAGGAAGAAACAAATGATAGATGACATAGCTAGTGGTATCCAAAAAACACTAATATCCTCATTATCTCCCCTTAGAGAGATGTCCAAGGAAGAAGGCAAAAGACCCAAACCCTCGCAATTGAAATGGGGGAAAAGATATTCTAAATCTTGCAAATGAAGGTCATATCTTGGAATGCCATAGGGATCAATGGAAAAGCAAAAAAAAGGTATTCTCTTCAATAAGAAAGGAAATGAGACCCTCAATATTCATCATTCAAGAAACAAATGTGGAAGAACCAAATATAGAGAAAGTGGTTGAATCGGTGTGGAATAGCTACAAATTTGTAGCCAGCCCCACCTATGGTGCCTCAGGGGGATTGTTGTGCCTCTAGGAACCACTCAAAGTAACTGGAAAATTGTTATCTCATAGTGACAAAATTATCAACATTCTCTTCAATTGCAATGAAACCAATAAGTAGTGGGTTATAACCAATATCTACACCCCAAATAATTTTAGTGATAAAATTGTAATATGGGATAGTCTCACGCAGATGCGCTCATCCTTCCCCTATCATGAATGGATGTTGGCTGGTGACTTCAATAATCCCTTGTATCCCATTGATAAAGCTAGAGGTGCCCCAATTACTCTCAGGAGCTATGAGCACTTCACTGACTTCATTGACTCCAACAAACTCATGGACGTTGAACTCCATGATTCACTATTCACATGGACAAACCAACACGTAGGAGACCAACTCATTCAAATGAGGCTTGATAGAGTCTTGTTGTCCCAAGAAGCCATCCCAATCCTCAAGGATGCTATGTTGTCGTCTCTACCCAGAATAGCATCTAACCACAATCCACTTATTGAAATATCAAGGTTAGATCCCAACTTTAAACCTCCATTTATATTTGATTCAATGTGGCTTTAGCACCTGAATTTCAAACCTAGAATCATTGAATGGTGGAGTCAACCTGTAAATGGCACATGTGTCTTCAAGGTCTGCACAAAACTGAAACTCCTCAAGCTTCAACTCAGGAAATGGAACAAAGAGGTATTCAAGGAATATTTTTGAGTCATGAAAGGTAATCTTCTCCCAATTAAAATAAATAGAAAATCAGGTTCAGAGTGGCAATGCCACCATCGAGGTCAGAGGGCAAGAAAGAATACTCTTAAGTGAGTTCCACAACTCGTTGGCAAAAGAAGAAATATTTTTGTGGCAAAATTCTAGAGCATTGTGGCTCAAAGAAGGTGACTTGAATACAAAGTTCTTTCATGCCACCACAATGAGACATAGAGGCATAAATTCTATCAGAAGCCTCTATAGAGAATATGGGTCACTTATTGAAGGCACTGAAGACATCCGAGATGAGGTAGTAGAGCATTTATATAATATCCTTGGTCCTTCCTAGGCCTGCTTGGTTGAAGTGTCAGAATCCCTTCTTCAACACGTTCCAACCCTTGTCTCTTAATATGGCAATGATCTACTACTGTTGCCCTTCTCCCACGATGAAATCAAAGATGCTTCCTTCTAAATATCAGCAGATAAGGCCCCTGGTCTAGATGGATTTCCCCCAAGGTTTTTTCAATCTTGCTAGAATATCATTGGGGAAGATGTTTCAAAATCCATCCTAGAAATTCATAGGTCCAAATTTATCCCCAGATAATTGAACTCCACATTCTTGACCCTCATCCCGAAATCCCATGACTATCGCTCCATAACCGACTTCCATCCTATCAACCTGTGTAATGTGTTGTACAAAATCCTCACTAAATCTATGGTAAATAAAATGAAATCCATTATGCCTAAGATAATTGACATGTGCCAGGGTAGCTCTATCCAAGGAAGAGTCATTACTGATAATGTGATAACTATCCATGAGCTCATCCATACTGTTACGACCAATAGATCACCAAGTTTTTTCCTAAAATTGGACATCAGTAAAGCCTTTGATAGAATTTCTTGGGAATTTCTCACCGTTGTCCTAACCAGGTTTGGCTTCCACCATAGATGGATTCACTTGATCAAAGCATGCATCTCTTCTACATGGTTCTCGGTGATTATTAATGGAGCAATGGTAGGGTACTTCAAAAGCAAATGGGGGATAAGGCAAGGTGATCCCATGTCACCATTTTTGTTCATTCTTGTAGCTGATAGTTTGGGAAGGGCTCTTAAAGCTACATGCATCACGGGTGATATTTTAGGAATTAAAGCCTCAACTGGCCTTCCCCCTGTGTCACATCAACAATTTTTTGATGACACAATCCTCGCCAACCTCTCAAGCATCCCAGAAGCCAAAGCTATCAGATCTATTTTGGAGGCTTACGATAGGGCTACCAGCCAAAAAGTCAATTATTTAAAAAGTAGCATTTATTTCATCAATACTCCAGTCCATAGATAAGAAATAATTGCTAAAATATTTGGGTGTGCTATTGTTGAGTTCCATGCAACTTACCTTGGCCTTCCCCTATTCTAATAATATCCAATTGCAAGAATGTGGGACGGTGTCATCCAACGGGTAATGAATAAGCTTACAGGATGGAAAGGATCCCTTCTCAGCAATGCAGGGAAGTTTACATTGTCCAAGCTTGTCTCTAGAGCATGTCAATCTACTTCATGTCCTTGTTTCAAGCCTCGATCACTGTATGTAATAAATTGGAACAAATTCAGAGGAAATTTCTATGGTCAAGAATAGAGAATAAAAATAGATTCCCACTCATTTCCTGGGATAAGGTCTATCTTCCTAAGTAGAGGGGTGGACTTGGTCTTTGAAGAATCCACCAAATGAACATGGCCATGATATCAAAGTAAGGATGGAGGGTTGCGACCAATTCACTAGCCCAATGGATCAACATTGTCAAAAGAAAATACCTTAGGCAAGGGTCTTTGATGGATAATTCCATTATGCCTCCTAGGTCTACATTTTGGAACTCAGTGTGCCACACCAGATCTATCATCCAGAAAGGGTGTCGATGGAATCTCGAGGATGGTTCATGAATTTGATTCTAGGATGATCCATGGATTTCAGCTCAACCTCTAATTCATGATCGATCTGTAAGTATCCTAAAACCTTTGACTGATCTGATGTTTGGTCCCACAATCAAGAATTTTATTATTTATGACCAAAATTTCCTCCACACCTAGGATCATTGGAACTCCACTCTATATTTTCCCACCTTATTGAGCTCCTTCGAACCCAACTAAATCCTAGAACTAGACCACTCGATGCTCCCTTCTAGCACCTTAGCGAGTCTAGAAACTTCTCTATTAAAATTGTCTACTTGTCAATGAACGAACTCAAGAATGATTGGTTCCCTTCCAAACTTATTTGGATTAAAAACATCATTCCAAAGATCACCCATTTCTATTGGTTGGCTACTAAAAACAAACTCTTGAAAACTAATAATATTATTACCCGTGGCATGATCTTACCAAATAGATACCTCCTTTGCAAATCCACTTGGGAATAGGTCAACCACTTGTTTATTGAGTGCCCATTTTCTAGTCTTATCTTGTCATCAATTTTCTCCAATGTGTCCATCTCTTGGGATGGCCCTCAATCCATCAATGACCTCATTAACCAATGGCCTAATCCCTTTCATTATTCTCACCTAAATTTTTGGTGGTTGATCATCCTCCCCCACTTTATGTGGTAGATTTGGCTAGAAAGGAACAATAGAGCCTTTAGGTTCTTATGCCTCGACCCAAAATCTATGTCACAGAGAGTTGTCATGTTTACCTCTAAGAATGCCAATACCATTCCCATCGATGATTACCCTTATTCTCCTTTTGAGACCCATGTGGCTCATTATGCTAATCTCTCGATGGAATTTTTGGTCATCCCTATGTCATTGTGAAGCTTTAGTTCCCCCCCCTTTATGGTTCAAGAAAAGGGCGTCCAAGGGCAACCCGAGCAATGCAAGCTATGGAGGAGTGATCCATGATGATAGAGGTAGAATAATTCTAGCCTATGTTGAGAGGCTTGGAATCCAAACAAATAATTTTGCAGAATCCTGAGCAGCTTTTTGTGGCATTCAATTGGCCATTGAATCCAACGTGCACCACCTAATCATGGAAGGTGACTCCTTGAACACAATAAAATACTTGAAATGGGTGTCGAATCCACCCTAGAATGTGGGGCCACTCATCGAAGAAACCATTCTTCACCTAAGGGTGATAAGGAACAGGTGCATCCAACACATGTATAGGGAAGGCAACAAGGCCGTGGATGCATTGGCAAACTTTGGGTTGACAATTCATACCTTTTCAATGTGGAGAGAGGACCTTCCCCAATGCATCATAAAATCCTACCATGAACTAGCGGTATCCAATGATGATTAATGCCACGATGCCAAGGACCATCTTATCCCGCCTTGTGAGGCACGTTGGCGGACCTCACTACATTACAATGCCAAAGTGGCATATTGATTTTTGCCTTCATGGAGGAAGTGGCGGTAGTTATGTGTTTTCAAGAGTAACCTTTGCTCATTGGGTGGGCATATCTTGGCACAATAGCCAGTGTAAACTTGGTGTGTCCCACCAATTCAACGATGGCAATCCTAATACCAATGACAATTACATCCGTTGGAAAGGTGCGCGTGGACAAAGTGTAGAGAAGGAACACCTACAAAAATGTGATGCCTATCACATGTGTGAAATGAATCATCTAGGGAGTACCATATTGTGCCAGGGTGATAACCACACAACATGCGATGATAACCTTGTCAGTGTTACACTTGCCTTGGACCTCGATGTAGTGGTTGATGCCCTAATGACTCACCTATGGAGAAGAACTGATAACATGGCATGGCCCCTATGGTACACCCTATCCACTGATAAAAAGTCCAACTACTCCTATCAAGATTTTCCATCGCCTCGGCCACCTCTAATTTTGGTGCATGCCCACACCATCATCCTTCAAGATTGATCAGACCATACTTCAAGATATCTCACATCGAAAGGCCCAATCAATGATGCCAACCAAGTTCCAAGGCCACACATATTGGCATGAAGCAACTTGGGTATGGGAGGGAAGGCTTTTTCTAAACTAGGTTATAGAACACTTCATTATACTCATTAAGGTGAGTGGGGTGGAAAAATAGTGGCACAATCCTATTTAGTGGAGAATTATGGTGTTGCTTGAGCCCGACCAACTACAGTTGGACCCAATGGTCGAGGAGATCCTGGTGGCCTGAGGTCTGTTAAACTTCTTGAAAAATTTTAGTGGCCATGACCCTAACATATCCAAGGAATTTGTTCAGACTTGGGACAACGACACCGTATCCTTGAAAGGCTTAAATTTTGATGTTACCATTGACATGCTTGCGGAGATCACTGAGCTCCCGAACGAAGGTGAGATTGTTCGGAGGGACAAACACTCTATGGCCAGTGAATTGGTGCTACTTCATGATAAGGGCAAGTCACTAATGAAGAAAGACAACAGGTACATCAGGGAAGGGCTTCCCTTCCCATGGAATAGGGTGATGGTCCCTGTAATGCAGTACTTAACTATTGATGAGCCGATGTCACCTCTACATAGTTTTCATATGGTATTTCTTAACTTTCTCAAGGACATCAAGCAATATAATATATCAAAATACCTGTATCGTTCAATGGAGATATCTATGGATAGTGTTAGGTGGGGAAAATACACCCACCCCAAACACCATGGCCTACATTACATTATTTACAAGTTTATCAGTCAGAACCTAGATCAACATGTTGTGGAGCAAGAGAGACCTGGACACGACCTCAAAATTATACCATTGGTGATTATGGATGGAACTCTGGATGCTTTGATGGTGGAAGTGGATAATGGCACTCCTAGTAGAGATGGTCACCCTAAGGAACTTCCCTAAGCAGGGTCTTCTTAAACTATGATTCGGCGCTCTATCTGATTCAAGAACATCAATGAGAAGTCCAACCCATCCCCTACCTGCAAGAGCCAGAGGACTACGTCAGACCTGTCCCTGGGTGGTTCTCGCTTTGTGTAGCATATGGGGGATGTGGATGAGATCACTAATCTAGAAGATATAGTCATCCTGGCTACCTCAATGCTCCTCAGAGCTAGCAAGATTATCACCTAGATGAACAAGAAGAAGAACATTATTTCCATTGAGGACGACCCCAAGGATGATGAGGACTATGTCCTCGAATAATGGAGGTAGTCTCCTATTGTGATTGTCCCCTTTTGTGGCCTGGGATGATCCATGTGCTTTCCTTACATCTTCTGGTTTCCTTTTTGTGCCTAAGGGTTGTTCCCTTTTGCTGTAATAGGGTTTTCTGCTTCTTTTTGTCTTCTAGACTCAACATACATGGTCCACTCCTAGCTTGTCCTGTAGAGAGTTGAACCTTCACCGGATCCTCTCTACAATATGTTTTTAAGGTTTTGGGTCCCTTTAAAAAAACCGTTATCAATAAAAAAAATAACCTTGTAGAACATTCTTGTGGGTAGTGATATGTAAAAACTATTTCTTATAGAAACTATTACCATAATTTTAGGGTATACTCAAGTTTATAATGAAGATCCATTCTTTATTTTATAAATTTTTCAATAGTAATATTCATTTATTTATAGAGGATTAAAATTATAATTAGTATAATAATTTTATATTGAAAAAAAATTCCAACTTTTGCAGTTTCTAGTGCACAAGAGGTGTGTTTAATCTTATGTCTAAATTTGATACCTGGGAGAATAATCCGTTTATCGCGTTTGGAAAGCCGAGTGACCAACTTACGAATCAGGTTTATTTTTTCTTGGAGTTATTAATTAGGCTTATTTATTCTAGTAATTACTCTTTAATCCTGGAAATAATTGAGAATTTAGGGTGATTGAAGTGCTTATCCAAGTCTCTTGTAGATACTTGTAAATAGAAGATCGTTCGGGTGTTCCTTTAAGCGTTGGGAACCATTTAAATAATAACAAAGCATTGGGAACCATTTAAATAATAACGAAGCATTGGAATTTGTAGATTACAATTGACAATAGATTGTAAATTAAAGCTTCATACAAACTCCACAACATTACACTCGAATTATTGGGGACCTTACACAACATTACACTCGAATTATTGGGGACCTTACACAACTTACAGAAAACGTATCCCAAACATACATTCTTCTTCGTGATATGGTCTTAGTCGACTAGTCTGAAAACTATATGTGATTCACGGTTCGTACTGGTGGATATTTATATATCTATAACTGGTACGATAACGGTTATGGAATATAGGGGAATTTCACTTATTGTGGCGTTTATATAATAGAATCCATAGTTTATACTTAGTTATAGTTGAGAAGGGATACGTATGTAGCGTCGGGCTGCCAATTTTGTGGAATAACATCATTTGCGGTAAGTGTTTTGTTAGTTGAAAGAGTCTGCAAGCGGATAGAGAATGGAGCCTTCAGAGGTCCACTGTTCAAAGCCCAGTATGCTCCCCACAAATGTTGCATTGCTTCCCACCTCTCTGAATTCGCCTGCAAATGCAAGTACAAACACAACGTGCAAGCGCAGCAGCGCTCAGTCATTCCGCTAACATACAAATCAAACAAAGACTGAGAATAGTTTGGAATAGAGAAGAGGACCTGCTTAAGATACACGGCTCCAAGGTCGCCCTCGCCATTCTCAAATTCAATAAGCACAGAAAACCAATAATCATTGGAGCCTGCATTAACGTGGAATGCAATGTTCTTTCCCGGATATTGGCACGGTACCCTGCATCCAACAAAATGCAACCCATAAAATGAAGTATGCATATATATATATATATATATATATATATATATATATATATATATATATATATATATATGGGGAGGGTGGGGGAAGTATATACCTTTTGAATAAGATATTCACGATCCCCTCAGTACGGAGTTCCGAAGTTTTGGCAGGAAATGCCATGTCGGAGAAGGCAGTCCCGCTGAGATCAAAGTGAGCTCGCGCTTCTGTGCACTCTGGGCATTCGTCCGTGATCACCACTGTGACCGGTGTTTGTGAGCATAAAAGATTGTCCTCGCATTTTACCTGTTTTTTTTGGTTTAATCACAGCATAAATTATAACTTAGAAGTTCCTCGTCAGCAGCAACAATAATAACCACCAATAAGTTGGAGGCTTGCTATTAACAGTCAAATTTCTTTAATTGTCGACAATACTTTTTTGTAATCTAAAGCCTTATAAGGAAAAATTACTTAAAAATAAATAACAATATTATAGTAGTAGTCATAGCCGTTATAAGGAAAAGATACCTAAAAATAAATAACAATATTAGAGTAGTAGTCATAGCCGTTATAAGGAAAAGTTACCTAAAAAGAAATAACAATATTAGAGTAGTAGTCATAGCCGTTATATATACCTGATAGCATTCTCCACACCCTTTCCCTCCTTTGAAGAGGTCCGGGCCTGCTGCTGTTATTTTTGAAGCAAAAGGTATCTGACTGATTATGTCGCCATACCCGCACGCACCACCTGTTGCCCAACGCAAAGAATAAAAACACAGACCGTTTATATTAATGTGAAACAACCTTTAATAGGTGGTAATGTTCCTTTCGCTTAATTCAATCTTTAAAAAAACTTAAAAATAAAAGCAAGTGATTTAATAGGTGGTAATGTTACCTTCGCTTCCGTCTCCATTTGGAGCGCCATACCATGTAGCAATACCTGACTGCCACCCTGACTCCTCAGCTAAAGCAGAAGCAACTCTCACAGATTGAGACCATCGTATCATTAACATTAAATAAGTTGCTCCTACTGCTACGCTCAACATCCTCATCTTGTTGCTCATGGCTCACTGAAAACTCCAAAATAATTCTTGTAAAACATGTTGAGGAGGAGTTTCGTTATATAGAGTGTAAAAAGCCAAAGCTGATTAGTATGGGTGTCTAACGTTGACAACTTGGAAACGGAGTATGGTATTGGATTTGAAAATTCGGTGACTTAGGATTTTGACAGTTTCCTGATCAATTAGTTGAACTGGACGATCATCGTTGTCGGCAGAGATTAAAGTCAAAGATACCACCCACGGAAATAGATTTCAAGGGCCAGAGAAAGACAGAAACCGAAATAAACACCTCGCGGCCATTCATATGGCAGTTTTTTTTCAATAACAAGTCTGTAATTTCAAATTTCATGATCATGCTTCTTTCCACGTGGATTATTAGTGTAGAGGAAAAATGGATTGACATTGAATATTGTATGCAGAGACTTAGATTACAGCACAGAATTTTGCGAATAGGTTAAATGAAAAACATCAAAAGACGATAAAAAAATATTGGCGTACGTGTAAAGAGTAGTGAATCTAAGCCAAGGTTATTCAGCATCCGCTCATAAAAAAATATTGCAAGCATGGCCCCTCAAACACGGGATTCACAGTATCATCAGCGATATTGTAAGCATGGCCCTCCAAACACGGGATTTACAGTATCATCAGCGATATTCCGCATACCAACTGCACAGCAGCACACGAACCCACTTAGCCACCGGTTTTGATGGGTGTCCCATCGATTGAAGCTGGATAGACTACATGAAAACAATGAAACTTACCAACTTGACGTTGCTTGCCATGCGTTTTATAATTTAGAAATAAAACTAAAAATTATCGTGGAGGAACTAAGTTTTATAGGTATTCAAAGTATTCATGTTGGTTAGTCATTGAACGTTGGGTTTGGTTGCTTGTCTGAGTCTTATAAGAATTTTATATTTTTCATTTTTTTTTTCTTTTTTAGGTTAAAATTATATTAAAAGCGGGTTTTGAAAGGATCCTAAAACTTTTTTATAACAGATTAAATGACTAAACCAAAAGTCCATAATAATCAATTTGAAGAATTATGCTCAACTAAAAATAGACAGTTTGGAAAAATCCGCCCAGCGGGAATAGACAATTTTGAAAAATTCCGCCTAGCGAAAAACCACCAATTTTGAAAAATCCTGCCTAGCGGGAAACCACCAGTTTTGAAAAATCTCGCCTAACGAGAAAAAATGCAGGATGATAAATTTTAAAATCCCACCGAGTGGGAAGCAGCTGAAAACCACCAGATTAGAAATCTCGCCTAGCGAAAAAACCAGTAGATTTGGAAAATCCCGCCTAGTGGGAAATCCAGCAGAAAAAAGAAATTGAGAAAACCCACCCTGCAGGATAACCAACAGGTATGGAGAGTCCTGCCTAGCAGGAAAACTAGTAGAAAAATGGGTTTGACAATCCTGCCCAGTGGGAAAACCAACAGATTTGGAAAATTCCACGCAACAGGAAAAATAACAGAAAAACAGATTTGGGAAATTGCAGCACTGGAATCTTGCCAACAGGATTACAAGGAAGTTGGAAGGAGCCAGGGAAAACAAACGCAGGCACAAAGAAAGGATCTCGAAAGCCACAAAGGACCAGGAACCCACTATCCTTGCTCACAAAAAATTCTAGGGAAGTGGAACTGGGACTAGGAACAACTCAGGAACAAGAAGAGACCCCCAAGGCCAAGAACAAGCTCTGAGAGTCCACCAAGAAGTAGGACCAAAAAGCAAAAGCCCCCAAACAGGAAACTAAAATGAAAACCTGCGAAGCCCAAGCAAAAAGCAATAGCAAACACAAATATGGGATCCATGAAAGCCTAAACTGAGGGATCTAGGGGTCTGCATGCATTGATCACAGGTCCCCCCAAGATCGAGACATGCAATAGAAAATCCAAAGAACCCTAGAAGAAAGGACCAAGAATCCCCATCCTTGCACACAAATAGCTTCAGTGAACTAGGATTGGGGATGGGAATAACTCAAGCACAAGAAGAGGCTCCCCCAAGGCCATGTAAATGCTCAAAGCATCCACCAAGAAGCAGATCTAGCAAGAAGAAGCCTTCGAACAGGAAATCGAATATGGGCTCATCGAAAGGGATGAGACCACCAGAAACCAAGGGCATGCTGGAGAGGAAACACAGGCAAAGAGGAAACTGGCCCTCTAGAGACCAACCTCGATGAAGAGAGAACCTCACAGGATGCACCAGGAAGCAAACAAGAACCCAACCTGCAACCACCATAGATCGAGAAAGCCCTAGGAACCGGATCCCAGTAACAACCTATGAAAAACCCATGGAAAATCCTGAGGGATATCAGGGATAGGATCCCAAGAACGAGCAAGATACCCCATAGGATCCTTGGGAAGCACCAGGAGCATGACTCAAACGAGGAAACCCCCAAAACTACTGGGAAAGGAGCAAAAAGTGGGCAAGGATCTCCCCCAAGGAGATCATATGCTATAAACCATTCCCAGAGTGGGATGAATGACCTGGGATGAATTAGGGACTAGGCAAGAACCACGAAAGGGGGAGCAGGGAGAGGGAGTAGGTCCCTCCCCCTCTCCCGGTGAGGCTATCACCCTTTTTTTTCTTTTTTGATTGACATGTTAAAAAGAGATTAAAAAAGTCTTGAAATTTTATTATAAGTAGATCATAAAGGCAGAGAAAATAGGGATTTGGTCCATCTGAACAATTAAAAATTATAAAAGAACAACCTAAAACACTTATGTAAGAAACACACAAACTAGACTGTCAATAACAAGAGAAACTAGATGACATTTGAGTCTACAAACAAAGGCCAAAAGAGAATGAAGACATAGAAAAAAGGCTTTATCTCCTTTTGTGCAACTTGGCTAGAATGTTAGCCCAACAATCATGAGATACTTCTAGAAAGTAAACAAGCTCATGGGCTAGAACCAATAAAGGAGAATAGGTCCTGGTTATTCCCTTATATTCTACGAAATAATTTTTTTCCTCTTAAATTCAAAACTCTTTAAGATTCATTTGTTTCCTTCTCCTTTTTAGACCTTTACGTGTGGCTTTTGTGGGTCTCGAAACCAACATTAGTTTTTTCATTTTATTTTTTACTTATAGTGATTCAATTAGGAGTATTATGTCCCTCACTTTGAATTAAAGGTAAATCCACATCTTTTCTAAGGCCACAATCAATAGGTTTATAAAATCTAGATTCATTCAATAAAGACATTATCTACAAAACTCCAAAATTCTCTATCGAAGAATTCTCATAATCTAAATCTTGAAGATATTCAAAATCATTCATACATTCAACAATAGTATCACAAGTGGAGTCAATAGTCATTAGAATATGTACTTCTAAGCACTTTTCATTGATTTCATCTAAAATAAGGTCTTCAGCTACAACAACCAAGCTCTCTAGGGATCTTTACCAAACTTTGTTTTGGGGTCTTCTTCCTCTACCATACCTTTTTTTCTTTATGGGATTTCTATGAAAAAAATAGGTGGAGCTGGGATGATCAAAATCTTTACATATCAAGAATTTTACATATCAAGCATTTCTCAACTATGTTGTCATATTTCAAAGGTTGAGGCTAGACCCCAAACTTACACTTGATTTTGATTGACTTTGAGAAGTCCTTATCAAACATAGCATTGACACACAATATAGCATATAAAAATCTAGATCTAGAAATGGTAACAAGATCTATTTCCACTAGTCTACCTATTTCTTTTATGATTCTAGAAAATATCTCCTCATGCCATAGATATAAGGGAAGGTCCAGAAGGTAAACCCACATTGGATATTGGTCAATATATTGAAAATCTGGATTGAAATTAGGTTATCACTTCCTTAGGAATAAACCTCTATATCTAAAGACCCATAGATCCCCTTGAATAATCCTATCATGGTCCTCCAAAATATTGATTCTAACTAGGAAAAATACTTTTGTAGTGTAGCAATATCCATAGAACCCTTACAATATCATTTATATAGAGCCCACTTTCTAATAGCATCCAGCTTTGGGCAAAACCAAATAAATTTCCCAATAATGATAAAATATCCATGGGCTATAGCCATATCTGTGAGAAGATCCAAAACCACTGACTATCCCAGGCATGAAAGAATATTATTTCCTAGGCCCACTTCTTTTTATTTTCCCTTGATCACATTAACCCAGGACCTGACTTCCATTTCAAATGGTCAATCCAACGCAAGGTATCCTTTGTCCTAACTACCACCACTCCTTATACCCTCATCACCATCACTCCTAGCATCCTAAATGCTAATGAATCCTATACCTTAACTATCATGGCATCCCACCATTACACCTTGAGCAAAAAAATCCTAATATCTTAGTCTTATAACATAGGATAAGTGGAACCTCCCTCATGGATATTTTCTTCCAATGGATAAAATCCCTTCATGGTCATTGCCTCAAACCCTTTTGGTCCTTCTATCTACCCTATTACATTTGGAAAATATGGAGAGAAAGAAACTACATAGCCTTCCCTAATATTTTCAAATATCTTTCCTCATTGGAAGCCTATCAAGGAGAATCTCTCTTTGATCCCTCCTCCTAATCATATTTATGCTCTAGATGAATTCACTTTTACCATATCTCTTGGTATCCCAAACCCTCCTCTTGACCCTCTACCTTGTTCGATTGACAGATCCTGCATATCATGGTATCTTTTACAAAAATATTAGAATAAATAAAATTTTTATGGTTCTACCGAGGGGAACCCTAGACCTGTTGGAGCTAGAGATATCATCAGATATCACCAAGATTAAATTCTCCTTACCTTTGCAAAAAAAAATTATATCCAATCAAATCATTTTGTCAAGGTCAGAGGCTTCTGCCAAGACCTAACTATGTTGAATTATCTCCCATCTATCAAACTCATAATCTAAGGAGACTCTCTAAATATAATAAACTACATCAAATGATCCATACCTACTTCTTGGAATGTGCAAAGTCTCATCGAAAGATGCATAATTCTTTTTTGAAATATTATCAACCTTATAATTCAACATGTCTATAGAGAAGGCAATAAATTTGCTAACATCATGTTCAACTTAAGACTATCCTAGGAAAATATCTACATTTGGTAGTATGAAAGATATTCTCTACATAATTTATTCTCTAGTTCTCTATCCTAGCCATGCCAAATCATGAATTTCTAGACTATCCAAGCCATTTTTATTATAGCCTTTGTTTTGTCTTGCCTTATATTTTTTCAAATGATCTAGAATCATTGTTGGCACTAGCTTTTGAAACCTTTGATCATGTTTTCAATGGCATCCCTGTCTCACATGACCAACTAATATGTTCTCCATAATTTTCATCACCTTACCCTTATTCCTCATCATCACCTTTAGAGGTGTTCATAAACCCAAATGTTTGTCCATCATGGCTTTTTTTGGAAAACCCAAAAAATTTGTATCCTTGACCATAACCCCCTTTTTCTTACATTATTTTTTAAAGTGGTGAAACCAATCCCAAGTGTTATAAAATGCTTCTCTTCTTAAAATATGGTATGTTCAATTATCAAAGATATGCAAATATGTGACTCCTTCACATCATGGAATCATGTTGGGCCATAAAACATTTGTAGAAGTACCTAGAGACTATCCACACCATGATTGGTTGTTGTCATGTTAAGTCTCACTTTCTCTTGATGCCTTCATGGAAACATGGACTAGAGAGAATATTTTGGCATGGGAAATATCAACAATAATTATGGATGATCACCTTCATCAGAAGCATTGGCTCTCAAACTAACAACTTTTTGATGCTTCTCATATCCATAAAAGGGGACTTAGTGTTATGTTTTTTGTCAATCACTTACTATTTCTATGGTCATATCATGACACTTTACTTGATCCCACCTGCCCCTTATTTTGATTTTCATTACCAAGATTTCGTCTCCCATTTTAGATCTCTCTGTTCCTCTTCCACCATGCTCACCCTACCTACCCATCCCTCGACAATGGTTGATCATGATTTTAGGTTTGAACCTATCATCCTCTAGTTAGATACCCTTGTTGAGGATATTTTTTGTTATCATGGGCTCCTCCAATTCCTTCAAAAATTTAGTGTAAATGCTAAGGAATTATCTCAAGAGCTAGTTAGGTCTTGAAAACAAGCCAAATTTTTTGTTATTGGGAATAGATTTACCATAAAAAATTACTTACTAGCTAAGATCATTGGGCTTCTAAATAATGGTGATATTATTCAATGTGAGAAACACTCTCTAAAAAATATGTTATATAATTTCAAGGATAAAAGGGATAAGCTTGGTACATACAAAGGATATATTGTGAGGGTGACTCTTACCAAACCATAAAACACTATGATGATTTTTGTGTTGTAGTACTTCATAGTTGATAGCCCCAATGCAATTATTAATAGTTTACATCTAGCCTTCTATAATCATCTTCAAGGTAATAATATCACACACATCCTTGAATACTTTTTAGGTATATCGAAAGGTATGTTCTTAATTTTTATAAAAGATTTATCGTATTTTCTCATACACCAAGGACTACACGGCATTATCTTTTGGTAAGTTCTTCAAAGATATCTTATGAGATCTATTATCCCTAGCATTAAAAATACCCTTGTTGTGCTTCCTGGCCCTAATCCTAGTCTCCATGCTATTGGTAATACTAGTATTGAAGCCAAGCCCTCCTCCCCTAAAACTAATCAAATTTTAGAGTTTGATCCTAAATATAATTCTACCCCCACACTGTTAATTCTAAACCCCACTGCCACTCCACTCATATCAAATCCAAGACTAAGAAGTGTAAATCCCCCATAATTATTGAATAGGATCTTAAGGTCTCTAAAGACTATCCCTCCATCACCACAAGATGAAGGAAGAGGATAATTCCACACAATTCTTATCTTAAAATGGTGTTCCCCAGTATAGTTCCTCCCAGCCATCACTTCACACTCAACATAAACCGTATGTGACTTATATTACTGATAAAAGCTACCTCCTTGAGCTGAATACCCTTTTGAAATCTCAGACCAAAGTGGACAAGATGGATGTTTCTCTTTTGTATTATGCTATGGTTGTTTTGGATGAATATGAATATCAGTTTGAGGCTCTAGAATAGCATAAAAATATCCTCTATAGTGATGAAGAAGAATACCCAACCAACATCTCTACCCTCGATCTAGGTGATGAGTGCTCTACTCCCTTTCATCTAACCTTTGCTTTGGATCCCTCTACGTGTCCTTCACTTTGATAATTTATTTTTGTTGTTTTAAGATGTTCTCTCTATTCTTGTTATCTGAAGACTTTCTCTTTTTACCCCTCCTTGGGTTTATTTCTCTAAGAGGTTCTCTCTCTTTAATTGGATAACTTCTATTTTTGATCTTGATGTAAAATTTTTGGGATCCCTTTCAAAATCCCTTCTTTCTTCTACCAATAAAAAAGAATATATAGGATAAGGGCCTTCCTTAGGATCTTATGAGCGTGGGTCTGCACTTGTAAACTATTATAATCATTTGCATTTATGTTATTTAGAAGTTATTAAAATATATTTACAAGATAATAATTTTAATATTAAAAAAATAAATTAAATAAATAAAACATAAAGGAATTATATATATATATATATATATGAAGTTCTAAAAAATTGTAGTTTCTACTATCCAAACAAAAATTATTATAAAGCTCATTTAAATTATTAAATTACTTGAAAATAATTTTTTTTGTATTTTATTAATAAATTATCTATATTTAAGATACAAACTAATGAGGTACGAGGTGTAGTACGAGGTGTAGATCAATTGGCTCGGCCAAATCCCATAAGGGGGGCAGAGGTCAAAGGTTCAAATATTCAGCCTCATCGAACTGAACACTCATCCCTTTATTGGTGCTTTCAATGACATAAAAGGTTTAAAATGATTGTGACATGGTGGTTATAGGGGTAGATTGTGCAAAGAATTGTGTGCCAGCTTTTTGGGTGGACAACGTAGAATACTGTCATGGATATAAAAGCTGGAAAGCCTTCCTGAATTCATGGTGACTACAGATTCTACCATGTAAATTTAAAAAAAATTCAAACTAACACCCTAATAAAAATAATTTCTATAATTTTAATAATCTTATTACTTTATATTATGCTTTAAAATATTTTTTACAATCAACACTCCATATAAGTAAATGTGAACTACTATTCAACACTCCATACTAGAAGAGAAAAATATCAATATAATCCTCCAAGCGTATGATTAATAGCATTATTAAAAATACCACATTAATAATATTTTAAAATTTTGATAGCTATAATAATAAATATTTTTTAATAAATAATATGCAAGAGTTCTAGAATAGAGTGAGTCCCCCATTTTTTGTGTTCTTGATCATTAGAGAAATTAAAAATAAATTATTCATGTAAGGAAAGGCTAGGTAACATGAAGGAAGGTCATTTATATAATCCCTAGGTGGAAGTAACTATGGGCTAGTTGTAGTTTTTAACACCTTTTTGAAATAATGAAAGAACAAATATATGGTAATCTTGATCTAAACACAATATTTTAGAGTAGAACTAATTATGAAGGATGAGATGATCATACATGATATATTTTTTTAAAAATATCCTAGAAGGGATACCACTTTCGAGTAAGACCTAAGAAGGCAGGGGTATTTCTTCCACCAAAATCACCCAAGGCTTACACCTAGCCTACCACCTTTGATATACTCAAGGAGTAAACCTGAAACAACAAAAAAAAATAACACATAAAACACAAAAACATAATAATATTAAAAAAAATATGCTCCTTGAGTGTGTCAAAAATATAAAGCACAACCAAACACACACACAATAAGATAAAAAAAAACACAACATGAACCATACATAAAAAACACAAGAACAACATAAAAAACACAAACATGATAAAAATAACAAAACACTACAAAGACACAACCAACAAAACATGAAAAACAAAAAAAAAACAAAAACCAACAAAAAACAACAAACAAAAAATAAAAACATAGAAAACACTCACAAACCAAAACACAAAAAACACCAATTACCACAAACATACAAAAACACAAGAATAAGAACAACAAAAACACAAGAACAATAACAAAAACACAAAACAACAACAAAACAAGAATACCAAAAAAAAAAATACAGAAAACACTAAAAAAAAAAAAAAACACACCTCCAAAAACTAAACAAAAATAAATAAAAAATAAAAAGAAAATAATTGAACACAACAATCACCTTTCTAGACCAAAATATTTTTAAGGTAAGAATCAATAGAGAAAACAAAAGAAATATTAGTTTGAGCTAGGTAACTAAAATACCCTAACTAATTAAAGAGAAGCAAAAACAAAAAGAAGCAAAAAAAAAAACTAGGTACCTCCAGAACTAGAGCCATCCAAATAAATGATAGAAAGAAGAGTTTCCCTTATTTTTGAAACCCACCATCTAAGAGGGTGGATGTATCAAGTAAGATCACCTTTGTCCAAAGCCCAATTAGCTAAGGCATCAATACTATTGTTCTGCTCTATGACCACATGATTGTAATTAACTTTCAAAAATCCCATTTAGATTAAATAAATCTTCTCAATAATTCTTTTTATTCTTCAATCAACCTTATTAGGAGTCTTCAAAATATTAATCATGATTTGAGATTCAAACTCAACTAGCACATTTTCCCATCCAATCTTAGTATCCTCTTGAAAGTCTCTGAGAATACCATACCCTTTAGTATGGTTATTGGATAAAATACCCAAATTCTCAGCAAAAGTAAAAACCAGGGAGCCATGGATAGTAGAATATTAATATTTATGTTCAATGTATAGTGGTTAGGTATGTCAAAAACTCAAAACTCAATGAATATTAAAAATTAAGGTTATTGGTTCTTAAAAGTAGAATATTAATATTATGTTCAATGGATAGGTTAGATATATCAGAAACTCAAAACTCATAAAATAGAAGTGGTGATTGAATTTAAATATCTCCTTGATTTACCTTCAACAAGGATTTTCCCTCCCTATGAAATCTGGTTTGAACATCAATAATAAAATAATCCATGGCTAAAGATAATAGATGGTGTATATTTAAAACCATGGAGTATGGGTTTTTCTATGGAGATAAAAAGTATTAAAATACTTCCAATATGGGTTAAGATATTTGGAGGTAATATTAGTAATACCTAGATAAGTTTATCTTGGAGGGAGCAATTACTAAGGAGTGCAAGCATGATGTATATACTTATATATGTGTTGTGGATATCTCAAAATATTTATCAACATCCATTAAGATTGCATCTAAATCAAGATAATGGGATCAAAAAATGTATTAGTAGAATATTATATTTTGATAGCATAAATAAAAAATATTAGGGTCTGCCTAGTCCTTGGTGGGATGGCCAGGTTGTTTAAAATTTTAAAATTTGAATTTTTAATTCTCCTTTTCAAGGAACAGAAGTCTATGTGACTTTTCAATTGCTACATTTTCAATTTTTTTGCCTCCACTCACTTTTTTGGTTCTTGGATTTGATTGTTATATTTTTTTGGTCGGTGTCTGTTTTTCCCCTTTGGTATAGACAGTTGTTAGTCTCATTTTGGAGATAATTTTTGGTTTTATGTCCCTTTTGGATTTGATGTATAAGGTTGTGGGATTCCTTTCAAAACTCTCTTTCTTAATATTACCAAAAAAAAATATCATATAGTACTGATTTACCTATCATGATTTATTCTAATTAACCATTAGGAATCTAAAAAGGATGCAAGGGATGAGGAATCACAATGTGAAAGTTCAATTTAAAAAGGAATTAAAGATTCAATAAAATAATTGGAGGTAATTTTAAAGACATACAAGAAAAAATATGTCATATTTAATTTGGATAAATCATCTTTATTGTACTTAAGTAGTAGAAAATAATATTTTAACAATAAAAATATATGTAGTGTAGAGTTTATCCCTTCCACTTTAGGTTTTCAAGACTAACTTATAAATAAAGGAATACAGAGTATATCCATGGACATTTAGGGTTTATAGGATAACTTAAGAAAGTAAGCACTATCAAGGATGGTTCTTGTGCTTTAGGTTATAAAACAATATTAAAAATAATAATATTTTTGTAGACTATTTCTTGCACTTTAGGTTCCAACAATAGCATAAAGAAATAGGTAATATATCTCATTATAAACATTGTGAAAAATATAAAGAAATTGATGATCATAAGTACTTGTTAAAAAAATGAGTGGAAGAGTATCAAAGAAAAAGCAAAGAGAAAAATAAACTTATATGAAAATAAACTTGGAAACTATAAACAAATATTACATGTATTAAAATAGTTGGAGATAATCCTAGATATACCATTAGAATAATATGATTGTAAAGGGAACTAATAGATTTTTCTAGTCTTAAATTTATTTTAGTGCAATAAAAATAATAATGAGGAATATAAGGATATATTTAAAATTTGTATGATATGAGGGATTTCCTAGGAGTTATTTCTATTAAAGCTTCAAGAGATATTTCAAAACTAGGGGACAAAACCAAAAGGAATAAATACTTTTTAGAAGCAATAAGTAATAACATTATTGGTCTTTTTACATGAAAGAGAAAATATCAAAGTTGGAGTTATAAATGTATATGATCTAAATACAACTATTATTCATGATGCATGTTTAAAGAACCTTGCTTTATTGAGGATAAAATTAATGATTATTTATACTTATCATCTATGGATTCTTAGGGGGGGCTTAAAATCTATTCTATTAATTATCTCTATAGAAGGATGATTTTTCCTCCTTTTTTATTCAAAATGGATTTTAGGATTCTATTCCATTCAACATTAACTATACATATAATAATAGACATATTGGGTAACCTTGTATAGAAAATACATTGGATAATTTTTTATTGTCTAATACATAGTTGCAAACATAGTATATAATCTATTCAAATATTTTATGAAGACTTAAATTAGATCACAAATCTATTATTTTAAAATATGATATACTCAATAATGGTCATTCAATCCATTTTGATTATAATTTATGTGGTACCAAGAACCTCATTTATTCCAAATGGTTATGTTACGGTGCGATAAAGAATATCTGATGGATCATGTATGTATCCACTTATTTAAAATATGGAGTATAATAAATGTTAAATGAGTATGTGGAATATTAAAATATTTGGTAACATATTTAGAAAATAATAGGAAATAAAATCCAATCCCAACAATTTAAGAGAAACAATTTAATCCACAAAATGGACCAATATACTTGTATACAAGAAAGTTGATTAATTTTTTACTATCATAATATATTTGAAAAGGAAAAATTATATTGGGACAAAAAAATATACAGAGATATGAACTAACAAAGATAATATTAGAGGTTCGAGGTGTAGACCAATTGGTTCCTCCAAATCCCATAAGGGGGGCGGAGGTCCAAGGGCCTCGTCAGACTGAACGCTTGTCCCTTTCTTGGTGCTTTCAGCGGCGTAAAAGGTTTAAAATGATTGTGGCATGGTGGTTCTAGGGGTGGACTGCGTGAATATTTGTGTGGCGGCTTCTGGGGTGGATAGCGCAGAATACTGTGGCAGCCATAAAAGCTAGACAACCCGGATTCGTGGCGGCTACCGATTCCACCATGTAAATTCAAAAAAAAAAAAAAAAATACAAAGATAATATTAATACATTTTTTTTATTATACAAGAAAATTAAACTTGTTTACAAAAAAAAAAATTGAAAGTATTGAGGAAGATGAAGATATTTGGAAGAAAGTAATTTTATTTTCAAATATATCTTGCCAAACATTGAGCAATCTAGAGAGGCTTAGGATAATATTTTTTTCAAAATATTTCATAAATTATCACACAAAGATAACTAAAATAATTTATGAGTAATATATTTATGAAGGACCTATAAGAGGTATTTTCTCTTTCCACCATAATAAGACAACTAATCTTGATGGATCTCTTGAAATTTTTGTTTTAATTTTTTTGTGATTTATTGAAGATTTATATGTTTTTGTAGATAGAGACTCTAGAAAGTAGAAGAATATAATAATAAAATATCATAACCATATTTATTATATCAATTCCTTAGAAAGGTAACAAAATATTTGATATTTTTGTCCAATAAGCCTTTATAATATGATTATTGAAATAATTTTAAAAATTGTGCAAAATAAATTTAAAAGCATTATAGAGTATGTTACCTAAGAAGAACGATATTGATTTGCACATAGCAAATAAATCCTTAATGATATAATCAATTAAAAATAGTTCTCTTAATTCCTTTAAAAACTAGGTATACCCATGAAATTATGTATGAACAAAGCATGTTATAGGATTTGATAGATTTTTTACATGATATTCTTATATTTTTTTGTTTTTATAAATTTAAATATAAGTGGATTAGATGTTATTACAATATTCTATATTATTTTTATCAATGGATCACCCTATTGGATATTTTGAATCATATTGTGGACTCTTGCAAGGTGACTCATTTTCTCAAAGGAAAAAATAGAAGGAAAATATAAACATATACAAACTACAACAAATTGTCCCCTTAAATATCATTTGTACTTTACTGATGACTTTTTCTTCTAGTATATCCCTCAAATAGTTAAGCCATGGAATTTAAATCAAGACTATAATACTATGATACAAATATTTTTAAATTGGTTAATAATATCTTGGATCTTTTCATTAACCCTACCCTACATTTAAAATGGATTATTATGTATATTTTATGGTTTAAAGTTGAAAAAATGCAATCAACATATCTAGAAATCTTTTTATCTTATAAAGTAAACAATGAATTTGGAGATAGATTTTGGATAAAATAAAATATTGTTGGGTACGTGTTGAATGATACATATGCCCAATTTCCAACATACATAGATGGTTAAAACAATATTTTTTCTCTTTTGAACGGGAACATTTCTCCTCCAAGGTTTGTGGGATAGGGTATGTTATTATAAAATGTTAAATCAAAAGAATAAAAAAGGAAAGTAGATGCATAACTTAGGGTTACATATAACTATTACAATTTTCAGTGTTGATTCATTTTCTAAACATAAAGAAACATAGAATTTATTCAATTATTCAATAAATAATCAAAATATAAGCATTTAATATCAAGATATTGCATCAAAAAAATAAATAAAAACAATATTCTAGGCTTGCTACCTCAAAGTAATAAATAGACATCATTGATTGCATCATAATCATGTTAATTATAGCATATAGCAATGATTATTTTGAAAATTATAGAAATAAAATGAGCTTCAAAATCTAAAATACAACTAATCTACTCCTAATCTAAGCAAGTTTTAAAAAAATAAAAAAGGAGAGTGTTAGGTAAATAAATAAAACAAGTCATTGTGTAAGCCTTGCAATGGATCAATTGAAGTAACCAATTCTAAATAAAACCAATATTAGTCTGATCAACTATCACACAATAAAAAACTAAGATGGTGCCATATTTAGAGGGAAAGAGTACAAAATACTATACCAAAATCAAATTAAACCACTAACATCATGTGTAAATTACACCAAGAGTTAGAGTAATTTGCATTACATGAAGGTATTCGAGGAGAACATTATCATAATTGCTTGCTACAAGTGATTACAAATGCACCTTTTCAAGTACAACAATACGGGCATAGATAATCCACCAACTACCAAAAGAAGAAAGCCTAACAAATATCTATAACTAATATGGATTTGAACATTTTAAAATAGAATCTTCATGGGTATTTATAGCCTTACAATTTCAAATTTCTTAGTAATTTACAATTGTATTGGTCTAGCTATATGTCCTTACGTGGTGGTATGTAGTTCTTCTTGATTTTGATCTTCAATTTCAACGATGGATCCTTAATTGCTTTGGTAGCTTCTCTATGACAATTAGGTAGATGAATCATCATGTTCAGGTGGTCTAAGTTGTGATGCATCAGGTTTTAAATTAGGTCTAAGTTCAATGGATCACTTTTATTTAGCTTTCGCTTTCATTCTTCTATCATCTATAAACCAAGAATACAAGCCAAAGTTAATTCAAAATTATATTTGTCAAGAAAATATTCATAATAGTTAAAAAAATATTTATTTAAAATTTAATTTATTTTTTATTATCATTTAATGATTAATAATTTTTAATTTTTTTCATGGTATGGTTTATGTCTTGATAGTAATTCATTTTCACCCTGTGTATTTTTATTGGTTTTAAGGTTTATATATATTCATATTATAATGCTCAATTTTCCATAATAAAATGAATGGCTAGCCCTATATCACCTCAACTCAAGCACTGAGCTCTAATTTGCCAAAATTATATATCTCATTTCACTTAATGTTTATATCTTTGGATATTAAGTTAATGCTAAGGTTCTCTATTTTAATTTTAATATCCAAAGTTTTATTAAACTTGATTCTTAGGTCACATTATTTATATTCAAATTTAAATCATAATCTCAGCCAAGGGTTTAGGCTCTCATTAAAATTTATCCTCTTCACTTTTAATTCCGCATTGTATTATTAAGTTCAAATTTTAGGTCATCTACAAAATTATTTCACCTTTATTTTAATACCAAAAGTATTTCACTATCAACTGAGGTTTATGGTTAGGCTCATGGAACAATATTTATGCCTCTTTTTATTCCTTTTAGTTCAAAGTTTGAAAATATTAGACCTAACACTAGGTTCAATGTCTAAGGCTCATGATCCTCTTCTTTGCTTCAATACAATTTTTGAATTATTAAGGTTACCTAAGGTTCAATTATAATCCCAAATATTAGGGTTATTTCAATTCATCATATCCTCTTAAGTGTTCACCTAAAGGTTAGGCTCTCATGGTACAAATATGTCCCCCTATTTTTAAATAAATTAATACTTAGGTCTAAAATTCTTTATATTCATGCCAAAAAAATTAAATTTAATTAAGATCTTTACCTAAGTTTTCCAATTAGAAAATGTGACTTAGTGGAATGAAGTGGGTAAATATGAGTGCTGGTTTACAATTTGTTTTAAAATTAATGGTGTGGAATGAAGCTAATAAAATGATCCTTAGCATCCTATTGGTTAGAGTGATGGACGAATAAGAACAATTTTTAGCACATGGAGTCCTTGTATTTCATTGGTTGATGGAATAAATAAATGGAAGTGCATCGAGGCATGTGGAGTACTCACATAAAATTGATTAGAATTATGGATGGTTGATATTAACGATATTAAGTGGTGAAATCTAGGTTGTTCATCTAGGTGATCAATCTATTTTAACCTACGATTAAAGGGCAACATTGGTAACTTTGAGTGTTGTAATGATGGACATTGAATAAGGCTATGGTGAGCGCTCTATAATGGGTTATTCATATTCATGTAATTTGCTGATTTTTCAAGCTTCTAGGGAGGGTGAAGCAACCTTTGGTTTATTTTTTAACAATAATTTCTATTATCTTTTACTAGTTAAATGCTTGTATACCTTGGCATAAGAGGAAATATGAAGTGCATAGGCATAGGAAAGGGGATTTAAAAATTTAATCTTATAAATTAGGCTTATTTCATGATTTACTAATTCTTGACCATGGGATAAGGGAGGCATTTAAAAAATTTTATGCCTTAGTGCCCGAGGGGAACCCAAGGGGAAATGCGGTGATAGATTTGGGAGAGGAGTTAAAAATTTTAGGTTAATATCATGATTATAAAGTTTAGAACTTAGGGAATTTTGGTGCAAAGAAACATATGGTGATTTAATAATAAAATATCATTGGTGGGTGATGTTATCATTAGTGGCTAGAAATTTTGAATTTAACTTTAAATTTATTTTCTAGCACCAACATGGATTTAAAATGGCTGATTTAGCTAGCGATAAGGTAAAAATTAATCAAAGTATTTTATATTCATTATAAATATAGTTTAAAACCTTATATAATCGATAATAAGCCTTATTTTATTGAATGTATGATCAAGAGCTTAGAACAATTTCAGTATAAAAAAGGTAAAATTTTAAAGTGCCCAAAATTTTCTAAACATTTCCACATTTATAAATTGATAAAATGGGTATATAGAATAGTTGAAATAACTAGAAAATTTATTGTGGATCAAAATATATAGCCATTTGAAATTTGTAGACTATGACGAGGAATTGATGTGGCTAAACCTTATTTTTGCTATTTTTTTAAATATTGATATTGTGTATGTAAATTTAGTACATATCTCAAGATATTTCCATTAATATTTGAATCACATCAAACAGATCTCTCTACCAAAAGTTATGACCATTAGAAGTAGAATTTTTCAAGCTAAGAAAAGAAATTGAAAATCAATGCGAGCAAGCTTAAAAGGAAAGATGTGAATACCTTTGTATAAAACTAAAAATTTCAAGTGGATACCCAATTGGGGTAGGTTGTGCAATCACAAAAGAAATAGGTTGGAAAGGTAAATTCTTAATCATGTATGAAAGGCTACATATCATAAATACTATATTAAATCTATCTCTATATATGATGTCACATTCAATATTAAAAGTAGTATAGTATCTAAATTTTAAAAAATTCAAGTACTTTATTTTGAATGGGTGTGACAAAAATATTTATGTTTCCTCTATGTAAGTACGATAGGGTCTGCAAAGTAAAGAATAATTAAGCAAGAAACTTACAAAATCACCTATTTATGACTTTTCTATTAGAGGAAATATTGTTAGCAATTGTGCTATATTCAACAATAATATTTGGATACAAGATAAATAATTATCATAGTATAATGGAACACAAATTACATATAATTAAACCATGAATGAAAATAAATAAATATTCAATATTTATATATATGACAAGTTTACATAGTATTATATCACAAGATAATGAATTGTAATTTCCTCTTATAAAACCAACTAATATGTTGCTCCTACAAATGACTTTTATAAGAAATCCCTTGATATTCCATATTTAACTATCTCTTCATCTCCTCAAACTCTTGGGAGCTATGACTTTTCATATTTCTCATTGTAGAAAATATATATTGATATCTTAATTACAAACATCTAATGATTACTAAATTATAAGTATTTACAAGACTCCTCGAATCGAAATATTTATAAAGTATTTACAATATACATGAAAGGTACTAAATAATATAATATACTCCAAAATCCCTTTGTAATACATTATTTGGTATGGTGTTAATATTTGACTCTAGTTTTGTTTTTTTAGCTTTGACTCTAGTATTGACTCTAGCTCGTACATTTTGAAGACTTTCTAGCTTTGGTTTTGATTTTGATTCTTGTTTTTATCTTTTTAATTATATATTTATGATTCAAGCATGAAATTTATTTTTGGATCAATATATGAACCATCATATTTTATATTTCCTACATATTTAGATGTTATTTCCTCTACGAGCACAATGATAGTAGGCCTTTTTCTAGAGAAGGTATCATTTATAGATGAACTTGTGCTTAGATTTCATCATGACCATCATATATATTAACTATCTTGATAACATTATGTGCATGATCAAAATAAAAACTCTTTGATTCACAACCTCTTTTTATAACCTTTTTTATAGTATTGCTTAAATCATTAATGTCTATTTTCTATGAATGATCACTACATGCATAATAATTTGCATCATGACCAACACAATCAACACATATACGTTTTATACACACTTTGTGAACAATGTTCAAATTTCAAATTCCATATATCACATGTTGTGTATATTCCTTGAATAAGGTCCCATACATCTATTGTCGTGTGTTTCAAATCATAAGTATAACAACAAGCATCCACCATCGTGGGTTTCACATTATAATTCATATTTTTCTTTTGATGAATACCACTAGTATCATATTGAAGTAGGTTGAATATTTTATGGTTTGTATTTATTACATTGTGTTTACTACCCAAGATTTTATCTTGTTCTTATTTAGATTTTTCTTCATAATATTATGATGTCAAACATATTTCAATATTTCTTTTGCCATAAGTGCTTTATGACATAATTCATAGTCCTTATAGTTTGATTATAATTGTTGCACCTCTTCAACCATGTACATTTTTTTTTATCTATTTTGGTGTATATCATTAATGCTTTGATTGATATTTATTTATCGATTTCTTCTGAATGGTCTACGCATTTGATTCCATTTATTGAGTGAGCTATATCTATAAAATATAGTGATGTATCTTTCTTTGTTACATATATGATAATATATTATTTTCTATTCTAGCTAATTCTATGATGAGAGGTAGAATAAATGTTTTTGTTACTTAGTGATTTTATTGTTGAAATAAAAATATTGTTTCCTATTTTATATCTTACATGATTTCCTATCTCATATTCCTAAAGGATATTAACTAACTCCTCAAATAAAAAAAAAATCTATTTGATACTTCGATATATATACCAATGTTTTAAATGATTTTAGAAGTGCTCAATGTGTAACCAAGACAAATAACTTTTCTTTTACTTTCTCGCCCATAGTTTGTAGTTTTAATTTTAATTAAGCTATCCTTCTAATAATGCATGTTGTCACCATATTGAATTTTTAGTGAATATAATTATGCTCATATATGTAGAACAATGGATTTATTTCTTCCATAAAATATGGTTTATAGTTCATATGATATCCTGGATGTTATTAGAATAAGTGATTTTACATCTTATTCTTTATAATTTTGTATACCTATGGTATATTTTGGAAGGTTTTCATCTCTAGTTACTATTTTCCAAAGTTTTCCAACAATAGATATTGAAATTTGGTCCTTTTATGAAATGAGATTTTTTTTGATTGGTCGAAAGGGTTTTGAAAGGGTCCTTGAACCTTGTACAACAAAGAAAACTGACTAGCTATAAAATGCCCTGAAGGGGGCGAAAGGGGAACAACTAGAAATGAGAGACCCTAGAGGCAGCTGGAAAATCCCCTCCCAATAGAGGCAACAAAGACCAGTAGAGAAGGTTATCACCTTGAGAGACCAAATAGAATACTCCCAAGGGGAGAACAGAAACCGCCAGGAAACATAAAGACCAAACATAAAAAAAACCACACAGATACAATTTGCTCTGAAGAGGTTTCCTCTATGATGACCCATCGCCCTGACTAATAGGTGGGAGCCTACCTATCTTACATTGTGTAGACACCAAAATAGCACCAATCCTATTATGTGGCTGCAAACACTGATCGCTTTGACAAACACAGCCCCCAGGGCAGCCCCTCAGAGGTTAAACAGTGGTCTTAACCACTTTCATAGAAATTTTGTAAGGTCAAGAGGCAATTTGGAACATTCAGGCACTTTGCTTAGTATTCGTCTCACCCAGGGACGAATTCAAACTGGGATCCGTCTCACCCAGGGACGAATTCTGAATTCGTCTCTGGGCGGGATGAATTCCATGTTTAACGGGCAAAAAGAAGAATGGCACCAAGTGGCAGCCAAGGACAGTCATTTGATGACTCCTGCCTCGCACGCGTGTGTGGGTGGACAGATGGGCTATTAGAGGACTGTCACAAGGGCAGTTATGAAAGCCCAAGTCATGGAGGACTCCCCTCCCTCATGGGAAGACATGACCGCCACATGGCACCTATGACCAACACATGGCGCTTATGCTTCCCTCTCAAAAGAGACCCCATGGGTCTATAAAATGGTGGACTTTTCTCACCCAAAAAGGGGATATTGGAGGTGATTTCAAGCAATGAAGTGTTGTCCAATTGATTACCCATTTGCATCTTTTGATTCACCTTCTCACATCCACTAATCTCTTTCACAAGGGAGGTTATTGGGTGGCTTTTGGAAGCGTGGATCCAACCCAAATCCAACATTTGACCACCTTACACCACCAATTTGCAGACACCCCAATCCTAAGAGGTTTTGGACCCATCCCTAGTGGATTGGCATCGAAATCAAGTGCCAACGGTGGGAGGCCCACTTGGGCACCCCGCATTTTCTAAGTTTTATTCTAAAGCATTCTAGATTATTTGTTCATGTTGCATTTTACGTTATTCTATTTAGTGAACTCATAGCTTCATTTCCATAACATTTTGATCAGATTTTATCATGCCTTTTGTCACTTTGTTGTCCCACTAACTTGCAGGTAGCGACATCGAATTCCCGAGGATAGAGGCCAAATTGGGAGAATCCGACCATCTAGGTCATCCCAAAATGGCCCCAATTACATAACCCCTCTGTTTGCAGGTGTTTTGGAGGTCTCGGGAGTCGACATTGGAGCAGGATCACTTCGGCTTTTCCAACACAGTAGAATTCGTCCCACCCAGGGACGAATAGCAGTCAGAATTCGTCCTGCCCAAGGACAAATTCCAGGTGAAGGTAGATTTCCGACTGTTTCAATGGTAGTGACCCTCTGGTAATGTCTTCTAACCTCTGTCGAATTTGTAGGTGACTTAGATCCATTTTATTCACTGTATTTGACAATCTGTTGCATGCATCTTTTGGCGATTTCAAAGAACAAACTTTCCTTTTTGTCACAGGTGCTACTGACATCTTTGTTGTTTCTTTGTTTGCAGGAGGAGCAGTAGAGGTTAAGGACTCATCAAAATCAGCGACGGCATCGTCTTGGCCCGCCCATCTCAAGTGTGGGCACGCGAAAAAAGGAACATTAAGTCTTGATTGTAATCAAATTCTTTTAACGCTCCTAGCCCCTGAAAAGGGAGGAGGCATCTTTGTAACAGAGATCAAGAGAGTTTAATGAAAGGGCTGTGTTTTCTCCATTTGCTTGTATCTCATTTCAATGTGTCTCTTTCATTTCATGCATTCTACATTTTTAGGACTTAAGCATATTTGATTTTGAATGCATCGCAATTAGTGTTTCCTTCGCCCGAAATCTCGTGCTTTTAGTGGCGATCACGGTGGGACTCTTTCCCCTGGTTTTAAGATCAAATAACTGATCCTTTTTTGTGTTTTGTGCTTGACAGGTACAATTTTTTTTTGCAGACTGTTATTCGTCTCTGACTGTGACGAATTCTTTACTGTAATTCGTCTGACCCTGAGATGAATTCAAATTCGTCTTTGGCAGGGACAAATTTTGTTCTGCAATTCATCTCACAGAGGGACGAATTCCTGCCTGTAGATTTTCAGAGCAGAAGGTCAGAAGCAGCCGGTCCAGGCAGAGAAGAGGTAGGGATTTTTATAATCTTTGTTAAATTTTTCTATTTATGTTTTTGTTTCTTTGGTTGTTTTTAGTTTATCCTGCTTGCTTAGGGAAAGTCATTTATGCTTGTTTCATTTTCGCTAAATAAAATGAATCCCACACACATCACATGGTAAATTAAACCAAGGAGCTGGTCGTAAGACCCCAGCCCTTGAGCAAGACCAACGGTGGGTTCATCACCACCTTGGCTTAGCTTTGCATCCATTTCCCCGATTGTCACTGTTGTTAGGCGTAAATCCTGATGAAAGCTGACCGAGTGTCGTTGGGGTGATTCCCATGCACGCGAGGATAAGTCTTCTATGGTAGGTGCCATTAACAGGACAATCCCCCTTCCGTACCACCTACGTACCACGTACCATCTGCTCTCACGTACCTATAGTCTCCCTCTCGTAAGGGCGGGTATATAGAGAGGTTGGTATATCGGCCTAGTTGGTATATTGAAGGGGTGACCATTTTGGGAGTTATATGAGCCTTCATTATGCATTTAAACATTCTTCAAAAACATTCAAAAATAAAACAAAACATCAAAATGCACTAAACTAGTTTAGGACACACTATTAATCCTTAAAAGAGATAATCACGATTTGTGTATGTGTGTGTTCATTTCTGCTTAGTGTAGACAAAAAGAAAAATCATCATAAACGAGATAAAAATCTGCTTAGATAGTAGAGAAGCACCGCAATGGTGTACACCCGTAGCCAAGCCCAATCAAGGGCAGAAGCTCCGAAAGGTACACAAGAAGTGGGCACAAGTCACCTTCGCTTTAGTCCTGAGGACTTAGTCATACCCCCTTGGCGGTCCGGCCCACAAGAAGGTCCTCGTCAGACCACATCAAGAAAGAATTATTGGGATCCCCCTCTTGTGGGGTATGCCCATTCAACACAGCCCCTTTCGGGAAGACGCTTTACATGTAGACCTTGACGTAAATAGAGAATCGCCTTTTGAGGTTAGACATGAGTGGCCACAGTGCGATGAAGTGCTAGAGAGGCACACTGTCCATTTGGAGAGACAACGTGGATATGGCGTCCCTCCTTTACCTCCCATCAGAACAGAAAGACAAAATCCAGAGCGCAGGGCTCTTTACATAGGGCGAGCTAACTCCGCCCGCCCCTTTCAAACCCATGAAAGGGAGTACGAGGAAAGCCATCGCATTCCTCAAGGACAACAAACAACGCGGGAACCTTGCGTTTCCGCACCTGCTAGGTATCATGATCACACATCGAGGCCAGAGCCTCAAGTAAATGTCGCCTACCTCGACAGAGGGAAGCAACCCATTGAAATTTTAGATCATCAAGATCGAGGCAAACACATAGAAGAAAAATTCAAGCCTCCTGAGCAAAAGAGGGCGGACCAAATTGACCCGACAGTCGCCAGACATGCCGCCCGTCAAGCCCAAATCACATAGCTTGAACAAGGTCATCAGGAGTTAGAGTACTTATACCGCCTGAGTAAAGAGCGCATGCAACGCGAAGTAGATGAGTTGTGCTATAAACTACTTGAGAGGGTGCCAACCTGAGGCACAACCCTTTGGTGCACGACAGGTCTCCATGACCTCGTCAAGCTTTGCCTCTGAGACCTTATAGACCCGAGAGGGAGGCTACTCCCCGAAACAATGATGGTTACCCTCAACGGGGACTCAATCAGGGTCATAGGTCTCGCCCATAGACTCCTCAAGAAGTTTATGAGGAGTATGAACCAGAAATAGAATGGGCCAAAATTCCCCATCAAGGCGGGAGGGCTGCCACTCGGCCACCCCTCCATAGGCCTCCAGTCTCCCATAACTCACAACGAGAGCAAACAAAAGAGGTAGAAATAAAATCTTTCGATGCATACAAAGCGCTATTGGAGCGTTTGGAGTCTGTGGAGACAAAAGCTTCTGGGCATCAAAAACCCATGTTACGTCAACTCCGTAGTCATCCAGTGCATCCCTCAGTGCCCACACCTCTTTACCCTAAACATTTCAAGTTGCCTCAATTGGCGGTCTTTAAAGGTGAAGAGGATGCACAAGAACATGTCACAAGGTTCCTAAGTCAATGCTTTGGCATCCAAGATAATGACGCATTTTGTTGCTTAGGACATTCATAACCACATTCGTAGGCCCTGCCTCGGATTGGTTCACACAATTACCCAAACACAACATAAACAACCTAGATCAATTAGTAGATGCGTTTCTTGAATGCTTTGCCTTCAACACAAAGAAGAAGGCATCACTGAGTGATCTGGCCAGCCTCAGGCAATATGAGGAAGAAACAATGGCGGCATATGGGAATCGATGGAGGGCTTTGCTTTCTAAGCTACCCTACCGTCCCCCTATGTATGATCTCACATAGATGTTTGCATGGAGTTGTTTAAAATCAATCTCTGGGCTATTGTTGTTGCAACAATACGACAATTTAGAAGAAGCTCTGGCGCAAGCCAGAGTAATAGAAGAGATCAAGATAGGTGAAGGCGCAATCGCCAAGCCTAAAAAGAAAGAGTGGAATAAGACCACTAAGACCAGGACTACGCAATCACAACCCGCTGCGGTTAACCAAGTTGCAATAAATGTCCCCAAGCCTGTGCAAGAAATGCAGCCCCAAAAGGCTAATTACCAGGCAGTGCCTCCTAGTTATGAAAGAGAAAATACAAGACAAGAGCAGAATCAACAACGTCGCCCTAGGCGATAATTCACCCCTTATACGGAGTCTAGGGACTCCTTATTTGACCACTTGTCAGCGGCAAATTTAGTCACCCTTCCAGAGATCCAAACTATAGACCCTAATGCTCCCAAGCCTAAGGGATATAGAGAGGAATTATATTGTAGATTCCATAGGCGAAGGGGACATGACTTAAATGGATGCTAGAAATTCAAAGGATTAATCCAAGATTTGATCGATAATAAAACATTGGCCGTGGACAACCCCATAGCGCCAAATAATCAACAAATGGGGGTATTCAAGGACCCTTTGCCCACCCACGAGGCACAGGCAAAACCTCTCCAGATTAATGAGGTGCGACAAAATCTTCCCATGCAAGGATTTGTAGGGATGATCAACATAGTGACCAGGAACAAAAAGTACCCAGCAGTTGCCCCCGAGGTAGCTACGAGGGAAGTTCCGACAACGTCGCAGCCTCAACAACGCCCTATGCAGTTGCCTCCGCCTAGACCCGAGGTCACGATACGAACCAAACTCACGTAGAGTTTGCGGACCACATCGGCTAGGCTTTCCATTTACGAGCTTATTCAACAGTCAACACCTCATAGGGAAGCTCTTATGGAAATTTTAAAAGCCATCGAATTACAGCCTCACGAAGCAAATTCTTTCAACAACTTCGTGGGACATGTGAAACGATGTACGAAGTCGATCATTACCTTCAGAGAAGATGAAGTCAAAACAATATCGAATGACATGGTAGATCCACCCCGTTATTGCGCGGGTCAACAGGATCCCGTACAAGAGAGTGTTGGTAGATACTGGCTCGTCCAAGTAACATCATTACCACTACAACACTAAAACATTTGAAGCTGCCAACCTCTCATATCATAGCCTCCACATACACACTGCGAGCTTTCAATGATGCAATATGCTCGACAGTCGACATAGTTGTTCTGCCTGTCCAGGTAGGACAAAAGACAATACCTACATTGTGCCATGTGTTGGAAGGTGAGATGGCTTACAATATACTGCTAGGGCGGCCTTGGATCAGGGACATGAAGTGTGTCCCTTCGATCGCTCACCAGTGCTTAAAGTATGCTTTTGAAGGAGAAATACATGTAGTCCCGATGGACTTAGAGCCCTTCAAGTATTGCAATGCGGTACATTTAATGCCTCAATTGACCCTCCCTTCAATGCATTTGGATTTCCAGTTAAATCCATTTAAACAGGGTCCGATACCGTAGGCACCACTGGTGACCAAATCAACAAAATCCCAGCTAGGTGAGTCTTCATCATCTGCTCCTTCATTATCAACGCCACCTGTCATGGCCAAATAGAAGGACAAGGGAAAATAGATCATGGAAGAGGCTCAGCCCCTAGAAGAGGGGTTGCCCATAATATCAACTGTATCAACAGAGGAAATACCTAGCAAAATGGAAGCTGAGACTCCTAAAACAACAAACATGGAATGGACTTAGGAAGGACTACCGTTCCCTCCCTCGTAAGCAACAACAATCACTGTTGAAATGGCGAGTATGGGCCTGGGGGAGTATTTAGTGCAGAATTTTGTGGCAACGCCTGCATTAGAATCAGTACAAGACATGGGGAGACCTTGCCTTCCTATAGGAACAGTTGTTCCTCTAGCTTACCCACCAAACCAGACAAATTTTGTGTATGGGGGCCTAGATCATGGTGTTGAACCATGCAAACAAAAGGACGAAGACGAAGAACCTTTTGCTGAAAATATCAACTATCTGTCAAACCCGGACTTCGCTCTAAGATATCTCGGCCAATGCAATTGGCATGGATATGGGCTAGGCAGATATGAGCAAGGGATGTGTGTCCTTTGCCAACCAAGATATCATATGCCATATGATAAGTCAAGAGTAGGGTTCAACCACCCCCTGCCCTTAGACATCTTGGTAGAAAATATGCAAGGCCTAGAAATAGGCAACAAGGGGGGATTGGCACCAGATCTTTATGCCAACCCAAATACATAATATACATTGGGAGATTACCTCCCATGGTCAACAAACACCCTTGGCAACAATAGTAATCCCTCTCCTTTGCTAGAGAGAGGTGAAATTTCGGACATTAATCCCCAAAGAGAAAATCAATGGTGTCCGGACATCTTTTTGAAGTTGTTCCCCTTAGAGGTTCCAGTTGAATCAATACAGTGTCAAGAGAATTAGGTCCCTCCACCAAGAGTGGAACAACCGCAATGGGACCAGATTAACTTGCTGGAACAAGGAGAACCCTCAATGTCGCAAGTAACAGTTGTCGAAGAGAATGAACATTTTTGGATCTCCAAAAGTGATTCAGAAGATGAGACTGAGATGATCTATCTTAAACATGCGCAATGAAACAATCGCCCTTTAACTCATGAAGATCTAATGGGATAGATGGGCATAAGGTTAGGGCATGAATGGTGGGTAGACCCAGCGAGGTGGGACCAAGTGTTGGATCTATGGCTCCAAATACAAGATGAGCATCGTCCACCATGAGACCCTATCATGACATCAGTGCCAAGGGAAGATCCCATCTTCCTACCAACACATAGGGCCGATCCGTTCATACCCGTCCCTACAGAACCATATCCAGAGCATAGGGAGCATCCAAAATGTTCGAGTTATAACATCCACGGTAATGGAGACCAAACTCATTTCATCAACATGATCTCCATTGACTTGACCGCACCCATTCGCAATTCGGACGATCCAGTAAGGTCATTGCATCTAGACATAGATGCCATCGACTGGGATCGCGTCAATTCACCTTTATCACCATCGAGTATCGGCCTTTCGGTGAAATGCCTCATTTTACCCCAAGGACAACTCAAGATATTTTTCAAGCCGAAGAGGGACCCGAGGTTCCAAACGCAGATCTAAATTTAGCTAATGATATCCATTTGATCCCGACTCCACATCGCTTGGAGGACGGATCCCACATGTCAGTCGAGGAGACAACTGACATAGATATCGGCACAGACCCAATGAATCCACAGATTCTCAAGTTGGGGGTAAGCTTATCCCCCGAAGAGCAAGCCGACTACATTGCCCTTCTCAAAGAGAAGAAGGAGGTTTTTGCATGGTCATACAAGGACATGCCGAGACTAGACCCGCAGCTAGTCACGCATAATTTAACGCTTGATCCGAAAATCAAGCCCGTAAAGCAAAAACTATGAAAGATGCACCCAAAAGTGGCCTTGATGGTCAAAGATGAATTGCAAAAGTTGTTGGATGCACAGTTTGTCATCTGCGTGGATTATCCGCCATGGTTGTCCAACATGGTTCCTGTCAAGAAGCCCGATGGGAGGATTCGCATATGCACTAATTTTCGAGATCTAAACAAAGCGAGTCCTAAGGATGATTTCCCCTTGCCAAGCATCAACGCATTGGTAGACGCTACAACAAGTCACGAAATGCTATCCCTCATGGATGGTTTCTCAGGATACAATCAAATTCGTATCAATCCTGAGGACCAACTCAAAACGGCGTTCACAATGCCTTGGGGGACATTTTGTTATAAGGTCATGCCTTTTGGCCTTAAAAATGTTGGCGCCACCTACCAACGTGCCATGACATATATCTTCCATGATTACATGCACAAAACTATGGAAGATTACATGGATGATTTGTTAGCCAAGTCTCTTTTGCGCTCAGATCATCTCGGTGACTTAAGCAAGATCCTCGATCGCCTCATAGAGCATAAGGTCAGACTGAATCCCAAGAAGTGTGTATTTGGAGTCACATCTGGAAAGCTCTTGGGTTTCATAGTCTCAAAATGAGGAATCAAGGTGGACCCAAAGAAAGTCGAGGCAATCCTTGAAATGGCTCCCCCAACCACTATCAAGCAGCTCAAAAGTCTACAAGGAAAGGTCACGTCGATTAAACGCTTCATAGCGCAATTATCTGACAAATGCCGACCCATGAACAAATTATTGCACAAGGGGGTCACATTTCATTGGGATGACGAGTGCCAGTCAACCTTTGACGAAATCAAACAATACTTGGCTTCGCCACGCAGTGTTGGCACCACCTAGACCAGGAGTGCCGTTCTACTTATACATCTCAGCTATCGAGGTGGCACTGGGTGCCATGCTAGCCCAAAAGAATGAACTTCACAAAGAACAGGCTACTTACTATCTTAGCCGCACCCTGGTCAGTTACGAACTTAACTATGCATACGTTGAGAAACTCTGCTTGGCAGTGGTGTTTGCTACCAAAAAGCTACGCCACTACATGTTGAGCAACACTACGTATGTTGTGTCTAAGGAGAATCCATTGTGATACATGATGAGTCGTACTTATCATAGTAGTCGCACGACAAAATGGATCATGTTGTTGACGGAATTTGACATTGAGTTTATTGGGCAAAAATCTATCAAAGGACAAGTCATAGCCGATCAACTAGTAGAGGCTCCTCTTGAAGACGATCAACCTCTAGTCATAGAACTACCCGATGATGGGGTCTTCCATGTCTCAGAATCGCCAGATTCTGATGAGCCTGAGTCACAGGCCGACATAACCCTATTCTTTGATGGTTCTAAATGCGAGCAAGGTGGTGGCGCAAGAATTGTATTCTTCACACCGCAGGGTGCTCCAATGCCCCTGTCATTTAAATTAAACTTCCAGTGCACCAAAAATAATGTATAATATGAAGCCTTGCTCCTAGGTCTTCAGACATCAATCGCCATGAACATCAAACGACTGAACATCTTTGGTGATTCGCTGTTAATAGTCAATCAAGTCAAAGGGGTATATCAATGCAAATGCCCAGTTTTGCAGGCTTATAAAGCCCTCGTGGACAAATTCCTGGAAAAACTTGAGTGGTATGACATCGAGGCACTCCCTCGATCATCGAATCATTTTGCGGACATAATGGCCTCCTTGGGGTCACTAATCCCGTAAGACCTTTCCGATGATATGACAACTATTCAAGTCAAAACCTTATCGCAATCCGCGATGGAGCGTGCAAGCTCAGACTTGACACCAGGAATCCACATGATCCAGATTGAACCATCCTCGGATAAGTTCTTTCAAATCCAAGATCGTCTGAAACGTGCCAACTAGGGGTCCTTGTTTTCCCCCACTCCCACTAATAGCAACACAATGCTATTCTTACAAGTTCTATCCCATTCAGCATTTGTTAGGGAAGAACTTCGAAAGAGATTGGCTATTCATACTATCGAGGTTTTTGATCAACAAGACTGGTATTTACCCATTAGAGACTACCTCAAGTTAGGTAATCTTCCCTTTGGATTGACGCACGCCGCAAAACGAACATTCAAGCAGAAAGCGGCTAAGTATGTCTTGATAGGAGACATTTTGTATCGTCGCAGCTATGACGGAATTCTTCTTCATTGTTTGGACCAGCAAGAGTCCACTTGGGCAGTCGCCCAAGCGCACGATGGTACATGTGGTGGTCACTTTAGTGGTATGGCCATCGTAAAGCGCATTCTTTGCATGGGATATTATTGGCCATCTTTAGAGCGAGATTGTTGCGCATATGTCAAGAAGTGCGTGAAATGTCAACATCATGCCAATTTGATGCACGTACCTTCCCAGGCCTTGCAGGCATTCCAATCTGCTTGGCCATTTTTGCAATGGGGCTTCGATCTAATTGGAAAGATCTCCCTTGCATCATCAGGCCGTCACACGTTTATCATAACGACCATAGAGTATTTTACTAAATGGGTGGAAGCAATTCCGTTAACCTCTACGACAGGACCCCGCATTGTGGAGTTCATCTTGCATAACATCATATGTCATTTTGGTATTCCATCCAAAATAATCTCGGATAATGGGCCATCATTCAAGAACAAAGACGTGCGTGCTTTGACCACAAAGTACAAAATTCAGCACAGCTTTTTCGACACCCTATTATCCGCAGCAAATGGGCAAAGCAGAGGCGTCAAACAAAATGCGAGTTATAACATCCACTAATGGAGACCAAACTCATTTCATCAACATGATCTCCATATGGATTGACCGCACCATTCAAAATCCGGCCGATCCAAGGAAGGTCATTGCATCTAGACATATATGCCATCGACTGGGATCGCGTCAATTCACCTTTATCACCATCAAAGTACTGGCATTTCGGTGAAATGCCTCATTTTACCCCAGGGACAACTCAAGATATTTTTCAAGCTGAAGAGGGACCCGAGGTTCCCAACGTAGATCTAAATTCAACTAATGATATCCATTTGATCCCGACTCCACACCAGTTGGAAGATGGATCCCACATGTCAGTCGAGGAGACGACTGACGTAGATATCGACACAGATCCAATGAATCCATGGATTCTCAAGCTGGGGGTAAGTCTTTCCCCCAAAGAGCAATCCAACTACATTGCCCTTCTTAAAGAGAAGAAGGAGGTTTTTGCATGGTCATACAAAGATATGCCAGGACTAGACCTGCAGCTAGTCACGCATAATTTAACGCTTGATCCGAAAATCAAGCCTGTAAAGCAAAAACTACGTAAGATGCACCCAAAAGTGGCCTTGATGGTCAAAGATGAATTGCAAAAGTTGTTGGATGCACAATTTGTCATCTGCGTGGATTATCCGCCATGGTTGTCCAACATGGTTCCTGTCAAGAAGCCCAACGGGAGGATTCACATATGCACTAATTTTCGAGATCTAAACAAAGCGAGTCCTAAGGATGATTTCCCCTTTCCAAGCATCGACGCATTGGTAGATGCTACAACAAGTCACGAAATGCTATCCCTCATGGATGGTTTCTCAGGATACAATTAGATTCGTATCAATCCTGAGGATCAACTCAAAACGGCGTTCACAACGCCTTGGGGGACATTTTGTTATAAGGTCATGCCTTTTGGCCTTAAAAATGTTGGCGCCACCTACCAACGTGCCATGACGTACATCTTCCACGATTACATGCATAAAACTTTGGAAGATTACATGGATGATTTGTTAGCCAAGTCTCTTTTGCGCTCAGATCATCTCGATGACTTAAGCAAGATCCTCGATCGCCTCATAGAGCATAAGGTTAGACTAAATCCCAAGAAGTGCGTATTTGGCATCACATCTGGAAAACTCTTGGGTTTCATAGTCTCAAAATGAGGAATCAAGGTGGACCCACATAAAGTCAAGGCAATCCTTGAAATGGTTCCCCCAACTACCATCAAGCAGCTCAGAAGTCTGCAAGGAAAGGTCACGTCGATTAAACGCTTCATAGCGCAATTATCTAACAAGTGTCGACCCATGAACAAATTATTGCACAAGGGGGTTACATTTGACTAGGATGACGAGTGCCGATCGACCTTTGACGAAATCAAACAATACTTAGCTTCGCCACCGGTATTGGCACCACCTAGACCAGGAGTGTCGTTCTACTTATACATCTCAGCTATCGAGGTGGCACTGGGTGCCATGTTAGCCCAGAAGAATGAACTTCACAAGGAATAGGCTACTTACTATCTAAGCCGCACCCTGGTCAGTTATGAACTTAACTATGCATATGTTGAGAAACTCTGCTTGGTAGTGGTGTTTGCTACCAAAAAGCTACACCACTACATGTTGAGCAACACTACGTATGTTGTGTCTAAGGAGAATCCATTGTGATACATGATGAGTCATACTTATCATAGTAGTCGCATGACGAAATGGATCATGTTGTTGACAGAATTTGACATTGAGTTTATTGGACAAAAATCTATCAAAGGACAAGTCATAGCCGATCAACTAGTAGAGGCTCCTCTTGAAGACGATCAGCCTCTAGTCATAGAACTACCCGATTATGGGGTCTTCCATGTCTCAAAATCGCCAGATTTTGATGAGCCTGAGTCACAGGCCGACATAACCCTATTATTTGATGGTTCTAAATGTGAGCAAGGTGGTGGCATGCAGAATTGTATTCTTCACACCGCAGGGTGCTCCAATGCCCCTGTCATTTAAATTAAACTTCCAAGTGCACCAACAATAATGCGAGAATATGAAGCCTTGCTCCTAGGTCTTCAGACAGCAATTGCCATGAACATAAAATGACTGAACATCTTTGGTGATTCGTTGTTAATCGTCAATCAAGTCAAAGGGGTATATAAATGCAAATGCCCAGTTTTGCAGGCTTATAAAGCCCTTGTGGACAAATTCTTGGCAAAACTTGAGTGGTATGACATCGAGGCACTCCCTCGATCATCGAATCATTTTGCGGACACAATGGCCTCCTTGGGGTCACTAATTTCGTAAGACATTTTCGATGATATGAAAACCATTCAAGTCAAAACCTTATCACAATCCGCGATGGAGCGTGCAAGCTCAGACTTGATGCCAGGAATCCACATGATCCAGATTGAACCATCCTCGGATAAGTTCTTTCAAATCCGAGATCTTCTGAAACGTGCCAACTGGGGGTCCTTGTTTTCCCCTACTCCCATTAATAGCAACACAACGCTATTCTTACAAGTTCTATCCCATTCAGCATTTGTTAGGGAAGAACTTCAAAAGGGAATGGCTATTCATACTTTCGAGGTTTTCGATCAACAAGACTGGTATTTACCCATTAGAGACTACCTCAAGTTAGGTAATCTTCCCCTTGGATTGACGCACGCCGCAAAATGAACATTCAAGCAAAAAGCGGCTAAGTATGTCTTGATAGGAGACATTTTGTATCATTGCAGCTATGAAGGAATCCTTCTTCGTTGCTTGGACCAGCAAGAGTCCACTTGGGCAATCGCCCAAGTGCACGATGGTACATGTGGTGGCCACTTTAGTGGTATGGCCATTGCAAAGCGCATTCTTTGCATGGGCTATTATTGGCCATATTTAGAGCGATATTGTTGCGCATATGTCAAGAAGTGCGTGAAGTGTCAACATCATGCCAATTTGATGCACGTACCTTCCCAGGCCTTGTAGACAGTCCAGTCCGCTGGCTATTTTTACAATGGGGCTTCGATCTAATTGGAAATATCTCCCCTGCATCGTCAGGTCGTCACACGTTTATCATAACGGCCACAGAGTATTTTACCAAATGGGTGGAAGCAATTCCACTAACCTCTACGATAGGACCCCGCATTGTGGAGTTCATTTTGCATAACATCATGTCATTTTGGTATTCCATCCAAAATAATCTCAGATAATGGGCCATCATTCAAGAACAAAGACGTGCGTGCTTTGACCACAAAGTACAAAATTCAGCATAGTTTTTTGACACCCTATTATCCGCAAGCAAATGGGCAAGCAGAGGCGTCAAACAAAATGCTAGTAGCCATCCTTAAAAAGACGATCACAGACAGTCATAAGGATTGGCACATACAAATCCCACTTGCCCTTTGGGCTTATCGCACTAGCATTCGGACGCCAACTGGGGCAACTTTGTTTTCGCTCGTGTATGGCTCAGAGGCAGTAATGCCTCTCGAGTTGGAAATTCCTTCCCTCCGCATATCAATGTAGGAGTTCATCGATGATGACACTGCACGGCAAGCCTGGTTAGACCAACTTACGTTGCTTGACGAACGACACGTTAATGCTCTCGAGCACTTACGTATCTATCAAGAGCGGCTTAAGAAAGCTTACAACATGAAAGTTCACCTAAGGGACTTTCGGGTTGGTGATTTGGTTTTGAAGGAAAACCAACAGAACTCTAATTTGCCATCCCACCTAAGGGACAAGTTCACGGCAAATTGGTTAGGTCCATATGTCATTGATAGCAAAATAGGACCCGAGACATACCGGCTAGCTTCTCTTGATGATATCAAGGAAACAGAACCCTTGAATATCAGTCATTTACGACCATTTCATATCTAAGAGAGCCATATCCCAAAAATGCTCCAAGGATTATCGCAATCACTTGGTCAAACCCAAAAAGCTCCAAGGATTATCGCAATCACTTGGTCACCCCAAAAAGCTCCAAGGATTATCGCAATCGCTTGGTCCAATCCCAAAAATGCTCCAAGGATTATCGCAATCACTTGGTCACCCCAAAATGCTCCAAGGATTATCGCAATCACTTGGTCACCCCAAAAAGCTCCAAGGATTATCGCAATCACTTGGTCACCCCAAAAAGCTCCAAGGATTATCGCAATCACTTGGTCACCCCAAAAATCTCCAAGGATTATCGCAATCACTTGGTCACCCCAAAAAGCTCCAAGGATTATCGCAATCACTTGGTCACCCCAAAAAGCTCCAAGGATTATCGTAATCACTTGGTCACCCCAAAAGCTCCAAGGATTATCGCAATCACTTGGTCACCCAAAAAGCTCCAAGGATTATCGCAATCACTTGGTCACCCAAAATCAAGCCACCCCACCACCACAGCAAATCACTGGTCACCCCAAAAGCTCCAAGGATTATCGCAATCACTTGGTCACCCAAAAAGCTCCAAGGATTATCGCAATCACTTGGTAACCCAAAAAGCTCCAAGGATCCCTAACCAACCAAAAACAAGGCAAACCACCCCCAAACCGCACCAAAGCAAGGATTATCAAACTGGTCACCCAAAAAGCTCCAAGGATTACAACACGGCACCCAAAAAGCTCAAGGACCAAAATCGCGCAAACCCAAAAACCAAGGAAAAAACAAAAGCCCAAGGATTATCACAATCACTTGGTCATCCCAAAAGGCTCCAAGGATTCTTGCAATCACTTGGTCAATCCCAAAATGCTCCAAGGATTTCACAATCGCTTGGTCAAAAATCAAGAAAATTCAAAAAAAAAAAAACAACAAAAATTTGCATCTCATTTCTAGGCATGCTAAAATTCATCAATCGAGAATTTTTCTCGCATCTCATCTTCATATTCACAAAAATCAATCCATCAAAAATACAAAAATACACAGATGCATAAAAGCATTGCATCCATACATTGCACATTTGTGGTCATATAGGTCAAAAGCACCATAGGCTATAATTGCTCTGCTAGCCCATCTTGTTCCACACTGTTCCATTTTACAAAAACAACAAAAACACCATGTATTGTTTTTACCACACTAGAGTCAGTGGTCTTTTAATGTATCAAGAGTTTTCATAATTTAGTCATCATCTTGCTCTTTAGCCACGTAATGTATCGAGTCAAACAGATTTTACGAAGGTAGAGTTCTACTTGAAGTACGCCTTGCTACGTAACATCCCAACACAAACTAAAACACATAAAACAATTCTTGAGTTGTGTGAATGAAAGATGAAACCTGCACAGTAATCCAGGTCACCAAAAGCAAAACGGTTATCTTGCTCATCCCCTTGTGCGAATGACCCCAAGAATGCTTAGAGTTGGCAAAAGGACAAGCATCCTCCCTACCCAATTCCCTAAGAATCCCTAAGTTATCAATAGTTGCAAAACATCAAAAATTTGCAAAACGTCAAAACTCAAAAATTTGACATCTTAAAGTGCACACATCAAACGGCACAAACAATAGTGATTTTCGTCACTCCATATCCCCAATCCCTTGCTCAAAAGAAAAACAAATCAAAATAAACAGTGATCTTATCACTACAAACGAGCAAGTATCCCAATACAATGAAAGAAAAGAAGGGAGTTGAACTTGAATCCCTGGAACTCTTAGCATTCTAACAGGTCATGAGGCAAGCCTTAGTATCGGTTTGGTTGATAGCCTATCGGTAACTAGCGGTAAAATTCTCGCATGACGATATATCTGTCACATTAACTTGCGTACAGATCAATGTTTGCATGTGGATGAGCTAGCTTATGGCATCCTGGATAACACCGAGATTAATCTAACTCGAATACAACAAAGGAGTTAGTGGAGCTAATTAGGTGATCCTCGAGTACAGGTTCGGTTGAAAGCCCATCTGGCACTGGCGGTATCCTGAAAAATACCACATAAATGAACTCAATTGCACACATAGGGATGTGAAATAGCTTGGTCAAAAACAAGTCCGATTCATACCTTGTTCAAAAGTCTTGTAAGATAAAGTACAATCGTGGCTAGTGAGTTAAAAACCGTCTGAGTCTCAGAAAACCTTAGCTACATTTCTAAACCAACTGCGCTACTTTTCATCCTTACAATACCATTAGAAAATACAAAAAAAAAAAAAAAAACCACATGTATACATACAAAGTGATGTATCACAACAATCGTCAAAAAACGAAATAACAGAGTCCTAAACAGTCCATGGTGCCATAGCCAAACATCACAAATCCCATTCATCCATTTCATTTTTTGCATATCACATATAAAATAAAAAACATTTGCATATGCATTCATCAAAATAAATATACATACATCCATATTCATCAACCATCATGCATAAGATCAAATCATCACATATGCATAAAACAAAATAAAACCGGTATATATATATATATATATCATCAAAAAAAATGCCCGTAGGCTACAAAACTGGTCCTCAAACCTCGCAATCATATAACAAAACCCAACCTAAGGCGTCGACCACCATGATCACGTAGGATCGATGCGACGGGAACTACCCCCCGTGGTGTGGGTCCTATGGGACCCTATAGGGTGGCTACTACTAGCCCCCGCATCACGCCTGCTACCGCCTCCCTCATCCAATCGCCTGCGACGAGATGATGTTGACTACTCAGTCGCACTATCCCTCGTCCGACATGAAGATCCACTTCCCGAGGGCTCAGGTAGCCACCCACCAAGGCGGATGACCTCCCTCTCCAAGTCTAGCCGATGTCAAAACCACTCTACCTCCCATCGATGATAGTAAGATACTACATCATCGTGCTATGCCAAAACCCTATCCCGCTTTGCTAGCTGAGCCCACAGGAGATCCCTCTCCCGCAGTGCGTCCCCCAGCTCTAGATCCCGAATCCATAGCAGCTCTGTCAGTCGTGCATTCTCAGCACGTATCCCAGACTCCATCTCCTCTGTATCCGCCTAAAGTACAGGACCCTCCGAAACAACAGCCTGCTCTGGCTCCCATTGCTCCTCCATGTCCTGCATGTCCGATCGACTCCACAACTCCTCATCCCCCCCCCCCCCCCCCCCCCTCCCCCCCCCCCCCCCCCCCCCCCTCCTAACACCCCCTCTCCTGCCACCATCCAACAAAATCCCTCCAGTCTGGCAGTCCACCTCGGTTGTCTCCACTGGGTTCCCTACACCCAGCCGCTCCCCATGCCCAAAGCATCTCGTAAGTACAGCAGTCACTGATCAAATGACGATGTCCTAATAGGAAGTCCATCTATCAGAATCTGAAGCAGCCGATAGACATCCTCCAGAGTCACAGACATCTCCTTGGTCAAAATATGGAAGGTGTTGGTCCACGGATCCCAAAGTTTGATCAGGGTCATCAGATAAGCCTGATCCGGGACAATAGGCTCTAGTCGAGCCACCTGCTTGAGCCCAAGGGCATCAAGCCATTCCCAGTCATCATCAGACAGTGCCCCCTGCACCTTAGTGAAAGCATCAGGTACACGGTACCGGCTCCTCACAACCTAAAAAGAAAATTAATCAACAAAAAAAAAAAATTAATAAAAATCATAGAAAAAAAATTGTACAGAAAAGCACACTCATAGCTTTAAAAACAAAAATAAACTCTAGGGAGCACTTACAGGTCTCGCTTCGGCCCCGCCACTCGAACCAGTTTGTGCACTCATGATGGCAGGGAAAATTTCAGCAGCGCTTCGCTTCGCAGAATTACCTCCTCCTCCTAGAGCTCCAAAATCGCAAGAAAAATTTGACACAAATGAGCCCAAATTCAAGTTTTGGCCCTTAAATAGGCCTTTTGAGCTGGAATTCATCCTTGACTGGGACGAGCACTCTGTTTAGTGCTCGTCCCACCCAGGGACGAATTCTATAGCTGGAATTCATCCCACCTTGGGACGAATTCAGGCCAAAAAATTCAAAAACATCAAAAAATGATAAAAAATGCACTAAAAACCAACAATAAATTTGCCCGATGAGAGTGTTGTTGCACTTGACATCCCGGGCATACAAAATAGATGTTGGGGTCACAAATTGTCATTATCCTACTCCCTAAGAAGGCTACTTTAGCCGGACCGCTCCATGGGAAGACAAATTTTTGCCAATTTCAGCTCCAAATAGCGTCGCAAAAAGGGTCAACACCCACCAAAAAAAGGTCCAAATGTTGGAAAAATTGCACATGCTTAATGATAAAACATCTAAAGGCACCCTTACAAGTCATCTTGGGTCAAGCGACTCATTGCTTTTTCTCACGAAGGTCATTCCCTCATCGATTCGTCGCTTGAGGGGGTAGTCACACTTAGTCACCAATCAACAATCACACACCCAATTAAGGAAAACGACATGCATTCAAAGAATCATTGACAAAGACAATTACGCTCCTGCTTGGGGCAGTAAACAAGCAACAATCAAATTAATCAAACGCTTGGCATTCGTGAATCATGAACACAAGGTTCCCCTGTGGACAAAAGGTTGCGCCCTTTGCCTAATCATGATTGATCAATGTCCAAGCTCAAGTCACACCTCACCAAAACAGGTTAATACTTGAAACCAAACTCCTTAGCTTGTTAGAAGCAAGGATTCAAGAATGCATGCCCTTTCCATGCTTGGGGCATCAAAAGTTGGTTAGGTTACCAAGAAACCCTAATCATTAGTGCTTTGGTTATCTATTTTTGCTCGACGCTGTGCCATGCACAGTGCATCCCAAAAAGGGGCATCTGTAGACACCAAAACAACACCAATCCGATTATGTGGCTGCAAACACTGATCGCTTTGACAAAAATAGCCCCCAGGGCAGCCCTCAGAGGTTAAAAAGTGGTCCTAACCACTTTCATAGCAATTTTGTAAGGTCAAGAGGCAATTTGGAACATTCAGGCACTTTGCTCAGTATTCGTCTCACCCAGGGATGAATTCAAACTGGGATCCGTCTCACCCAGGGACAAATTCTGAATTCGTCTCTGGTCGGGACGAATTCCAAGTTTAACGGGCAAAAAGAAGAATGGCACCAAGTGGCAGCCAAGGACAGTCAGTTGATGACTCCTACCTCGCACGCATGTGTGGGTGGACAGATGGGCCGTTAGAGGACTGTCACAAGGGCAATTATGAAAGCCCAAGTCATGGAGGACTCCCCTCCCTCATGGGAAGACATGACCGCCACATGGCACCTATGACCAACACATGGCGCTTATGCTTCCCTCTCAAAAGAGACCCCATGGGTCTATAAAAGGTGGGACTTTTCTCACCCAAAAGGAGAGATTGGAGGTGATTTCAAGCAACGAAGTGTTGTCCAATTGATTACCCATTTGCATCTTTTGATTCACCTTCTCACATCCACTAATCTCTTTCGCAAGGGAGGTTATTGGGTGGATTTTGGAAGCATGGATCCAACCCAAATCCAACATTTGACCACCTTACACCACCAATTTGTAGACACCCCAATCCTAAGAGGTTTTGGACCCATCCCTAGTGGATTGGCACCGAAATCAAGTGCCAATGGTGGGAGGCCCACTTGGGCACCCCGCATTTTCTAAGTTTTATTCTAAAGCATTCTAGATTATTTTTTCATGTTGCATTTTACGTTATTCTGTTTAGTGAACTCATAGCTTCATTTCCATAACATTTTGATCAGATTTTATCATGCCTTTTGTCGCTTTGTTGTCCCACTAACTTGTAGGTAGCGACATCGAATTCCCGAGGATAGAGGCCAAATTGGGAGAATCCGACCATCTGGGTCGTCCCAAAATGGCCCCAATTACATAACCCCTTTATTTGCAGGTGTTTTGGAGGTCTCGGGAGTCGACATTGGAGCAGGATCACTTTGGCTTTTCCAACACAGTAGAATTCGTCCCACCCAGGGACGAATAGCAGTCAGAATTCATCCTGCCCAGGGATGAATTCCAGGTGAAGGTAGATTGGCTGACTGTTTCAATGGCAGTGGCCCTCTGGTAATGTCTTCTGACCTCTGTCGAATTTGCAGGTGACTTAGATCCATTTTATTCACTGTATTTGACAATCTGTTGCATGCATCTTTTGGCGATTTCAAAGAACGAACTTTCCTTTTTGTCACAGGTGCTACTGACATCTTTGTTGTTTCTTTGTTCGCAGGAGGAGCAGCAGAGGTTAAGGACTCATCAACATCAACGACGGCATCGTCTTGGCCCGCCCATCTCAAGTGTGGGCACGCGGAAAAAGGAACATTAAGTCTTGATTGTAATCAAATTATTTTAACGCTCCTAGCCCCTGAAAAGGGAGGAGGCATCTTTGTAACAAAGATCAAGAGAGTTTAATGAAAGGGCTGTGTTTTCTCCATTTGCTTGTATCTCATTTCAATGTGTCTCTTTCATTTCATGCATTCTACATTTTTAGGACTTAAGCGTATTTGATTTTGAATGCATCGCAATTAGTGTTTCCTTCACCCGAAATCTCGTGCTTTCACATTGTACACACATTTGAGTTGGTGGTTTTGGTTCTAAGGCTGAAAGGGAATGAGTTCCTCCAAACTTGAATATTTGTTTCTGACACTCCTTTTTTGGCCAGCCAGTCAGCCACTTTATTCCCCTCTCTGTACTGATGTTGAATCACAAGGTGGACATACTTATTTGTGAGGGATTTGCATTCTTGAATTAATGAAGTCAAAGACCATGGAGGAGAAGTCGTGCCCTTGAGGCAGTTAATGATATGAAGAGAGTCACCCTCGATAATAAGTTGCTGGATATCCATATCTTCAATGAGGAGGAGGCTCTGATATAACACTCTGGCTTCAGCCATATTATTGTTCTGGACTCCCAAATTCTCTGTGAAGGCCAACTTGATTTCACCCAGGTGATTTCTCAGGATGCCTCCCCCACCTACGGCTCTCGGGTTGCCCTTCGCTACCCCATCAAAGTTGATTTTTAGCCATCCTGGAGGAGGCAGACTCCACCTGATAGCAGACCTATCAACAAAATTAAGAGGTGCACGAACAATGTTAGAAAGATTAAATCTGCGGGCCAGAGTAGTTTCTATGCCAGGGGGGTGGTTCCGGAGAGGAGACAAGAGAGGCATTCTCTTCTACTAGGGATAATATTTTGGTGTTAAGTCTCTGCATATCACTAGATTGGTTACTAAAAATTTTGGCATTCCTTTCCCACCACATTTTCCAGAGGTAATGATGGAGGCAGGATTGCCATAGAAACTTAAGTTGGATATTTTTGAAAGGTTGTAGCCACTGAGTGAGAAGGAGTTGCACGGTAGGTGGATGAACAGTGGAGATGCAGAATTCTTGGTAGAGCTGGTTTAGGACACCTAAAGAGAATGAGCACTCCAGGAATAGGTGGGGGATGGATTCCCAGGATTTTTTGCACATAACACACCGGTTGGGAATAATCAAGCCTCTAGAAAGTAGGTTGTCAATAGTGAGGATTTTGTTCTGGGAGGCCAGCCAGTAGAAAAATTTTACCTTCGAAATGATTTTCCTCACTCACCCATACCTGGTTTGTTAAGTTCCATTTTTCAATATGAGGTTCTTGGCTATAGTAGGCAGATTTTACGATGAAATTACCAGATTCAGAGAGACTCTAGACCAAGGAATCTGGGTTCTGAGAGTTCAAAATGGTGCACACCATGAGCAGATTTTGCAGCTGATAGGAGGCTTCAGTGATGTGATTGGGCCCATTGAAGGTGAGGGTTTTCCATCGACATCTGGGGGAACCTTGATTGATGAAATGAGCAACTTTATCTCCGAAGAGGGCCTCCATGATAGGCTTGAGCACTACGAGGATCGGGTCTTGGTTGAGGGGTTTGCAGTGCAGCCAGGGGTCATCCCAAAATTTGATAGTAGTCCCAGTCCCCAAGCGCCACCTCATGCCTTCAGATATGATGTCTCTAGTTTGGATCAAACCATTCCAAAAATGAGATCCAATGGGGAGAAGATGGTCTCCCATGAAAGCCACCTATTGGAGATACTTTGCTCTGATGACATCGATCTAGATGGCTTGGTCGTTGGTGATGAGTCTCCATGCTGGCTTGGCTATGAGGGCCATATTCATTTTTATAATTCTCCTGAAACTTAGGCTGCCATGTTCTTTCTTTGAGCACAATTTTTCCCATGCCACCAAGGAAAAATTATTTTTATTTTCATTGCCGTCCCACAGAAACTTGCGCTGAATTTGTTTTATTTTGTGGCAAACAGAGCTTGGGGATTTGAATATAGATAAGAATAAAACAGGAATGCTTTGCAAGAAATATTGGACCAAAGCGGCTTTTAAGAACTGAGATTATGATAGGAAGTATTTTGTATTTTCCATGGTGTTTTAAAAAAATTCTCAAAGTAGAATCACTAATAATATCTTCTTGCATTTCCTCAAAAAATATGATCTAGTTTCTTTGGAAATTTCCTTGGATGAAGGTAATTCTAAAAAAATATTTTAATTATCAAATAGAAAACCTTTTTACTCCCGAATTAATTCACTATATTTTTTATACCAATTAAAAAAAATACAATAATTTTCCTTCTTCAAAAATCCTTTTCTTATAAATTTCTTTTCAAGACTTTTTTTCCTTGACTCTCACTTTTATGGATTTGAAGAAATAATTTCCCTATGAATTCGTTTTGTATCCTTAATTATATTGATTCCAATATTACAATAAATATTGGAAAAAGTAAGCTAAAGTAAAATATTTCATACATTATGGAACTTGCTCAATAATCCATCCTAATATTTTCCTTCGATGTCTTTCCTTTGAAAACATTTCTTTAACAATGTACCTTGCAAATATTCCTGTAATAATATCCTTTGGAAATGAAATGGAATTAAATATTTGAAAAAATTATTTGAATGAATTTATTTATTTTTTAAATGCAATCCAATATTTCCTTTCTCGACTTGTCATTTTTTTATTTATGCTTTGACTTTTAATTATAATCCTTTTCTATTATCAAATATTCTTCAATTTCACTTACTAAGAAAACAAATTGACATCTTCATCCTCTTAATACCTTTGAATAAATCAAATATTCTCCTTCAATATTTCCTTTTAAATTTATTCCTTCCAATTCTCTTTTATCTTTTCTTATGAATCCACTATCCCTTCAAACAATTTTATTTATTTTTTGTTTTAATTATTCCTCTTTAAAGTTGTTGCTATATTTATTTTATAATATACTTATTTAAATATTTCCTCCAATAAATCAAACCCTTTTCAAATATATTGCATACATTATGTGCCTTTTAAATATCATGCATTTATTTTTTATTTTTAAAATAACTTGAGGCTGTACCCTAGTATTCACTTCAAATTTTAAAAATCATGTTTTCCCTCCAATCTCTAGAAAATTGTGCTAAGTCTATGATTTGATTGTTCTCCATGTTGACACATCCTCAAGCATTATGTTACATAATTGATTTTATTATTCCCACTTTAATCTATCAAGTTTGGTTCTCTCTGTCTCTTAACATGTTCTGATTAGCATTTTAGCAATGCATTCCATATTTGGATTCTCTTTATAATTTCTAACATTAGGTAATCACCTTGACTATCTTCAATAGGTATCTCACTTTTAGTAGACATATTATTTTGGAAACTCACACTCTCCATAATGGTCATATTTTGTTGGTTATCCCTTAAATATTAGTAGAATATTAATTTTCCTCTTATACGAGTTGTAAATAGGATTTGGAAAAATCTCACTCTTCTCAAGGATGATTAATGTGTATTTTTCTCTTGGCTAGATTGGTAAGTTTGGATGCATACAACAATAGGTTCTTTACTCCCGCACACAAGACAATTCTCTTCCTACTCTCTCTCACATAGGACTTAGTAGTCTAAATTTCTCCCTACACTTTTAAACTTTTTTGTACTTACAAATAAGGTTAATCAAAAAAATATAGACATAAAAAAATATACAATGCCCTTATAGGATAAATATTTTTGTCTCTCCCATGATTTGCTTCTCATGGATTCTTTCACCATAGCTCTCTCATCATAAATTCTCTCACTATGGAATTTCTTATTGTGTCTTTCTTAACCATAGTTTCTCTCAACTGTGTCTTCTCTTAACCATGAATTTCATACCACTCTTAGCAATTGTGTTATATTCAAAAATACACTTTGGATATAAGATAAATCATTATCAGACTATAATGGAACATAAATTACACATAATAAATCCATGACTAACAATAAATAAACATTCAATATTTACATAAATTATAAGATTACATAGTATTGCAACACAAGATAATGCACATTGATTTTCTCTTACAAAACTAACTTATATGCTACTCCTACAAATAACCTCTACAAGAAGGCTCTGGACATTTCATCTTCAACTATCTCTTCATCTCTTCAAAACTGTAAGAGATATGACTCTTTATATTTCTCATAGGATAAATACATTTTTGAATCCTTAATTACAAACATCTAATAAATACTAAATAACTAATATTTACAAGAGTCCTAGACTCCAAATATTTATAAAGTATTTACAAAATACTTGTGAGGTACCAATTAATACAATATACTCCAAAAAAAAATTGAATTGAGATTATTAAAAGGTGAAAGAAATATCTAGAAAATAATCACCTAAAAAATATAGGATTTGTAAATGCAATACATTTTTTAATGAGGGAAAATTTACTTATAGTATTAACATAATAATAGTTCATATTAGAGACTTTAAAATTTAACAAGAAACATATTAGTTTTTAATCAATAAGATGTTTGTAGAATTTTTTTATCTAATTCTTGGTTGGAGCCTTATTATCTTATCTCTAAATCAAAATGGCAATCACATGGTTTTATCTATCTTATAAATATTTAAAGGAAAAAAATTATAATAATATGAGTATTTTTACCAAGAAGCTAAGTAATTTTGTTCCACCCCCTATGTTAGTGAATAGTTTAGTGCCAATATATGCTATGGTGTCATAGACAGAGCATGTAGCACTAGGATTAATAGATTCATATCTTAGTAGTTAATATTATTGTATAAGTATGTTAACTCCAAATGACACCTATTAGTAATATAAGGATGTATGTATATTATTATAATATGGTTGGAAATGTGGTGTGAATATAATACATATTGGCGATTATTATTTTTATATATGTGTATGAATGGTACTTTAGATATTTACCTTAATTGTGTGTTCAGACTTAAAAATTACATTGATACATCTTAAATAATTATTCTCCTATTATTTATAAAGAGATCTAATATTTTATACACCATATAAAAAACTTCTACTAGGCTAAACTGAAAACATACTAAAATTGAGAACATCTAGTTCCATAAAATCTATATGTATAATATTTTTATAACATATATATTTGGACAAAAAAATGAATATTAGAAGATAAATATATTGGTCATATGTAAGCAACTTTTAAAATAGAAATTTTAGAGTTGTTATAAAAGTGTATTATGAATCATCCATAGTTTTAGAGTATACTAAAGGTAATTGAATAGCATAAAAGCTACATGAGTTACAAGGTAACAATGGTTGGAAAATAATCATGAACAATTAGGTGAATACCAAACAAAAATATTATTTGGTAGAGTGGTAACTACAAGTTTTGTTGTCCATTGATGTTGTGCATAAATTCAAAAAATCTAGATTTAATAATATTTAAAGTATTTTCTTTTTATATGTACTAAGTCGTTTTAGTATCATTTTTGTAGTGTTACCTCTATTTTTACTAATTTATATGTTTAAGTATTATAAAAAAAAAAATTCTATGTATGCTCTATCATGGTATCTACTATTTTGTATAGGTGATCTTCCATGTGAAGAAGAATAATTTCAATTTAAAAATAATAAGAAGAAATTTAAAAATGAAATTCCAAGTATGTTGATTTGTTATTAATCGCACATGGAAATATTGTAAAAGAATAAATTATAGTTCTTGTTAAAGTAGGGTCCATGCTAATAAAAATAGACCATATTGAGAAGTAGTATTGCAAAGTGTTATAATATGTCCAACAAGTCATGATTGTAAAAGAACATGATATTTATCCACTCTTGAAAACCATGTGAAATGATAATTGAAAAGGACGACAATCCAATTTAAGAAGTCAATTCCCTACACAAGAAGCAAGTGGCACAGGGGAAGAAAATTTATTAAACACTTGCATATGTACAACCCTTGAAGAAAAATACAATATCCTTATTAGTATTAAAATAATTATAATTATAGGATTGGTTTTAATTTGTTAAAAAAAAGGTTATCAAGGTCATGTTATTATTACGCATAATCATGGAGTAATAATGAATATAATGAATTTAGAGTATAATCATATAATGAAGGTCTAGTGTATAGAGGTATCATTAGATTTTTTGATAAAAAAATTGTATATACATTGAACAATAATACTTTCAAAGGATAAATACATAAAAGAGTCACTATATAAATATACAATTAGAGAAATATTTTTCACATCTAAAATAAAATTTGCAAAGGATAGAAAATAATGAAGGAAAAACATCAACCATATGAAAATTTTACATTGAATAAGATGGTAATACATGGTTAAAAATTAACTCAAAATAGAGGATTCATTAAATAATAAACAAAGATAGATCAGTCCAGAAAAGTAGTAGGCTAAGTCTCTTTCTCAAGATGGATATGAACAAGGCGTATGATAGAGTGTTCTAGGAGCTTTTGGTGGAGGTCTTGATGAAATTCGGTTTTGGTCATATATGGATTAATATCATAAGGAAATATCTCTCATCTGTTAAGTAATTAGTGCTTATAAATGGTTCACCTAGTGGGTACTTCTAGAGTTTCATAAGACTCCACCAAGGACACCCAATTTCACCATATTTATTCATTCTTATGATCAAATCCTTGGGAAGGTCCATTCTTGAGGACCCCACTATTGAAGGTATTAATCCTACACTATCAATCAACCCAATCACAGACCACCAGTTTTCATATGACAGACTTCTCTCCTTTTTTACTTTGGTGATCCAAGATAAAAAGCTCAATAATATTCTTTCTTTCTTTGAAAAAGCATTTGGATAAAATATAATATACTTTAAGCGTATGGTGTAACACTCGTCTATCTAGGGAGAGGAATATTACATAAATCCTTGGTTGTGGTATACAGAATTCCCAACAACTTACTTGGACCTACCTCTATTTATGGTTAGAATACATAAAATTCTTTGGGACTCGATGGTGGAAAGGATGTAAAGAATTCTTGTCAGCTAGAAGGTGTATTACCAAGCCATGTAGGAAAAAATTTAGTGGTCAAGATAGTTTTCCAAATCATACTCATTTATTTTATGTCTATATTTATACTTCTTATTAAAGTTTTATGCAATATGGAGTGCATCCAAAAGGTATTTCTCTAGGATGAGATTGAAGATCATAGGAAATTTCATCCAGTGTCTTAGAATCAATCTTGTTCTAGAAATAATTATGGAGGAATAGGCCTTAGAAATATTTATCTTATGAATTAAGGACTAGTTATGAAGTAGGACTGAAAACTTATGAAGAAGGATGAGTCAAAGTGGGCCAATATTATTGTGGTCAAATATATAAACCCACCAGGGAGCTTTCTAGTGGAACCCCTTCTAAATGAAGGTTCTATATTCTAGTAGAATATATGAAAATCTAAAATTGATCTAGTCAAATGTTCCTATTGGATCATTGGTAATGGGAGATCTATAGATTTTTGGAATGATTCAAGGATTTTAGACTATTCTTTGTTGTAGGATCCCAATATTTCACCAACATAAATATTTACCAGGATATTTGGATGGATTAAGGTGGCTGATTTTATTAATTATGATGGTGGTAGAAGAATCTAGAAATAAGTTCACGTTTGTAATCTTAGTAGATAAGAATTTACTGCTTGCAAATTTATTCTAAATTTACCCAATTTGCAAGTATTGATGTCCCAAGAGGTGGAGGATTATATTATTCATAAAATAGAGAGCAATGGTTGTTTCTTAGTCAAATCAGTGTATTCTCTTTTTTTAATTCTAACACTCCTATCTAGATCCTCCCTTGTAAGGTCTGGTTTAAACACCTAATTCTAAAGGTGAATATTTTTTATTGGTTGGCCATTCAAAATAAATACCTCACTATAGAAAATCTATGCAAAAGAGGGATGATCCTTACCAAAAAGTGTTATATTTGTAGGTTATTATAGAAAATGATTACCCATATGTTCATTCAATATCAATTTTTCTATTCTATATTGAAGCTTATCACCCACTCTCTTAGGGTTCAATGGGTATTCCCAATTTCTATTATGGATGTTTGTTCACAATGGTTTTCTCCTTTTAGGTCCCAATATTTTTCTTATCTTTGGAAATTTTTTCTCCCTCACACTTTTTGGGGCATATGGTGGGAAAAAAATTATAGGGCCTTTACGAACTCTAAAAAAGATCCAATTTCAATCTATTTGAAAATTATTGGGAGAACGGTGAAAAATATTATCTCCTGCCAAATTTGGATGCAGGTAGGCATGATGAAGAGAAACTGGATCTCCTTCTCAGATTTCTTCTTAGTTTAGGGCTTGTTGAAAATCCTCATTCCAAAAAAATAAAATTTGTGAGGTGATCCCTTCCCCCACTAGGGTGGGTTAAGCTTAACATTGATGGCATCTTAAAGGGGAATCTTGAACTCACTAAGGCTAGAAGAGTAATTAGAAATGAAAAATAATTTATTGGTGCTTTTGTAAAAAATATATCAATCCAAACTTCTCACTTTGTAGAAGCTAGAGCTTTGTTTCAAGGGCTCCTTATTAAGGCTTTGGGCTTCCAAAAAGTCCTAGTGGAGGGTGATTCATTGAACATAATTAACCTCCTTAAATCTTCTTCTTCTTTGAGCTGGATGATTGTTAATCTTATTTCAAAAACTAAAAAAATCCTTATTTCCAGAGAGGAAGTTTAGATCTAGCATATTTTTAGAGAAAGGAATACAATGATAGATCTAATTATGAATTTGGGTATTTCCTAAGGGGTTTTAGGTTTGGTACTTACTTTTCCCTAAAATCCTTCAAATTATGATAAGTGATGATAATAGATGAATCTAGATCCCTATTTTAATGAGTCTCTTATAGGTTTTACACCTGTCTTCATTCTCAATCTATTTGGATTATTGTTAGGATTGGTATTTTTACCTTAGGTTAATTATATTTCCACAAGACCGATAATATAGTTGGTCTCAGGGCCTTTTAAATTGAATTCTTTCCTACAACACCCTTTCTAGCACCTTGGTTTTTTAATTATTCCATATAGTTTTGGATAGTTATCACAAGATGGGTATTTTTTTGAATGTTATCAGTTGTTGCCTAGGTTTAGGATCTTTATATTTGAATAGCATCTCATTCATCATTTTTTGAGTGGTGATTGGATCATGAATAGACTTGGAGAACCTGGTACTGACCTCTTTCACATTTTGGGCTAATGGGATCTATAGTTGGTCATGGACTATTTTTATTGGATTCCTTGATCCACATGGTCTACTTTCAATATGCTTGGTTGGTTGTTCATGTGTCACCTTAGATACCTTTGCATTGGAATGCTTTCATTCTTCCATGGACCCAGGCTTAAATTTTGCTATTGGTTTTGGAATTTATTTTATAGTTTATCAAGGGCATTTTTCCCAAGACAACATGGTGATAATATTTCACGATTTGATTATATTGGAAACTACCAATCTATCTTTTGGAAATCATGTGGGATAGATTACCCCTTTCATGCTTGGTTATGGATTTATATTATCAATATTGAAAGCCTCAGGTTGGTTAGAGAGTTCTATATTGGGCTCGAATCACATTATAATAATGGAAGAGAATGTTTTTCGTGTGGGTTTGAGTCCCCTGAACAATAATTCAAATTCTCAATAAAGCTAATTGGTAGGGACCGTTTGGGATATTAGGCTCTCTCATCTAGTTTTATTTGGTTCTATTAAATGCAATTTATGGTTGGTGTGTGTGTTCAAAGTATTGTTTCCTTGGTTATTGGTGCAACATCACGGGTCAACATTCAATTCAAAAAATCTACAAGGTCCCACTTGAGCCTAGTGTCCTAGTTTTTTATGATGAAGTTAGGAAGATCTTGCATAAAGAGAGTTTGCTAAATTGTATTTTGTCCTTTCATGTATCTCAAGAGGGAGATAATTTTTTTTGGGAGCATGGGGAGTATATCTTGAAGCAATAGAATGGGTATGATGCAAAATCTCTCAAAACACCATAGGATCAGGTAATTTTAGTTTTCATGGACTATTTCACCATAGACATGAATAGGGAGGTATTACAAATCTTTCACATGCTATTTTTGAACCAATTGATAAGGATGCAACTAATGAATATCCCTTTGTTCCTTTATCATTATCTAGGAAAATCCCTAACAGATGTGAGATGTGGAAAGTGGTTGGATCCAATCCATCAAGGGTTGATCCTATTAACTTATGAGCATGTAGCAAAGTCTAAAGGAGTGGTTGTGGAGAAGGCTTTAGAAAAAACTAAATACTATAAAATTCCTCCAACCATAGACCTGATTTAGAAAATGTATACGTCCTTAGGTGATCCTTTTGGGTTAGATTTAGAGGACTCACGAGCTTCATTTTCCTTTGTAAAAAGGAAGGCTAGCACTAGAAAAGGTATTGTGGGGACCTCCAATGTCATAAAAGGGGGTATTTTTCGATGTTCTAAGTGGTTGTATTCAAATGCAGGAAAGGTAGATAAGTGCATGATCTCGATTGAGATAGTTGAATTAGAAGATATCCATCTAGCAAAAAAGAATCCTATATTTTCAAATGGTCAAAAGGCTCATAAGTCCCTAGTATTGGTTAAGGTGTCTAAATCAAAATATAGTCGTCCAACGAAGAAAAAACATATATTTTTAGAGGTTGTGGATGATGGCAAGGAGGGTTCCCCCTCACTAAGACCTAAGTCCCCTATCCATATGCCATTCCTTAATGATCTTGATGAGAAGCTCCAATATTTTTTGGGTGTCCTCTAGGTGGCGATATCTTATGTTCATGATATCAAAAAGTATTAGCAGTAGAGGGATGGTTTTAGCTCCAAGTGACTTAGGGGTTTAGTTCTCCTATGGTTTTAGCTATGGTTGTGATCTTTTATCTTATTTTTAGATTATTTTCTAGTATCTTCCTTTTAGGATTTGATCCCTTCGATGATTTTCTTATTTTTGTTCTTGGGATTATCCTATATTTTTGTGTTCTTAGTCTATCTTGGTTGGGTAGCTTCTTTTTTAGCATTTGTCTTTTATTTTGTTGTTCTTTCCTAAGTCTCAGGGTGTGATCCTGATATCTAGCAGTTTCACCTATAAAAAAGGGTTGGGGTCCCTTCAAAACCCTTTCTTTTATCCAATAAAAAATTACAAAGAGAAATCCACTACTATACTATTTACTAATATGTAAGCAAGAATAATATAATAGAATATCAAAAAGTTAAACAAGAAAAAATATAGAGTAGCATTGCATTGATGAAGTAGGTGGTATATCGCAATTTTAAATATAATAGAAATGATCAAAATGCCACTCCAAACATACGTAAGCCTTCAAGAATCAAGTGAGAATCAATGAAATCACCATAACTCAACTAATCAAGGATAAAAATACACAAATATAGCAAAGTAATATATAATAATAATTATTCCATTACTTTTTTTTATTATAAATTAAGATGACATGTAGTAAAACAATTATGGAATAATTGTCTAATATTTTTTAATTATCTAATAATCATTATGTTTTGTTTATTTGGAAGCTGAGTGAATATGGGAATTTTACTATCAAATCTGCATATAAAATTCAAGAACCTCCTTTAGAGTTTTGGTTACCTACTACTTTCATTTGGCTCAAACACTTGATTCACAAAGTGGGCTTCTTCTCCTGGTTTGCTTCCCATAAAAACAATTTAACAATTGATAATATTATCATATAAGGTATGTATATTTCTAATAGGTTTTTGCTATGCAAGTTTGACTGGGAGTTAGTGCCCTTTACCTATCTATCCTGAAATCCCTTTTCATATTTTTTAGTATAGTCTGGGTTCCACCTTCAACCATTAGACAATTGTTTGAGTAGTGGCCAAAACCTTTTTTCAATCCTCAACTGATATTCCCTTGGTCAATATGTATTCATAATTATCTCTATAAAAATTAGTTAGAGTGAAATAACAAGGTTTTTACTGCTGTTGTCAAAGACCATCAGTCTATTTTACTTCGTACTATCACTTTTACCTCAAAGAATGGTCAACTATTATTATCAATAAATATTCTAAATCTTGGTCTTGAAGCTTATTTTTTTACACTCTTCAATATTTGCAATAATCCTACAGGTCCATAAAATTTGTGTATTGATAGGTCAACTGTTAGATGGACTACATACCTGAATGATAGGACAAAATTAAATTTTTATGGTGCAACAAAGGGTAGTCCAAGGAGGGCTAGTACTGGAGTCATATAGAGGTAAGAGAAATTTATCAAGATTTGATTATTTTGGAAGTGCTTGACTTGGATCACATTATAATTGAAGGTTATTCTATACATACCATAAATTGGCTCAAAGGAAATCAACAATCACCTTGGAATGTATGCAATATGGTGGGGGAATGCAAAAGATTCATTGGCAGATATTCAAACATTACCATCCAACACATATATAGAGAAGGAAATAAGGAAACATAATTTCTTGATAGATAAGGTGTCTCGAAGGAGCCTCTACACATGTGGTGGTCTAACTTCTTGTAGGGTCTCAGTGATGCATACAATGAATATGGATTGTGTCATATTTAATATGTGTAACAATCCTAGTCAGCAAACTAAATGGCAAAGGAGATCAAGTGGCATGTCTAAGTCCCAGATGTTAGGTTGATTTATTTCCTTATTTCTTTGTATATAGAATTACAAAGGTTTAGTTCTATTGGTGTTGTTGTCTTGTTCTATATTTTGGAAATTTTAGAGTTTTCCTTCTATTTGCCTGTTGGGATAGTCTTTTTATGTCTTAGTATGCTTATTTATGGATCTCTCCTAATTTCCAATGTTGTCTTTGGTGGATTTCTATAGTGATACCTGATGGGTTCCAACCTATTTTTTTGTAAAAGTTTTTGGATCCTTTCAAAATACCTCTATCAATCAAAAAAAAAATTATTGGGATAATTATTAATACTCATTTTCGTTAAGAGCAATCATTTAATGGTTTTTGAGTATATTTTACTTTTAAATGAGTTTATTGAAAGACCATAAAGTATGTAAAAAAACATCAATCAATTGGAAACTTTATAATGAATAAGAATATTCTATGCTTTAAATTTAAGTATCCAAATTTAAAATCAATGTCACTACTAATACATGATATTTTTAGCATTAGGAAACATCCAAATAAATCACTAACATTATATCAATCAAGAAGAAATAAACATGAAGAATGTAATAAATATAAACAATAGAATAACATTGTAATGAAGAAGAAGGTATAAATTAGTCATAAATATTTTGATAATATCAATAATCCCATTTGAATGGATGAAATACTTCTAGAAATTACAAAAATGTGATTAAAGAACTACCACTCCCTTAATAAAGCATAAATAGATAAGAAGGGGTAAGTAAAATAACATATACAAATAATTACGACATTGCTTATTTATGTTACAGCTGATGAGGATAGGTTGAAAACCATTATTTTGGGTATATACAAATATATTTTGTTTAAGAGTAATTATTTTGTGATTGTGTGTTGTAATAAGCAAATACTTATCTATGATTATAAATAATTTAAGAAAATAAAATATTTCCATAAATTATATTTAATCCTACACAAAGAGCAAAACAAAGAGATCAACAATAAATATATTGCATGCCAAAAAGGATATAAAATATACTACAAGGATAAATAAAAGAATTCATATTCTTATTGTGGCATACAACGAACCCGGTAAATAAAACATTGTAAGTTGTATCCATAGCATTATCCCAAGAATAAAAATATTCCATGATTAATTAAGAAGACAACCCAATATGATGAAATAAGGTTGGGCAAGACACTCTAATGACAAATAATTTAAATTAATAAGAAATAAAACTCCCTGGTGATGCACCTTATCGGAGCCATAACTTGTGAACCGTACGCCTGTTTTCCTTAAAATGTAATAGGTGGTTTTGTGTGTGTGTTCTATATTAGGCTCATCATTGATACACCTTACCCTCCAAAAACCATATTTTCAGTACCTAAATCCTCCATCTAGTGTCCCAAAATTAGCTTTTAGTATAGGTTCCTGGGTTTTTTGGAATTTTTTGAATGTTAGACTTTTATTATCTTTTGTTATACCTTAAGTTGAGACTAATATTTTAAATTAAGGTTCGATATTGTAAGAGGGATGTGTGAACCAAATTTGGGTGCAATCCGAATCATTTCTATTTTTAGCAGTTATTAGAAAAAATATATTTTTAGGGTTTCTTTAGTTTTTGATTGATATAAGATGGATTTTACTCTTTTGGAGAAGGTATGTGAATTCAATAATGAGAATAATATTGATTTACAGGTTTCTTCCATTATATCGCATTTGTGTTATGTGATTGGAGTCTATTTTGTTGGTCTCTTGTAGCTGAGTTTACACCATTTGGTATCAGAGCGGGTGTGATCTCATTAGTGAAGGTAAGATGTTGCCTAGAAGATATACCCAAATGAATAGGTAGATCAAGGATTTTAATGTAGAAATAGTATGACTGATTGGTGTGATTGATCGAATGGGAGAGAGACATCCCAGGTCACATGCAGATCAAGTATCTGATGATGAAAACATACCTGAGGAATGTGGATCTGAGGTCCACGTAGAAGCAGAACCAGAGGGCCCAGAGGAAGAAGGGAACAATTTAGAAAATTGACTGATACAATCTCTATAGGGACTTAAGGGGACTCGTGATGGGATCAAGATCAAGGTTCTCGAGTATGTTGGTGGGTTGAAGCTAGAGGAGTTGATCGATTGGATCAATAGCCTAGAAAAATATATTGAATGGATTAACCTTGCTGAAGAGAAGAAAGTTAATCTCGCATGCACAAATTTAAAGCTATATGCATTGATTTGGTGGGATCATTTAGATACTACACAATAGAGGAATGAAGAGAAAAATATCAAGGATTGGACAAATATGAAGAAGTTACAGGAAAAATTTATACCTATAGACTACTCCCAAACCCTATTTTGTAGATTTCAAAATCTCTGATAGAAGGATCAAAGCATTGAGTACTATACTAATGAATTCTACAAGCTATCCATTCGAGTGGAGCACAATGAGATGGAGGACCAAAAGGCTACCAATTATGTAAATGGCCTAAGTTTTGTTGTCCAATATGATATGAGCATGCATCATACTCTTACAATGGAGGATGCATATCAAATGGCCCTCAAGGTAGAGGAGAAATTGAAAAGGGTTAATAGAAGAGGTAATAAGGGATTCACATCCTCTTCAGGTCGAGGTCGAAGTGGGTCTAATTTTCTCTGATAAACAAGAAGAATATGGGTAAAATCTGAGAGGAAGAGGATACCAATGAGGTAGAGGTTACAGTGGTGGACAAAATGGGAATGATCCAAGAAGATCGTATACCTATTATGGATGTGGTGAGGAGGGGCACAAATCATTTGAGTGTTCCCAACATGATTTCCAAGAAAGGGGTCAAGGAGTACAAGGAGGGGTCAATCTGGTCGAGATGGAAGAGTAGGATGAGGATGAAGTTGATGCTGATATGGGGGAAGCACTTCTGATAAGGAGGATGTTGATTGCTCCTAAGAAAGAGAAGGTGTAGAGCAAAGTAAAGGGGTAGACCATAGATGATGATGATTCTTGGCTGTGAATGAACACCTTTCAAAAAAGGTGTACATCAAGAGGTAAGGTATGTAACATTGTCATTGATGGTGGTAGCTGTGAGAATATGGTATCAAATGTCATGGTTGATAAAATGCACCTGAAATGTGAAAAGCATCCTTATCCATATCCCATCTCATGGGTTAATAAGGGGAATGAGGTAACAGTATATCAAAGGTATTTAATTAAATTTTCAATTGGGAGCACTTACAAGTATGAAGTGTGGTGTGATGTGATCTTGATGGATGCATGTCATGTTATGTTGGAAGACCTTGGCAGTACGATAGAGATACTAACCATAATAGGAGAAATAATACTTACACATTCTGGAATGATGGTGTAAAGGTAGTTATTGTACCTTTGAAGGAGTATGGGCTTAGTGAGAGTTTGTTGGCGATGGATTTTCTTACAGAGATCAAAGACGCTAGCTTATGTTATGCCTTAACAACTAGGAAGCTAGAAATAGAGGAAGTGGTTATGCCTACAATAATAGCTAAGTTGCTAAGTGAATATAAATATGTCACACCAGAGGATTTACTAGATGGGCTACCACCAAAGAGGGATATCCAACATCACATGGATTTGATTCAAGGATCAACGCTCCCAAATCAGGTAGCTTATCAGTTGAACTCGATATAGAATGCAGAGTTGAGTAAGAAAGTGATATATTTAATAAATAAGGGATTAGTTAGGGAGAGTATGACTCCATGTGCAACTCCAACATTGTTGACCCCAAAGAATGATGGTGGCTGGAAAACGTATGTAGACATTAGAGTTATAAACAAGATCACAATAAAGTATCGGTATCCTATACTGAGAGTGGATGACATGATGCATGGATTGGATGGAGCTAAATACTTCAGTAAAATTGATCTGCGAAGTGGCTACTACCAGATCAAAATTTGAGAAGGGGATGAATGGAATACAACTTTTAAGATAAAATATGGGTTGTACAAGTGTATGGTGATGCCATTTGGGTTGTCTAATGCATCCAATACATTTATGTGATTGATGAACAGAGTACTGTGGGAATATAATGGTAAGTTTGTGGTTGTGTATTTTGATGATATTTTAATTCATATTAAAATTGAAGAAGAGCATTTGTTACACCTGAAATTAGTGTTAGATGTGCTTAGGAAGGAGAAATTGTATGTCAACTTGAAGAAATGTTGATTTCTTTAGGATAGTTTAGTGTTTTTGGGATTTATAATCTCAAAATATGGCATGATGATGGATGGAGAGAAAGTGAAGGTGATTCTGGAATGGCCTCTTCCATGAACTATAATAGCAGTAAGGAGCTTTCATGGCCTAGCTACATTTTATAGAAAGTTCATTAGAAACTTTAGTAGTATATCTGCCCCTATAACTAAGTGCATGAAGGGGAAAGAGTTTGTATGGACTACGGTAGCAACAAAGAGTTTTGAAATCTTGAAGAAGGTATCGGAAGCCCCTATTCTAGTGTTACCAGATTTTAGTAAGGTGTTTGAGGTTGATTGTGATGCCTCATTTGTTGGAATTGGTGGTGTATTAAGTCTAGAGGTCCAACCTATAGCATTTTCAATGAGAATCTGAATGACATAAGGAAGAATTATTCTACATATGATGTAGAATTTTATGTAATTGTGCAAACATTGCAACATTGGAGGCACTACTTACTCTCAAAGGAGTTTGTGTTATTTACTGATCATGAAGCATTGAGGTATGTCAATTCTCAAAAAAAGTTAAATTTTAGGTATGCCAAATGGGTTTCATTTTTGCAATAGTATACATTTGTCCTGAAACACAAGTCAAGAAAATGGATTAAAGATCTATATGAATCTGATGCAGATTTTGGGAATATTGTGCAACAATGCAAAAGTGCAGTAGAGTGTGAGTCTCGTACTATTTTTGAAGAGTATTTTTTATAGAATGATTACTTTTTTAAGGGTAATCAATTATGCATTCTCAATGGCTCTATAAGAGAGAAAATATTGAGGGAATTACATAGCGGGGGTTTGGTTGGTCATTTTGGAGTATCCAAAACTACCACTCTTATAGAGAAGTATTATTGGCCAAAAATGAAGAGAGACATAACCAGGTTTTTCTCTATATGCAGAGTATGTCAAATGGCTAAGGGCCATGTGCAAAATACAGGGTTGTATATGCCACTGCCAGTTCCTATAGGACCATGGACCGATATGAGTATGGATTTCATGTTGGGGTTGCCCAAGATATAGAGGGGTAAGGATTCAATTTTTGTTGTGGTAGAATTTTTTTTAAAATGGTGCGCTTCATTGCTTTCCAAAAAACTAATGATGCAACTAGGATTGCAGTCTTATTATTTTATGAGGTTGTGCGGTTGCATGGTGTTCCAAAGACTATTACTTCTAATAGGGATACTAAGTTCCTGAGTCACTTTTGGAGGACATTGTGGAAGAAGTTGAACACTAGTCTATAGTTCAGTAGTGCTTACCACCCACATATTGATGGGCAAATAGATGTAGTGAACAGAAACTTTGGAAATCTCTTACAATGCATAGCTAGAGAAAAACCAAAATAATGGTATTTAGCCTTGTCACAAGCCAAATTTGCATATAACAGCTCAGTGAATAGGTCGACAGGTAAATCCCCTTTTCAAATTGTTTATGGTAAAAATCCTAGAGGTATATTATATTTGGTTGAGTTACAAATTGTGGAACAAGTTACTGATGATGCAAGAGCATTTGTTGAGCATATCTAGAAAGTGCAAGAGTCAGCAAGGGAAAAATTGCAGGGTAGTAATGCTCACTACAAAGAGTATGTTGATGCACACAGAAGGGTGAAAGTGTTTGAAGAGGGTGATATGGTCATGGTTCATCGTAGGAAATAAATATTTCCTAAGGGGACGTATAACAAACTAAAACTTAAGAAAATTGAGACATGCAAGACTTTGAAGAAAATCAATGATAATGCCTATAAATTGGAGCTGCCCAATGAATTTGATATTTCACCTGTTTCAAATATTTCTAATTTTTTTAGTATCCTAGTACTACCAAGGATGGAAAATTATAGGAGATAGTAAATTGGGAATGAAAGATGTCGAAGAAGAAAAAAGATAGAGTTGCATAGGTGCTTAATAAAAAGGTGATCACCACCAGATATAGGAGCTACATCAGATATCTGGTTTAGTAGGAAGGATTATCATAGTCAGATAACACTTGGGTTTTAGATTCAGAGCTAAATAAAATTGATAACCAGAAGCTACATGATTTTAATTCAACTAAACTCGCAGGAGTTGAGTTCTTTTTCACCAGAGGAGAATGATGCACCTTACTAGAGCCATAACTTGTGAACCGTACACTCGTTTGCCTTGAAATTTAAGAGGTGGTTCCACGTGTGTGTTTTGCATCATGTTTTCAGGACCTAACTCCTCCATCTAGTGTCCCAAAATTAGCTTTTAGAATAGGTTCCCGGGTATTTTGGGTTTTTTTTAATGTTATACTTTTATTATCTTTTGTTATACCTTAATTTGTGACCTAATATTTTAAATTAAGGTTCATTATTGTAAGAGGGATGTGTACACCAAATTTGGGCATAATCCGACTCATTTCTATTTTTAGCAATTTTTAGAAAAAAATATGTTTTTAGGGTTTGTTTGGTTTTCAGTTGATATAATATGGATTGTATTCTTTTGGAGAAGGAGTGTGAATTCAGGAATGAGAAGAATATTGATTTTCATGTTTCTTCCATTATATTGCATTTGTGTAATGTGATTGGAGTCCATTTTTTTGGTCTCTTGTAGGTGAGTTTACACCACCTGGGGTCAATTTGAGGAAGTTTCATCCCTCATAAATATATTTACTATGAAAGAAATATAGATAGTGGTAATAATTCTTTAATGTATTCTTAGTATAAATATTTGCAAGACCAAATTTTGTGTAGTCTATATACATGATTTGATATGTTGAAAAAAATATTTATTTTATATTATGAAATGAAAAGCTTTTGGATTGTGTATTATACTAAATACAAGAGGTATGGAAAGCATAACATTGTTAGTATCCATATACAACTATATATTTTGGTGCCAAATTCCAAAATATATCACTAAAATTCATAAGTTGCAGTAACATCTAGGAGCATAAAATAAACATGGGAGTGATATTGGGTATAATTAAAAACATTTAATTACAATTGAGAATAATATAGAATATTGAACAAGGAAAAAATATTCCAAATATGAGTTATGCATTTTTTGGAGAAGAATAAGAAATATTGATGGATCACTTCCACAGGATGCAAGTGAACCAAATAGTATATAATTATTTTTATATGAGGTATTATGTACCACTACAAAATATTGCATAAAATAAAGCATAATTAACATGGGAAGAGGAAAAATCACTTAAAATTTAAAATATGTAATACATAGAAAAAATAGTTTAGGGATATATGTTAAGTCTTATATAATATAATAGAGCATCCCAAATGGGCATAACTTTTTAACTAATTAAAAGCATACTTCAAAGCATGAGAAGCATGAATGTAAATCAAGACAAATAAGAAATTAAACTTGGAATTGAGGATTACCACTATGAAATATCACTTAAAGAATTTTATTAATGTTATCAATGATAAATAGAAATTTAATAAATAAATATACAGTTGTGGTACTTTAGTCTAATAGACATGAAAGAAAAATTCTACTTTAAAAAAAAAATTAAGACGAAGAAAAAAAAATCATAAGAAGGAATTTTGATGAAGCAACTATCTAGCTATTCAGCTTCTCCTAGCAATGTATACCCAATAAATTAATATGACAAGATCTAGATATGCAAATAATGGTAAATATATGATGATAAATTTCAAGTTAGTGATAATCTCTAACTATGACAATGGATTTCTAGTTTATAGAAATATCTAGTTACGATAGCGATGATAGAGCTATAATGGTAGATTTCAATTTAGTGGTAATCTCCAATATGAAAAAAAATTGGCTTTTTATGACAATGGAAGCATGTTCTAGCTATGATGATGCACTTATAACATTGGCATCCCTTAATAACATGATGGTAGGTTATTATTTCTTATCAACAATAAAAAAAATCCATAAATGTCATTGTCAACATGCAGTCTATGTCGATAATCCAAATATTCCTACCTTCATATTTAATGTCTCACTAGGATGATGCTATACTTGTCAATGTATTTATATGGAAATGTTGTTATTATTGTGATATCCTATGTACATGATGAAAACATCCAAGATATATATCTTGAACATGTACTAGTTTGGCACTCAAGATTTTGACACACATGAGAAAATAATAATTTTTTGTCAATCAAAGAAAATATATTACAACTTCTACAAGGGATGATTGTAAAACATGTAGAACAATTTCAAAATAAAAATGTCTTCCACTTTTCTAGAGTTATCTCATTCCTTCATACTCCATTTTCCTCTCTTCTATTCTACCATTTTCTCCTTGGTCTATCAAATGAAATATGATTTATAGGCTCCAAAAATAGTTATCTAAAAACTACCTAGGCATTTCATATACCCTAATGGTTGATTTTCCATATTGTCTATGTCAATCAATTTTTCACATGGATGCTCTTGCATCATACTCACTGGAAATAAAAATGTTTTAGGAAAATTGATGGAATATTCAATGGATACTTCATATATGGAAAACACATAAACATTCATCCATGTTCCTATAACAACCTCTTGGTTTCTCCACTTAATAAAATATTCATAATATGCCTTACCTCTTGTCATTCTCATCACTCTAGAATTAATGATTGCTTCAATTTAATCTCATTCCTTTTTTGGTATCTTCATTATCCATTACTCTACTAAAATATAAATAGTATTATCTTCATACTCATATCTAGGTTGATCATAGTATGGATACAAGTCAACAACATTAAATATCAATAAAATATCAATCTTCTTTGGAAGCTCAATTTCATATGCATTGGTGGTAAAATTTTTCAAGACCTTACAAAGTCCAATCCTTTTCTAGTTGAGGTTGTCGTAAACACATTTGGGTAACCTTTCCTTTTTTAAATGTGCCAAAAATAAATCTATAACCTAGAATTCCTTTACCCAGTACTTGAGGTTAGTATTTTTCTTGTATTTTATGACATTTTTTTCAAAATTGACCTTCATACCATGATGTAGGTCTTTCATATAGTCAACAAAATATTCTACCAAAGAGTAGTTTTCAACAAATAAACTATACTTTGCAACATATATACTCCTCTAGAATGAGTTTCATACATAATTTGGAATGGGAATGGTTGTACTTCTATTTTTTAAACTATTATATGCCAATTATTCCTATGTGAGTACGATATCCCATAACTTTGTGTTATTTCCAAGTAAACACCATATCAAAATTGTAAGGCTTTTTTTAACTAGTTCAATATGTTCATTTGTTTATGGGTGATAATTTGAACTAAATATCAATATGATACCTAAATTATTTGATAATATATACTATAAGTGACCCACAACTTCACATTCATATCAAACACAATGGTCTTTGGTACACCATGCAACCTTACAACATTTTAAAATAATAAATTATCAATATGGGTAGCATCATTCTTTTTCTTGCAAGGTATGAAATGTGCCATCTTCGAGAATCTATCAAAAATAAAAAAAATAGAGTCATTACCCTTTTGTATCCTTAGAAACCCAAGAAAATGTATGTGTTCATGTATTTCCATGGACTCTCTAGAATTTTGAATGGTTGATACAACCTAGTATTTTGATTCATTTCCTTTGCATGCTAACAAAATTGATATTATTACAAAAATATTTTGATATCCACATTTATTCTAGGCCAAAAATAATTTACACTATAAGTTGTAAGCTTATTGCAATGTTAAGGACTTTGGCCTTTCCTTGAGAGGTCCAAGGTTCAAACCCTACTCAATATGAGGGGACTAGGACTCCCCATAATAACTTGTGTAAACTCATTAAAAAAGCAATAACTTGCACTATGTTATCCTCTTGTTTTATCTACTCCAAAACATCTAGGTAGGACTCCACCATGTTTCTCTCTTATGAGGTTCTCCTTCATTTAACCCCATGGTGTGCACAATTTATGTCCCTTAAACAATAATATTTCTTGGATAAAATAGTCTAACCATTGTATAATTTATCCTATCGTAGGATTATTGCATCTTTCCCAAGCTTCCTTGAAGTCTACATCATTCACAGAGATTTACTTCATAGAATAAAAACCAATTACTTTAATCTACATCATGTTCACCAATAGATTTCTTCTACTCAAGGCACCAAATACTCAATTTGAATTATCAGTTTTATCCTTCAATAAACTAGGGTGTTCAATAAACTAGTATCTCTTTTGTAGCCAAGATACCTTATACAGACTAGGGTGTTCTTACCTTTCCAACCCCAACTTCTCTACCATCTTGGTACATACTAAATCATCCATACTCCCTATTGGATTTTAAGCCAAATTATCCTAGGCTCCACTATTTTGGATATTTAGTATACTTAAATATAAGAGAAATTAAAATACTATATGGAAAAATAATTAACAATAATATTCATGAAAATAAAAATAATATGAATATAAATGACCAAAATCATTCATGTAATAACATGAAGAAAACTTATAGTATAATTGCTCAAAATATGCATACAAGCTTCAATATTATCAATGCTTGAATATGATCTTCTTAGATACAATACGTGGAGCTTTATCTCCTTAATATAACCTTAGAAAGGTAAATATTCAATACTTGACTCTTGTATTCCACACATATCTTAGAGTTGCAACCTTTACTATTCCTTACATAATAAAATCCTCACATGTCCTTTCAACTTATCATCTTACCACTTGTGTACATGAATCTTATATTTGTATTTACTTGCACACTTAACTCCATGACACTTCCACACTTCTACATGCACACCCAATGCATGATAATTGTGAAATTTCTAACATTACATATTTGCACACTTAATTCCATTACACTTGTGCACTTTCTCTCATTACAACTTGCATACTTAATTACATGATACTTTTGCATATCCTATACATATAAACTTACATAAAGTAAAAATATTAATGATGCTCCTAAACTATAGACTCAAACCCTATTCTAATATTTACATTATACAATAGATGCCATGAGGATACATTTTTTTGGGTAATGGTAAGAAAGGGGGGTTTTGGAGGGGCCCCAATCTTGTTATAGAATTACTATTTCCAAGGTTACAATATAAGATCAAAATCCTCCCTAGATAGCACTAAAAGGATATGTAATATTGTAGCATGAGACAAAAACAAAGTTGTTACAAAAATTACAGAACATAACTAGATAAAACTCATCACTCTAGATGATATAGATACCATGGGGTTACATTAGAATTTATAAAATAATGTAATATTCTCCAACGTCCCATTGTATGACATCTTTTGGTTATTAAAGAATTTAGTCTTCAATATTTGATTCTTGTTTTTGTTATTTTGCTCTAGAAATACTTTGAATTCTAGTGTTTATATTTTATTCATGCATACTCTAATTCATTTTCTTGTTTTTTGTCTGTGGAAGTAAACAAACAAATCATCTTCATTTTTTTATGATAAATATGATCTAATATTCCTTCTAAAAACCCATAGTATCAAGAGTAAGTAATCCATTTTTATGGAACGCATAGATTCAAATTTGCTTTATTTTTGTATGACACGTTTCATGTTTCCATATATGAATTTAAATCCAACTATTCTTGTATTTTCAACTAATCAAGAAACAAATATAAGATTAATAGATAACCCTAGAACACATAAATCATCATCCAGCACAAAATCAAAAAAAGACATGGTAGGTGCAATTTTTCTAGATCCTTGAACATAATAAATCTTATTATCTTCAAATCTTAGTGAATAATTTGATCTAACATCCAATGATTTAAACTAATTCAAATTTCCAATCATATGATAACTGAATCTAAATATGTATACCATATATTATTTTCTTTCCTCGTGTTTTGATGGAATTTAAATGATATGTTTTTATTTCTTTGATATATGTTTTGAAAACCTCTTCTAATACTTCTCCCTTTGAGTTTAAAATATTGTTTTTGATAAAAATTTTGACTTTGAAATCTTCCTTTCATGGGATATTGTTCTTTTTATGAATTTTAAAGATTTCTCCTATTATGAGAATGTTGTAATGCACATATTCTTATTTTCATCTATCCAATCTTAAAATTTTCAATTCGTTTAATTCCTTTGAATTTGAATTCCCTATTACTCCAAAGCTAAATATTCAATAATATTGATATTAAAAAATACTTTAAAATTCTTTTTTAGAAATAAATTTGCAATTTCAATATCTTATAGTTTTCAAATTCTAATAAGTAGAAAACCTTTAATCTCTCTAATAATTTATCAAATTTACAATTTTTCCAAAGCTTCAAATTTGAAAATTTTCAAAATTTTCAAAATTTCTTTTTGGAGTAGAAATCCTAGTCTCTTCAAAATTTAATATTTATCAAATTTTCAAAAAATAAAATTGTGAAATAATTTGCAAAATTAATTGCAAATATAAAAAAATCAATATTCAAAATATTTAAAATATTAAGGTTGAAATCCTCCGATGTTTAATTATTAACTCAATGTGGTATAATTATTTTTATATTCACTTTTTAATTTGAAACTTCCTAAGGTTATTAGCTCATCAAATATAATCATTATTACTATACTCATGCACCAAATAAAAATAAGGTAAGGTTGTTTAAATTTACTTTCTCCTACCAAATTAGGTCATAGTTGATTGTTTCATGTCAAGATTAAGAATACTCCAATTTAACACTCTCTAAGGGAATTTACTGAAGGCACTCAACTCAAAGAAATTATTATTTTCACCTTTACCTCTAAATTATTATATCAATACTTGTCTTATCTAAATTTGATGTAAATGATGCTCTTGCTTTTGAATGAAAATATACCAAATATTTTCACTTCAACCTTCACCAAATCATTCATAATTTCTCTATTTCCAATAATAGAGACTTGGAAAAATGCTCTAGTGAACAAAATGGTTCATCTAATCTTAGCTCATATCATTACTAGGTTGTAGGTACCACATTCCAATTTAAATGACTTGGCTCAAGATATTATGGTTCTTATAACTCAACTTAGAACTAGCACATTCTAGTTTTGATGATTTAACTCAACACTACTACGATATGGATGGATAGCTTAGCCCAACACTTAGTACATTTTCCCTTGGATGGCTCAACTCAAGTCAACACTCATACAACACTTTCTACTATAATATTTTTTCCATATTGTCAATAATTTGATTATGAAAAATCCCTTTTTATATGTGAAATTTTTGTGTTACCATAATCTAAAATCTATTGTACACTTTATACAATGCATTATTTATGGAATTTTTATCCTTTAAAGGTTTTTTTAAACCACTATAATATTCTTATGTTACTCTTTTTTTATAAGAATACAAATAATATCAGGATGAGTTTGAGTGTCCTCTCACGTCCAACTTTATATAGAGTTGGTCTTGGTTTCAGATTTGAATCTTTATCTTCACTAGTTTAAGAAATAAAAGGATAGATTCTAGAATATAATGAAATATTTTATTAAACATTTTAAATATTGGAATCTTTGTAATAGATCCCTTTCATAAATCAATCTAAAATTTTAAAATTTTCAGCAATGTGAATGTATGTTTTCTTCATGTGACTATTAATAGAGTCTAATTGAAGTAGCTATGATACCACTGTTCACTTTTAAGTCAAATTATCTTATGTTACAATATTCTATATCTTGATTTGACTTAAATACAAGAACAATTAAGATAATATATGCCAACAATAATTAGCAATAATATTCATGAAAATGATAATAATATGTATATAAAAGGCCAAAGTTATTCATGTAATAATATGGAGAAAAATGATAATAGAATTGATCAAAATATGCATACAAGATTCAATATTATCAATGCTTGAATGCGATCTCCTTAGATACAACACATAGATCTTTGTCTCCTTGATATAACCTTAGAAGGGTGACTCTGCTATACTTGACTCTTGCACTTCTCACATATTCGAGAGTGGAAAAATTTTATATTCCTTACATAATACAAGCCTCACATTTCCTTTTGGATTCTCATATTACCACTTGTATATATGAATCTTGAATCTGTATTTAGTTGCACACTTCTACATGCACACCTAATATATGACAATTGTGTACTTCCTCTCATTACACACTTGTATACTTAATTACATGACACTTGTGCATATCCTATACATAGAAAATTACATAAAGGGGAAATATTAATCACACATTCAAATATAGACTCAAATCCTATTCTAATATCTATATTAAACCATACATACACTGGAGTAACATTAGAATGCACCAAATAATGTAATATTCTTCAGCACTCTCTCTATCTATGATGACCTTGCAATATTTTCCACCAAATTTACACATTGTTCTAAGAAGATTTATCCTTTTAACAGGTTCATGTTCCTTCCTCTCTGGATTCAATAACACTCTTTTCATAATTATAGATTATCCTTTCTTAGGATCATGTACATTTGTTGATGATGAAATATTTTCTTCTTTTGCTTGTGCAATCTGGTTCTTGACCTCCTTTCTCTTATTGTTACTATGTTGTGTGGTTCAACATTCAAAGGATCAATGACCAAATTCTCTACATCTATAACATATTTCAAAGAAAACTCTACCCCTTCCTCAACCAAAACCACCTCTTCCCCTTGTATAGTCTCCACCTCCTCTAGTGTTTCGACTAAAATAACTACAAGAAGTATTATTTTATTCTTCTAGTTTCTACTATACTCTACCACTATTTTATTAACACTATCCTTACAAAAATTATCATATTCCTCTCTGATTATTTTTTTACCTCTCAAAAATATTCTCTTGCATATTTAAGGCATACAATTAGGCTTCATATACCATCCTTATCCTTATCATAGTAACTTCATCATGTATGGATATTTGCTATACATTGATGTACTTTCACACTTTCTCTTCATTGTCTTCCATGTGACTAGCCTAAATGGTGAGCCTATAGAATTCCTATGTGTAATCCTCCATAGTCCTATCCTTTTGTCTTAGCTACTATAATTTTCTAAAAGACCTAATTGATAGTTTGATGGTGAGAATTTAGCCTTAATATTTGTGATCATATTCTCCCACATCATAATCGTTTCCTTTCATTTTATTCATATTTTAATTTGAACATGGTCCCACCATAAGGACACATGCCATTTCAGATTCATGTAGGTAAATTTCACCTTTTGGAGTCTTTTATTGATTGGAAATAAACTAATCCATTTTAGTAATCTAGTCTATGAGATACTCTAGTTTCAAGATTCTATTATATAATGGATTTCTATATTTAACTTATGACTGATGTTGGAAATCACCATGATATTTTGCTCTTCTTCATTTTCCCCTTGCTCTTCATCTCAAGCTTCCACATGACCAACCTACCTTTCTTTGAGTAGTTTTGATTACATCCAATAGAGCAATAATTTCCCTTAGTATTTCAACTATGTCTATAGTTTAAGGTCCTCATGGTCTTCCTTTTATACATCATGCCATCATTTCCTTGAATTACTTCACAACTTAAAGTGCAAAATCTTGATCTAAAACTAAATAATGTAGCAACTATCTAGTTATATAACTTCTAGTAATGGATGAAAAATAAAATGAAATGATAATCTCCAACTATGATGAAGATGAAATATCTATGATAACAAATTTCAAATTTGTAAAAATATCTAGCTATGACAAAAATTACAAATCAATGATGATATATTTCAAGTTGGAAGCAATCTCTAGCTATGAAGGCATTGATATATCTATGACAATAAATTTCAAGTTTGTGGTAATCTCCAATTATGATGATAAGTTGGTCTTCTATGATAATGGTGGAACTATGACAACACACTTTCAAAATTGAGAACCCCTAGTCACTTTATTGTACATTATTTTTTCTCATAAATAATCTACAACTCTATTAGTGACATTGTCAAACTTTATTTTGTGTCAGTAACCTAGCTTTTCTCCCCTTTATATTTTATAACTCACTATAGGATGGTGTTGTCATTGTCAACAACTTATTCATATGGTATCCCTATTATGACTATGACATCCTATGCACATTATAAAAACCTGCAACATATATCTCTTGAACATATATTATATTGACACTCAATATTTCAACAAACATGAGAAAATAATTTTTTTTTGTATTAATTGAAGTAAATACGACATAATTTCTACAAGGGGTGATTGTGAAACATGCAAAATAATTTCAAAATAAAATTTTATTTTACTCATCTAGAGTTGTCTTTCTTATTTCTTACTCTCTTTTTTTCTCTCTTTTATTATACTATTGTGCTCCTTGGACTCTCAAATGCAATGTGATTTATAGGCTCCAAAAATAACAATTTCACAATTGCTTAAATCTTTCAACTATCCTAATGGTTGATTTTCCAATTCTAATTCATTAGGCGATTTTGCATGTGGATGATCCCACATTAGATACAATAGATAAACTAATTTTATCACTAAAAAGGAAAACTATTTAAAATTAGGAAAAGATATTAAATGAGCAAACATTCCAAGAAATAAGAGTAAATTTAGATTAGATTTTTAATTAGAGTAAGCACTTTAAGAAGATAGGTATCCCAAGAGAAGAAGAGACTTTTAAAATCTATTTTTAAAACTAGGGTGAGAGGATGGTCTGTGAATATCTAATTAATCATATTAGGGAGCAAAATCCTCTAAATAGTTTTTTAATTAGTTGAATCATCACGGACCAAGATGTTACTATGGGAATATCACTACATAATAATTTATTTAGAACTAATAATCGATAGTATTTAAGTGATATCTCTATTATTTGATAATATTAAAATATAAAATTTTGTAGAGGTATTATTATTATAATATACTTATAAAATATTTTAAAAATTTGTGTTTTTTTATTTGTCAAACATACAATGCAATAAATTAAATTTAAGTTAATGTTTGAATGTATGTTTATTGAGTAATTCATAATGCAAATAAAATAAGAATAATATTAAATATAAGGATAATAATTTATTATCTTTAACATGAAATAGTTATACCATACAATATAATATAAAATTAGAAGTAAATAATGATATGGTATGTTCTTGTATAATATTTTAGTCTAAATTCATTTGTGTTATATATTAAAATTCTAAAATAAATAAATAAATTGCATAAGGAATCTCTATAAACACCAGTCTATTGGGTAAAGACAAAGTCAATGGGACCTCGATCATTGAAGTAATCGAAATAATGTATCCCACTAGTAAAATCTCATACACTACCAACTAGCCTATCCATTTTGGGTTCACACATCAAAAATATAACTTAGTTCTTAATATATTTTGAAAAAAAATTACGAATGGGAAAGGAAGTTTTGGAAACCCAACCAAATACCAATATCTATATAATACTACACCCCATCCATATCATATATGTGATGGTTTCACATATAAAAACTGAATTATATTTAATGGGGTCTCATTTTATTAATGCATTATTCAAAATCCTACTTTCTTGATAGTAAATTGTTAATGAATAAAATTATTTTATATAATCAATGATAGTTTATGCTAAACTCTTAAATTTGACATGAAATATGAATACTAATCCCTAATTATAAATTTATTTTTAGAAAATTTAGAACTAACACTTATGTTTCATACATTATTGTTAAACCTATTATATAATAATATTTTTCAGACCAAAATATGCTAAATGTAAAATCTTTATTTATTAGAAAATACCATATTAAGTTATCAAGTATCATAAAAAAATTTAAACCCAATATCAACAAGTTAATGCCATCTATATATAAAACTAATGATCTTTTTGTTTTTTCTTGAAAGAGATTTCACAACAACAAAAAATATGTTATATGAGTATCATGCCATATTTTTAGCCTCTTTATGTATATAACCTCTTATAGATTATTATTTGCTTAAAAATTTTCAATTGTATTACATTTATAAAGGAGGTAAAAATTGTTAAAGATTCAATAATAGTAGAAAATATTTTAATCAAAATATCATAATATTGCTTAACCTTTATCAATGATGATAAATTATTACTATTATATTTTGTATAAAACTAAAATATGTTCATTAAGGGATATATAAATATCAAACTAGTTGTATTTATTGATTAAAATTACCATAGCTATTAGACTTTGAATGAATTTAAAATTTTCACTTATTAATTGCTAAAATTGATTACATTGAAATCCTAACAAAATTCCATGGCTCTTAATGTATTACTTCATGATTTAATATATAGTAAGGTTTACAAATAAATTTTAATGTCTAAAAGTAAAAGTTATATTTTTGATATAAATTTGCATTGGAAAACATTGAACATATCTATATATTTTAAAAAATATTAAACATTAAATATTATTAACAACATAGAATATATATTTTTTGATAGATAGAAAGGGTTTTTAAAGGAACCCTAAATATTTTACAAATATAGAAACAACGATTTAGCCACTACGCAACCAACTTCAAAAACCCAAAGCAAGACAATATTCCTAGCGAAAAAACCCACATTCCCAAAGATCATCTCTAGGAAACACTGGACAAGACAAAACTAGGATAGACAAAACTAGGTAATAAAGTACCAAAAGTATTGTAAGTCAAGAACACCAAATGACCATAGTTCCTCGGATATTTAATTATTTTTTTGATCACTAATAGTGGTAGAGACGTCATTGACTACCTTGGCATTCCTCTTCTTGTTCATCTTGATAGCATTGGCCATCTTTATAGCTTATTGGATAATGGTCCAAGAAATGTTGAAGGTCATAGATATATTATCCAACATATTTTTCCAAAAGGATTGATGGATCAGAGTTGGTATTCATTTGGATATCATCCTTCTTTAGGTAAAGAGCCCTAATGGGGCTTCCTTCAACCTTAGTCTTCTTGTGCTTGACTGGACTGTCATCATCATAAGAAACATGGTCTCACATAATCCACTTGCTAGTTGATCCCTTAACTTTTGAAAAGTGATGCCTGGATTCTATATTAACAAAAGGTGAGATGGAGCCTAGAAACATTTTACATTTTGAATTCCCAGTGTCAATGGATACCTTTTCATATTTATCATTCAAGGTGGTCCTTGGGTGACTGTCATGGTTGGGACAAAAAGTAGGGGTTTCATGGATAATACCAACAACAATGATGGTGGCCTTTGGATATATTTATGTAAGATATACTTATACAAAATCAAATGGATCTCTCGATGTTTCTAATGGGTTGACAAGATATATTTAATGCTATCTACTTATAGTTCTATTTATCTTAGTAGGTATTCTAGAATTTTGATGTCTTTAATATACCTTAAATAGCTCATGAAAGCTAAATGAGATATTTTAAGAGGGACATTGATCTCATCCATAGTGAACTACTACATAATCAATATCAATACCCTATTCTAAGGTACTAGAAGTCCCTCTTTGATGGTCCAACCCTTCTATTTGGCTAGCTTCCTATCCTTTTATTTGAAATAATATAGTTTCAGTTCCAAAGAATATTTGTTCTAGTGAATTATTTTCCCTTCATTAGGGAGATCCATCACCTCAGCAAGAAGCCATATACTCACCTTGAATTTAAGCCCTTGGATAGAAACATGACCATTTTCCCAATAATTAATAAATTCAAAGGATATCTCAGGGTCATTCCCATAGAATTTTTGGGTTGGAAGGGCATGAACCCATGGGTCTTCAAGATTTCCTTGACATCGGTATCCAAATTTAAATATTCATGTTTGAGGAGTACCATTACAATACTCTCTACTTCTACTAAAGCATTTGGGAATAATTTTCTATGGTTATCATCCTTGATAATGTTCAATTTAAACTAAAATTAGAAAATTTAGGGGACTATAACATCCTATATGTGCATGACATTAGATGTAAAAAACACATTGATCCATAACCGTTCATGGTACCCGATGGTCTTTAGCACATGAGTTGAGTGAGCATTGGGGTTCTTACATACAATGGTGATAAAAATAGATTTAAAATACAATTTATCATGGTTAGAAATAACATTAGGGAAGATGGTGTATTTAGTCCCTTTATTGATTCAAAGATTATTTCTGATGCGGGGAGACCAATTTTTGAAACATTCCTTCTTGAAGCTAGTTTGACAATTATGCTTCTAGTTGGATGAATTTGTCTATTTAAAATTTTGAAAATACATGAACATAAGCTTTCTCCTCTTGTCATGTTACTTAGCTATGGATTACCATGAATTCTTGTTCCCCTTACTCTCATTATTTTTCTTGTCATGATTATTAGAATTGGATTACCATGTATTTTTATGGAAATAAAGGACCCACATTCAATAATATTATTTGTGTAGCTAGATTACCATAAATTGTGATTGCTTCAGTTGTGCTATTTGGAATTGTATCACCACATCTACTTACAGGGTCTTGATTTGAAGCCCACCAAAAATTTAGGGAGTTCAATACTAGGCTTGGGCAAAGTCTTCTCATCCTAAAAATTACGTTGAAAATTATAGTTCCTAATGATGGTAATGTTATCCCTATACTTAAGCTAGCAATGTTGTTGATAGAGATACAAATACAAGAGGTCAAGCACACAATTGTCAATATGATGTTGCTCAAATTGCCACCCCAATATTAATATGACATTATAGTAAGGATAATTCTCCATCATGATCACAAACATGTATACTTTAGGAAAAATTAACTTACCATACATGAAGGGATTATTCATCCATGCCTAAGTGTATCGCTCCAAATTTTTCACACCCTTACCTTCAGGCTATAGGATCCGTGCCCGGAAGGGGGATGTGAAAAGGATGGCATGGTACCTCGGACTGAGAGGCCTTGCGAAGGTCCCGCCTCTTGGGGGAGGTGTATTATGGTGATTTTTCGATGGATGGTGGGTTCACCAGGAAACGTTTGAATGGCAGTTTCCATGCCTAGGTTGGGAATGTGTTTAATGTGTTCAATTTTATCTTTAAACATTCGGGTCCTAGGTTTGGCCAAATGAATCTAAGTTGTTCTATTATGAAAATGCAGACTAAATGAAATACAACAAACAAATATGAACAGAAATAGAGAGAAGAAGCTAAATTACAGAGCCATACCTGATCCGGATGTCTGATGGAGGTTCTGATTCTTGAAGCAGACAGGATCGTCTGGAATTTGACGGGATCATCTCCGACCTGCAGGATCGTCTGAGATCTGACGAATTCGTCAGACGAATTCAGAGACCCGCAAACAGAGAAATAGACACAAAATACAAAAAATGCAGCAATGCTAATAGAGGATAATGATGTAAAATGACAATAAGGATGTTAACAGATAATCCCGAATAGAAATGCAAGTGAGTTGCAACACTTTAATAGCTAATCATGACCTTATTATGCAATTAAACTATATGGGTGAACTCCAAGATGCAGAATAGCAAAAAATAATAAATAAACTGACTAGCTGCAGAATAAAACAACAGATGAGAAGAGAAAAATGCAAACTCTGGGCACTGATTGCCCCCAATGATGATTGCAGTCGAAATCATCTCTGATGGACGATCTGAGCTTGCTCCGACTGAAGAATGACAAGGTTCCTGCAACAAAATTTGGATAGGACAAGTGCAGATGGTAATTCAGGATGTTTTAGTGCGTGTAAAGTCAAGTTACAGGAAATTTCAGCCAGGGGGATGCCAAGGGGGAGTCCTAAGTTTAAATAGGCTTAGGAGGGAGGTTAGGAGGTTGGAGATCATCCCAATTTGGGAGATCTCCAACGGGGGAGGGTCTCTAACGACACAGACACGCTTCTGCCCGGATTAGAGACGTCGTTGGAACAGAGGCTAATTGTGAAAAATTAGTTTTGGGACAAGATCGTCTGGACGTCCTAGCCTAGACGAAATCGTCCGATCTGAGGCGATATCGTCTGATCGACGACGATATCATCAAACGGTCAAAACAAACTCTAAAAATGGCATGAGAAACGAGGAAACGGGTTAAACGACGGTTTGGGAGCGGTTTTGGGGGTTAAAATTTGAATTTGAATTATTACTAAAGTAATTGTAATTATTTAAGGTTTTACTGCGCCAATTTTAGGGTGCTACATTTTGCCCCCTCTTTAGCAAATTTTTTGAAGAAAATGCGTTAAAGATGAGTTCTTCTCGATTTACGAGAAAGCAAAAATTATTCCCATTTTTAGGCGACGATTCTTGGTCGAATCGTACGACAACTTACTATGGTGCCCCCTCCGTGTTTTTACCCAAATCGAACGTTTGAGGTAAAAACGCGGAAAAGCAAAATTTAAAAAAAAATTGTTTAAGTTTTTGAATAAAATTAAGAAAAATAGGGTAAAACCCTAATTCATTGTTACTGTTCATTTTTTTCATTTTCTGGTTTTAGAGCTCTGGAGACAAAAATGGTCGAGACAGCGCACAGATCGACAGAGGTCCGGCGCGGGCTACGGGTAAGGGTCTAAACTGAATTTAGAATGCTTTACTTTAGAATTTCATGCTTTTTAGACTAGATTTGCTTGATTTTTGAGCATCGCGGCCATTTTTGGGCCGTCGACGTCGTCGAGACGAAATCGTCTCGATTTCGTCGAAATCGTCTCGATATCGTCGATTTCGTCCAAGGGCGAAATCGGCGATAGGGGGACGATTTCGTCCAATAAGGGACGATTCCCTCATGCGAAATCGGAGACGAATTTGCTCAAATTTGGGACGATATCATCCAATTGTGGACGATATCATCATTTATAAAATTGAACTTATTTTGACTTGTATTTTTTTAATTAATGATTTATTAATGATTTCTATTGTTGATTTTGTTTATGTTGCAGAGAGGATTACTAAAGAGCAGAGAATGGAAATATGGTGGGTTGAGGGATGACTTGGCCGCTCTATCTCAGGCAGAGCGAGATCAGCTAGCTCAAGTCAGCTTGCAGCATGTGGCAGAGATGCCACAGGTTTCTACAGACATGGGGCTATTGACAACCCTAGCAGAGAGGTGGTATCCGGGTTCTTCATGTTTTCGGTTACCGACAGGGGAGATGACTCCCACACTGGAGGATGTATGGAGGATTTTGAGGATCCCCATACAAGGATGGCTGATCACTCCCATGGCCAATCAGGGCCACGCGATGATGCGACTATGTGGCGATCCGAGCTTCGCCCTGGAGAAGGGCGGAGTGAATATCGAGTCACTGCGTCAGATGCCTGGGGCATCTAGACTCACACGGGTTTTGGCTGGGGTGGTAGGTGGACTTTTGCTGTGCCACCAGAGCGGATGCAGGATACCATGGCTACTGACAGATGTGGTCTGTGACATGAGAGACCACGGGTACAAGTTTGCTTGGGGGAGCTTTGTACTCTATCGGTTGTATAGGATCCTTCATGGGGTCGTATACAAGGGCGGTCGATGTCTGGTTATGACATCGCTACTACAGGTTTGGTGCTGGGAGCACATCATGGTGCGGAGGCCGGTAGGGCTTCCACTGATAGGGATTGATGGGGAGAGGCCCCGAGTTTTCTACTGGTGGCTCCGGAGAGGGGCACAGTGATGGATAGATCTGCCAGCATCCCGAAGACTACTAGACGACCTTGTCTCTGACCAGATCACCTGGAGGCCTTGGAGAGATCATCCAGGGTGGGCCGAGGATGGATAGGAGCTGGCTCGCATCAGGCGAGTCTGCTGGCTGAGGATGGAGAGGGGAGAGGTGGAGCTCCACCGGTACGACCGAGTTTTGAGGTAGTTCGGTCTACAGTAGGGGATCCCATCTCTCAGAGACTACGAGTTTTCTTGGACTATCCGAGATAACACTACAGCTAGCGGGGCTCCAGATATGCAATGATTCTGGAGTCAGGACGCAGATGATGCCCCCATTCAGCCAGTGGATGGGGACGACGCTAGGGTAGCCGACGGCTATGATGCCTGGTACACAGGCATCCGCCCTCCTCGGATGATGAGGGCTCAGGGTCCGATTCATGCAGTTGTGCATCGGATGGGGAGGCGGTGCCAGGCGGCCATTGAGGTGGCACAGGGTCACAGCGGGAGAGAGCAGAGGAGACCACAAGCGCAGTAGAGGCCACGACAATGGGAGAGGAGGGAGGAGAGACCCCCTTCTCCATAGAGAGAGAGGCCACCATCGCCCGATAAGGGCAAGGGTGTTGACACTAGGGAGAGCAGCGAGACAACGACTCTCCGAGCGGAGACTGTCCATCTCTAGGCACAGGTGCAGACTTTGTAGGATGAGGTTGCATGCCATCGAGCTGAGGTTACACAGCTCAGAGATGAGATTGCATGCCTCAGAGCATGGAGCGGAGGAGCGAGCACTCGAGATTTAGCATGCGCTATGGCCCAGATTACATTCTATCAGGCTCTATATCACTAGGCGATGCCAGTAGAGGAGAGGGTGCCATTACCAGCTCATATTGCAGAGCCTGTCATGATGGGGTCATCTAGGACATCATCACGATCGGCATCCAGGACTCATGGCACCACACGGACTGCGATGGGGCCACCTCCTCCACCTCGGGGGGGGGAGGAGATGAGGCTGAGAGCTCGAGGGGTTCTCGAGACACGACATAGAGGATATATGATTGAGAGGATTGAGTATGCCAAGATGTAGATTGTGGCATACCAATCCAGGTTTGAGATGATGTACATATATTTGATATATATATAGATGAGATATTTTTGATCATATGACTTGTCTTATGTATTTTTATGATGTTTTAATGTTTTGGTGTGATTGATTTGATGATTCATGTAATTATGTCATTTGGAAAGTATGTATGGTTTTTAATGGATGCTTTAAAATTTAAATGAAATAATCTGATGTAAACAAATTGGTTGTTTGTGATGTGATGATTTGATAAAAAAAGGACTTCTAACAATAATTTCAAAGGACATTGTCGCTATTATAGACCATTTCATGGAGTCGCCGCTCACTCGGTCGTCAAGCTAATCCCAGTATAGAAATATTGTTAAAAAGTAAAAGAGTGCTTAAGAGACTGTCTTAAGACTTTGGTGCAATGGTGCAAATGATGATGATGATGGTGATTTGTTTTCAGATTTCCATAAAAATATTATGCATGAAATAATTTTAAAATGATTTTTGCTAGGCATAAATTCCTAAGTGTGATAAAATTTTTGAATAATTCCCTAGGAATTATACCATCATTGCAAATTTGCATGTTGACATAATGACATGAAATAGTGATAATGTGCATGCTTTTGAAAGCATAATTGTATAACATAATGATTTAAGTCATATGTTTTTATGATTTTAAATGAATGGGGAATAAAAATTGGTACAATGGTTTGCGCTAGGCATAGAATATGTAGGTATAGACTTATACCATCATCGCGAAATCCAAAGAAAAAGTTGATATAATGGTTTTATTGCATGGTTGATTGTTAATTTAAAAATAAACAGAAAATATGAAGATGAGGACTTGCGCTAGGCATAAGACTCCCATTTAAGTTTTGGAACTATACCATCGTCGCGAAAGTCGACAATATATATATATATATATATATATATATATATATGTGTGTGTGTGTGTGTGTTTTTTGTGTGGTGTGTTTTTATGGTTTGAAAGAAATTTTGATTTTTTTGATTATGCATGTAGTTGTCTTTATGCGAGAAAGGAAAAATGAAATTATTCCACACAATTTGCAAAGATATATTTCAAAGTATCTCGAAGACAAAAGTTAGATTTATAAGGAATCCCATGTGCATATGTGAGTTCATTTCCAATCTTGATTTATCATAATGATACACAAAATCTCTCAAATACAAATGTGTGTGCAATTGTAGTGTTCATTTATCAGTTTTGAGCAAGATAATTTGATACAAGTGATTTGAATGAACCAAATAAGTGTTCATTAACCATGATTTAGATGCATATAACCATACCAGACTACTATGTAAGTCGGATTATCAAGAGCTAGCTAATCCATAAGCAGACATAGGTCTGTACAAAAGAAGGTCGCTAATGTGACAGACATATCGCCATGCTAGGAGTTACCCAAGGCCAAGCGGGTTGGGCACAAACCACCTGTTATGGGGCTTACCTCACAGTTTTTGAATAATTGAGAATTCCAGGGATTCAAGCTCATCAACCCTTCTTTTCTTTTCAAAGGGTAGGGAAAGGGATTTTATTGCTTTTGCTTTTGCTTTCTTTTGCTTTCTTTTCTTTTCTTTTTTTTCTTTTCTTTTGTATTTTTGCTTGATTTTGGAGATAATGCTTGGAACATTGTTGTAATGATATAAAATAACATTTTTCTTTTTCTCTTTTTCTTGAACTTTGCTTTTCTTCCTATGCTAGGGATACTTGCTCGGATTAGTCTGTAGAGCAAGGGATTTTTATTCTGGGTAGGGGTGAGCTTGTCCTTTTGCCAATTCTCAAAGATTCTAGACCATGTGCATGATAGGATAGCAGGGGAAACTTTTCGCTCAAGAAACCACTTCTACTATGTAGCATAGCATGGACATTACAAATATAATCATTTTATTGTGAAAGGATGTGCTTGGTTTAAGTAAATAACAAGATCAATTCTCTCGTGCTCAAACTTTATTTAATTGAATTTTGTGGACTTTGATATAAGAGAGATTAGTAATCATGCCAGATAAAAATCAAGATATTTATTCTTGTGTATGTGAAAGTGAGGGATTCCAAATAAATGCTAATTTATCCAAAATAATTTGAAATATATAACTGCAACATTTGTAAGAAGAAATATATACAAATATTTTTTGAGAAGTTTGAGAATGTTGACTCTCTCTTTCTTCTTTATTTTGTTTTGGTTTCGAAAGAGTCAAGAATATTGCTGTTTTTATTTTTATTATTTTTGTTTGTTTTTGAAAGAATTAACAAGTGCCATAAATAAATACAACAAATAGTTTTGAATATTTTGATGATTTTGAATGTTTTTGGTATTTTTGAATTTATAAATTGAAAGAAATACAAGATAGTGATTTTGAAATATTTTAAACAAATATATACAAGGATGAAATGACCAAATTTATGCATAGTAACGTTTAAGATGCATAATATTCATAGGTTCTTTAAGTTCTTTACCATCCAAGGTAGATAATTTGTATGCTCCCGATTCAAATTTAGCAGTGATAATATATGGTCCAAGCCAGCTTGGGCTCAAATTTACCTTTAAGATCTTTAGTTGCATTAGTATTTTTTTGATTTTCTTTTAAAACAAGGTCGCCGATCTCAAAGGATCGATGACGAACTTTTTTAGCATATGATCTTTTAAGCTTGTTTTGGTAGGCACGGAGATGCTCCAAAGCATTGATGCATTTTTCATCTAGGAGTTCCAGCTGACTGAGTCTGCCAGCTCGATATTCATCTCCTACTTCGGTATCTTGAAGTAGTAGAGCCAAAGAAGGAACTTCTAATTCAAAGGGAAAAACGGCTTCAGCACCATAAACCAAAACAAAAGGTGAAGTTCCAGTGGGGGTTCGAACACTAGTTCGATAGGCCCACAAGGTTGGATATAATTGAATGTGCCAGTCGCGGCCAGATTTATTGACCAATATTTTGAGAATTTTGATTAAGGTTTTGTTAGATGCTTCTGCTTGACCATTACCCTGAGGATAATAGGGAGTGGACCAGCGATGTTGAATCTTATATTTTTGGCATAATTTTTTAACATCTTTATTTTTGAAACAAGTTCCATTGTCTGAGATGAGATTTGCAAGAATTTCGAACCTACAAATGATTTGATTAAAAATAAATTTAGAGACTTGTGTGCCAGTGCAGGAAGCTAAAGGCATAGCTTCAACCCACTTCGTGAAATACTCGATGGCGGTTATGATGAATTTGTGTCCATCAGATGACACAGGATTAATTTTGCCAATAATGTCTAAGCCCCATTTTGAAAAGGGCCAAGGAGATGAAATAGCCTCGCAGTTCTTGTGCAGGGGCATGGACAAGGTCAGCATGTTTCCGGCACTTGTCGCAATGGCGCACATAATCATGTGCATCATTCTCCATGGTAGGCCAAAAGTATCCTATCCTAAGGAGCTTTTTAGCAATGACACTACCACTGAAGTGTCCTCCACAAGATCCATCGTGGGCTTCACTCAAGGCTGATTTGGATTCTTCTAGATTCAAACATCTCAATAGGATACCTTCAAAAGATCTCCTATATAAAGTATTGCCAATTATTACAAATCGACTTGCTCGTCTACGTAATAACCGACGCTGGTTTCTATTAGAATTGGCAGGGAAAGTCCCATTTTGAAGAAAATCAAATATATCCGTATACCAAGGTTCAGGAGTAGTTTCATTGATTAGAAACACATCCAAAGGCTCTAAGCATGACTTATTTGAAGTGGGTTCCTGGAGCCGACGAATAATGATGGTGGCATATTCGTCATCTAACTCCAAGGGCAGAAGAGATGCAGCTGCGGCCATAGCGTCAGCTGCACGGTTGCTAGTTCGCGGAATAGCTTCCAAAGTAACTGTATCAAACAAGGATAACAATTGCAAAACATATGCTTTATATGGGCACAATTTATCATCTCTGGTCTGATAAACTTCATTAATTTGATTTATGACAAGTTGAGAATCACCAAAAACTAACAGATGTTTAATTTTTAGCGCCAAGGCAGCTCGTAATCCAAGGATTAGAGCTTCATACTCAACAGTATTATTAGTGCAAGCAAATGTTAATTTGAAGGACAAAGGAATAAGATGTTTTTGTGGGGATATTAAAATAATACCCGCACCAGCCCCACTCATGCATCGGGCTCCATCAAAGTATAAGGACCATTGTTCAACATGGTCTGCCTCTGATTGAAGGCATTCATCGAGAAACTCAATGATGAGGGGATGGGTAGATTCTAAGGGTGCAGCAGCTAATTGATCTGCTATGATTTGACCCTTAACAGACTTTTGTCCTATGAACGTGAGGTCAAACTCGCTTAGAGCAAGAACCCACTTGGTTGTACGACCCGATAAATAAGGTCGACTCATGAGATACCTCAAGGGATCATATTTAGCAATGACATAGGTTTTCTGACTAAGCATATAATGGCATAATTTTTGCGTAGCAAACATGACTGCTAGACATAGTTTTTCTAATGCTGTGTAGCGGGTTTCATAACTAATTAGAGTTTGGCTAATATAATAAGTAGCACGTTCTCTCTTCTCATCATCAAGCTGAGCTAACATAGCTCCTAAGGCAGAATCTGAAGCTGAAATATATAGGAGAAATGGGCGATCAGGTCTAGGTGGTGAAAGCACAGGTGGGTTAAGGAGGTATTGTTTGAGAAGTTCAAAAGCTTCCTTACATTCGTCGTCCCAATTAAAAGGGACATCCTTCTTAAGGAGCTTAAGAAAGGGACCGGTTTTGTCCGCCAACTTATCGATGAAGCGACGGATAGCTTGAAGCTTACCTTGTAAACTTCGTAATTCAGATATATTGGTAGGTGCGGGCATATCAGTGATAGCCACAATCTTAAGAGGGTCAATTTCGATACCACGTAAAGAAACTATAACCCCTAATAGTTTACCGGACTTAACTCCGAATATGCATTTGGCTGGATTTAATCGAATAAGATATTCTCTTAACCGATTAAAAACTTTTCTCAAATCATCTAAATGATTATCTTCATTAATAGAGCGAGCTATAATATCATCTACATAATCATGTAGGATATCATGCATCATATCATGAAAAATATAAGTCATAGCTCGTTGATAGGTTGCACCTGCGTTCTTTAAGCCGAATGGCATCACTTTCCAACAAAAGGTACCCCAGGGGGTAATAAAGGTTGTTTTAGCCTAGATATTTAGGAGCTATCCTGATCTGATTATAACCGGAGAATCCATCCATTAAGGACATCATCCCACTCCCGACAGTAAAATCAATGATTTGGTCCATGTTTGGAAGAGGAAAATCATCTTTAGGGCATGCAACGTTAATATCTCTAAAATCTGTGCAAACCCTAACTTTGGTAGCTTCTTTCTTGGTGACTGGAACTACATTTGAGATCCATTCAGCATAATCAATAGCTTGTATAAAGACAACATTCAAGAGTTTTTCTAACTCCCCTTTGACTAGTAAGGCCACTTTGGGATGCATTTTTCTAAGTTTTTGTTTAACAGGGTTTAGCATCCGGATGGACTACTAGGTGATGCATGACTACAGAAGGGTCTAGACCTGGCATATCTTCATATGTCCAAGCGAAGACATCTTCATATTCTTTAAGGAATGCAATGTATTGCTCTTGTTTTTCTTGACTTAATTCTGATCCAATATTGATTATGTGAGGACTATCCTCGGTTCCAATATTAATTTTAATGACGTTTTCTACTTCCATGTGTAGATCTCTTTCAAAATTAGGTGGGGCGGGTGAAACGCCCAATTCTTGTAATTCTTTTAAGGTTAACTTGGATAATTCATCTTGAGGAGTCGTGGCCTCAAGTTGGGCTATAGTAGGTATAGAACCATCAAAATAAAAACCATTGTGTAACATCTCTTCAATGGAGACATCATGGAAAATATCTCCTTCCAACTCATCATCGGATTCAACAATCATTTCAGGGTAAGCTATGGATAGCATGTTACATGTAAATGGCTGATTTTTTAGAGGCAAATCATCACGCCTATCCAAATAATCTTGATAACATATGAGTTGATCATCATCTTCAAAAGGAAAGGGTTGACCCTTACTAGGAAATAGGCCCACACCACAATGGGCAGGCCACGGTTCTACCTCGAAAGGTTCTTTCATACCATTTTGGAAAGGTCCCAAGCCTTTCCCTTTATATCCCATTTTAAGCATTATAGGTTTAGCTTTAATATACTCATTAGTAAAATAACATCGAGCATATCCATCATGATGAGTTTTGATATTCCGAGGTATTCTTCCCTAGTCATATCCTTTATAAATGAAGGCACAACTCCCGACTTGATAAGTACTTCCCATAGGTTGTGGGAGGCCCAAAGTACGAGGAGATGGCGGCAAGTTATTTAAGATAATGGAATTTTGCATAGAAGCATTTGTTTTTTCTGATATAAGAATTTGAGATAAATCGGGTAAGAGTTCATCAGAAAGAGCATAAGATGTAGAAGGATCATTCCCTATATCTTTAGATGTGGAAGGTATGATAGATGTAGATAATGTGGAGGTGTTAATAGATGGGTCTATAGGTTTTGAAATTATAGGGATGGAACATGAAGGATTGGTTGTGGATTGAAGGTCTTTTTGAGGTTCTAGAGTGGTTTGTTTAGAAGATTGTTGATCTATATATGAGGATGAAATTAATGGAGGAGAAATAGATGAAGTTATGGGTGTGTGTTTCATAGTTTTAGATGAAAAATAAGAATTAGGATGTGTGGATGACAGAGCAGGGCAAAATTGAACTCCAACAGGTTCTGCCAAGGCACACATATCAAAGGGTCTAGGATCACCATGGATAGTGACCAACTGATTTTTAAATTTGAATTTAACACATTGGTGTAAAGTTGATGGGACAGCCCGCATTGCATTGATCCAAGGACGACCCAAGAGTATATTGTACGATGCGGGGCAATGTACAATAAACACGGTCGTATCTAAGGTTCTAGGACCAACTTGCAATGGGATGGTAATAACTCCACACGTTTCTTGTGTTTCGTCATTGAAAGCTTTTATGATCATGTCAGTTTTCTTCATTTCATCACTTCTAAACCCAAATCGTTGGTAGAAATCAAAAGTGCAAATATTTAGAGATGAACCATTATCAATCAAAACTCTTTTAACGGCTACATCTCCAATTAGGGCGGTAATGTATAAGGGGTTATCCTTATGTAAACTATGTTGTGGTATATCTTTATCCCGAAAGTCAATACAATCGACTTCCCTAGTGATGATAGTATTGGCCATGGCTTCAGGTTGAATGTTTTGTGGTACCATCATTTGGCTTAATGTAAGCATTAATTCATCTCTATGGGTAGGAGAAGATCTTAATAAATCCAAGAGAGAAATTCTGGCTGTAGTATTGGATAATTGCTCATTAATATTGTAAGGGGGTTTAGGTTGAACATTGGAAGCATGATTCCCTTTATTGGGATTTTTCAAAACAAATGGAGCTGATCCATCATTCTGGTTTGGTTCTTGTTGAGAATTTTGAGCTTGTTGTCTGGTAACGACTCCGATGGTACCTACAATGTTGTATTGAGGACGTTGAATAGGTCTTGGTCTAGCATTTATAGCTTGTTCATTAGAAAGGAATTGATCAGAAGAGGGTCGAGTAGTAACTCTTCTAGGAAATGGTTCTTCTGGAATCATAGCATCTGTAATAGGTTGAATAGGATCTGATTCATTTTCAGAACTATTCGATTGGTTTGAAGTGATTTCCATGTCACTTTCAGTATCTGATTCTACATCACTAGGATCTGGAGTTTGAGTATTACGTAGGGGCCTGGTTGTGACCATGGATAAAGTTGTGTCAAATTTTTGTAAATCATGATTAGGTAAATGTCCGCTAATAGTTCCTACATATCGGGTAGGAGGAGGAACATTATGATGCTCAATTTGATTGGCCACCTCTTTACCATGTCTTGGTAAAGGATGTTGAAATATGTCTAATGATTGATTAGCATTTTGATTTTGATTTTGGGGAATGTTCTTTTGAGCATTATTAGGAGCATTTTGTTTAGGTTGGAAGGCTTGCACCTCCATTTCATTATTATCAATCAGATCTTGTATTTTATGTTTCAACCTTTTACAAGCGTTGGTAGAGTGTCCAGGCCCTCTATGGAAATCACAATGTAAGTCAGCTCCGTATCCGGGTATGGTTGGATCAAGTTCCCGGATAGTCGGTAATTGAATCAAACCTCTTTCGAGTAATTGAGGTAAAATAGTTGATAATGGTTGATTCAATCTAGTAAATTCTCGAGGAGGTTTATCAGGAGGTTTCAATATAAATTTTTTTGTTGTCTTCGTTGCATTGATATTAGCAACATTTTTGCTGTCAGTGACTCCGTCACCTACGACTTGTTTGTTTTTATATTGATTTTTGGATGTTTTCTCATCATCTTTCTTCCTAAGTTGGCCTCTCCTAATGAGGGCATCTTCTACTCTTCGAGCTAAATCTATAGCCTGATCGAAGGTAGTTAAAGTAGCAATTGATAACTCATAAGATATTTGTTCTTGCAAATTATTAATAAAAATGTCCAACATTTCCCTATAAGGTAGCACAAAGTGCAGTTTTCCTATCAACTCCCTCCATCTAGCTAAGAAATCAGCAAAACATTCATCTTTGTCTTGTTTTAAGTTGTATAAATCTTTAATGGTGACATGCCTCTCGATGTAGGCACTAAATTGATGGACAAAAGATTCAGCTGTTTCTTCAAAGTTTCTCAAAGAATGAGTGGGCAATTGATAGTACCACTCTAATGCCATTCCACCTAAACTTTTCGGGAACATTTTTAGTAATAGCAAGTCATCATGTGATATATCATGACATGCTATCCTAAACATGCGAAGATGCTCTATGGGATCTTCAGTTCCTTTATATATAGGCAGGACGGGCATGGGAAAATGCTTAGGGTACGGTTGTGCTACAACTATGGGATCCAAAGGTTGACTACACATCTCTCGATAATTGTACGAGGGACGGTAGGGATCTATCTGGTCCATGCGGGAAGCTAACTGCTTCACCATGGCTTCCAGATTACTGGTTTGCCCACCATATTGGTTCGGTAGGGCATTAATATGGGATTTGTGAGCATATGATGGAGGGACATGAATATTAGATGCTATATTGCTATTGTGTAATCTGTTGGTAGGAAGGGTGTTATGAAGAAGTTTTGAAGTTATATTATGTTGTATTCCAGATTGTTGGAAATTGGTGTTTGGCTTCATTTTAGGTTTTTGTTGATTTGAAGCATATTGATCAATAGTTTGGCGAAGTAAAGCAGTGAAGGAAAGTTTCTTTTGTGTGGGAATGATTTTAGGCTCAATAACAGGTTCTTTAGGAGGTTGGGTAACCTGTTGTTTTTGCATGTTCTGAATTATAGTGGCCATATCTCTATTGGATGGTCCAACCTTATCACTTTCTTGATCAACAAAGGACAAGGGATTAGTGTGTATATTAAACACATCTTCCATGGCTGCTTGAGTGTCACTAATTTGTCCTTTATCAATACGAACCGCCATATTAAGAGCGCCAATGTTATTATTGAAAAATTTCCAGAAATGATCTAAGTTATCAAAAGCAATAGTTCCATCTCGGAGTTATTCTAGGGGATGAGGATCCATCCTCTTTAACATTTTCTTCTTGTTCATCTACAGCAAGCTCATCGTCTTGCTGGTCTAGAGTTTCTTCTTCCGGGATTGGATCCTCAGGAAGGACATTTGGGTTTCTTGTTTTGTCTCCTAACCAATCTTCTTCTTCTCCTTCAGTTTGTTTACCATTCCTAAGTTTAGGCATTGTGCTTAACTTAGATTTCAGCAAATAAATATATATATATATATATATATATATATGCAACCAACTTAAGAGGTATATATTAATTATATACCTACTACAATATTTAAAATGAAATGTTTTGGTTTTTGTTATGTTTTTTAGTTTTTCTTGTTTTTTTTTGGTTTTAATAACAATATTATAAAGATAACAAACAACACACAAAACGCAAGAAATAATAATAATGAAAGCAATGATCTAGTTTTCTATAAACAATTTATAAATATCATTAATGGGCTCAAGTTCTTCGAGGAGTCATGAAGTGTTCTTCTTCAAATTGAAAATTTTCTTTCAAGAATTTAATGAAAAGTGCTATAGTGATATTATCTGTCTCAGATTCTGGTTGATAGAAGTAAAGCTCGTGGCAATACTCTCGATATAACACAGCTCTAGGAACTCTCTTCCATATTTCCCTATCTGTAAGAACGACCTCTTGGTCTTCTACATGACCTAGGAACTGGTGTATAGTGGCTGCGTTCTCGAGGTATTCCTCGAAGGTGAACAATTTTGAAGACACAAGAGCTCTCCTATAAGCTAACCACCTATGGCAAGCTCTCTGAAGTTCATGATAAAAAATGAGTTGATGAGGATCCAAGATTCTATCTAGGACAAGCCTTTTGATTTGTTTAAGTTTTGTTGACCTAGATGAAATGACACCTAGTCTTCTATCAAGTTCGTCCCACAAAAGTTGATTTCTATCCTTTTCAGGCACACTAAGCACAAAATTGATTTCTATGGCTGCTAATTGGTTTTCAACATTTATAGTAACTGCTAGTCTTTTCTTAGGAGCTACCATCTAAACATGATATGCAACTTATTAGTTTTAAATGATTTGAAATGCATCTATATTTTTTTGTTTTTGTTTTTTTGTTTTCAAAAGGTTTTAAATGCATTCACGTCGGGTTCACCAAAATGTATCGCTCCAAATTTTTCACACCCTTACCTTCAGGCTATAGGATCCGTGCCCGGAAGGGGGATGTGAAAAGGATGGCGCGAGTACCTCGGACTGAGAGGCCTTGCGAAGGTCCCGCCTCTCAGGGGAGGTGTATTATGGTGATTTTTCGATGGATGGTGGGTTCACCAAGAAACGTTTGAATGGCAGTTTCCATGCCTAGGTTGGGAATGTGTTTAATGTGTTCAGTTTTATCTTTAAACATTCGAGTCCTAGGTTTGGCCAAATGAATCTAAGTTGTTCTATTATGAAAATGCAGACTAAATGAAATACAACAAACAAATTTGAACAGAAACAGAGAGAAAAAGCTAAATTACAGAGCCATACCTGATCCGGATGTCTGATGGAGGTTCTGATTCTTGAAGCAGACAGGATCGTCTAGAATTTGATGGGATCGTCTCCGACCTGCAGGATCGTCTGAGATCTGACGAATTCATCAGAAATTTGTCAGAGACCTGCAAACAGAGAAATAGACACAAAATACAAAAAATGCAACAATGCTAATAGAGGATAATGATGTAAAATGACAATAAGGATGTTAACAGATAATCCCGAATAGAAATGCAAGTGAGTTGCAACACTTTAATAGCTAATCATGACCTTATTATGCAATTAAACTATATGGGTGAACTCCAAGATGCAGAATAGCAAAAAATAATAAATAAACTGACTAGCTGCAGAATAAAATAGCAGATGAGAAGAGAAAAATGCAAACTCTGGGCACTGATTGCCCCCAATGATGATTGCAGTCGAAATCATCTCGGATTGGTATGAAATCGTCTCGAATTGAACAGGATCATCTACGATGATCTGAGCTTGCTTCGACTGAAGAATGACAAGGTTCCTGCAACAAAATTTGGATAGGACAAGTGCAGATGGTAATTCAGGATGTTTTAGTGCGTGTAAAGTCAAGTTACAGGAAATTTCAGCCAGGGGGATGCCAAGGGGGAGTCCTAAGTTTAAATAGGCTTAGGAGGGAGGTTAGGAGGTTGGAGATCATCCCAATTTGGGAGATCTCCAATGGGGGAGGGTCTCTAACGGTGCAGACACGCTTCTGCCCGGATTAGAGACGCCGTTGGAACAGAGGCTAATTGTGAAAAATTAGTTTTGGGACAAGATCGTCTGGACGTCCTAGCCTAGACGAAATCGTCCGATCTGAGGCGATATCGTCTGATCGGCGACGATATCATCAAACGGTCAAAACAAACTCTAAAAATGGCACGAGAAATGAGGAAACGGGTTAAACGACGGTTTGGGAGCGGTTTTGGGGGTTAAAATTTGAATTTGAATTATTACTAAAGTAATTGTAATTATTTAAGGTTTTACTGCACCAATTTTAGGGTGCTACACTAAGTTTGCAAGCACATTCGTAACTTTGTTCCCTTTTCTTTAAACATATTGAATTATAATATTTTTATATTTATAGACAAAACCTTTTGGATTCACTAATGAGAATTTAAACCTTCCAAGCTAGAGTTTGAATTTCTTTTAAGTAGTTAATAAAATTCAGTGAGTAACCTTCTATGATGCGGTGATCAACACTTATGCCACCCATTATTGAAATACCTTGATATAGCACCATGGAATTGACCATATTATTAGATTAAATATCAATATTTTCAACAAATATGAGTATGATTCTTCCATAGTTATCTCTAATAATACCACCATATTCGACCTTGCCTAGATTACTATGGCTACACCATCAAAATTGAACTTGATCCAGGTCATAGGAGGGGGATACCATCTAATAATGTATCTATTAATAGGAGGAATAGAGGGTTTAACATATATTTATGAAATATTGAAGTAATTAAATATATAGTTCTCCAAGTAATTCTGAGGGTTCTCAAATAAATTGATCAATTAGGAATTTTCAATGACTAGGGTGAGGACATAGTGGAAAATAGAGTGGATATTCTTTGATGTATCATAAAATGCTCTAATATTTCAATATAACTAAATTTGTCAGAGGTAATGGGGAAAAATAAACACCAAAGAGATTTGAGTCAAGTGTTGGAGAAGGGATTGGGTCATTGTTCACACAAATATAATATTAACTTTTGTTGAACCCATGCAATACTAACTATGTCAAAAAGGTTGTTCATGATAGTAAGGGAATATGATCATTTAAGGAATAAGTGATACACATACTCCCATTTATATTTGTAGAGGTAACATCAGTTAGAAAGACTCAAACCATTGGCTAGAAGGTTATCAATGGTTAAAATTTTGTTTTGGACAACAAGCCAAAAAATGAAAGCAATCTGGGAAATGATATTTTTGAGATAAATATATGTGACAATGGGAAAACAAGCCAAGCAATAATATTGTATGTGATACATAGATTTAATAGTGAATTGGCTATCATAACAGTACCTCCAGATAGGAGTGTCTTGGGAGGGCTCATTCGGGATAACACACATTCTAAGTAGATAGGAAAATTCTTTAGCAATCTTCTTTTGGTCATTGCTTAGATTATTTAGAGGAATGGTCATTTAAACCCATAAATTAGATGAATGAAATAAAAAATTAGAAACTTTAATACCAAAAAGTTGATGAGTAACAGGTTTTAAGATCGCTATATTAGGATCATTAAGCAACAGTTGATCCTTTAACCAAGGGTCACTCTAGAAATTAATATATGTTCCATAGCCTAGCCACAATATTAATCTATTTTTTATGATAGCTTTTGTTTTAGTAACCGAGTTCTAGAACCACAACCCATGAGGAAGAGGTTGGTCATCAAGGAAGGAGTTTTGTTAAAGATATTTTCCTTTGATGATATCAATCCATGTAGTTTAGATATTATTAATGATCCTCCATCCTTTTTTGGATCTAATATTTATATTCATTTTGTTCACCTTACAAAATTCCAATCCACCTTGATATTTCTTTGTGCATATCCTATCCCACACCAGAAATTTTCTACATTTTTTAGTCCAACCCAAAGGAAGTTCTTTTGAATTTATTCAATATTTTGGTATATGGAATTTGGAGCTTTGAAAATGGATATGAAAATACTGGAATGCCCTAAAGACAACCTTGAATTAGCATGGATTGGGTGAGAAGGTCCCCTTTCCATCCAACCAATTTCCTAAGGATTTGTTTGATTACACTTTTCTACATGTTATCGATAGGATTACCTTGGAAAAGAGGAAGACCCAAATATGTAGAAGATAATCTTGAGATGGTGCATCATAGAATTCTAGCAATTTTTAGTTGTTTTTCAATAATCATATTTAGAAAAGGTTTGGGATGTTTTCAAAATCCCTTCAAGATCCCTCTAATTTATAAAAAAGGGTTGGGATCCCTTTCAAAATCCCTTCTTTTATCCAATAAAAAAAAACAAAGAGAGATCCACTAGAATACTATTTAAGAACATGTAAGCAAGAATAATATAAGAGAATGTCAAAAAGTTAAAAAAGAAAAAAAATATAAACTAGCATTGTGGTGGAGATGTGGGTTGTATATCTTAGTTTTAAATATAATAGAAACGATCAAAATGCCACTCAAAAAATATTACAAATGAAAAACATTAAATTAAATCTTAATCATTATTTAATTCAGGTAGTAAACATTTTTATTTTAGCTTCAGCTAAACTTACTACTTCCTCTAATAATGAAAAAGTAAATTTAACTTCATGTTCCTCTATTAAAACCCCTCTATTGGCTAACCCATATACACATTTATTCCCTTCACTTAATCCATGTGTAAACTTGATTTATTCAAACTATGTAGAAAGGTATAATATTTAAACAATGATCTCTTTTATGTTCCATGGAGCCTTTACTTTCCTCAAAATTAAAATAATTATTATTAACGAACCACCTTCCATCCATACTCTATTCCATTTTATTTGTCTACATATTTTTAACCCTTCTAAATTTGTCCAAGCTTCAAATTCATTATTTGTCTTAAATACACTATTGAAATCATAATGTAACAAAATTTCACCCCTATTATTTCTTATTATTCGCCCTCTTATTGTTGGTCGTAGTTTGTTTTTAGATGCTCCATCAAAATTAAATTTGATCAACTCAAATTTTTATGGTTTCTACTTTATATTCTTTTCCTTCCTTTTGTTTTTCCTATAACCAACATTATAATTCCATTTAAGACTTGCTTCCATCTATCAAGGCTCTCTACATTAAGATTTGGGATTGTGTGAATTGATAGGGTTGGTTTGTACTCCTCTACGGATAAAAAAACTATACTTTTCATTACCTCTAAAATACTTTTCCTTCCATTAAATATTCATCCATTCCATTCTAGCCATACAGTCCAAAGTATTGTATATTTTATTGTATCTTGGATTTTTTGTAATGCATGTGCTTTATCATTACTTTAACCATTATTAAATTTTTCCATTCATCATCATGGATTTTACAAACATATTAAGAATTCAATTCCATAGTTCTTATATTATTGCCATGAAAATCTCTTTTTTATTAGGTTATACTAGGATAAACATTTCCTATGACCTACTAGCCATACAAACATTTTGACTTTTGGAATGCTCAAACTATCCCAAATATCTCTCCATATTCTTATGGTATTCCTATTTTTTTGGTGTTTTATATTATATACACTTCTTATTGTGTATTCTATTAAATATTCAACTCCCAAATTAGTTTATCCTTGGATTCATTTGGAATAGTCATTGTTGCTATTTTTTTGTTAAACTATCTCCTAGAAACAATGTTTAATATACCTATAAAATCTATTCTTTCCATTTGTATTTTCCTTCCTAATCCTTGTACATAACGTTTGAAACCATATCACCATATTTATCTTGAAGTAATATCAGTGATTATTTCAAAATTACATCTAGATTAAGTAGTTTTTTATCACACCAAGTATCCATCCAAATAGATTTTTTCTCCAGTTCCTACCATCCAACTTAGACCTTTAATAACTAGATCAATTTATTATTAAACCATTCTATAGTGTAGAACCATTTTGTAGTGAGAGTGCTATAAATATTAAGCTTAGATAATTAGTCTCAACATACTTAGAAGAATAATTTTTCATTGTCTTTGAATCTCTTAATACAATTTCCAAATTGATTTTCCCCTTAAAGATAAGTTTGCATTGGTAAGAAATCATAAATTGATACCTCCCTCAGTTTTATTTCTTTCTTTTTTAAAATGGTTTTTAATGAGTTATCTTTTCCCTTTTACATGTCACGTTGAGATATCGAGTTCCACAAATATTTGAACCTTGGTGTGAGATACATCAATAATTTATCCCAACCATTGAACCAAGGACCCATTGCTAAGACCTCCCTTATTTTTATTATCACACACATTGCTCCATTGATGCAGGAGCATCCGGTAGCAGCAAGGCAATCTTGCATCAAGGCAAAATTTTCTCAAAAGCTACCAAAATATTCCTTCTAAAGTGTCTATTAGGAACAAGTCGGAAGTTGGAGGAACCAGGCAAAAGTTGGAGAAATGAGGCAGAAGTTGAGGGGAGTCGCGAAATCGCGACCTCAACAGCCGCGACAAGGCTTAGTCAAGTTGTGTCGCGATATTGCTATGCGCGATATCGTGACATGTCGTGATATCACGCATCATGATATCACAACAGGAATGGGAGGTTAAGGCGCAGGGAAAGTCACGTCACGATATCGTGACACGCGATATCGCGACGTTATTCTGGAGCATGGCAAAGGCGGGAGTCCTGTCGCGATATCGCGACAGGTCACAATATCATGACCAGTGAAGAGCTGACACGTGGCTTGGACTTGAAATAGTTTTCAAAGCCAAAGACAAGCAAGGCAAGGTGCAGGCAAAGGAAGGGGGGGTCACGAAATCGCGACATGTCACGATTTAGCGACATGTCGCGAGATCGCGACCCCAAGTGGCTCGACAGAATGAAGGCGGAAGGGGGTCACGAAATCGTGACATGTCATGATTTCGCGACATGTCACGAAATCGTGACCCCAATGGGCTCAGAAGTTGTGAAGGCACTTTTGGTCGCGATTTCGTGACCTGTCACGATATCGCGACCAATGAGAAGACAGTGCAGAAATTGAAAGCAGACGGCTGGGCAAGGCCGAATTTTGACACGTGGAAAGCCACGTGTAGCTTGACAGTTGTGAAGGTCAAGGAGAAGGCATGACCAGTTCTACACACGGTCGGCTACGTGTATGAAGACCAAGTTGAGGGTCACGTAGATTGATAAGAGAGGTGTCGACCGCGCATTATTTTTTTTTATTACTTCTGGCAACACTGCATTTACAGGTAATGGCTTTATGAAAGAGACAATAGTATGGAGGACAGCGAGAACAAAGCGACCGATGCAGGGAGGCCATCATTGCTAGTGTCATGGTGGTTCGGGCAGTTGTCCATTTATGGCAAAATTTGAAAAACTCGACCGGAGGGAAATTCAAATTTAAATTTTGGTTAGGCGGGGGCATTAATTGCCTAGAGGACCGGGACCTCGTTAAAAAATCAAAATTTAGTAATAGTGGAGAGGGTGGACCGGAGAAAGGGGGAGAAGAAGCACAGAAGGGAGACCGAAGCCGAGCTCGGCCATTGTAAAGCCTGCGGGCTGTTTCATTGGATGCATGTAAATATTTTTTTTCAGCAGATTTTAATGAGAAATCAGAATTTGTGTGTGTTGATATTTTCGGTCCCCGTCAGTGGTATCAGAGCCAGTGGTTCCTGAGCATACAACAGACCACCGAAGGAGAGGCAGTTGTACCAGGACTTGTGGGAGGGCTTGAGATCAGGTGAAGATGCCTTCGAGAAGAAACCCCGTGGGTGGCAGAGGCATGGTAGCAGAATATTTTTGGGCTTTGCAGCGGCAAGTTCAGGCCCTGCAAGAAGAATTGCGCAGAGGACATGAACCGAGAAGAGATGCAGACAGTGAGGATGAAGCGGATGAAGAAGAAAATCAATCGAAAGAAGAGGAAGAAGCTATAGATCTGGCACAAGCCAGGCTGTACAGGGCCATATCTCAGATTGGGAAGAGGCCAAAGATAGAAGTTTCCACGTATTTTGGGAACTTGAATCCGGAAGAATTGATAGATTGGATAAATGACTTAGAAGAATATTTTGAATACGAAGAGGTTGAAGATCCCGCGCGGGTCAGATTTTCCAAAACTAAATTAAAAGGTCATGCCAGCATATGGTGGAAGGGAGTATAGCTAGAGCGAAATAGAAGAGGAAAAGAACAGATAACAAGATGGGACAGAATGGTGGAGAAATTGAAGAGGCAGTTTATTCCCGTAGATTATGAACTGGACCTACTACGTAAAATGCAGAGTTTGAGACAGATGAATAAAACTGTCCAGGAATATACGAAGGAGTTTTATAAAATCTCCATCAGAACCGGTCATTTGGAAGCAAGCAAGGAAAAAGTGGCCCGTTATATTAATGGGTTGAGACCCAGTGTCCAGGAAGAGCTAAGCTTGGTTCGGGTGAGCACCATTGAAGATGCTTACCAGTTTGCTTTGAAGGTTGAAGAAAAACTGAACATAAGGTTTGAAAGCAAGCAAAGAGTAAAAGGACCTGGAGGAAAGACCGGTGGAAAGAAAGAGGAAGGAAAGGAAGAAAATAAAGAAGAGGTGAGCAGTAGCAGAGTTCAGAAAGAAGAATATGAAGAACCCAAAACACAAGTTCAGAACAATGGCTACCCAAGAGGGAGAGGTAGATCTAGACGCAGGTATGGAAAAGGAGTGTTCCGAGGAACATGCTTCCACTGCGAAGAAGAGGGGCATTGGGCATATGAGTGTCCCCAGCACCCCGTGAGAGTAAACAAGAAACAAGTGGGTCTTGCTAGAGCAATTATGGCAGTTGAAGATGCTGACTCAGAACATTCTGAAGAAGCTGAAAAGGGAGAAGCAATGATAATAAGGATGACCATGCAGATTGAGGAAGACAAGTCAGAACAAAGGAGAAGCCTGTTTCGCACACGGTGCAAAAGTGCAGGCAAAGTCTGTAATGTTATTATAGACAATGGGAGTACAGACAACTTAGTTTCCGAGGAGATGGTTACTAAGTTATAGCTGGAGAGAATGAGGCACCCGCATCCATACCGGATTACGTGGTTGCGGAAGGACCACAGAGCATGGGTCCGTGAACAGTGTGTAGTCACATTCCAGATTGGGAGATACCAGGATGAGGTCCTGTGTGATGTATTCCCCATGGATGCTTGCCATTTGCTGTTAGGAAGGCCATGGCAGTTTGATCGAAGTGCAGTGCATGATGGTCGTGCAAATACTTACACCTTGATGAAATATGGAGTGCGGCACAAGTTGAAGCCATTGCAGACAGTGGATGAGAAGGTGTGCAGCAATGCCAAAATTTTTTGGTAGAGGGTAGAGAATTTTCTTTCCAAGAAATGGGATTGGAATAGGTTGTAAAGGTTGATGAATGTTCAAAGATATTACAGAGGATGCAGACCGAACAACTTAGAAGTGAAGGTCACTTCTCCTTTTTACCCGGGGTGTCTGATGCAGGAGCATCCGGTAGCAACAAGGCAATCTTGCATCAAGGCAAAATTTTCTCAAAAGCTACCAAAATGTTCCTTCTGAAGTGTCTAGTAGGAACAAGTCAAAAGTTGGAGGAACTAGGCAGAAGTTGGAGAAATGAGGTAGAAGTTGAGGGGAGTCGCGAAATCGTGACCTCAATAGCCGTGACAAGGCTTAGTCAAGTTGCGTCGCGATATCGCTATGCGCGATATCACGACATGTCACGATATCACGACAAGAATGGGAGGTTAAGGTGCAGGGCAAGTCACGTCGTGATATCGCGATGCGTGATATTGTGACGTTATTCCGGAGCATGGTAAATGCTGGAGTCCTGTCACGATATCGCGACAGGTCGCGATATCGTGATCGATCACGATATTGTGACCAGTGAAGAGCTGACACGTGGCTTGGACTCGAAATAGTTTTCAAAGCCAAAGACAAGCAATGCAAGGCGCAGGCAAAGGAAAGGGGGGGTCACGAAATCATGACATGTCACGAGATCGTGACCCCAAGTGGCTCGGCAGAATGAAGGCGAAAGGGGGTCGCGAAATCTCGACATGTCGTGATTTCGTGACATGTCATGAAATCGTGACCCCAATGGGCTCAGCAGTTGTGAAGGCACTTTTGGTCGCGATATCGCGACATGTCGCGATTTTGCGACCTATCGTGATATCGCGGCCAATGAGAAGACAGTGCGGAAATTGAAAGCGGACGGCTGGGCAAGGCTGAATTTTGACACGTGGAAAGCCACGTGTAGCTTGACAGTTGTGAAGGTCAAGGAGAAGGCACGACCAGTTCTACACGCGGCCGGCTACGTGTATGAATACCAAGTTGAGGGTCACGTAGATTGATAAGAGAGGTGTCAGCCACGCATTATTTTTTTTTTATTACTTCTGGCAACACTGCATTTACAGGTAATGGCTTTATGAAAGAGACAGCAGTACGGAGGACAGTGAGAAAAAAGTGGCTGATGTAGGGAGGCCATCATTGCTAGTGTCATGGTGGTTCGGGCAGTTGTCCATTTATGGAAAAATTTGAAAAACTCGACCGGAGGGAAATTCGAATTTAAATTTTGGTTAGGCGGGGGCATTAATTGCCTAGAGGACCGAGACCTCGTTAAAAACTCAAAATTTAGTAATAGTGGAGAGGGTGGACCGGAGAAAGGGGGAGAAGAAGCACAGAAGGGAGACCGAAGCCGAGCTCGGCCATTGTAAAGCCTGCGGGCTATTTCATTGGATGCATGTAAATATTTTTTTTCAGTAGATTTTAATGAGAAATCAGAATTTGTGTATGTGTTGATCTTTTCGGTCCCCGTCATCCATTTTACCAAAAGGATTTTTATTTTATCATGTAATCCTTACCATAAAAAGGATTAACAATATTGATTAAATTTTTTTTTTCCAATTTCGGATAGTATACAAGGACATGTAATATGTTGGAATGGCTTGTAAGATTAAATTCTTTACTTGCATTCTTCTCACTAAAGATAACCATATACCTTTCCATGGTGGTACTTTATTCTAAGATTTACTTATAACTAGATTCTATAATTCTATACATATTATCTACTAAAATAAGGACATCCCTATATATGTTGTTGGTAGATTTACCTCCTCCTTTTGATGTTACCTACATATCTTTACTATGATTATAGATAGATTTTTTTGAACTAAAATTTTTATTTTGACCTATTAACTTTCTACATGATGTTATTTTATATATCTTTATCAATATATTCAAATAGATGGCCTTGTTTTTCCTTTCCCTCATATAAAGGATTATATCATCCATAAACTATTGATGGATAATATTTTCAATGTTATTACCAACTTTAAATCCACTTATTACACCATATTTGTATGCCTTCTTCAAGTCCCTTCCTAATACCTTTGTAATAATAATGAATAGATGTAGTGATAGAGATTTCCCTATCTAATATCCGTCTTATATTTAAATTATTTTGTGACTAGCCCATTGGGCAACACTAAGTATGAAATTATAGAGACACAAGATTTAATCCATCTTACCAATTTCTTACCAAATCTAAAATTTTATAATACTTTAAAAATAAAATCCCATTTAACCCTATCATATGTTTTATTTATATCAAGTTTTAAGATAATCACTCTCTATTTTATAGAAGATATTGAGTTTAGTACTTTACAAGCTACTATAATTTCATTAATAATCAGTTCCTCTTTCGCAAATCACCCTGGCTCTTCTAAAATATTTTTTCTTGTAGTGGTCTTAATCAATCTACCATCACTTTGGATATTGTATTATATGTCATATTACAAAGGGTTACAGGTTTAAATGAATCAAACAATTTTAAATCATTCTTTTTTGAAATTAGGGTAAAATATGTTGCATTTATTTTATAAGGTATATACTATTTATTCTAGATTTTTCCACTACAACCAATAAAAAATCCTTCTGTATCTCCCTTTTATATTGATAGAATATTAAAAAGAGTCCATCCAAACCTAGGTATTTATCTTTATCAAAAGTGAAAATATTTTAATGAAATTCTTCTAGATTAATAGGATCCATTATTTTATTATTATATTCATCAATTATAATCAAAGATACCTCTTGTAGTAATTTATATTTAAGAACGCTAATTTCATTTGATCATAAAATATTTTGGTAAAGAAGCCTTGTCTCCTTTCTAATTTTTCTCATGTCTTCAATTCAAACCCATTTTAATGATTTAATTATCCTAATGCTAGATGTTGATCTTTATATTATTGTTATCCTATGAAAAATATTGTGTTTTTATCTCCTTTACACTAGTTTTATCTTGAATTTAATCTCCAAAATTTCTCTTACTCAAAATATTATGAAATTCACTAAGAAAATACCTTTCCTCTAATATTGGATTATTGTGCTCACCTTTTTAGAATTTTAAAATTTTATCTCTTTGTTTTTCTTTCTTCTCAAAAATATTTCAAAATTGTTCCATATTTTTAATCTAGATATCATTGATATATTTTATTTTAGAAGTGTATACAACCCACTATTTTCTAGAAATTATTACATATATGTTAGCACATCATAAAATTAAGGATGGTCTTCTCACAACTACTCATATTTAAAATATTATCTTTTTTTAAAATCACTTACAATCATTTTAATTTTTTTTCTAGTGATTTGAACCAAACCGTGTTAAGGTATTAATTACAATTACAAACCACTTTGTCTAGCCAATGATATGAGAGTATGTATTTATCTATATTTTTACTATCAGGTTGTAGCCTATGCTATTGTTGGTCCATGTATGGTTGTCTACTTCAAATTCAAACTCCCATAGTCTTTTATTTCGATAAAAGCTAACAAATCTCTCATAGTTTTTATTATTTTCCTAATTCACCATCACGGTAGTTGAAACGTGCAATCAATTGTGAGATGACTATTTTTGGAGCCTATAAATCACATTGTATTTTAGAGACCAAGAAGGATAGTAGTAAAATAAAAGATATAAGAAAAAATAGTAGGAAGGAAGACAAGCATATCATCGTTCTAGAGTGAAAAGTTGGGTTACTGACACAATATGCAAGTTGATAATGTTACTGATAGAGTTGTTTTTCAATGAGAAATAAGAATTTATGATCAAGTGACTAGGGATTATAGATGTTGAAAGTGTCTCATCATAGTTGGAATGTGACACCAGAGAAGGTCAACTTATCATCATAGTTGGCTATTACCGCCAACTTGAAATTTGTTATCATAAATATATCATCACCATCAGAGCTAGAGATTACCAAAAACTTAATATATATCATCATACCTTTATCATCAATATAATTGCTAGATATTATTTCCAATTTGAAATCTATTATCATAGATCTATCACCATTATCATAGATAGATATTTTCATTTGAGTTTGCTAGTCATCCATTGGTAAGAGATATTAGACAACTATATAGTTGCTACATAATTGGTTTTAGATCTATATTTTACACTTAGACTTGTAAATTAAGTCAAGAAAATGATGGCACAATATGAAAAAGGAAGACCATGAGGACCTCAACCTATGGAAATTGTTGAAATACTAAGGAAAATTATTGCTCGATTGAATGTAATCAAATATACTAAAAGAAGGGGAGGTTGGTCATATAGAAGCTTGATATGAAGAGCAAGGGAAAGAGGAAGAAGAGAAAATATCTTTGTGATTTCTAACATGTATCAGAAGTCAAATATGGAAACCCCATCATACAATGGAAGCTTGAAACTAGAGGAGCTCATAGACTAGATTACTGAAATGGAGTACACTGATTTTTAAACAATAGAAGATCCAAAAAGGGTGAAATTTGCCTACACGAATATAAAAGGGCATGTATCCTTGTGGTGGGACCATGTTCAAACGAAAATACAAAGAAAAGGAATGAAAAGGATTAGAACATGGGAGAAAATGGTCACCAACATTACGATCAAATTTATACCATAAGACTATCAGTTAGGTCTTTTTAGGAAATTGTAGTACCTAAGACAAAAGGATGTGAGTATGAAGGATTACATGAAAGAGTTCTATAGGCTCACTATTCAAGTTGGTCACATGGAAGGAAATCAAGAGGAAGTGTCGAAGTACATAAAAGGATTGGGGATGACCATACATGATGAAGTCAATATGATAAGGATAAGGATGGTATATGAAGCCTACCAATATACCTTAAATATGGAAGAGAGTATTTTGGAGAGGTAAGAAAATAATCAAAGAGGAAGATGATAATATCGACAAGTACAAGGTCAAGTAAACAATGGTAGAGGACAATATAAAGTAAGAGGATAAACTAGTACTATTTGTAGTGATTTTAACTAGAACACTAGAGGATCTAGAGACTCCTCATGAGAAAGAGCTAATTTTTTTTGAGGAAGGGATATAGAATTCTATGAAATATGTTATACATATAGATAAGATGGTCATTGCGAAAAATATAATGTGTACATTTTCTCTTTTTGCACTTTACATGTGTATTCTTTCCACATGATACATGTCATTTGTATGGTAACATGTGTTACCAGCCTTTATCTATAAAGGCTTGAGGTTTCTAGTTTATGCATTCAGACTATTACCTATTGTTTGCCTCCATGGTTGAGTTGTATCTTGTTTATTTACCTCTTGTGTGTCTTGTCATATTAGGATAGAATGTCTATCCAACATTTGGTATCAAAGCATATAAATTGGCATAGATAAAGTAGCCTCTTCCTTCATACCAATCTAGTTCAAATAGGGGATGAGAAATCTTGTCAATTAAATTTTGGAATTGATGCTCAAATTTAATTTGCTCTTTTACTGTTAGTTTTCTCTCCTTTAAGGTTTGCTTTTTTTGTCTGGTTTCTACTCTATATTTTGTGCAACCCCCACTGCATCCCTACTATAGCCCCACTACAGCATCCCCACTGCATCCCTACTACAGCCCCACTACAGCATCCCAAGCGAGTCATATAAGATATTGGAAATATAACTGTTTGGAAATATGTTATTTGAAAACTTATGTCATTGAAAGCACGAGGATACGGAAGCAAAAAGGAAAGCGAATATGCGATGCAAACAGAACCGGACTTAGCGCTAAATCCTAGAAACTTGAAAGTGCATGAAAAGAGGGAAAAGCATGAGCGAATCAAAATGAAACAAATGTGAATAAAGAAGACAGCCCTTTTTATTGATATGTTTCACAACTCGGTTACAATGCGCATCCTCCCCTTCCAAGGGCTAGGAGCGTTTAAGCATGCGTTCTTGTTACATCCATGGGTGCCTTTCCTTCTTCCGCGTGCCCACATGTAAAATGGGCAGACCAAACATCGTCGCCACTTGCATTGATGAGTCTTGACTCCTCGCTGCTCCTCCGATGTCCAAACCCTATGTTCAAAGGAACAAGAAATGGTCAGTAGCACCTGCGGATAAAACAAAGCATGCAATCCCCAAGCCTACGATAAGTGAATGAGAAAAATGAATTAAACTATGACTAAAACAGGTCCAAATGCTCTAAAAATTTGACAGGGGCATCAAGACACCACCAGGAAGGCCCTACAAAAAGAACAGTCAAGAAATTCCTCACCGATTTGAATTCGCTCCGGGGTGGGACGAATTCACCTACAACAAAATGCCGAAAAGGTACTGTCCCAATGTCCTACCTAGGAAGCTCCAAAAGACCTGCAAACTTGGGGTTAGCTAATTGGGGGCATTTTGGGAAGACCCAGATGGTCAGATTTTCCCGATTTGGCCTCCATCAATAGGAATTTAATGATGCTACCTGTAGATTAGTGAAAGCGAGCAAAGATAGAAATATGATCAAAATTGTTCAAAACGAGACGAAATTCAAATGACAACCTATCTAAGCATCATAGAATTGAATGCAAAAATGAAAGAAAGCAAGTCTACCATGGAATTCCCATCGCTCCGAAAGGGGGCGATTAGGATTGTGGCAGTGTGGGAGGGGGCGCCCATGGGGCAAGCCGCCCGTCGTTTGAGGCTTGATTTCGGCACCAATCCACTTGGGATGGGTCCAAAACCTCTTGTGTGGTATTGTCAGAAAATTTGGTGGGATATTGTGGCCAAATGTCAGGTTTTGGGCTCGAGATTCATCCTCCCAATAGTCACCCAATGACCTCCCCTCTAAAGGAGATCAAGGATGTGAAAGGCGCAAATCCAAAAGGTGTGAGGTATGTAAATAAAATGACAGCACTTCGTTGCTCTAAAATGCTCCTTCTCTCTATATTTTGGGGTGAGGAAACTCACCAATTTATAGACCTGGAGGTCTCTTGAAATGGGCATGCAGAGGCGCCACTTGGCAATCATGCCTTCCCCGGGGGAAGGAGATTCCTCCCTGAATTGGGACTTCATGACTGACCTTGCAAATGCCTCTAACGCTCGAAAACGCTCACCCATACTCCCATGCGATGAAGGAAGCGTTGAGTGGCGGATCTGAGCTGCCATTTGTCAAGATTTGACTTTTTCCCGTCAAACCTGCAATTCGCCCCACCCTGGAGCGAATCCAGAATTCGTCCCTGGGTGGGGCGAATCCCAGTTTGAATTCGTTCTAGGGTGGAACGGATATTGAGCAAAGTGCCTGAAGGTGCCAAATTGATCTCTGACCTTCCAAAACTACTGTGAGAGTGGTTAGGACCACTGTTTAACCTCTGGGGGCTGCCCTTGGGGCTGTGTGTGTCAAAGCGATCAGTGTTTGCAGTCACATAATCGGATTGGTGCTGTTTTGGTGTCTACAGATGCCCCTTTTTGGGATGCGTTGTGCATGGCGCAGCGTCGAGCAAAAATAGATAACCAAAGCACTAATGATTAGGGTTTCTCAGTAACCTAACCAACTTTTGATGCCCCAAGTATGGAAAGGGCATGCATTCTTGAATCCTTGCTTCTGACGAGCGAAGGAACTCAATTCAAGTGTTAACCTTTTTCGGTGAGGTGTTACTTGATCTTGGACATTGATCGGTCATGAATAGGCAAAGGGCGCAACCTTTTGTCTGTGAGAACCTTGAGTTCATGATTCATGAAATGCCAAGTGATTTGATCAAGTTGTGATTATTGCTTGTTTACTGCCCCAAGCAGGAGCGTAATTGTCTTTGTCAATGATTCTTTGAATGCATGTCATTTTCCTTAATTGGGTGTGTATTTGTTGATTGGTGACTAAGTGTGACTACCCCCTCAAGCGACGAATCGATGAGGGAATGACCTTCATGAGAAAAGCGACGAGTCGCTTGACCCAAGATGACTTGTGTGAGGGTGCCTTTAGATGTTTTAGCATTAAGCGTGTGTGCAGTTTTTCGACATTTAGACCTATTTTTGGTGGGTGTTAACCCTTTTGGTGACGCTTTTTGGAGCTAAAATTGGCAGAAATCCATCCTCCCGTGGAGCGGTCCGGCTATGGTAGCCTTCTTAGGGAGTAGGATAGTGACAATTTGTAACCCCAACATCTATTTTGGATGCCAAGAATGTCAGGCACGAAGGCGCCTTCGTTCGGCAATGTTATTACTATTTTTGGGTGGGTTTTGACCCGTTTGGACGACGTCGTTTGGGGATGAAATTCTCAAAAATTCATCTTCCCGTGGAGCGGTCCAGCTATGGTAGCCTTCTTAGGGAATAGGATAGCGAGGATTTGTGACCCCGACATCTATTTTGCATGCCCGGAATGTCAAGTGCCAAAGCACTCTCATCGGGCAAGTTTATTAGCTATTTTGGTGCATTTTTGTTCAATTTTTGTTGTTTTTTGAAATTTTTGCCCTGAATTCATTTCGGGGTGGGACGAATACTAGCTTAGTATTCGTCCCAGGGTGGGACGAGCGCTAACCAGAGTGCTCATCCCAGGGAGGAATGAATATAAGCTCAAAAGGCCTATTTAAAGGCCAAAACTAGGGTTTGGGCTCATTTGTATTCGAATTTTCTTGCGATTTGGAGCTCTGGGGAGGAGGAGGTTAATTCTGCGAAGTGAAGCACTGCCGAATTTCTCTCGACATCATGAGTGCACAAACCGGATCGAGCGGCAGAGCCGAAGCGAGACCAGTAAGTGCTCCTTAGCGTTATTGCTTTTGTTATATGTTTTAAAACTGCAAGTGATTTGTTTAATTTTCTTTGTGATGTTGCTTTTCAAAATTAAAATTGAAACCCTAAAACTGAGCTGAACACAAACCAAGACTTAGCTTAAAACTGAATGGAAAACGTAGTTAAAACCTAGGTGAAAATTTTTTATTTTTCTTTTAACTAAAACCCTAGGATAAACGGAACGTAAAACCCTAGTTTTTTAGGTTGAGCTTGTCAGTTTTAAAACGTAGGTGAAAACCCTAGGTTAAAAATTATTATTTTAATTTTGTTTTGTTTGTGCAGACTTTATCAATTTGAAACTTAGAATACATAAACCCTAAGACTAAAACTATAGTTAAAAATTTTTGTGTTTTTATTTTGTTTTTAAACTTAGAGTACAGAAACCCTAAGACTGACAACTATTTTTTTTTTTTTTTAAATTTTTTTTGTGTTTTTATGTTGTCAGTTTTAAACTTAGAGTACAAACCCTAAGACTGACAAACTGTATTTGCTGAATTGTTTTTCTATCTATTTTGATTTTTTGTGAATTTTGTTGTTTTTGAGTTGTACATTGGTAGGCAATGCTATATATTCATGTTATTGTTGTACAATTTTTTATTATTTTAATGTTTTTGTGTTGTTTTCTTTTGTAGGTTGTGAAGAGCCGGTATCGTGTACCTACTGCTTTTGCTGAAGCATAGGGGGTGCTAACTATGGCTGACTGGGAGTGGCTTGATGCCCTTGGGCTCAAGCAGGTGGCTCGACTGGAGCCTGTGGTCGAGGATCGGGCCTATCTGATGGCCCTGATCAACCTATGGGATCCCCGGACCAACACCTTCCATCTCCCAATAGGGGAGATGACAGTGACCTTGGAGGATGTCTATCGGCTTCTACGGATTTCGATAGATGGACTACCGATCAGAACGTCACCGCATGATCAGCGGACAGCTATACTGATACGATGCTTCGGGCATGGGGAGGAGCTGGGTGTGGAGAGCCCAGTGGAGAGGGCAGAGGGTGACTGCCAGATTGGTAGGATTCTGGTCCGATGGTGGCTTGAGAGAGGGGTGTTGGGAGTGAGGCATGCAGTACTCATGGGCCTCATTTCCAACATGCTGCTACCTGACTCGTCAGGTGCGAGGTTCCCATGGAACCTACTGGATGTGGTCTGGCGGCTGGTAGAGTGCCCGACAGAGGCACCGCTGATCATGAGGTGGGGACAGACACTGTTGGCACAGCTCTATGGTGAGTTGTACGAGGTCCGCTATCGAAGGCGAAAGGGGATTAGCTGTAGCTATCTATTGTAGAGCTGGGCTTGGCAACACATAGTGGTGGAGAGGCCAATAGGGTTACCATGGATGACTCGGACGGAGATGGAGGATAAGGATATAGGCTATGCGGCTCTATGGTGGCGGTCTGAGGAGCAGGGATAGAGTCGATGATGGGCAGGTGTCATAGGGCACTATGTCGATGCCCTCGCTCGGCTGACTCCAGGGGAGGTGTTCTAGCGCCCTTATCGGGACTGTCCAGCCTAGCCGAAGGCTGGAGAGTGGCTTCGATGGGTACGCAGGGAGCGGTGGCTGATTGGGTGGCATGGGACCGAGCATGAGTTCTTCCCTTACAATCGGGTGACATGATAGTTTGGGGTGCACCAGGGGTTTCCTGGTGAGCCCGTGGTCTATCGGCATCGGGGGACGAGAGGACTCTAGATCGACCGGTCATCATGCCACTAGGTGAGGATTCAGATGTAGTGATCGATGTCCCGAACGTGGATGACATCGAGACTACCGTAGAGTACGACTAGTGGGGAGAGGGGCCACTAGGAGGCACAAGAGGTAGCAGGGGTGGGGAGGGTGCCGAGGCACCAAGAGATGATTGGGGAGCTCCTCGAGAGGATGCAGACATGGTGGAGGTGGAGGATGAGGATGTGGATTTGGGGGTTCCAGATCAGCCAGAGATGTAGGACATCACGGAGTAGTGGGAGCCAGAGTAGGCTGCTATTCCAGAGATGCCTATGCCTCAGGTGAATGTGGAGGACATGGAGTTCGGGCTACGCACTGAGATTGCATGGTTGGAGGGGTTATTGCGGAGGTGTGATGAGGAGCTGGGGGATGCGCTGCAGGAGAGGGATCTCCTATGCATGCAGCTGGCAGAGTGAGAGAATGCATTGGCTGCCTACCATCGATAGGATGGGGGTACTGATGCTGCATGGGAGAGGGATCTCCTATGGACGTAGCTGGTGGAGAGGGATAGGGCTTTGGCATGGTGCGAGGAGAACTTGGTGATGTATCGCCAGTGGGAGATGGACTCGGTGCGATAGCGGTTGGAGCTGGAGGTAGAGATTAGCCACCTTGGTGGGTGGGTCCCTACATTCAGTGGAGGTGGATCATCGTGCCGCTCGAGAGGGAGTGAGACTGAGCAATCAACATCCTCTCGGTGCAGGTGACTGGATGAGGGGGGGTGAGTAGGCATGATGTGGGGGCTAGCAGCAGCCGCCCTGAGGGGTCTCATAGGACCCACACCATGGGGGGTAGTTCCCGTCGCACCGATCCTGCATGATCATGGTGGCCGATGCCCTAGGCTTGGGGGTTTTTGAGCTTTTGGATTTTGTTGCGGGGTCATAGGACCAGTTCATTGTAGCCTACGGGCATTTTTGATGATATATACAGATGACTTTATTTTGTTTATGCGAGTGATGATTTGATTTTATGCATGATGAGTGATGAGTATGGATGTATGCATGTTAATTTATTTTGATGGATGCATATGTTATGATAAATGCAAATGTTTTTGATTTATATGTGATATGCAAGATGGAATGGATGAATTGAATTTGTGTTGTTTGGCGAGAGCACCATAGACTATTTAGACCTTTGTGGTTTTTTTTTTGGTGATTGCTGATGGCAATGCGAGGATGAAAGATAGCACAGTTGGTTTAGAAATGTAGCTAAGGTTTTCTGAGACTCAGACGGTTTTAACTCACTAGCCATGACTGTACTTTATCTTACAAGACTTTTGGACAAGGTATGAATCGGACTTGTCTTTGACCAAGTTATTTCACATCCTTGTGTGTGCAATTGAGTTCGTTTATGTGGTATTTGTCAGGATACCGCCAGTGCCAGATAGGCTGTCAACCAAACCTGTACTGAGGATCACCTAATTAGCTCCACTAACTCCTTTGTTGTATTTAGCCAGATTAATCTGTGGTGCTATCTAGGATACCATAAGCTAGCTCATCCACATGCAAACATTGATCTGTACACGAGTTAATGTGACAGATATATCATCATGCGGGAGGTTTACCACTAGTGACCGATAGGCTATCCACCAAACCGGTACTGAGGTTTGCCTCATGACTTGTCAGAATGCTGAGAGTTCCAGGGATTCAAGTTCGACTCCCTTCTTTTCTTCAATTGTATTGGGATACTTGCTCTTTTGTAGTGATAAAAATCATTGTTTATTTTTATATATTTTTCTTTTGAGCAAGGGATTTGAATTTCGAGTGATGAGAATCACTATTGTATGTGCCTTTTGATGTATGCACTTTGGTGGTGATGTCAAATTTTTGGAGTTTTGACTTTTTGCAAAATTTTATGATGTTTGCAACTTTTGAGAACTTGGGATTCTTGGGGAATTGGGTAGGGAGGATGCTTGTCCTTTTGCCAACTCTCAGCATTCTTGGGGTCATTCGCATAGGGGGATGAGCAAGATAACCATTTCGCTTATGGTGACTTGGATTGTTGTGCGGGTTTCATCTTTCATTCACACAACTTGGGAATTTTTATGTGTTTTAATTTGTGTTGGGATGCTACGTAACAAGGTGTGATCCAAGTAGAACTCTACCTTTGTAAAATCTGTCTGACTTGGTACAGTACGTGGCTAGAAAGCTATATAACGACTGAAGGACGAAAACTCTTGATACATTAGAAGACCACTGACTCTGGTATGGTAAAAAGAAGTGAATGGCATTTATGTTTGATGGACTGCTTATAGAATGGAGAAATGTGGAACAAGATGGATTGGCGGAGTAATTACAGTCTATGGTGCCTTTGACCTGTATGACCACAAATATGCAATGTATGGATGTGATGCTTAATGCAGCTACATATTTTTGTGTTTTTGATGGATTGATTTTTTTGTGAATATGAAGATGAGATGTGAAAAGAGCTCTTTATTGTTGTGATGAGTTTGAGTATGCCTGGAAATGAGATGCAAATTTTTGTTATTTTTGATGATTTTACTATTTTTGAATTTTCTTATTTTTGACCAAGCGATTGTGGGAATCCTTTTTTTGTATTATTTAGAACAGCAATTGGGATTGACCAAATTTAGGAATCCTTGGAGCATTTTGGAGATTGACCAAGCGATTGTAGGAATCCTTGGAGCATTTTGGGATTGACCAAGCGATTGTAGGAATCCTTGGAGCATTTTGGGATTGACCAAGCGATTGTAGGAATCCTTGGAGCATTTTGGGATTGACCAAGCGATTGTAGGAATCCTTGGAGCATTTTGGGATTGACCAAGCGATTGTAGGAATCCTTGGAGCATTTTGGGATATGGCTCTCTTAGATATGGAATGGTCACAAATGACTGATGTTCAAGGGTTCTAGTTCCTTGATTCCATCAAGAGAGGCTAGCCGGTATGTCCTGGGTCCTATTTTGCTATCAATTACATATGGACCTAACCAATTTTCCATGAACTTGTCCCTTAGATGGGACGACAAACTAGAGTTCTGTTGGTTTTCTTTTAAGACCAAGTCACCAATCCGAAAGTCCCTCAGGTGAACTTTCATGTTGTAAGCTTTCTTAAGTCGCTCTTGATAGATACGTAAATGCTCGAGAGCATTAACGCGTCATTCATCAAGCAACGTAAGCTGGTCTAACCGGGCCTACTACGTAGTGTCATCATCGATGAACTCTTGCATTGATATGCGTAGGGAAGGAATTTCCAACTCGAGAGGCATGACTACCTCGGAGCCATACACGAGCAAAAATGGAGTTGCCCTAGTGGGCGTCCGAATGCTAGTGCGATAAGCCCATAGGGCAAGTGGGATTTGGATGTGCCAATCCTTATGACTGTCTACGACTATATTTTTGAGGATGGCAACTAGCATTTTGTTTGACGCCTCTGCTTGCCCATTTGCCTACGGATAATAGGGTGTCAAAAAACTGTGCTGAATTTTGTACTTTGTGGTCAAAGCACGCACGTCTTTGTTCTTGAATGACGTCCCATTATCCGAGATTATTTTGGATGGAATACCAAAATGACATATGATGTTATGCAAAATGAACTCCACAATGCGGGGTCCTGTCGTAGAGGTAAGCGGAACTGCTTCCACCCACTTGGTGAAATACTCTATGGCCATTATGATAAACATGTGATGACCTGACGATGCAGGGGAGATCTTTTCGATTAGATCTAAGCCCCACTACGAAAATGGCCAAGCCGATTGGATCGGCTGCAAGGCCTGGGAAGGTACATGTGTCAAATTAGCATGGTGTTGACACTTCACGCACTTCCTTACATATGCGCAACAATCTCGCTCTAAAGATGGCCAATAATAGCCCATGCGAAGAATGCGCTTTGCGATGGCCATACCATTGAAGTGGCCACCACACGTACCATCGTGCGCTTGGGCGATCGCCCAAGTGGACTCTTGCTGGTCCAAGCAATGAAGGAGGATTCCTTCATAGCTACGATGGTACAAAATGTCTCCTAACAAGACATACTTAGCCGCTTTCTGCTTGAATGCTCATTTTGCGGCATGCGTCAATCCAAGCGGGAGATTACCTAACTTGAGGTAGTCCCTTATGGGTGAATACCAATCCTATTGATCGAAAGCCTCGATGGTATGAACAGCCAATCCCTCTTGAAGTTCATCCCTAGAAAATGTTGAGCGGGAGAGAACTTGTAAGAATAGTGTTGTGTTGCTATTAATGGGAGTAGGGGAGAACAAGGACCCCCAGTTGGCATGTTTCAGATGATCATGGATTCGAGAGAACTTATCCGAGGATGGTTCAATCTGGATCATGTGGATTCCTGGCGTCAAGTCAGAGCTTGCATGCTCCATCATGGATTGTGATAGTGTTTTGACTTGAATGGTTGTCATATCACCGGAAAGGTCTTGCGGGATTAGTGACCCCAAGGAGGCCATAGTGTCCGCAAAATGATTCGATGATCGAGGGAGTGCCTCGATGTCGTACCACTCAAGCTTCGCCAAGAATTTGTCCACAAGGGCTTTGTAGGCTTGTAGAACTGGGCATTTGCATTGGAATACCCCTTTGACTTGGTTGACAATTAACAGTGAATCACCAAAGATGTTCAGTCATTTGATGTTCATGGTGATTGTTGTCTGAAGACCTATGAGCAAGGCTTCATACTCTGCATTATTGTTGGTGCATGGGAAGTCTAATTTAAAGGACAGGGGCACTGGAGCCCCTTGCGGTGTGAAGAATACAATTCCCATGCCACCACCTTGCTCACATTTAGAACCATCAAAAAATAGGGTTATGTCGGCTTGTGACTCAAGCTCATCAGAATCTGGTGATTCTGAGACATGGAAGACCCCATCATCGGGTAGTTCTATGACCAGAGGCTGATCATCTTCGAGAGGAGCCTCTGCTAGTTGATCGGCTATGACCTATCCTTTGATGGATTTTTGTCCAATAAACTCTATGTCAAATTCTATCAACAACATGATCCATTTTGCCATGTGACTACTATGATAAGTATGACTCATCATGTATCGCAATGGATTCTCCTTAGACACAACATACGTAGTGTTGCTCAGCATGTAGTGGCATAGCTTTTTGGTAGCAAACACCACTGCCAAGCAGAGTTTCTCGACGTATGCATAGTTAAGTTCATAACTGACCAGGGTGCGGCTAAGATAGTAAGTAGCCTGTTCTTTGTGAAGTTCATTCTTCTAGGCGAGCATGGCACCCAGTGCCACCTCAGTAGCTGAGATGTATAAGTAGAATGGCACTCCTGGTCTAGGTGGTGCCAATACTAGTGGCGAAGCCAAGTATCATTTGATGTCGTCAAAGGCTGACTGGCACTCGTCATCCCAGTGAAATGCTACCCCCTTGTGCAATAATTTGTTCATGGGTCGGCACTTGTCAGATAGCTGCGCTATGAAGCGCTTAATTGATGCGACCTTTCCCTGTAGACTTCTGAGCTGCTTAATGGTAGTTGGGGGAACCATTTCAAGGATTGCCTTGACTTTGTTTGGGTCCACCTCGATGCCTCGCTTTGAGACTATGAAACCCAAGAGTTTTCTAGATGTGATGCCAAATACGCACTTCTTGGGATTCAGTCTGACTTTATGTTCCATGAGGCGATCGAGGATCTTGCTTAAGTCATCGAGATGATCTGGGCGCAAAAGAGATTTGGCCAACAAATCATCCATGTAATCTTCCAAAGTTTTATGCATGTAATCATGGAAGATGTACGTCATGGCACGTTGGTAGGTGGCGCCAACATTTTTAAGGCCAAAGGGCATGACCTTATAACAAAATGTCCCCCAAGGCATTGTGAACGCCATTTTTAGTTGGTCCTTAGGATTGATACGAATCTGATTGTATCCCGAGAAACCATCCATGAGGGATAGCATTTCGTGACCTATTGTAGCGTCTACCAATGCATCGATGCTTGGCAAGGGGAAATCATCCTTAGGACTCACTTTGTTTAGATCTCAAAAATCAGTGCATATGCGAATCCTCCCATCGAGATTTTTGATGGGCACCATGTTGGACAGCCATGGCGGATAATCCACGTAGATGACAAACTATGCATCCAACAACTTTTGCAATTCATCTTTGACCATCAAGGCCACTGTTGGGTGCATCTTACGTAGTTTTTGCTTAACCGGCTTGATTGTCGGATCAAGCGTTAGATTATGCATGACTAGCTATGGATCTAGCCCCGACATGTCTCTGTATGACCATGCAAAAACCTCCTTCTTCTCTTTGAGAAGGGCAATGTAGTCGGCTTGCTCTTCAGGGGATAAGCTTACCCCAGCTTGATAATCTATGGATTCATTGGATCCAAGCCGATGTCTACGTCAGTCATCTCCTCGACCGACATGTGGGATCCGTCCTCCAACTGATGTGGAGTTGGGATCAAATGGATATCATTTGCTGAGTTTAAATCTGCATTGGGAACCTCGGGTTCCTCTTCGGCATGAAAGATATCCTGAGTTGTCCCTGGGGTAAAATGAAGCATTTTACCGAAAGGCCAGTACTCTGATGGGGATGGAGGTGAATTGACATGATCCCAGTCAATGGCATCTATGTCTAGATGCAAGGACCATGTTGGATCGGCCGGATTGTGGATGGGGGTGGTTAAGTCAATGGAGATCATGTTGATGAAATGATTTTGGTCTCCATTACCATGGGTGTGATGACTCGAACACTCTGGATGTTCTCTATGCTCCGGATCTGGCTCTAGAGGTATTGGCATGAATGGATCAGCCCTATGTGCTGATAGGAGGATAGGGTCTACCCTCGACACTGATATCACCCTAGGGTCTCAGAGTGGAAGGTGCTCTTCATATACCTAGAGTGGCGGATCCAACACTTGATCCCACCCCACTGGGTCTACGTACCACTCGTGCCCTAGCACTATGCCCATCTATTCAAATATGTCATTAATCTCCAAGGGGTATGGTTGCGGCCTCTACCGCATGTGATTAAGATATGTCATTTTTGTTTCATCTTCGTAATCACTATCGGAGATCCAAAAGCCCTCGTTGGCTCCGACAACTATTTGAGGCATTACAGGCTCATCCTGCTCGAGCAAATTAATCTGGCCCCATTGTGGTTGTTCCACTCTCCATGGGGGGACCTGATTCTCTTGACGCGGCATTGGCTCGCTTGGAGCCTCTAGAGGGAACATTGTCAAGAGGCTCTCTTGACAGTCATTCATGGGGATCACTTGTGAGTGATCACTATCAGATTCGAAGGGATCATATGATGTTGGTTCATATTCTGATTCATCCTTCGAAGATCCCTCTTGACACTATTTATACCTTCCTTGAAAGTGAGTCCCCAAACTTTCGCCTCTCTCTAGCAAAGGAGAAGGGTTATTGAGGTTAACAAGGGTGGTTGTTGACCATGGGAGGTAATCTCCCAATGTATACGTTGTGTTTGGGTTGGCATAAGGATCTGATGCCAATCCACCCTTGTTGCCTATCCCTAGGCCTTGCATGTTTTCCACCAAGATGTCCAAGGGCAGGGGGTGGTTGAACCCTACTCCCGACTTGTCATAAGGCATTTGGTATCTTGGCTGGCAAAGGACACGCACTCCTTGCTCATACCTGCCTAGCTCGTATCCATGCCAATTGCATTGGCCAAGATATCTTAGAGCAAAGTTTGGGTTAGACAGATAGTTGACATCTTCTGCAAAAGGCTCTTCATCTTCGTCCTCTTGCATGCATGGCTCAGTACCATGATCAAGGCCCCCATACACAAAATTTGTCTGGTTTGGTGGGTAGCCTAAAGGAACAATTGTACCGATGGGGAGGCGAGGTCTCCCCATGTCTTGCATGGACTCTAGCATGGTCGTTGCTACAACATTCCACACTAGATACTCCCCTAGGCCCGTACTGGCCATTTCAATAGTAATTGTTGGTGATTGAGAGGGAGGGAATGGAAGCTCTTCCTGAGTCCACTCCATGTTGGGTGAACTAGGAGCCTCAACTTCCATTGTGCTAGGCATCTCTTCGGTAGAGATGGTTGATACTATTGGCAGTGCCTCTTCTAGGGGTTGAGCCTCTTCTAGGGTTTGCTTCCCTTTGTCCTTCTATTTAGCCATGATAGGTGGCATTGTTGGTGAAGGACCGGACGATGAAGATGCACCTGGTTGGGGTTTTGATGGATTTATCACCAGTGGTGCTTGCGGCATCGGACCCTGTCTAGATGGATTTAACTAAAAATCCAAGTGCATCGATGGGAGGGTCGATTGCGGCATCAGCTGCACCGCATTGCAATATTTGAAGGGTTCTAAGTCCATCGGGACTACATGTACTTCCCCTTCAAATGTATACTTCAAACACTGATGAGCTATCGAAGGGACACACTTCATGTCCCCGATCCATGGCCGCCCTAGCAAGATGTTATAAGCCATCTCGCCTTCCAAAATATGGCACAATGTAGGTATCATCTTTTGTCCTACTTGAATGGGTAGGACAATTGTGCCAACTATCGAGCATATCGCATCATTGAATGCTCGCAGTGTATAGGTGGAAGCCATGATGTGAGAGGCTGGCAACTTTAGATGTTTCAATGCTGCTGTGGTAATGATGTTACTGGATGAGCCAGTGTCTATCAACACCCTCTTATACGGGATCCCGTTGACCCATGCGATAACGTGCAGGGGTGGATCTGCCATGTCATCAGACACTGATTTAACTTCATCCTCTCGAAAGGTGATGACTGGCTCCATGCATCGTTTGACATGTCCCACGAAATTGTTGAAGGAATTCGCTTCGTGGGGCTGCAACTCGATGGCTTTCAATATCTCCATTAGAGCCTCCCGATGGGGTGTTGATTGTTGTATAAGCTCGTATATGGAGAGCCTAGCCGACGTGGTCCTCAAACTCTACGTGAGTTTGGTCCGAATCGTGGCCGTGGGTCTAGGCGGAGGTAGCTGCATAGGGTGCTGTTGAGGTTGTGACGTCGATGGAACCTCTCTTGTGGCTGCCTCGGGGGCAACTCCTGGGTATCTCTTGTTCCTAGTCACTATGCTTATCATTCCTACATACCCTTGCATGGGGCAATTCTGTTGCACCTCATTGACTTGAAGGGGTTTTTCCTGTGCCTCATGGGCAGGCAAGGGGTCTTTGAAAACTCCCATCTGTTGGTTGTTTGGCGCTACGGGGTTGTCCACTGCCAACGTCTTATTGTCAATCAGGTCTTGTATCAATCCTTTGAACTTCCAACATGCATTCAGGTCATGTCCCCTCCACTTGTGGAACCTACAATACAAGTCCTCCCGGTATCCCTTAGGCTTGGGAGCATTGGGATCTATGGTTTGAATCTCTGGAAGGTTGATCAAGTTCGCCGCTGACAAGCGGTCAAATAGGGAGTCTCTAGACTCTGTATAAGGTGTGTACTGTCGCCTAGGGTGACGCTGCTGATTTTGCTCCTGCTTCTGGTTTTCTCTTTCATAATTATTAGGAGGCACTGCCTGATAGTTAGCCTTTTGAGGTTGTATTTCTTGTGCAGGCTTAGGGACATTTATAGCAACTTGATTAACCGTAGCGGGTTTTTGTTGCGTAGTCCCTATTTTTGTGTTCTTGTTCCATTCTTTCTTCTTAGGTTTGGCAATCTCGCCATCCTGTATCTTGATCTCTTCGATAATTTTGGCTTGCGCCAGAGCTTCCTCTAAGGTGGCATATTGTTGCAGCTGCAATAGCACAGAGATCGATCTCAAACAACTTCGTGAGAACATTTGTGTAAGGTCGGACATAGGAGGGAGGTAGGGTAGCTTGGAAAGTAGAGTCCTCCACCGATTCCCGTAGGCCGCCATGGTCTCTTCCTCATACTTCCTGAGGCTGGCCAGGTCACTTAGTGATGCCTTCTTCTTGGTGTTGAAGGTGAAGCATTCGAGGAACGCATCCACTAACTGATCCAAGTTATTGATGTTGTGCTTCGACAACTGAGTGAACCAATCCGAGGTAGGGCCCATGAATGTGGTTATAAATGTCCTTAGCAACAACGCATCATTGTCCTGAATGCCAAAACATTGGCTCAGGAATCTGGTCACATGCTCTTGGGCATCCTCCTCACCCTTAAAGATTGCCAACTGAGGCAGCTTGAAGTGTTCGGGGTAAGGGGGTGCAGGCACTGATGGATGCACAGGATGACTATGGAGTTGGCGTAACATGGGCTTTTGGGGCCCAGAAGCTTTGGTTTCCATAGACTCCAAATGCTCTAGCAATGCTTTGTATGCATCGAAAGATTTAATCTCTTCCTCTTTAGTTTGCTCCCGTTGTGGGTTGTGGGAGACTTGAGGCCTATGGGGGGTGGCCGGATAGCAACCCCTCCACCTTGGTAGGGCATTTCGGCCCGCTCTGCTTCTTGTTCATACTCCTCGTAAACTTCCTGAGGAGTCTTTGGGTGAGACCTATGACCCTGGGTGGGTCCCCGTGGAGGGTACCCATCGTTGTTCAGGGAGTGGCCTCCCTCTCGGGTCTAGGGGGTCTCGGAGGCAAAACTTGATAAGGTCACGGAGACCTATCTCGCACCAAGGGATTATGCCTCTCATATGGTTCCGCTCTTTGGGTGCGAGGGGTTGGAACCCTCTCAGCTGGGTTATGAAGTAGCTCATCTGTTTGGCACTGAATGCGCTCCTTGCTAAGGTGGTATAGATGCTCTAGCTACTGCTGATCTTGCTCAAGCCACGTGATCTGGGCTTGGCGGGTGGCATGTCTGGCGACTGCTAGGTCAATTTGTTCTGCCATCTTGAGCCTTGGAGGCCTGGATGCCTCTCCTATGCATTTACCTCGGTCGTAATGATCCGAGATCTCAATGGGTCGCTTCCCTCTATCGAGGTTGGCGGCATTTACCCGAGGCTCTGGCCTCAGTGGGTGACCATGGTACATAGCGGGTGCGGAAGCGCATGGCTCCCATGCTATACATTGCTCTCGAGGAATGTAATGGTCTTCCTCATGCTCCCTTTCGTATGTGTGAAAGGGGTGGGCGGAGTTAGCTCACCCTGCTTGAAGAGCCCTATGCTCTGGGGTTTGTCTATTGGTTCTAACAATGATGGGGGGCAAAGGAGGGATGCCATAGTCATGTGGCCTCTCCTCATGGACACTATGCCACTCTAGCACTTCATCGCACGGTGGCCACTCATATCGAGCTTCTAAGGGAGCTTTCTTGTCTATGTTGAGTGCCACGTGTAAGGATTCTTCCTGAAAGGGGCTATGATGAATGGGCATGTCCCCCAAAGGGGTGTCCCTATAGTTCCACCTTGACATGGAATGACGCGGACTCTCTTGTGGGTCAGGCCACCAAGGCGGTATGACCAAGTCCTTAGGGCTGTAGCGGAGGTGACTTGTGCCCCCTTGTACACTTTTCGTAGCTTCTGCCCTTGATTGGGCTTGGCTACGGGTGTACACCATGGTGTTGCTCTTCTACAAGCTAAATAGATTTTTATCTCTTTTTATGATTTTTTTATGCTACACTAAATAGAAAAGAGCACACACATACACAAACAGTGATTATCTCGTTTAAATATTGAGAGTGTGTCCTAAACCTGGTTTAGTGTGTTTTGTTTTTTTTTTTTTTTTTTGAAGGTTTTTGTAAAGAACGTTTAAATGCAAAATGAGGGCTCTTATGACTCCCAAAATTGGTCGCCCCTTCGATATACCATTGCCAGGCCGATATACCAACCTCTCTATATACCCGCCCTTACGTGAGGGAAACTATAGGTACGTGAGAGCAGATGGTACGTGGAACATAGGCGGTACGGAAGGGGAATCACCCTGTTTATGACACCTACCATAGAAGACTTATCCTCGTGCGCTGGGAATCACCCCAGCTACACTCGATCAGCTTTCGTCAGGATTTACGTCTAGCAACAGTAGCGATCGGGGTTTATGAATGCAAAATTCAAGCCAAGGTGGTGATGAAATCCACCGTTGGTCTTGATCAAGGGTTGGGGTTTTACGACCAGCTCCTTGGTGTTTAATTTTCCACGTGGTTTTAAGAAATCTTTATTTGTGCAAATATTATTAGTATTTTCTAGAAAAATAGAAGACCTATTTTGTTTGAAGATAAGAAAAACCACTTCACATAAAGTTTTTTTTTATTTTTTTACTTGAACTCAAAAACTTGCAAGAGACCCTGAGGCTTGCAGAGAAGTTTTTTTTTTTATTTAACAAAAAAATAGAGAAAGTTTTATTTTATTTTATTTTATTTAATATATATATTTCAGGAGTAAACCCCCTCGGGCAGATCAATGGTCTTCCTGGAAGGCACCATTCTTATTATTGTTGTTGACTGAGCTGTTGGTCCCAACATCAAGCGACAATACGACAACTGCAGATCTCATTCACAAGAGGTGGCTAGAGTGACAGATCGGTCACAACCTGAGCACGAGTAACTCCTCGTAGATCATTGACTCCTTTCCATTTTGATCATGTGGCAGCCAGATCTCCATAGCTTTAAAATGCAATAGCCCCCTCAGAGTAGACCCAACAGAGACGCACTCGTAGGACGAGTGCTCGAGGTCCATGCCAGAAATGGTGCCATGAGGTACAGCAGCCAAGTGGAAAGTTTTTATAACTCCATTTGATGTGGCTTGATGACTGTTTTTCGTAAAACACAGCTGCCCTTACGTCACCACCATGCCCCACATTGAAGATAAAACATTAAATAATTTAAAAAAAAAATCTTGAGCTTCTTTCCCTATTGCAACTGCAAATGCAGATCTTCAGTTCTCTTCCAGAATATTTCTTGTGGACGTCTCTCTGTTGCTATTTTGTCCCAGGTTTTATTGCGCACACTTCCCCACCAAGCACCTCTCCCGTACATACCTCAAAGGAAAGAAATCGAGTAGTGGAAATAAAAACTTGGCAAGCTCATCTGCATTTTTCATCCAATTCATCATGAAATAGTAAGAATTGGCAGCTGGATTTGAACAGGAAGTTGTATCATTAATTGTGGCTAGACTTATAATGCATCATTAGGGCCTCTGTAATAGTGATGAACAAGCTAGACCTTGCATTCGAGTCCCGCACATTGCTCACAGCTGAGACAGAAAGTCCAAACCACCAAACCCCTGAACTACACCTGATGAAAATGATGGGACCTCCACGGCAGTAGAGAACTATGGCAAAATGGGCTCATAGGCAAAGCAAGTCTGTAAAGCATAGAAATTTGTGTTTGAAGTTGCTGAACCTAAATATCTTCAATGAAAGAAGAGCAACGAATTGGTTTCAATGGTGTTGCTATAGAGGGCATGGCCGTGGCGCTGGCATCTGGGTCCTTTTTTTATCTAGATACCTACAAGTTTGGCATAGTGTAGGTGCATATGCGATCGAACGTGATGTGATAGAGTAAATTATGGTTCTATTTTTGGAGTCCTCGAAGGTCATTGTGCGGTGTTGCATGTTGAAAGGTGGTCATGATCTGCTCTACATTGGGTTAGAGAGTGTTGCTACGAGAAGCGCAAACAGAGCTCATTGAGTTAAAAATAAAATCCATGGTGGTTGCACTGCCAGATCCCAATGTACGTCGATTAAGGAGATTCTAATTTACAAGGGGGATTGATTATTATTTTATTAAGGTTAATTGTTCTTAATTAGTTTGCTCCACGTTGTGGTTTACGAAGTATAGACAAGTAGCGACGCCAACGAAGCAGAGGTAGGAAAAACTGTAGCTATCAAAGGATAATTTCGATTTTTGTGCTATTTCAAGGGGGCCAATTTACACCATAAAAAAAAAAAAAAGTACCCTTGACATGTTTTTCAACATAACTTTTGACACAAGATTTCAATTCATTCTACAAGTTGCATTGGAAAGCTGGATTAGAGATCTTTCCAATTAGTAGCTTCATGGCACATTTGGGTGCATATTGAAGATAATTTCAATTGGTGAAGTGGTTAGAATTAATTTTTGAAAAAAAATTGCTCAATTTAGAAGTAAATTATTCTAATTTTTCTATATGAAAAATTATTGTGCAACTTTGGGAGCTTGTATTTGGTACTTTTCCCCATATTTATGTATTGGGAGGATTATAAAGCCAAATTTAAGTTGGGTTGGAGGCCTTGCTAATTAGAATTTTGAAGTATTCTCATTGTACTCGGCATAGCTTCAAGATTTTTGGAGGCATCATTTTTGAAATTGTACTCCTCTTGAAGATATTATTTGGAGGTTATTTTTCAGTCATCTCCTTAATAGAATCATCAACTCAAGGGGTGTTTTAGGGTCCCTTGTATCTTACTTGTGGAGTTCTTTTTTGGTGGCATTATCTTGACCATATTGTGCTTCCATTTCGCTTGTGCTTGCCTTTATTTTTTAGTCTATGCTTGCTAATATTGTAATCAAGTGTTATCTTCATTTGTATATACACTTGAATTTTAGCAAATAAAATTTTGAAATTTCTTCTTAAATAATAAAGCGAGTACCATTATATTAAGAAAAATATTTACCTTCTTAATTTTCCTTGGTTGGAATAGGTCACTTGTACTTCATATTTCTCCCACTACTGGAAACACTTGTTGATTCAGAGTGGAAGAGCTAAGAGAGCCCTGCACACGTCATGGATCTTAAACAGTGAATATTATACTCTTTTGAGGGTCTTTTTGACAACTTTGTTCATAATTTCCTCCTTGGTTGGGCTACCACCTCTTTCTCATCATGGTAACTACAAATCTCCTTAGTGACCTCACATAAAATATTGAAGGAGCTAACTCATTTGCAAACTAGAAATTTGAAATGGAAGTAATATTAATGATGAATAATATGTGGGATTATGTGAGATATAGACAATAGAATGAACCACCATTTACTACACCTATATATGTTGCAACTAGAGCATTATTTGATAATAATTCTATTATTACATTAAGCTTAATCAAGTTATCTACTAGAATTCTATGTAGATAAATAGTAAGGGCTACAACTACACCAAAAGAATCTTGGGATGCACTTAAGAGAAATTTTGATAGGTCTAGTCAAGATAGATCTTATACTTAAAATATAGGTTGCATAATATTTTTATGAATGGCTTACTTACCAATTACCTCATGGAAGTGAAGTCTATCAGAAATAACTTTTTATTTTTTGGTTCAACTTTTCTTGATACTGAGTTGATTCCTATCATGCTACCTGGCCTCCCTTCCAAGTTCCATGCATATGCTACCATGTTAAACTTAACTGTTAAAATATTGGCTACTTCATTTGAGGAGATTAAAGTTCTTAAGAAACATGAGCAAACACTCATAAATTACGAAGAAATTGATTCTATAGCAATAACCTTTAACACCAAGGCAGGTTTTCAAACCCAATAGGAATTCAAATTAGTAGAATCAGAGATGTAGACAAAGGTCTCAACCATGTCAACAACATAAACAACCACATCAATAGTAGCATCAACCACAATAGTATAGTCAACATCAACTATAATAGTACAACCAATAATAGCTACAATAGTACAATCAACAACCAAAATAGTACAATCAATAATATCCACAATAATACAATCATTAGCCACAACAACAAAAACAACAACAAATATGGCAATCAAGGAATACCCAAGGTGGACATAAAAATAGAAGACCTCAAAATTATAGGCCTCAATAACAAAATCAACCTAAAAACCAACAAGGATGTGATTATTATGGAAAATAAGATCATTTTGTAAATGATTGTGATCAAATAATTATACATGAAAATCATAGAGATCAAAAAGCCCAAAATATTAATACTTTATGTGCAACAAATCTAGTCAATGTTGAAGATAAATATTATTGGTATATTGAATTATAGGTAGATAATCACATGACAAGAAGGCAATATTGGTTAACCAAGATTCAACCAACCCATAACAAGTTCATTACTTTTGCAGATGAATGTGCTATTCCCATTCAATATGTAGAATATAAACCACTTGCTTTACACAATGGAAAAATATCTTTGCCAAAGATGCGTTGTACGTGTCTGGCCTCAAAATGAGTCTCCTTTCCATTGGCTAACTTATAGATAAGGGTTATCTTCTTTAAAAAATAGAAGTGCTACATTCCAGAACCAAATAGCTTTACCAAAGCCATGGGATCCAAAAATAAAGGTGTCTATTACATCCTTACCCAATATATAACTAAACAATCTTTTCATACAAGTACTAATTTCTCTTTGGAGTATATATGGCATGAAATAATGGGTCACTTAAAATTTCATAATATTTAAATGACGAAAAGAGTGGGTCTGGTCAAAGTACCTCCTCACTTAAAGGATTCTAAATGCTTTTGTGAACCATGTACTATTACTAGACACAATAGATAGCCTTTCGAGTTAGGAAAGGCTTGGAAAGCCAACATGCCACTACAACTAGTGCATTTAGACATCTTTGGGCCAATTTTTGTTCCCTCTTATAGTGGAGCCACATATTACTTCACCTTAATTGATGATTACAATAGGATAATCTAGATCTATCTTATTTAGTACAAATGGTAAGCCCTTGATAAATTCAAGGAATTCATGGCACTTATTGAAAGAGAAAGTGACTATAAAATCTCCACATTAAGGATAGATAATGATGGAGAATACATATCCAAATGTTTTTTCAATATTTGTAGTCATTATGGGATAAGGAGGTAGTTCACAACTTCTTATACACCTCAAAAAAATGGGGTAGCTAAGAGGATGAATCAAACCATCACAAACAAGGTAAAATCTATGCTAGTTGATATTGAATTATCAAATAAATTTTTTGGGGAAGTTGTCATCACTGCTACATACTTGATCAATATGTCCTATACTAAGGTGTTTTATGATATAACACTATCGCAAGAATGGAGTGGAAATATACCTTATGTGGGATATTTCAGAGTCTTTGGATATGATGCTTATGTTCACATATCTCATCAAAAAAGAAAGAAATTTGATGACAATATCTAAAAATGCATCTGTGTAGGCTATAGTGAAAGTGCAAAAGCCTATAAGTTATATGAGCGTATTTCTAATAATATTTGTCTCTATAGAGATGTTAACTTTAGTGATTATTCCCCATAAAATCCTTCTTATATGGCCCCTTCATTTCAATCAAATCAAGAAATAGTTGCTTCCTTAGCATACACTCTCTCACTTGATCCTTCCTCTTCCATCACAACTCAAAGTCTTCCTCAACATGAGGATCTACTCACTCATGGTCCATGTCCTCCTTCCACTTTGACTATACCTCCATCTAATGATAGTGTTACATCATCACATTCTTTACCTAAGTGGGTTCAATATACCATAGATGTAGCCCAAAGTCACTTGCCCATTTATAGAGGTAAAAATCCTTTTGCCCTTAAACACCAAGTAAACTATACTCTTATCTCTAAAGTCCTAAGCCAACTAGAACCTTCTAATATCAAAGAAGTACTTGGTGATGGTATATGGATCCTTTATATGGAGCAATAATTGGATTTCATTGAATGAAATAAAACATGAAAGTTAGTTGATTTACCTCAAGGTAAATACACTATTGGCACAAAATGTGTGTACAAGGTAAAGCACAAATCATACGGCTTATTAGATCACTATAAGATTTTATTAGTAGCTAAGGACTATAAACAACAAGAAGGGATTGATTATGAGGAGACCTTTGCTCCTATGGCAAAAATAACTACAATTCATATTATTATTGCTTTAGTTGCTCATAAACATTGGTATATATCATATGGATGTAGAAAGTGCCTTCCTCAATGGTACATTGAAATTAGAAGTATATATTTATCAACCACTAGGATACACGATAAAATTCCAAGAAAACAATATCTTAAGATTGGAGAAAGATCTATATGGGTGAAGCAAGCACCAAGAGCTTGTTATGCCAAAATTGATTCTTATTTCATCAACCTTGGTTTCACTAGATGTGTAGTAGAATCTACACTTTATGTAAAATATTAGAAAAACCACATAATTTTTGTAACATTTTTTGTGGATGATCTTCTCATTTCAGGTGATGAAATAAGGTTTTTAAAAGATGACTTATGCAAAAAATTTAAAATTATTGATTTGGGCCTCCTTCACTATTACTTAGGTGTAGAAGTGTGGCAAAATATTGGTAATATTTTCATCTCCAAAGCCAAGTATATTATGTCTCTATTGGAGATGTTTTGCATGTTGGTGTGTAAACCATCCCCCACTCCTATGGAAACTAGATTGAAATTGATTAATAGTGATGATGAGGAAAGGGTTTATGATACCCTTTATAAGAAACTGGTTGGAAGTTTGATTTACTTCACTTCAACTACATTGGATATCACTTATTTAGTGGGTCTTGTTTCCATATTAATGCATGATCCCAAGAAGAGTCATTGGATAGCAACTAAGAGTATTTTTTGATTCCTGAAGGGGACCTCTCATCATGGTATTATATACACAATATGTGATGAATTTTCATTGATTGTATACATAGATTTAGATAGGGCTAGTTTTCCTAATCCTAGAAGATCAGCTACTAGTTATCATTTTTATTTGGGTTAGGGTACCATATAATGGACCATCAAGAAACAACATATAGTTTCCTTATCTTAAACATAAGCAGAGTATAAGGTAATAGTCGAGGCAACTAAAGAGGCAATTTGGTTGAGGCAACTACTTGAGAATATTGGGCTATCCATAGATGGTACAACACATATATCTTATGATAATCAAAGCACCACTAAGATGACCAAGAATAAATTCTACCATATCTTAACAAAGCACATTGATATCCATCATCACTTCATCAAATAAATGGTCCAAGATAATATCATACAGATTGAGTATGTACCTACTCAAGATCAAGTGGTCGACATCTTCACCAAGGTACTTGGACTTGACAAATTATCCAAGCTCAAAAAAATTATCTATGTATGTTGTAATGGAAGTCAACCTTAAAGGAAAATATATCTAATATTGAATTATGTTTTAGAGAAGTATACAAAATAAGGGAGAATATTAAAAATATAATGTGTACATTTTCTCTTTTTGCACTTGACATGTATGTTATTTCCAAATAACACATGTTATCTGTATGGTGATATGTATCACCAACCTTTATTTATAAAGGTATTGTAATTCGCTATTATTTCTTGATATTTCTAGTTTATCCATTTAGGCTATTGCCTATTGTTTTTCTCCATGGTTGAGTCATGTCTTATTTTTTACCTCTTGTGTGTCTTGTTAATTAGGATAGTATATCTCTTGAATAGTCTCGAGCATTTGAATGTTGAACTACATAATAATGTAACAAAAAGTAAAATGAGGTTAGGAACCATATTCACAAGCAGAAGAAAGTATTGAATCATCAAGACATGTAGAGAAGCTTGAGCAAGGAGAATCTCTAATGATGAAGAGAGTGTTATTAAAGCTAGAGAAGACGAAATGTTAACCTATTGAAAGGATACATCTTTTTAGAATAATGTGTAAATTTGGTGAAAAATATTGTAAGGTTATCATAGATAGTAGGGGTGTTGAATAATATTACATTATTTTGTATATGCTAATGTACCACCAAGGTACTTATAGTACAATGTAGATATTAGAATAGGATTTGAATTTATATCTTAAGAGTGTGAACTTTATATCCCCTTTATGTAAGTGTTTATGTGTAGGATATACACAAATGTCATGTACTTAAGTATGCAAGTATATAATGAGAGAAACTGCACAAGTATCATGAAATTAATTGTTTAAATATGTAATTTAAAATATGCATGTATCATGTATTTGGTGTAGATGTAGAAGTGTGTCAATGGCATGTATAAGTGTGCAAGTGTCATAGAGTTAAATGTGCAAGTAAATATAGACTCAAGATTCATGTACACAAGTGGCAAGATGAAAATCCAAAAGTACATGCAAGGCTTGTCTTATGTAAGAAATAGGGAAGGTTATAACTCCTAGATAAGTGAGGAGTGCAAGAGTCAAGTATTGAAGTACCACATTTATAAGGTTATAATATGGAGATAAAGCTCCTTGTATTGTATCTAACGATATAACATTAAATCATTGATAATATTAAGGCTTTTATGCATATTTTGATTAATTCTACTATAACTTTTTTCTTCATGTCATTAAATGAATATTTTTTGCCTTTTATATCCATACTATTCTCATTTTAATGAATAACATTATTAATAATTTTGGCCATATAATATTTTAATTGCTCTTATATTGAAGTCTACTCAAGATCTGAAATATTGGGACATGATATAATTTGGCTTAAAATCCAATAGTGGTATCAAAGCTACTTCAATTAGACTCTATTAGTAGTCACATGAAGAAAATGTATACTCATATTTCTGAAAATTTATTTTGTTTAGATTGATATATGAAAGGGGTCAATTGCAAAGTTTCCATTATTTGAAAATATATTAAATAATATTTCATTATATCCTAGAGTCCCTCCATTTGGTTTTAAAACTAATGAAGATAAGGACTCAATTTAGAAGCAAGGACCAAGTCTAAAGAAAATTGGATGTGTTGTGGCTGATCCACAACACACCCCAAAATTGGGGACCCACCTTTTTTACATGCTTTCCAAGAAAACTGCAGTGGCCCATAGGCTAAAGATCAAGAAAAAAAAGCAAAATATCACAAAAGAGAAGAAGTGTCGCGATATCGCGACATGTTGCTCCGTCGTGGCCAGAAATGAAAATTTGTCGTGATATCACGACATGTTGCTCCGTCGTGGCCAAAAATAAAAAGTTGTCACGATATCGCGACATGTTGCTCCATCGCGGCCAGAAAAAGAAAATTGTCGCGATATCGCGACATGTCGCGTTTTCGCGGCTCAGAACAGCAAAGTACGTTGGAATGAAAAGTGTCACAATTTCGTGACATGTCTCATTTTCACGACCAAGAGCAACGGAATGCAGCATGAAGTGGAAAAGGTCACGATTTCACGACGTGCTATGAAATTGCGATCAAAGCGGTCAAACAGAACAAGATGCCAGAAATATCACGATATCGCGACATGTCTCATTTTCGCGATGCAGGACAAAGAATTAAGTTAAAGACTCAAATTTGTCACGATATCGTGACATGTTGTGTTTTCGTGATGTTTGATGGGTAAAACAACCAAGTACAGAAATTGTCACGATTTTGTGACATGTCATGTTTTCGCGACTTGTCATGAAATCACGGTTAAAGCAGGCAGGAAGAAGTGTTGACCGAAAATGTCACGATATCGTGACATGTCATGAAATCACGTTTCATAAAGGAGAGAGAAGATAAGGCACCAGAATTGTCGTGATATCACGACATGTCATGTTTTCATGATCTAAAGATGAGATGAAGGGCAAACAGAAAAAATGTCACGATATCACGACATGTCGGAGTTTCACGATAGAAAGTAGTGAGACAGACCAAAAGAGACAAGCGTCGTTATTTCGTGATAGAAAGCAACGAGATGGTATGGAATGAAAAAGTGTCACGATTTCACGATAGAAAGTAGCGAGACAGCCCAAAAGAGAAAAGCGTCGTGATTTCGTGACAGAAAGCAGCGAGATGGTACGAAATGAAAAAGTGTCACGATTTCGTGACATGTCATGTTTTCGTGGCTAAGTGCAACAAAACACAATGAAGGAGAAAAATGTCGTGATTTCACGATAGGTTGCATCCACGCGGCCCAAAGGAGAAAAACGTTATGATTTCGTGACAGGTTGCATCTGCATAGCCCGAAAGAGAAAAACGTCGCGATATCGCAACATGTCTTATTTTCGTGATGCATGAAGATGAACAAGGCTGCTGACAAAAAAATGTCGCGATATCGTGACATGTCTCATTTTTGCGATACAGGTAGAGGAGCAAAGCTGCATACATAAAAACATCGTGATATCACAACATGCTATTTTTTGTCATGATTTACAAGGGGCCATTATGGAACATGCAGGGAAGCGCTGAACACGTGGCATAAAGGTGTAAGGGTTACAGAACGGTTACAGTTAGCAAAGAAGATCAAATGTTTCGACACTCGAACAAAAGCCAAAAATAATAAAGAGTCAGGGAAGACAAAACAAAAAGATCTGGTGAAATGAAACAAAGGGTCCCAGAGTGAAACAGCGAACCGCACCAGAAAGTTTAAAAGCAGAAGCAAAGACAGGTACAGGGGTCAGAAACCATTGCAAGCAGGGTTGCAGAGTTGAAGGCAAGGAGGCCATTCTGGGCCTGTTTAAGTTATTTCTCTTCCATAGACTGGTTTGGAAAAACCAGAAGTTCTGCCATTGTAAAATGACATATTTTTAATGCAGAAGTGTTCAAAATTTTGCATCTTGTGGGAAAGAAAGAAGGATATCTTTTGTGCATGCTATGGATTTAATGTTTATTCTTTCATTTTTCAGATTTTGGATTTATAGATAATGTTAAATGCCACTTTTGTGGGTTACATTAGGCGAATATTTGAAATCTAAATTTTATTTCGTATCCTAGGAACCAACACTTAGTCTATGGGGATTGTGCATGTTTTGCAGGTCCAATAGGTTAGGTTGCATGCATGGAAACCTCACATCTTTGGTTTTTTCGAAACAGGATAGCATCATACTGAGTGCATTTTTATTTTTAGTTTGTTTTCTGCATTGCATTTTCATTCTCTACATTTTATTTTATTTTTCTAGAAAGTTTAACGTATTTAAAATAAACATTTAAAAAATTACAAAATACAAAAAATCAATGAACAATCATTAAAGCTTCATGATGAAATAAACCAACATTGCCCCTTGTTTACAGTTACTTGCAATCACTAAGGTGTTCCAAGCATTTAAATTCATTATCTTCATTTGAGATTACCAATACACATACACAAATGCTAACATAGCGGAGACCTTGGAGAAATTATTTAGTTAATTTCTTTGCAAGAGGGGATTTGGAGCCCAAATCCTATCGGAGAGTGTGTTTTCACAATTGGGTGAAAATACCACTCAACATATTGGCGCTAGAAGGAGGGCTTGATTTGGTTTATTTCATTGTGATTTGAATGGTAAAGGGATTTAAATTATGAATATTTCATGCCCTATTGGTTATTATATTTAGCCTTCTCTTAACAATACAACTTTGTACTGTTAAAAGGAGGACAGGAATTGCTATGCACTGTTCTAACGCTTTGATTGTTCATACAGGAATAATGTGATTTGATTTGATTTAAAAAAAAAAAAATTGGTATTAAAGTTGTATTCTTTAAGATTTACTAATGGATATGTTTACACCTTGGATGCCAGGTAGCCCATTGAACATACCGGGAGTTCAAAATTATTTTCCCATTGGTTTTGAGAGATGTCTTCCTCGATTTTCATCTAATGGGACAAATACTGCAGAAGAACATATTCAAGCATTCAAATTTTATGTGAACCAATTAACAATTTGGTATGATAATGTTGCTTGTAAAATGTTCCTGTACACCTTGGAAAAAGTGGCATATGATTGGTTTACAAGTCTACCTTTAGGGTCTATCACTTCTTGGGCTCAACTAGAGGCAACATTTCTTAATCAATTCAACAAAAAGCAAGTTGACCCAGTCCTCATGTACGAGCAGTTTTTCAAGATTAAAAAAGGACCAAATGAAAATGTGAAGTCATTTTCTGAAAGGTTTTTTGGACTATACACTCAATTAATGACATTTTATGCTCTTCGAGAAGATATGGCTCTCCAAATATACGTCAATGCTCTTGACCCGCTAATTTCCACATATTTGCGAGGGATGCCTCTAATCACATCTTTGTCACAAGCCTATACTCAAGCAATGGCAATTGAGCAACAACCGAGTTATCAAAATTATGGTGTGGGTTTTGGATCATATAATCTTCAATCATTTAATACCTCCCTTACCCACCCGATGATTTATCCACCTCAACCGAGTTCAAGTTTGAATCAATTTCCAAATCAACAATCATTTCCAAACTTCAATCAATTGCAAAATACCCAACCTACTATGCAAGATCAATCATCTTTCTTAAGTATGAATCAACTTCAAAATACTCATATTGACTCAAAAGATGTTTCTAAAATCAATTTCAATGATTTTCACAATATGATGATTTCAGGCAAGGGAGGAGTGCTAGATCCAACTAGTATTGAAACATGTGATAAATTGGGAACCCTTGACTCACCAAAAGATGAATTCTATGAGGATGAAACCGTATCGAACGACACGTCGGATGACATTGTTGAAAACAATGACCCAAAAAATTCACACCTTCCAAATTATGTTAAACGTGAATCATGGGTTACACATGTGGATTATGATAGCCTTATCAATTTGAATACAAGCAATAACCCAATTTTGGAAGTAATTGAACCATCTAAGGAAGGTGAAGATAAATTTGATGAGAAACATGTTGATGAATTAAAATATGATGAAGAAATAGTTGAGCATCACAATTTGATTTTGAAATATGATCATTATGATTCTTGGGAAAAGTATGCTCACTCCAAACCTTCTAATGAATTTCATGTGCCTATTGATATGCAGGATAATACAATTGCCCTTTCATATGAGGATATTACTGGTCCTGTACAGTCTGAGAATGTTTTGGAAGAAGGCTTGGAATCTCATCAAAGGTTGGAGAAGGATAATGATTCTACTACCAGGGATGAAGAAGGAGAATCAATTGTTTTTGTTCTACTTGAGGGGCCAAAAATCAAAAATATTGATCCACCTATTGCTTCTACAATGTTTAGGCCATCTCAAAATGATGAAATTACAGAACCTAAGTGGTGTGGGTTTGATACTATTGATGATACTAATGAAAATGTGGATTTTGAGGCAACTCAAGCCATTGATCACGGAAGGGTGTCATGCGACACATGTCTTAAAAAACTAGGCTCTTATTTTGAAAAGGATGGACGTATGTTTGATTGGGTGCCTAACTTTGGTGTTTTTGAACAGATATCGGACGATGAAGAAGACAATGAGGAAAAAAAAATCTGCTAACACTCATCAAGTTATGGTAAATTTTAATCATGATGGGTTGAGTATGGATTACAAGGTGAAATTTTTACCTTTGGTAGTAGCTAAAAAAATTTTAAGTGATAGGTTACATGATGTCCCTTTGGAGGCTAATATCATTAATAATGAAATGCTATTGAAGGTGAATGAAGAACAAGGATTAATTTCTAACCACACCTTTGATGACATTACTTTAATGAATGAGAAAGAAATTGATGTATTTAAATTGCTAAGTCAAATTCATCAACAATTAATAAAGGAATCTAGGATAAAAACTTTTAATGATTCTCATTTAGTAAATAACCTAGATACTTGTAAATGTTTGCAGAAATTTGATTGGCTGACAAACTTGGAAAATGAATTGGCTTTAAAATGTTTAGAAATAGGCTCTTACTTACAAAGTTTCATTTTGGATAAAGAAAGCCTACTTCTAAATCATGAATGGAATGATGAAACTTACACTTTAAAGAATATACAAGATAAAATTGAATACCAATCATTGTCTAATCAATCTGATTTGAATCTCACCTATGGTGTTGGTAATAGAACTAAATCAAATTGGTATGGTGAGCATGGCAAGTTGAAATTTTTTGCATTGCTTGGTGTGATCTTATTATTGTTGGATTCCTACAACATTTGGCATACATATTGTGTCATATGTCTTTTGAAATGTTCTAATCATGTCTGGGATCTAGGAAAGTAATAGTCCAAGCTTGGCATCATCTTGTACTATATTGTATATAGATTTTGGTTTTGGTTTTGGTTTGTGTTTTTCAAGTTTCATTTTTGGGATTGTTATTTTAATCATGATTTAAGTTGTGTTTATTTGACATGTTTGGTTTGTCTAAAAAAAAAAATGATGATGAAAAAAATTGTTTTTGAGATGTTAACTTATGTCTTAGACTTGGAGTATATGAAACATCGGAATTGTATTGCAGAAAGCTCCATGAATGTTGCAAACACATTAAAGAATATCGTTTGGAACTTGTGATGCATGAAGTTGTCAGTTTTTCATATTATGGTAAAATAGGTGATATATACTGCATCCGCATTTCAAAAGAAGCAATGCATTCATATCTCATGTTGCATTCCACACTGCATATATATTTCATCTCAGTTGCATCTTCATGTCATGTACAATCATTGAGAAGGTGTCAAATCCTCTTAGGGTTATTCTATAACATAAAAAAAAAAAAAAATCCTAAGGTTGGGAACTGATGCCCGAGCTATCTTGAACCAAGCACATTCCATACACATTAAAAAAAATCTTGAGCAAAATGGTCAAAACCATACTTGGAAGAAAAAGTGAGGCGAAATGAATGTTTCATGTCTGTCCTATCATGCAACATAATCCTTAAAACAGTGGTTTTTACCACTCCCATAATGCTTAAAGCCTAAAACCAGAGTAGTAAGGATAGGGTTAAATCATCATCGAACTTAGGTTGAGGATCCAACTCCCCAAAGCTATGATTTGACCTTCATGGAGTAGTAAGGATAGGGCATAATTCTCATCTCACCTAGGTTGAGAATCCGATTCCCCAAAGCTTTCATCTTTCATTTTATCATAAAACTTGCATGGGAAGGATCGTACTACATGTCCTCTGCAAAGGATGGGTAGTCATCCCAAAAGTCCAAGAAACAAAAATAAAATTAATATTTTCCATATTTCATTTTATCATATTGGATTGGAAGGATCATACTATATGTCCTCTGCAAAGGATGGGTAGTCATCCCCAAGGTCCAAGAAATAAAAGTAAAACTAATATTTTCCATTTCATCGTAAATCTTGGATTGGAAGGATCGTACTACATGTCCCTAGCAAGGATGGGTAGTCATCCCAAAGGTCCAAGAAATTAAAAAAAAAAGAGAATGAATGAAGCCAAATCATGGATTGTGGGGTTAAGTATGCCCATGCGTGGCAGCATGTCTTGTCTAAAATAAGACCACTGACTGTTCAAATGGATAGACTAGCCTGACCATTTCATCCATAACAGGTTAAATCATTTTGTTCAAGATGAGGTAATGAACTTCAGATCAGAGTATTAAGCATAGGGTTAAATTCCCATCTCGCTTAGGTTGGGAATCCTATTCCCCAAAGCTCTGTTCTCACTTACACCTACACATGGGTTCAAGATGGTAGTGACACATAACCAACTTTGGGATCTAATAAATTAATTCAGTATGCATATATTTGGTCCTAAGAGGGTTTGATAGTTTTGATATGTTTTTCATGATACTAGAAGGTGTGAGCCTTTGCAAAGCAGGTTATTATGTCTCTAGCATCTTCATCATACATCAAATCCTACACAAATCATTCATAGCCTTGCATACAAATCATAAGTGAAACTGGCAATGGAATGTTGATCAATTTCAAAATATAGGGAATGAAGCACATTGCACACACCGAGATGATGCTTAATGATTCTGATGATTCATGTATTTCTGATCTATTTGCATTTGTTTATATCTTTTATGTGCTAATGCCTGTTTTCAAGTTTGTATACTTCTAGGTTAGGTTCTCACCAAAATGCTCAGGAGCATTTGACAACAGAGTCGCCATTTGTTGTGGCTGATCCACAACACACCCCAAAATTGGGGACCCACCTTTTTTACATGCTTTCCAAGAAAACTGCAGTGGCCCATAGGCTAAAGATCAAGAAAAAAAACAAAATATCACAAAATAGAAGAAGTGTCACGATATCACGACATGTTGCTTCATCGCGGCCAAAAATAAAAACTTGTCGCGATATCACGACAAGTTGCTCTGTCGCGACCAGAAAAAGAAAATTGTCACGATATCGTGACATGTCACGTTTTTGTGGCTCAGAACAACAAAGTATGTTGGAACGAAAAGTGTCATGATTTCACGACATGTCATGTTTTCGTGGCCAAGAGCAACAGAATGCAACATGAAGTGGAAAATGTCACGATTTCATGACGTGCTGTGAAATCACGATCAAAGCGGTCAAACAGAACAAGATGCCAAAAATGTCGCAATATCGCGACATGTCTCATTTTCATGATGCAGGACAAAGAATTAATTTGAAGACTCAAAGTTGTCGCGATATCACGACATGTGTTTTTGCGATGTTTGATGGGTAAAACAACCAAGTGCATAAATTGTCACGATTTCATGACATGTCATGTTTTCATGATTTGTCATGAAATCATGGTTAAAGCAGGCAAGAGGAAGTGTTGACCGAAAACATCGTGATATCGCGACATGTCATGAAATCACGATTCATAAAGGAGAGAGAAGATAAGGCGCTAGAATTGTCGCGATATCGCGACATGTCATGTTTTTGCAATCTAAAGACGAGATGAAGGGCAAATAGAAAAAATGTCACAATATCGTGACATGTCAGAGTTTCGTGACAGAAAGCAGCGAGATAGCCCAAAAGAGAAAAGCGTCACGATTTCACGACAGAAAGCAATGAGATGGTACGAAATGAAAAAGTGTTGTGATTTCACGATAGAAAGCAGCGAGACAGCCCAAAAGAGAAAAGCGTCATGATTTTGCGACAGAAAGCAGCGAGATGGTACGAAATGAAAAAGTGTCACGATTTTGCGACATGTCACGTTTTCGTGGCTAAGTGCAACAAAACACAGCGAAGGAGAAAAACGTCATGATTTTGCGATAGGTTGCATCCACGCGGCCTAAAGGAGAAAAACGTCATGATTTCATGACAGGTTGCATCTACATAGCCCGAAAGAAAAAAATGTCGTGATATCGCGATATGTCTTATTTTAACGATGCATGAAGACAAACATGGCTACTGACAAAAAAATGTTGTGATATCGCAACATGTCTCATTTTCGCGATACAGGTAGAGGAGCAAGGCTGCATACATAAAAACATCGCGATATCATGACATGCTATTTTTTGTCATGATTTACAAGGGAAAATTATGGAACATGCAGGGAAGCGCTAAACATGTGGCATAAAGGTGTAAGGGTTACAGAACGGTTATAGTTAGCAAAGAAGATCAAACATTTCGACGCTCGAACAAAATCTAGAAATAATGAAGAGTCGGGGAAGAGGAAACAAAAATATCTAGGGAAATGAAACGAAGGGTCCCAGAGTGAAACAGAGAACCACACCAAAAATTTTAAAAGCAGAAGCATAGGACAGGTACAGGGGTCAGAAATCGCTGCAAGCAGGGTTGCAGAGCTGAAAGCGAGGAGGCCATTCTGGGCCTGTTTGAGTTGTTTCTCTTCCACAGACTGGTTTGGAAAAACCAGAAGTTCTGCCATTGTAAAATGACATATTTTTAATGCATAAGTGTTCAAAAATTTGCATCTTGTGGGAAATAAAGAAGGAGATCTTCTATGCATGTTATGGATTTAATGTTTATTCTTTCATTTTTTAGATTTTGAATTTATAGATAATGTTAAATGCCACTTTTGTGGGTTACATTAGGCGAATATTTGAAATCTGAATTTTATTTCATATCCTAGGAACCAGCACTTAGTCTATGGGGATTGTACATGTTTTGCAGGTCCAATAGGTTAGGTTGCATGCATGGAAACCTCACATCTTTGGTTTTGTCGGAACAGGATAGCATCATACTGAGTGCATTTTTACTTTTAGTTTGTTTTCTGCATTGCATTTTCATTCTCTGCGTTTTATTTTATTTTTCTAGAAAGTTTAATGTATTTAAAATAAACATTTAAAAAATTACAAAATCCAAAAAAATCAATGAACAATCATTAAAGCTTCATGATGAAATAAACTAGCATTGCCCCTTGTTTACAGTTACTTGCAATCACTAAGGTGTTCCAACATTTAAATTCATTATCTTCATTTGAGATTACCAATACACATACACAAATGCTAACATAGCGGAGACCTTGGAGAAATTATTTAGTTAATTTCTTTGCAAGAGGGGATTTGGAGCCCAAATCCTATCGAAAAGTGTGTTTTCACAATTGGGTGAAAATACCACTCAACAGGATGCAAGGGGACATTCAAAGTCACCTTGATATTATTTAGATTCTTAGAGAGAAAATCAAATAATACAAGAAGATTATAGTGCTTTAAAACCACCATTGAAGGATAAAATATCCATAAATATTGCATTAGACAAAGTGTACAATACATTTTTTATTATTGGAGGATAAAATTTCCACATATAAAAAGGAAGATATTGTGACCTATAAAAAAATATTAAAGTAATAGAAATTATTGTATAAGTTTTGATTTGAGCCAAGCCATCCAAGATAGAATGTACTAAGAGTTGAGCCAAGTCATCCAAGCTAGAATGTACTAAGTGCAAAGCAAAGCCATCCAAGCTAGATCGTAGTAGTGTTGAGACAAATCATCCAAACCAAAATGTGCTATGATTATTTGAATTACCAGAGGCAAAACATCTTGAGCCAAGTAATTTAAACTAGAATGTGATACCTACAACCTAGTACTAAGCTAATTAAATATTAGACAAACCTTGTTATTCACTAGAGTATTTTCAAAAGTCTCTATTATTGGAAACAAAGAAGTTTTGGATTCTCTAGTGAAGGCTAAAGTGAAATGATCTAGTACATTTGCATTCATAATTAAGAGCATAATTTGCATCCACGTAAGATAATATGAGTGTCATTATAATGTTTGAGAGGTAAATATGCAACAATAAACATTTCTTTGAGTTGAGAGCCTTCATTAAATTCTCTTAGAGTGTTACATTAAAGTGTTTTTATTCTTGATATGATGTGGTTAACTATGACCTAATTTGGTAGTATAAATTAAAGGTAAATAACCTTATCTTATTTTTATTTGGTGCATGTATAAAGTACTAAGGTTTATATTTGATGAACTAAGAACCTTAGGAAGTATAAAATTAAAAGGTGGAGATAAAAGGAATTTTAGCAGATTGAGTTATTTATTAAACATGGGAGTTAAAAGTATTCCAACCTTAATATTTTGAATATTGAAAAATAGTGATATTTTATATTTACAATTTATAACAAAAAAATATTTTTTGAAAATTTGATAAATAATAAATTTTGGAGACACTAGGATTTCTACTCAAAAAAAAGAAAATTTTGAAATTTTAAAATTTGAATATTTAAAAAATTTGAAGATCTAGAAAATTTGCAAATTTGATAAATTATTAGAGAGATAACTTGTTTAATACTTCATAGAATTTGAAAACTATAAAATATTGATTTTGCAAATTTATTTTATAAAAAACACTTAAAAGATTTTTTTATTATTGAAATTATTGAATATTTAGATTTAAAGTAATAAGGATTTCAACTTCAAAGGAATTAAAGGATTTGACATTTTTTAAAATTGGATAGATGACAAAGAATAATAGGTGCATCACAACATTGTTAGGTTTTAAAGCTAAATACTTAAGATAAAATTCACCAAAAAATTAATAATAAATTTGAAATATGATAATATGATAATGGTAATATTCTAGAAGCATAAAAATAAAAAATAACTCCAAAAATCACTCATAATATTACGATTAACAATTGCTCATAAAAATGGTACAGTAACTTTGAAAGTATCAAGTGTGTGTTAAGACATGTCCTATCATATCACATCACTTTATATATACACATACACTACATATAATGTAATGTGACTATTCATATGGAGAACTCTTGGCCTTCACTCTTCTAGAGATCCTTTCACTTCATATTCTATGGACACATGTGCAAATGGACAACTATGTACATTTACAATACCAAAATACTTTGCACACTTTAATAATACTTGTGCATTTATTTCATAGCATAAAGCAAATCATAACTTATAATCTAAGGATGTACCCAAGGTGGTACATTAGCATGTATAAAATAATGTAATATATTCCAACACCCCCTTGTATTACATTATTTGGTTATTGAAGTTTTTAGTCTTCAATATAGATCTTCTTCTTTAGTCTCATCAAATTCTTCTTCGTCTTCTTTTGGTTTAGTCTTCATATTTTCTTTTCTTGTCTTCTATATTTCAAGGTGATTGTTAAAACTTTTTTTTTTGAAATCTTCCATGTGTCTTTGGTGAAAATATATTTCATAATATTGCAAGTCATAGGTGGATCAAAATTGATCCATTTTATTTCCTTTGGCTCTCTGAATGACCTATCTCCTTGATCTTCAAAAATATCCAACTTGAATTCATCGTTAGTGGATGCTTCTAAAATAAGAACTTGAAATAGACAATCTAATATGAATATCAATTTCTCTTCAAATATTTTATAGAACTTCTCTTTATAGTAATAGGTGAAATATGAATGAGTTTTTCCTCCACAATATTTACATGGATGGAAATTCTAGCAGTTTGCTTTTTCATGACTAGATTTATTGTAGTAAGTACATTGTAAAAATATCCCAACTTCTTTATCACTAGTCTCAGAAGAATTGAGTTTATCCATTTTCCTAAAAAAATAGTTAAACCAACAGCTTGCAACAAACCTTCTGCAAGCAATACACAAACTGCCAATCTCTTTCTTTGAGGTTTTTACATAAAAACATCTTGCAAGCACTGGATAGAGTGCCATTTTTTTCTTCAAATTTTTATAAACCTTCTGCAAGCAATGCACAAAGTTTCAATTTTCTTGAAGCCCCTTTGCTCTCCTTTTATTTTCTCTTTTCTTCTCTTTTATTTTCTCTCCCAGTAAGATCCAACTTGCTCTGATACCAAATGATGTAAATCCAACTACAAGAGGTCAGAACAAATACCTCCCATCACATAAAATTGTGATAAATATAAATATATCAATTAATATTTTCTTTTCTTATTCATGAATTCACTTTTTATTTTTACAATGCAATACCAAAGGAATATATATCCCCAAAGAAACCCTAAAGATTAAATTGGCAACTTGTTTTTTTGCCAAAAATTGTCTTTTTAAGTAATTACTATTTTCGAAAAATAAAATTTCATCCAAAATTGTCATTTTTAGTAATTATCATTTTCGACAACATAATTTTCATCAAAAAATACCTTTTTTAGTAATTATAATTTTCGACAAATTATGTTTTCATCAAAAAAATCCATTTTTAGTAATAAAAAAATTATTTAAAATCTTCTTAAAAAAAACTCTAAAGATAGGCTCCTGCATCACTTTAGGATTGAACATAGTAACTCACTTTGGTTAATAGTGGTTGAATGATTCCTAACAGGTGTTCTCCTTTCATTAAAACCTTTGGCTATTATTTGAATTACCTTAATATGATTCTACCTCCCTTTTTATTGGCCAACTAAATTCAATATTTTCAAGTGATCCGAATTCAATATTAATTTTGTAAGTTTTGCACCTTTAATCTCCTTCACCTTACTATTCCAAAACTTACAAAAATTGTAGCTCTAATTGTTGGTCAAATTCCAAATTTCTCACTTCCCTAAAAATATCTCAAATCTACCCCAAAGTTCTCCAAAATTATAGCTTTTTCCTTCCTCTAATGTTGTCTACAAAATCTGATTTTATGGCTCCAATTCATCTCCAAAACCCGTGTCTTTAAACTTTGAAGTTTGCAGCTATTAATGCTGCCCAAATACTGTTAGAAATTCTGCAACTTTTCAATCAACTCTTCCTCTATTTTGCTATCCAAAACCTACAAAAAATAACTCCAAAATGCTACCTTGTTTTGTTGTCTTAACCTTCTTGAATATCTAGTTTAAGGGCACTCCAAAACCTGCCAAACAAATTTCCAAATATGCATCACAACAAATTCTTCATTTTACTATCCTTCAACCCTTTAATTTATCCTTTAAAAATATACAAACTTCTCCTTAAATAAGCCTTCAAAAATACTATGGCTATCCTTAAATTTCCTAAAATTATGGGCTCTTCAATATTCTATTCTCCCTCAATCTTATTATTAAATTTTGACTTCAAATTTCATCTCCTTTACTATCTTCTTCCCAAAGACTTTAAATATCTTGTGGTATTTAAAAACCTTCTCCAAAATTTGGCAAACTTCTTGCCAAAAACTTTTTTTCTTGGGCTTGTTGTTGTATTCCAATAATTTTCCCAAATAATTCTTATTAAAAACTTCTCCTTGATTGCAATCTTCTTCCTCTAGCTTTATTTGCAACTCCTCCAATAATCACTCCTTCAATTCTGCAATAAGGCTTTCTCTAGACTTTTTCTTCTCCTCCAAATTCTCTTAAGACCTTTTCTCCTTAGGTATTTTAATTCTGCACTTCCTCAAAAATTCAATGAGATTTTTCCTTGGTCTCTTCAATATTCTAACTATAGGAATTCTAAAATGAGATGTATTTCCTAGATCTCCAAAATCTATTGCTTTTGAATTCTATAGTAGGACCTTTTCTTAGTCCTCTACCTCCAATATTCTATTTTCAATATAAATCTTCTACGTGGATCTTCTCAATATTCAATTTGTAATTTTTAATTTGCAAAATCCACTCTTTAAAATTTGGAAGTTCTTCAATATGACCTCTTTCAAGTCTCTTCAACTTCTCCAATCTACAACCTTCAATATCTAGTCTTCAATGAGATCTCCTCCTTGAGTCTCCTCAATATCCAATCTTCAATGTCTACTTTTCTACAACACAAAACTAATCCATGCATGAGGAAACATATAGAATTTCAAGCAATGAATGTTAAATTATTCTCTATCTATTGTAAGAAGCTTCTCAATTTTGGGGAGTTATTTTTCTACAACAATAAAATTAGACAACAACAACCAAATACTTAAAAATATCTAGAATTATAAAATAAATAAACTTCACTAGTTGTTCTCAAAACTAGTGGAAATAATTCTATGATGAGTCCTAGTCTTCAGAAGTTCTTCAAACCTATGGAAAGACTCTTTCCAACTTGCAATCTAGAATCTCCTTCAATATATCAAAAATATCTAATAGGACCTCCTTCTTGGGTCTTTTAATCTCCTCAATGTCAAGGTCTATCTCCAAGACCTAAAATATTATTGTATTTCAAATTTATTCTTGGAATAGGTAAATATTTAAACTTCTTTGGTTTTTATTTCCAGAGATAATATCCTTAAATTCATTGGTTTATCCTTCACTAGTTGAAATATCCTTTGCTACTTTAAAACTTGTGCAATGCAAAACCTTATGGCTCTAGTACCACTATAAATTTTTGAAGCTATATACTTAAGATAAAATTTACCAAATGATCAATAATAAAGTTGCAATGTGTTATATATGATAATGGTAATATTCTAGAAGATTAAAACTCATAAACAACTTCAACAGTCACTCATAAATTTAACATTAACAAATGCTCACAAAAATGGTATAATAACTCTAAAAGTATCGAGTGTCAAGTCATGTTTTGTCATGTCACATCACTTTACATATACACATACACTACATATATAATACAATGTGACTATTTATATAAGACACTATTGGACTTCACCCTTCTAGAGACTCTTCCACTTCCTATTCTACGGATACATGTGCACATGGACAACTATACACATTTACAATACCAAAATACTTTGCACACTTTAATAATATTTATGCATTTATTACATTGCATAAATTAAATCATAACTTCTAATCTAAGTATGTACCCAAGGTGGTACATTAGCATGTACTAAATAATGTAATATATTCCAACAAATATTCTCATAATAGGAGAAATCTTCAAAATTCATATAAAGAACCATATACCATGAAAGGAAGATTTCAATGTCAAAAGTTTTATCAAAAATAGTCTTTTGAATTCAAGGTAGAAAATAATAGAAGAGGTTTTCAAAACTTCTACCAAAGATATAAAGTCAAATCATTTAAAATCCATCAAAGAAAAAATCATTTAAAATCCATCAAAACATGAGGAAATAAAATGATATATTGTATATATATTCAGGAATCAGTTATCACATGACTAGAAATTTCCATTGGTTTGAATCATTAGATGCTAGATAAAATGATGCACTAAGGCTTGTATATAAGATTTATTATATTCAAGTATTTGGAAAAATTATACCTAGCATGTTGTTTTTAGATTTTATGCTAGATTATGATTTAGATGTTATAGGGTTATATATTAATCTTATCTTTGTTGCTTGATTAGTTGAAATAAGAAGAATAATGGAATTTAAGTTTATAAATGGAAACAAAAAATGTGTCATAAGAAAATAAAGCAAAACTAAAGCTATGGGTTCCATCAAAAATGGAGTATTTTCTCTTGACACTATGGGTTTATCAGAAAGAATATTAGATCTTTTCCATGAAAATAAATTGAAGATGACTTATTTGATTTCTCCCAAAGACAAAAAACAAGAAAATAAATTAGAGACTATGGATGAACAAAATATAAGTGCTAGAATTTAGAGTAGTGTCAAATTAGAAGAACACAATCAAAAAACAAATATTGAAGACTAAAGTATTCAATAACCAGATAATGTCATAAAATTGGGTGTTGGAAGATATTACATTATTCGGTACATGCTAATGTACCCCCATTGTATCTATGGTATAATGCAAATAATAGAATATGATTTGAGACTATATTTTAGGAGTGTGATTAATATTTTTTATTTATTTAATTATCTATGTGTAGGATATGCACAAGTTTCATGTAATTAGGTATTCAAGTGTGTAATAAGATAAAGTGCACAAGTGTCATGTAATTAAAAAAGTGTACAAGTGTCATGCATTAGGTATGCATGTAGAAGTGTGTAAGTGTAATGTAGAATTGTGCAAGTTTCGTAGAGTTAAATGTGTAAGTAAATGGAGTTAAAATTCATGTATACAAGTGGTAAGATGTGTATACATGTGAGGCTTGTCTTGTGTAAGGATTAGAAAATGTTGCAACTACCAAATATGTGAGAAGTTCAAAATTCAAGTGCTGAAGAGCCACCTTTATAAGGTTATATTAAGGACACAAAGCTCTATGTATTGTATCTAAGAAGATCACATTCAAGCATTGATATTATTGAAGTGTGTATGCATATTTTGAGAAATTCTACTACAAGGTTTATTCATGTCATTATGTGAATAATTTTGGTCATTCATATTCATATTCATATTATTCTCACTTTTATAAATATTATTGTTAATTATTTGGCCATGTAATATTTTAATTGCTCATATATATGATTCTACTAAAGATACATAATAGTGGGACCTGAGATAATATGGATTAAAATCCAATGGGGAGTATGGATAATACATTGTCTACAAACATGGTAGAGAAGTTAAGGTTGAAAATGGAAGATGACCCTAGTCCATAGAAGATCTCTTGTCTACAAAAGGAACACTAGATTCTAGTAAGCAAATAATAAAGGTAACTTTTTAAATAGTATTATACAAGAATGAGGTATTATATGATATTATACCTATGGATGTTTATTGTATGTTATCAGGAAGACCTTGGCAATTTTATAGGAAGGAAGTACATTATGCTAAGGAAAACATCTACACTATTATCAAAGAGAGTAACAAGTTTATACTAAGTTTGTTTAGAGATAGGAATGAAAGATGATAGTGGTTCTAAAGTATGTTTGATTTTAAGAAAATAAATTTTGAAGGAGATGATGAAGAAGAAACATTTTACCTATATTGTTAAACCTACAAAGCATAATATGTAAGAAAATAAGGAAGAGATTCCAATGGATATGAAGGATTTTCTGGAGAATTATACAAAAAGTTTATCTGGATAATTACTAAATGGATTGCTATCGATAAGGAGTATTAGCCATCACATATATTTCATTCCTATATCAAGCTTACCCAATAAGGACACATATAGGTTGATGTCAATGGATAATAAATAAACATATAGACAAATTTAGGAGTTTTTGAACAAGAGAGCAATAAGTGAGAGCTTGATCCCATGTGTAGTACTAGTTGTGGTTGCACAATATAATAGTGGAGAATGGTGCACGTGTATAAACTTGAGGACTATTAACAAAATAAATATTAAGTATTAGTTTCCATTACTGCATATGGATGATTTGATGGATTTCTTGAGTAGAGTGAAGTAATTCATAAAGGGGATGATTTAATTTGATGGATTTGAAGAATGGATATCATCGAATAAGCACCTAGTACCTTTATGTGGTTGATGAATGAAGTGTCAAATCAATTTCTTGGCAATTTTATGGTTTTCTTCCTGGATAAAATTTTGATATTTAGTAATAATAAGGAAGACCATTTGGAACATCTAAAATTGGTCTTGCAAAATCTAAGGAATGAGAAGTTGGTAGTCAGCTTGAAGAAATGCAATTTTTTGAAGGAGAAATTTTTGTACTTGGGTTTTGTGATTTTCCAAGAGGGGTTATGAATGGAACCTAATAAGTTCAAGGCCATTGTGAATTAGAAATCACATAAAAGTAAATTTAAGGCTAGAATTTTCCATGGTATCACAAATTCTTATAGGAATTCGATCATAAAATTTAGTGGAATTTGTGCTCCAATTACAGAAATTATTAAAGGAGAAAATCATAATTTCAAGTGGACAACTATAGGAAATAGAAATTTCTAAATATTGAAGGAGAAGGTAATGGGATAACCCATTCTATATTTGTGAAGTTTTAACAAGGTATTTCAAATGGATTATGATGCATGTGGGAAGGTGAGAGGAAGACTCAAGAGCTAGGGAGGTATTCCCATTGCCTATTTCAATGAGAAGCTAAAATAAGTGAAGAGAAAATATTGGGCCTATGTCCAAGATTTTTATGCTAATATTCAATCCCTAAATAAATACAGATATTATTTGCTACCAAAAGGGTTTATCTTATTTTTAAATAATCATGCTTTGTAGTTTATCAACAAAAAGAATAAGTTGAATCAAATGCATATGAAGTTGGTCAAATTTTTGCATGGATATTAATTTTTATTGAAACATAGAAATGATCATTCAAGTTGAGTAATTGATGCCTTGAGAAGAAGAAATTTATTGGTGAACATGATGTAGGTTGAAGTCATTGGTTTTGATTCTATGATGGAGCTTTATGTAAATTATGTAGAATTCGATGAAGGTTGGGCAACATGCAATAATCCTACTATTGGGGATATGATGCTATGGTTAGAAAATTTGATACAAGAGAGATTATTGTTTAAGGGATATAATTTATGCATACCATGGAGTTCAATGACATATAACTTGATAAGAAATAAATATAGTGGAGTCTTAGCTAAATATATTGGAGTAGAAAAAAAAGGGATAACTTAGTGCAAGTTACTATTGTCCTAGAATTAATGTGGATATAAAAAAATTTGTGTAGTATTATCATGTTTTTCAACATGTAAAAGGGAGGAGTCAAAATATTGGGTTGTGTCAACCATTACCAATACTAGTGAGACCATGGGAAGGCATGAACATGGATTTTGTTCTTGGTTTTTTGAGGACACAAAATGATAATGACTCTATTTTTATAATTTTTGATAGATTCTCAAAGATGGCACATTTCATACCTTGCAAGAAAATAAATGATGCTACCCATAATGTTATTTTATTCTCTTGAGAAGTTTTAAGGTATGGTGTCCCAAATAATATTATGTTGGATAGGGATGTGAAGTTTATGAATCACTTTTGGCATACCTTGTGGAAGATGTTATGTACCAAATTGAGTTTTAGTTTAAATTATCACGCATAAATAGATGGACATACTAAAATATTGAACAAAAGCCTTGCAAATATACTACAATATTTAGTTGGAAAGAACCCAAATTTATTGGAAAATATACTAGCATAGGTATAATTCATATATAATAGTTAAACAAATAGAAATAAAACCAAAATACCATTCTAAATTGTGTATGGAAATTGTCCTATAGGAGTAAATGAGTTACAAAGTTTAATTAACTTGTAATAAATTAGTGCTTTGGTAGAATAATTTATCAACTATATGTAATACTTACGTATTGATGTGAAGGCCAATTTGAAAAATAAATTCATGAAATACAAGCAACATACTAACCTCAAGTATTAGGTAAAGGAATTCTAGGTTAGATATTTGGTTTTGAAAATTTTAAATAAGGAAATTTTACCCAAATATGATTACAAAAAGCTCAACTAGAAGGATATTGGACCTTGTTAGGTCTTGAAGAATTTTACCACTAATGCATATTAAATTGAGCATCTATATGGGATTAACATTTCATCGATCTTTAATATCACTAAATTGTATTCCTTCTATGACCAACCTAGATATGTTGAAGATCATATAGTTGATGTTTCAATAAAGTAATGAATTAAGTGGATACCATAAAAGAAATAAGATAAAATTGATCCAATCATCAATTCTAGAGTGATGAGAAGGACAAGAGGTAAGACATATTATAAATATTTGATTAAGTGTAAGAACTAGGAGGTTGATGTAGAAACATGGATGAATGCTATTGAGATTGCTAGATATGAATTATCCATTGAAGATTCCATCAATGTGCCTAAACCATTTTTTTATCCATTATCATGCAGGAGCATCCACATGCAAAACTATCGAATGTAGTAGAATTGGAAAATCAGCGATCAAGGTAGATGAAATTCCTAGTTGTGAGATAACTATTTTTGGATCCTATAAATCACATTGCATCTGATAATCAAAGGATATAATCTTAGAATAGAATATAGAGGAAAATAGAGTAAGAAGAAATAACAGAACTCTAGATAAGTGAAAGGAAATTTTATTTTGAAATTGATATATGTGTTTTAAAGTCATCCCTTGTAGAAGTTGTAACATGTTTGCTTTTATTAATAAGAAATTATTATTCTCTTATGTTTTTTGATATCTTGAGTGCTAGACTAATACATGTTCAAGAGATATGTGTTGTAGGTTTTCGTAATATTCATAGGATATCATGGTCATAATAATATTTCCATATAAACAATTTTTCAATAAGGATAACACCATCCTATAGTGAGTCATTAAATATGAAGAGGAGAATATTTGGGTTACCGACATAGACTATAGGTTGACAATGTCATCACCAAAGTTGCTAATTACCGAAAAGAAATAAGAACCTACAATCAAGTGACTAGGGGATGTCAACATAAAAAGTGCATCATCATAGCTAGAATGTGCTTCCATTGTCAAAGAAGTCCAAATTGTTCTCATAGTTGAAGATTACCACCAACTTGAAATATACCATTATAGATCCATCATCACCATCATAGCTAAATATTATTTCCAACATGAAATATATCATCATAGTTGGAGATTTTCGCTAACTTGAAATTTGTCATCATAGATTTGACATCATTGTCATAGCTAAGATAATAAACTTAGTTTATTGGCTATCCATTGCTAGGAAAAGGAACATAGCTAGATAGTCTTCTATTTTTCCAAAGTATATTTTATCTTCCATGTCTATTACACAAAATTCCCACCATTGTGTCTTTCTTTCTTAAATGTCTATTTGTCTATGATAATATTAACATCATTTATAAATGATAATTCTTAGTGGTAATAATCAATTTAAATTTTAATTTATACCTGTCTCGATTTACATTCATGCTTCTTGTACTTTTGAGTATGAATTTAATTAGTAAACAAGTTATGGCCATTTGGGATTTTTTTTTACTGATATAATATTAGACATATATCATTCAAATATTTTTTCTATGTATTACATATATTGAATTTTAAGTGATTATTCCTCTTCCGATGTTTGTTACGCTTAATTTTATGCAATATCTTGTAGTGGTACATAATACATCATATTAAAAAATAATTATACTAATTGGTTCACTTGCATCTTATGGAAGTGAGTCATCAATTCTTTTTATTCTTCTCCAAACTATGTATAACTCGTATTGGAGTGTTTGTTCCTTGTTCAATATTATATATTATTATCGATTGTAATTAAATACTTTTAATAGTACCCAATATCACTTCCATGTTTATTTTATGCTCCTAGATGTTCCTATGACTCATAAATTTTAGAACATATTTTGGCATTAGCAGCAAAGTACATAGTCATATATGGAGACTAACAATGTGATTCTTTTCATACCTCATGTGTTTAGTATAATACAAAATATAAAAGCTTATTATTTCATAACATTAAGGTAAATATTTGTATTCAACAGATCAAATCATAGTTATAGGTTACACAAATTTTGATCTTGCAAAAATTTATACTAAGAATGCATAAAAGGCTTGTTACCACTATCTATATTGCTTTCATAGTAAATCAACTTATTAGGAATGAACCATCCTCACATTGACCCTAGGGAATTTTTATTTCTTATTAATTTAATTTATTTTTCATTTGAGTGTGTTGTCCAACCTTATTTCATGATATTGTGTTGAATTATTTCTTAAGGATGGGTTCTATTTATTCATGGGATTTTTCTATGGATACAACCTACAATTTTTTATTTATCGGATCCATTGAATTCCACGAGAAGAATGCAAATTCTTTTATTTACCCTTGTAGTGTGTTTCATATACTTTTTGACATGAAATATAATTATTATCGATCTCTTTGTTTTACTATTTATTTATGATTATATATAATTTATAGAAATATTTTATTTTCTTAAATTATCTAGAATCATAAATAAATATTTGCTTATTCCGATACACAATCACAAAATAATTATTCTTAAATAAAATATATCTGTATATACCTAAAATGATGGTTTCCTACCTATCCTCATCATTTGCAACGTAAATAAGCAATGAAGTAATTATTTGTATATATTATTTTATTTTCCCTTTCTTATATATGTGTGCTTTATTAGTGAAGTCGTAGTGGTTTAATTACTTTTTCATAATTTCTAGAAGTATTTCATCCATTTGGAGAAGATTATTGAGCTTATTAGAATATTTAAAATTGATGTATACCATCTTCTTCTTCATTATGATGTTATTCTATTGTTTTTATTTATTACATTATTCATGTTTACCTCTTCTTGATTGATATAATATTAGTGCTTTATTTGTATGTTTCTTGATGCTAAAGATAACATGTATTAGTAGTCACATTGATATTCAATTTGGACATTTAAATTTAAAGTATAGAACATTCTTATTCAGTATAAAGTTTCTAAGTCATTAATGTTTTATTGCACACTTTATGGTCTTTCAATAAAGTTATTTAAAAGTAAAAGATACTCAAAAACCATTAAATTATTGGTCTTAAACAAAATAAGTATTGTTAATTATCCAAGTAATGGTTTACTGCATGTCATCATAATTTATAATGAAAATAAGTAATGGAATGATCATTCTTATTTATTTATTTTCTTATATATTTTTGTATGTTTTTCCTTGATTAGATGAGTGATGGTGATTTTATTTATTATAACTTGATTTTGAAAGGCTTACCTACCTTTTGAGTGGAATTTTGATCATTTCTATTATATTTAAAATTGAGATATACCACCTACTTCATCACTACAATGCTATTTTATTTTTTCTTCATTTATTTTTAATTTTTTTGAAATTATATTGTATTTTTATTCCTTACATGTTCTTAAATAGTAGACTAATGGTTCTCTCTTTGTTTATTATTTAATGAATCCTCTATTTCGAGTTAATTTTTAACCACGTACTACCTTCTTATTCAATGTAAATTTTTCATATGGTTGATATTTTTTCTTAACTATTTTCTATCCTTTCCAAGTGTTATTTTATATGTCAAAATTCATTCTCTAACTGTATCTATATATAGTGACTCTTTTGTGTATTTATATTCTAAAATTAATATTTTTCAATGCATATATATTTTGTTAATGTAAAAAAGGATGGCACATCGCCAAATTTTACAAATATAATTCACTCAATCAATAGAATCAAATGCATAGATCATTCAAAAGAAATAAACAAAGAAATATCAATCGAAATATTAATGATATAAATAAAAATGTATAAAACAAATAGAACACATGGTTTAAGAGGTGCAATAATTATAATCAAACTATGAGGAGGACTATGAATCATATCACAAAGTTCTTATGGAAAAATAAATATATGAAATATGTTTGACATCATAATATTGAGAAGAAAAATCTAAACAAGAACAAAATGAAATGTTGTGTAGTAAACTCAACATGATAAATACAAATGGTAAAATACTTAATATACTTCAATATGAAACTAGTTGTCTTCATCCAAAGAAAAATATAAATTATGATGTGAAATCCATGATGTGGATAGTTGTTGTGATACACATGATTTGAGACACATGACAACATATGTATAGGCCTGATGAGGATCACTTATGAAATATATTGTAATAGACTAGGTGTTTATCTTTTACTTATTTGATTAAGTATAAAGTCCTAAGTCTAGGTTTGATTTATTAAATATCCTATTCCAACTTGTAAATATTAGCATATTTGTATGGCACAAGTCATTAGGTAAGATTTTTTTCTTCTTCTGTGATTTAGCGAGATAAATATTGTTATCATATTTTCTTAACTATAGCTTTTGGTTAAGCATCTTGCTAAATTAGAAGATTATGGTTGTAAAATGCTTATTTAAGTATAATCTATAAATGTTAATGATATCTTCTTTTTTATTCTAGTTAATTGGTATCAGAGCCTTTGATCAACCATGGGAGGGAGAGTTTACATAGTTTATATCTAGCTCAATTTGTCTTGGCATTTGCACATGTAAGTCTAAAGAGGCTCACTTTAGTACTAGGATTGTACATTGAAATATTAGCTAATTTATCATAAAAATTCTAATCTTAGATCACAAATTGGCATTTACACATGTAATTCTAGAGAAGCTCACTATAGTACTAGGATTGTACATTGAAATCTTAGATAATTTATCATAAAAATTCTAATCTTAGGTCCCATATTGGCCACTAGATAGTATTATCTAGTTGGTTTACCTCCATGCATATTTTTGAGAGGTTTGAATGTTAGTTTTATTTAGTTGAGGGGATTATTAAGTTTACTAAGGTTAAAATTAATATATTTGTATTCAAATAAAAGGACAACACCAATACATTGAAGACTAAAACAAGTGATTGCAATAAACAAGACTATTTTTGTAATAAAAATTTTGGAGACTTGGTCTCCTATTTTATAGTAATGTTATACCCCAAATTACAAGAGTTACAAAAGTGTGCTTGCTTTTAGATTACAATGCACAAAAGAGGGAGAAACCCCTTTTGTGTATCAAAGGAATGTGGGCGTTGATGTCTTCTTTGCTACAATCAGTTTTTTGTATGGGCTTGAGTATGATTACGGGCCATCCTTTTCTTTAGCAGCTCTTCAAATACCTATCACCTGCACATGTATGGATGTAAACACAAAAAATGGTTAGTAGCATATATTTGATATGCATAAGAAGAATGCTACAAATACCCTAATATAAATTCTTGTATAATATAAAATTATGCACAGGGAGATAGAGAACTACAAATTTTATATCTTGTTGTACTTTACTGTTGGAAATATGAGAAAGTTTTTTTGTCATTGATGTCAAGAGTCAGTTTCAGTGAGTAGTGCAAGAAAATGATTGCTTCTAGGCCTAAGGGAAAATAATATTATAATATGCTTATTATAATATTTAAGGTGGTAAAAAAGGTCTATAATAGCAATAGGAAGACCCAAGAAAATAATATTAAAATTTTAATATTTTAATATTAAATTTTTAAAGTATAGACCTAATTAATTAAATTAATTATAAATTAATTTTAACAATTTTGTTATAAATTAATTTAAATTATAATAACCCTAAGGTTAGGGTTACAAAGGGCAAGCAATAAAATTTGAGCACCGACATTGACTATCCTTTCCACCCATCAACGTGTTGAGGTAAGAGCAAAAATTTTATATTTATACCATATGCTTTGAAATAAATTATCCTTCAAATCAAACTAATTGAAGTGCATGTGATTTGTGCGAACTATGTGGAAGAAGAGGAGAAGAGGATAAAGTCTTTGCAAATATGATAGTGAACGAGCGTGTAAATGGAAGGTGTCTTGGAGATTCATTTCCAACCATGGTGGTTGGGCCAACAGTAGGTGACTGTGTCTTAAGGTGATATCATGTGGGAGGTTCCACAATCAAAACCTGGTGGCAGTGCTTTTGCTAAGGGGCATGTTTTAAAGTTTTTTGGCACCAAGGTGAATGTTTAAAGTGCACGAGGTGCTCTTTGGTGCTAAGGTGAGCACCTAGCTCATGTGGCACATGGGCCATGACTAGGGTACTATGGAGGCACAAGAAGGAGTTCGAATCCCGTCGAGGGTAAGGTACTAAAAGTTTTAAATATTAAAATTGCTTCTAAGGTTTAAAAGGTGGCATGATAATTTTTTATTAAGGGGGAGTTATAAGGTTTTTAAGGTTAATTTTTTTAATTGTGATTTTTGATAAAGTGAAATTGAAATAGGAGTTATAAGGTTTAAAAGGAGAATTATATTTTAATTGGGTTAAGCTATGATGTATTAGAGAGATAAGGGTTTATAAAGAAAATCATTGTGGTTATTTTCTTTAGACAAATTATTGGCTTGCATTTTGAAGTGTGGAGATTATAAGGTGTAAAAGAGATTTATTGTTATGTATGGTGAAATATTTTGAGGGATCAAATTGAGTGAATTATTAAGAAAATATTGCTACCTAACCTTTGAAATTGGCAAAAATTTGATTGTGATTGACACATGTGTTTGAAATCAAATCTTCTTCAAACAAGAGGTAAGGGTACATTATCCTTGAGAGTGACTATTGGATGTTGTGAATGCTAAGATGGAGTGAAAATGTTCTTGTTTGATAATAATTGTTGAATAAGCCTTCATTGAGTGATTGGTTGAGTGGAGTTGAGTGAGCCTAGTTGATTGGAAGTGTTGGAGTGATAGTTGAAGTTTTGTGAAACAAATTGTTCCATATTCTGATTTGATTTGGAAGAGAAATTGAAATTGATTTACTTTTTTGCAAGAGTGAAACATATTGAGTCTTTAACCATTATATATGTTTGTGTGGTTAAGAAAGAGAGTTTGAAAGTAATTGAGTATTTTTTTGAGTGAGTAACATATTGAGTCTCTAACCATTCTCTATATGTTTCTATAAGTTAAACAAGATTCTGTGTGAAGTTTGTTTGTGTTATTGAAGAGGTTTTATGTGATAGATTGAGTTGAGTTGAATAAGATTTTGTGAAATATTGTGAGCAGATTTGAGTAAGTCCTAGAGTGGAATTAAGGACTGAGTTGAGTAAGCTTTTGTGGAAGCTTACAATGTAGATTTAAGACAAGTATTGGTGAAGACTTGAGAGCATTTTGGACAAGTTCTAGTGAGGACATATTGAGCAGATTTGAGGTAAGTCTTAAAGAAAACTTGAGAGTAGCTTGAGCAAGTTCTTGAGAGTACTTTTTAGACAAATTTGAGGTAAGTATTTGAGAATACTTGTGAGAAGAGTTGATTGATTGATTTATTCAAGATTTGTGTTAAGGCCTAGGGTAGATCTAGTAGATTTGATTTGGGATTGGATCAAGATTTGTGTTAAGTCTTGAGGATATATTTGAGGATAGGTGTGTGTCATAACAGAGATAGATATTGAGTAGATTTGTGCTAGACTGAAGGAATGTGTTTAGTGTAGATCATAGAAATATATTAAGCAAATTTGTGCTATATCAAAGGATTGTGTGTAGTGTAGATTTGAGATAGAGCCGAGAGCAAGCTTTGGAGGTGATAGAGTAGAGAAAAATAGTCTCTAGTGGATAGATATCCATTAGCCATGGTAGTGAGTATAGGTATCCTGAGTGAGGTAAGGAGTATTTAGAGGAGATATATCCACAATCCAATGTAGTGGAGGTAGTAGTCTTCAAGAGGTTCACTAGCCAGAGTAGAGGAGAAGGAGTTATCCTATGGAGAGAGATCCATGAACCAGTTGAGGATATTGGTGTCTCTTGTGGATAGAGATCCATGAACTTAATTAAGTAATTAGTATCTCCTTTGGATAGAGGTCCATAAACATTGTAATAGGGAAGGATTCCCAAGAGATTTGTTGAGAAAATTTTAGTGAAATATTTTCTTTGTGGAGTAGCCCACATTGGGTGAACCACGTTAAATTGGCGTCTTTATTGTGTGTGGTAATTTTTGCATTGCTTTAATTAACACTATTAATATTGTCATTGATATATTGAATAATATTGTTTGGAAAAGAAAAGTAAAAAGTGGTCTTATATTGTTCACCCCCCTCTCAATAAAAGCTTGTGTTATTCAATTGGTATTAGAGCGAGTTGCTTCAAAATAATTTAATAGCTTGAAGGAAAATTTCATAAGAACACAGATGGATTCTAAGAATAGATCCTCAAATAATTCAGCACCAGTGTTTTATGGGAGCGATTATGTATTTTGGAGTATGAGAATGAATATTCACCTGATGGCACTTAGAAATGAAATATGGGAAGCAGTTAAAAATGGATACACACCACCAGCTACTCCACCTATAGATAAATATGGTAAGCTTCTAAATAATTACAATTAAAAATTAATGAATGCAATTTTGTTAGGTTTTCTTAAAATAAAGTTTATAAAGGTTATGCACTACAAATCAACAAAGAAAATTTGGGATAAGTTGCAAGGCATATATGAAGGAAATAAAAAGGTCAAAAAAGTAAAATTGTGAAATCTCAAGGGAATATTTGAAGACCTAAAAATGAAGGATGAAGAAAATATTAGTGCTTATCTACTTTGTGTAGATGAGGTTGTTAAATCCATGCAAGGAATTGGACTTGAAGTTCAAGAATATAATGTTTGTGATAAGATTTTAAGGTCACTCCCAAAAATATTTAGTGAAAATATTTCAACTATAGAGGAATAAAAATATAGTGATATCTTGACAAGGGATGAATTACATGGAATTCTTACAACTTTTGAGATGAGAAAAAAAGAGGAACCTAATCCCTAGAAAGAAGAAACCTTTAAATCTACTAAGAAGACAAAGGGTAAGAAGTTAGATTCAAGCAATGAGTTATCTAGTGATGAAGAAGTAAATTATGGTAGAAGGAACAAGGATATGAGAAATTATAAAGTTACAAAATAAGTTAGATGTTTCAATTATGGAAATTATTGTCACTATGCATCTGATTGTCAAGAAGCTAGAAATAGCAATGATGAAGAAAAATAGGATCATAAGAATAGGGAAATAGAAAAATATAGGTACCAAAATAAAAGTAGGGATGGATAAGTCAAGCAAGGAAAGAAGTTATTCCAAAGACATAAGAAGAGTTTATATGCAAACAAGGCAAGTAAGTATTCAAGTGATAGTAATGAAAGCTCCTCGGATAATGAATATGAAATACTATTTCTAGTAGAAGAAAATAAGTGGTTTGGAAAATATCACCAATAATTCTCAAGTTTTTTAGTTGTGGTAACTTTGGTTATATTGAATATAGTTGTACAAGGAGTGGTTTCAGTTTTAGTGATGATGAATATGAAGATACACTTGAAATACTAGAAGAGAAACTACTCATGGCAATAGAGGAAGAAGGAGGTGATCCTATAGAAGATAACTCAAAAGGGGATGAAGATGATTCCAAAGGCAAAGAAATAGAGGAATAATTAGAGATTGGAGAAGTTGATCTTGAAGGTGAAATTATTTTTACTCATAATGCATTAAAGGAGGTAAGAAAGCAGAACTCCAAACTTAAACTTTAGTTTCATGAATGTAATGAAGAGAAAGGAAAGTTTATAGCTAAGAAAATAAGATTTAAAGAGAAGTTAGAAACTAAGGCATGAGAATGTGAAAAACTAGAGCATGAAGTAACTTCACTAAGGAAGGGAGTAAAAGATTCTAGAGATAAGCTACACAAGTTTGGGAAGAGCTCAAAAACCATAAACAATATTATCAAGGTAAAATATGGTCAACAAACAAAATAAGACTTGGATTTGAACAAGAACAAGGAAAAAAAGGATATGAGTCAATCTCAAGTTCTAAAGAAGAAGAAGCTTCAGAAGAAGAGAGTGTAAGAGAAGTTTGACAGGAAGAGGAATAATGCACAAATGAGGAACATATGGAACAGGAAGCAACACAGGGTAGAAGAGACTAAGAGACCAATATGATCAAAACAAGGTAGTTTTAATGGATGATGCTTCTCATGTCATAGGTTTGGGTACAAAGCTACACAATGCAGGTCACATAAAATACAAGAATATGGGAACTTCAAAAACAGGCATCCTTTTCAAGGGTATTGCTACTCTTGTAATCAGTTTGGTCACAAGGCAGTTAATTGCAGGGTTCATAACAAGAATGGATATGGCTTCACCAAGATAAACCCCAAGACATTTACACCTCCAAGTAATAACAACATTAAGTGTTATAAGTGTAATAATTATGGGTATACAACAAGATGGTGTAGAGCATAAATTCCAGAGACAAGATAAAACTTGAATAGTCAGAGAAGAAAGTGGACAAAGATAAAATCAGAGTACGTTGGGAGTATAAATACTCCCACCTCATAATTGACCACCTCAAGAGGAGTTGGGGCAGGGGCTAAGATAATATTCTCATTCTTATCCTCAAGCACCAAATGTGACCCTTTGCCATTGATGTCAAAGGGGGAGAGGTTTGAGTTAGGGGGAGAGCATTCAGTCAGGGGGAGTAGTTCCTTAGGGGGAGAAAAAAATAAAAAGGTTAAGGAAATGGTAAAAGGTAATTGGATTGCCATCAATGACAAAGGGGAAGATTGTTGGAAATATGAGCAATTTTTGTTTTCATTGATGTCAAGAGTCAGTTTTAGTGAGCAACATAAGTTTCTATGAGCAGTGCAATAAAATGATTGCTTCTAGGCCTAAGGGAAAATAATATCATAATATGCTTATTATAATATTTAAGGCGGTCAAAAATATCTATAAGAGCAATAGGAAGGCCCAAAAAAATAATATTATAATTTTAATATTATAATATTAAATGTCTAAAGTATAGACCTAATTAACTAAAATTTTAAATTAATCATAACAACTTTGTTATAAATTAATTTAAATTATAATAATTCCAAGGTTAGGGTTACAAAGGGCAAGCAATAAAATTCGAGTGTCGACATTGACTATCCTTTCCACCCACCAAAATGTTGAGGGAAGAGCAAAATTTTTATATTTATACCATATGCTTTGGAAAAAAATTCATCCTTCGAATCAAACTAATCGAAGTGCATGCGATTTGTGCAAACTACATGGAAGAAGAGGAGAAGAGGACAAAGTCTTTGCAAATGTGGCAATCAATGAGCATATAAAGGGAAGGCAACTTGGATTTTGTTGCCAACAATGGTGGTTTGACCAAGGGTAGGCAAATGTGTCTTAAGGCACTAGCAGGTGAGAGGTTCCATGATCGAAACCCGATGGCAACACTTTTGCTAAGGTGCATGTGTTAAAGTTTTTTGGTGCCAAGGTTAAATTTCAAAGCGCACAAGACACTCTTTTGTGCCAAGGTGAGGGCCTATCTCATGTGGTATGTGGGCCATGTCTATGGAATTGTGGAGGTTCAAGCGGTATTTTGAATCCTATCGAGGGTAAGGTACTAAAATTTTTAAATATTAAAATTGCTTCTAAGGTTTAAAAGGTGGCATGATAAATTTTTATTAAGGGGGAGTTATAAGGTTTTTAAGGTTAATTGTTTTAATTATGATTTTTGATAAAGTGAAATTGAAATTATAAGGTTTAAAAGGAGAATTATATTTTAATTGGGTTAAGCTATGATGTATTAGAGAGATAAGGGTTTATAAAGAAAATCATTGTGGTTATTTTATTTAGACAAATTATTGGCTTGCATTTTGAAGTGTGGAGATTATAAGGTGTAAAAGAGATTTATTGCTATGTATGGTGAAATATTTTTGAGGTATCGAATTATTGAGGAAACATTTCTACCTAACCTTTGAAATTAGCAAAAATTTTATTGTGATTGAGACAGGTGTTTGAAGTCAAATATTCTTCAAATAAGAGGTAAGGGCACATTATCCTTGAGAGTGATTGTTGGATGTTGTGAATGCTAAGTTGGAGTGAAAAGGTTCTTGTTTTATAAGAATTTTTGAATAATCATTCATGGAGTGATTGGTTGAGTGGATTTGATTGAGCCTAGTTGATTGGAAGTGTTGGAGTGATAGTTTAAGTCATGTGAAACAAATTGTTCCATATTCTGATTTAATTTGGAATAGATATTAAAATTGATTGAGTGTTGTACAAGAGTGAAACATATTGAGTCTCTAACCATTCTCTATATGTTTTTATGGTTAAGAAAAAAAGTTTTAAATTAATTGAGTATTGTTGTGAGTGAGTAACATATTGAGTCTCTAACCATTCTCTATATTTTTTTGTAAGTTAAACAATATTCTGTGTGAAGCTTGTTTGTGTGATTGAAGATTTTTTATGTGATAGATTGAGTTGATTTGAATAAGTTTATGTGAAAGATTGTGATCAGATTTGAGTAAGTCCTAGAGTGGACTTAAGGACTGATTTGAGTAAGCTTTTGTGGAAACTTACAATGCAGATTTAAGACAAGTCTTGATAAAGACTTGAGAGCAATTTGGACAAGTTCTAGTGAGGCCTTGTTGAGCATATTTGAGGTAGGTATTAGAGAATAATTGAGAGCAACTTGAGCAAGTTCTTGAGAGGACTTGTTAAACAGATTTGAGGTAAGTCTTTGAGAAGACTTATGAGCAGAGTTGATTGATTTATTTGTTCAAGCTTTGTGTTAAGGCTTGGGGCAGATATAGCAAAGTTGATTTGGTATTGGATCAAGCTTTGTGTTAAGGCTTGAGGACATATTTGAGGATATATTTTGGTATATATTTGAGGATAGATTTATGCCAGACCAAAGATATATATTGAGCATATTTGTGCTATATAAAAATATTGTGTTTAGTGTAGATCAGAGATAGAGATTGATAAAATTTGTGCTAGATCGAAGGACTATGTTTAGTGTAGATTTGAGATAAATAAGAGAGCAAGCTTTGGAGGTGATAGAGGAGAGGACAATAGCATCTAATGGATGGATATCCATTAGCCAAGTTAGTTAGGACAAGTCTTCTAAGTGAGGACAAGAGTCTTAAGTGGAGAGAGATCCACAACCTAGTGTAGTGGAGGCAGTAGTCTTCTAGAGGTTCACCAGCTAGTGCAAAGGAGAAGGAGTTCTCCTATGGATAGATATCCATCAACTAGTTGAGTTGATTGGTGTCTCTTATGGATAGAGATCCAAAAATTTGATTAGGGGATTGGTGTATCCTTTGGACAGAGGTCCATAAACATTGTAATAGACCCAAGGGATTTGTTGAGAAAATTTTAGTGAAATATTTTCTTCGTGGAGTAACCCACATTGGGTGAACCACATTAAATTGGTGTCTATATTGTGTGCGGTGATGTATGCATTGCTTTGATTTCTAATATTAATATTGCCATTGATATATTGCATAATATTTTTTGGGAAAGAAAAGTAAAAAGTGGTATTATACCTAGTTCACCCCCATCTCAGTATAATCTTGTGTTCTTCATTTACTTGTCCTGATCTAGATCTATTGGTGGTTGATCTAATTTTGATAAAATTTAGGGCCACATTTGGATATGGTAAAATGTAGGGTCTGAAGAATACAAGATTATACTAAAATGGGGGTGAATAGTATAAGACCACTTTTTATTTTTCTTTCCAAAATAGTATTATCCAATATAATCAATGGCAATATCAATGGTAGAAACTAAAGCAATGCACAAATAATCACACAAAATAGAGACACCAATTTAACGTGGTTCACCCAATATGGGCTACTCCATGGAGAAAATATTTCACTATAATTTTCTCATAAATATCTTGGGAAACCTTTTCGTATTACAATTTTTATGGTTCTATGTCCAAATGAGACACCAATACCCTAATAAAGTTTGTCGATATCTATCCATAGGAGAAATATTTCTCCTTAGCTCTGATTGGTGATCTTTTAGAAGAACTGCTACCCCCACTACTCTTGCTGATGAATCTTTATCCACTAAAGACACATGTCATAACTGCCTTGGCTAATGGATATCTATCCACTGGATACTATCCTCTATACTATGTCACCTTCAAAGATTTATCTCAAATATGTACTAAACATAATCCTTTAGTCTAGCACAAATCTTCTCAATATATGTCTCTGGTTTGGCATAAACCTGCCCTCAAATTTGCACCAAAATTTGTCCTAAAATATCAACTAAACATAGTCCTTTAGTCTAGCACAAATTTATCCTCAATATCTGTCCTCTAATTTTCATTAAACATAGTCCTTTAGTCTAGCACAAATCTATCCTTAATATCTATCCTCTAATTTTCACTAAACATAGTCCTTAATCTCAAATCAGTTCTACTAGATCTACCCCAAAACTTAAATCAAGGTCTAAACAAATCAATCAATCAACTCTACTCTCAAGTCTTATCAAATACTTTTCTCAAATATGCTTTGTAATATTCCACAAAATCTCACACTAATTTTTCCACAATTCCTCTCTATAACTTGTCCAAATATGCTCAATAAGTCCTCACTAGAACTTGTCCAAATATGCTCAATAAGTCCTCACTAGAACTTATCCAAATTTGCTCTCAATCTATATTGTAAGCTTCCATAAAATCTCACTCAAATATGTCCACAAGTCCTCTCTAAAACTTGTCCAAAATCATAGAAACATAAAGATAATTTTTAGAGACTCAATATGCTTCATAGTTATCACAATGCTCAATTAATTTCAATCATGCTTCTAGAAACATATAGATAATTGTTAGAGATTCAATATGCTTGAAATTCATCAAATCTCAATCACTTTCAATATTTATTTTATCATAGAAACATATAGATAATTTTTAGAGACTCAATATGTTTCACATTCATCAACACTCAACCTCTTTCTCAAATCAATTCATAATATAGAATAATTTGTTTCATAGAAATTGAACAATCACTTCAACACATCCACTTGACTAGGCTCAACCAACTCTTAATCAACCAATCACTCAATGTAATAATCCTTGCTTACAAACCCTAGTCCAAGCATATGAACACTCACTCAAATATTTCCAATAATTCTTATAAATAAATATCACATAACAATGATACTCATGATCTTTGCAAACCCTAGTTCAAGTTCACTCAATTTAATCACTTCAACAACAATGCTAATAAAACAAGGTTTTATCAACAACTCTTTATTCCAAAAAAGCTTAAAGCATTAGTTCAAAACCAATGCTCACCAAACAATCATTTTCAATCCAACTTTACATTCACAACATTCAATAATCACTCATTATGAAGATGTACCCATACCTTTTGTTTGATGTAGAAGTGCCCTTAGAAAAACCTGTCTCAATCACAATTTTCTCCTTTTCCAATTTCAATAGTTAGATGAAAAATATGACACTAACTCTCTTTCAAATATTTTTCAAACCCAAAAAATAATAAATTCCAAATACACCTTATTACTCCTTATTGAAATTAGCAATCATAAAATTACACATAAAAATAATCACTCAAGATGCTCCTTATGATCTCCAATTCAATAATCAAACTTTCAAAAATACCTCTTCAGAAATAATAATTTCCTACCCTTTTATCTCCCTCAAAATACTTAGTAACCAAAGAATAATGTGCCCTTACCTTTTTCTTTTATGAATGGTAGACCTAAAAACCTTTCTCACAATCAATCCTCCTTGTACCACTCCATGGGTTAGCCAATTTCTAAATCAAACACAATATCCTTTTCTTTTTATCTTTCTCAAAGCAAGGTTTTAATTCAATAATAAGATCCTTATAATTACACACATTAGTTTGTCATAATATACCTTATAGCTCCTACCATTAGACACACACGATCAATAACCAAAATTTATTACACCTTATCTCTCCTTAAAAATATTTTAATATATGATATAGACCCTTTTAACCCTTATGTCTCCTTCCAAAAAGAATAAAAGAATAACAAACAAAAATTTATAATCCATGTATTTCTCCTATGCAATTTATAACCTCATAACTCCAATAATCAATTGCACATAAAAAAAAAAAATTAGATACCTCTTTATTTTGTCCTCCACATGATTCGATCCTCTCACCTCGTGAGAGCAAGGTGCCCAACATGGAGATCACGATCGGCTATGATAGCATAGCTTGTGAGGGTTTTATGACACCAACTCCTTCTTATACCTCTTTTGTACATTTTTCTAAAAAAAAAAACAATTGTGATATAGAAACCTTCTACCACATGCTAAACCATAACGAAACAATAACAGGTTTCAAACCTGAAACCTCCTCTGTACTACACTCTCACGCTGGCTCATCCACCAACTGGTCTGGTAGGCTGGTCGGTTCTAGAAACGTGAATAGGCCAAGTATAAACTCCTCTTCTCTACCTAAAAATTGTGACACCTTTGTTTCCTTCTTCCCTTTCGAGAGCATTATTTTGAGTGGATTGATCAACGAATTCAAGGTGGATTCACTGCACTGTTTTGGATGAATTCAATGCACAACATATAGCAGATAAAAAAACATTTTTCACAACCATGTTTACAAGAAATTTGAGCAATGTATAAATACATTTACCCTTAGTTTCCTTCAGCATCAAAATCATTCTAAAATATCCCCTCATGCATCGTTGACCTTCACAACTTCAAATAAAATCAATATTTATTTTAAGACCCTCAACCATATATTATAGTGTTAAATTATAATATAATTTTAATCATCTTTAGCCTTTGCAATAATAATATAATATTGTCTTTTCTTTTTGAACCATAGCATTTAATATTTTGCATGACTTCTTCCTTGTAAGCCTTTGTCCCTTGGTCCCTTTGTCCCTTTTACCAATGTTTTTCCTTTGAGTCAAACCACTTTAACTCTACTTTATAATATTTAAATATAAATATTATGGACCATCTCTTTTGTTGTGAAATAAAATTTGCCAAGCATTTATAGTATATTAATTTTTACATCAATTACTATGTAGTTTTGGCATCAATGACAACCATCATGCTCAAATTTCCAAAAATATCCCTCTTTGTCATTGATGACAACCCAAATTATTTTTACCAAAACTTGACATTTTCTTGTTTTGCTCCCCCTAGGAAATTTCTCCCCCTGAATCAGTGCTCTCTCCTTGAATCAATTATCTTCCCCTTACTCAAATCTCTCTCCCTTTGACATCAATGGAAAAGGGTCACCTTTGGGTATCAGATCTAAGAATGAGTCTCTTATCTTAGCCCCTCCCTAACCTCATATTGATGTGGTTAATTCTAGTGTGGGAGTATTTCTATTCCTAGCAAGCACTGGTCTTTATCTTTGTCCTCCCTCTTTCTCATCTGATCCTTATGATTCCTTTGATTGTTCCTGATCATGTTCCTATCCATATTCTTGTTCATGCTTGATTCTGGATTGTTTTCTCTACACCACTTTGTTGTATGTCCATCATTATTACACTTATAACACTTAATATTATTGTTCCTTGGAGGTACACATGTCTTGGGATTTATCCTAGTGAAGACATCTTTGTTCTTGTCATGTACCTTGCAATTCATTGCCTTGTGATAAAATTGGTTATATGAGTAGCAATACCCATGAAAAATTATTTTTTCCTAAAGTTCTCATACTCATGTCTTTCATTTCACCTACATTGTGAGGCCATGTACCCAAATCTATTATATGAGAAACAACATCCATTGAAGAAACCTTGTCTTGACTCCATCGGTCTCTTAGTATCTTCTTCCCTATGTTGTTTCCTATTCCACATATTTCTCATTTGTGCATTTTTCCTATCCCTGTTGATCTTTATATTTTCCAAATTATCTTTAGAAGTCTCACTTTCTCTTTTAATTTATTATTTTTATGCTTCTTCATTTTTGCTGCTTGAATCTCCTTTTTTTGCTTCCTGTTTTCCTTGTTCTTCTTCAAAACTAAGTCTTGTTTTGGTGACTGATGATTTTTGTGTACTGATAATCCTATCCAGAGATTTTGAATTTTTCTCAACCTTGTGTAGCTTGTCCTTAGAGTATTTCACTTCCATCCTTAGTGAAACTATCTCATGTTCTAATCCTTCACACCCTAGATATTTTATCTTTAGCTTTTTAGTCATACCTTCTTCAATTTTCCTTCTTCAACCTTAAATTTAATGTCAGTGACATCTTGTAGAATATTTGATTTTGCTTTCTCATATTCTAGTGCTTAAGACCTTAATCCTGAATTCTCTCTTTTTAACTTTTTAAGTTTTTCACATTCTAGCTCGTTTACCTTTGCATGTTCTCTTATTACCTTTTCAAACTTATCTCTCAAGTCAAAGAGATATTGTAGAAGCTTTGTCTTAGTTTTCTCATCTTCTTGTATTTAAGCCTTCAATTCTAAATTCTCCTTTTTCAAATCAACAAGTTCCTTAGTAGTGGCTTCATCATTTTATTTTTTAAATCTTCCTCTTCTTTATTTATTTAATATTTTGAATTTTTCTCTTTTCTTTGGTCCTCAATAGGAGCATCTCCATTTTTTTATATTACTGAATGTAGAGTTTCTTCTTCATACCTATTTTTACTGTCCCTATTATCTTTTATTTCCATTTCATCTTCACTACTACAGAACCCATTGCAATATCTTGCATCATGGCTGAGTTGACCACAAAAAAAATATTCTTCACCATCTTGAGGATAATTAGCTGCAAGGTGACCTATCTTCCTACATCTGGTACAAAATTTTATCAACTTAGTCTCATCTCTACTACTTGATTCATCTCTTGAATCTATTTCCACTACTCCTCTTAGAACAACAAAATCAAATTCATCTTCCTTTTATTTCATGACCATATGTGCTCCTTTATTTTTATATTTCATGGTTCTACTTTTGTCTTTTCTTGCCATGTGTGTTCTTGTAAGATCTTTCTTCAATCTATTAGACCTTTTTCAAAGGAACCAACTCTTATACCAATTGAAGAGCACAAGATTATATTGATAGGGGGTGAAAAATATAATACCACATTTTAATTTTTTTCCCAATCCAATATAATCAATGGAAATATCAATAGCAGTAACCAAATTAATGCATAAATCATCACACATAATAGAGACACCAATTTAACATGGTTCACCCAATGTGGCTACTCCATAGAAAATATTTTACTATAATTTTATCACAAATATCTTGGGAAACATTTCCCTATTACAATGTTTATGAACCTCTGTATAAAGGAGACACCAATCCTCTAATCATTTTTTTGGATCACTATCCATAGGATAACTCTTTCTCCTTAGCTCTGACTGGTGATCTTCTAGAAAAACTGCTGCCCCCACTGCTCTCTGGCTGATGGATCTCTATCCACTGAAGACACCTGTCCTCACTGCCCTAGCTAATGGATCTCTATCTACTGGATAATATTGTCCTCTATACTATGTGATATTTAAATATTTATCTTAAATTTGTACTAAACATAGTCCTTTGGTCTAGCACAAATTTTCTCAATATCTGTCTCTGAACTGGCACAAACCTGCCCTTAAATTTCCACCAAACTCTATCCTCAAATCTACACTAAACACAATCCTTTGGTCTAGCACAAATCTATCCTTAATATTTTTCCTCTAATCTATACTAAAAATAGTCCTTCGGTCTAGCACAAATCTATCCTCAAACTCTATCCTCAAGCCTTAACACAAGGCTTACCTTAATCTCAAATCAATTCTGCTAGATCTAACCCAAACCTTAACTCAAGGTTTGAATAAATTAATCAATCAAATCTGCTCTCAATTATTCTCAAATACTTATCTCAAATATGCTTAGTAATATTCCACAAAATCTCACACTAATCTATCCACAAGTCCTCTCTAGAACTTGTCCAAATCTCCTCAGCAAGTCCTCACTAGAACTTGTCCAAATCTGCTCAATAAGTCCTCACTAAAACTTATCTAAATCTACTCTCAATCTGTATTGTAAGCTTCCACAAAATCTCACATAAATATGTCCACAAGTCCTCTCTAGAACTTTTCCAAAATCATATAAACATAAAGAGAATTGTTATAGACTCAATATGCTTCACACTTATCACAATGCTCAATTACTTTTAATCACTTTTCTAGAAACATATAAAGAATTATTAGAGACTCAATATGCTTCACATTCATCAACTCTCAATCACTTCCAATCCTTCTTTTATCATAGAAACATATATAGAATTGTTAAGACTCAATATATTTCACATTCATCCACACTCAACCTCTTTCTCAAATCAATTCATAATATAGAACAATTTGTTTCATAGAACTTGAACAATCACTTCAACACATCCATTTGACTAGGCTCAACCAACTCTTACTCAACCAATCACTCAATGTAATAATCCTTGCTTACACACCCTAGTCCAAGCATATGAAAACTCACTCAAATATTTCCAATAATGCCTATCAATCAATCTCACATAATAATGATACTCATGATCTTTGTAAACCCTAGGTCAAGTTCACTCAACTTAATCACTTCAACAACAATGCTAATAAAACAAGGTTTTATCGACAACTCTTTATTCTAAAAAATATTGAAGCATTAATTCAAAACACACTAAACAATCCTTTTCAATCCAACTTTGCATTCACAATATTCAACAATCACTCACTAGGAAGATGTGCCCATACCTTTTGTTTGATGTAGAAGTGACCTTAGAAAAACCTGTCTCAATCAAAATTTTCTCCTTTGCCAATTTTAATAGTTAGATGACAAATATCACACTCTCTCTTTAAAATATTTTTCAAACACAAAAAATAATTAATTCCAAATACACCTTATTAATCCTTCTTGAAATTAGCAATCATAAAATTACACATAAAAATAATCACTCAAGGTGTTCCTTATGATCTCCAATTTAAAAAATCAAACTTTCAAAAATACTCCTTCAGAAATAATAATTGCCTACCCTCTTCTCTCCCTCAAAATACTTAATAAAAAAATAATAATGTGCCCTTACCTTTGTTTTTTATGAATGGTAGACCTCAAAACCTTTCTGACAATCAATCCTCCTTGTACCACTCCATGGGTTATCCAATTTCTAAATTAAACACAGTCCCTTTTCTTTTTGTCTTTCTCAAAGCAAGGTTTTAATTCAAGAATAAGATCCTTTTAATTACACACATTATTTTATCATAGGATACCTTATACCTCCTACCATTAGACACACACCATCAATAATCAAAATTCATTACACCTTATATCTCCTTCCAAAAAGAATTAAAGCATAACAAATTTTTTTTTATAATCCACTTATTTCTCCTATGCAATTGATAACCTCATAACTCCAATAATCAATTGCACATAAAATAAAAAATTAGATACCTCTTTATTCTATCCTCCACACAATTTGATCCTCTCACCTCATGAGAGCAAGGTTCCCAACATGGAGATCACGACCAACTATGCTAGCGTAGCTTGTGAGGGTTTTACAATACCAACTTCTTCTTATACCTCTATTGTACATTGTTCTGAATAGTAAAATAATTGTGACATAGACACGTTCTACCGCACGCTAAACCACAAAAAAACAATGACAAGTTTTGAACTTGAAACCTCCTCTGTACTATGCTCTCATGGTAGTTCATCCACCAGCTAGTTTGGAAAGTTTGTCGGGTCTAGAAACGTGAATAGGCCAAATATAAATTCCTCTTCTCTACCTAAAAGTTATAACATCTCTACTTCCTTCTTCCTTGTCGAGAGTATAGTTTTGAGCAGATTGATCGATGAATTCAAGGCAAATTCAGTGCATGATTTTGGATGAATTCAATGCATGATATATAGCAGATAAAAACATGTTTTTCACAACCATGTTTACAAGAACTTTGGGCATAGTATAAATACATTTACCCTTACTTTTCTTCAGCGTCGACGTCATTCAAAAATAGCCCCTCATGCAACGTCGACCTTCACAACTTCAGATAAAATCAGTATTTATTTTAAGGCCCTCAACCTTATATTATAATGTTAAATTATAATATAATTTTAATCATCTTTAGCCTTTGCAATAATAATATAATATTGTCTTTTATTTTTGAACCATAGCCTTTAACCTTTTGCATGACTTCTTCCTTGCAAGCCTTTGTCCCTTTGTCCCTTTTGCCAAAGTTTTTCCTTTGAGTCAAACCACTTCAACTCTCCTTTATAATATTTAAACATAAATATTATGGACCATATCTTTTGTTGTGAAATAAACCTTGCCAAATATTTATAGCATATTAATTTTGACATCTATGACTATGCATTTTTGGCATCAATGACAACCATCATGCTCAAATTTTCAACAGGGTCATTTTTGTGGTTACCTTGTCAAATGTAGGTAGGGTTATGCATAAGGGGTAGTACCAAAAAAGGAATTTATAAAATTGAGGTGAATCTAGGTGAATTATGTATAATCGTTGGGGCAAATTTTTAAAAAATTTGTAGAAACTTTATCAAAATAAGGCGATTTTTTTTGCACAAAAATTATCAATAACATTTTATGGCTACTGGAAGAAAGCGAGTGGTATAAGGCACGCAGTAGAAGGTGAGTGGCATAAGGCATGTAGAAAAAGGTGAGTGGCACAAGCTGAGAGAAAAATACTAGTGGCAAAAGGTGAGTGGCATAAGGCGAGTGGTAGAATGTGAGTGGCATAAGGTGAGTGGTATAAGGTGAGTGGTAAAAGGTGATTGGCAAAAGGTGAGTGGTAGAAGGCAAGTGGTATATGGTGAGTGGTAGATGGCGAGTGGTATATGGTGATTGGCATAAGGTGACTGGTAGAAGGTAATTGGTAGAAGGTGACTGGTAGAAAGTGATTGATAGATGATGATTGCTAGATGGTGACTAGTAGATAGAAACTAGTAGAAGGCAAGTGGTAGAATGTGAGTGGAAAAAGGTAATTGGTAGAATATGACTGGCATATGGTGATTGGTAGATGATGAGTGGTAGATGGTGAGTGGCATAAGGTAGGTGGTAGATGGTGAGTGGCATAAGGCAAGTGCATATGGAAACTGGTATATGGTGACTGGAAGATAGCGACTAGTAGATGGTGACTGGTAGCTGGTGAGTAGTAGATGGTGATTGGTTGATGGCAACTGGTTGATGGCGATTGGCTAATGGTAACTGGAAGATAGTGACTAACAAAAGGTGAACATTAAAAATTAGTAATAAGATGGTCTCATGTGTCATCTCATCTACCATGTGTCACGCATCTATCAACTTACGCCATGTAAAATTCTATAAATACATATGCAGGATCATATTTCGTGTTTCCTCTAGTGTTTTCCAGAGTAATTCTAGATATTTTTCCAGTATTTTCAGAGCATTTTCCATAGTGGTTTCAGAGCCTTTTTAGATGCTTTTCAAAGCATTTTTAGAGCATTTTGGTAATATTTTTGGAAAGTGTTGGTAGTATTTTTAGAGGGTTTTCATAGTATTTTTATATGGTTTTCTGAGTGTTTTCCAAGGCTTTTCAGAGTGTTTTCCTACGTGTTTCAGAGCATTTTCCTACGTATTTTCAAAAATGGCTAGCTCTTCCTCTCCTCTACATTCAAAACTTAATTTCAAGAGATTCTAATGCCCAAAAATCAAGAACATGTTTAGCACTCCTGGAAGAGATTTGCAATGGATTTACACCTCCAGACTTACTGGTGTGTTGAAGATGGCATAGTTGAACATTAACGTTCAGTTGATGCAATGAATCATTAATTATTACAACCATGGCGTGTCCACTGTTACGATGAAACTATATAACAATGACATTATTTTTCTATTAAACCCTTCGATGTGTAGTGACTAATAGGGCTACCATTTTTTTATTGCGTACTAGTGAAAAACCATTATGCCTTGACCAATGATGATAAATCCACCCTAGCAACCATTTACTTTGTTCACTCAGATAATTTGAAAGGTATATTTTTAAAATTAATTTTTTATTTAACATTAAATATTGATGTATTGTAGTTTCCATTCTCTAATAATGTTCTCCTTGTTGTTTTCTAATAATGTTCTCTATTTTTTTCAGTTAATTATTTTAAGTCTAAAAGGGGCTTAAACATTTCCAATGCTGGAGATAAATTTATTTATGTTTGCATTGAATTTTTGTAGGCAAGGCTTATTCTATAGGGGTGGCCTATAGAAAAGACTTTTTAGGCATTGTTTTTGTTGATTTGATGTATTGGTTGTGGAATGTTTGACTGGTCCATGTGCATTTCCAATTGCCTAAAACTGGACCTTCTGAGTACCTAGAAAATTCAAACTTCGTATATAATGACAACCAAAAATTTTATTATTTGTCTTTTTTAGGAATCTTATTTCAATATTCAACAAAGCTATCCTCCCACTACATTGCACCCCAGTTTATTGGCTATTGGCATGACTAAGAATGAAATACAGGTAAACATAGTTTTTGGAATATCTTTGTTTTCATTTTTTTTTCAATCTATCTTGTTATTTTTTAATTTTATTTTAAAAATAGAGACGAGCATCTCAAAATTCAAGTAAAAGGGATGCCACATTTAGGATTCAAAAAGTGTCTATTGATTCTGACTTGCAGTCGTAGTCATCACCAATAACTTCATTTAAACGTGCGAGGTCTCATGGTGATCAGATTAAAAATATACCTGCGGCTTATTTTGTTTCTTGAATTACTATAGTTGACGTGGAAGAAGTTATCTCCAGCCCATAAGGTAACCTTATTTTTTTAAAGTACTATTTTAAATGATGTATTTTAATGAATTAAAATTATGTTTTTTGATTTATTTTAAATATTTTTTAGAGAAAAGGAAATTTTTTGAATTATCAACGGTTGTAGATTCTGAGTCTAGTATGTTTGGTTAAAAAATCTCTTTTTATGATATTATTATTTACACAAGTTTAAATTTATACTTCCAAATGAAATTTTGCAGATAAACCTATTACATTCAAAATATTGAAAAAAAGATACCTCCACCATCTGTCCAGCCACAAACATAGCAACGAACATCAACACAATAAGTTCTTGTCCATCCACAGTAGGTACCACCAGTGAGGAAATAATCATGCATGCATGGTAAAATGTTCCTCACATCATCATGTCATTATACAAGAAGTGCTACCCAGACACACAATGTGTCTAAATCTAATGTTTATGTTTTACCAATTTTAACCCTAGATAATTTCTCAAATGTTGAGAGTGCATCTCATATGCCCTCGGGAACTCTAGATTATGATTTTCTTTATCAGGATATGAACCCTTAAAATTTTCCTTTAAAGGCAAGTGATATGCTTCAGGATGAAGATAGCAATAATGAAGAAGAAAATGTTGATGCAGATGCCACTAGAGTTTCTTCCTCCCCCCCCATCAAGTCACTGCCCAACATATAACAGATGATGATAAAGTAATTTTTTTCTAAAAATGTGTTATTAGCTAATAGCTGTAAAGTTGTAGTTTATAATAATATTCTTTTAGATATTGTTAAATTGAAAGAAGTTCTGGCTATTGTTCTGAATCATTTGGAAAACCTAAATGCAAAGGCCCAAGCATATTTTAATGAATGGGAACTAGATCAAAATAAAGTAGCAATTGCAAAAACCATACAACTTATAGCTGATGTAAGTTTTACATCTAACTAAAAATCATTTTTTCTTAAATATATTTTGTTTATAAATATTACCCTTTTTTCACTTGTATTTTGCAATATAATTTCTAGAACTTAAAGAAACAAGTCGGTGCCATGAAAACATTGATCAAGACTACCAAAATTAGTATTAATAATGTTATTGAAGTGAATAAGAGGTTACAACACATTGTTATAGAAAATAACTGGTTGAATAATTTTATCAAATATAAGGGCCTAGATTTTGAGGTTGTATTGAAAGAAAATGAGAAAGAGTTCAATGCACCATTTAAAGAAGATCCAGCGAAGGAAGAAAGTTCATTGTTATTGGGGATCAACACTACAACTAAAATTTTGGTTAGTGCTAGTGCATTAGAAGCAAAGGATATTGAGATAGATGAAGGTGGACCTTCAAGAAACATGAAAGAAGAATAGAAGTTTGTTGTCTTAAATTTGAAGTGAAACAAAAACTCTTTGATATTTTTTTATAAAAACTCAATGAAAAGGACAACTTCAGAAAAATTTGTATTATCTTTTTGAAATTTTATTTTAAATATTGTTTTGTTTTGATTATTTGTGTTGATGTATAAGTTTGTTGTTTTTAATTTGAAGTGAAACAAAACAAAATTGATTTTTATTTGTAAATTGTGAAAGAATGACATCTTTTTTGAAAATTGAAATCAATGAAAGAGAAATGACTGGAAATGTTTATTGTCACCGTATGCTAGTTTTGATTATTTGTGGTGATGCATTGATTAATTTTGAATTATGTGGATGTAGTATGCCAATTTTTATTATTTGTGTTGATGATGCATTAAGTAATTTTTGAGTTATGTGGATGTAGTATACCAGTTTTGATTATTTGTGTTGATGCATTAAGTAATTTTGAATTATATGGATGCATGCTAGTTTTGATTATTTGTGTTGATGCATTAATTAATTTTGAATTATGTGGATGCAGTATGCCAGTTTTGATTATTTATGTTGATGCATTAAGTAATTTTGAATTATGTGGATGCAGTATGCCAGTTTTTGATTATTTGTGTCGATGCATTAAGTACTTTTGAATTATGTGGATCCATTAAGTTATTATTTTATGTTATATAAAATAATTTAAAATGACTAAAAATGCAGCATAGATATTTACTTTGACACATTGCCATAAATGATATATACAATACAAATCAACCAAAAAATTTGAAACTTTAGACTAATAATTCAATAACAAGGCCTATGTAAAATGAGAGATAATGCAGTGTTCTAATCATAGATAACACATATCTGATATAAAAGATAATGCAGTATTATTATAAACACATATAAGGGGCTACTCAAATAATCCAATTTCATTCAAATATACATAATCAATAATATCATATTATATGATAAATGACATCAAAAATACATTTATCAAATTACAATATAATATCAATATTCCTTTCATTATAATGCTAAACTCAAATCAAATCAAATGAAAGCATTTTTTCATTCTAATATGTGAAATAAAATCAAATGATAATATTGAAATCAAATCAAATGAAAGCATCCTTGCATTATAATGCTAGAATTTGGAACAAACTCTTTTTAGATTGTACAAATTCATTTGAACTCATACCCAAAATTTATATCATCACAACGTGATCAGTGTTACCATCATCCTCTTCATCCTCAGTATTTGTTACACCTCTTCTCTCTGCCATATATTTATAGTGTGAAAATGCTTTTTCATAAGGAAAATTCTCCACCTCATAGGTCGACACATATACTCTTAAACAACTTTCCAAATTTTTATCCAACCTATTTTAAATTTTAGATTTTACATATGATAATGCACTGAATACCCTTTCATCTTCCACAGATCCTAAAATCATCATTTGACATAATTCATATAAATGAAAATATTCACTCATAGTATGTTGTAAGATACTACTAGGATGTAATCTTCTCCACAAACATGAAATAGAACCTATTTCATGATGGCTAGAGAGTTGTGAAACTTAAGCAGACATTGTTGTTCCAAGAAAGTTTAATTGTTTTGTCAAAATATCTCTGTTGAGAATGCCATTGATTTCAATACTATTGACTACCACACTTTTACTGAAATGGCTAGAAAGAATGCCCATGTATTTGAGAAATAAAACATTTATAATCTAGTATTCACTACAAGGATCCCAAAAAATCGGATTTACCACACCCATATCCTCAAGCAATTAATCTCTTTGAAAATGATCTCTTATTTTTTTGTCAATGATTCTACTATATTTTAGTTTAATTTTTATATCGTGTACAACTACATGAATTCTGTTGTAGGTTATGGGCATTTTCTCAACTTAATTTGTAGCTATATCAATTCATAGACCAAAATAATATAAATGTATTTCCTTTACGTGGAAATTAATACATATATTATAATTTATATTGAAATTCAGAAAGCTCTGAGGATCATTCACGTTTGTTAATTTTATCCAACTCTCAAACATGGGATCCATAAAAATTTGACCAAATGTGTACATCATATCAATATGCATGCAAATTTGTTTTCTTGACATAATAAAATCCACAATATAAATCAATATTTCTTGTGCAATTTTTATCAAAGTATTCATTTCTTCCAACATTGGAATAATACCACACAATATGAGAAGTGTTTCAAAATCACTCATTCAAAATAGTAAATCTTTAGCCTTATCAACTACCCTACAATTTGCATACATAAACCATATCAATGATTGATATTATTTGAAAACTCTAAATACTAGTTGATACATCGAAATCCACCTAGTATCCACATCTTTTAACAGTTTTTTACCTTTAGTAACTCCTAGTGCAAACTGTTGAAACTCTAAAAATATTTTTGGATTGTGCGAGAAATAATCATGAATTTAATGGACAAGCTCTTCCACTCACAAAATTTGTAAATGTATACATAATTTTGTATGTAAGACTTATTATGTGAGTCATGCAATGAATAGGGATCAAATATGGGGTAACAGATGTTTGTAGTCTAACACAAAGACCATTCTTGTATCCTTGCATTGTAGCAGCACCATTAGCTTTGAAACATACTAACTTAGTGGTTATTTCCATTTTATTCATTCCTATTATTTCCTTTAAACTATAAATAACAACCTTGTAAATAATTTTTGCATTACAATTTTCCACCATCTTGTGTAACACAAGTAAATGAGGTTACCTTAAATGATTTTCCAATGTGTAAACATACATGCAAATCCAAGATGTGTTTTCAAGAGTAGTCACCTCATCAATTGAGTGAAATGAATTTGGCTTTTTTTACTTTCTCTTTAAGGTCATACTACTCAACCAATGAGAGATATTTTACCATTTCCCAATCATTTCAATCCGACCAATGGGTCCTAGGTAAGTTTTGCACATCAGCTAGTCAAAATAGAGATTTATAATCAATGAAATCAGACATAGGTCTACCATTTTTTAGAATAGAGAATACAACAGTAAACTACAAAATTTTTGAAGCTAAAGTTAACTTCTTCATTTTATGAAATTGGGCTTGAATTGTTGCACCTTTCTCAACCAAAGTTTACTTTTGTTACATTTCTTTATCATATTCCTGTGCATATCTTATATCTATGCACTCTGATTCATCCTTTCACGTATAATTGTTTCTATTGGTTGATCAGCTTCTTTTGTTTTGATATAAACCTTTCCATAATATTTTTCTACTATATCTTCTTAAGTTACAATCTATGATCCTTTTCATGTTTCCAACTGCAAATTACACATCTCAATTTTGTTATTTCCTCACTACTATTCTCTGGTAGCACTGGCTCAATAATTGGAAATTCTTGCTATCCAATCAAGCTGAAATGATTTATTAATTTTCCACCTAGATAACCTTGTATGTTTATGTTTTTTATATGAAGATTCTCTAGAAGTAGGGACTGCAAAAGAACTATTATTTTATTTTCCACTTGGCATGCTAGATTCAATAATCTCTTCATGTTGTTGTTCCATTTGATTAAGAATATTTTCATATGTGGAATTTTCATTAATGGGGATATATCAAAGTGGAGGTATAACAGGGTCAACAGTGTTTTCTATAGAGATAATACTAGTGTCAATAGTAGGGTCATTATCACTATGAAATTTAAAATTATACCTTCGACAGATAAAAAATGGATAAAGGCATCAACCAAAAAGCACACTTCTTTATGAATGAAGACATTTTATATAAAATTAAGAATGTTAAAAAATTAACTAGTAAGTAAAGGTGTTCATACTTTTAGTTTGTGTAGATTTTGATGGCTAACCGAGTTTCAAAATATTATGAAAGTATTTTAGGATACTTCTATTATCTGAAGACTGGTCTCCCTTATTTCCACTACCATAAGTTGATATTTTATGTGTATGAATAGAAGATTAACATGAGTAACAAAATATCTATCCCAAGCAGAATAAACCTCCTTATTGAGTTTCCATGAACAAAATGTTAAAAAAGGAAAATTAATGGTAAAAGAAACTTACTAGTAAATGGTGATCGCTATATACTATCAGTCACCTTAAGCCAGTCGACTTCCGGTGGTCACCTTATGCCACTTGCCTTCTACCACTCACCTTATGCTACTTACCTTAAGCCACTCACCTATAGCCAGTTGCCTTATACCACTCGCCTTATGCCACTCACCTTATGCCACTCATCTTATGACACTCACCTTATGCCAATCACCTTATACTAGTCATCTTCTATCAGTCACCTTATGCCAGTCACTTTATACCACTCGCCTTATGCCAGTTGCCTTCTACCAGTTACCTTATGCTAGTGATCTTCTACTGACTGTATTATGCCACTCATATTCTACCAATTGCCTTCTATCAGTTGTCTTATAAGGTTACCTTTTTTCTAGTCACCTTCTGCCAATAACCTTCTTCCATTCACCTTATGCCACTCACCTTCTTCCAGTCACCTTCTACCAGTGACCTTCCACCAGTCGCCTTCTGCTATTCACCTTCTACCAGTCACCTTCCACCAGTCATCTTCTACCAGTAACCTTCTACCAGTCACCTTTTTCTAGTCACATTCCACTTGGAGATGCTAGTCACCTTCCACTAGTCGCTAGTCACCTTCTGCTAGTTGTCTTATGCCACTCACCTTCTACCACTTGCCTTATGCCACTCAGATTCTTCCAGTCACCTTTTTTTAGTTGCCTTCCACTAGTCCCCTTCTACTAATCACCTTGTGTCAATCATGGACTCATGTTTTTTCAGTCGTTTGCCTTCTATCACTTGCTATCCAAAAAAATTAATATTGTAATTGTATGAGAGTCCCTGTCAGGGTTAGTTATATATAATTGGGTACAAGGGGTGAATTGGGTGGGATATTTTTTATTTTTTATAAATTTAAGGTGAAAATTAAGTGGGGAAACTTATGATAGCATGGAAAATTTACCCTTAAAAATTTTGGATCCCAAAAATTTTTGGCGAATGGACCGACCTATATGGTCCCAAAATTCGCAAAATTAACATTGTGAAAATCTGAATATTTGTGCTAAAATGTGAAATTTGCCACTATGCAAAACCCTGAATGTAGGGTTGCATTTGTGCAAATGTAGGGTTATGTTTCTACCTATGTAAACTTAGTTATGTGTCTAGGACTAACTAGTAAATGGCTAGGGTTTTACACTCCTTGAATTTTATGGTTCGATCCTTGAGAATATTAGTATCCTTATCGCACGACTTGGGTAGCATTATGGTATGTTTTTTTTCCCCTTGGTTAGTCAAAATAGTGGAGCCTTTATAAGGTTTTGGGAGATAAGGAGGGAAAGTATAGGTGGCAAGAAAGGACTACCAATTTGTAAATACTGGATAACCATATATCTTAAGTAGTTATAGTGAGTCACCCAAGGTGTCTCACTCAACTATGAATATGTGGCATATGGGTAGGTGACAGTGGAGTGAGATATGGAAAGAGGAGGGATGGTGGTGGTTAGAACACATGTCAAGTGGTTAGACAAGGTATCCTAGGAATATTTTCTAGATTTTACAAAATCTAGAAAATAGGATAATGTGCAGGAAATTATGCCTAAGTTAAAACTTAGGCATATTATTTTATTATGCAGTTTTGGTTCTGTGGGTGGGTTTTGCAAGTGGCTAGATTTGGGTGTCTATAGATGACTCTTTTTGTACCACATTACACAAAATATAATTCAGTTCAAAAACAAGAGACACCTAGTTTTATTGGATGGAAATTTTGATTTTGTTGCCCCAATTTGAAGATTGAATGACTTTTGGATTAGCCCCTAAAGTAGCAAATGGGTGAAAGATGAACCTAATGAGACCCATGAGCTACTTTACCAAATATGAATGGTGGGATGATATTTTGATGGATGCAAGTATTTTAAATCAAAATCTAGTTGGAGACCCCAAGTTTGAAATGGGTCTGCATTGTTGAAATTTACATTTTGGTAAAAGGAAGTGCAACTTTGTTATGGTAGATGAACCAGCCAGTGTGGGTATGCATGTGATACTAAAATCATTTGAAGGTGGAAAATTTAACACGTTGATTGCAATCACCATATGTCAAACATGTATAGTGGCATGGTGCATACCAATTTGAAATTTGTGAAATATTTCTAGCTTTGCAACCCCATGGAGAGGGCTTGATGATTACCTTGAGCAAATTTTCTTGAATGCAGTCACATTTCAAAATTAAGTTACAAAATTAATCTAATTTGGGATAAGATGAAATGGAATGATATGTGAGGTGCATGGAAGGATTTATTTTATGATTTTGTGAAAACAGTTGAGGCTTATTTGATAGGTTTTTATTTTTTTGAATGAATGTACTTATGGTGATTTACCCATCTTATAAGATTGCATGTATAACTTATCACTGCAACCGCTAGGTATCTATAGTAAATTACTATATATATGATTCAATTGAGGATCTAAGCTAGCTAATATATGACTAAAAAACAAATTCTAAGCTATTGCAAGAAAGGAAAAGCTATTCTAGATCTTGAACAGAGGGTTTTGGTATATCTAGAGATTTCTTGAACTGATAGTGACAAAAAGGTTTTCTTTGAAGCCTTTTGAACTGATTTGACCAAATAGGTGTGCCTCCTTTGGAGCATTTTGTATTGAATGCGATCAAAGGGGTTTCTCCTTTGGAGATTTTTTAATTGAATTGACAAAATGGGGATCTCCTTTGGAGAATTTTAAATTTAATTAACCAAAGAGGTGTCTCTTTTGGAATATTTTGAATTGAGTTGACCAAAGGAGCATCTTCTTTGGAACATTTTGGATTGAAAGTGATCAAAGGATTTTGGTTGCTTTGGATCCTTTTTGTATTTTAAGGTTATCAAAGGAGTTTGGTTCCTTTGGAGCCTTTTTAAATTTTGTTATGCATGTGATGAAGTGAATGCATTATTAATTAATGCAATTGGTGATAATGTATGCAAATGGATGAATGGTGTTGCCTATTTAATTATCATTCAAGGAGGTGATGGACCATTGTTTATTAGACTTTGTTTTTATTGTTTAATCAGGGATACTGACATCTAATAATGAAATATGGAGTGGTTTATAATGATAATGTGATGTTGATATACAATGGAATATTGTTTATAACTTTGTTTACCTTAGGGATAAAGAATCTAGAGTTGTTCTCTAAGGACTCAAACATCCTAGTGATCTCAAACAAACTCATTTATTAATATTGAAAATCCATAAATGCTAAAGGTGTCATAGTGGAGTCAAATTTCTCAAGGACCAATTGTGTGTGTAGTGATTGTTTATTGCCAATTATGAGCATGCATATGCTAATAAAATGTAACTTATACCAATATGCTAGGTCATCTATGATCGTACATAGATCTATACAAAATAAGGTCACTAATGTGACAACCATGTTACCACGAGTAAGGCTACTCCATCATCAGGTTGGTGTGTATAGCCATTTTTGGTGATGGAGATCACCCCATGGTTTTCAATAATTGATAATTCCAGGGATTCAAGCTCCTTTACCTTATTTTTATTTCATTTTTCGATTTTTGGTATTTTTTCTCAATTTTGTAGAGGAGCAAAGGGGAATTTTATTGCTTTTGGGGTTTGTTCATTTTGGAGAAGATCAAGGGGATGTTTTTTCTACTTATTTTTTCGGTGATATTTGCTTTTTTTGGAGAAGTGCAAGGTTTTTATTTTTTTTGGATACTTGCTCATTTTATGGAAGAGCAAGGGATTTTTTAGGGGATACTTGATCCTTCTAGAGAAAAGCAAGGGTTTTTTTAGGGGGGATACTTGCTCATTCTGTGGAAGAGAAAGGTTTTTTTTTTATGGGGAAGGAGGAGCTCATATTTTTGTTAATTATTAGCTTTCTATACCATGTGCATGATAGGATGAAAATGGAAAACCTTTAACTCTATAGTAATAGCTATATTTGAACTCATCATCCAAGGCATAACAAAGTGTTTAATGTATGGTAATGTGTGTGGTCCAATAGAAAACCTGAATCTAGAAATAATCTATAGTACCCATGGACTATTTGAAATTCAATGAAAGTTGCTTGAAATACTAGGAGTGGCTAAGTAACTAAAAACACCTAGAGATTCCTCAAACTAGTGACTATCAAATATATAAGGTGCCATGGGATTTATTGCTATGTTCTTTTTTTACATGGTTGTGTATGGTGAAATGAGACTAATATTAGACTGAAGGTGCCCCTAATTAAGATAAAAATACTCGGTAGACTAACAATTATTCAATATAATCGAATACCAACCAATACAACAAGCGACATATATGAATGAAATTGATAGGAATACATAAATGCAATGTATAAGGATGTAAGCATGGAATTTATATGAATCATGGATGTATGAATGGATGCACATAATGCAATATGAATGATTAAGCTAATTATTTTGTATCTATTTTTTACCATGTATATATGTACATATTTTACATTATGTTGGCCAAGGTGGCAATGGTGTATTGACAGGTGGCTTAGCTCACTTTAGTGGAAGGAGTAGATGAAAGATAGGTTAATTAATAGGAAACATGCAAATGTGAAACACATAGTCATTTGTGAAGAGTGTAACGAGGACCGACTCTTATTTGAAGTTGTCATAAGTGATTGAGAGTATGCCATATACCTAATCAAATTCTTATCCAAAGTCATCATCAAAATTGATTTTTTCATAGCAACTTACGGTAACTTTTTCAAAAAAAATTCATACAAATAAGGCATAAATATTAGGTCTATATACTCATCCTCACTATTATAGCTATCCTCACTATATTTACTATCATATTTAGCATCTATGGTGAGTTGTTGAAATGCATCCTTAAAGGAGTTAATGGAGGATTGTGGCATGTATCCTAGGCCAAAGTGATCATGTATCTCTTGATAGAGGGGTTGAATTATATCGCAAATACCCTATTCATGTCATCCTATACCATATACCTACCAGTTAACCCATAAAAAATATCATTTTAGAAAATATATATTAGCACAAAATTGTTGTTTGGGTTCATCAGAAGGAGGTAGGTCAAATGAATAATTGACTCCTCCATACATAAATTTAATTTAATTTGGCATTGAACCCTTGTTATACATTGCACCTATAGCTAAATTTGGGTCGCATGAGTGACCATAATCTCTAACATTCTCGATGCTAGGTGGGATGATTGCAATATTCTAAACCATGTACTCATCAATTATTGGGTTTGCAATATGTACTACAACTTGGGTGGGTATGGATGTGGATGATGTAGGCTCAGAGGTGGAGGCTTGAGGAGGGATATATGGCTTAGATGATATAAATGGTGAAGGATCTAATTGAGTGATGTGGCTAATAATTTGGAATTCAGGACAAGGTGGGGTGATGGTAAGTGTTGGCTAATTTGGGTTGGGTGGTTCATTCTATGATATGGAGGATTATCACCCCTATGTGATGGTTGAAGGGGTGAAAAGATAATTGATTGAAGGATTTGATGCAATATGGCTTGATGGGGGTGATGTTTTATTTATAGGGTGATGAGGTGTTATAGGAAAGTGATATGATGTGGATGATGAAGCATGGTTAGGGTTGATAGTTTGGGATGTGGAGGTATGATCGACTATGGAAAGAGTCTCCTAAATGGGTGCATTTGATGAAGTGTTTTGGCTCATGGCTGATGAAGTGGTTATCAATATGATGGATAAATAGGTAGATATCAAGGATGGATCATATGGATTAGAGATGAAGTTACAGTATTTGAAAGGTTCTTCATCTATGGGTATACAACAAATTTGTTCCTCAACCATGTATTTAAGTCATTGATGTAATATCGAGGGTACACTCTTCTTGTCTCTAGTCCAATAGTACCCAAGGAGTATGTTATATTACTAGGAATATTCTAGAATATGAAACATTATGTTAATGGTTTTGAATCCTACCCACACAAGAAGGACAATTTTTCTGATTGTTGAACATAGGGTATCATCAAAATATCATAAAGTAAAGATGTAACTAGCAATGTGCAAAGGTATAAAGAAGGTATTGAAGTGCTAGTGTTGTGATGATATTAATAGAGGATCACATATCGATTAACACTCATTTGAATGGATTTTTATCAATATAATATATGATGTGCAACAAAGGATCAATTATCTTCATTGGTATATTTTTAATTTCAAAATCATATAATATAATTGATGGTTCCATTCATATCTAAATGTTTTCCATAAATTTTGTGAAAGCATTGGGCTCTTGTGTCTGAAATTTAGTTGATTTTAAAATTTCCATAAATACTTCACTATGTGGTGGATATTATTGTATCATATCATATATCGATAGTTTTACTCATGTCAATTTCAAACTATGCTTTAACTAACTCCTCAGTGTGATGGTTGGTCTTGGTCGGTGGGTTTGGGGGTGGATTTAGGATGGATTTTTGTGATTTGGTAGTTGTGGCATGTCATTTTATGGTTCCATATGAGGGAGTATCACTTGTGTTGGTTCATTTAATTACTTTTGGTGATTGATATTTCTATGACTTCATGTGACTATGTAACTAAAACCTAAAAAGCCTTGGTATTGTTGAGCATTGTATATATGATTAAATTGGTTGGGGGAACTATAGTAGTTGATGCCCCCATTATCTGTTGATTCACCTCATAATGAGGGAAAATTGTTTGATAAATACCAAGATTCTAGTTTTGATATGCTAAGGGATTTTCAATCTTTATAGGCTCCTTCTTAGTCATATCATACATAGTATCCTTGAATAATTAGAAATCACTAATATCATGATATTTTTGATGATTAAAGGTACAATATTAGTACTACTTGTAATTCCTACCATATGGTTTATTGGGATCTTTAGGTTTGATTTGTAGTAGTGTAATCACTTATGCCACATACAACCATTGGAAAATGTTGGAAAGTGGCTCAGGTAATGGGGTGTAGTTGTTTGACTGAATTTATTGTTAGTGTTGTTGATTATGTACTATTTTTCTCTAATTTTGTGTTTGAGGTGGTGGTGATACCACTTGATATACTTGTAGTTGATATGTTTTTGTTGGGGTTGTTGGTATTGGGCTTGAGTTTGTTGAATTTTTTATTGAGGCACACTCAATACCACTTAGTTTATCTAGACAGACTTGGATTGGACCTAATTATTCTCCCTTTGGTTCTTATTTTGTCATTTCTTTTTCTTCAGCTTGATCTCACCTTCTTGGATTTTAAGTTTTTTGATGATTCAGTCTTGGGTGAGTGCTTCTTTGAAGCTTTTGTATTTTTGCAATTGTAATAGTAATGCAATGGGTTTCAAACAAATTTTAGTGAACATTCTTGTGAACTTTTCCATGAAGAAGGTGAATGGTAATTTAGTTATAACTGATCTCCAATAGTTTCCATATTCATGAACTAACTCATTCTAAAATTGATGTAAGTTGAATAAGTTGGTCAATGTGGTTTTATTTCTAACATTCAAATAGAATCGCTCTAGGAATTAGTCCACCAATTATTGGAAAGTATAGATACTATGGTGCAATAAATGGTTGTACCATTCTAGGGTATCTCCTCCAAATATTTGAGGGAAGGTTCAAAGCATCAGTGAATCATTATCTAGTACCATTATAGGGTATCTCCTCAAAATATTTGAGGGAAGGTTCAAAGCATCAGTTGATCATTCTCTTGTATTCTGAAGCATGCATGGATGAACATGTCTACAGGCTCTAAAGGGTCCTCAATCCCATTAAATTTTTCAAACTTAGGCAGTGTAAAATATATTCAATAATATGGTTATGGTACCAAAGGATGAATAGGGTGATTGACTAGTTACCTTGGAGTTGGTTTCTGATATAACATTCCAAGAGTATACATGGTTAGGTTAGTTCTACAAAAACTAAAATTTAGGATTTTCTAATGATGATTGGAAGCCTTGGTTTACTTGTGTGTAGGTTTGGTGAGTTTTTTGCATGATGAGTTGGGTTCATGATATAGGGTTTGATTGGCCAATGGATTATTTTTTGCTAGTATTTGATGATGTTGGATTTTTGGTGATATTGGTTATGGTATTAATATTTTTTATGTGGAGATGGGGAAATGATGGTGTGTTGTGCTGATGAAGTGATATAGATATTGTGAAGTGGATGAGTGGGTATGGTTAGGATAGGTGGTCATGAAACCTAGGATAGATCTTGGGTGAAGAAGATATTTTGGTTTGATGTGGATAAATGGTTGAGGTATACTACCTATGATTGCTATTGCAAAATATGATGGACTCTTTGATTAGAATTACCATAAAGCAAATAATGTAGGTGATGTAAATCTTGTTGTATAGCAATCATAAATCTAGATTGCATGGTTTAAGGTGGGGTAGAGGTTTGGACTTGATGTGTGGAAGCTATTTGAGTGTATGTATGTGGAGGGTAAGTGTTTTAGGGTATTGAAACTGAGGTAGGGATGGTATGTTGTGTATGATCAACTAGGGGTAATGACGTAGGTGGAATGTATGTTGGAACCTAAAAAGTAGATTTGAATTGTGCTTCATAGAGTAGGTTAGAGTGGATAGTGGTATGGGTGGATAGGATGGAGATGTATCAATTGGATGAGGGTGGGGGATTTTGGTTTATGAGTATGGATATGGATTAATAAAGGGGGTTGGTGTTGATTTTATTGGTGTATTGTGTATGGGAAAATATGGGTTTCTATTAGAATATGGAAACAAACTTGGGTGGAACGGTGAATGGGGGAAGGAAATGACAGACCAAGTTAAGGTATATTTTGAGGTTATCATTATCCAAATATGTGATATAATGATCAAAAGGTGTGGTTGGCTTGGTGCAAGGGATCTATAGGATGGAGGTGTTGATGTCCCTCTACATCATGTGTGATTTGAAGGAGGTGCACAATTGGAATGTCCTATAGACAGGTCCATGTAAATATCTCCTTGCTCAGCCATAGAAGTGGCTAAGGCATTAGAAACTTGAACATACAGGTCCTTAGATACAGGTAGTTGGTTCTAGTCCCTAGTTAGGGCTTTGGCTTGACTTTGGTTCAATACCATAAGTTGGTGGTAAGATGGTGTGACAAATGTGCAAGTATGTGTGTGGAAATGTGATGCAAATGAAAAGCAAATAAACACACAATCAAAAAAATATTTTCTATTTTTGTTTCATTTTTGCAACTTTTGTTTTTTATTCTTGATTTTCTTATTCTTTTTCTTTTTTGAAAATTTAAGAGTTTTTTTTCTTGATTTTTGATGTTTTGAAGCTTTTTTTTGTGTGTTTTATGTAAATATAGACCTAAAAATAATGAATGGTATGTGGTGTAATGAAATCTACAAAGGTGTGTTTGAACCCATCCTTCTGTTGAAGGGTGAATCGTGAATGGTTGAAAATGATTTCTAGATGAGGGCTTGTAAATGGGTGTAACCTAAGGAATCAAAAATTACCTCTCAAAATATGTCATAATGTCTAAGTTTTACTACATGCAAAACCAAGCTTTTTCTTCACACTCAAATATGCTTAGACAATAATTATAGCCAAGATCTACTAAATATTTAGCCCCATGGTAAAAGGGCATCTAACCTAATGATCAACTGAGCTATCCTCAAAAGTGATAAACCCCTTGGTGATGAAATCCAAGTGACTATTATGCTAACTATGATCTATACTAGGGATCTACTGATGGTTTGTGATGAATTCCAACTCGTTTAGAAGGTTTTCCTCATACTTTTCATGCAATGGTGTGGAATGATGAATAATGCAAGTGTTTGTGGGATTTTATTTTTGGTTTTGTATAATTTTGTAAAGTAAATCTAATCTAAATTCACATTAATGCAAAATTAATTTTTTTTTCTATTTAATTCCTAAAAAATACAAAGTCAAAAACACACATGGAAAAAATCCTAAGATAATTAGCCAAAATGTGAAACCCTAAGCAAAAATGCAAAAAAAAAAACTTTTTAAGGCCATAAAGAGGGTCTGATGCATAGGACCAAAATGTAGAATTGCATTTGGAAACTGTGGGTCTAAATTTACTACTAAGAAAATGTATGTCTACGTTTCTAACTATATTCCAAAACCTATTCAAGGAAAACAAAAGCCTAGTTTTATTTAAATGACTATTATAGATGCAAATGTTTTACTTCTAATGCAAGCTATAGTCCTTCTATAACCTAAAAATTTATCTCGTGTAGCCTGGAATGCATTTTCATTTTCAATTCCTATGAAAATTTTGTATTTAATATGCACTACCAATTTATTACAAATCCTAATACAAATAGCAATAAAATAGAGGTAGAAGCAAAAAGAATTTTCTTTTCCTTTTAAAAGTAACTTTTGAATTGGAGGATTCATACTACTTATCTAAAATTATTTTGCTTCTCAAATATAGTAGTGTTTCTATAGGTGTCTAAATGTAGGGTTGCATTTCCCAAACATAGGGTTGCATTTACCAAATGCACAACTACATTTGCCAAAGATAGGTATGTATTTTCCCAAGTACAAAAGTAACATGAACAGACCCCAAAACTCCCAAGAATGATTTGAAAATTTTCACAAAATGGAGCTCTAAAAACTTGCAATAAAAAATAGATAGAGGTTATAACACATAAAGTAGAAAGGCTACATTTGTGTAAACACAAAGCTTTATTTTTACCTGTGGAAATGCAATTTTTTGTTTAGAATTGACTGGTATAAGGCTAGGTTTTTTATCTCCATATATTTGATGGTTCGATCCTCAAGAATTCTAGTGTCCTAGAACAATTTGGGTAGCATAATGGTATGTTTTTAGTCCCATTGGTTATTAAAAATGCTACAACCTTTATAGGATTTTGGGATATGATGGGGGAAATGATATGTGGGAAGCCAAGGTTGCCAAGTGGTAACGACTAGGTAGCCACCTATCCTAGGTAGTTATAGGGAGACACCCATGGTGTCTCACTTAACTAGGGATATGTGGCATGTGGATAGGTGAGAGTAGAATGAGGTGTGTGAGATATGGCAAGGGGAGGGGTTGTGGTGGTCATGACACAAGTCAAGTGGGAAAACAAGGTATCCTAGGGGGATTTTGTAGATTTTACAAAATCTAGAAAATAGGATAATATATAGGAAATTATGCCTACGTTAAGACTTTGGTGTATTATTTTATTATATAGGTCTGGTGGTGTGTGTGGGTTTTACAAGTGCATAGGTTTGGATATCTATAGTATTAATATTAATGTTTTGTTACTATTAATATATTATTTTGGTAAGGTTTTAAATTTACAATATTTTATTTACAAAAGCATAATTAGACGATGCTTCCAACTCGATCGACCTCTAAAATTACCTCATTTATGGGACCACCATGCTACCAACCTAGCCAACCTTCAATGCCAACCTATTTCACGACATCACTATGTTCTCAATTTACCACCAGTTGGTTAGCTTTTATGGTACCACCAACTACCAACCTGGGGCATCACTTGTCATCACACTATAAAAGAAATCCTACATCCTCATAGTCACACTACCTAATATCTCTTGCCACTGTAAAAAGCCCACCCTAAAAAATTTGGTAACCTTTTCTTGAGTTTTTTAGTGATATGATGTAAACCATTTCATCAATCCAATTTAACACCTTATCGATCCTTCTCAATGAGTTGTAGTTTATTTTTTAACATGAATTAGCAATTTCATGCAACTCCTTAGCACTCATAGCCACTTTTTGATGATCCAAATGATGGTTAAGTCCATTTTTGGTGATGAAATTTTTGTTATTAGTCCCACATTTGGGATATGGGATAAAAAACAAAGGTTTATCAATACTTTTCCACTGAAAAGCTATAAATTAGCTTGATCTAGCTAGCATTTTCATGCACCATTTGTTGCTTCTTCATTGGTTACCTTCTTCCCCTGTCATATGGTTCTTGATTGGTTATCATTTTGGACCAAATGCATGCTCATTGATTGGTTGAGATGATATGTGGTTTCCATGAGCAACAATATGTGGATATGGCAACATAATCAGTTAGATACATTTTGCTTCAAATATAACATTAGCAGACTCTAACCTCTTCAAAGGAGGGAAAGGATGTGGAGAGCACTATCAAGTATATTAAACAACTATGAATACTACTCTAATATTATCAACTATTAAAGAAATATTATTGTTAAAAGTAAGCCTCTGACTTACTGGTGGTTTTTATTATTGATGCTGAAGAGGAGCTTCTAAGTTATAATTTATGTTGGGATTAAACCAAGCAAAACAAGTAAAATGTGAGGAGAATATTTTATGCTCACAAATACCGATCATAGTTGTGATCATGGATGAATTCCCAAAGTGCACGAAAGTGTGAGATCACATTGATATCAGTGGGACTGCCATATCCTACATGGCATTTCCTACAAAAACATTAGATCCCCATAATGCTGGGATTGTGAATATCTTGTATTTACTTCCCCCCAACACACACACAAATATATATATATATATATATAAAAACACCAAATTACATCCATTCATCCACCTTCCTAGTCATCCCACCTTCCACTTGTCCTCCATCCCCCTTTCCCGCCTTAAAACGGCCCATTTTCCCTTTCTCGCCTTCAAAAAGGCCCATTTTCCCCTTTCCCACAAAAATAGGACTTATTTTAATATATATTATATTATTTTAATATTTTATATAATATTTTATATTATATTTAATTTATTTTATATTATATTTAATTTATTTAATATTATATTATATAATTATAAGTTCATTTAACCTCCACCGTCCAATAATATTAAATCCCTACCATCCATCCCACTCAATCCATAACACTTCCATCATTTAATCTTAGCCCTAGGATATGACTTAATCTTAGCCACATGATCAAAAGTGTAAAGTTAAGAACCCTAAGTTAAACCCTAAAGCTAAGTTATAAATACAATCCCCTCATATTGCCCAAAGGAGGCTGAAATACTGGAACCCTGGAACTTGGAGATGAGATTTTGCATTTTGAAATAATTATTGGTAAAGCCCTAGCATAGAATCCTAAAGATCTAAAGCCTAGTACACCGATAATACTTCTATTATTCCAACCATCATCCATCAATCCTCACTCATCGCCACACCCATCCTCCATTTGCCACCTCCATCGCCATCCCCACCTGATCTATTTTTGCAGATTTAGCCTACCCTGTAGGCGCTCTTTTGATCTTGCAAAGCTCACTGTAGAGCCTGCCAAGTGCTCTCTAGATATTTCCCTATCTACAGGTGCACACCAGAGCATACCAAGCTCACTACAGAGCTTTCCAGGTGCTCTCCATAGCCTGCCATAGTCCTAGGTGAGAACCAGAGCCTGCAAAGCTCACATATGAGCCTGCCATCATCAACGAAATGCATTCTAAAGCTGCTACATCAACAGATATGAAACATCGTCTGGAATAATTGGTCAATAGCAAGGTGATAGTAAGTTAAATCTTATTTGTGTATTTTATTTAGTAATTTCTTGATTCTACATGCTCTTTTATTTTATTAGTAAACTAGGGTTTTATTAATGTTTGAGTGCCTCACACTGTGGAGCACTCACAGGTATTAATAACTCTATTTGTTTTATTTTTTGTATATAGATCTATGAATTCCACACCTTATTTGATAGCTATTAAAGCTAGAGTGGCACAACCTTGGATATCCAAAGCCCACTCAACCTGTTGGGATCAAAGGTGCAATATTTGGAACACTATTTTATTTTATTGCTAGGGTTTCGGAGAACCCTAGCCCATTGTAATATTGTATCAAAATACTCTTGGAGAGTAGCATTGTATCAAAGAGTTCACTTGGCTCCCCCCATTGTCAATATTAAAATTGAAACATTTTGTGCAATATTTGTCTCTTTGTGTATTTACTTGTAATTTCATTTTTAGTGTCGCATATTTGCATCTACAAATGGCAATCATGGTGGGACCCCACAAGATTTTCATTATTTAATAGATCTACCTTGATAACTTAATTTTATTTATGTTTGTTATAGGAATTTTTAGAAGCAAAAAAGTCATCGATTTCATTCCTAGGGTTTATGCAGAATTCTATATAACTTTTTAGAGTTTACATAGGTGCTCTACTATGCCTACGTAGGCACTCTACTGCACCTGACAAGTGCCCTACTATGCCTAGTGTTGATTAGAGGTGTTCAACTGCATTTATTACACAAAATACCTTGACTATTTTGGCTATATCTCACTCATACAAATTTTTATTGGGCTGAAATTTTTAGGGTAGGTTTATAACATGCCATAACATGTCTCCACAAATTTTTAGGTCAATAGGACTTTGTATTAGTGATATATGGCCATAATAGTCAGGGTAGTTTGTGTAGGAAACACAGAAAAATGCCTCTAATCAACACCAGGTGCAATAGGGCACCTTCCAGGTGCAACAGAGTGCCTATGTAGGCATAGTAGAGTTCTTGCATAGACATAGTAGAGTGCCTATGTAAACTCTAAAAAGTGCTATATAATGCTGCAAAAAACTTAGCGACGAAATCAACGACTTCTGTGCTTCTAAAAATTCCTGTAACAAACAAAAATAAAATTAAGTTATCAAAGTAGATCTATTAAATAATGAAACCCTTATGGGGTCCCACTATTATTGCCATTTGTATATGCAAGAACATGACACTTAAAATAAAATAGAAAAAATCAAATAATGCAGTGAGACACAAAGATTGCACAAAAGAATGTATATTCAATAAGATGGGGGGAGCTGATAAACTCCTTTTATTACAATCAATATTCAATGCTAATATTTGATACAATAGATTACAGTGGTGCTCGGTTTCTCTAAAACCCTAGCTAGTAGAAATGGAAGTGTCTTCAGATTCAGGTGTGCTCTTGATTACAACAAGTTGAGTGGGCTTTGAATATCTAATATTGGGCCACTCTAGCTTCAATAGCCATCAAGTAAAATGTAGAACTTGTAGATCTACATACACAAAATAAAACAAAGAGATTTAGTAATACCTGTGATGGGTCCACAATTTGAGGCCCTCAAAAATTAATAAAACCCTAGTTTACTAATAAAATAAAAGAGCATGTAGAATCAACAAATTACTAAATAAAATACACAAAAATAATATTTAGCTTGCTATTACCTTGCTATTGACTAGTTATTATAGATGGAATTTCAAATATGTTGATGCAGCAACTTTAGAATGCAGTTCATTGATGACGGTAGGCTCGAACGTGAGCTTCGTAGGCTCTGGTTCACACCTGGAACTGTGGTAGCCTCTAGAGAGCACCTGGAAAGCTCTACAATGAGCTTGGTAGGATTTTGTGTTCACCTATAGATAGGTTAGGCTCTGGAGAGCACTTGCCAGGATCTGTAGCGAGCTTTACAAGCTTGAAATAGTGCCTGCAGGGTAAGGTAAATTTGCATAAATAGATCAGGGGGATGGTGATGGAGGCAATGAATGGAGTATGGTTATTGCGTTGAGGGAGGATGGATGGATGGTGGTTGGAATAGTAGAAGTATTATTGGTGAACTAGGGATTCAAATATTTGGGATTCTATGCTAGCGCTTCACCAATAATCTCTTCATAATGCAAAGTCTAATGTGCAAGTCTAATATGCAAATGCCCCTACTTATAATCCAACCTTAGGGTTTTCTTAGGGTTTTAGCCTTACACTTTTGATCATGTTTCTAAGATTAAATTAGATCCTAAGGTTGAGATTACTTTTTGCATGTGACACGGATTAATGAATATGGACGGTGGAGATTAGAATGGATCGGACGATTGTAGTTAATTGAGTTTATAAATATATATTTTATAATAAATATATTATAATAAAATATTAAATATTATATTAAATATTAAATAGTATAAAATAATATTAAAATAATACCAATTAGGCTAGGAAATGGCGGGAAAGGGCTAAAATGGTGGAATGGATGGCGGGAAATGTGGATTTACATATTCTATTTTTTGTTGTTGTTTTTCATTGTTTTTGGGTTTAACATTAAGTAATCTAAGAAAGAATCTACAACAAGTCATATCTAGGGTTTGTGTGTGTTTCAATATTTCAAATTCATTTCTTGTCCTAAATTCATAGATCTAGGTGATTTTTTGCATTATTGAGTGCATGTGAAAGAGAAAATCATCCTAGATTTTGCATTTTAGGGTTAAATATCGCTTAAATTTCACGTATCTAAATAGGAACAACATCTAGACACTTAAAGTAATCTTGCCCTAGGTTGGCCCCTTTGATAGAGAGGTGGATGAACCCTCCGATGCTCTTTTGATATCTTCAGGTATCATTTGTAGGTAGGGATTTTAAGGGTGTACTTTGTGCTCTTTAGATGAAATTTACGTCTTTGTGTTGGATTTTTATTTAGATTAGTGAAATTAGTCATCTTTAACATTGTCTGCACACCATAAATAATAAGAAACATAAAATTAACATCACACATTGCACGCTCCACTTTTTAATAGTAGTAGTTGGATTTCATCACCAACTATTACTTGAGGTTTTGTGATGGTGGCATTCATCTCCATCCATCAAATCTCTGCCCTTAGACACCATAGGATTACCCCCGAGCAAACATTTTGGAGGTCATTACCAACAAGAATCTCGCAGCCCTATCTAGCCATAGATTTTTACTTTATTTCATTTAACAAATATTAGGTAACACCAAACACACCAACCACACAATTTTAAAAGGAACCACACATAAATAAAGAAAATAATACGAAATGAGGTAAGCCACACAAGGTGAAACCTAGCACTGATTATTTTCTTTTATATTTAAATTCATGTACAAGTTTTTACAGTTGGTTTTATTTTGATAAGCTTTAAATATTGGGTTTAAGTACTTTATGGTATTAAAAAGACATCAAAAGAAAGTAATAAACCAAAACAACTTAATGGAAAATACATTTAACTTGGCTTTACGTTAACCATTTCATCATTTCATCATTAACATGGCTCAACCTTAGCCATTTCATCATTAACATGGCTCAACCTTAGCCATTTCATCATTTCATCATTAACATGGTTCAACATTAGCCATTTCATCATTAACATGGCTCAACCTTAGCCATTCATCATTTCATCATTAACATGGCTCAACATTAGCCATTTCATCATTATTATGGCTCAACCTTAGCCATTTCATCATTTCATCATTAACATGGCTCAAGTTTATCCATTTCATCATTTCATCCCTAACATGGCTCAACCTTAGCCATTTTATCATTTCATAATTAACATGTCTCAACCTTAGCCATTTCATCATTAACATGGCTCAACCTTAGCCATTTCATCATTAACATGGCTCAACCCTAGTCATTTCATCATTAATATGGCTCAACCTTAGCCATTTCATCATTAATATGGCTCAACATTCGCCATTTCATCATTAACATGGCTCAACCTTAGCCATTTCATCGTTTCATCATTAACATGGCTCAACCTTAGCCATTTCATTATTTTATCATTAAAATGGCTTAACCTTAGCCATTTTATCATTTCATCATTAACATGGCTCAACCTTAGCCATTTTATAATTTCATCATTAACATGGCTCAACCTTAGCCATTTTATCATTTTATCATTAACATGGCTTAACCTTAGCCATTTCATCATTTCATCACTAACATGGCTCAACCTTAGCCATTTTATCATTTCATCATTAACATGAATTAACCTTAGCCATTTCATTGGATCAACCTTAGTCATTTCATCATTTTATCATTAACATGGCTCAACCTTAGCCATTTCATCATTAGCATGGCTCAACCTTAGCCATTTCATCATTAACATGGCTCAACCTTAGCCATTTCATCATTAAAATAGCTCAACCTTAGCCATTTCATCATTTACATGGCTTAACCGATAGCCCTTTCATCACTAACATGGATTACATAATAGCCATTCCATCATTACATAATAGGTGGATTTGATGTGCTTTCCATTAAGTTGTTTTGACTTATTACTTTTGTTTGATTTCGAGTTAGTACAATAAACGTAAGTAAATCAAATAATAATAAAAAAGAGTACATTTTAAATAATAATGAATGAGGTAAGCCACACAAGGTAAAACCTAGGACATTATATTTTCTTTTACTTTCAAAAATTCCTTCACAATATTGTTTGGTTTGGTGTTATTTGGATTTAATTGCATATATTTTGTTTACGCACTTCATAGTTCAATCTAGAATGCAAAATAAAAATAAGTAACTTAAATTGTGTAATGGAAAACATACCCCACTCCCTGGTCACTTCAGTGGCGATCAATTTCAAAAGGCTCCAAAGGTCTTAACCTCTTTGGTCACAATCAATTTCAAAAGGCTCCAAAGGTCTTAACCCCTTTCGTCACATCAATTTCAAAATGCTCCAAAGGTCTTAACCCCTTTGGTCACACATCAATATCAGAAGGCTCCAAAGGTCTTAACCCCTTTGGTCACATCAATTTCAAAAGGCTCCAAAGGTCTTAACCCATTTGGTCACATCAATTTCAAAAGGCTCCAAAGGTTTTAACCCCTTTGGTCACACATCAATTTCAAAATGCTCCAAATGTCTTAACCCCTTTGGTCACACATATTTTTCAAAAGGCTCCAAAGGTCTTAACCCCTTTGGTCACACATCAATTTAAAAAGGCTCCAAAGTTCTTAACCCCTTTGGTCACACATCAATTTCAAAAGGCTCCAAAGGTGTCAATCCCTTTGGTCACATCAAATTTTCAAAAGGCCCTAAAGGTACCCAACTCCTTTGGTCATAAGCTTACTATGTTAGTGGGAGTAGACAAACCTGAGCTGATGAACATAATACACTTGAAAGTGTTCCATGTTTATTGTGATTACTATATATGTACATACATGGCTAAAAAAAAAAAATCAAAACAACAAAATAAGATTGCATTTTCATAAGCATACATACATATAGGCATTTGCATATAAACTTCCATATTCGCATTCATAAGCATTTTTCACATGCATTTCATTTTTTCTTGCATTCATACATCTAGATTCATACATTCATAATTGCACATTTCATATACATTTTGCTATAGTCATTCATAATTGCATTCATCCCATCCCATGTTCGAATGATCTTACTTAGTAATGATGATATGGCCACAAATACAAAGTCAAGTTATAAAAATTGGGGTACCTAGTTTGAAGAAATCATGCAAACCTTGCAAAAGCCATATGTCAAACCACATCCCGTGTCAAAAATTATAAAGCCTAGATTTTCAGTCACTCAGCCATTACTAGTGTAGCAAGCAACCTCCAAATGAATGTCTAATTTTCTTTGGGACCAAAAATACACTTTACACATTAATAAGGTCTTGAGTATTTCCAATTGATTTTGAATACAATCTTGAACCAATCACATTCCATCACATCTTAAAAACATTATGAGCCAAATAGGGTTAGTACCATATTTGGGTACTAGCTTGAAGCGTAAAGAGATAATCCTTGCTTGTCCCATCATGCAACATAGTCCAAAGAAAAAACTATTGTTTCACCACTACCTCAATTAATCTTAAAACATAAGCATAAAAACATAGAGTAGTAAGGATAGGGTCAAAATTCTCATCACACTTCAGTTGAGAATCTGATTTCCCAAAGATCTATATAAAATTAACAAATAAAATCCCAAACACCCTTGATCCGTAAATTTGTAAGGATCGTACTACATGTCCTTGACAAGGATGGGTAGTCATCCCCAAGGCCTAAAAGATCAAATCCCATTGGACTATGGAGTGAATCTTCATCGAGGATATAGATGCCTGATTGGCAATGGAGTAAGCTCATGTGGGGTGACATGTCTCCTTGGCAAACATGAAGACATCTGATCACACATAAGGACAAGCTAGCTTTAGGTCATCTCCATAACAGGTCATACCCAATTTACTCATAATGGGTCAATGAACTTCACATGCACACACACTGGTTCTTGATTGGATAGGGTCATTTTCATACTCAAGATTTGGTATATGAACCTCACTTGCACACACATTGGTCCTAAAGAAAGTTATACAACCCTAGTGAGTTTGATTGATAATACTAGTATGTTTGAGTCTTTGAAAATCTTTCAGTCTTCCATATCAACATCCATATCTTCTTCCATATCAACATCCATATCTTCTTCCATGTCAACATTCATGACTACATCATACGTCAAGTTGCATAAAGTCGTTAAAATTGGGTACCCCTGATTACAAAATAGTGGACACAAACATGGCCAATAAAATTTTTGAACTATAAAAAGATCATTCGAACACCATGCATCCCTATCATATAGCTTAGGCTCATTACACATTTACTTGCATTAATAATACATACAAGCATTAGGCATTAGGCACATACATCATTTAGCATGTGCATGTGAATCATGCATTAGGCACATAATGAATCATCCATATAAGCATTAGGCACATACATCATTTAGCTTGCATTAATAATCCATAAGATATTCCATAAAAACATTTTCATTAAAAATGCATTGCATTCACATTAACACATTAACACAAAAGCATAACACAAACATAAAAGCCATGTATGTATATATATCAAACTCACATATGCAAAGATCGCTATAAATTTCAAACATCATTACAACTTGGGGGTGTTCAGGGTTTCACACCTTTCCCCAAATCAAGCAAGTAGCATCACAACTATGGGGTGCTCAAGGTTTCACACCTTTCCCCTAATCAATCAACATCACAACTAGAACTTGAGGGTGTTCAAGTTTTCACACCTTCCCCACACTTGCAATAAACAATTCAATCATTCAATCACATCACATAATCAACAAGTCAAATGCTAGGTTCAAAATACTACGTTCTTTTATCAAATTTTGCACCCTTTGCCTTGTGTTCACATAATTTAAATTGCAAAAATTATGTTCTTCTATCATTATCCATTCATAAGTGAACCTTGTGTTTAGTGGTTTATCCTATAAACCTGGCGGTTGCAGCGACTGGTTATCCATGCAATACGGTAGGATGGATAGACTACCATATGGACACTTTCATCATAAAAAAATTCCTTTATCTGTTAAGGGCAATGAACAAACACTTTTTCATCTATCATCATCAAAAAAACCCTTTATCTGTTAAGGGCAATGAACAGACACTTTTTCATCTTACATGATCAAAAACTTATTTATCTGTTAAGGGCAATGAACAAACACTTTTTCATATGACATCATCAAAAACCCCTTTATCTGTTAATGGCAAAGAACATATACAAATCATGTTATTTTCATTCATTTATCACAAATACATTCATCTATTGGGGCAAAAATAGATCACATTTGCATGCCTATCAAGTGAACCTTGTATTTAGTGGTTTATCCTATAAACTTGGAAATTGGAGCGACTGGTTATCCATGCAATCTGGTAGGATGGATAGACTACCATAATAACACTTTCATCATAAAAAATTCCTTTATCTATTAAGGGAAAAGAATAGACATAATCACTTCATTTTCACATCATCAAAACCCTTTTTATATTTAAGGGTAAATAACAGAAACAAATCATTTTATTTCATCACATTTTCACATCATCAAAACCCCCTTTCTTCAATCATTGGGGAAAAAATGGTATCTCATCAATCATCATTCTTCAAAAATCATGGTATTATACACCAACCCCATTTCTTCAACCATTGGGACAAAAATGATATCTCATCAGTTAGGAAAAAAATGATATCTCATCAGTTGGTGGTTGTAGCTATAGTAATCCATGCAATTCGGTAACATGAATAGTTTATAATAAGGAAACTTAATCATGATAATCACCAATTATCTCATTGCCAAGAATCATAATCATATTAGTAACCTCAAATTCTAAGTGAAACGTTGCCAAGAAGAATTCACCAAACAGGAATCATTGACGTCCTTTTCCATGGGATGCGAAATCATGGATAACTAATATCAATCACTCATTAATCTGACTATAGTCACAAAGAAAACAAGCTCGCTAGGTTTGATTGGTTCCATTATGTAATTGATGAAGAATCTTCTACAGTCAATGGACAGCCCTACGGTGACTCAGTTTTCATATCTTGCATACTCAATGACGCCTGTGAGGCATCTTTTTCAACAGCATCAAATCACCCCCAAATTTGGGACAACCATGTTGATTTTGATTTCCCATTATGGGATACATCTTACATGATCATGGTTCATACACCAACCCCATTTATTCAACCGTTGGGGCAAAAAAAGTATCAAATCATCAGTCATCATTCTTCAAGCATCATGGTTTATACACCAACCCCCTTTTCTTCAACTATAGGGGAAAAAATGGTATCAAATCATCAGTCATCATTCTTAAAGCATCATGGTTTATACACCAACCCCATTTTATTCAACCATTACGGAAAAAATAGTATCAAATCATCAATCATCATTCTTCAAGCATCATGGTATTATACACAAAGCACCTTTCTGCAACCATTGGCGCAAAAATGGTATCACATCGCATCATCATTCATCCTTCATCCATCGTTCGCATAAAATCCATGCATTTTAAATTGGCTCATGAGAATTTTCTCATTCACCAATTGAGGGGGTAAGCTATGCAATGAAATCTAAAAATTCTTCATTCTTTTTGTCTTCAATGCCAATGTGCAATTCCAATGAGAGAAGTGGTTTCTATTTCCCATAGCCCATGCATGTGTCTCATATTTTTGCACCATATTATGTTTCATACAACATGGTACAAAAAGGGGTATCTGTAGACACCAAATTGCATCAATTCATCCACCTTCCTAGTCATCCCACCTTCCACTTTTCCTCCATCCCCCTTTCCCACCTTCAAAAGGCCCATTTTCCCTTTCCCGCTTTCAAAAAGGCTCATTTTCCCCTTTACCGCCAAAATAGGATTTATTTTAATATATATTATATTATTTTAATATTTTATAAAATATTTTATATTATATTTAATTTATTTAATATTAAATTATATAATTATAAGTTCATTTAACTTCCACCGTCCGATCAGATTAAATCCCTACCATCCATCCCACTCAATCCATGCCACTTCCATCATTTAATCCTAGCCCTAGGATATGAATTTATCTTAGCCATATGATCAAAAGTGTAAATTTAAGAACCCTAAGTTAAACCCTAAAGCTAAGTTATAAGTACAAGCCCCTCATATTTCCCAAAGAAGGCTAAAATACTGGAACCCTGGAACTTGGAGATGAGATTTTTCATTCTGAAGGAATTATTGGTGAAACCCTAACATAGAATCTTGAAGATCTAAAGCCCTAGTATTTTGATAATACTTATGCTATTCCATTCACCATCCATCCATCCTCACTCGCCACCACAACCATCCTCCATCCGCCACCTCCATCGCCATCCCCCCCGATTTGTTCCTGCATATTTACCCTACCCTGCAAGCACTGTTCTGAGATTGCAAATATCGCTACAGAGCCTTACAAGCACTCCATAAAGCTTACTCTGTCTATAGGTGCATTCTAGAGCCTGCTAATCTCACTATAGACCTTGCCAGGAACTCTCCAGATCCTACCATAGTCCTAGGTGCAAACCAAATCCTGCGAAGATCGTGTCTAAGCCTGCTGTCATCAATGAACTACATTCTAAAGTTGCTACATCAACAAGTCTGAAATACCGTCTACAATAATTGGTCAATAGCAAGTTAAATATTATTTGTGTGTATTTTATTTAGTAATTTGTTGATTCTGCATGCTCTTTTATTTTATTAGTAAACTAGGGTTTTATTAATGTCTGGGGGCCTCACACTGTGGAGCCCTCATAGGTATTACTAAGTCTCTTTGTTTTATTTTTTGTATGAAGATCTATAAATTCCACACCTTATTTGATGAATTTTGAAGCTAGAGTGGCCCAATCTTGGATATTTGAAGCCCACTCAACCTATTGGGATCAAAGACACAATATTCGAAAGACACTATTTTATTTTATTGCTAGGATTTTGGAGAACCCTAGCCCATTGTAATATTGTATCAAAATACTCTTAGAGAGTACCATTGTATCAAAGAGTTAACTTGGATCCCCCCATTGTCAATATTAAAATTGGAACATTTTGTGCAATATTTGTCTTCAACATCAGTGCTCAAATCCAGCAACAGAGAGAAGCTGCTTTTATGACCATATCCTAGGTAGGTGTCTTGTATTTTTGCACCATATTGTGTTTAACACAACATGGTACAAAAAGGGGCATCTATAGACACCAAATTACAGCCACTAATCCTCCATCCTAACCATTCCACCACCCACTTGTCCACCATACACCCTTCCCACCAATTATTTGGCCCAAATCCACCTTTCCCGCCATCCATTCCACCATTTTAGCCCTTTCCCACCATTTCCTAGCCTAATTGGGATTATTTTAATATTATTTTATATTATTTAATATTTAATATAATATTTTATATTATATTATAATATATTTATTATAAAATATATATTTATAAACTCAATTAACCACAACCGTCCGATCCATTCTAATCTCCACCGTCCATATTCATTAATCCATGTCACATGCAAAAAGTAATCTCAACCTTAGGATCTAATTTAATCTTAGCCACATGATCAAAAGTGTAAGGCTAAAACCCTAAGAAAACCCTAAGGTTGGATTATAAGTAGGGGCATTTGCAAATGCCCAAACCCTAGAACTGGAACCCTCTGAACTTGGACATTAGACTTTGCATTCTGAAGAGATTATTGGTGAAGCCCTAGCATAGAATCCCGAAGATCTGAAGCCCTAGTCCACCAATAATACTTCTATTGTTCCAGCCACCATCCATCCATCCTCCCTCGCCACCACAACCATCCTCCATCCGTCACCTCCATCGCCATCCCCCCGATCTATTTTTGTAGATTTACCCTACCCTATAGGCGCTATTTTCGAGCTTGCAAAGCTCGCTGTAGAGCCTGCCAAGCGCTCTCTAGAGCCTGCCCTATCTGTAGGTGCATGCCAGAGCCTACCAAGCTCATTGTAGAGCTTGCTAGGTGCTCTCTAGAGCCTACCATAGTCCCAGGTGTGAACCAGAGCCTACGAAGCTCGTGTTCGAGCCTGCCATCATCAACGAACTGCATTCTGAAGTTGCTGCATCAATAGATCTAAAATACCATCTACAATAACTGGTCAATAGCAAGGTAATAGCAAGGTAAATATTATTTGTGTGTATTTTATTTAGTAATTTGTTGATTTTGCATGCTCTTTTATTTTATTAGTAAACTAGGGTTTTATTAATGTCTGAGGGCCTCACACTATGGAGCCCTCACAGGTATTACTAACTCTCTTTGTTTTATTTTGTGTATGCAGATCTGCAAGTTCTACATTTTATTTGATGGTTGTTGAAGTTGGAGTGGCCCAATCTTGGATATTCGAAGCCCACTCAACTTGTTGGGATCAAGAGCACACCCGAATCTGAAGACACTTCCATTGCTACTAGCTAGGGTTTTGGAGAACCCCAGCATCATTGTAATCTATTGTATCAAATAGTTGTACTGAACAAGGATTGTAATAAAGGAGTTTATCGGCTCCCCCCATCTTATTGAATATACATTCTTTTGTGCAATCTTTGTGTCTCACTGCATTATTTGATTTTTGCTATTTTATTTTAAGTGTCATGTTCTTGCATCTACAAATGGCGATCATGGTGGGACCCCACAAGGGTTTCATTATTTGATAGATCTACCTTGCTAATTTACTGTTATTGTTGTTTGTTGTAGGATTTTTAGAAAATGTAAAAGTCATCGCGTTCGTCGCTAGGGTTTCTGAAGCATTCTGCAGTAGTTCTAGAGATCATGCAGGTGCTCTTCCGCATTACGCAGGCATCCTTCCATGTTACGTAGGCGCTCTCCTATGCCTGTGCAGGCACTCGACTGTGACTGGCATTAATTTGAAGTAGAGCTGAGGCTTCCAAGTAAGTTTCGTAACCCTAGGTTGCCATTTAGCAATTTACGTATTTTGTTTCCTGCTGCTATTTTTCACTGTTTTTGTGTTCACATTAAGGAATCTGGGAAAGAATTTGTAGCAAGTTACATCTAGGGTTTGTGTGTGATTTATGATACAAAATATACTTCTTGTTCTGAAATTGCAAGTCTAGGTGATTTGTCTGCATTTTTGAGTGCATATAAAATAGAAAAGCATCTTAGAGTTGCATTTTAGGGTTAAAAATTATTTCAAACTTGCATATCTAAATAGGAACAACATTTAGAAGCATAAAGTAATCCTGCCCTAGGCTGGCCCCTTTGGTAGAGAGGTGGACGAACCCTCCGGTGCTCATGTGATTTTTATCATTTGTAGGCAGGGATTTTAAGGGTGTACTCTGCGCTCTATCGATGAAATTTGCATCTTTGTGTTGGATTCTAATTTAGATTAGTGAGGTTGGTAATTTTTAATATTGTTTGCACACCATAGAGAACAAGAGATCTAATAAAATTAATCACACACACTGCACGTTGCACTTTTTAACAGTAATAGTTGGATTTCATCACCAACTATTGCTTGAGGTTTGGTGACGGTGGCATTCATCTCCATCCATCAAATCTCTGCCCCTAGACACCATAGGACTACCCTCGAGCAAACTTTTTGGAGGTCATTACCAACAAGAATCTCGTTGCCTTGGCCAACCATAGCTTTTACCTTTGTTTTTCATTAAACAAGATTAAGTTACATCAAAACACACAAACTCACAATTTTAAAAGGAACTTCACATTAAGGGAAGAAAATAATTAATGAACCCGAGGTAAGCCACACAAGGTGAAACTTAGGATTGGTTGTTTTCTTTGCTTTAAATTTTGAAAAAAAGTTGTTAATTTGTGTGGTTTAGATAAGCTTTGAATCTTTGGTTTTATTACTTTATGGTGCTAACACGACAACAAAAGAAAATGATAAACCAAAGTAGTTTAATGGAAAACAATTCTCATGAGCCCGCTACTTCAGTAGCCCCATCCAATATGGTTCAGACTACTTTGTCTGGATCATCCCATCCACCCCACTCTCAAGAGGAATCCCATTCACTTGATGTGGAGACAACCACCACCTACATAGACATGGATAGAGTTCAGGCCATTTACAAGGCCTCTAACTATGTCTTAGAGCCCCTTAGCCAAGATGGTTTTGAAGAAGCTGAATTGGCTACCACCTACATTGCCCAAGGATATCCTAATTCGAGATATGAATATGGTATGCCTTCCTCCACAAGCCAACCACCCCAAAGCCCAAGTGTTCAAAACACTTATTTCACATCCACCTATACCAACCCCTTGTATGAGGAGCATGTCAATGCTGCCTCGCAAGTCCCTAATATTCAAGTTGCAACATCAAATGCAACTTGCACCATACCCATGTCCTCTCATCCATCATCATCCACACCTCCATCATCTCACTTAGCCAATATCACCATGTCATCCATTCCTCCATCATCTCACTTAGCCAATATCACCATGTCATCCATTCCTCCATCATCTCACTTAGCCAACATGACCATGTCTAATCATCCATCATCATCAACCCAACCATCATCTCATCCAACCTCAACCCCATCATTCGACACATGGTCAAATCAAGAACTTATGGATACATTAGGGCTCATCAATAGATTGCTTTCACAATGAACAAAAGGAAAGCAACTAGTTAACACAAACCCTATGACCCAAGGAGTTCCAAATCAACCTCCACTCATCAATAAAAATTTGGCATGGGTCCCTCAATATTCCATAGTGACCATCCCTAATCCACCACCACTCCACACATCCACCATACCAATCAACATTGCCACCAATCAAAAATCCAATCCATTCCTCCATCATCATCATCAATCATCCCCATCCTTCAACCATCCATATTCTCTGCATACCCAACCCAATTCATTCCACAACACCATGTTGGTCACACCCCAACATCCATCATCCAACCCATCAACCAACCACCACCTAATCCAGGGTCCTCACATTCCAGTAGAAGACCTTAGACTTCAGGCAATGCAAAAGCAAATTGATCAGTTGATGCAAAATTCATTAGGAACAATGAGCCAAAAACTCACATTAAGCCAACTGATCCATCAACCAATCCATCCATCGGTACCATCACCGCCATATCCGATAGATTTTATGGTACCAAAATTTGACAAGTTTAGGGGAACTGAGGATCCCAAGGAACATGTGAGCTCATTTTTCCACGTATGTTTTCGGATTAGTGATGATAATGCTCTTATGCTCCGAATGTTTCCTCAAACATTAGGGGGAGATGCCATTGAATGGTACAATCAATTGCCCACACATAGTATATACACTTTTGATCAATTGATAGATCTATTCTTGGAACGCTTCACCCTAAATATTAAAAAGAAGGTGTCCTTATCAGATATCTACTATTTGAAACAATGGGATGAGGAACCTATCTATGAATTTGGAAACCATTGGAGGGCGGTCATAATGAAGTTGCCATTCTCCCTACCAATGGAAGAAATTATAAAACTTTTTACCAAGAGTTGCTTAAAACCCATCTCTTGGATGCTACAACTAAACACTTATAGAACATTCGAAGAAGCTTTAGCATAGGCTAGTGTCATTGAGGAGATCAAAATCCAAGAGGGTGTCATTAAGCCTAAAAAGAAAGAATGGCAAAACAAGGGCCAATACCAAAATAATCAATCTGGCCAAAACAAATCTACACAAGCCTCAACGGCTAACACAACAAACCAAGTCAATCAAGTGGTGATGAGCCAGCCCGTAGTGGCTCAAAAACTGGTGCAACAACAAATTTCCTATCATGCGGTCCCATCAGTAACCCAAGCACCAATGGTACAAAACACAGCACCAACTATGGAACAACCTACCCACCACCAATTCAATCGCCCACAAAGACAATACACTTCGTTAAACGAGTCGTATTCATCCCTGTTTAGAAGGTTGTATGAAACCAACAAATTAGCCTTGCCAGACATTAGGCCCGATGATCCCACCAAAAGGCCTAAGGGTTATAGAGAGCACTTGTTTTGCCCATACCATCGACAAAATGGGCATGATATCAATTCCTGCCATATGTTCAAAAACATAGTGCAAGACCTTATAGACTTAGGGGCCATTAACGTGGATAACCCCTTAGCTCCACAAAATCAAAATTTGGGCATATATCAGACACCTCTACCTAACCATGGGGAGGTTCAATACAATGTAGGGGGTAACAATCAACAAGCACCCCCTAACCAAGTAAATCATGTCCAACAATATCAAAACTTTGTAGGAGCGGTCCATGTGGTCACTAGAGGGCAAAGGCAAAATCAACAAAATGTTCAACAACCTTCAAACCCACCTCCCATCCAAACATCACCAAATCCATCTCCGCCAATCAATCTATCCAATTCATCCAATCCACCTATCCTTCATCCAATAAGGCCAATGGTAACCTTAACCAGTCGGTTAACCACTAGTTTGAAAATGGCATCGGCCAAACTTTCTGTATATGAGCTCATTCAACAATCCCCTAGGCATCGAGAAGATTTAATGGAAATACTCAAGTCAATTGAGTTAGAATCCCAAGACTCTAATGCCTTCAACAATTTTGTAGGGAGTGTTAGAACGTGCATGGAACCATCAATTACCTTCTATGACTTTGAGATAAAACCAATGAGTTCAGAATCAGTGGACCCTCCATTGCACATAATGGCCTTAATAGACATAAAGCCATTCAAAAGAGTATTAATCGATATCATAGCTCATCAATCAATATCATTACTACCTCTACCCTTATCCACCTCAACTTACCTCCATCCCACATTTCCAAATCATCACTCACCCTCAAAGCATTTAACGATGCTTTGTGTACCATAGTTGGCACTATTGTTTTACCTATAGAAGTAGGGGCCAGAACATTGCACACCATGTTTCACATCTTGGAAGGTGCCATGGCATATAATATACTCCTTGGTAGACCTTGGATGAGGGAAATGAAATGTGTTCCATCAATTCTCCACCAATGCTTGAAATACGTTCATGATGGACAAGTCCATTGCATCCCCACGGATGTTGAACCTTTTAAGTATTGTAATTTCATTTCAAATCCTTATGAATCCATGTTACCTTCCACCCATTTATTCTTGGCACCATCATCAAATCCATCCACGTCATCCCTCAATCTGCCTCCTTCCTCTAATCCACCTCCATCTTCTTCTAAGGCTCCCATCATAGAGGAGCTACCCATCACATCACCTTCTCAAACATCTAGTTCTTCTTGTACATGTAATTACGGACAAGCTTCCATTAACACATCGTACATCACAAAAACTCCTTCCACTACAACCACTTCTTCTATTCCATCACATCATCCCACACCGCCATCTCATCATGCCACACCACCATCCAATCCAACTCCATCAGTCGATGTGTCACAAGTCAAACTTTTCGATTGTGACATATTTAACTCCTCACCATCCACAACCAATTCAGAGCCATCCGAGCCTTCACCATCCACCTCCATAAAAAAATCCACATAAAAAGACAACACACATATATGAAAAAGTCATGTATATATATATATATAAGTGTCCAATATACAATCAAGTGCCATCACCTATCGCCTTGCATAAGGCTCATCCATCCACCATCACTCACATAGCAAACCCTCAGGCCGAGCTACCACAAAATACTCCCAAGCCTAGCACTATAGGAGAAAGATGCACCCAATCCCTTTTATCTCCCTTCGTACCACCTCATACAACTCCCGGTATAGTTGTGCCAATAAAGCAGGTGCCCATGCATACTCTCGAGGATCTGTCAATAGATCACTCACCAAACCCAATAGGTTCCAAGGGAACCTACACCCAGTGCTATTCGGTAGCACTATGTTTGCTAGCATGAACATGATCAAGGTGGGGAGTGCATCTAATTCCTTCTCCTTGTACATGCTCAGGTACAATATCCCTCCACCCCTATCCGAGCCTTCCACCATCGATCATCAAACATTCTCTCTATCTTAGCCTTCTTATCCCTCCCAACCACCACCTTCTCTCCCTCTACTGGCATCTTGAGAATGCGAAAGACATCCTTAAGAGTTAAAGTAGCCTCTCTAGTCAGTAGCTAGAAAGTCTCTCTATTTGGGTCCCACCTTTCTATCAAAGCTGAGATGTACCCCTCATTAGCCCTCACCACATCCAATCTGGCCACACCCTCTAAACCCACCTTACCCAACAACCCCCAATCCTCATCTGAAAGATTCTTTCACATACCTGGAATGAGATGAGAGAAGCGATGTTGAGGCTCAATATCCCTCAGCTACAACAAACAAAAATACTTTGTTAGTTTTAAAAATTCAAAAAAAAAAGCAACAAAATAAAAACAATTTTTTTTTGCACAAAGGAAACAAATGGTCTTACCAGGACAAACGTCACCTCCACTCCATTAACAACACTAAGGCCTTCCACCGCCATCTCCTCCGCACACACCCAATAGCCTCACTTAGCTCACAAAACACTCCACTCCTTAGACACAGCTTCTCGAAGTCAATAGTGCATGAATGAGCCTCAAAGTTTACTCAGAAAGCTATTTATAGCTTTCACTAGCGCATTCAGGTATAGACCCATGCTTGAACATTACGAGCACTGATTCACACCTGCAGGCACATGTAGGCACATGTGGGCGCCTACAAAACATACCATGTGAATGTGCACTCCTGGAAACAAAAGAGAATGAAGACAAAATCTCTTAAAATGGTAGCTCCCATCATCTAATTGGCACCAAAATTCATCCACACATCATGCACATCATAAATGTTGATTTTGTGAAATTACAAATATAATTTGCATGCATATTTTTTAGAAAAAGCAAAATTCTTCAAAAAAACATATTGCATTACAAAACATGCCAACCAAGGTCAAATTTTTACAAAATCGACATTCCACAATTCTTCGTCATCTACTTCATCATCCCACACAATTTTATGCATATTGGAATTGATTTGACTACTAAATCACTCATTTATAACATAATCAATCAATTCCATAATAAAAAAAATCATCATTACATCAAACATCCTTCCATCATCATCGTGCATATATCATTCATCATTTTTATTTTGTCCAGGTCATCCAAGCGAACCCGTATCTAGTATGTTATTCTATAAAATTGGTGATTGCAGTGATAATAATCCATGCAATTTAGTAAGATGAATAATCTACAATAAGGACACTTGCTCATAATCATAATCAATTATCTCATCATCAGAAATCACAATCACATTTGGCACCTCACATTTTGAATGTAACCTTGCCAAGAATAATTTGCTCATAATCCATCATTGATTTCCTTGTTTGTGGGGCAAGAAAACAAAGATAAATCACAATCACAAACAATGATTCATTTGACAAAAGCCATAATGCAGGACATCGGTAAGTTTGATTGGTTTCATCATGGAATTGGTGAAGAAATTTCCACAATCAATACCCAACCCCTGTGTTGACTTAGTTAACCTACATCTTCATATTTTGCATACTCAATGATGCCATTGCGGCAAATTATTCAACAACATTGAATCAACCCAAACTTTGGGGCAACCACATTATATTATGATTCTCCCTTGACAGGATACAATTCACATGATCATAAACATCTACACTGGATAAATCCCCCCTCTCAACCATTGGGGAAAAATGGTGTAACATTTTACATCATTCATATCATCCACATTTTGCATGGTCTTATACACCAACCCCTTTCCACCATTGGGGAAAATGGTATCACATATGTATTTCACATCATTCATTCATCAATTGCACAAATCCATCGCATCATTCACTATTTGCACAAAATTTTCAATTGGTTTGTGAGATGCATTTGTAACTCATTCACCAATTGAGTGTGTAAGCTACGCAAAATTCTGAAAATTCTTTATTCTTTTGTATTCAACATCAGTGTTAAAATCCAACAACAGAGAGAAGTTGCTTCTATGCCCATAGCCTAGATAGGTGTCTCATATGTTTTGCACCATATTGTGTTTCACACAATATGGTACAAAAAGGGGTATCTGTAGACACCAAATTACAGCCACTAATCCTCCATCCTAACCGTTCCATCATCCACTTGTCCACCATACACCCTTCCCGCCAATTATTTGGCCCAAATCCACCTTTCCTGCCATCCATTCCACCATTTTAGCCCTTTCCCACCATTTCCTAGCCTAATTGGGATTATTTTAATATTATTTTATATTATTTAATATTTAATATAATATTTTATATTATATTATAATATATTTATTATAAAATATATATTTATAAACTCAATTAACCACAACCGTCTGATCCATTCTAATCTCCATCGTCCATATTCATTAATCCATGTCACATGCAAAAAGTAATCTCAACCTTAGGATCTAATTTAATCTTAGCCACATGATCAAAAGTGTAAGGCTAAAACCCTAAGAAAACCCTAAGGTTGGATTATAAGTAAGGGCATTTGCAAATGCCCAAATCCTAGAATTGGAACCCTCTGAACTTGGACATTAGACTTTGCATTCTGAAGAGATTATTTTTGAAGCCCTAGCATAGAATCCCAAAGATCTGAAGCCCTAGTCCACTAATAATACTTATTTTGTTCTAGCCACCATCCATCCATCCTCCCTTGCCACCAAATCCATCCTCCATTTTTTGCCTCTATCACCATCCCTCCCGATCTATTTTTGCATATTTACCCTACCCTACAGGCATTGTTTCGAGATTGCAAAGCTCGCTACAGAGCTTGCCAAGCACTCTTCAGAGCCTTCCATGTTTGCAAGTGAATGCTAGGGCCTACCAAGCTCACTTTAGATCTTGCCAAAAACTCTCTAGAGCCTACCACAGTTCCAGGTGCGAACCAGAGCCTACGAAGCTTGTGTTTGAGCCTAATGTCATCAACGAACTGCATTCTAAAGCTACTGCATCAACAAATATAAAACACCGTATGCAATAACTAGTCAATAGCAAGGTAAATCTTATTTGTGTGTATTTTATTTAGTAATTTTTTGATTCTGCATGCTCTTTTATTTTATTAGTAAACTAGGGTTTTATTAATGTATGAGGGCCTCACACTATGGATCCCTCATAGGTATTACTAACTCTCTTTGTTTTATTTTGTGTATGCAGATCTATAAGTTCTACATTTTATTTGATGGCTGTTGAAGCAGGAGTGGCCCAATCTTGGATATTCGAAGCTCACTCAACTTTTTGGGATCAAGAGCACACCTAAATCTGAAGACACTTCCATTGCTACTAGATAGGGTTTTGGAGAACCCTAGCACCATTGTAATATATTGTATCAAATATTAGCATTGAACATTGATTGTAATAAAAGGAGTTTATCGGCTCCCCCCATCTTATTGAATATACATTCTTTTGTGCAATCTTTGTGTCTCATTGCATTATTTTATTTCTGCTATTTTATTTTAAGTGTCATGTTCTTGCATCTACAATATATATATATATATATATATATATATAGTCTACTTTATTTCATGCGTTGCATTTTGTTGAAGTCACACATTGAAGGCAAAGAAAAGGATAAATTATTGAGCAAGTTTCATAATGTATGAAATATTTTACTTTAGTTTACATTTTTCAACACTTATTCGAATATTGGAAGAATATAATTAGGGAGACAAAAGGATTTCATAAGGAAATAATTTCTTAAAATCCATAAAGTAGAGTCAAAGGAAAGAAAAAAGAAAACCTTGAAAATAAATTTATAAGAAAAATAATGTTTGAAGAAGGAAAATTATTGGATTTTTTTTTTTAATTCCTATAAAACTACAGTGAATTAATTAGGGATTAAAAATATTTTCTACTTAATTTTTTTTTCAGATTTACCATCATCGAAACAAATTTCCAAATAAATTAGATCATATTTTTTGAATAAATGCAAGAATACATTACTAGTGCTTATAATTTGAGATTTTTTTTAAAACACCATGGCATATACAAAAATCCTCGTCTCATAATCTCAATTACTAAAATGACCAAATTTCACCCATTATAAAAGTAAGATGAAGTCAAAATTTATTGTTAGAAAACTTTGGAAAATAGTAATTGGAGATGGAAACCTTCCAAAAGATACAATAGATAGAAAAAATATAAAGAAGAAGATGCAAAATCATTGATCCTAATAATATCTTTTATACTAGATGAACTATACACCATATTTAAGGTAAGGGATAAAGCGACTATTCTACATGTGTAATCATAATTATATTCAATAAAAGTTCAAGATGGTGACAACATACTTTCCTAGAAGGATAGCATAATTAAAATCAAATCTAACAACTATGGGATTCAAAGTAAAAGAAAAGTAATTTATCTCAATTAGACTTAAGATGTAAATCCTATAAAAACTTCATCAAAAGAAAAATATGAATTACGATGTAAAGCCCATGATGGTAGATACTTGTTGTGATACTTATGATTTTAGACACATGACAAGAGGTGTATGGCACCTTATTCAAGGAAAATATACAAAATATGATATATGGAATTTGAACATTATTTAAAAAGAGTGTATAAAAATTGTATGTGTTTATTGTGTTGGTCATGTTCCAAATTATGATGCATGTACTGATCCTTCATAGAAAATAGACACTAATGGTTTTATAAATACTCTTAAAAAGGTTAATAATTTTTTTTATTGTGAATAAAAGGGTTTTTATGTTGATCATAAAATAAATATATGTGATGGTCATGATGAAAGCTATATTACTAGAGTGGATGATAGTGTTATTTTATTTGATAGATGAGACGTTTTTCGTAGGACTGCCCAAACTTCCGAACTCGTTTCGGCCATATCTCACTCATCCGGACTCGGATTGAGCTGAAATTTTGAGGGTAGATGCCTGAAAAACCCTAGAACGTCTCCACCAATTTTCATATCATTTGGAGCAACACAGATCCTAGCACATCCCTATGTGTGAACGACATATTTGGCAAGCGGCTATGCGAGGGTTTCATCTGGGTTGAGTGCAAGCAGCTCCAGAGGTTGGTTTTTAGGGCCTTCGGGCCCTAGCGGCCAATATTTTTGTGGTTTATGCTCAATATTTTAGCAGGAAATGTTGCAGGGGATACAAGATGGGTTAGAAATTTGTCTTTCAATAGATCATACTATGAACTTGAGTGACAACGGCTTCCAATTTGCTGCACAAAAGAAAAGTGAAAACCATACCTTTCCACGACGTCTAGGGCAAGGATTAAAGAGATCACGAAACAAGTTTCAAGCAGTTGATCAAAAAATGGCTCATATCTCAAGTGAATCTGGTGCTAAGGTGCACCCACAAAATAATTCTACTATGAAAACCCCTATCAAGGGTAAGAATTTCGAAGACTCGGTCCCAAAAATGAATTTTAGGGATGCCCTTCATGGTGGACAGCCTCAGCCCAATGCTAATATCAATATTAGGGCTTCCCATAAACCTCTAAGAATGCCTAAGATTGATCCCAGGAAAGAGGAGTCGGGATGTCTTAAAGCGGCTGATGGAACTCCTATTGTTAAGCTTGATATGGGTAACATTCGAACTGGCATTGAAGATTTGGAAAAAAGAGGACTAATTTGTCGGTTCGTGGGTTTTCGTCCGAGTCTATCTGCTTTCAAAGTTTGGGCTGCAAAAAGCTGGAAAACTAAAGGTGAGTTACAAATCTCTATTTATCCAAATGGTTATTTTCTTGTTTTATTTGCTAATAATGAAGATAGAGAGAAAAATTTTCAAGGGGGTCCTTGGTTTTTTGGAAGGCTAGGGCTTTTCATGAAGCCCTGGCATACTAAATTTAAAGCCGAAGAAGAGATGCCTTCTATAGCTCCCGTGTGGGTTAGACTCTTTGGCCTCCCTATTGAATTTTGGAATCCTACTATTTTTTCTTCAATTGGAAACTCTTTAGGAACTTTTATGATGATTGTTGATTGTACTCAAAATTTTGAACATATTATTTATGCTCGGATTTGTGTTTTAATGGATTTTGACAAACCCCTACCTAAAAATATCACATTACAATTTGGGGAAGACACTTGGGAGCAAGTAGTGGACTATGAGAACATTCCTTTTCATTGTAGAATTTGCCATGAATATGGTCATTTGGCCGGTGCTTGCCCAAATAAAATTCTTGATCAAAAGAAAGAAGATATAAACTCGATGAGGTTTCCAAATACCTAAGAAGAAGAACACTCGAGAAAAAACCAGTTATGAAGGATCAATCAAAGTCATCTGCTAATATGTTTGAAATCCTTTCCACAAATGATGTCCCAAGTGAGGAAGAGGAAATAATGGAAACTGAAATCTTAGAAACACAATTTAAATATGAAGGGAAGAACTCGAGAGACAAACCAACAAATCAAAGGTTTTCAACGAGAAAAAAAAGGAGAAAATTTACACAAGAAAAACAATATTTCAAATGTCAAAACTTCAAATAATGCGAGTCCCAATATAGACTCCGTTGAACCATCTAGTAAAATTTTGGTTGTGTACGAGCATTCTTCAAGGTTAGAAGCCATCTCAGATTCAATTGGAATAAGTCAAGAAACAGGGAAAAAAAATTGAAGATGGATTCTAATCAAAAAGTAGGTCGCAAGACCAATCAATATCATATGGTAAAAGAAGGTGAAAAGCTTGTAGAGGAAGGTAAGATTAATGCCCTTCCCAACTTTTTTAGCCCTGGTATTAATGAAGATCATCACTTGGAATATTAGAGGACTCAAAGGGAGTCTTTCAAAACAAAATGAAATTAGAAGAATGATTCGGGTAAATCATCCACATCTTGTTTTCCTTCAAGAAACAAAGATGTCAATGGAGGATATGGACTTAATTGCCAGTAAAATTTGGCAAGCTGGAAAAGTGGTTTCCCTCAGTTCCCAAGGGACTTCGGGTGGCATTGCTTGTCTTTGGGATCCAAAAGAGGTAGTTATTCACCATATGGTTGGCAGTTGGGGTTTGTTGGCTATAGCTATTCAAAGTAGACATTCCAACTAGATTATGCTCTGCATTATTGTTTATGCTCCGACTTCTTTGGAGGAAAAAAGAAGACAGTGGAAGGATATTACTCATATTATCTCTCATTTTCCTAAAGCTTGGATCTTGATCGGAGGAGATTTCAATACCATCCTCTCTCGGGGGGGGGAAGGGGGGGGAAATAGAAATTTGGAAAAAGCAACGATCCTCATGAGGCGAATATATTGCAAACCTCCATCTTGTGGATATCCAACCGGATAATGGCCTTATGACTTGGTCTAACAGAAGGCAAGGCTTAGCTTGTATAATGGAGAGATTGGATAGGTTTTTGCTCTCTGAAAATTTCTTAATCCATGGTCACATTCCTAAAGTGAAGACTCTTAATAATGTTGGTTCGGATCATTGGCCGATCATGGTGGAAATGTGGAAAACCAATGTGAGTTTCTCTCCTTTTTGTTTTCAATTAATGTGGCTTAGAGACATTTCCTTCAGACCTCATGTGCAACAATGGTGGAAGGAAGGTAAACCTAGGCATGGGACTAAGATGTTCTATTTTGCCAAAATACTTCAATACATTAAATCCAAAATCAAGACTTGGAACTGGAAAGAGTTTGGGGATGTTCATAAAAAAAAACATGAAGTTATTGCTCATCTTGAAAATTTGAATAAGAAAATCCGTTTAGATGGCCTCACAGAGAAGAGAAGTGCGAATGAAATTAAACTCACAACTCGGTTAGAGGAATGGGAAAAAAGAGAAGAAATCTTATGGAAGCAAAAATCTAGAATTCAATGGCTCAAAGAAGGAGATCGAAACACAAATTTCTTCCACAAATCTCTTCTAGCTCGAAGATCTCACAACTTTATTTCTTCCTTAAAATCAGATTCTGGAGATGTTGTTTATACTTGGGATGGCATGAACTCTATTGTTGTTGATTACTTTTCCAATATTTTTGCTGCTACTCCCCTTGACTCGACTTCACAATATAATGTTCTTCAAGCAATCCCTTCTCTTATCACTTCTGAGGAGAACTCTATTTTGACTTGCTCATGTTACTATCAATGAGCTTCAACAAGTAGTTTTTAAAATGCAAAAAGGGAAAACCCCAAGTCTGATGGTTTTCCTATTGAGTTCTACCAAGAGTTCTGGGATATCCTTCATGTTGATTTATTAGAGGTGGTGGAAGAAGCCGGGGAAAGCCAAAGAAATTTTGAAGGTTATCAATAAAACTTATATTACTCTTGTTCCAAAAGCTCAAGAGGTTGATCATATCTCAGCTTTTAGACCTATTGCTTTATGTAATGTTCTTCTCAAAATCATTACTAAAATCATGGGAGAAAGGTTGAAGCCTCTTTTGCATAAGATTATTTCCCCAGAGCAAGGGGGTTATGTGGAAGGACGTCAAATAGTAGATGAGATAGTTCTTGCTCGGGAAGCCATCCATTCCATGGATATGCAAAATTCTCCTTCCATGTTCATTCGGTTAGACTTATCCAAAGCTTATGACAGAGTGGATTGGCACTTCCTTATCAAAGTTTTGAGGCAATTTGGTTTCTCTAAGGATTGGATGGATTGGATTATGGGATGTATCTCTTCAGTTTCCTACTTAGTTCTTATCAATGGCAGGCCTTCTCAGTCTTTCCCAGCTTCCAGAGGTATTAGGCAAGGTGACCCGCTATCCCCTTATTTATTCATCATTCTTGTCTGAATGCTTGGGTAGGACTATAACCAAAAAGAGGGAAAACAAAACCCTTGAGGGAGTTACCATTGCTCATGGAGCTAGACCTATCTCTCATCTTCAATTTGTGGATGACTCTACTCTTTTAGGTAAAGCTACAGTTAAGGAAGCTTCTAATATTAAGCAAATCATTAGCTATTTTTCTAAGGCTACTGGGCAGTTGATCAATGAAGACAAATCTAAAGTTATTTTCTTTCATTGCTCTGCTAGACGAGGAATCCATGGTCTTGGATAAACTAAGATATAAGAAGACCTCTCTTCCAATCACTTATTTAGGTATTCCCATAAATATTCAAAGGCAGAAAAATAAATATTGGAATTGGTTGTTGGACAAAGTCAAGAAGAAAATTGGAAAGTGGACCAACAAGTGGCTTTCTTACGGGGTAGAATCACCTTGGTAAAATCAGTCCTTCAAGCTATTCCTATTTATGTTTCTTCCATTTTGAATATCCCAAAGGTTGTTCTTCATTGGAGTGGTACTAAGGAGAAAAGAAAATGGGCCTTGGTGAAATGGGATACTTTATGTCTTCCTAAGAGTGAAGGGGGGTTAGGATTACGGTCTTCAATTAATAACAACAAAGCTTTAGCTGCTAAATTATATTGGAGGATGTTGCATAACCCCAATGCTCTTTGGGCCAATAATCTCCGTGCTAAATATGCTGAGAACAAAAGTCCTGAAGACCTTGTTCGCTATCAACTTCCTACCAAAGGTTCTCCCATTTTAGGAGTTCTTAAGACTGGTGAGGATTTGATAAAGAAAAAATTATTTTGGATCATTCATAATGGTCAACATGCAAATTTTTGGACAGATTCTTGGGATGGTCACAAGCCTTTGATAACTCGGTTTCCCGATTGGAGGCCTTGGATGGAGGAGCTTCACCGAGCTAATTGGATAAAGGTGGCTAATTACTTGTCGGTACCATATTGGTAATTCAAAGGTTGGTAGATATTGGATCCCTATTGAGGACTGGCCTATTCAAATCCCAGAAAGGCAAAGACAAGATATCCAAGGCATCCTTCATATGAGATCCCTCTCTTGGTCCCATGAAAAAGATTGTTTTGGATGGAACAACACTACTAAGGGTGAGTATTCAGTTGCTCAAGGTTATTTGACCTTATGCCATAATAATCCCAACCATTCTTCTGACATATTTTCTCGATTGTGGGCTCAAAAGCTCTGGCCTAAGGTGAGGTTCTTTAATTGGCTTTTATTGCATCGTAGGGTGCTTACTTGGTGAGCAACTTATGAAGCATGGTTTTCATGGCCCTTTTAGATGTGAAATGTGTGAAGAGAATGTAGAAAATATCAACCATATTTTTATTGAGTGTACTTTAGCCTCTGAGCTATGGAGGAGAATGGCCACTTTACTTGGCTTACGAGTGGTCCAATTTTTTTACTTTTGAACAACTTTGGAGGGATTGGCCTAATCAAGAGGGTGTTGATCATTTTATTAGGCGAGTAGTTTGGATGGGTTCTACCATTCTTCTTTGGAATATTTGGAATGAAAGGAACAACCAAATTTTTAATCAAGATAGGAAGGATATTCACTATATTTGGCAAAAGACCATAGCCAACTTAGTTGAATCAGTCCATCATCTCCTTAATCACCCCCAAAACTCCCACCAAAGATGGGATCAAGTGATGCAAATATTGAAGATTAAACCTTCTAAGGGCAACCAACTTAAAGGGAATGTGAGTATTAGTAAGATGGATAGGAATAGAAATTGGCAACCTCCTCCTAAGGATTTTGGAAAAGTCAATCCTGATGGAGCCTCTAGAGGGAACCCTGGAAAAGCCAGTGTGGGAGGAATTGGTAGACTTTGAGATGGCTCCCTGGTTTTTACTTTTGTTGAGAATTTGGGTATTCTTTCCAATAACCTTGCTTGAGGGGTATGGTATCCTCAGAGGCCTTCAGGAGGCTACTAAGGTTGGATGGGAAAAGGTGTTAGTTGAGTCTGACTCTCAACTTATGATTAATCTCTTGAAGAATCCTTCTAAGAATCATAAGGTGGATTGGAGAATAAAAAGAATTATTGAGAAGATTCGGTTAATCCAGGATGGGATTTTTGAAAGTTGATTACAATCATGTGGTCAGAGATCAAAACAAGAGTGTTGATGCTTTAGCTAATTGGGCTTTGGACAAAGGTGATCTTACTTGTTATGGCCACCCTCCTATATGGTGGGCTTCTCAAATTAGGGAAGCTCTTCTTTCTATCATTTCTTTGGATGGCTCCAGTTATGAAGGTACCTAGTTTCTTCTTGTTTTTTTTTTTTTGCTTCTCTTTGGTTCATTCAGTTTTTTTTAGTTCCCTAGCTCATTCTATTCTTTATTTTGTTTCCTCTGTTGATTCTTGCCTTAATAGTCTTCTGGTCTAGATAGGTCATTGTTTTGTTCATTTTTTATTTCTTTTTTGTTTTTTGTTTTTTTTGTTTAGTTTTTTAAGGTGGGTGGGTTTTTTATTTTGTTTTGTTTTTGTGTTCTTTGTGTTGTTTTTTGTTGTTCTTGTGTTTTTGTTGTTTTGTTTTTTTTATGTTTTTTGTTATTGTTCTTGTGTTTTTTTCATTCTTGTTCTTGGGTTTCTCTTTGTTTGTGTTATTTCATGTTTTTATGTGTGAGTGTTTTCTATGTTTTTTGTTTTTGTTTATTGTCTATTGTTGGTTGTTTTTTATTTTTATTTTTATTTTATTTTTTAATTTTTTAGGTTTTGGTTGTGTTTATTTTTCATGTTTTTTTTGGGTTATGTCTTTGTAGTGTTCTGTTGTTTTTGTCTTGTTTGTGTTTTGTTATGTGGTTCTTGTGTTTTTCTATGTGGTTTGTGTTGTGGTTTCTTTTATCTTATTGTGCGTGTTTGGTTGTGCTTTTGTTTTTGACACACTCAAGGAGCATGTTTTTTATTTTATTTTATTATTTTTGTTGTTATTTACTTATTTTTAAATTGGTTTTGTGTGTTTGTTTGCTCCTTGAGTATGTCAAAGGTGGTAGGCCAGGTCCGAGTCCTGGGCATTTTTGGTGGAATGGATACCCCTGCCTCCTTGGGTCTTACCCGAAAGTGGCATCCCTTTTGGGATGTTTTCCACAAATAAAAAAAAATGGTGTTATTTTTTTTTTTTTAATGAACATTTAGATATTGTTGATGTTAACAAGGATAGCACTAGATGGGTTTCTCTAGAAATTTATATTTTGAGACTTTTGGTTTTTTGAGTGGTTTGAAGAAGGGATTTTGAAAGGGTCCCTAAACCTTTTACAGAGAAAGAAATCCCTCAAAGATAGGCCACCCAAATAAACATGAGACTATAAAGATACAAGATCCACAACTAATTTAAAATTTAAGTTTCTTGTCTAAGCAAGGGTTCTAATCAAACAAGAAATTCAAATTTGAAAAAATCCCACATATTATACTAGTATAGAAAATGCTTGATTTGATTATGTAGATTATGTTGGTCAATATCTAGGATAAATTAAGGGAATTTATGTGTAGTGTGTTAGGGATTTAAAGTCTTCAATTAAAAAATGGGATAATGGTGGTATAATTAATTTAGAAACTATCAATGATGATCTAAGTTGTGATAACTATTTTAGTATGACTTATTGCATTCAAATAAGGATAATGATAAATTTTAAAGGCTTATAAAAGTAGTTGGTAGTAAATAGGGATATAATGAAATATGTCAAGAAATGAAAGAACTTATTCTATTAGAAATAAGTTTTAAATATAATGACCTCGTATTTACATGATAAAAAGATGAGAGTGATTTTTTGTTAGGGAACACAAATTCTAGTTTTATAATAGGGAATGTTGAGTCAAATAATATGAAGATAAAATTTATTAAAAAGGTATTATGAAAATAAATATTTATAATAGACATGGACATAAAAAAAAAATATCGGAACCTCCATCGTTATAAAAATTTATGGAGAAAATAATCACTTTGAAAAAGTTGTAAAGAAAAGAAAAATTAAATATATCTGCACTATTAATGGATAAATATACCATACTGGAATAGAATAATAGAATCATTAAAATGTTTCTACAAAATAAAAAAGATTTTGTTAAGCATAGGTTCATCCATAAATGATACATTAGATCAAAATGGTCCTACAATGATTATGCTCATAGCGGAAATTACATCTAAACACGTAGAAAATAAAGAATATGATGATTCAACTATTGATCCAAAAATAAAGTTCATGTGTGGATCAGAAAGATAGAATTAAAAAGACAAAAGCAAGAATCAATACCAAAACCAAATCTAGAAATAGATATTTAGTATTATATTTAGAGTTAAAAAGACTTTATTGGACCTAAATATTAACATCATATGAAATCATGTAATATGAACGGGTATTGGAGTATGTTATATCATTTGGTACCTTGAAAGTATATTTTAAATACTTTATGAGTATTTTTATTTGAGTACTCTTGTAAATACTTATCATTTAGTAATAATTAGATGTTTATAATTAAGGATTCATTCTCCAATGATAAATATGAAGAGTCATATCTCCCAAGAGTTTTAGGATATGAAGATATAGTTGAATATAAAATGTCAATAGACTTCTTATAAAGGACATTTATAGGAGCAACATATGAGTATGTTTTATAAGAGGAAATTACAATACATTATCTTGTGATATAATACCATGCAAACTTGTCATCCATATAAATATTGGATCAACCGTGGGTGGAGAGTCTACCTAGTTTAGATATGGCTCAATTTGGCTTGGCATTTGCACATGCAAGTGTAGAGAAGCTCACTTTAGTGATAGGATTGTACATTAAAATCTTAGCTAATTTATCATAAAAATTCCAATCTTAGGCCCCAAATTGGCCATTAGATAGTATTATATAGTTGGTTTACCTCCATGCACAATTTTGAGAGGTTTGAGGGTTAGTTTTCTTTAGTTAAGGGGATTACTAAGTTCACTAAGATTAAAATTAATATATTTATATGCAAATAAAAAGACAACTCCAATACGATGAAGGTTGAAACAAGTGATTGCAATAAACAAGATGACATTTGTATTAAAAATTTTGGAGCCTTGGTCTCCTATTTTATAGTAATGATATGCCTCGAATTACAATTACAAAAGTGTGCTTGATTTTAGATTACAATGCACAAAAGAAGGAGAAACCTTTTTACATATCAATCGAATGTGGGTGTTGATGTGTCCTTAGATATAATTAGTTTTCTAAATGGGCTTGAGTATCCTTATGGGTCATCCTTTACTTCAACATCTCTTTAGATACCTATCACCTACACATATATGGATGCAAACACGAAAAGATGTTAGTAGCACCTATTTGATATACATAAGAAGAATGCTATAAAAACCCTAACATAAATGCTTGTAGAATGTAAAATTATGCACAAAGAGAGACAAAAAACAATAAATTTGATGCCTTGTTGTGCTTTACATATTTTGATATAGATTTATCTATGGATGATCTACTCTTGAGCAAATGTAGGACCGTTTTTGGGTATGGTTAGATGTAGGGTTGTATTTGTGGTTGTACGGTCAAATGTAGGGCTATGTCTCTACCTATGTAAATAAAGTTATGTGTTAAGGACTTATTGGTAGAAGGCTAGGGTTTTTTTGTCCTTGGATTCAATGGTTTGACCCCCAAGAATATTAGTGTTCTTATGGCATGATTTGGGTACCATGATGGCATGTTTTTAGTTCCCTTGGCTAGTCAAAATGGTGGAACCTTTATAGACTTTTTGGAGATGAAGAGGTAAGGGATAGGTGGCAAGCCAGGGCTACCAAGTTGTAAGGACTAGGTAACCATCTATCTTGAGCAGTGAGAGTGAGTCACCCAGGGTGTCTCACATAACTAGGAATTTGTGACATGTGGGTAGATGAGAGTGGAGTGAGATGTGTGAGATGTGGTAAGGGGAGGGTTAGTTGTTGTTAGGATACATGTCAAGTGGGGAGACAGGGTATCCTAGGAGGATTTTCTAGATTTCCCAAAATCTGGAAAATAGGATAATGTGTAAGAAATTATGCCTAGGTTAAAACATAGGAATATTATTTTATTATGTAGATTTGGTGGTGTGGGTGGGTTTTGTAAGTGGCTTTTTTTGGGTGTCTATAGATATCACTTTTTGTATCGCATTGTGTAAAATATAATGTAGTGCAAAAACAAGAGACACCTAGCTTTATTGGATGGAAAATTTAATTTTTTCCCCCAGTGTGAGGATTGAATGACTATTAGAAAATTTTGCTTTTGGATTACCCCCTCAAGTAGAAAATGGGTAAAATATGAACCAGATGAGACCCATGAGGTGCTTGAATAAATGTGTATGGTGGTATGATGTTTTAATGGATGCAAGTATCGTGAATAAATATCCAGTTGGATACCCCAAGTTTGAAATGGACATGCATTGTTGAAATTTGCTTTTTAGTGAAATAAAGTTTAATTTTACTATGGTAGATGGACCAGCAAGTGTGGGCATGTGTGTGATACTAGAATCATTTAAAGGTGGAAAACTTGACACCTCAATTGTAGTCACCACATGTCAAATCCTTATAGTGGCATGGTGCATACTAATGTAAAATTTGTGAAATATTTTCACTTTTGCAACCCTAAAAAGAGGGTTTGATGATTATGTTGAGAAAATTTTATTGAATGTAGTCGCATTCCAAAATTGAGTTAGAAAATTGATCTGATTTGGGATAATATGAAATAGGATGATGTGTGACATGCATGGATGGATTGATTTGGTGATTTTGTGAAGTTTTTTAGGCTTATTTAATGGGTTTTTTAATGAATATCCTTATCGTGATTTACCCATCCTACCAGATTGCATGGATAACTGATCGCTACAACCACAAGGTGTCTAGAGTAAATTACTAGATACAAGATTCATTAAATGACATAAGTTACCTAGTATATGACTAAAAAAAAAATTCTAAGCTATGGTAAGAAAGAAAAAGCTATTGTAGATGTTGACCAGAGGGGTTTCATGACTCTAGAGCTTTTTTGAATTGATAATGACCAAAAGGTTTTGGTTTCTTTAGAGCCTTTTGAACTGATTTTACCAAAGGGGTGTGCCTCCTTTGTAGCATTTTGGATTGAAAGTGACCAAAGGGGGTTCTCCTTTGGAGCATTTTGTATTGAAAGTGACCAAAGAGGTTTCCCCTTTGGATTATTTTGAACTAAATTGACCAAAGAGAATATCCTTTAGAGCATTTTGAATTGAATTTTCCAAAGGCACATCTCCTTTGGAGCATTTTGAATTGAATTGACCAAAGGAGCATATTATTTGGAGCATTTTGAATTGAATTTACTGAATAGGCATATCCTTTGGAGTATTTTGAATTGAATTAACCAAAGGGGTATCTCCTTTGGAGCCTTTTAGATTGAAGGTGACCAAAGGAGTTTGGTACCTTTGAAGCATTTTTGAATTTTGGTATGCATGTGATGAAATAAATGTATTATGAATGAATGCAATTGGTGAAAATGTATGCAAATGGATGAATGGTGTTGCCTCATTAATTGTTGTTCAAAAAGGTTATGGATTATGTTTATCAAATTTTATCTTTTTTGCTTAATCTGGATACCAAAATCTAATATCGAAAGATGAAGTGGTTTACAAAGATAATGTGATGTTGATATAGAATGGAGGCTCGCTTTTGACTTTTTTTGCCTTAGGGATAAAGGATCTAGAGTTTTTCTTTAAAGACTCAAACATCCTAGTCATCTCAAGCAAACTCATTTGTTAATCTTACTAATCCATAAATGCTAAGGGTGTTCTAGCGAAGTCAAGTTTCTCAAGGATGAATTGTGTGTGCAGTGATTTTTCATTGTGATTGTTCATTGGAAACTATAAATAAAAAGACAATTTGAATATTGTTATACTTGTATTTGAATATTTGGTATTTTTAAACATATCTAACATATTGAAATGTTGCATTGTTGAATATTGCTTAACCCATGGCTATTTTCTTATGATAAAATGAATTGTTAATTTGATACCTGCAATGTTAAATTGACTAACACAGGGACTGTGTTGAGTTCTAGACGGGGAGAATGTCACAACCTCCCCTATTTGATAATTTATTTTAAAATAATGTGATACTGTTGTTAGTATTTGTGCTTGCAGGTGCAGGTCTTTCACTCCAAAGTCAATGAACCATAAGAGGTAAAAGCCCACCTCCTACTAGAGACAATGGTTAAGGCATAAGGTAAGGTGAGATGATGTTGTGCCTCGTGCACCTTGGACCATGGGTACATGGAAGCCCATTGTAAAATCTCATATAGGTCATCCTGCTTGCTGTTGCATTCCGTGCATATGCTGATTGTGAAATTAAATGTTTTACTTTTGTTTGCTAGATGAAAATGGTAATTAATATTTTAAAATATACATGTATCTCTTAATATATAGAAATTTATTAAAAGAATAATAAAATAAACATATATATATATATATATATATATATATATATATATATATATAATTAATATAATTAAAAAAAAAAAATCCCATAAAATGAAAAATATATATACATAATGCTGGGTATATACATGTATAATATTTATCCACGAGATGGATGGGATGAGGATGTTCCCACCTGGAGGACAATGTGTAGTACTATTGCATGGCTAATTGATGCGTGCCAACTAATTGGTTGAATTAATCTCTTTTAAATTGGCAAAAACTGCCTTGGAAGATTATTGTCATTCGGTGAAGTACAGCCCGGGAAAAATATTCAAGCATGCAAACGGTGTTTGAAATCAAACTAGTAGCAAGATAAATTCTGCTCTCCTGTCAGGTACAATAAGTATTTCTCCAAGAATGTATGTGCTAATCTGTAAATAGTGATATTTAATATGTTATCAAAAATCAAGCCAGTAGCAAGATAAATTCTGCTCTCCTGAGGTACAATAAGTATTTCTCCAAGAATGTATGTGCTAATCTGTAAATAGTGATATTTAATATGTTATCAAATATTGGTTGAAGATTGTGTGTGAGTGTTTGTTTTTAATTTCAATGTTTTTATTAGATAAAAAAATATGAGAGTCTTGATTATTAGATACATGTTGTTATGTATTGCATCAGAATTACATACATGTAGAATAAATGCATTCATAGAAGGGTCATGCCGATCCATACAGTTCCCTACCCGGTGCTCTCTGTCATGAGGTGGTAGCAAGCAAGAAAATGAATTTGATGCAGCGAGATGGTTCAAGTGGGAAGGCTGTCTAGATGAATTTAAGAGATACCCATATTTCATTTAAACGTCATTGTATACAGACTTATATACTTTAAAAACTATTTCAATAGTTTCAAAACTGTGCAAGGGGCCGTAGAAGAACCAAAGATTCCCATATTTTCTATCGTTCAATGTATGCATTAATATTTAGAATATTTGAGAAGGATGTTGAATTTTATTTTTATGTAGTAATGGAAAAAAAACGAATAACATTAAAAAAAAAAAAAACTTCCGAAACTGCTATTTTATATATATATTGATAATAATTTTAGCTTAAAGTAGCAAGTCTGAGTGTTGGATATGGTTGTCCTTCTTATGTATAAGCATTGTAATACTAAATAAATAAAAATGTAAACTCGGTTATGCGTATGAACCTTTTGAAGGCCAGCGATGTTGTGCGTGATAGAAAGGCCCGAGGAACCTCTAAAAGCAAGTCAGACCATGCATTGAGACTTCTGCTAGTGTTTATTTTATGCTAGGTCAAATCAGAGAGATGTTCTTTTCCATGTAGATGTTGTTGTTGTGGTTATACTCAGACCTATTCGAAAGAACTACAACTAAGAGAGAAATATATAATAATATATATTGGCAAGAAAATTTGTGCATATTTTGGCTGTCTCACCTATCTTAACAAGCAAACATCAAGCCAAATAATTGTAGGAGAAATTATGAAATAATTTTAAAACTGGAAACTTTGGATTTATATGGCTTTGGTAATCGTGTTAACATAGGACTAAGAAATTATTTGAAGACCTTCGTGTAGCATCTCTCTTCAGACCTGGTGCAATAGAATATTGCCGAAGGACGCTCAATGGCGATACTAGTCAATTTCCATGTAGCAATATTTCAATATCTATACCATCCATTGAAGAGTAGCCCTTATTTAAAAAAAATGACAGCCCATAAGGTTCCACCGTTTTCCATCATTTTCATTAAGAATCGGTTCACATTAAATCAATCATTAATCTTTGGATACTATTCCCTGACTAAAGCAATGCTTAGTTTTAACCAAAGCTATTTAGGTGCTTGGTATTGTTAGAAATATTAACCCTAATTTCATGCCCAACTGCGCTCAACACATGTACGATGCCGGATTGCGCTCTAGTAAAAAAGTGAAGCCGGGCGTTTCAAAAAAAAATTTGATGTGACGTCGCATGTGTCATCTGTCATCCGTCCAATCTACTTTAATCTCCCCCGTGCGGTCGTTGGTGATTGGCCTCTCAATTTCTACTATTTAAACCCTAGCTTGGGGTACATTTTGGGGTGGAGGATTCTAAAGAAGCGAGCATCAGTGCAGTCGTTTTTTTTTTGTAAAGCCGTTGATGAAAGTAGCTCAGTGAGTAGAGTCTCTCACCTCGTTCAATCCGAGCAGCACTCTCGGCAATTTGGTTCTATCAGTGTATCCTGCAGTTTTTCGTCTACAAAAGTTTGTAAATCCTCCACTGAGGATCTTTGTAACCTCTGTTTCAAGTAAATGAAATATGCCCCTTTGTTTTCGGCACTTTCCAGGGTTTCATTTTAATTTCGTCTACGCCTCTGTTCTTCTTATTTTTTTTGCACATTGGTGTTATTTTCCTAAAATTAGTCTTTGCCTGACAGCCCCAGGATGCCCGACAACACTATATTTCAAGTGCGCATTTACTTAGTCAATTTTGGCCAAGTGTCTGGATGTCTCCCGACTTTGGGTGGAAACCCTTGTGCAGCCCGACTTCGGGGCATAAATCTTGCGTTGTCGGACGACAAAGTACTTAGCCATTTTTGGCTAAGTCCGTGGCACCTCCCCGCCCGACTTCGGGAAAAATCCTAGCACCTCCCGACTTTGGGAGCGCCACCCGACTTCAAGAGTTCACTCCCCAGCGCCCAACTTTGGGAGCGTCGCCTGACTGTGGGAGTTCACTCCCCGTCACCCGACTTTGAGAGCGCCACCCGACTTCAAGAGTTCACTCCCTGTCGCTCAACTTCGGGAGCGCTGCCCAACTTTGGGGCTTCACTGCCACGAAGTCCGAATTTGGGGCCTTTGTTCTATGCTACCTGATGATGGCTTAAAAATTAGAAATTTAAAACTTCAAATTGGTATTAGAGCCCATAGTGCCCGTGATGCGGAGATCGAAGCATAATGACTTCCACTAGTAACCATTCGTTGCAGTTGCAGATCCCACGCTTCAATGACAAGAATTATGATTACTAGAGCATTCAGATGAAGGTCATGTTTGGATCTCAGGAGCTATAGTAGTTAGTTGAGAACAACTACCCAGAATCAGTAGATGCAGCAGCACTGGCCGCCCTCTCTCAAGTAGACAAGGATCTATTGAAGAAAAACATGAAGAAGGACTAGAAGACCCTATTCTACATCATGCAAGTGATTGAAGAGACCATCTTCCTATGGATCACATCGGCCACCAAGGCAAAATAGGCCTGGGAGATTCTGGCCAGCTCATATAAGGGCACCAACAAGGTGAAGTTGGTGAAGTTGCAGATGCTTAGGAGAGAGTTTGAAAATATGCACATGAGTGAGTTCGAGTCCATGAGCGACTTCTTCACCCAGATGATAGATATCATCAACCAGATGCGGTTTAATGAAGAAATAATGTAGAGCCAGAGAATCATGGAGAAGATTCTCAGAAGTCTTCCTGCCAAGTTTGACTCAGTTGTGATAGCAATCGAAGAGTCAGGGGATTTGACAACCCTTGCGATAGATGATCTCATGGGTTTTTTGCAGACACATGAGCAGAGGTTGAGTCGTTCATCTCAGACCTCTTTGGAGTAGGTATTCAAGGCTCAGGTCTCATTCTGAGACAATGGCAGACAAGACTCCCACCAAGGCACCTCTAGTTCTCAAGGAGGAAGAGATGATGCAAAAAACTAGCAAGCCAGATCTAGTCAAAAAAAGACATGTCAAAGGTCCAGTGCTACTATTGCAAAAAATTCGGCCATTACATCTCACAATGTAAAAAATGAATGACTAAGGATAACTAGGAATAGGCCTATTACACAGACGGTTTGAAGTAGGCACCTCGGGCTTGGTATAGTTGGATTGACAACTATTTTTAGGAGAATGGGTTTGTCAAACACCCATATGAGTACACCATGTACATGAAGACAAATAATGCAGGTGAGCTCATAATTGTCTATCTATATGTGGATGATTTGATTTACACTGGCAACAACACAACACTGTTTGACCAGTTCAGGATAGCCATGAAGAAGGAGTTCGAGATGACGAACTTAGGGTTGATGAAATATTTCTTAGGCATTGAAGTTGACCAATCGACAGATGGCATATTCATTTCTCAGGGCAAGTATGTGAAGGATGTCCTGAAGCGGTTCAAGATGGAGGACAACAAACCTGCCATCACACCTGTTGCCATAGGTTTGAAGCTAAGCAAGTTGGACTCTGGCAAAAATATCGATCCAACTCTGTTCAAGAGGCTAGTTGGCAATATGATGTATTTGACTGTAACTCGACCAGATCTGATGTTTAGATGAAGCCTCATTAGTAATTTTATGGCGACTCTAAAGGACACACATTGGCATGTAGGTAAGAGGATTTTGTGTTATGTCTATAGGATGCAGAACCATGGCATATTTTATGCTAGATAGGACCATTTGGAACTGGTGGGCTTCACAGACAGTGACTAGGCTGGTAGCACCGATGACCAAAAGTGCACTTTCGATAATATACATTTCATCTCGAATCGGTTGATATATCATGGGCATCCAAGAAGCAACCTATCATTACATTTTTCACTACTGAAGGAGAGTATGTCATCGCCACGTCAGCTCCATGCTAGGCAATATGGCTGCGAAGAGTTCTAGGTGAACTGAACCATCCTCCGGTGGGCGTGAAAATGGTTTTTTGTGATAAAAATTTTGCCATTGCACTGTCGAAGGATCCAATATTCCATGGTAGGACGAAGCACATCAATATTCATTATCACTTCATCAGAGAGTTGGTGAAGTTCGAGGAAATTTAGTTGTAGTTTTGCAGATCCAAGGAGCAGTTGGCAGACATTTTCACGAAGCCTTTGAAGGAGGAAGACTTCTGTAGATTATGAGAGCAGCTTGGAGTCAAAGTGCTCCTGAAATTAGGATTAAAGGAGGGTGTTAGAAATACTAACCCTAATTTCACATTCAACTATGCTCAAAACATGTGAGTTGTCAGACTGTGCTCGAAAAAAATAATGAAGCTAGGCGTTTCGAAAAATTTTCTGATGTGACGTCGTACGTGTCATCTGACATCTGTCCAATCTGCTTTTATCTCCCAAGCGTGAGTTAGGTGATTGGTTAATTTCATCCGTGTGGTAGTTGGTGATTGGCCTCTCAGTTTTTGCTATTTAAACATTAGCTTGGGGTACATTTCGGGGTGAAGGATTCTAAAGAAGTGAGCATCAGCGAAGTCATTTTTTTTGTAAAGCAGTTGATGAAAGCAGCTCAGTGAGTAGAGTCGCTCACCTCGTTCACTCCGAGCAAGACTCGCAGTATTTTGGCTTTGTCAGTGTATCCTGCAGTCTTTCATCTGCAAAAGTTTGTAAATCCTCTGCTTAGGATCTTTGTAACCTCTATTTCAATTAAAGAAAATTTGCCCCTTTGTTTTCAGCACTTTCCAGGGTTTCATTTTAATTTCGTTTGCATCTCTGTTCTTCTTATTTTTTTTGTATATTGGTGTTGTTTTCATAAAATTAGTCTTTGCTTGACAACCCCAGGAAGCCCGACAACACAGTAATCAAATTTTGCTAAGTGTCTGTCTGCCACCTGACTTCGGGTGGAAACCCTTGCGCAACCCGACTTTGAGGTATAAATCTTGCGCTATCGGAAGACAAAGTACTTAGCCATTTTTGGCTAAGTCCGTGGCACCTCCCCACCTGACTTCGGAAAAAATCCCAACTCTGCCTGACTTCTGGAGTGCTACCCGACTTCGGGAGTTCACTCCCCACCGCCCAAATTTGGAATGCCACTCGAATTCGGGAGTTCACTCACTGTCGCCCAAATTCGGGAGTGCTGCCCAACTTTGGGTTCACTACCATGAAGCCCAACTTCAGGGCCTTTGTTCTGTGCTCCCCGACGACGGCTTGAAAATTAAAAATTTAAAACTATTGATTTGCTGGCTTAAAAAAAAAAAAAAAGTCTTACTCCCAGAAAACATCATATGTATTGTTGAAACGATAAACCATAAATTGCAAACCAAAAACGATTTAAAAAAATTGACAACATAGAAAATCATATATAAATAGTTCATCCGCTTCTGCACTAAAATAATATCGTCATGCACTACTTAGGGTATCATAAAAAATCCTTTTGTCAATGGTATAGGTAAACTAGGTTCTCTTTAGTATTAAAAATAACCTCTTGATAAGCTGAAATTGAAGTTCTTATCCATAAAGAGGCTTATCTATTATGGAAATTCTTATTGCTGCAATGAGCTACCTTGTAGTATTTTCATATGGTATATGCGTAATTCAACCATGACGTAGGACATTTGACATGTTTGATATATAGTTAAAAATTTAATATGGTTTTCATAATATAGATCAAAGATATTTAATAGTTTGAATTTAGTAAAAAAGTAACGATAAATATAATGGAATGCTTTGTTATATATGTTGAATGGTTGGCCATACCGGAAATAGTAAAATAAAATAGTTGGGAGAATGTTTAGTAGCTACTTAATTATAGTTTATGAAATAGAGAAATTAAAATTTTAGAACTTGGCTTATGTATAAACCAAAGTTAAAGTTAGTTATAATTAAAATTATTTAGGATTCTTTTATAAGCTTGAATATACATTTAAGTCTTAAATGGTTATTATAATTTAAGATGAATGTTATTTCATTGCATCTATGATATATATTAATAAAACTCAACTCCTCATTTGTTCAAAATATAAGAATGAAGAGATCAATATACCAGAAACCTAACAACTCAATCAACGAGAAGGTTGATATCTTTTAAGACCATTAAGAGAGATGAATAATTGTGAATGAACAATAATGTCGAGTAGGATGTACACTTGACCTAACTCCAATAGCTTGTGATGGTGACTATTGTGAATTGGTGTTATCTGATCTCGAGTAATTGGATAAGAACATATGTTCTATGTTGTTGAGAGTAAAGGGCGACAAAATAGGATGTCATCCTAGGATAACATACGAGTAGTACATGAGGATGCTTACGAGCCTACTCCGTTTGTGGAATAGCCAACATAATTCAAACTAGGAGCATATTTGAGGTTGAAAATTCCTGTGGTAGATGGTATAGACAACATTACCATCAATTGAAGCTAGGTCAGAGACATATGGTCTGGAAGCCATGTGATGGTGGACCCTAGTTAAACCTTAGCTGAAGGTCGATGATCAGGCACTGGCATAGCTACGATAACTCAAAGCAGGAATATTTAAGTTTTGATAAGTCGACTGACCATTATGGACAAAAATGAGATTGAGAATCCTAGTCCACCATGCTTTGAGATGGTGAATTAATGCATCCATATTTCCAAGTATTATGGGCCTTGGAAAGGCAACCCCATGCCATGATCTAGGAAATGTAGAGAAAGGAGTAAGGATCCTTTAGGTGGTAACTTATCATGGGAAGAGCATGCGTAGACTAATAAAATATAATTTATGCCAATAAGCTTGGTCGTCTATGAGCATACATAGGTCTATAGAAAAGAAGATTGCTAACAAGGCAGGCGTGTTGTCATGTATAAGGCTACTCCACTAGCAGGTCAATATTTATAACCCATTGCTAGGGATGGAGATCATCCCATGGTTTTCAATAACTAATAATACCATTGATTCAAGCTCCTTTCTCTTATTTTTATTTTATTTTTGGGATTTAATTTTGGGATTTTTGCTTAATTTTGTAGAGGAGCAATGAGGATTTTTATTGCTTTTGGGACTTTCTCATTTTGGAGAAGAGCAAGAGGATTTGTTTTTAGGAGATACTTGCTTTTTTTTTGAAGAAGAAGAGCAAGTATTTTTTGGGGGTGGAGGATACTTACTTGTTTTTTGGAAGAGCAATGGATTTTTGTTTACGGGATACTTGCTTATTTTGGAGAAGAGCAAGGGTGTTTTCTGGATACTTGCTCATTTTTTTAAGATCAAGGGATTTTTTTTTGGATGAGGGAAAGGGGGAGCTTGTCCTTTGGTCAATTCTTAGCTTTTTAGGCCATGCATATGATAGGATGAACATGGAAAACCTTTCACTTTATGGCAATAGCTATGCTTTAACTCATCATTAAAAGGTATCTCAAAGTTTTTAATGTAAGGTAATGTGTGTGGTCCGAGAGGAAACCTGATTTAGCTACGAATAACACGTAGTACCTATGTAATATTTGAAATTCAATGAAGGTTGCTTGAAACACTAGGAATGGTTGAGTGAATAAAAACACCTAGAGATTCCTTAAATTAGAGACTACCAAAGTGATAAGGTGCCATGGTATTTGTTGCTATGTTTTTTTTGACATGATTGTGTATGGTGAAATGAGGCTACTAATAGACCGAAGGTACCCATAATTAATGCAAAAAGACTCAATGGAATAAAAATTATCCAAACTAACTAAATGATAACTAATATGGAAAGTGATATGTATGAATGCAGATGTTAGGGATATGTAAATGCATTGTACATGGATATGATCATGGAATATAAATGAGTTATGGATGTATGAATGGATGCATATAATGCAATATGAATGATTAAGCTAATTTTTTTTTATATATTTTTTCCAAGTATATATGTACATATTTTGCATTAGGTTGGCTAAGGTGGCAGTGGCTTATTGACAAGTGGTTTAGCTCACTCTAGCAAAAGGAGAAAATGAAATATAGGCCAATGGATAGGAAACATGTGAAGGTAAAAATCATCTTCATCGGTGAATTAAGCAATAGAGATAGACTCTTCTTCAAAGCTATCAAAGGTGATTGAGAGTATACCATATTTCTCATAAAAGTCTTCCTCAAAGTCATCATTAGAAATGGAGTCTATCATAGAAACATGTGGTCATATTTTTGAAAATTTCTCATGCAAATAAGACATAAACTTTGGGTATTTATACTTATCCTCCCTATCATTGCTCTCCTCACTATCTTACCTATGCTCTTTGGGATCTATGGTGAGTTGTTGAAATGTATCCTCAAAGGAGGTCATGGAGGATTATGGCCTATATCCTAGGCTAGAACAATCATGTGTCTCTTGATAGTGGGGTTTAATAATATTGTGAATATCCTATTCATGTCATCCTAGACCATATCCCTACCAATTAAACCATAGAAAATATCATATTATGAAATCTATATTGGATATATATTTAATGTTAACACAAAATTATTGTCAGGGTTCATCAAGAGGATGTGAGTCAATTGAAGAATTGACTCCTTCATACACAAAGTTAATTCTATTTGGTGTTGAAACCTTGTTATACACTGTACCTATAGTGAAATATGGGCTGCACGAGTGATTGTAATATCTAACGATATCAATACTAAGTGAGGTGATACAAAATTTTGAACCATGTACTCACCAATGCTTGGATTGTCAATATGCATTGCAACTTGGCTAGGTATGGATTTTTATGATGTGGGTGAGGAAGTGGAGGCTTGAGGAGGGACCTATGGCTTAGATGATGTAAATGGTTAAGGTTCCAGATGAGTTATGTGGCTAATAATTTGGGGTTTATATTAAGGTAGGGTGATGGTAAGTATTTTATTATTTAGGTTGGGTGGTTGATTCTATCATATGGAGTCGTGTCCCCCCTATGTGATGGTTGTAGGTAGGACAAGTTGATTTCTTGAGGTTTTTAATGTGATATGGCTTAACGGGGGTGATGGTTGATTTGCAAGGTGATGAGGTGTTATGAAAATTGATATGATATGGAGGATGAAGCATGGTTAGGATTTATAGTTTGGGATGTGGAGGTGTGATCAATTATGGAAAGATCCTCCTAAGTGGTTGTATTTGATGAAGTGTTTTAGCTCATAGTTGATGGAGTGGTTAGCAGTGTGATGAGTAAATGAGTGATTAGCACTCAAGAGCTCTTGATTTACCTAACCATACTTGGACTGATCTTGAGTTGACATAAGTTGAATAAGTCAGTCAATGTGATTTTATTTCTAATATTTAGAGATAATCGCTCTAGAAATTGGTCCATTAATCACTTGAAAGTATGATACTATGGTGCAGAAAATGCTTGTACCATTCTAGGGCATATACTCTAAATATTTGAGGAAAATTTCAGAGCATCAATGGATCATCTGTTAGAAATATTGAGAAGCAATATTAAAACCAAGAAACTAGCTATGCAAAGCATTACTCAAAGATCAAGAATTTATTGATTATTCCATGGGATTAAATTTGTATAAATAACAAAGTTGATCAATGTGAGCCATTGGATTACAACAACTCAATAGATCTAAACTAGTCTAAACTGAGACTTCACTTACCTCATGGAAGAGTGGTAACTCAAGTTTAGACTATCCTAGTAGAACTTAAGAACTAAATATTTATTCTAACATCCCCCACTTAAGTGATACTAGGGGTGAATGTAACAATAAAAGATGAGTCCCAACAACAAGGCCTGATGAGATACTCATGTATAATTAAATTAGCAATAGAAGAAGAAAAAGAAGAATAAGAGCGATAAGAAAATAGAGGCATGTCCTCAGATGGTGAGTATTTTTCTCTTCTGAACACCAAAAAAAATGAGTCCCGGTAATATGACCTTATTAGGTAGTCATGTACAATGAACTTACATATATGATAGATGGTGAAAAAATCACATGGGAAAAAACCATCTTCCAAGAAGAAAAAGAACAATAAGAATATGAGAGAGATGAAAACATCTGTGCACCTTTCTAATGAAACTACCTAACCCCAAGTTTCTCTCGCAACTGAATGTAACATGGAGAAATAAAGGATTTGGTTAAGATATCTACAATTTGATTTTTTGTGGGAATGTACTCCAAGTTTAGATTCCCTTGCTGAATATGCTATTGAATTAAGTGCATGTGAATCTCAATGTGCTTGGTGCACTGATGCTCAAGTGGATTATGGAAAATATGAAATATGATCTGATTATCACATCAAAGGGTAATGGTTTTATCATGTAAAAAATAAAATTCCCTTATTATCTGATGAAGCCAAAAAGCTTCCCGATTTGCCAGAACTATTGCCCTGTATTCTGCCTCTATATATGATAATGCTACTGCTTGTTGTGTTTTGCATAACCAAGCAATAGGTGAAGAACCAAGACAAAAAATATAGCCAAAAGTGGAACATATCTCTTCAACTAAACCTACCCAATCAGAATCTGTATAACCAATGATATCCATGTATTTGCCCTCATATAAGAGCCCAAAGTGAGTAGTTCCTTGCAAGTAGTAGAGGATTCTTTTTGCTGCTTGCAAATGACTGAAATGAGGTTGATATGAGAATCTATATATTAAGCCAAAAACATATGAAATATTTAGGTGAATATGAGTGAGGTATAATAAACTTCCTACAAGCTATCTATAGAGAGTAGCATCAAAAATATGGGACTTGCAGGAAGTATTTAGAGTGAATCCAGACTAAAAAGGTGTGGGAGAAGGCTTGTAATAAATCATATTAAATTGCTGAAGAAGATCTAGAGTATATTTCTATTAACACAATGAAATTCTTGCATATGTTTGAGTTATCTAAAACCCAAGAAAATAATGAGCTAAACCCAGATCAACCATATCAAATTTCTTAGAAAACAAGTGTTTGATAGTCTAGATGTGAGAAATGGCACTACCAGTGAGTAGTAGATCATCAACATAGAGCACAAGTATGGTGATGTTTTCTTTATCTCTCCAAATATAGACTGTTGCATCAAAATCACAATGAGAAAATCCTTAGGAAAGAAGGAAGGAGTCCATTTTTTCATACCAAGCTCTAGGAGCTTGTTTGAGACCATAGAGAGATTTCCTTAGTCTAAAAACAAGGGAGGAGTATTGAATAAATCCAATAGGTTGTTCCATAAATATTTTCTCTTTTAAGTCACCATGTAAGAAGGAAATTTTAACATCCATATAAAATACTAGCCATTTTTGGGAAGCAACAAGTGCAATTACCAACCTAAAAAAATCAATTTTTGCAACTGGTGCATAGGTTTCATAATAATCAATGCCTTCAATTTCTAAAAAACATTTCACTACCAAGAGAGCTTTGTGTTTGCCAAATTTTCCATCAAGTCCATACTTAGTTATGTAAATCCATTTATAGTGAACCAATTTCCTTCTTTTAGGTAGAGGGACTAGATCCCATGTTTTATTTTTTATTAAGGAAGAAAATTCATTCTACATGGCGTCATCCCATTATTTTATACCAGTTGCTTCCTTGAAGGATTGAGGATCTATAGAAATGGAGTAGCAAATAAGACCAGAATCCATGGAGTTGCTTATTCTAGATGATGAAAGATTTTGAAATTAAGGAGTGGTGTCTTGAACTGTGGTGCAGGCCCATTTTGGCATTATAGAAGGGGTAATGGATGTGGCAGGACTTTGAGTTAGAGTTTGAAGTATAGGATCCTAATTTTGGTCATCTATCTCAAGGATGGGATATTCATTATATTGAGGTTAAAATATTGGAGATGGCTCAAGAGAATTAATGTTGGAAGAGGAAGAGGGAAAGATCTCATATTTTGCAAGTTTTATTTCCTCTCTAGTTAGCCTATCACAAAACTCCTCTAAATAGGGAATTTTAAAACTTGTACCAAGTGCATCTTTTGTAGACAAGGTGGTTGCAAAAATTTGAAATACTCCATTTAACTTAGAGAAAATAAGATAGATGCTTTCTTCTTCTATTTTATTCTTACCACTGCATTTTAATTTAGTGAGGACCTCTTTAAATTTTGTGAGAAAGTCAACAATATTGTTGAATTCTTGAGGAGATAATGTTGTTAAATCTACCTCTAGCTGCATTGACCTTATTTGATCCACTTTACCAAACAAGATCTTTAGTTTCTACCAACTCTCAAATGGAATTTTACATTCTGAAATGTGAAACCATAGGCTTTCATTTACATTTGTGCTTATAATACCCATTGTTTCATATATCTTCCCTTTATGAATAAATTTTTCATATTCCTTTTCAAATTCAGGCTACTCCTCTTCTAGCAAGTGTGTGATCCTTTTTTGAGAAATGAGATATAATATTTTTGGTTTCCATGTGTGGTAGTTATGAGGGGTGAGTGGGTCAATTGTATTCATTTTTCCAAAGAAAAACCTGTAGTGAACCAATATTCCCCCCTTTTAACTACAAGATTTTTAGAGAAGACAATGTTGCACCAGTAGAAACCCCTATTGAATTAATGCAGCAGAAGCCAGACCGTTATACCGAACTCTTCAATTTACCCACCCTTACATGAGGGAAACTATAAGTAAATTTTGGAGAGAGATACATGGAACATAGGTGATTTTAAGCAAGTATAATCTGCCAGACACTTACACCAAATTTTCTTAATGACCCGCCCTTACGTGAGAAAAACTATAAGTCAATGAGAAGAACGATACATGGAATATAGGTGATTATTAATAAATTTGGGCCAAATTTTGAAGTGCCTAATGAGAAGTTTCTGAGTATGTTTTCTTGCTTGTGTGATTTATTTTCAAGAATATTTGCAATTAAACTTGTATAAAATGCTCCAGGAATTATTTGCAAGCAACAAACATGAAATGGCCAAGAGAGTGCCACAAAAACACTCTCACCAATCTATCCTCCAATATCTGTCCACACAAGGAATGAAGCAGTAGCAAAAAAGAACTCCCTTGGACAAATCCAAAGACAAAAGAAGGTGCAAGAAGAAGCACCAATAACCCCCCCAAAAAACCTTGTATTGATTTGAGTATACAATTTGGACTCTTCACTTTGATAGCCTTGTGAAATAGGCTGAATAGAGAGTGAGAGTCATAAAATTTTTTTTGTTACAAAGTTTGTTTTAGAAGAAAAAAGTCTGAAGAGGAAAGGATCTCAGAATCAAAAGAAATGACTCTTTTACAATATTTCACTTCCTTTAACAAAGGAAAAGAGGAAACCACTAAGAAGCATTTAACCTTAATATAAGGTCAAAAATAAAATTAAGTGGTAATAAAACTCTCTGTATTGCAGATTCAAGGTGACAGTTATTTTTGAAAGCCCAAAAAAAATCATTTCACCTTGATGGCGGTAGATCTGCACCCAAAAAAACTTTTTCTTTGTTTGAAATTCTCAATTCTTGGCTTTTGTGTTCACGCATGTTTGCCCCTTGGAGATATTAATTTGTTTGTTAGACATAATGATATCTTGGATTGTTATTATCTGCTTCAAATACATCAAAATATCCACGTTTCATCTTCAAACATCATCACATTCTAGCCTTGTCTTCAAAAATAAGCTACACTTTATCCAACATCACATCGCCAACAATAGTCACAACACTTTAGTCATGAAATTGAGTGCCTCCTGTGCAATAGGTATGCTGTGACGTTGAGTGCCTCCTTTGTTGTGATGGCCTCATGATCCACTCTCTCAATCGAATATCCTTGGAAGAAGCTATTGAGAAATTCAAAAAATGGAGAAATGAGTTTAATCTTGGAGGGCTTTTATAGAGTGGCTCCACAAAAAGAATGTGGGGCTTTACGAGTCATGGATTTCAAAGTTTGAAAAATAAATATCAAGTGTATATGTATGAAATCACGTATCCACATACACCATTAACACTCAAGTGTATCTTTAAATCTTGATCTATGAACGTTCACTAAGTTTTCTAGAAAACACAATGGACACCAAACAACTAGAGTCTTTGACTGATGTCGATCATTAAGAAAGATATGTAGAGAATTTTTATTGTTGCTCTCAACGAATAAGAAGAGTGAGGAGCGATTAGTAGTCTCTCTAATTATTGCTAGCTTCTGTTATGCTACCTTCAGGATACCCTTTGTAAGGACTGTGCCAGAACACTAAGAGCTCTGATAAGTGTGGTTTGGGTGACTTTGGTATAGTGCATGAGTTGGCCAATCAAGGAGTGGTCCCTAGTTGAGCAGATTCACCTTTGATGAGAAACTACACCAAGAAGGATAAAATGGTTGTGGAGAGAGATTAATTTTTTTTTGTAAAAAAATAAATAACACTACGTAGAAAGAGAGTTAGAAAAAACATCATGTTGCTCATTATCGAGTTCCCCTCAAAATTAGCAAAGGAAAAGACTTTGCCCTTAATCCTTCATAATAAATTGAATAATGATCTATATGAAACCCATAGATTTAGTGCATAGACATAGAATGAGACTATAGATCATACAAAATTACTGTTGAACAACTTCTAAAAATAGTTAGAGAAGACTTATCCAGAAATAGAGGACAAGCTGAACCAGATCTATGAAAAGTTGAACACTCGCAAAAACTAGCCCCGCTCTGGTACCATGTTAGAAATATTGAGAAGCAATATTAAAACCAAGAAACTAGCTATGCAAAGCATTACTCAAAGATCAAGAACTGATTGATTATTCCATGGGATCAACTTTGTATAAATAGCAAAGTTGATCAATGTGAGTTGTTGGATTACAAAAACTCAACAAATATGAACTAGTCTAAACTGAGACTTCACTTACCTCATGGAAGAGTGGTAACTCAAGTTTAGACTATCCTAGTAGAACTTAAGAACTAAATATTTATTCTAACATCATCCTCTTTTATGATGAATCATGCATGGATGATCATTCTTGCATGCTCTCAGGGATCCTCACCCCCTTTGAATTTTTTAAACTTTGGTAGTGTAAAATCTATTGGATAATATGGTGATGGTATCGAAGGATGAATAGGGCTATTGAATAGCTCCCTTAGAGTTGGTTTCTAATATAACATCCAAGGCATATACATGGATAGCCTATCAATTTAGTTCTAGAAAAACTAAACTTTACAATATTCCAATGATGATTGGAAGCCTTAGTTTTCTTTTTGTGTGTAGGTTGGGTGAGTTTGTTGCATGATGATTTGGATTAATGACATAGGATTTTTATTGGCCAATGGATTAGTGTTGATTGGTATTTGATGATGTTGGATATTTTGGTGATATTGGTTATGATATTCTTGTTATTGATGATGTTGATGTTGTTGATGTGGATATGGAGTAGTGATGGTGTGTTGGGCTAATAAAGTGGTATAGATGATGTGAATTGTATGAGTGGGTATGGTTATGGTAGGTGGTCATGACACCCAAGATGGATTTTGTGTGAATAAGGTGTTTTGGTTTGATGTGGATGGATGGTTGAGGTCTAGTAATTCTGATTGTTGTTGTGAAATAGGATGGATGCTTTGATTAGTATTACCATAAAGCAACTGATGTAGGTGATGTAAAGCATATTGTATAGTAATTACAAATACAGGTTGCATGGTCGAAAGTGGGGTGGAGGTTTTTCCTTGATGTGTTGTAGCCATTTGAATAGATGTAGGTGGAGGGTAAGTGGTGTAGAGGATTGTAGCCAAGGTAGAGATAATATGTTGTGCATGATCAACTAAGGATAATTATGTAGGTGGAATGGATGTTGGCACCTGGGAAGTAGTGTTGACTTGTGCTTCATAGAGCAGGTTAGAGTAGATAGTGGTATGGATGGGCAGTATTAAGAAGTATTGACTAGAAGTGGGTAGGGAATTTTGGTTCATAGGTATGGATATGGATTTAATAAAGGGGGTTGGTGTATTGTGTACGGGAAAATGCAGGTGCCTATTGGAATGTGGAAAAATAAACATGGGTGGAATGGTGAACGGGTGAAGGGATAGATAAACCAAGTTAAGGTATATTATGACGGTATCAGTATCCAAATATGTGGCATGATGATAAAAAGGTATGGTTGGATCAATGCAAGTGGTGTTTGGGATGAAGGTGTTGATGGCACCCTCCATCATGTCTATATCTGAAGGAAGAATACAATTGGAATATCCTATGGATAAGTCCATGAAGATACCCCCTTGCTTAGCCACAAAAGTGGTTGAGGTATTATAATCTTGAACATACTGGTCCATGGATGCAGGCGGTTGGTTTCTATCCCTGGTTAGGTATTTGGATTGACTTTGGATCAATACCAAAAATTGGTGGTGATATGAGATGACAAATGTGTAGTATGTGTATGGAAATGTTATGCAAATGAAAAGCAAATAAACACACAATCAAAAAAATGTTTTCCATCTTTGTTTCATTTTTTGCAAATTTTGTTTTATATTTTTGATTTTTTTCTTATTTTTTTTGAAATTTTTGGAACTTTAGAAGATTTTTTTTTTGAGTTTTCATGTTTTGAATATTTTTTTTGTTCTTTTGATTTTTTTGATATTTTTTTTATTTTTGTGTGTTTTATATAAACCTATACCTAAAAACCATGAATGGTAGGTGGTGGAATGAAATATACAAATGTGTGTTTGAACCCATCCTTCAGTCAAATGATGAATCATGAACACTTTAAAAGGCTTCCTAGATGAAGGATTGGCAATGGGTGTAACCCAAGGTATCAAAAATTACCTCTTGAAAGAGGCCACACTATCCAAGTATTGCTACTTTTCCTAGTTAGGATTTTTCTTAGACACGAATGAGAGCTATGATATACTAATTACCCACTTAGTAGGGCCATAATATCTCTTACAACTAAATGTCTTTCCTAAAAGTATTCTTTGAAACTCTTATCCTTGTAAATTGAAAATTTTAGATCAAACCCTTATATTAGATCTATTTATTTGATATCAATGGAGAATTTAGGCTTTATAATTTTTTATATAGCTTGATATATTTTTCAATTTTTTAGGAATCATGTAGTATTAGCATATTTGTGTATGCATATCCATCATTAATAATAATTATGTAGGAATAAAACATAAGGAAATTTCTTTACCTTGGATGTTATGTTAGTTCCTTAATATCTATCCTTTCCTACTCTATAAATACATACTATTTTTATAAATCATGATATTAGAAGGTCACTCTAGCAAGGGTGAAAAAGGTAAAGGTATCATAAAAGATCTATTTTCAATGCTCTTTCTATTTCCCTTATGCTACTTCAAATCTAGGGGCTTAAAGTCTAGTTTTGTTGGATTAGTCAAATAAAACCTTTGTTTCTATTTAGATAGTTCTTTGTCTAATAATAACCTTAATCTAGCCCTAGTGCACATAAATGCAACAATCAAGACCTAAGCTAAATGCTCCTTGATTTTTATGATGAAAGAAATAATAATTTTTTCTTTGAGAGTGAAAGGTGCAAGAAGATGCAACATGAAAAGCCTATAATATGACTACATGCACTTTTTATTAAATTTCAATGCTTAGTGATTATAAATAACCTTGTTATTTATTTGTGAAAGCACGAGGATACGAAAACAAAAAGGAAATGCCAAGATGCGATGTAAACGAAACTAAACTTAACGCTAAATCCTACGAACTGAAATGCATGAAAGGAGAGAAACATAAACGCATTGAAACAAGGTATAAAAGCAAATATGGAGTACAACCATTTTTATTAATATGCTTTAGAACCCAGTTACAATCCATATCCTCCCTTTTCAGGGGCTAGGAGCGTTAAATATGTTCTTGTCACATCAACAGATGGTATTCCTTCTTCCGCGTGCCCACATGTAGAATGGGCGGACCAAACGTCGTCGCCGCTTGCGTTGATGAGTCTTGACTCCTTGCTGCTCCTCTAATGTTGAGATCCTACATTCAAGGAAATAGAAAATAGTTAGTAGCACCTGTAGATAAAATGAAACATGCAATCCCCAAGCCTACGATTAGTGCATGCAAAAAATAAATAAAATGATAACTAAATAGCATCAGAATGATCTAAAAATTTAACAGAAGCATGAGGACATTACCAGGAGGGCACTGCAAATGGAACAGTCAAAAAATTCACCATGGATTTCTAATCGCTCCGGGGTGGGACGATTAGACCTGCAACAAAATGTCAAAAAGCACTGTCCCAAATGTCACATCCGGGAGGCTCCAAATCACCTGCAAAGTTGGGGGTTAGGTAAAATGGGGTATTTTGGGATGACCCAGATGGTCGGATTTTTCCAATTCGGCCTCTATCGCCAGGAATTTGATGATGCTACCTGCATGTTAGCAAAAGCGAGAAATAACAAAAACATGATCAAAACTACTCAGAATTACATGAAATTTGAATGCAAGCCTATCTAAGCAACCTAGAATAAAATGCAAAAATAATAGAACTGAAATCTGCTACATATTTCTAATCGCTCCGGGGTGGGGCGATTAGGACTGTAGCAGTGCGGGGGGCGCCCATCCTACCCACCGTTTGGGGCCCGATTTTGGCACCAATCCACTTGGGATGGGTCCAAAACCTCTTGTGGGGTGTTTTCAACAAATTTGGGTGGGATACTATGGCCAAATGTCGGGTTTGGGGTCCGGATTGTGCTTCCAATAACCACCCAATGACCTCCCTTCCAAAAGAGAGATCAAGGATGTGAAAGGCACAATCAAAAGTGAGTATGCAAAATGGCAGCACTTCATTGCTCAAAATGCTCCTTCTCTGTATATTTTTGGGGTGAGAAGACTCACCATTTTATAGACCTAATGGTCTCTTTGGATGAGCATGCAGAGGCACCACTTGGCAATCATGCCTTCCCAGGGGGGAGAAGATTCCTCCTTGATTAGGGGCTCCATGACTGCCCCTATAACTGCCTCTAGTGCTCAAAAATGCTCACTCACACTCCCATGCAATGAAGGAAGAGTTAAGTGGCGGATCTGAGCTGCCATTTGTCAAGATTTGAATTTTTTCCCATCAAACCTGCTATTCGCCCCACCCTAGAGCGAATACTGCTAATCGTCCCTGGGTGGAATGAATACCAGTTTGTAATCATCCCTGGGTGGAACGAGTAGAGAGCAGAGTGCCTGAAAGGTGCCAAATTGACCTTGACCTTCCAAAACTATTGTGTGAGTGGTTAGGACCACTGTTTAACCTCTAGGGGCTGCCCTGGGGGCTATGTGTGTCAATGCGATCAGTGTTTGCAGTCACATAATCGGATTGGTGTTGTTTTGGTGTCTACAGATGCCCCTTTTTGGGATGCGCTATGCGTGGCGCAGTGTTGAGAAAAAATAGATAACCAAAGCACTAATGATTAGGGTTTCTCAGTAACCTAACCAAATTTTGATGCCCCAAGTCTAGAAAGGGCATGCATTCTTGAATCCTTGCTTTTGACGAGCTAAGGAACTCAATTCAAGTGTTAACCTTTTTCGGTGAGGTGTTACTTGATCTTGGACATTGATCAGTCATGAATAGGCAAAGGGCGCAACCTTTTGTCTATGGGAACCTTGAGTTCATGATTTACAAATGCCAAGTTGTTTGATCAGCTTGTGATTATTGCTTGTTTTCTGCCCCAAGCAGGGGCGTGATTGTCTTTGTCAATGATTCTTTGAATGCATGCCATTTCCTTGATTGGGTGTGTATTTGTTGATTGGTGACTAAGTGTGACTACCCCCTCAAGCGACGAATCGATGAGGGAATGACCAACATGAGAAAAGCGACGAGTCGCTTGACCCAAGATGACTATTGTAAGGGTGCCTTCAGTTGTTTTGCCTTGAATGCTTGTGTAGTTTCCCAACATTTAGACCTATTTTTGGTGGGTGTGAACCCTTTTTGTGACGCATTTTGGAGCTAAAATTGTCAAAAATTCGTCTTCCCGTGGAGCGGTCCGACTATGGTAGCCTTCTTAGGGAGTAGGATAGTGACAATTTGTGACCCCAACGTTTGTTTTGAATGCCAATAATTTTAGGCACAAAGGCGCCTTCGTTTGGCAATGTTATTGCTATTTTTGGGTGGGTTTGGACCCTTTTTGGGACGTCGTTTGGGGATGAAATTCTCAGCAATCCGTCCTCCCGTGGAGTGGTCCGGCTATGGTAGCCTTCTTAGGGAGTAGGATAGTGAGGATTTGTTACCTCTTGATGTCTGTTTTGCATGCCAAGAAGCGAAGGTGCAAAGGCGCCTTGTTTGGCAATGTTATTGCTATTTTTGGGTGGGTTTGGACCCTTTTTGGGATGCCATTTGGGGATGAAATTCTCGGCAATCCATCCTCCCGTGGAGCGGTCTGGCTATGGTAGCCTTCTTAGGGAGTAGGATAGTGAGGATTTGTGACCTCGACATCTATTTTGCATGCCAAGAAGCAGAGGCACAAAGGCGCCTTGTTCGACAATGTTATTGCTATTTTTGGGTGGGTTTGGACCCTTTTTGGAAGTCGTTTGGGGATGAAATTCTGAAACCTCCCTGGAGGGTCCAATGGTAGCCTTCTTAGGGAGTAGGATAGTGAGATTTGTGACCCCAAATATTTTGCATGCCAGGAGCGCCTTGTTGGCTTTTTTTGTGGGTTTGGACCCTTTTTGGGACGTCGTTTGGGGATGAAATTCTCGGCAATCCGTCCTCCCGTGGAGCGGTCCGGCTATGGTAGCCTTCTTAGGGAGTAGGATAGTGAGGATTTGTGACCTCGACGTCTATTTTGCATGCCCAGAATGTCAAGTGCAAAAGCACTCTTATTGGACAATTTTATTGCTTGTTTTTGTGCATTTTGGTGCATTTTTTTGCTATTTTTGAAATTTTTGCTCTATAATCATCCCTGGGTGGGATGAATACTAGTTTTGTAATCATCCCAGGGTGGGATGAGCACTAACTAGAGTGCTCGTCCTAGGGTGGAACGATTACAGGCCTAAAAGCCTATTTAAGGGCCAAAACTAGGGTTTGGGCTCATTTGCATTCGATTTTTCTGGTGATTTGGAGCTGTGAGGAGGAGGAGGTCGAGTCTGTGAAGCGAAGCACTGTCAAATTTTTCCCGACGCCATGAGTTCACGAATCGGATCGAGCGGTGGAGCCGAAGCGAGACCGGTAAGTGCTCCTCTTCATTATTTGCTTTTGTTTTATGTTACAGTTTGAAAATCGCAATTTATTTTGAGTTTGTTTTTCCGTTTAAACTAAGGTAAAACCCTAGGCTAAAAAGAAATGTTTTTTTTTATTTTTTGTTTGTATGTTTGTTAAGGTTACAAGAAACCCTAGGTTAAAAAGTGATGTTTTTATTGTTTTAAAACTAAAACCCTAGGTTAAACTGAGAGCAAAACCCTAGCTTAGAAAAATTGTTTGAATTTAAATTTTTGTATTTTCGTTTAAAAAACCCTAGATTCAAATGCGTTCTTTTTGTTGTTTTGTTTTTAAACTAAAACCCTAGGTTAAACTTAGAGAACCTAGCTTAGAAAAATTGTTTGAATTTAAATTTTTGTATTTTTCATTTAAAAAAACCTAGTTCAAATGCTTCTTTTTTGTTGTTTTGTTTTTAAACTAAAACCCTAGGTTAAATTTAGAGAAAACCCTAGCTTTAGAAAGATTGTTTTTATTATGAGTTTTTATTTGTGAATGTCAGTTATAAACCTGAGGTTAACGAAAAACTGTTATTTTGATTTTGATTTTTTTTGTTTTTATTTATCAGTTTAAACGTAGAGTTAAAAAACCCTAGGTATTGACAAACTATTTTTGAATTTGTTGTTTTTATTTATCAGTTTAAACGTAGAGTTAAAAACCCTAGGACTGACAAATGTTGTTTGAATTTGTTTTTGTTTTTATTTATCAGTTTAAACGTAGAGTTAAAAAAACCCTAGGTACTGACAAACTATTTTTGAATTTTGTTTTTATTTATCAGTTTAAACGTAGAGTTAAAAACCCTAGGACTGACAAATGTTGTTTGAATTTGTTTTTGTTTTTATTTATCAGTTTAAACGTAGAGTTAAAAAAACCCTAGGACTGACAAATGTTGTTTGAATTTGTTTTTGTTTTTATTTATCAGTTTAAACATAGAGTTAAAAAACCCTAGGTACTGACAAATGTTGTTTGAATTTGTTTTTGTTTTTATTTATCAGTTTAAACGTAGAGTTAAAAAAACCCTAGGTATTGACAAACTGTTTTTGAATTTTTTAATTTTGTTTTTATTTATCAGTTTAAATGTAGAGTTAAAAAAACCTAGGTATTGACAAACTATTTTTGATTTTTTTTTAATTTTGTTTTTATTTATCAGTTTAAACGTAGAGTTAAAAACCCTAGGTACTGACAAACTGTTGTTTGAATTTGTTTTTTTATTTTATTTATCAATTTAAAAAAAACGAATTGAATTTTTTTGTTTTTATTTATCAGTTTAAATGTAGAGTGAAAAAAACCCTAGGTACTGACAAATGTTGTTTGAATTTGTTTTTGTTTTTATTTATCAATTTAAACGTAGAGTTAAAAAAACCCTAGGTACTGACAAACTGTTGTTTGAATTTGTTTTTTTTGTTTTTATTTATCAGTTTAAACGTAGAGTTAAAAACCCTAGGTACTGACAAACTATTTTTGAATTTTTTTGTATTTTGTTTTTATTTATCAGTTTAAATGTAGAGTTAAAAACCCTAGGACTGACAAACTGTTTTTTTAATTTTTTTTTTTTGAATTTTGTTTATCGTTATTTGTTTGTTTTTAGTTGTACATTATTTTATGCATTGTTGTATATTCATGTTATTGTTGTACAGTTTATCATGTTTTTAATGTTTTTGTTTTGTTTTCTTTTGCAGGTTGTGAAGAGCCGATACCGTGTGCCTATGGTTTTCTCTGAAGTGCGGGAGGCATTGACTTTGGTTGACTAGGAGTGGCTTGATGCCCTTGGGCTCAAGCAGGTGACTCGGCTAGAGCCTGTGGTGGGGGATCGGGCCTATCTGACGGCCCTGATCAACTTGTGGGATCCTCAGACCAATACCTTTCATCTCCCGATAGGGGAGATGATGGTGACACTAGAGGATGTCTATCGGATTCTATGGATTCCGATAGATGGACTTCCTATTCGGACTACTTCGCGTGATCAGTGGATAGCAGTGCTGACACGATGCTTCGGTCATGGGGAGGAGTTGGGTGTGGACAGCCCGATGGAGAGGGTAGAGGGCGACTACCATATTGGCAGCATTTTGGTGCGGTGGTGGCTAGAGAGGGGCGTGTTGGGAGTGAGGCATGCATTACTGATGACCCTCATTTCCAACATGTTGTTGCCCGACTCATCAGGTGCGAGGTTCCCTTGGAACCTGTTGGAGGTGGTCTTCAGACTGGTCGAGTGTCCAACGGAGGCACCTATGATTATGAGATGGGGACAGACTCTGCTGGCACAACTCTATGATGAGTTGTACGAGGTCCGCTGCCGGAGGTGGAAGGGTATTGGATGTAGTTATCTATTGCAGTGTTGGGCTTGGTAGCACATAGCTGTGGAGAGGCCGATGGGGTTGTCGTGGATGACTCGGGCAGAGATGGTTGATAGAGAGATAGGGTATGCGGCTCTGTGGCGATGGTCTGAGGAGCAGGGATAGAGTCGATGATGGGCAGGTGTCATAGGGCACTATGTCGATGCCTTCGCTCGGCTTGCTCTAGGGGAGGTTTTCTGGCACCCATATCGGGACTATCCAGCCTGGCCTAAGGCTGGAGAGTGGCTTCGATGGGTGCACTAGGGGAGATGGCTGATCGGGCGACACGAGACCGAGTAGGAGTACTTCCCATACGTCTGAGTGACACGATAGTTTGGGGTGCGCCAGGGGTTTCCTAGTGAGCCTTTGATCTATCGACGTCGGGGTGACGAGAGGACTCTAGCCTGGTCGATCATCGCACCACTGGGTGAGGAGTCGGATGCAATGATTGATGTTCCTGATGTGGACAACATCGGGGTGACCACTGAGTATGACCAGTGGTGGACTTTGTGGCGATGGCGAGGCGAGGGGCCTCTAGGGGGTGTAGAGGTAGCAATAGCAGGTGGTGAGGATGCAGAGGCATCAGGAGAGGGTTGGGGGTTCTACTGGAGGATGCGGACATGGTAGAGGTGGACAACTTTGGGGGGGATGATTTTGGGGTTCTGGAGCAGCCAGATATGTAGGACATCCCAGAGTAGTGGGAGCCAGAGTAGGCTACCATTCCGGAGATGTCGATGCCTCAGGTAGTCTCGAAGGATACGGAGGTAGGGTTGCATGCTGAGATAGCATGATTGGAGGGGCTACTCCAGAGATGGGATGAGGAGCTCGGGGATGCACTACAGGAGAGGGATCTCCTACGGATGTAGCTGGCAGAGAGGGAGAACGCATTTGTGGCATACCATCGATGGGATGGGGATACAGATGCTGCGCGGGAGATGGATCTCCTACGGACGTAGCTGGCAGAGAGGGAGAAGGCATTGGCACAGCATGATGAGAACTTGGTGATAGTTCATCAATGGGAGATGGACTTGATTTGGCATCGATTTGAGCTAGAGGTAAAGATTATCCACCTCGATGGGTGGATCCCTACGGTTAGTGGAGGTGGATCATCACGCCACATGAGAGGGAGCGATACTAAGCAGTCAACATCCTCTCGATGTAGGTGACTGGATGAGGGAGGCACTAGTAGGCATGATGCAGGGGCTAGCAGCAACCACCCTGAGGGGTCCCATAGGACCCACACCATGAGGGGTAGTTCCCGTCGCACCGATCCTGCATGATCATGGTGGTCGATGCCCTAGGCTTGGGGGTTTTTGAGCTTTTGCCTTTTTGCGAGGTTAGAGGACCGATTTATTGTAGCCTACGGGCATTTTTGATGATATATATATACATATGACTTTCTTTTGTTTATACACGTGTTATGATTTGATTTTATGCACAATGACTGATGTTTGATGGATGCATGTTAATTTACATTATGTATGGATATGTTGCAATGAATGCTAATGTTTCTAATTTATATGATATGCAAATGGAATGGATGAATTGAATTTGTGAATTTTGGTGGTGGCACCATAGACTGTTTAGAACTTTTGGCTTTTTGTCCTAGGCGATTGTTGTGGTAAATGACCTTTTTATGTATACATTTTTTTTTTGTATTTTTTGATGGTGATGCAAGGATGAAAGATATCACAGTTGGTTTAGAATGTAGTTAAGGTTTTCTGAGACTCGGATGTTTTTAACTAACTAGCCAAGACTATACTTTTATCTTACAAGACTTTTGAACAAGGTATGAATCCGACTTGTCTTTGACCAAGTTATTTCACATCCCTATGTGTGCAATTGAGTTTGTTTATGTGGTATTTGTCAGGATACCGCTAGTTCCAGATAGGTTGTCAACCAAACCTGTACTGAGGATCACCTAATTAGCTCCACTAACTCCTTTGTTGTATTTAGTTAGATTAATCTGTGGTGCTATCTAGGATACCATAAGCTAGCTCATCCACATGCAAACATTGATCGCACACAAGTTAATGTGATAGATATATCATCATGCGGGAGGTTTGCCACCAGTGACCGATAGGCTATCCACCAAACCGATACTAAGGTTTACCTCATGACCTTATGAATGTTGAGAGTTCCAGGGATTCAAGTTCGACTCCCTTCTTTTCTTCAATTGTATTGGGATACTTGCTCTTATATAGTGATAAAAATCACTGTTTATTTTTGTTTCTTCTTTTGAGCAAGGGATTTGAATTTTGAGTGATGAGAATCACTATTGCTTGTGCCTATTTGATGTATGCACTTTGTGGGTTGTGATGTCAAATTTTTTGGAGTATTGACTTTTGCAAATTTTTGATGTTTTGCAACTTTTTGAGAACTTGGGATTCTTGGGGAATTGGGTAGGGAAGATGCTTGTCCTTTTGCCAACTCTCAACATTCTTGGGGTCATTCGCATAGGGGGATGAGCAAGATAACCTTTTCACTAGATGGTATCCTGGATTGCTTTGCAGATTTCATCTTTCGTTTACACAACTTGGGAATTTTTATGTGTTTTAACTTGTGTTGGGATGCTACGTAACAAGGTGTGATCCAAGTAGAACTCTACCTTTGTAAAATCTGTCTGACTTTGTACAGTATTTGGCTAGAAAGCTAATGACAGCTGAATGACAAAAACTCTTGATACATTTAGAAGACAACTGACTATGATAGGGCGAAAATATGTGAATGGTGTTTATTTTTGATGGACTGTTTATAGAGTGGAGAAATGTGGAAAATGATGGATTTGCCGAGTAATTACAGTCTATGGTGCCTTTGACCTGTATGACCAACAAATATGCTATGTATGGATGTGATGCTTAATGCAGCTATTATTTTTGTGTTTTCGATGGATTGATTTTTTTGTGAGTATGAAGATGAGATGCAAAAAGAGTTCTTTATTGTTGTGATGATTTTGAGAATGCATGGAAATGAGATGCAAATTTTTGTTATTTTTGATGATTTTATTGTTTTTGAATTTTCTTATTTTTGACCAAGCGATTGTGGGAGCCCTTGGAGCATTGGTTTGACCAAAGGGATGATGGGTACCTTTGGGGCGTTTGGTTTGACCAAAGGGCTTGTGGGCACCTTTGGGGCATTTACGGGTGACCAAGTGATTGTGAGAATCCTTGGGGCTTTTGGTTTGACCAAAGGGATTATGGGCACCTTTGGGGCATTTTTGGGTGACCAAGCGATTGTGAGAATCCTTGGAGCTTTTGGTTTGACCAAAGGGATTATGGGTACCTTTGGGGCATTTTGGGGTGACCAAGCGATTGTGAGAATCCTTGGAGCTTTTGGTTTGACCAAAGGGATTATGGGTACCTTTGGGGCGTTTTGGGTGTCCAAGCGATTATGAGAATCCTTGGAGCTTTTGGTTTGACCAAAGGGATTATGGGTACCTTTGGGGTGTTTTGGGTGGGTTTGACCAAGCGATTGTGGGAATCCTTGGAGCTTTTGGTTTGGGCTATGGCTCTTTTAAATATGGAATGGCCACAAATGACTGATGTTCAAGGGTTCTAGTTCCTTGATTCCATCAAGAGAGGCGAGCCGGTATGTTCCAAGTCCTATTTTACTATCAATCACATAAGGACCTAACCATTTTGCCACAAACTTGTCCCTTAGATGGGGTGGAAAATTAGAATTCTATTGGTTCTCTTTTAAGACCAAGTCACCAACCTGAAAGTCCCTCAGGTGAACCTTCATGTTGTATGCTTTCTTAAGTCGCTCTTGATAGATACGTAAATGCTCGAGAGCATTAACGCATCGTTCATCAAGCAACGTAAGTTGGTCTAACCGGGCCTGTCATGCAGTGTCATCATCGATGAACTCTTGCATTGATATGCGTAGGGAAGGTATTTCCAACTCTAGAGGCATGACTACCTCAGAGCCATACACCAAAAAAAATGGAGTTGCCCCAGTGGGCGTCCGAATGCTAGTGCGATAAGCCCATAGAGCAAGTGGGATTTGAATGTGCCAATCCTTATGACTATCTACAACTATCTTTTTGAGGATGGCGACTAGCATTTTGTTTGATGCCTCTGCTTGCCCATTTGCCTACGGATAATAGGGTGTCAAAAAACTATGTTGAATTTTGTACTTTGTGGTCAAAGCACGCACGTCTTTGTTCTTGAATGACGTCCCATTATCCGAGATTATCTTGGATGGAATACCAAAATGACATATGATGTTATGTAAAATGAACTCCGAAATGTGGGTTCCAATCGTAGAGGTAAGTGAAATTGCTTCCACCCACTTGGTGAAGTACTCTGTGGCCGTTATGATGAATGTGTGATGACTTGACGACGTAGGGGAGATCTTTTCGATTAGATCTAAGCCCCACTATGAAAATGGCCAAGCCGATTGGATCGGCTGCAAGGCCTGAGAAGGTACGTGTGTCAAATTGGCATGGTGTTGACACTTCACGCACTTCCTTACATATGCACAATAATCTCGCTCTAAATATGGCCAATAATAGCCCATGCGGAGAATGCACTTTGCGATGGCCATACCACTGAAGTGGCCACCACATGTACCATCGTGCACTTGGGTGATCGCCCAAGTGGACTCCTATTGGTCCAAGCAATGAAGGAGGATTCCTTCGTAGCTATGATGGTACAAAATGTCTCCTAGCAAGACATGTTTTGTCGCTTTTTTCTTGAATGATCATTTTGTGACGTGCGTCAATCCAAGTGGGAGGTTACCTAACTTGAGGTAATCTCGTATGGGCGTGTACCAATCCTGCTGATCGAAAACCTCGATAGCATGAACAGCCAATCCCTCTTGAAGGTCATCCCTAGAAAAAGTTGAGCGGGAAAGAACTTGTAAGAATAGCATTGTGTTGCTATTAAGGGGAGTAGGGGAGAACAAGGACCCCTAGTTGGCATGATTTAGACAATCATGGATTCGAGAGAACTTGTTCGAGGATGGTTCAATCTGGATCAGGTGGATTCTTGGCGTTAAGTCAGAGCTTGCACGCTCCATCATGGATTGTGATAGTGTTTTGACTTGAATGGTTGTCATATCACCAAAAATATCTTGCGGGATTAGTGACCCCAAGGAGGCCATAGTGTTCGCAAAATGATTCGATGATCGAGGGAGTGCCTCGATGTCGTACCATTCAAGATTTGCCAAGAATTTTTCCACAAGGGCTTTGTAGGCCTATAGAACTGGGCATTTACATTGGAATACCCCTTTGACTTGGTTGACAATTAATAGTGAATCACCAAAGATGTTCAATCGTTTGATGTTCATGGTGATTGTTGTCTAAAGACCTATGAGCAAGGCTTCGTATTCTGCATTGTTGTTGGTGCACAAGAAATCTAATTTAAATGATAGAGGCATTGGAGCCCCTTGCAGTGTGAAGAATACAATTCTCGCGCCACCCCCTTGCTCACATTTAGAACCATCAAAAAATAGGGTTATGTCGGCCTGTGACTCAGGCTCATCAGAATCTGGCAATTCTGAGACATGGAAGACCCCATCATCGGGTAGTTCTATGGTCAGAGGCTGATCGTATTTGAGAGGAGCCTCTGCTAGTTGATCGGCTATGACTTGACCTTTGATGGATTTCTATCCAATGAACTCGATGTCAAACTCCATCAACAACATGATCCATTTCACCGTGTGGCTACTATGATAAGTATGACTCATCATGTACCACAATGGATTCTCCTTAGACACAACATACGTCATGTTTCTCAGCATGTAATGGCATAGCTTTTTGGTAGCAAACACCACTGCCAAGCAGAGCTTCTCAATGTATGCATAGTTAAGTTCATAACTGACCAAGGTGCGGCTAAGATAGTAAGTAGCTTGTTCTTTGTGTAGTTCATTTTTCTGGGCTAGCATGGCACCCAGTGCCACCTCAGTAGCTAAGATGTATAAGTAGAATGGCACTCCTGGTCTAGGTGGTGCCAATACTAGCGATGAAGCCAAGTATTGTTTAATGTCATCGAAGGTTGACTGGCACTCGTCATCCCAATGAAATGCTACCCCTTTGTGCAATAATTTATTCATGGGTCGGCACTTGTCAGATAGCTGCGCTATGAAGCGCTTGATTGATGCGACCTTTCCCTACAAGCTTCTGAGCTGCTTGATGGTAGTTGGGGGAAGCATTTCAAGGATTTCCTTGACTTTGTTTGGGTCCACCTCGATGCCTCACTTTGAGACTATGAAACCCAAGAGTTTTCTAGATGTGACACCAAATACGCACTTCTTGGGGTTTAGTCTGACTTTATGTTCCATGAGGCGATCGAGGATCTTGCTTAAGTCATCGAGATGATCTAGGCGTAAAAGAGATTTGGCCAACAAATCATCCATGTAATCTTCCAAAGTTTTATGCATGTGATCATGGAAGATGTATGTCATGGCACGTTGGTAGGTGTGCCAACATTTTTAAGGCCAAAGGGCATGACCTTATAACAAAATGTCCCCCAAGGCATTGTGAATGCCATTTTTAGTTGGTCCTCGAGATTGATACGAATCTGATTGTATCCCGAGAAACCATCCATGAGGGAAAGCATTTCGTGGCCCACTGTAGCGTCTACCAATGCGTCGATACTTGGCAAGGGGAAATCATCCTTAGGACTCACTTTGTTTAGATCTCAAAAATTGGTGCATATGTGAATCCTCCCATCAAGATTTTTGATGGGCACCATGTTGGACAACCATGGTGGGTAATCCATGCAGATGACAAACTATGCATCCAAAAACTTTTGTAATTCATCTTTGACCATTAAGGCCACTATTGGGTGCATCTTACGTAGTTTTTGCTTAACTATCTTGACTGTCGGATCAAGCGTTAGATTATGCATGACTAGCTGTAGATCTAGCCCCGACATGTCTTTGTAGGACCATGCAAAAACCTCCTTCTTTTATTTAAGAAGGGTTATGTAGTCGGCTTGCTCTTTGGGGGATAGGCTTACCCATAGCTTGATTATCTATGGATTCATTGGATCAGAGCTGATGTCTACATCAGTCGTCTCCTCGACTGACATGTGGGACCCATCCTCCAACTGGTGTGGAGTCGGGATTAAGTGGATATCATTCACTGAATTTAGATCTACGTTAGGAACTTTGGGTTCCTCTTCAGCATGGAAGATATCTTGAGTTGGCCCTAGGGTGAAATGAAGCATCTCACCGAAAGGCCAGTACTCTGATGGGGATGGTGGTGAATTGATGCGATCCTAGTCTATGGCATCTATGTCTAGATATAATGACTTTGTTGGATCGTCTGGATTGTGGATGGGGGCGGTTAAGTCAATGGAGATCATGTTGATGAAATGATTTTGGTCTCCATTACCATGGGTGTGGTGACTCGGACATCCTGAATGATTTTTGTGCTCTAGATCTGGATCTGGAGGTATTGGCACGAATGGATCGGCCCTATGTGTAGGGAGGAGGACAGGGTCTACCCTCGGCACTGATATCACTATAGGGTCTCTAGGCGGAAGGTGCTCTCTGTATGCCCAAAGTGGTGGATGTAGCACTTGGTCCAATTGTGCTGGGTTTAGGTGCCACCTATGCCTTGGCCCTATGTTTAGTTGTTCGAACACGTCATCGATATCCAGGGGGTATTGTTGCTACATCTACCGCATGTGATTGAGATATGCCATCTTAGTTTCATCTTCATAATCACTATCGAAGATCCAAAGGCCTTCATTGATTCCAACAACTATTTGCGATGCATGAGGCTCATCCTGCTCGAGAAAATTGATCTGGCCCCATCGGGGTTGTTCCACTCTCTACGAGGGGGCCTAATTTTCTTGAGGTGGCACTTGCTCGATTGGAGCATCCAAAGGGAACATTGCCAAGAGGCTTTCTTCGTAATCATCCATGGGGGTCACTTGTGAGTGATTGCTATCCGATTCGAAGGGGTCCCATGGTGCCACCTCATTTAATGAATCATCGTCTGAAGATCCTTCTTGACCTTGTCTATATCCCCCTTGTAGGTGAGTTCTCAAACTTTCTCCTTTCTCGATTAAAGGGAGGGGGTTGTTGAGGCCAACAAGGTTAGTTGTCAATGATGGGAGAAAATCCCCCAATGTATATGTCATGTTAGGATTGGCATATGGATCTAATGCCAACCCATCCTTGTTGCCTATCCCTAGGCCTTGCATGTTCTCTACCAAGATGTCCAAGGGTAGGGGGTGGTTGAACCCTACTCCTGACTTGTCATATGGCGTCTGATATCTTGGTTTGCAAAGAATGTGCATGCCTTGCTCATACCTGCCCAACCCATATCCATGCCAATTACATTGGCCAAGATATCTCAAGGTGAAATCTAGGTTGGACAAATAGTTGACATCTTTAGCAAAAGGATCTTCATCTTCATTCTCTTGCATGTAAGGTTCGATGTTATTATCAAAGCCCCCATATACAAAGTTTATCCGATTTGGTGGGTAGCCTAGAGGAACAATAGTGCCTATGGGGAGGCGAGGTCTCCCCATGTCCTACATGGACCCAAGTGCAGGTGTTGCTACAATGTTTCACACCAAATACTCCCCCAGGACCGTATTGGCCATATCAATAGTGATTGTTAGCGGTTGAGGGGGGGGAAATGGTAGTTCTTCCTGAGTCCACTCCATGTTAGGTGAACTAGGCATCTCAAATTCCATTCAGCTAGGCATCTCATCGGTAGAGATGGTTGAGACTAATGGCAGGGCCTATTCTAAGGGTTTCTTCCCATTGTCCTTCAGTGTGGCCACTATAGGTGGTGTCATTGGTGAAAGACCAAATGACGAAGATGGACCTGACTGGGGATTTGATGGACTTAACAATGGTGATGTATGTGGAATTAGACCCTATTTAGATGGATTCAACTAAAAATCCAAATGTATTGATGGAAGGGTCGATTGTGGCATCAGTTGTACCGCATTGCAATATTTTAAGGGTTTTAAGTCGACCGAGACTACATGCACCTACCCTTCAAATGTATACTTTAAGCATTTGTGGGCTATTGAAGGGACACACTTCATGTCCCTGATCCATGGCCGACCCAACAAAATGTTATAAGCCATCTCACCCTCCAATATGTGGCATAATGTAGGAATAGTCTTTTGTCCCACTTGGATGGGTAGGACAATTGTGCCAACTGTCGAACATATCACATCATTGAATTCTTGTAGAGTGTAGGTGGAGGCCATGATGTGAGATGCTGACAACTTTAGATGTTTCAATGCCATTGTTGTAATGATATTACTGGACAAGCCAGTGTCCACCAACACCCTCTTATATGGAATCCCATTGACCCACGTAGTAACGTGCAGGGGTGGATCCACCATGTCACCAATCACTGATTTTAGCTTGTCCTATTTAAATATGTGACGGGGGACCCAAAATTACACTCCTGCAAACCCTACCTTTTTCATTGAAATCAACTAAAAATGTACAGTAGAAATTAACAGCCCGCAGGCTTTTACAATCATCGGCCCTCGGCTCGGTTCTCTCTCTCCTCTACGTCCTAAGTGCATTCGGAATCCCACCGTCCCGATTAAAACAATAAAATGGGTTTTTATAGAGGCCTCGACCCTCTCACGCAATTAATGCCTCCACCTACCAACCTTCCCGCTCGAATTTCCCTCCTTGTCGAAGCTTCAAAATTCTCGATCATAAATGGGCCACCGCCCGATCTGCACTGTTGCTCGCATTCATGGTCTTCCTCGACCTGCAACCGTCGTCGTACCCTGTACTGCCATCTCCTCCATACCGGCCATGCCCTGTTACAGTTGTTTTTCGTAAAACGCATCCGAAAGATGGTTCTCTCCCTTTAATGCATGCGGCTGCAAATTTAAATTCAATGATACGTGGCCTCCATCTTCACTTGGATACACGTATTCTCCCGCATGCAAAATTTGCCATGCCTCCTCCTGGATGTAAAACATATTTGGTACACGCGCCTCTCACAAATAATAAGATACATGTGGCAACCACGTGTCAATTTTGGCCCAGCATGGCCTCCCACGTGTCCACCTTGGCTTGCTCCCTGTCTCCTTCCTTTCTCAAGTCCTGCGGCCCTTTGGTTGACTCGCCACGTGTCGAATCTGTACGGTCCTCGAAAACACCGTTCCCGCCATCTTTTTCTCTTCCTCCCGTGCCATTTTCTCTCTCCATCGTGATATCATGACATGTCGTGATATCGCGACGTTTCTGGCTCCTTGTGCTTGCTTCTCATTTTGGTTGCGATATCACGACATGTCGCGATATCGAGACCATTTTGCCTCTTGCCCCTCCGCTGAGAAACTCATCACAATTTTGTGACGTCACGATATCGTGACGTTTCTGGCTCTCTGCACTTGCTTCTCATTTTGGTCATGATATCGTGACATGTCGCAATATCACGACCATTTTTCCTCCGCACCCGCTTGTCCAATTTGCGTCGTGATTTCGCGACGTCGCGATATCGCGACGTCGCGATATCGCGACCGTTTTGTCGCTCTCTCCTCTGCTCCGAAACCTGTCATGATTTCATGACATGTAGCAAAATCGTGGGTCGTGATTTCGTGACATGTCACAAAATTGTGCCCCCTTCTGCACCTTCGTCCCTCTCTGGCAAACTGTCATGATTTCGCGACATGTCGCAAAATCGTGGGTCGCAATTTCGCGACACATCGTGAAATCGTGACCCCTTCTGCTGCACTTCCTCCTTGCCAATTTCTGTCACGATTTCACGACACGTCACGAAATCACGACGGTTTTCTGTCTTTGCCACTTTTTCTTCCTGTGCCGACTCTTCAGCACTATTTTTCCCGACACTTGACACCTCGGTTGCTGGTGCCGCCGGATGCTCCTGCATCAGACACCCGGGGTAAGTGAAGAAGTGATCTTCACTTCTGCTGGGTCCGGTTGCTGCCTCCTGCAACACTCCCGGACTCATCTCTGCCTCAGCAGCCTGCTTTAACCCCGGCTCCCGGTCCATACTTCTGTCTTCTACCGGACAGATTTCTCCACTGCTGCAAACTTCTTCTACAGCCTGCTGTATTTCCTCCTTTTGCACAGAAAGATATGTGCCTTCTTCCGGGTAGGTCCCGATACTGCTGCATTTTTCCTCTATAGCCTCCTTCATTCTTTCTTCTCTCTTTCTTCATCTCTCTTCTCGCCTTCTTTGCCGCTCTTCTTTCTCCCGTAATTTCATTACGAGCCATTCCTTTTGCAAGGCTTTTAATTGTCATTGCAATGCTTTGACTTCCTCTTCCGACACCATATCTTCCTCCTTGCTGTCCCGTCTTCTTTGGGAATACATTTTTTTTTTTTCTTATGTCTTTGCTTTTCTCACAAGCTTTAATTGATCCCGGTGTAGCTGCCTCACGTCCGATGGTCTGCTAACACGCTCGGGGATGCTAAACTCTCTCTTTCTCTCTCCCTCAAAACCCTCCTGTAGGTCCTGGCGCAAACTGCCTCACGACCGACAGTCTGTTTACGCACTCAGGAACTCCTGCTCTGATACCACTGATGGGGGACCCCAAAATTACACTCCTGCAAACCCTCCCTTTTTCATTGAAATCAACTAAAAATGTACAGCAAAAATTAACAGCCCGCAGGCTTTTACAATCACCGGCCCTCGGCTCGGTTCTCTCTCTCCTCTACGTCCTAAGTGCATTCGGAATCCCCCATCCCGATTAAAACAATAAAATGGGTTTTTATAGAGGCCCCGACCCTCTCACGCAATTAATGCCTCCACCTACCAACCTTCCCGCTCGAATTTCCCTCCTTGTCGAAGCTTCAAAATTCTCGATCATAAATGGGCCACCGCCCGATCTGCACTGCTGCTCGCATTCATGGTCTTCCTCGACCTGCAACCGTCGCCGTACCCTGTACTGTCGTCTCCTCCATACCGGCCATGCCCTGTTACAGTTGTTTTTCATAAAACGCATCCGAAATATGGTTCTCTCCCTTTAATGCACGCGGCTGCAAATTTAAATTCAATGATACGTGGCCTCCATCTTCACTTGGATACATGTATTCTCCTGCGTGCAAAATTTGCCATGCCTCCTCTTGGATGTAAAACATATTTGGTACACGTGCCTCTCAAAAATAACAAGATACATGTGGCAACCACGTGTCAATTTTGGCCCAGCATGGCCTCCCACATGTCCACCTTGGCTTGCTCCCTGTCTCCTTCCTTTCTCAAGTCCTACGGTCCTTTGGTTGACTCGCCACGTGTCGAATCTGTACAGTCCTCGAAAACACCGTTCCCGCCATCTTTTTCTCTTCCTCCCATGCCATTTTCTCTCTCCGTCGCGATATCGCGACGTTTCGCAGCTCCTTGTGCTTGCTTCTCAAAATGGTCGCGATATCGCGACATGTCGCGATATCGTGACCATTTTGCCTCCTGCCCCTCCGCTGAGAAACTCGTCGCGATTTTGCGACGTCGCGATATCGCGACGTTTTTGGCTCTCTGCACTTGCTTCTCATTTTGGTCGCGATATCGCGACATGTCGTGATATCGCGACCATTTTTCCTCCGCACCCGCTTGTCCAATTTGCGTCGCGATTTCACGACGTCGCGATATCACGACCGTTTTGTCGCTCTCTCCTCTGCTCCGAAACCTGTCACGATTTTGTGACATGTAGCAAAATTGTGGGTCACGATTTCACGACATGTCATGAAATTGCGCCCCCTTCTGCGCCTTCGTCCCTCTCCGGCAAACTGTCACGATTTCGTGACATGTCACGAAATCGCGGGTCGTGATTTCGTGACACGTCACGAAATCGCGGCCCCTTCTACTGCACTTCCTCCTTGCCAATTTCTGTCATGATTTTGTGACACGTCACGAAATCACGATGGTTTTCTGTCTTTGCCGCTTTTTCTTCCTGTGTTGACTCTTCAGCACTATTTTTCTTGACACTTGACACCTCGGTTGCTGGTGTCGTTGGATGCTCCTGCATCAATATGATTACTGGCTCGGTGCATCTTTTGAAATGTCCCACAAAGTTGTTGAAAGAGTTTGCTTCATAGGGCTACAACTCGACGGATTTTAGTATCTCCATTAGATCTTCCCGATGGGGTGATGATTGTTGGATGAGCTCATAGATGGAGAGCCTAGCCGACGTGGTCCTCAAAATTTGGGTGAGTTTGGTCTGAATTATGGCCACTGGTCCAGGCGAAGGAGGTTACGTAGGGTGTTTTTGTGGTTGTGACATTATTGGCACCTCTCCTGTAGCTACCGCAGGGGTAGCTATGCTTCGGTACCTCTTGTTTCGAGTCACTATATTGATCATCTCTACATACCCCTGCATGGGGCACTTCTATGTTACCTCATTTATTTGTGGGGTCTTTGCCTGTGCATCATGGGTAGGTAAGGGGTCCTTAAAGACCTCCATTTTTTGGTTGCTTGGTGCCACATGATTATCCACTGCTAATGTATTATTATCTATTAGGTCTTGCACCATGCCTTTAAAATTCCAACATGCATTAAGGTCATGTCCCTTCTGTCTATGGAAAATATAGTATAAGTATTACCTATAGCCATTAGGCTTGGGTGCATTGGGGTCTATGGGTTGACTCTCGGGCAGGTTGATCAAGTTTGCCACTGACAAGTGGTCAAACAGGGAGTCTCTGGACTCTATGTAAGGTGTGAATTATCGCCTAGGGCAATGCTGTTGATTTTGTTCTTGCCTCTAATTTTCTCTGTCATAACTGTTAAGAGGCACTGCCTGATAGTTAGATTTTTGGGGTTGTGTTGCTTGTGTAGGCTTAGGTATGTTTATAACAACCTAATTGACCACATTAGGTTTTTGTTGCGTGGTCCCTATTCTGGTGTTCTTAGACCATGCTTTTTTCTTTGGCTTGGCTATCTCGCCATCCTGAATCTTGATCTCCTCAATGATTCTAGCTTGCGCCAGAGCTTCATCTAAAGTGGCATATTGTTGCAGATGTAATAGCATGGAGATCGATCTCAAACAGCTCTTTGAGAACATTTGGGTGAGGTCAGACATAGGGGGGAGGTAGGGTAGCTTTGAAAGTAAAGGCCTCCATCGGTTCCTATAGGCCACCATGGTTTTTTCCTCATACTACCTGAGGCTGGATAGGTCACTTAGTGACACCTTCTTCTTGGTGTTGAAGGTGAAGCATTCGAGGAATGCATCCACTAGCTGATCTAAGTTACTAATGTTGTGCTTTGGCAATTGAGTGAACCAATCCAAGGTAGGGCCTGCAAACGTGGTGATGAATGTTCTTAGTAGTAAAGCATCATTGTCCTGAATGCCAAAGCATTGGCTCAGGAATCTAGTCACATGCTCTTGGGCATCTTCCTCCCCTCTAAATATTACCAATAGAGGCAGTTTAAAGTTTTTAGGGTAAGGGGATGCTGGCACTGACGGATGCATAGGATGATTGTAGAGTTGGCATAAAGTGGGCTTTTTGGGCCTAGAAGTCTTGGTCTCCAAAGACTCCAAGCACTCTAACAATGCTTTATATGCATCAAAAGATTTAATCTCTTCCTCCTTAGTTTGTTCCCATTGCGGGTTATGGGGAACTTGAGGCCTATAGAGGGGTGGTCGAATAATGCCCCCTCTACCTTGGTAGGGCATTTCTGCCCACTCTTCTTCTTGATCATACTCCTCATAAGCTTCTTGAGGAGTTCCTAGGTGAGACCCATGACCATGGGTGGGCACCCATGGAGGGTACCCATCATTGTTCCTAGGAGTGGCCTCCCGCTTAGGTCTAGGGGGTCTCGGAGGTAGCACTTGGTAAGGTCTTGGAGACCTATCTTGCACTAAGGGGTTATGCCTCTTGTACCTTTCTACCCTCTGTGTTTGAGGGGTTGGAACCCTCTCAAGCACAGTGTTGTAGAGAAGCTCATATATTTGGAATCGAATGCACTCTTTGCTAAGGCGATATAGATGCTCTAGCAACTATTGGTCTTGTTCAAGTTGCATGATCTGTTCTTGGTGGGAGGCATGTTTGGAAAATGCCAGGTCAATCTACTTTGTTGTATTGAATCTAGGAGGCCTAGATGCCTCTCCTACACATCTATCTTAGTCATGGTGATCTTAGATTTCTATAGGTTGCTTCCCTCTGTCAAGGTTAGTGACATTCACTTGAGGTTCTAGCCTCAGTGGGTGACCCTAATAAATAGTATGTGTAGAGGTGCATTGCTCCTACGCTGTATATTGCTCTTGAGGAATGTAGTGATCTTCCTCATTTTCCCTTTCATAAATGTGAAAGGGGCGGGTGGAGTTGGCTAGCCCTGCTAGAAGAGCCTTGTGCTCTGGATTTGTCCTATTGTTTTTGACAATAAGAGGGGGTAAAGGAGGGATGATGTAATCATGTGGACCCTCCCGATGAACCTTGTGTTGTCCTAGTGCTTCATCATGTGATGGCCACTCGTAGCGAGCATCTAAGGGAGCTTTCCCATATATGTTGAGTGCCATGTGTAGAGACTCCTCTTGAAAGGGTCTATGCTGGATGGGCGTTCCCCTCGAAGGGGTGCCTCTATAGTCCTATTTTGTTAAGGTACGATGTGGACTATCTCATGGGTTAGGCCACCAAGGTGGAATGACCAAGTCCTTGGGGCTGTAGTGGACTTGTGCCCCCTTGTACACTCTTTGCAGCTTCTGCCCTTGATTGGGCTTGGCTATGGGTGTAAACCATGGTGGTGTCTTTCTACAAGATGCGTATATTTTTATTTTTTTTATGATTTTTATGCTACACTAAACAGAGGGAACCACACAATCAAAGTAGTGATTATATTATTTATATATTAAAGGTGTGCCCTAAATCTAGTTTAGAGTGTTTTGATTTTTGTTTTGACAGTTTTGTAAAGAATGTTTTGTAGCAAATGCAATATGATGGCTCTTATGACTCCAAAAAATTGTCACCCATTCAATATACCATTGCCAGGCTATTATACCAAACCTCTCAATATACCTACCCTTATGTGAGGGAAACTATTGGTATGTGAGAGCAGAATGGTACGTGGAACATAGGCGGTACAAAAGGGGGATCACCCTATTTTTGAAACCTACCATAGAAGACTTATCCTTATGCACTGAGAATCAACCTAGCTACACTTGGTCAGCTTTCATCAGGATTTACGTCTAGCAATAGTAGCGATTAGGGTTATGGATGCAAAAATTCAAGCCAAGGTGGTGATGAAATCCACCGTTGGTCTTGATCAAGGGCTGAGGTCTTACAACCAGCTCCTTGGTGTTTAAATTGCCATGTGATGTGTGGGGTTATTTTTATTTTGCATAAAAGAAAGCAAAAATGCAGTAAAAGCTTTCCCTAAGCAAGCAAATAACCAGAAAACAAAAAACAAAAAATAGAAGATAGAAAATGAAAGAAGGTGTTTAGGACCTCTACCTCTTCTCTGCCCAAACAGGATGCCTCTGAGTTTCTATTCTGAAACTGCACAGAGAGCTATTCATCCTTATGTGGGATGAATAACATAGCTATATTCATCACAGGGTGGTATGAATGGCCATTTGCCCTAGGGTGGCACAATTTTTAGCTCTATACTCATCATAGACTAGAACGAACAGCAGTCCAGCGTTTGAAAACTTGGTACCTGCAAGAAAAAACAAGCAATTTTTGATCAAAAGTTTGATCTAAAAAATAGAGGATAGGGTCCCACCATGATCACCACTGAAAGCATGAGGATACGAAAACAAAAAGAAATTCCAAGATGCGATGTAAACGAAACTAAACTTAACGCTAAATCCTACAAACTGAAATGCATGAAAGGAGAGAAACATAAACGCATTTAAACAAGGTTAAGAAAAGCAAATATGGAGTATAACCCTTTTTATTAATATGCTTTAGAACCTAGTTACAATATGTTTTTTCCCTTTTCATGGGCTATGAGCGTTAAATATGTTCTTGTCACATCAACAGATGGTATTCCTTCTTCGACATGCCCACATGTAGAATGGGAGGACCAAACATCGCTACTGCTTGCGTTGTTGAGTATTGACTCCTTGCTGCTCCTCTAATGTCAATATCTTGTGTTCATGGAAACAAAAAATAGTCAGTAGCATCTATAGATAAAATGAAACATGCAATCCCCATGCCTACGATTAGTGCATGCAAAAAATAAATAAATCGATAACCAAATAGCATCAGAATGATCTAAAAATTTAATATAAGCATTAGGACATTACCATGAGGGCACTACAAATGGAACAATCAGAAAATTTACCATAGATTTTTGATTGCTTCGGGGTGGGACGATTAGACCTGCAACAAAATGTCAGAAAGCACTGTCCCAAATGTCACATTTGGGAAGCTCCAAATCACCTACAAAGTTGGGGGTTAGGTAAAACAGGGTATTTTGGGATGACCCAAATGGTCATAGTTTTCCAATTCGGCCTCTATTGCCAGGAATTTGATGATGCTGCCTGCATGTTAGCAAAAATGAGAAATAACAAAAACATGATCAAAACTGCTCAAAATTACATGAAATTTGAATGCAAGCCTATCTAAGCAAGCTAGAACAAAATGAAAAAAATAATAGAACTAAAATTTGCTACAAATTTCTAATCGCTTCGGGGTGGGGCGATTAGGACTGTAGCAGTGCGAGGGGCGCCTGGGGGCAGGACGCCCACCATTTGGGGCTCGATTTTGGCACCAATCCACTTGGGATGGGTCCAAAACCTCTTGTGGGGTGTTGTCAAAAAATTTGGGTGGGATACTATGGCCAAATGTCAGGTTTGGGGTCCAAATTGCGCTTCTAATAACCACCCAATGACCTCCCTTCCAAAAGAGAGATCAAGGATGTGAAAGGCACAATCAAAAGTGAGTATGCAAAATGGTAGCACTTCATTGCTCAAAATGCTCCTTCTCTATATATTTTTGGGGTGAGAAGACTCACCATTTTATAGACTTGACGGTCTCTTTGGATAAGCATGCAGAGGCGCCACTTGGAAATCCTACCTTCCCAAGGGGAGAAGATTCCTCCCTGATTAGGGGCTCCATGACTACCCCTGTAACTGCATCTAGCGCTCAAAAACGCTCACTCACACTCCCATGCAATGAATGAAGAGTTAAGTGGCATATCTGAGCTGCCATTTGTCAAGATTTAAGTTTTTTCCTGTCAAACTTGCTATTCGCCCCACCCTAGAGTGAATACTGCTAATCGTCCCTGGGTGGAACGAATACCAATTTGTAATCATCCTTGGGTGGAACGAGTAGAGAGCAAAGTGCTTGAAAGGTGCCAAATTGACCTCTGACCTTCCAAAATTGTTGTGTGAGTGGTTAAGACCACTGTTTAACCTCTCGGGGCTGCCCTGGGGGCTGTGTGTCAATGCGATCAGTGTTTGCAGTCACATAATCGGTTTGGTGCTATTTTGGTGTCTACAATTTACCATTTATATTTTTACCAATAAATGAAAAAAAAACTAGTTTACGTGCACAAAAAATAGAATTTAGATCCTAAATACATAAACAATAGAGTCACAAGTTAGAAGAACCTACTACTTTGCCTTGGTGGTAAAATCACTACCAATCCATAGTATGTAATAATTATTATTGCTTTTTTATGGTGTGATTCTAAATGCTTAAATGATACATTCACAAGGTAGAAGAATCTATTTTTGCCCTAATGACAAAAGTACCACCAATCCATATAGTGTCACCACTGTTATTGCCTAACCCACAAAAAAGAGAGAAAACAGAGATAGTTAATGATATATATGTCTATCATAGATGGTAGGGGATAGTTGAACTTACTTGAATAATAATTAGACCCCAATTTAGATGGATGGAAATGATAAGTGATAGAATACAAGAAATGGATATCAAGTGCAAAAAATGTCATTGGATCATGATAGCACATGGAATTTTGATTAGATTTGGTTTATTGAAGGACTAATTAATGAAGGGATTGGAAAATATGAATATTTACCATGTGTTAAAAATTGGATATCCATGTTTCCCCTTTTTAATCTATTTAAAATAATAAATGTGTCAAAAACTAACATAAAGGCCCTAATGTTTAGTCAATTTTTTTTTCTTATGATGAATGGCGATATAATTGTTTGCTTATAAGTAATATTACAAATTATATTTTGGAAAACATTAAATTTTGGCATACCCCATTATGCCCTCTCAATATTTATAAGTAAAATGATGTTGGACCAAGAAAACTCGACTTGATTATGATGCACACAAATGCAATAAATAAATATTGACATAGATGTTTGATTTGGATTAAAGGTATAAATGTAATTTGATTTTAAGCTTAAAATAGTTTTTTTGATTAGGTTAGGATGGTTTTATTTAGTATTAGAGATGCATAAATTAATATTAGATGTGTTGTTAATGTTGTTTAATGATGATGAGATTGTGATTTGATTATGTTACAATGATGATAAAACATGGACATAGATATTTTGTTAAATATTGATTATTTATGATTGATTAAAATATTTTAAAATTTGAATGATTAACATAGTGAAAATGATTACAGTGGATTTATAACGCAAATGTATGTATACATGTATACACTATATACATAGATATTTGTCCAATGAGACTTTAAAATAAAAACCAAAAATTTAAAATTTTTATGTAAAATGATATAGATATCAAGCTCTAGAACCTCAATTGATATGATAATTAAATATATTTATAAAATCTCAAGCTATAAATAAGTGAATCATGACTTGTCAAGGATGGGCGATCCTAGTACAACCAAATAAACAAAAAAAATGATTTTTCAATTTTTATTGAAAATAGTAATCTATGGGAGATTGTGTTTGAATAGGACAACTATAAATGGAAAAACAATAAGACAAAAATGGACAAATCCATATTCTCATATCATTGACTAAATTAAGGGACTTGTGCTAAAATTAATAGATTTAAGTTTAAAGGAAGAACAATCCAATGAAAGCCCTAATTTACACTAATTAAGGTGGTATTTAAATAACTTTAGAGATTTTAAGTTTTTGTTGTATTCATGTACATTTGATTTAAATGTGTTTAAAAACATTGGTGAATATTGGATTCAAATTTTTACTGTCTTTTTTATTTTTTAAATTATATTATTTATTAAATTAACTAGTTAAATTTTTATTATTATATTTACACATATTAAATGGCATGTGAGTTCAAATATTCAAACATTAAACCTTTTTAAATAAAAATCCAATGTTCAAATATAATTCATTACCTAAAGTTGTTTTTATTCTAAATCCTTTAACATAAGTAGGAAAATATAAATTATTTAAACTCATAAAAGTGATAAACCTCCATTTTTTTTGGTAATTTAATTGATATTATATTATACCAAGAAATATGAAGGCTCCCAAACACCTTTTACATAAACAAGGAACAATAGACATCAGCCTAAGCCCAAGAGGAAGTATACAAAAACCTTAGAAAAGCATGTAAATATTCACATATTACATCGGTAGAAAACACTACAACAAACACGGAGAAAAAGATCCATCCTTCAAGAGTACAATATGAAAGCCGAATTAAAGAAAAATAAATAAACCCCTTGGCCACTACCAAAACAAAATAGTAGAAACATTTGAGCAAGAATCTACTAATCAGGACTGCCCATGGCCTCCTTCTGTTCATCCACATTTTTACTAGAAGCTTCTGGATTCTTCTTAGCTCCTCCTAAGATCTAAGAATTCTAGGAAGAAGCGAGTAATTTTCTAAATTGCTTATGATGTACTAAATTTTTTCCAGCCTATCAAATTCAGTGATGGTTCCAAGACTTCTGGATTTTTCAAAAATGATGATTCCCAACATTGTCATATTTCCTATCTTGATGCTAGAGCAATCTTGCCAATATTTTGGTGCCAATGATATTTCCACATGTGGAAGAGATCACTTGAATTGGAAAGAGTGAGATCTCTATTTGCATTGTTGATGTCCCCACTATATATGCAAAAAAACATCCTTTGATTTATTCCCAAACTTTTTGTTTGAGACGTTAGTAGGCTTTGGGAATGAACTATTACTCGTGGCTGTTAAAAAATCACAATTTTTCTAGAGAAACGGACATCATGTGGCAATGGACATAGATACCAGACATGCTAGAGGTTATGTGATAGGACACCCGCCTATTATGGAAATAATTTAAATTAATATTTGTGAGATGAATGGGTTTGAAACAAGTCTAGATGATCATGATACAACCATCCAACTAATGATTCCACAGAGGAAAAGGGTCATAAAAATTATGGAATTTGTTATTCAAAAGGAGAGGCCAGAAAACCAATACCTTAATGATTTTTTTAAATTTGACTTCTATTGTTCTACTAGGACCTTTTGAAACTGCAACACTCTTACACATATTGAGAAAACTTATAAAAATATGGTAACCCAACTAATCATTGTCAATTTTTTCAATAGTGGCTAATGCATGTACCTCCTATGGTAGTGTGTTTGTCCAAATCAAAAAATCTAGACCATCAACCCCAATGTTTGCCAAATTATTTTGCCTTATTTACTTCTCTGAAAGCATGTTGGAAGATAACTTTCTACTAGTGAGTAGCAAGTTTCTTGGCCTCTTCAATGTAGCTTCTAAATTTCTAAGATGGTCTTTTTGATATTTCCATGTAATTAATAATATTGAGAGAATCCCATTCAATGATGATTCTGCCTAGGATATGTTTGATTAATTCAAGACCTCTCCATAATACCTTTTCTTCAACCATATGATTAGATTGTTCACGAAGGTATTCAACAAAATATGAAATTGAGTTTCCTTTATGATCTTTGATTATACCTTCTTCTCCTGATTTGCCTAGATTGTCTTTTGCTGCTCCATCAAAATTCAATTTGACCCATCCCTGGGATAGGGGAAACCATTTAATATTACTTCTAGTATTGGGTTAAGATACAATCATATCCTAGAAAATATTCAGATAATGAAGAATGATAGTTTTAAACCTGGAATAAGGCCTTGGATCATACATAATAATGAAAGTGTTCTCTTTAAAAAATAAAATAATTTTACTGGTTAGAGATGAAATATCCTTGGAAAATTTAGAGAACACTCTCCAGTTCCTTTCTAGTCATATTTTCCAAAGAAAATGATATAGATAGAACCTCCAAATTGTTCTCAGCTTGGGATGGTGGAAAGGTTGAGGCCACTGAATGAGCAACTCCACAATAGAAGGAGGTTTTATCCAAATTATTTGGAACCTTTGGAAGATGTTGTCAAGAATGGAAACATAATAGGGACAATTGAGAAAGATGTGGTGGGGGGATTCCCATTTAGATAAACTTAAAAAATATATATTTGGGATAATGATCCCTCTTTTAATGAGGTTATCAACTATCAAAATTTTATTTTGAATGGTAAGGCAAGAAAAGAAATCAACTTTGGGATAAGGTGTTTGATCCATACCAAATTGAAAGAAATTTAGGTTTCTTCCTAGGGAATGAGGACTTGATAAGCAGATTTGATTGAAAATTCCCTTCTTCTATTAGGGTCCAAATAATGTTATGTTTAAATTTTCATGTGGGGATAATTATAGAATTGATAAGTCTTTCTAAGTCCATTGATTCTTCAGAGTGATGGATGTTGTGAATGCTTTTCCACCTGTAGATGTTATTTGTTTTGTGAAGGAAATCAACCACTTTGTATCCAAAGGTTACATCTATAAAGTCTTTGATAATCCTAATGTTTTGATCCTGAATGAGTGGTTGATTTTCTATCCACCTACCCAACTAGAATTTTATTGATCTATCATCCTCTATTTGCCACCTGAGTCCTTTCCTCAATAAACCCTTTGTTTGGATTATTCCTTTCCAAAAAGCTGAGTCATTTGTGGGTGTTGTCTCATTTAGAAACTATGTGCCCTACAAATACTTCCTCTTGACTATAGTGATCCACTCCACTTGCTCTTCCAATAATAATCTCCATGTCTGTTTAGCCATTAATGCCATATTTAAGTTTTTAAGTCTTCTCAATCCAATTCCTCCTTGGTCTTTAGATCTACAAACTTTGTCCTAGGCTACCATATGGAAACGACTTTTGTTTTCAGCCCCAGTCCATAAGAATTATTTTTGAGTTTGTTCAATCTTGTCATACACTTTTGAGGGAGATTTAAAAACTGAAAGGAATTATATTAGGATACTTTGGAGATATGTCATGGTTAAAATAGCTTTCCCTACATGGGATAGAAGGTTTTATTTCTATCCAGTTAACCTTTTTTGAATCTCTCAATCATTGGGTTCCACATCCCTCAACTGGTATGCCCACAAAAAGAGGAAGACCTAATTAAAAAATAGGGAATGATGCAATTGAGCATCCCAAGATCCTGTATAGTTTGATCTATCTCTGTTGAGGAGTGTTCAAGAAATAAATTTTGCTCTTTTAGAAATTTATTTTTTGGCTTGCTACTTCTTCATATAGAAAAATAATGTATTTGATTACTTTAGCTTCAAGTATGGAGGCAAAAGTGGATAGGATCGTGTCATCCATAAATTATTGTGAAGAGAAATTACAGAAACATATTCTAGAAATAATGCAGAAATGATAACTAAGGAAATAATGACACCATTCAATGCACATATAACACACAAGATTTACCCTGGTTCACCCAATTTGGGCTAGTCCAAACAAACAAGAGTCTATCCTCCTTGATATATTATTCTCTCTCATCCCTAAAACGGGACATTACAATAATTATATAAGGAAACTCATACAACCCTAAACCACCAAGTGGTATTAGGGTATCGTGGATACAACACCATGGGATAAACCATCCACACCCACTAACCACCCACCAACCGTGGGAATACCAGGGGTCACTCCAAAAAGTAGCGATAAAAGTAGGTGAAAAGTAGCGATAAAAGTAGGTGGGTGGTTAGTACCCGTCGTCTTTTGCACTGTAGTGCCTGTCGTACAATTCTTTTTCGGCAAAGAATGATACACATCCAACATATTGGTGAGTAACAGGATTAGTTTGAGTTATTGCTTTAATTCCAGATATGAGACCTGATCTTCTAGAAATATGAATTTTCCTCCCCAAAGCTTTTGTAGCTATGATGAAAAGTAGGGGAGATAAAGGGTCTCCTTGTCGAAAACCTCTACTACTTTGGAAGTAACCAGTTGGGAAACCAGTTACAATAACTAAAAACCATGCATTTGAGATGTAACCTTTAATTAGTTCCACCCATTCTGGATGAAACCCAAAATTGAGTAAAAAAGCAAAGAGGAAATCTCAGTTAACCCTATCAAAGGCTTTTTTCATATCCAGTTTGAGGAAAAAAGTATCTTTTTTATTCTAAGACGATGAATGGAGATCCTCATGCATTGTTATTATTCCATATAAAATTGACCTTTATTGAATGGAGCTTCCTTGATAGTGGTATATAAACATAGGAAGCACACCCTTTATCTTGTTCACATACATTTAATAAGGATTATGTAGATAACATTGCAAATGCTGGCTGGTCTAAACTCATTTGAACTCCTTGTAGATGGGATTTTAAGAATTAGTGCTATGAATATAGAATTGAAGCTATAAGAGACCATTTTAGAATATTTGAGTTATCTGATTGTTGCACAAACATCACCACCCACAATATCCTAGTAAATCTAGAAAAATCTTGGAGGGAATCCATATGGTCCAAGGGCCTTGTTAGGGTTCATGGAAAACATGGCTTCTTTGATTTCATCCTCTGAAAATGTACCAAGAAGCTTTTGATTGACCCCATTAGGAATGACCTATGGAATATGGGATAATAATGATTCTTTGGCTAAAAATGAACCTGGAAGAGGATCTTAAAGAAGGGATTCAAAATGGGAAACTACTTATTTTCTAATTTCTTTGATGTATGTTGTGATGGTCCCATAATTTTTTAGCAGTTCTTTTATTCTATTATTACTTATATTCCTCATTGTGAGATATGATTTTTTTTTTGTATTTGCATCTCCTTATTTTAACCATGTGATTCTAGACTTTTGCTTCCAAAAGGTCTCTTCACAGGCTAAAACATTATGGTATTATGATAAAACAATTTCTTCTTCTAATATGATTTTTTGATCATTTAATCCATTTTGGATTTTATGCTCAATAATGGTTAATCACTCCTTAATGGCTTTCTTGTCATCAAAAATATTCCCAAAAATATCTTTGTTCTATAATTTAAGGTATTCTTTGACCAATTTTAATTTTTTCCCTAGTATATAAGAAGGTGACCCTTGGACCAAGGTTTGCCACCACTACAATATTATTTCCCTAAGATTTATGTGATGAACCCACATTGCTTCAAAATGAAAGGGGGTTTTGAAAATTTCTAGATTATCCATTTCTAACAGAAGAGGGCTATGATCAAACCTGATTTTAAGGAGACATTGGATACTAGCATCTCCCCAAATATTTATAGCTTCTTTGGATAATAATATTATATCAAATATCACGTGAATAAATTGGCTTCCACTGCGTTTGTTGCTCCAAGTAAATTGGTTCCCTATGAGGTTAACATCCATGAGATCATTGGTATTGATAAATTCTCTAAATTCTTTCATGCTTTTGGTTGGGTTACCTAAACCTACCCTCTTATCAAATGGATACAATGGTATGTTGAAGTCCCATGCTAGGATCCAGGGAATAGAAGAAAAAATTTCTCTTAGCTTGGTAAGGATTGCCCATAGCATACCTCTACCATTGGGTGTGTTAGGAGCAAAAATATTTGTCAAAATCCACTAAATTTTTTTGTCTTTGTCAAAATAAAAATGCTTTTAGTTCTATCACATGAATGTATTAATATGCCTTCTATCTTTAATGTTTCCCAAAGATACATTAAACCTCCTGAACCTCCTCTTGCATGGCTAAAAATGGCTTCATAAAATTTCTAAACTTTTTTGGTTGTTTGAATAGACCAACTTTCATCTATCTTGGTTTCTTGCATGATAAATATGGTAGGTTTGACTTCTCTACTAATGTATCTGGCTATCCTTTTTTTTAGCAATTCCATTTAATCCCCTCACATTCTATAAGAGGATTTTCATTTTTATGGTTTGATTTTTCTGCCCCCCTTGCCCTGTGTTTGGGGGGTTTGGTGCATTTATTCTAATCAGTAGATTGGAATATAATGTTTGGAAATAGGTTTAGTTGTATCCCATTAGAAATATCATTCTAAATATCCTTTTTCCATTGCTCATTAGTTGATATCTTGCCTCTTCTCTTTTCACCTCCATAATCAATAGGATATTTTTTGAACTTCTAGTCTATTTTAGACTAGGTTTTTGGGGGATAATTTGTTGTAGGACGAGACTACCCTTTTCCTTAATATTATGAATTGCACTCTGGTATTCCATATGAGCATGTTTTGACTTTCCTTTAGAATAAATAAGCTATTTAGAGGGATCATATCCTCCTCTTCAAGAAAATTATCTAGGTTATTAACATCTTCAACAAGAGTGTGATATGGCCCAAATTTCGTAAGAGAGTCTAAGTTATTGGGAAGTTAAATCTCCTTGCCCTTGATGTATTCACCCTTTTCACATTCTTCTAATATATCTTCATAAAGAACATCAAATTTATTTGGAGAGGTAAAATATGGGCATACCTTTTCTTGGTTTGGAGTTTTAGCAAAACTAGCCTATTGGTCTTCATTTTTAGGATCAGGTTGTTGGGGATTTGAAGTCTCTCCACCCAAAAGCCCACTTCCACTATGTTTCTATCGATAAACCTTTCCATGTAGGTTTTGATCTGATCATTTCTGCCAAAATTGTTCTTTTTGCCCTTGGTTCCTCCTCCCTTGAAACCTATTGAAATGTGCATCCTTTTTTGGTAATTCCTCCATTTCTTTTAAATAAGGGCATTGGTTCCTTATATGGCCCTGTGTGTGGCATTCAACATAGTAAGTCAAATTATTTTCATATTCCAAATATTATTTACGATAATATGTACCTTGTTCCATCTCTATGTAGGTTGACAATTCAAAAGTCAGGTTAGCATTAACACAAATTCTTGCAATTGTCATTCTTCACCTAGCCAAGGTGACTCGATCAATAGCCACAAGGTCTCCAATGGATTTAGCGATTCCTCGAAGGAAAACCTCATGCCACCACTGCATTGGGAGATTGGGAATGCAAATCCATATTGAAGCATAATTTATATCTTTCATTTCTAGGTCAAAATATTCAGTCCATTTTCATAGAAATAAACTTAATCTCCCAAGGAACCAAGGGCTCCCTATTAAAATTCTACTTGCATAATCATGGTTACTTAGGCTAATGGCAAAGAAACCTCTTTATAGGGCAACAATATCCATCCTTCCCATGGTATTCCATTTTGATACTACCCATTTTATGATTATTTTGAGGTCAAGCCTACCTCCAATAAAATTTTCCACCAAAGAAAAGGTCTCCATCAAGAGAAAAATTCACAGGAAGGTTTTATAAACCTTTAATTTTCTCCCTTCTGGGTTAAGTGATAAAGATAATTTTGCATAGTATTTTTGATCTATTTAAGAATATCAGCATAGGACTTTCCTGCATTGGTATCCTCACCATATCTATGGGGAGGGGGCCTATTTTTGGGCCCCTTTTCATGAGGTTTATGTCCCCAAAATGTTTCCTCTTTTTTAGTCTATAGCTCTTGTATGGCTTGATCCTCATTCACGTCGTCTAATGTGGCTCCAAATCTATGTTCATGGTGACCATATTCCTGTACTTCAAAGGCTTGATTTTATTCATTTCCACCTTTACCAATTTGAAAATCTTGGTTTTTGCTTAGACCATTTTTGAGGACATCGCTCTACATCGTCACTATGATAACCCTATTTATTGTAGACTATATTTAAAACCCTTTACCTTGTGGTTACCATACTTCATCAAATAAACAAAAATGATAATGAACACAGATGTGGTTCTCCACCCTCCCTACCTTTCCCTTGATAAACCTCCATTTCAAACCCATATAACTAAATTAGTAAATATAATTCTAATGTTCAAATATAAATCATTAAGTGATTTTTATTTTAAACCCTTTAACACAACTAAAAATATAAATTATGTACATAAAAGTGATAAGCCTTCATTTTAAGGCCATATAACCAAATTAAAAAATATAAATTATTTATATTCAATAAATAGTGGGAGTGTGGATCCATTGAGAATTAACAAGACCTTAACCCTTCTTTTTCATCTTGGTTGTATCCTGCTAGTATCCCACTACATTTCTCATGGTTAATGGATTTTGTAATTTTATGTTTATTTATTAATTACATAATATCTATCGAAAACATAATCTTTAAATTGTGCAATTTAGATTAATATAATTATTTTATATTTCTTTCTCGTGTGAGGACTCAATATATTTAAAATCAATCACTGGCAAGGCAAAATAAGGAGAAGAGATCACAAAGTAGAGTAGTTTGAATTGGCTAATGAACAAACCCTTGTCGATAGAAGAGATACCATATATATATCCAAACATGTGGTTTGTGAAATATTGTAGAGAGTTTCCTTGGATTAGATAATTTATTTTTTAAAATTACAATACCTCTAGCATAAAATTTTTTACTCAAACAAACACATTCACAATAGATTGGATGATTTTCATAAGGACAAGTTGCTTGTCAGGTATCAACACAGTGGCCTTTCACTCTTTAACATACAATGTGGGTAATGGTTAGAAAAGATGATATTCCAACAACATAGGTAAATTTGGCACATCAGAGGTGCAGGAGGAAGTCTCCTACTTTTTTTTAATGAAGTGATGGGAATACTTCTACTCTTAAATCCATTGACCATGGGAGATTGAGTTTGAAGAAGATAAATATACATGGAAAAACAATAAGACAAAATAGACATATGCATATTCTCATATCATTGACTAAATTAAAGGAAGAACAATCCAATGAAAGCCTTAGTTTACACTAATTAAGGTTGTATTTTTTTTATCAGTAAAATATATTTACATTAAAAATAGGTTTTAAAAGGAGCCCCAAAACCTTATTACAACAAAGAAAAAAACAAGACCCACAACCCAAAACAAATGTCAGCTCATAATATAGAGTCGGTCTTACATGGAAGCAAATAGCCAAATGGGGATATCCAAAGGAGATGATCCTAGAAGGAAAAAAAAAAGGATCAAGGGTGGTCCCTTGGGGACGCCCCACAAACCAAATACATGCAAATCACTTTCCTTCGTTGGCACCTGGAGACTCATCCATACTTAAAGATAGTTTGAGGTGGTCATGGATTTCATCCAATAGCTTTGCTACCTAGTTGTAAAGCATCCAAGAAGCCTTGGTAGAGTTGACCAATATTGATAAGGTGGCAATCGAGCTTTTCATATGGCTTATAATAAATCTATGAAGAGAAGCAACAGAAGGTTCATCCTACGACATTGGTTACTTGTGGTGAGTAGCCTTGCTAACTTTCCCAGGGGAAGATGTATCCATATTCAATTTTTTCAAGAATGGAGAAACACGAACATAATATGGGTTGAGGTTCTAAAGAAACTTGGAAGAAGAATGTTTGAGAGACTTGGGATTAAAATCAAACTCAGTGTACGAGGATCCATCCTTGGGTTTAGACACATGGGTAAGATTTTAAGGTTATGGGAGAGGATAATTTAGAATTGTTAGTCTCACAATGACACTGAGAGGGGGGGTGAATCAGTGTAGCTATTTAAATTCAAATCTACAACTCTTAATACTGAAACAATGAAGATTTAAATCAGATAATGCAAATATCACAAGAGAGCATTCCACAACACACGATGTAACGAGGTTCACCAATTTTGCTACTCCTCAAAAATGACTACTTGGATTACCATCCAAATCCAGTCTTTGCAAAACACCAATTTTACAATCACTTTACCAGCACCAACTGGAAGGAGCACCAACCCCTAATTTATCTGCACCCATAGAAAGGAGCACCAACACCTAATTTACTAGCACCAACTAGAAGGAGCACCAACCCCTGATGCCAAGCACCAACTTGGACTTCTATTCTAAATATAGATGATTAACATAAAGATGCCTTCACTTTTACAAGACCCTGACTAGTCTATTGCTTTCTCAACATTGCCCACTCTTTACCCAGCACACACCCTGCTCACTCACCTCCTACACACTCTCTTCCAGCAGCACTTTCACACTCTTTCAGCAGCACTTTCACACATTCAGCAACAACCTAATTCTCCACGCAACTACCCTTTTATAACAATATTTTCATCTTGAAACACCTGTTCTTCTGTGACTTCCATAATCCTGCATGCACCCTATTAATAGACACTTCTGAAAGTAACTCCTTTATCATTTGTACAATCCTTCTTGCAAATTGTTGCAAAATTGTGACACTTTTTCGTCCGTACAACCTTCCTTGTAGTATGTCACGAAATTGTGACACTTTTTCTTTCGTTGCCTTCTTCTTCGCTTCGGACCGCGAAAATGAAACATGTTGCGAAATCGTGACACATTTTTCTCTCTCCTCTTTCTCTTCGCTTTGGATCGCGAAAATGAAACATGTCATGAAATTGTGACACCTTTTTCTCTCTCATATTTTCTTCACTTTGGACCACGAAAATGAAACATGTCACAAAATCACGACATCCTTTTATCTCTCCTCTTTCTCTTCGCTTTGGACCGCGAAAATGAAACATGTCACGAAATTGTGACATCTTTTTCTCTCCTCTTTCTCTTTGCTTTGGACCGCAAAAATGAAACATGTCATGAAATCGTGACACCTTTTTCTCTCTCCTCTTCCTCTTGCAATATGTCGCAAAATCATGACACTTTTTCTACTTGTCTTTTTCTCTTCCAACATGTCACGAAATCGTGATAGTTTTTCTTTCTTCTTCTCTCTCTTCCAACATGTCGCAAAATTGCGATAGTTTTTCTTTCTTCTTCTCTCTCTTCTAACATGTCACAAAATCGTGATAGTTTTTCTTGCTTGCGCCTTCTCCCCAAACATTTCATGAAATCATGACAGTTTTGCTTGCTTACGCTTTCTCTCCGAACATGTCACGAAATCACGATAGTTTTGCTAGCTTGCGCTTTCTCTCCGAACATGTCGTGATATTGTGATAGTTTTGCTTTCTGGCTCTTTCTCTCCAAACATGTCGTGATATCGCGATAGTTTTCCTTGCTTCTCAACATGTCACGATATCACGATAGTTTTCTTGCTTCTCAACATGTCGCGATATCACGACAGTTTTCTTCCTTGTGATTTTCTTTTGATTTTTCTCAAATGGGCCACTTCTATATTTTGGAAAATCATTGTACATACTCTGAAGAACTTCTTAACTCCTGTATACTTCATCAACTGATCTCTGAAGAACTTCTTAACTCCTATCCACATCATCAACTGGAACCTCTTAACTCCTGTCCACTTCATCAACTGATCTTTCTAACTGTGTTGACAACAATGACAATACTTTTGTTGCACCTTGCTCAAAAATATCCCCCATTGGAATTGTTGGCAACACTCATGCAATCTCTTGTAATTTTTCTCCCCCTTTGACAATAATACCAAAGGGCTGCTGCAGACTCCCCCTGAGTCCATGCACAACATTCTCAAGCATAAATTATTACAGTTAGCAAAAATTACAAACATGAGCAAAAATATAACCAAATATATAAATGCTCCCCTTGAAAATGTGGTCCCGATAGCTAGTCAGTTCTTGGGAAGCATGACCACTCCAAATTTATTATGAATGTATCCGCTACTGATTGGTGGACCTCTCTCTGATTGAAGAATCCTCACTCAGATCTATCTTCAACTGTTTTGGCTGCTGGATCTCTATCCATTGAGACTCTGTTCTCTATACTCTATCAATAGGCTCACACAGAACCTGCTTAACAAGCTCACATAGAACTTGTCCAAATCAGCTCACAAGTTCATCAAGAAAAACTTGCTTAGCATGAACCCACAAAGAGAATTGTTAGAGACCCAATGTGATTCATCAACCTCATAGAAGCATAAAGAGAATTGTTAGAGACTCAATATGTTCTATACTTAACTCCCAATCTCAATCTCAACTCAATCTCAATCTCAAAAGAATAATATAGATGTAGTATGCTTTTCTCAAGAACATGAAACACAACCCAACAATTGCCAACCATGCAATAACTCATATAACAATGATACTCATGTTCTTTCCACAACAAATATCTTTTCTCAACCAATTAGGGCTTTAACAACAATGCTTATAGACAAGGTTTAACCAACATCATTCAACTCAAGATTAACCTTGAAGCATTCAACCAATCACTACATGAAAAGGAAACTAGTAGACATCATTTTCCTTCCAAAGGTATTTGAACAAAACAACCACCAACATAAATCACCAATGCAAAGAATAACTTTCTCAAATCAATCTCAATGGAGTAAGCCCAAATCATGTATCAAGTAAAGCATTAACTTGATCAAAACAACCTCTATGAAAACAACTCAACCATCAATCTCAAAACAGCCAACTAAGGGTTTCACCATCTCAATGCAAGTAGCAAGACTTACTAACATAAAACCTAGTGCAAAATGCTTCCTCTTCCTCAACCAAAATTATGCATTCACCCAAAAAAACTCATCAATTATTTTAATGCATAAACAATCTTCAATATCCAAAAAATGGGATTTACACCAACAAGAATACCTAGTAGACAACCTTTTCACTCCAAACTCAATTTCAGAAAATACACCATCAACAATATACATGGAATAAGTTGCCCATATATTTGTTTAAGGAAGAAGAGAATAGTTCTTCAACCTGTTACCAACACCACCCTCAACTTTGCCACCAAGTTAGGGTTAGATCATACAAGTAGACACTAAAATATTTATTCCATAAAACACCTTATGACTCCAATCCTTAGAAGTCAACTACCAAAAAAAATATAAAGCATACAAACAATATATCCTTTTACACCTTATTTCTCCAAATTAATTAAACCATGCTCAAGGAATAATAGCTTCTAAGAAAATCTCACTCAACAATCAAGCCAAAAATCTCAACCACACTTTTCTTTGGCCTCTTGACTGCCACCTCCTCCGTGACTAACGACTTTGCCTCGCGTCCATTGTGCAGCTCAATGTCTCTGGTTTCTAATGGCTACCATGGATGTTTTTTATCGCCTACGTAGGTATTGATAGTGGACCGTTACATATAGCATTGGAACCTCAATCTACGCACAGTCATCAACTCATGGTATTCATATTCTTCCTAGGACGTATGTTAGTGCTACTCAATGTCTTAGACAAACATTCTTCATGTGATTCTAGGGAGCATTTCTCTTGGCTGCGATCAAGGGATTCCTCAGGAAATATCTCACATTCCTCAAATAATGCAAGACTTTCTTAGGTGCATAGGCATCTTGTCCTCCTTGGTGCTTCACCACCTGGGCACTATTCTCTCAACATCTCTACCTTGCATGTGCTACTTGGCACTCTTGATGAACTGGGTCTTAGTGCCACTGTTTGCTTTGACTTTGGCATCTCTTTGCTACATGTTCTATCTTAGATAATGCCTATCAGCTGTTGCATCAAAAACCTAGCTATTCACCATGTTGTTCTGCTGAAGCACATCAGTTTGATACTATCTCCACAAACATCTACATGAACTGGAACACATTTTGACAACTATACGACAACTCCCCGACTACTTTCCTTTCATCCTTAGATAACCACACAAATACATAGGAGCATTAAAATAAAACTTTAACATTGCTCCCCCTGAGGATGTGCTACCTGGAGCTGCTTAATGCAATAGAGGAGTAATCTCCTTCAGTCCAAGGAGACACAATTTCCTCTCTTCTTTCTTTCTCCAACCTTTCTTGAACTTGGGCTTGAGTTTCTCAACTGCATCACAGTTTTGAAGCTTTTCGTAAACTTGAACATTTCTCTTGGGTGGTTGTCTCTTGTGCATCCTTGATGGATGATTATTTTCCTTTCTTTGATACACATGATTTCTTCCCTGTCTGTGTTGCATTCTTTGTGTCTGATGAAATTTGTTGTCTTGCCTTAGATTGGATAAAAAGGTTCTTGGACAAAACCTTGCTATGTGCCCATGACCATTACATTTAAAACATTGCACATGGTGTTCAACAGATGTATTTCTACCAGCATAACTCTTTGATATTTTATTCAATCCATAATAAATTGCCTTGTGACCATAATGGTTACATCTAAAACAATAGCCATTAAAAGCATTATTATGAATAGAGTGAGAGTGATAGAACCTCTTTTGTTGTGGTTGCTTTGTTGTAGATCTCCTTCAAGATTTTCTTCCTTTTGAAGTTTCAGCTTCAAATTGTTCTTGCTTTGATCCATCAGCAGTGGACTTCTTCTTGTCTGCAGATTTAGAAGATGAAGGTTGTTCAGCTTCATATCCAAGACCAAGCTTAGACATGGGGTTTCTTTGTTGCCTTATCATTTTATCTAGCAACTCTGTGCTCTTCTCAAATTTGAGATTTGTATTGGCCTCTTCTAGTTGTTTCTTCAATAAAACAATCTCCTCTTCTTGTTTGTTGCAAACATCGCTTTTATCATCTAGGTGTGACTTCAAAGCTTCTTCTATTTTCTTGGCTTTATGAATTTGCAAGAAGAGATCTTCAATATTATCCTCATATTCTTCCAACTTCTTGGACAGTATTTTGTTCTATTTCCTTTCTATATTCAACTCTTCAAGTGCAGCGATCAACTCACCTTCTAGATATACTTCACCCTCAAGGTTTTCATCACATACTTTAGAATTCACTTCTTCTATATTTTCTAGTTCAATCTTCTCTTCCACAGGAACTAAAACTGACTGAGATGCCTTATTTGAGGAGGATCTATTCTTCTTACCCATTGCGTACTAATCCAAGATCAACCCTAGATGATTTAGCCTGATAAGGGAAACTGGATCTGATACCAATTGTTAGTCTCACAATGACACTGAGAGGGGGGTGAATCAGTGTAGCTCTTTAAATTCAAATCTACAACTCTTAATACCAAAACAATGAAAGCTTAAAACCACATAAAGCAAATATAACAAGAGAGAATTCCACAACACATGATATAACGAGGTTCACCAATTTGGCTACTCCTCAAAAATGACTATTTGGACTCCCATCCAAATCTAGCCTTTGCAAAACACCAATTTTACAATCACTTTACCAGCACCAACTGGAAGGAGCACCAACCCCTGATGCCAAGCACCAACTTGGACTTCTATTCTGAATCTAGATGATTGACATAAAGATGCCTTCACTTTTACAAGACCCTAACTGGTCTATTGCTTTCTCAACATTGCCCACTCTTTACCCAACACACACCCTGCTCACTCGCCTCCTACGCACTCTCTTCCAGCAACACTTTCACACTCTTTCGATAGCTCTTTCACACATTCAGCAGCTCTTTCACACATTCAGTAGCAACCTAATTCTCCACGCAACTGCCCTTTTAAAACAATATTTTCATCTTGAAACACCTATTCTTTTGTGACTTCCATAATCCTGCATGCACCCTATTAATAGACACTTCTGAAAGTAACTCCTTTATCACATAGTAATTTGTACATGCATTCTATTAATAGCTCTGTTTCTTGTGTGGGACTTTCAACATAACTGCCACTCGACGGTTACACTGCTTTACGGGCCCTGTAACTGTCGTTCTGTCTTTAATGCACTATGCTTATTTTAGCTTACATGATTTCTATCTGTAACTGCCCCTGTAACTATCGCACTAAATTTAGTTGACTCTTCTTATATTGGCTACATGATTTTCCTTTATAACTGCCCCTGTAACTGTCGTTCTACTTCAGTTAACTATCCGTAATCGTGTTGTTGTGACCTATTGCAAAATCGTGACACTTTTGTCTCTTTGTACTCTTCTCGCCTTTTACCCGTGAAAACATGACATGTCACGATATCATGACATTTTTGCCCCTTTGACCTTTTCTTGGCTGTTGACCATGAAAACATGACATGTCACGATATCACGACACTTTCCACCTTCTTGTCCTCTTCTTAGCTTGCACCTGCGAAAACATGACATGTCACGATATCGTGACACTTTTCGCCTCTTTTTCCTTTTCTCGGCTTGCACCCGTGAAAACATGACATGTCGTGATATCACGACACTTTCTGCATCTTTATCCTTTTATCGGCTTGCACCTGCAAAAATATGACATGTCGTGATATCACGACATTTCTACCCCTTTGACCTTTTCTTGGTTGTTGACCGCAAAAACATGACATGTTGCGATATCGCGACACTTTTTGCCTTCTTGTCCTCTTCTTAGCTTGCACCCGCAAAAACATGACATGTCACGATATCACGACACTTTTTCCTTCTTGTCCTCTTCTTAGCTTGCACCCGTGAAAACATGACATGTCATAAAATCGTGACACTTTCTACCTCTTTGTCCTTTTCTCAGCTTGCACCTACGAAAACATGACATGTCATGAAATCGTGACACTTTCGTTGCCTTGTGCTCTTCTCTGTCTTTCGCCCGCAAAAACACAACATGTCACAAAATCGTGACACATTCGCTGCCTTGTGCCTTTTCTTGCCTTGACCTCGCAAAAACAGAACATGTCGCAAAATCATGACACTTTCGCTTTCGTACTCTCCTTCTTTCCTTTTGTCGCGATATCGTGACACTTTTTCTCCTTGGCGCTTTTCTTCTCATCGGGTCGCAAAAACCCGACATGTCGCGATATCGTGACACTTTTTCTCTGTGAGCTCTTTCTCTCGAACTTGTCGCGAAATTGTGACACTTTTTTGTCTGTACAATCCTTCTTGCAAATTTTTGTGAAATCACGAAACTTTTTCATCCGTACAAACTTCCTTGCAGTATGTCACAAAATCATGACACTTTTTCTGTCTCTGCCTTCTTCTTCGCTTCGAACCGTGAAAATGAAACATGTCGCGAAATCACGACACCTTTTTCTCTCTCCTCTTTCTTTTCGCTTTGGATCATAAAAATGAAACATGTCACGAAATCGTGACACCTTTTTCTCTCTCCTCTTTTCTTCGCTTTGGACCACAAAAATGAAACATGTCATGAAATTGTTACATGTTTTTCTCTCTCCTCTTTCTCTTCGCTTTGAACTACAAAAATGAAACATGTCGCAAAATCGTGACATCTTTTTCTCTCTCCTCTTTCTCTTCGCTTTTGACCGCGAAAATGAAACATGTCACGAAATCATGACACCTTTTTCTCTCTCCTCTTCCTCTTGCAATATGTCATGAAATCATGACACTTTTTCTACTTGTCTTTTTCTCTTCCAACATGTCGCGAAATCATGACAGTTTTTCTTTCTTCTTCTCTCTCTTTCAACATGTCGCGAAATCACGACAGTTTTTCTTTCTTCTTCTCTCTCTTCTAACATGTCACAAAATCATGATAGTTTTTCTTGCTTGTGCCTTCTCCTCGAACATGTCATGAAATTGTGACAGTTTTTCTTGCTTGCGCTTTCTCTACGAACATGTCTCAAAATCACGACAGTTTTGCTAGCTTGCTCTTTCTCTCCGAACATGTCGTGATATCACGACAATTTTGCTTTCTTCCTCTTTCTCTCCAAACATGTCACGATATCGCGACAGTTTTCTTTGCTTCTCAACATGTCGCAATATCATGACATTTTTCCATGCTTCTCAACATGTCACGATATCGCAATAGTTTTCTTCCTTGTGATTTTCTTTTGATTTTTCTCAAATGGGCCACTTCTATCTTTTGGAAAATCACTGTACATACTTTGAAGAACTTCTTAACTCCTGTATACTTCATCAACTGATCTCTGAAGAACTTCTTAACTCCTGTCCACATCATCAACTGGAACCTCTTAACTCCTGTCCACTTCATCAACTGATCTGTCTGACTGTGTTGACAACAATGACAATACTTTTGCTGCACCTTGCTCAACATTGCTAACTTTCCTAGGGGAAGATGTATCCATATTCAATTTTTTCAAGAATGGAGAAACACGAATGTAATATGGGTTGAGGTTCTAAAGAAACTTGGAAGAAGAATGCTTGAGATACTTGGGATTAAAATCAAACTTAGTGTACGAGGATCCATCCTTGGGTTTAGACACATGGGTAAGATTTTAAGGTTATGGGAGAGGGTAATTTAGGGTTGTTGTCATCACTGGGCACCTTTTGAATGGATATTTCACAACTACTGCTCTTAATGGGATTATCATGGTCAAGTTGATTAGGGCTTGGAGTGGGATTGGTATGGATAGGGGAGGCAAAGATCACTCCTTTCTTGGAGAATATTGTATTTAAATAACTTTATAGATACTAAGTTCTAGTTGTATTCATGTACATTTAGATTTGACTTAAATGTGTTTAACAACATTTTAATAAATATTAGATTCATAATTTTACTATCTTATTTTATTTTTTAAATTATATTATTTATTAAATTTACAAGTTAAATTTTTATTCTTATAGTTACACATATTAAACGACACGTGAATTCAACTAGTCAAACATGAAACCTTTTCAAATGGAAATCCAATGTTCAAATATAAATCATTAACTATAATGACTTTTATTTTAAACCCTTTAACACAACTAAAAATATATAAATTATTTACCCTCATAAAAGTGATAAAACTTCATTTGAAATAATCAAATTAAAAAATATAAATCTAAAGTTGAACTATAAATCATTACCTTAAGTGGCTTTTATTTTAAACCTTTTAACACAATTAAAAAATATAAATTATTTACACCCATAAAATGAATAAGTATTCATTTTAAATTCATTTACCATGCAATCCCACCCTCTTATCAGTGAAGATAGAAACATTCAGCCAAAAGGAGTAGGAAAAACACTTTTATAGGAGTAGATGATAAAAGAGAATAATGATAAAGTAGATTTTGCTGATTTTCTTGTAAAGGTAACCTAAGAAACATTAATAAGTACATGAGACCAACCATCTACTTATAAATTAACTATTGTTATGTCACTTTTATGATTTTATACCTTCAACAAAATAATTTTTTTATCTCATCCCTTTTTTAAGAAGACATATTGATAGTATGATGAGTCCTACCTATACCAATTTGAATAATATCCTCTATCATATATGTTGAGGGACTTATTATTTTTTATTTAATTATGGTAAATAAGGTTTTGAGTAGGTCCTCAAACAGTTTCACATTGGATACCTTCCTAATCTATACAAGATAGAAAATTATTATCTCTAATCATATTAATCATAACCTAGACAAAAAAAGCTTCAGTCAAGAGATTTCCTTGCACTTGTCATGCAGTGGTGCAAAATGATGAATCATGCAAGTGTGTGTGGGGTTTTATTTTTGATTTTGTAAAGAAAATCTATTCTAATTTCACACAAATGTAAAATTTAAATGATTTTTTATTTAATTTCTACAAAATACACAATAAAAAATACACAACAGGGAATAGCTCCCAAGACAATCAGCTAAAATGTGAAACCCTAAGCAGAAATGCAAAAAAAATACTTCTAAATACCCTAAAGAGGGTCTAATGCACATGACCAAATGCATGACTGTATTTATATATTGAAGGTATATATTTTCTATTGAGAAAACATAGGTCTACATTTTTGCTTGTCTTCCAAAACATGTTCAAGGTAAAAAAAAGCATAATTTTATATAAATGACTCTACTGATGCAAATTTTAAACTTCTAATGCAAGCTACAATCCTTTTGTAACCTAAAAATTTAACTAATGTAACCTAGAATACATTTTCATTTTTAATGCATATGAAATCACTATCTCTAATATGCACTACCAATTTAATGCAAATCCTAACAAAAATACTAATAAAAAAAATGTAGAAGGAAAAAGATTTTTCTTTTTATTTCAAAAGTAACTTCTAGATTGGAGGATTTAGACTACTTACCTGAATTCCTTTCACTCATCAAACAAAATAATACATTTTTGTAGGTGTCCAAATGTAGGGTTGTGTTTCCCAAATGTAGGGTTGCATTTCCCAAATGCAAGTTTACATTTCCCAAATTTAGATCTATATTTTACCAGGTACAAAAGTAGCATGAACATAACCCAAAACTATTGAGAAATATTTGCAAATTTTCACAAAATGGAACTCCAAAAACTTGTAATAAAAAATATAAAAAGTTTAGAACACAAAAAGCAACAAGGCAAATAAAATAAAACCCTTTAGGGGTACCACCATGATCACCATTTTGTATGTAAATAAAAATACAACACCAATATAATGAAGACTAAAATAAGTGACTAAAATAAATAAGATTATTTTTGTATTAAACTTTTTGGAGCCTTGGTCTCCTCTTTTATAGTAATTATATGCCCCAAATTGTAGGGGTTACAAAAGTGTGCTTGCTTTCATATTATAATGGGAAAAGTGGGAGAAAACCCTTTTGCATATCAATGGAATGTGGGTGTTGATGTATTCTTTGCTACAATCAGTTTTTTGGATGGGCTTGAGTATCCTTATGAACTATCCTTTGCTTTAGTAGATCTTTAGAGAATTGTCAACAACACATGTATGAATGCAAACATAAAAAGCGGTTAGTAGCGCATATTTGATATGCTATAAAAACAATAATGCTATAAAAACATTAACATAAATGCTTATTGAATGTAAAATGATGTGTAGAGAGACAAATAATAATAAATCTATTTTGTAAAATGGTTTTGGGTCAACCAGTTAAAACCCGGTGTTAATTATAATATTCTCTTACTTACCAAAAAAAAAAAAATAATTTTTATTCCTTTTTGTGCTTTACATATCATAATGTAGATATGTTGATGGTTGATCTGCTCCTAAGAAAATGTAGGATTATATTTGTATATGGTCAAACATAGGGCCGCATTTGTGGTTTCCTGGTCAAATTCAGGGCTATTTTTGCATAAATATAGGGCTACATTTCTACCTATGTAAATACAATTCTGTGTTTAGAACTGACTAGAAGAAGACTAAGGTTTTTCTCTACTTGGCTTTGACAATTCAATCCTCAAGAATTTTGGTTTCCTTCTAGCCCAATTTAGGTAGCATAATAGTATGTTTTCATTCCCCTTGGTTAGTCAAAATGGTGGAGTCTTTATAGGATTTTGGGAGATAAAGGTGGAAAGGATAGGTGGTAAGCTAGGGCTACCAAGTGGTAAGGATGATACAACCACCTATCCTGGGTACTTAGAGTGAGTCACCTTAGGTGTCTCACTTAATTGGAGATATGTGGCATGTGGGTACATAAGAGTGGAATGAGATGTGTGAGATGTGGCAAGGGGAGGAGTAGTGGTGGTTAGAATACATATCAAGTGGGAAGATAAGGTATCCTAGGAGGAATTTCTATATTTTACAAAATATAGAAAATAGGATAATGTGCAAGAAATTATGCCTAGGTTAAAACTTAGGCATATTATTTTATTATGTAGGTTTGGTGGTGTGGGTTGGTTTTGCAAGTGGCTAGGTTTGGGTATATACAATATTAGTATTAATTTCTTGTTAATATTGATATATTATTTTGATAAGGTTTTCAAATTGCAATATTTTATTTGCAAAAACATAATTAGACAATGATGCCAACCTGATCAACCTTTGATGTTGATATCCTTCATGGGAAAATCGTGCTGCCAACCTGACCAACCTTCGATGCCAACCTCCTTCATGATACCATTATGCTATTGATTGACCACTAGTTTTTTAGCCTTTTTGGTGCCACTAACTATTGACCTAGGGCATCACTCATTCTCACACTACAAAAAAAACCCTACATTGACATTGTCACACTATCTAATATCTCTTGCCACCATAGAAAGCCTACCTAAAATTTTTGGTAACCTTTTTTAATTTTTTTGGGTGAGAGGACACAAACCATTTCATTGGCCCAATTTAACACTCTCTAGTTCCTTCTTTATGACTTTTAGTCCATTTTTTAACACGAATTAGTTATTTTAGGTAACTTCTTGGCACTCATAGTCACTTTTTGATGATCCAAATTATGGTTAAGTCCATTTTTTGTGATGAAATTTTTGTTACTAGTCTCACATTTGGGATGTGAGAGAAAAAAAAAGGTTTATCAATGCTTTCCCAGTGGAAATCTATTAGCTAACTTGATCTAGCCAAAAATTTCATGCATAATTCCCTACTTCCTCATTAGTTGCCTTTTACTCTTGCCACATGCTTCCTAATTAGTTGTCTTTTTAGACTAAATGCATGCTCATTGATTGGTTGAACCGATATGTGGTGATATTTATTCACAATTTTTTTATTTATTTTAATTTCTATTTATAGTTTTATTCTATGTTTATTTTGTGGGAAGCGTTTGTTGATTTTAAAAGGTGCTAGGTACCTAGGAGGTAATAGTTAGCCATTAGGATTATCTACGTGATTGAAGGTCACTAAGGCCATTGACTTGACCATGATTTACTTATCTGTCATAGAACTACAAGGTCAAACCTATTGATCATTGATTGGATGTACTTCTATGTTGACTTGATGTTTTATCTGTAATAATAAATAATTTTTATGTTCAAAAATAATTTATTTTTCTACACTAAGCTCCATATTATTTTTTAATTTTTTTACATTTGTAATCAAGATAGGCTCTATTCGTAATTGATAGGGACATTCATTTTCTTTTTCCTTGGCAAACAAATTAGTTTTCAAGAGGTATTTTATTAAAATTGGCATCATTGTAAGCCTTATGAAGATCATTTTTTTATATTTTTGAAGGTAATTGTATTTTGTATTATGAATCATTACATATTCTGGCTTACACTAGATTAAAAATGACATTTGACTTAGTTGACCAAATATTTGCCTTGGCTAAAACTATTAGATATTTTGTCAACAAAGTAGATGATATTAAATTTAATTATACTCCTGAAGTGAAACCCTCTAAAGATGGTAATACTCACATAAAATGTGATGTCAAGCTATATGATAGATCTAGGAATACCAATATGTTAAATAGCTATATCATGGATATGGAAACCTAGTTTTCATATACATAAGTTCTTGTTGATGATCAATTTCCTTTTGTTAAACTCAAATTGAGTGGGTTAGCTAAACTAGTCATCATGGATAGATAACATGACCAAAACCCATTACCATTTGGGAATAATTGGTCCAATAATTGGAGGATTCATTATATTATTCTAATTAACCACAATAGTTGAGATTAAAATAGTTAAGATTACACCAAATGTACAATATATCTATGCAATATTATGTTTATCACTTCAATAGGTTACACATTTTGCTTTGCATAAAGGATCTAGTGGACCACTTTATTGTAAAATTTACAAGTTGCCTTCATTAAAATAAATTTCCTTAGAAACATTAGATGCAATATTCAATCATGTACAATTTATGAAAGAGAAGGTATCCACTATATTGAGAGGAGCTTGATCTACAGGATCCAACAAGACATCCAATCAGGCACAACAACAAGTAAAGAAAATATATTATTTATTTTATTATCTATCTCCTCCTTCTTCTTTCCTCCTCATATTCTACTTATTCTAATAAATCAAAATATCCTTATTTTTATTCCCCTTATTACATTGAAAAATATTGTAGTCATTGTAAAAATATTGGATATTGGAGGAATAACTATTATGAATTACAAAAGATGAAGTAATTTTTTTTATTTTAAAAGCCTTATAATGGGTATCCCATAATGGTCCCATAGATACTAAGGGATAATGGAGGACATACTAATAATTAAAGTGTAAATTAAACAATTTAACCCTTATTCATCATAGTTCTTCTATAATGGGTCATGATAAATTGCTCATCACAAAAGCCCATTTGACTCATGAGTAGTTCATAGATTGTATCATAGAGAAATACTCATATAAGAACCTAATTGTGAGTTGTGTTTTTGATAGGTTGAAAATTACATTGGGTCCACATCCTCATCCTTACTTTTTTGTATGGAAGGATAGTGCAAGGACTAACGAAGTCACACACATGTAGTCTCTATTTTGTACTTGGTCCAAAAATTATGGATAAAGTTATGTGTGATGTAACTTCTATAGATTTTTGTGGTTTGTTGTTAGGAAAAGTCTATTAGTTTGATATGCATGTCATTTATCATGATACACCTAAAAATTATACTTAAAACTTGGATAACCAAGCATATATTATTTTATGCACATAATCCACTATTTTTTTTTTTAATTTATCACCAAGCATGCAAAGCAGTGAACCAAGTATAGGAGTTAGCATTATTCTTCATAAGGCCTCAAAACAAATATACTAAAGTAACACATCCTACTTCAGTTTAGAATAGAGTACCTAATAATTTTTTGTAATCTTATACAAAAGCGTTCAATGAAACTTCTATTCTTCCACCTATCAAAGGCATTAATCATAGAATTTATCTTCTTCCTAGAGTATCTCTTCCAAATGATTCCATGTATCGGCAATCAGTGCCTCAGATGGAATAATTCAAAAGAAAAATCCATGATTTTATAGCTAAAGGCTTCATAAAACCAAGTACCTCTCCATCTTCTTATCCCATTTTGTTAGTCCTCAAGAAATATGGTACATGGCAAATCTATAGTAATTTTTGGGCCTTGAATACAATTACTATCAAAAATTGGTATCCACTTCCTTGGATTGATGATATTATTGATTAAATCCAGGGGATAAAGTTATTTTCTAAGGTATATCTCAAAAGTGGGTATCATCAGGTCCATGTGCAAGTAGAAAAAATATGGAAAATAATATTTAAGACCAAATTAGGTTTATTTGAGTGGCTTGTAATGCATTTTGGTCTTTCCAATGCACCGACTACATTCATAAGGCTCATGAATGATGTATTCAAGAAAATCCTAGATAAATTTGTGATCATCTACACTGATGATACATTAGTTTTTTCAACCACTTGGAAGGCTCATCTAGCACATCTAGAATAGGTTCTCCAAACACTTCAAGAGAATTAATTATTTATTAGCCTTCCAAAGTATGAATTTGGTCAATCCTTCACTACTTACCTTGGTTTTATCATCAATGCTAAAGGTATTCATGTGGATCCTACAAATATTTAAGTCCTTCTTCAATGGTATACTCCTTCTATTGTGACTAAATTAAGGAGTTTTTTGGGACTTGAAAATTTCTTTTGCAAGTTCATTTCTATGTTTTCCACTATTTTCTTCCCTTTATATCGTTTAACCAAGGCAAGAGTTCCATTTCAATGGACAAAGTACCATGTTCAACTATTTGATACCTTGAAACACAACTGATGTTCCACCCCTATTCTTGTGCTACCTAATATTTCTCATCCTTTTGATATCAAAACAAATACCTCATGATTTTCTCTTAGAGTATTATTGAAGTAGAATAACCATTTGGTGGTCTACCATTCAAAAACATTCTCAACTACCATACAAAAATATTCAACATATAATAAAGAGTTATATACTTTGGTGTAATATATAATACACTAGAGATACCATCTTCTTGGAAAAGAAATAATAGTGCATACTGATCACTTTTACCTCAATTTCCTCTAATTTCAAATCAATATTGAAAAAAGTTGATAAATAAAGTGGGCAACATATTTACAACAATTACACTTTGTGATCAAGTTATAAAAAGGAAGTAGCAACCATGTAGTAGATTGTTTGAATTACCCTCCTACAACATTTGCCTTGATAGTGGCAACTACTTCTCATATTGGCTTTCAAACTTGGTTTACATAGTATCATCAACTAAGATTTAAGTATAGATTACCAACATATCTTACATCCTTCTTCTTCTAATATTGGTCTATTTCAATATTTTTATTTGAAGGGTGGTTTATTGTATAAGCTGAAAAAAAATTGTTCTCCTAAAGAGCATCACTTGTATCTTCTAAAAGAGGTAGATTCTATTAGAATAAGTGAATATTCTCTTAAGTTTCACTAGGATACACACTTGAGTTTCCACTCCTCCATGTGTCAGGAGAACTCTCAATGGTGTCTTCATCAAGTTTGATGAGTTCCACTCCTCCATGTGTCAGGAGAACTCTCAGTGGTGTCTTCATAAGGTTTTATGAGTTGTTGTAATCCAACGTCTCTCAATGATCAACTCTGCTATTTATACAGAGTTGATCCTAGAGATAAATCAATCAGTTCCACTTTTCTCTTCATATTTTGTGTAATACTTTGCATATCTATTATTGTGAAATTATAACATGGTACCAGAGTAGGATATATTTTGCTAGTATTATCTCTTGAAGGTTCTAGGATCTGATTCAATTACTTTGGATATTTTTTTGGCTATCTAACTTCAAAAGTTTGCTTTAGTCTACTTTTATCCATTGTTAATTTTCAGCATATTTTTTTATGTTGCATATTCTTACATTTCTATATTGAAATTGTGTTAGAGGAAACTTTTAAGAAAATATAGCTATTTTTTTCCTGTGTGAAGGCGTTGGTTTCTTGCCCTTCTCTTCAAAGGAAATTAGCCTATTTTTTAAATTTTTCTTATATTTATTTTTCCTCAACATTTTCATAAATATAGCACTTGGTTAAACCCTTTTTTTTTGCTATTCTTTGAGTGGAATCTCCAAATAAACCAAGCATTATTTTGTTATATTTTTTAGATTTCTTATTTTAGTTTAACTCAACATATCAAGCACTTTATTCATTGGCTCTCTCTGTCCCTCGATATAGCATTTGAAACAACTAACATCCGCGCTCTCGTTGTCACTCCCATAGGTGCCCATTGCAACGTCTCTTTTACTTTTTGTTTGGCCAGAGCAACATGTACAACTCTTGGTGCACTCATTGACATATATAAGTTCCTATGTAGAGTTTGCTGGCACACTTGCATTTGAAAGGGCTACAATGTTTACAATCCTTGGTGCACTCATTGACGTCTAAAAGTTCTTCTGTAGAGTTCATTGGTGCACTTGGTTTTCTAGTGCACAAAATTTATTTTGGTTTGACAAAATGTCTTTCATACATTTTTCTAAAAACCCCATTGATTTTATTTATATTTTGCCTTATTAACTTCTTCTGCAGGTGTATTCGTTATATTTTTTTTCCTTCAACTAATGTCTTCTGTAGGTTTCAAAGGTAGCATATATTGATTACATATATTTTTCATATCGTTAATAATATTCATTATACTCTTGTTTCCTTCGTAATGCTTTTTCTGCAGGTCTCTTGATTTACGAAAAGTAGGTTTATTAGAATTTTAAATCTGCCATATTATTGGTTTCATGTAAATATTTTTTCAAACCTCTTAGGCTTTTTTGTGTATAAAATCAAGAATTATTTTGTAGTGTTACATAGGTTTTCCTTCGTCATTTTTGGAATTAGAGAAGCACCAGTGCCACTAAAAGGAGAGTAATCTATATATATCTCATTTTACCTATTCAACGTATATAATTCTCTTCGGTGCTCTCTTAGATGTCTCAATGTTCCATTGTCTATTTCGCTGGATAAATGTTTCAAAAAGACGGTTCAAGCACTCCACCTTACACCCACTAGGGACTTTGGAAAAATATCCACCCAGAGCAACATAATATTTTTTTCTTACGTATTCTACAGGTTTTACACCAGATTCTAGTTTTCATTATTCTGCATCTAACGCAATTCTACAGGTTTCAAAGGATAACATTTACATTGAAAAATATTACTTTACAAAAAAAATTATTAATGCTTTACGTTCATTTGTTTCCTTCCATTCTTTTTCTACAGGTCTCTCTGCCTTTTGTGGGACTGTTATTTAAATTTTCTCTCTGCAATATTCAATACTTTAAAATTATTGATTTCAATTAAATCATATTTCTCTCCTTTTCTAATATATTTTTTGCAGTGTTACAAGTTTGCTCGTTCGCCAGTGTTGAACATTGAAAAAACTCTCCTCTTAACCTTAAATGGTGCTAGAGGAAGTTGCTAGTTATTTCATTCATCGGGCACTTTGACAGTTTGCATCTCCACCTCTAGTTGTTTTGTGACAAATTTGTATTTTTTTTCTTCTGTTCTTCCTTTAGTTTCGATTCTTTGAATCGTCAAAATTCGTTACCTTGTCTACGTTCATTTGGCAGGCCACCATTTTTTTATTATTGTGGCTCTCCAAAAACGACGACAGACAAATGTTGTATATCTTATAATAAAATAGTCTTTTGGGGGGGATATTATAGTGCACTTTATTGCGCTATTGTGTGTCGAAAGGGGGGTTTCTTACTTGCATATTCTCCTCAATTAGTTTAAAATGCTACTTCACCTTTTTTTTAGGAATTTATATTTGGATCAATATAGCAAAACAAAAGCAACTTCATTTTTTTACATAAGGGATATATATTTAGATCAATATTAGCATAACAAAAGATACTTCATTTAAATTTAAATTTATTTTTTTGGTTTTACTCTTTAAGTTTACCAAGAATCCATTTTTTTTAAATAAAGGGGTAAAAATTTATTGATAAAAATTCTGGATTACAGAGTACAATTGAGCTTCCAATGAGGACTCAAATAAATAGCCAAACAGGATAAAACCACTAGACAAGAATGACACCCAGAAAAGACAACAAGAGTAAACCATATTAAGTCTATACATCCTTGTGGATAAACTCCCATAGGAGTTGAGAGTCCCTAGATGGGAGACTCCCCCAATTATTGATACTCCAAGGATCCAGTAGCTCAGAAGCCCTTTTGGCCAGGTAATCAGCAACCACATTCCATTCCCTTGGAATGTGCACAAAGGATATAAATTTGAACTCTTCACTCATTCTGAGAATTTGAATGGCTACAAAGGCCAACTGCCAATTAAATTTCTCCACCCTTTTACTATTTAAAATATTAACCACAATTTGAGAGTTAGACTCGCAAATAATCCTATACCAGCCAAGAGAAAACCCCCTCTGCAAGGCCTCAAGAATTGCAAGAGCTTCCATAAAATTTTTGGAGTGAGCACATTTATAAATGGAAAAGAAAAAATTGACACCACAAGTAGAATATCTCCCAACTACCAATGCCAGCATGTCCAGGGTTGCCCCTGGACAATCCATCAGTATTAATTTTTAAAACTCATCTAGGGGGTGGCCTCCACCTACAATCTCTCCTAACCTTCTTGTTGAGTTGAGGAACCCTACTAGGGCTATAAGAGTTCACACCATCCCCAAAAAGTCCAAGGGCTTGATGTACCTTCTCCTCCCTAGAATCCAAAAGAGGGTCCACATCACATTTGCTATGGATGGTTTCCTAGACCATATATAGGATCCTTTTCTAGATATGTTGAATAACCAAATAACTGCCCTAAAATATGTGTCAATTCTGTTTGAGCCAAATTTTTCAGATGATGTAAGAAGGGCCCAAATTCCAATCCACCCAAAGGAAGGGGGCCTTGGCTAGAGGTCTGCCCAGACTACTCCAAAACTCCACCAGATATAGCACATGAAAACATGGATGGTTCTAGGCACTCCAAAAATGGTGCCAAATATATTTTGGAAAGGAGCATTGGAAAAATAAATGATAAGAGTCATCCTCATTCTTACTACAAAGGACACAAAAAGAGGGACCTTGAAATCCTCTCTTCCTCACATTATCCCAAGTGAGGCATTTATTACGAGATACCAACCAGAGAAAGAAGTTACATTTTGGCCAAACAAATTTGTTCCACACCTTTTTCCACCAAGTGACAGGAAGACTCCCATACTTTTGCTTATCAATAACCTGATAACCATAGGCTACCAAGTAGGTTCCCATAGGATCAGGGTTCCAAGCAAGAATATATTTACCCCTCAATGAAGAACAAGGCCTCTCTGTAATAATAAGAGAAAGCACCTCTCTGTCCTTTTCTAGTCCTCCCAAGGACCATTATTGTGGATCTTTCCACTTGTACATCTCCATATTTCCAAAATACTAGATTTTTTTAAAGTCCTCCACACGAGACCAACCTACTTCCAAGAAAAAAATCATTAGGTAACGTAACCTAGGATATTTATTCAATATAGGAGGATGGACATCCCAAAAATCCTCTCAAAAAAGAGCATTTGATCCCTGATTGCAAATCCAAAATAAAACCTGCTTGATTAAATTAGCTCCTCTTTTCATAGTGTCCCATATAACTGAACCTTTCCTAACCAAGCTGACTCTAGGGATTTGAGCCTCATAAATACCTCTCAAGTATTTACAAGATAATATTTTAGCCCAAATATGATCTTGAGAGGTACACCATCTCCAATAAAATTTTGCAGCCAAAGCCTACCCAAAAAGAGCTATTTGTCACAACCCACGGCCTCCCTCTTGCACCGGCCTACATATAGAATCCCACCTAACCAAACTCCATTTATATTGATCAAGTTTTCTATACCATAAAAATTGTATTGAAAAAGCATCCATGTCCTTGATGAAGTGAGAGGGAGCTATTTGTACAAAATATCTATAAATGGGTAAATCTTGAACAACAGATTTTAAAAGAAACACTCTACCTGCAGTGGATAGCCATATGAAAGTCCAATGATTCACCTTCCTTCTAAACTTATCAAGCATAGATTTCCAAGAAGATCTAGGTAGAGGGTGATATGAAATTGGAATACCAAGATAAATGAATGGGGGAGTCCCAATCTGGAATATTAGAATGCGAGCAATCCTGGCTTGAATAAGAGGAGGGGTAATGAAGAAGAAAATAGAAGACTTGTCCTCATTAATAAAATGTCCAAAAGCACCAAGATACATGTCAAGATACTGTCTAATATTTCCATTTTCCCTGATAGTGGTAACTCCCAAAAAAGCATTATCATCAACAAATTGAAGGTGGGAAAGAGGTGGCAAGCTATTATCCCACTTCCACCCCTGAATGAGACCCTGCATGACTTGAGACTTGAGAAATATTTCCAACCCTTCCATCATAATGATAAACAAATAAGGAGATAAAGGATCTCCTTGCCTCAATTCCCTTGATGCCTCAAACAACTCTGATGGCTCATTATTAACAAGAACATAGAATGAGGAAGAAGAAACACAACTCATCACCCATCTAATCCATTCCTCCTCAAATCCAAAAGTAGCAAGAACTTTCTAAAGAAAGGACCATTTGACCCGATCATAGGCTTTGGCCATGTCCAACTTAATGAACATAGTTTTCTCCTTAGAAGTTTCCATCGAGTGAATAGCTTTTGTATTAATTACAACCCCATCCAAGATTTTTTGGCTAGAAACAAACCCTCCTTGCTCCTTAGAGTTGCTCAACCATATCTTTAGCCTCTCAGCAATAATTTTTGTGATGATCTTATACACAACATTGCAGAGAGCAATAGGCTTGAACATATGCAAGGAATTTTCTCCCTCTTTTTTGGGTATAAGAACCACAAAGATAGCATTTAGGGCCCTTAGCATATGTTTGTTCTTTTGGGAATCATGGACCACCTCCAAAAGATCAAATTTGATTAAAAACTCCTGATAAAACTCAATTAGGAATCCATCTAGACCTGGGGATTTTCCTTTTTTCATCTTGAATACAACATTTTCCAACTCCTCAAGGGAAATTGGACCCATCAAGTGCTCATTCATCTCTCTAGAAACAATCATTGGAATATAGTTTAGAATAATATTTTCATTCTCATCATCTAATAGGGAGTCCTCCTTGAAGAGAGAGGAAAAATACCTCTTAGTCTCTTCTAAAATATCCCTAAAATAAGAGAGCAGGGCACCTTGAGAATTCATAATATAGGTAATCAGGTTACCATTATGACGATCCTTAACTGAGTTATAAAAGAAGGTTGTGTTCCTATCCACTTCCTGAAGCCAATCTACTCGAGCTTTTTGTTTCAAAAAAATTTCTTCCCTTAGTTCTCATTCAACAAGGTCTTTCACAACCTTAGATTCTTGAACAAGAAGCTCCTTCATGAATCCCTAATCTCTAATATTCCTTAAATCTTCTTCCATCCTCCTATGAGTTGCCATCTTAGCTAAGGAAAGTTTCCCAAAATTTAGTTTATTCCATCTCTTCAATTTATGTTTTACAAATTTTAGTCGCTTCATAAAGGAATACATAGCGGTGCCATGAGAAGGTTTGCCAGTGGTCCACTAGCCTCACATAAAATCATGAAGCTTAGGATCATGAAGCCACATAAGTTGAAACTTAAAGGAGGGATTATTTTTTAGCCCTAACTCCAAATCAGAGAGTTTGATAGGCCAATGATCAGATCCCTACCCTCCAGAATCATAGAACTAGCACCTCTGTTATTACCCATCCAATAACTGGATATCAAAAACCTATCCAATATCTCTGAGATGGAAGCTTCCCCACACTTTATATTGTGCTAAGTAAATATCCCATTATCTGGATTGATGTAAACCAAGTTTAGGTCCTATATATGAGCACTGAATATAGAATAAAAAAGCTTGAGACAGTCCACCCCACCATGTTTCTCCTATAGACAAGTGATAGAGTTGAAGTATCTAGCCAAAATCTATGGGTACAGGGGAACCAAAATTCTCATAAAGTAAATGTGCTTCCACAAATTCACTTTACCATTGTAATCAATAGGAGCATACACATTTGTAAGTAGGATGATTTCACCAGATTCCTTATCATGCCTGACCATTGAAATAGACCATCTGCTGGAAATCTAAGTAAGAGGGGATATCTTAACTGGATCTCATAAATAAGCGATACTAGTAGCATATCCACATGCACCACTACACTGGAATTGCCCCCTTATCCACAACTTGGGAGAAATATTGAACATACTATCAATAGCGAATTTAGCCTCTTGAATAAACACCACATCCAGAGAATACACACGAACCAAATCACAAACAAATTTTTTTCTAGGGATGCTATTCAAACCCCTTACATTCCATGAAAGGATAATAATTTTTGGGGGTTATAAAAATGGGAGTCCAATGTTCTCACCAAGACTGACTCCACCAAAGTCTCCCCCATTAACTTAATTTTATCCTAGTCCTTCTTCCAACCCACCTTCATATTCTTATCCAAAAAACATTTTTTAATTATTTTTTGTTGCAATCCCAATACCGTAAGAGTTTTACAGTCCAAGGATGATTGCATCAGTGCTTGAGTAGGAGAGGGCATAAATAAATTTGTACCACTTTCCAAAATAGTTTCCCTTATAGGGCTTGACCCAACCATGTCCCTTATACTCAGATCCAAAGCCATTTGTTCTTCATTTAAACCCCCTAGATCTGATTCCTTAAGTTACCCCTCAAGAAGAGACATCTGATTCGGCCTTGTTATATTTGCATCAGGTAGCGACGTTTTAGGTATCTCCATGCACTGATCAAGATCATCTAATATTTCAAAATAGTTGAGTAGAGCATATGGTTGGCTATCCTTAAGGTCTTTGTTTGCCCTTCGTCCTCTGTTTTGGGATTTTATCGAAACAAAACCTTCCTTATCCCGTTCCCCTTCATTTATCGAGGCTTTTCATTTAGCCAAACTTTGTCCAGATCGAGAAGGCCCATGATTTGAAGCCACAGGTGAGACAAAATTAGGGTATTTTCTTTGCAAGTGGCCATATTCACAACAAATTTGGCAATGAAATGGAAGAGCTTCATAGTCAAGTTTTTGAACCCATGTAGTTGATCCAAATTGTATTTCAATAGAATATGGAATAGGATTATTTAAGTCAATTTCAAAACAAATACAAGCAACAAATATTACATTTTTATCCATTATTTGTTATGATAGTCCAACCGACTTCCCAAGTAGAAGAGCAATCTTATGCAAGATATCAGTTCTCCAAAATTCCAACAAGAGCCATGGAAGCCGCACCCATACTAGAACCCACAACAACCGCTCCTCTGATGGGTTGAAACCCACATGCTATGGTTTAAGAAAGAGTCCCACTTGGTTATAGAAATAAGGACCCCCTTGAAATTTTTTGTTATGATCTGCAATACAAGAGAAAACCACCATAAAATAGTTGTTCACACTCAACATCACCTCCACATCGCCTTCAAGATTCCATGTCTTCCTGACCCAAGCCTCCACAAAGGGGAGAGAAATTTGAATCCCCAAAAATTTTCCAATAAGAGCATGTTTGGTTAGATACTTCACATCTTCTACCACCGATTATGGTTGAACCACTAGAACTGGCCTGGCTTTACATTGTTCCAAACATCCATTGTTATTTAACAAGCGGTTCCTAACATGCACTGGAAAATCCTGTTTCTTCCAGTCATTTTCAAATGAAAAAATATCATGAGCATGCACTCTCTGTACTAGATCCGATGCCATCATGACATTCCTCTAATTTTTTAGACCTCTTTCGAAAGTTGCTGCCATCCTCGCAGAGTAGTTTTTCTTCATGAAACCCTAGCAGAGTAGTTTTTCCTCCCTAATATTCCAATGTCACCAAGAATCCATTTTTTTATTAAGTAAATTACATATATAATTTTTTCAAAAACATATATATTTTAATAATTACCTTTTACCCCAAAAATATTTTGTCTACGTTCCACGTATCAAACTCCATAAACCTTATAGTCTCCCTCACGTAAGGGCGGGTTTTTTGGACAATTGGTATAAAGGCCTGACAAATATTTTCTTATCAATAATTTTTCTTTGGAAATATCAAAACTTATAGTCTCCCTCACGTAAGGGCGGTTTTGGAGAAGACCAATTAAAATAGTTACCCCCTGCATTTCAAAACCAAAACCCTTCTTATGATCACATTACTTATAGTTTCCCTCAAATTAGGGTGGGTACTGTGATCCTAAAGGATTTGGCAATCTAAATAAAAATAATTATAGGCATAATTATACTTATAGTTTCCCTCTCGTAAGGGCAAGTATATTTAAATCACTTATTATTGAACAAAGCTTCATTTTCCTTAAATCAATTAAATTCCTTTTTTGGAGTTTTAAAGGGGGGAGTATTAATAACTATTTTTAAGAAAGAGCTTTTCTCACCTTTTCTTATTCTCTAAAGGTGTTATTGTTAAATCTATAAATGTATTTTACTCTCTAAGGGTGTTATTGTTAAATCTATTTTAAATTAAAACTTTACAATTTTTTTAAAAGTTATAAAAAAATATAAAAGTTTATAATACTTTTTAATAAAAGTTTTCATAAACCTAATATTTTCCATAATTGAAGTTTTAAGGGGGGAGTATTGGTAATTTAAAACATCAATATCTCTCTTGTTTTAAGATGAATTCAATTGAGCCCCTTGTCCCCCACAAATTTCACTTATGGGAAACCAAAATTTTAAATCTCTTTCTCTTTCAAAGGGCTAAGAGAAAAGCGTCATTTGTAACCTAATAAATAAATTCTTTTTTTTTGTTTTGTCTTTTAGGGAGGGTGTATTCTTCTATATTTCTTTATAGTAGCCTTTAATTTTTAGAGATATATATTGTTTATAAAGTCTCTAAAATGTATAAGAAGATATTCACTAACTTCATGCCCACCCTCATTTATTTCAAATCAAATATATTTTTATTTTTATTTTATAAGATCTTTACTGGCAATTCCATTACATTGGTATACAAAAATGTATACCTATCTCAAAAAAAATATTTTTGGTCAACCAAATCTCTCATTTTTCACTTCAATTTCTCATTTTAAGTTAATAGAGAGGTATTTATTGTCAAAAAAAAATTTTCCGAAACATACACAATGGTGGTGTCCATTTTTTAGTTTCAAGACTATTTTCAAAGATGTTTTAAATTTAAAAATTATTGTATCATGGAGTGTACTCTCGGTTGAAACTGACACTCCTAGCATTGGTGCCCTTGTTTTGGTGGTTGTCTATTCTTTGGACCTTGTTATTCAGCCCATTGTGTCATACATGTGGATACCGCTACTTATGCTTGCAGAGTCAATTTGGACATCCCTTATAGTTTTTTGAGACATCTAATGGGTCTATTGTAGGATTCTTAATATAATTTGTCCTAAAGAAGGGGTTGAAGAGGACATATTCCTTCCTCCCAATCCTCCATGCACATCTTCCTTATTCTTCTATTCTGGCAAGTGGTTTCCCATTGAAATTTTCTACTATTACCCTAATTTTGTTGTTTTTCCAAAAGGTTTGGACCTAGTCATCAGCCCATTGTACTCATATAGGTGGAAACCACATACTCATGATTGTGGGGTCATTTTTGGACTACCCATGTGATTTTTTGTGGTTCTATCTCCATCATATATTCACTTTGGATTTAGGGGACTTTTCTTTAAAGATATTTATTCTTTTGATCACATGTTGTAAATGAGTATCTTATCAGGCCTTGTTGTTGGGACTCATCTTTGTGGCTATGCCATCTCTATTGTGAATGAGTACCTTATCAGGCCTTGGTTTTGGGAATCATCTTATGTCGGTATGCCACATATTATTTATTCTTTTTTCACTTAACCCTACTATCACTTAAGGGGGGTGTTAAAGTATCTTGGTGCATAGAGTTTTTTCACCTCTCTCTCATTCTTCTTATTATTCTTAAGCCCATCACCCCTCACAACTTTCACTCATGGGAAACCAAAAATTTAAATCTCTTTCTCTTTCAAAGGGCTAAGAGAAAAGCGTCATTTATAACCTAATAAATAAATTACTTTTTTTTGTTTTATATTCTATGGAGGGTGTATTCTTCTAGATTTATTTATAGTAGCCTTTAATTTTTTGAGATATGCATTTTTTATAAAGTCTCTAAAAATTAAAGGCTACCATAAATAAATCTAGAAGAATACACCCTCCCTAAAAGATAAAACAAAAAAAAAAAAATTATTTATTAGGTTACAAATGATGCTTTTCTCTTAGCCCTTTGAAAGAGAAAGAGATTTAAAATTTTGGGTTCCCATGAGTGAAAGTTGTGAGGGGTTAGGAGCTCAATTGAATTCATCATAATACAAGAGAGATATTTAAGTTTTATATTACCAATACTTGGTATCAGAGCGAGGACATACACTTGGAATATATTCCAACTGAGGCATAAATTGCAGATATCTTCACCAAGTCAATTTATTCTCTGCATTACCTTTAGTTGTAAGAAAAAATTGGAGTATTATAGCTGCATTGACAAAGAGGTCTTCCACATCTCACAAATTATAAACGAGTGCCTCATCAGGTCTTCTTATCGAGACTCATAATTTCTTTGTATAGGAGGACAATATATGCCATCCAAAGATAAGACTCTTTCATACTTATTTACTTTTGATTGATGGATTTTCCCACTGGGTTTTTACCATCACTTCAAAAGAAAGGGGCAATAGTTGGTTTTTCCCCATAGGGGTTTTTTCCACCAACTATCTATATTGTACATGAGTACCTAATCAGGCCTTGTTGTTGGGACTCATATTTTATTTGTTAAAGAGGACAATATTTTCCATCCAAAGATAAGCCTCTTTCATACTTCTTTGATTTTGATTGATGGCTTTTTCAACTAGGTTTTTACCATCACTTCAAAACAAAGGGGTGATAGTTGGTTTTTCCCCACAGGGGATTTTTTCACCAACTATCTATATTGTACATGAGTAGCTAATCAGGCCTTGTTATCGGGACTCATCTTTTATTTTTTAAAGAGGACAATCTTCACCATCTGAAGATAAGCCTCTTTCATACTTCTTTGCTTTTTTATTAGGTGGCTTTTCCTGTTGGGTTTTTACCATCATTTCAAAACAATGGGGTGATAATTGGTTTTTCCCCATAGGTATTTTTTCACCAACTATCCATGTTGTACATGTGTACCTAATCAATCCTCATTGTTGGGACTCATTTGTAGAATCTCCCCTAGTATCACTTAAGGTGGGTGTTAGAATAAGTGAATATTCTCTTAAGTTTCACTAGGATACACACTTGAGTTTCCACTCCTCCATGTGTTAGGAGAACTCTTAGTGGTGTCTTCATAAGTTTTGATGATTTCCACTCCTCCATGTATCATGAGAACTCTCAGTGGTGTCTTCATTGGGTTTTATGAGTTTTTTGTAATCCAATGGCTCTCAATGATCAACTTTGCTATTTATACAGAGTTGATCCTAGAGATAAATCATTAAGTTCTACTCTTAACTTCATATTTTGTGTAATACTTTTCATATCTATTATTATGAAATTTTAACGGATTCTATACCCTATGTGTAGACAACAAAAAAGCACCAATTCGATTATGTGACTGCAAACACTGATCGCTTTGACACACACAGCCCCTAGGGCAACCCTCAGAGGTTAAACAGTGGTCCTAACCACTTTTCCAGCAATTTTGGAAGGTCAAAAATAAATTTGGCACCTTAAGGCACTTTGCTCAGTATTCGTCTCACCTTGAGACAAATTCAAAATGGGATTCAACTCACCCAGAGGCAAATTTTGAATTTGCTCCTGGGTAGGATGAATTCTAGGTTCAATGGGCAAAAAGAAAAATCTTGACAAGTGGCAGCTATGGATAGTCCACTAATGCCTCCTGCATTGCATGCACGTGTAGGTGGGTAGAGTGGGAATTAGAGGACTGTCACAAGGGCAGTCATGGAAGCCCAAGTTAGGGAGGAGTCTCCTCCCTCTTGGGAAGGCATGGCCGCCACGTGGTACCCTTGCATGCCCATCCAAAAGAGACCCCTTGGGTCTATAAAATCATGAACTTTCTCACCCAAAAGAGGACAGGTTGGAATCATTTTCAAGCAATGAAGTGCTACCAAATTGATACCACGATTTTACCTTTTTGATTCACCTCTTCCACATCCTTGATCTCTTTCACAAGGGAGGTCATTGGGTGGTTATTGGAAGTGTGAATCTGGATCCAAAACCCGACACTTGACCACATAGATCTACCAATTCATCGACAACCCATTACAAGAGATTTTGGGCCCATCCCAAGTGGATTGGTGTCGAAATCAGGTTCCAACGGTGGGTGGCCCGCCCAGGCACCCCGCACTACTGCGAGCCTAATCTTCTTTTTTTAAGAATGATTGAGAATTCATGGCAGATTGTTCTTTTCACCATTTTTTTAGTTTGCATTCCATTTTATGCTTTTTAAATAGCTTGTAATCTCGATTGCATAATGCTTTGATCAAATATTATCATGTTTTGTCGCTTTTGTTGTCCTCACTAACTTGCAAGTAGCGATGTCAAATTCCCATTGATGGAGGTCAAATTGGGAAAATATGACCATCTGGGTCTTCCCAAAATGCCTCCAATTAGCTAACCCCCAAGTTTGCAAGTGTTTTGGAGCTCCCAAGACACGACATTTGGGCAGGATCACTTCAACATTTTATCGTAGGAGAATTCGTCCTACCCAAGGACAAATTACAGTTGAATATGTCCCGCCCAAATACAAATTCAAATTGGCAACTAGTTTCTCGACTGTTCTAATGGCAGTGGCCCTCTGGTAATGTTCCTTTGTCTCTGTCAAATTTGCAGGTTATTTGGAGTCATTTTATTTATCGATTTAGCTAATCTTATGCATGCATCCTCCATTGGTTTTTAGGATCAAACACCTTATCTTTCGTCACAGGTGCTACTAACGATTTTTTGTTTCTTTGAACACAGGAGGAGCAACAAGGACCAAGGATTCATCAACACTAGTGACGACAATAATTTGGCCCGTCCATCTTACATGTGGGCACGCAGAAGGAGGAACGCTAAGTCATTATTGTAACCAAAACTCATTTAATGCTCCTAGCCCCTGAAAAGGGAGGAGGCATCTATGTAACTGATATTAAGAGAGTTAAATAAAAAGGGCTATGCTTTCTGTACTTTCTTCTATCTCAGTTCAATTCGTCTCTTTCATTTCATGCATTTCATATTATAGGACTTAAGAGTTTGTTTTGATTTTGAATGCGTCGCATTAGTATTTCTTTTCAATCTTTTGGAATCTCGTGCTTTTAGAGGTGTCAAAAAAAATGCTAGTTGCCATCCTTAAAAAGATGATCACAGACAGTCATAAGTATTGGCACATTCAAATCCCACTTTCCCTATGGGCTTATCGCACTAGCATTCGAACGCCCACTAGGGCCACTCTATTTTCGCTCGTGTATGGCTCCAAGGAAGTCATGCCTCTTGAGTTGGAAATTTCTTCCCTACGCATATCAATGCAAGAGTTCATCGATGATGACGCTGCATTGTAGACACAGTTAGACCAGCTTATGTTGCTTTATGAATGACATGTTAATGCTCTTGAGCATTTACGTATCTATCAAGAGCGACTTAAGAAAGCTTACAACATGAAAGTTCACCTGAGGGAATTTCGGGTTGGTGATTTGGTCTTGAAGGAAAACCAATAGAACTCTAATTTTTTGTCCCACCTAAGGGACAAAAAAATTGGTTAGGTCCATATGTAATTGATAACAAAATAGGACCTGGGACATACCGGTTAGCCTCTCTTGACGAAATCAAGGAAACAGAACCCTTGAACATCAGTCATTTGTGACCATTCCATATCTAAGAGAGCCATATCCCAAAATGCTCCAAGGATTCCTATAATTGCTTGGTCAATCCCAAAATGCTCCAAGGATTCCTATAATCGCTTGGTCAATCCCAAAACGCTCCAAGGATTCTTACAATCGCTTGGTCAATCCCAAAATGCTCCAAGGATTCCTATAATCACTTGGTCAATCCTAAAATGCTCCAAGGATTCCTATAATCACTTGGTCAATCCCAAAATGCTCCAAGGATTCCTATAATCGCTTGGTCAATCCCAAAATGCTCCAAGGATTTCCATAATTGCTTGGTCAAAAATAAGAAAATTCAAAAACAATAAAATCATCAAAAACAACAAAAATTTGCATCTCATTTCCAAGCATGCTCAAATTCATCAATAAAACTCTTCTCACATCTCATATTCATATTCACAAAAATCAATCCATCAAAAATACAAAAACATGTAGCTGCATTAAGCATCGCATCCATACATTGCATATTTGTGGTCATACAGGTCAAAGGCACCATAAACTGTAGTTACTCCACCAGTCCATCTTGTTCCACATTCTTCCATTTTATAAAATAGCAAACAAAAACACCATTTATTGCTTTCTACCACACTAGAGTCAGTGGTCTTCTAATGTATCAAGAGTTTTTATCATTCAACAGTCATTTTGCTTTCTAGCCACGTAATGTACCAAGTTAGACATATTTTATGAAGGTAGAGTTCTACTTGGATCACACCTTGTTACGTAGCATCCCAACACAAATTAAAACACATAAAAATTCCCAAGTTGTGTGAACGAAAGATGAAACCTACACAGTAATCCAGGTCACCATAAGCAAAATAGTTATCTTGCTCATCCCCCTGTGTGAATGGTTCTAGAATGCTGAGAATTGACAAAAGGATGAGCTCTTCCCTATCCATTCACCTTAATAAATAGTGGTTTTTACCACTACCAAATCCTAATCATAGTTGGTCCCCAAAGTTTTAAGGATTTGTACTACATGTCCCTGCCAAGGATGGGTAGTCATCCCCAAGACCCAAAAGGATCAACACCATTCACAAACAAAATTCCAACAAACCATCATCCTAACCCTTTCCATTCACCTTTGGTCTCCAAGTTGTAAGGATTCATACTATTCGCCCCTAACCAGGATGGGTAGTCATCCCCAAGGCCTAAAATATCAATGCCCTTACTTCATAATCTCCATCATCCCCTTGGTTCCCAACATCATAAGGATTCGTACTACACGTCCCTATAAAGGATGGGTAGTCATCCCCAAGGCCACAAGGATCAAGGCCATTCACAAGCTCAAACTCACACCGCTCAAAATACAAAATCAACTAACAGTGGTTATCACCACTATTCAAAATCCTTGCTCAAAAAGAAAAATTAATAGAAAAATAAATAGTGATTTTCATCACTATATAGACGAGCAAGTCTCCCAAATCATTCAGCCAACAAATAACCTGAACTTGAATCCCTAGAATTCTCAACATTCAAAAACCATCTAGGTGATCCTCATTATAGGTTTGGTTGATAGCCTATCTGGCAATGGTGGTATCCTACCCGCACGATGATATATCTGTCACATTAACTCATGTACAGATCAATGTTTGCATGTGGATGAGCTAGCTTATGGTATCCTAGAGAGCAACACAGATTAATCTATCTAAATACAACAAAGGAGTTAGTGGAGCTAATTAGGTGATCCTCAATATAGGTTTGGTTGACAGCCTATCTGGCACTGGTGGTATCCTGACAAATACCACATAAATGAACTCAATTGCACACACAGGGATGCGAAATAGCTTGGTCAAAGACAAGTCCGATTCATACCTTGTTCAAAAGTCTTGTAAGATAAAGTATAGTCATGGCTAGCAAGTTAAAACTATTTGAATCTCAGAAAACCTTAGCTACATTTCTAAACCAACTGCGCTACTTTTCATCCTCACATTACCATCAAAAAATACAAAAAAAAAACCACATGTATAAAAGCAAAGTCATCCACTACAGCAATCGCCCAAAAACATAATCACAAAGTTCTAAACAGTCTATGGTGCCCTAACCAAATGACACAAATTCCATTCATCCATTTCATTTTTGCATATCACATATAAATAAAAAACATTTGCATTCATCATAACATATGCATCCATCAAAATCAATTAACATGCATACATCCATAGTCATCAACCATCATGCATAAGATCAAATCATCACATGTGCATAAACAAAATAAAGCCGATATATATATATATATATATATCATCAAAAAAATGCCCGCAAGCTACAAAACTGGTCCTCTGACCCCGCAATCATACAACAAAATCCCTAGCCTAAGGCATCGGCCACCATGATCATGCAGGATCGGTGTGACGGGAACTACCCCCATGGTGTGGGTCCTATGGGACCCCTCAAGGTGGCTACTACTAGCCCCCGCATCACGCCTGCTATCGCCTCCCTCATCCAATCGCCTGCGACGAGATGATGTTGACTGCTCAGTACCACTGTCCCTCATCCGACGTGAAGATCCACCTCCCGAGGGCTCAAGTACCCGCCCCCCAAGGTGGATGATCTCCCCCTCCAAATCCATCCAATGTCGGCACCACTCTACCTCCTATCGACGGTACATCATGACTACATCATCGCGCTACGCCAGCTACGTCCGTAGGAGATCTCTCTCTAGGGCAATGTCGGTTCCCCCTCCTACCGGTGGTGCACAACCCATGTGCTCTCCCACTCTGCTAGCTGAGCCCACAGGAGATCCCTCTCCCACAGCACATCCCCTAGCTCCCCATCTCGCCTCCATAGTAGCTTCGCCAATCGTGCATTCTCAACGTGTAACCCGGACTCCGTGTCCCCCGCATCCGCCTGAGGCATGGGACTCTCTGGAACAATAGCCTGCTCTGGCTCCCATTGCTCCGCAATGTCTTGCATCTTCGACTGATTTGGAGCCCCCAAATCCACATCCTCACCCTCTACCTCCACCATGTCTGCATCCTCCAAAGGAGCTCCCCAATCATCCCCTGGTGCCTCAACACCCTCCCCACCCACCGCTGCCACCTCCGTGCCTCCCAGTGGCCCCTCTCCCCGCCATCACCATAGTACCCACCACTGGTCGTACTCTATGGTAGTCCCGACGTCATCCACATCCGGGACGTCGATCACTACATCTGAATCCTCGCCCAATGGTGCGATGATCGATCGATCTAGAGTCCTCTCATCCCCCTGACATCGATAGACCATGGGTTCACCAAGAAACCCCTGGCGCACCCCAAACTATCGTGTCACCCGGCTATATGAGAAGAACTCATGCTCGGTCCCGTGCCGCCCAATCAACCACCACTCTCTGCGTACCCATTGAAGCCACTCTCCAGCCTTCGACCAGGCTGGACAGTCCCGATAAGGGTGCCAAACCACCTCCCCTGGAGTAAGCCAAGAGAAGGTATCGGCATAGTGCCCTACGGCACCTGCCCACCGTCGACTCTGTCCCTACTCCCTGGACCGCCGCCATAGAACTGCATAGCCAATCTCCCTATCCTCCATCTCTGCCCGAGTCATCCACGGTAACCCGGCGGGCCTCTCCACTGCTATATGCTGCCAAGCCCAACTCTACAATAGATAGCTACAGCTGATCCCATTTCACTACCGACAGTGGACCTCATACAGCTCCCCATAGAGCTGTGCCAACAGTGTCTGTCCCCATCTCATGATCAGCGGTGCCTCTATCGGGCACTCTACCAACCGCCAAACCAAATCCAACAGGTTCCATGGGAACCTCGCGCCTGATGAGTCGGGTAACAACATGTTGGAAATGAGGCCCATAAGGAATGCGTGCCTCACTCCCAACACCCCCCTCTCCAACCACCATCGGACCAATATCCCGCCAATCTGGCAGTCACCCTCTGCCCTCTCCAGTGGATCCTCCATGCCTAGCTCCTCCCCATGCCCGAAGCAGCGTGTCAACACTGTTGTCCGCTGATCTCGCGGTGACGTCCTGATCGACAACCCATCTATCGGAATCCGTAGAAGCCGATAGATATCCTCCAAAGTCATAGTCATCTCCCCTATTGGGAGATGGAAGGTGTTGGTCTGCGGATCCCAAAGATTGATCAGGGCCATCAAATAGGCCTGATCCACGACCATAGGCTCCAGTCGAGCCACCTGCTTGAGCCCAAGGGCATCAAGCCACTCCCAGTCAGCTACAGTCAGCACCCCCATGCTTCAGTAAAAGTAGTGGGTACACGGTACCGGCTCCTAACAACCTACAAAAGAAAACAATTCAAAAACATTAAAATCATGGAAAAAAAATTGTACAACAATAACATGAATATACAACATTGCCTATCAATGTACAACAAAAACAAACACAAAAAAATTCAAAAGTCAAAAACAAATCCCCCCACAAAAAAAAAAAAAAAAAAAAAAAAAAAAAAATTAATTTTTCAGTTCTAGGGTTTCTAATCCTAACTGATTAATTTAAAAACAAAACAAAAACATTCTAAAGTCAAAAATTAATTTTTCAGTCCTAGGGTTTCTAATCCTAACTGATTAATTTAAAAAAAAAACAAACAGTCAAAATTCAAAACAAAAGTAATTTTTTAGTTCTAGGGTTTCTAACCCTAACTAATAAATTCCAAAAATAAAACAAAATTCAAAAATTAATTTTTCAGTCTTAGGTTTTTTTTAATCCTAACTGATTAATTTAAAAACAAAAAAAAATAAAAAAAAAACAAACATTAAGTCTTAGGGTTTCACGTTACGTTTATCCTAGGGTTTAGTTCTAAGCAAAATAAAAATTCTTTACCTAGGTTTTTCGCTACGTTTAGTTGTACACTAAGTCTTAGTTGTCTTCAGCTCAGTTTTAGGGTTTCAGTTTTAAAATTGTGAAAAGCATCATCGCAAAGAAAATTAAACAAAACACTTGCAGTTTTAAACAAAAATAAAAACTCTAGGGAGCACTTACTGGTCTCGCTTCGGCTTCGCCGCTCGACCCGGTTTGTGCACTCATGATGGCAAGGAAAATCCGGCAGCGCTTCGCTTCGCAGAATTAACCTCCTCCTCCCCAGAGCTCCAAATCGCAAGAAATTTTAGATGCAAATGAGCCCAAACCCTAGTTTTGGCCTTTAAATAGGCCTTTTGAGCTTAAATTCATCTTCCACTGGGACGAGCACTCTGGTTAGCGCTCGTCCCACCCTGGGATGAATTCTAAGCTGGTATTCGTCCCACCCTGGGACGAATTCAGGGCAAAAAATTCAAAAAACAACAAAAATTGAACAAAAATACACAAAAATAGCTAATAAACTTGCCCGATGAGAGTGTTGTTGCACTTGACATCCCGGGCATGCAAAATAGACGTTGGGGTCACAAATTGTCACTATCCTACTCCCTAAGAAGGCTACCATAGCCGGACCGCTCCACGGGAAGACGGATTTTTGCCAATTTCAGCTCCAAAAAGCATCGCAAAAAGGGTTACCACCCACCAAAAATAGGTCTAAATGTCAGAAAATTGCACATGCTTAATGCTAAACCATCTAAAGGCACCCTTGCACAAGTCATCTTGGGTCAAGCGACTCGTCACTTTTCTCACGAAGGTCATTCCCTCATCGATTCGTCGCTTGAGGGGGTAGTCACACTTAGTCACCAATCAACAAACACACACCCAATTAAGGAAAATGACATGCATTCAAAGAATCATTGACAAAGACAATTATGCTCCTGCTTGGGGTAGTAAACAAGCAATAATCACAATCTGATCAAATCACTTGGCATTTCGTGAATCATGAATTCAAGGTTCTCACAGACAAAAGGTTGCGCCCTTTGCCTATTCATGACTGATCAATGTCCAAGGTCAAGTAACACCTCACCGAAAAAGGTTAACACTTGAATTGAGTGCCTTCACTCGTTAGAAGCAAGGATTCAAGAATGCATGCCCTTTCCATGCTTGGGGCATCAAAAGTTGGTTAGGTTACCAAGAAACCCTAATCATTAGTGCTTTGGTTATCTATTTTTGCTCGACGTTGTGCCATGCACAGTGCATCCCAAAAAGGGGCATCTATAGACACCAAAATAACACCAATCTGATTATGTGACTGCAAACACTGATCGCTTTGACACACACAGCCCCTAGGGCAGCCCTCAGAGGTTAAACAGTGGTCCTAACCACTTTTATAGCAATTTTGGAAGGTCAAAAATCAATTTGGCACCTTCAGGCACTTTGCTCAGTATTCGTCTCACCCTGAGATGAATTCAAAATGGGATTCGACTCACCCAGAGACGAATTCTGAATTCGCTCCTGGGTAGGACGAATTCTAGGTTCAACGGGCAAAAAGAAAAATCTTGACAAGTGGCAGCTAAGGATAGTCCATTAATGCCTCCTGCCTTGCATGCACGTGTAGGTGGGTAGAGTGGGCGTTAGAGGACTGTCACAAGGGCAGTCATGGAAGCCCAAGTCAGGGAGGAGTCTCCTCCCTCTTGGGAAGGCATGGCCACCACATGGCACCCCTGCATGCCCATCCAAAGAGACCCCTTGGGTCTATAAAATGGTGAACTTTCTCACCCAAAAGAGGACAGGTTGGAAGCATTTTCAAGCAACGAAGTGCTGCCAAATTTGATACCACATTTTTACCTTTTGATTCACCTCTTCCACATCCTTGATCTCTTTCGCAAGGGAGGTCATTGGGTGGTTATTGGAAGTGTGAATCCGGATCCAAAACCCGACACTTGACCACATAGATCTACCAATTCACCGACAACCCATTACAAGAGATTTTGGGCCCATCCCTAGTGGATTGGTGCCGAAATCAGGTTCCAACGGTGGGTGGCCCGCCCGGGCACCCCGCACTGCTGCGAGCCTAATCTTCTTTTTTTAAGAATGATTGGGAATTCATGGTAGATTGTTCTTTTCACCATTTTTTTAGTTTGCATTCCATTTTATGCTTTTTAAATAGCTCGTAATCTCGATTTCATAATGCTTTGATCAAATATTACCATGTTTTGTCGCTTTTGTTGTCCTCACTAACTTGCAGGTAGCGACATCAAATTCCCATTGATGGAGGTCAAATTGGGAAAATCCGACCATCTGGGTCGTCCCAAAATGCCCCCAATTAGCTAACCCCCAAGTTTGTAGGTGTTTTGGAGCTCCCGAGACACGACATTTGGGCAGGATCACTTCGGCATTTTGTCGTAGGAGAATTCGTCCTACCCAGGGACGAATTACAGTAGAATCCATCCCGCCCAGGGACGAATTCAAATCGATGGCCAATTTCTTGACTGTTTTGATGGCAGTGGCCCTCTGGTAATGTTCCTTTGTCTCTGTCAAATTTGTAGGTTATTTGGAGTCATTTTATTTATCGATTTAGCTAATCTTATGCATGCATCCTCCATTGGTTTTTAGGATCAAACGCCTTATCTTTTTGTCACAGGTGCTACTAACGATTTGTTGTTTCTTTGAATGCAGGAGGAGCAGCAAGGACCAAGGATTCATCAACACCAGCGGTGGCAACACTTTGGCCCGCCCATCTTACATGTGGGCACGCGAAAGGAGGAACACTAAGTCATGATTGTAACCAAAACTCATTTAACGCTCCTAGCCCCTGAAAAGGGAGGAGGCATCTATGTAACTGATATTAAGAGAGTTAAATAAAAAGGGTTGTGCTTTCTGTGCTTTCTTCTATCTCAGTTCAATTCGTCTCTTTCATTTCATGCATTTCACGTTATAGGACTTAAGCATTTGTTTTGATTTTGAATGCGTCGCATTAGTATTTCTTTTCAATATTTCAGAATCTCGTGCTTTCACTATAGTACACATTTTAAAAAACATAAAAAACTTCATCACTTTTAGTGTTTCTTCTACTAGCATCACATATAATAATATGTATTGAAATATTTGAGATAATGTATTATTTTTTGCCAATCCATGCTAGGAATAACAAATTATGATTAAGTGTTCCTTTACCTATTTCTTCTCATCCTTGAGAAAGTATTTCCATGGACTTGTTGATTGGATTTCTATTGATTGTAATATGACATGATTGTATTTTTGTGATTGTGGATTGGTTTAGTAAGATAGCAAAGTTCATTCCTTGCTAAAAAATTAGTTTAGCATAGGATGTTACTCAAATTTTATTTGAGATAATTTGGTATTCATTTTATCTCCCTACCAACATCATATCTGATAGAGATTCACATTTTTTGGGTGATTTTTGGAGATCTTTGTGGAAAATTTTGGGAGTTTCCATTAATTTTATCCATATTCATATGGGTAGATAGAGGTTATCAATCAAACTCTTGTCCATAGTTTGAGAATTTACCATCGCACTTATCCAACATAGTGGGATTTGAGTCTTACTCATATTGAGCATACCTATAACCAAGCTATTCAAATATCCACTAGGTATTCCCCATTTAAATATTTCTTTGAATTTTAACCATTGGTCCCATATGAGATGCCTTTATTCTTATTATTTTTTAATGATAATTTATATTTAAAAGAGTAATATAAGGCAAATGCTTTCATCTAGAACTTGCAACATATTCAATATAGAGTGGTTCAAATTTTGAGAAAAAATAGACAACACTAGAGGCAAGCCATGGATAAGCATAGTGTTCCTCATTCTCATTAGGTTGGTGATAGAGTTTGGATCTATTTGGATAAATGATATTTTTAGATAAGTCACATAGTAAAATCAAACCTTTATGCTATGGGTCTTACAAAATTTTGCAACATGTGTTTGAGACTTTCTGTTACCTAGATATTTTGGCTCATCTTAGAATTCATGACATTGTTAATGTGGATATTTTGAAGCTTTACCATGAGTCCACTTTGGAAAAAATTCTAGTTATCAATAATCTTGCATATGTGATACATGACTTCTAGCCTCCACTTGATATAGATAGAGTGTTAGACCTGAAGACTCACTAAATATAACAAGGATCTACTACTCTTACCTTATCATATACCATGATCAATTTCCACATTAGACCTACTAGATATCACAACATCAAATATCTCATGAATTTCCTTTTCGATTGAAAATATTTGAGTCCAATGCTTCTACGACAGAGATGAATGATGAGGATCACTTATGAAATATATTGTAATAGACTACGTGCTTATCTTTTACTTTTTCTATTAAGTATAAAATCCTAGTCTAGGTTTAATTTATTAAATATCCTATTTCAACTTGTACATGTTGGTACATTTAGATGACATAAGTGATTGTTTAGGATTTGTTCTTATTTTGTGAGTTAGAAAGATAAGTATTATTAGCATCTTTTCTTAACCATAGCTTTTGGTTAAGCATATTTCTAAATTAGGATATTATGGTTGTAAAATGCTAATTTAAGTGTAGTTTGGAAATGTAAATGTTAGAATATTTTTTATTCTAGTTAAAGGACTTTATTCAAGGAATAAACACAACATGTGATATATTGAGTTTGAACACTATTCACAAAGATTGTATAAAAAGTATATGTGTTGATTGTGTTGGTCATGTTACAAATTATGATGCATATAGTGATCCTTCATAGAAAATAGACACTAATGGTTTGAACAATACTCTTAAAAATATTAATACAAAAAGTGGTTGTGAATCAAAGAGTTTTATGTTGATCACATAGAAAATGTTTTTTGGATAGTCAATATATGTGATGGTCATGCTAAAGGTAAAATTTCTAGTGTATGAATGTGTCAGTTCATTTTTTTTTCATGAACATGATGATATTTTTATGTTAACATGGGTAGAACTAGATGAGTTTCTCTAGAAAATTATATTTTGAGAATTTTTTAATAGATATTTTTGATGTTAACATGGATAACATCAATTCGAAATATAATGACCTCATATTTACAAGATAATCTGATGAGAGTGATTTTGTAATAGGGAAAAATAATGCTAGTTTTGTAATAGGGAATGTTGAGTAAAATAATAACAAATAATAGTTTATTAAAAAGTAATTATAAAAAATAAACATCTATGATAGACATAGACATAAAACAAAAAATATTAGAACCTCCCCTGCTATAAAATTTATGGAGAAAATAATCAATCTAAAAAAAATTGTAAATAAATGGAAAATAAAATAGATGTTCACTATTGATGGATAAAAATGCCATAATGTAATAGAATAGTAGAAATATTAAAATGCTTCTACAAAAGGGAAAATATTTTTTTAAGCACAAGTTCATCCAATATAAGAAATAAAAAGCTCCTACAATGATTGTGCTTGTAGAAGAAATAACATCTAAACATGTAAGAATAAAGAATATGATTGTTCATCTACTAATCCAAAAATAAAATTCATGCTTGAATCATAAATATTGAATTAAAAAGACAAACAAAAAACAATATCAAAATCAAAGCTAGAAAGCATATTCAAAATGCAAGAGTTAATACAAGAGTCAAAGCTAAAAAAACATAATTAGAGTCAAAGATTAACTTCATATCAAATAATGTAATACAAAGGGATGTTGGAGTATATTATATTATTTGGTACCTTGCAAGTATATTGTAAATACTTTATAAATATTTGGAGTCTAGGAGTCTTGTAAATATTTGTCATTTAGTAATCATTAGATGTTTGTAATTAAGGAGTCAATAAATATATTTCTCCTATGAGAAATATGGAGTCATATCTCCCAAGATTTTGAGGAGATGAAGAGATAGTTGAATATGAAATAAAATTCATTTGTACGAGTAACATATGAGTTGGTTTTTTAAGAGGAATGTACAATGCATTATTTTGTGCTATAATACTATGTAAACTTGTCAGATATGTAAATATTGAATGTTTATTTATTTTCAATCATGGGTTAATTTTATGTGAGTTATGTTCCATTATACAATGATAATTATTTATTTTGTATCTAAAGATTATTGTTGAATTTAGCACAATTGCTAACATTTTTTTCACTAATAGAAAAGTCATAAATATATAATTTTGTAAGTTTCTCTCTTAATTATTCTTTACTTTGCAAACACTATCCTCCTTACATAGAGGAAATATAAATAGTTCCTCACACCCATTCTAAAAGAAAGTTCTTGATTTTTTTAAAATTTAGATAAAATACCCACTTATAATCTTAAATGTGACATCATATTTATATATTTATATTTAATGTAATTTTTATGATATGTAGCCTTCCATCCATGATTAAGAACTTACTTTTCAAACCTATTATTATTGTCATTGCACAACCTAACCCAATTGGGATCCACTTGAAATTTTGAGTTTTATACAAAGGTGTTTACGTCTGTCCTTTTAAGCTTACCCTCACTGAATTTCAATTGCTTTTTAGAGCTTGGAAAATTCTATTTTTAAGCTGTTTTTTAGGGTTTTCAAAATTCCATCACATGTGTTCTTATAATTAGTTGTAAGTTGAAAATAACCATAACTTTTGGTAGAGAACTTCGTTTGATGTGATTCAATGCTTGATGGAATAGATATAGTCTTTGCAATGATACCAAAACACAACATCAATATTTCAAAACAATTAGTCAAAATAAGTTCAACTGCATTAAATTATGAAAAGTCTTTGGTAGAGGATTTTGGAGTTTCCAAGATTATGAAATTTCTTTGATAGAGGATTTTGGAGCTTCTAAGATAGTAGACATGTTTATGTTTTCTAATCCTATTGACCGTGTCTCTAGAAAAGAGATGTGGATCTAGGTTTAATCAAAGTGAGGGAATCAGTATTTCTAACCAAAACACTACAAGTTAAAAAAAATAAAAAATAGAAATGAAAAATACTATTGTTGGTTCTGAGACTCATAGGGGTCACTATCAAACTCTGAAATACAGGAGAAGAAAATAACCATGGAAATGGCGAATGGATCTCAATGTTTTTTAAATTTTAAAAGAAAACTATATAAAAAAATGAAATTTCTTTCCTAAAATATCACGAACATGTTCTCCTTTATTGGTTCTAAACCATGAGCTTGTTTCCATTCTGGAAGTATCTAGGGATTGTTGAGATTTGAAGATCAATTAAAGGTCACCTGAAATGGCTGATATAATGGTCAAGTTGTGTAGAAGGGAACAAAGCCTTGTCTTTATGTCTTTATTCACTTTTTGGCCTTTGTTTGTAGACTCAACTATGATCTAATTTTTCTTTTTAAGAGTGTAGTTTGTGTGTTTTTATCCGGGTGTTTTAGGTTAATCTTTATAATTGTTGATCTAAACCAAGTCCCTATTTTCTCCACCTTTATGATTTGATTGCAAAGAAATTTTTGGACAGGAATTTTTCAATCCCCTTCTTAACCCATTAATAGTAATAATAATAATAAAAACTTATAAGACTCGGACAAGCAACCAAACCTAATGTTCAACGACTAAGCAACTTGAATACTTTGAATACCTATAAAACTTATTTCCTCAACGATAATCTTTACTTTTATTTCTATATTATAAAATGCAAGGCAAATGTTAAGTGTCACATATTCTTAAAGCAAGGTCGAGTTGGTAAGTTATCATTGTTTTCATGTAGTCGATCCAGCTTCAATTGATGGGACACCCATCAAAACCGGTTGCTAAGTGGGTTCGTCTGCTGCTATGCGGTTTGTATGCCGAATAACATCGCTGATGATACTATGAATCCCGTGTTTGTGGGGCCATGCTTGCAATATTTTTTGTATGAGCGGATTCTGAATTAACATTCACCTTGGCTTAGATTCACTCCTCTTTACGCGTACGCCAATATTTTTTTATCACGAAGTTTTTCAATTAACCTATTCGTAAAATTTTGTGCTGTAATTTAAGTCTCTGCATACAATAGTGTTTTCCTCTATCTATCTATCTAGATTAACAATCCACGTGGAAAGAAGCATGATCATGAAATTTGAATTTACAGACTTGTTATTGAAAAAAAGCTGCCATATGAATGATCCCGTGGTGTTTATTTCCGTTACTGTCTTTCTCGGGGCCTTGAAATCTATTTCTTTGGGTGATATCTTTGACTTTAATTCCTGCCGACAACGATGATTGTCCAGTTCAACTAATTCATAAGGAAACTGTCAAAATCCTCAAATCACCGAATTTTCAAATCCAATACGATACTCCGTTTCTGTGGGAATTTGTACAGAAAGAACCTTCGGTAAAGTGGCATTTAGCATCTCATTCCTATAAACAGTTTCCAAGTTGTCAACGTTGGAAACCCATACTATTCATCTTTGGTTTCTACACTCTATATAACACATTCCTCCTCAACATGTTTTACACACAAATTATTTTGGAGTTTTCAGTGAGCCATGAGCAACAAGATGAGGATGTTGAGCGTAGCAGTAGGAGCAACTTATTTAATGTTAATGATACGATGGTCTCAATCTGTGAGAGTTGCTTCTGCTTTAGGTGAGGATTCAGGGTGGCAGTCTGGTCTTGCTACTTGGTATGGCCCTCCAATTGGAGATGGAAGCGAAGGTAACGTTACCACCTATTAAATCACTCGTTTTTATTTTCTAGTTCTTTTACAGGATGAATTAAGCCCAGATGTTCCACATTAATATATACTGTCTGTTTTTGTTCTTTGCGTTCGGCAACAGGTGGTGCATGCGGATATGGCGACATAGTCAGTCAGATACCCTTTGCGTCAATAACAACAGCAGCAGGCCCAGACCTTTTCAAAAGGGGGAAAGGGTGTGGAGAGTGCTATCAGGTATATATAACGGCTATGATTTTTTTCCTATTCATTCAATCAAGATTTTAACTTCCTCAAGAAAATGATCATATGGTTTATGACATATATTGAATAATTATTAATATCTTGATTGTAATCCTTTACTTTTGCATTTTTGTTGTTGTGTGTATGACCTTTCATGTGTCCAACGTAGTGTGTCACCTCTCACAATTTTTTTAAGTCCATCAAGTATGATAGACAAAGTCATCCACAGTATTCATTAATGGAAATTATTCTATTTATATTTATTGCTTTTATATCAAGACTTTATAGTGTGAAATTAGTAGAAAATATAAACCCAAACTTTACACAAATAAACTATAAAATTTGGTCATATGTCTCATGTTTTTAAATATATTAAAAATTATAGAGCTAAAAGTTAATACTTCGTTTGGTAGTTATATTCATTTAAAATTAGTATACTAGGATGGAAATATTTTTGTATTCGTCATGAAAAAAAAATTGCTATAGTGATATATTTGTCCATATATTTATAAACGTGACAAATATTAAATTTTTTGGATGTGAATTATTAACAAAATATTTTTAAGTGTAATCTAATTCTCTAATGTGGAGTTATATCTTCTATACTAACTTATATTTTAACTCTCTAATATCAACATTGGTACAACCTATATTATACCTATAACCATAGAATAACATGACTATACAATTTGCTATGTTACTACATCTATTGTCTCTATTCATGGCGAACATGTGAATAAATAAAATGAAAAATAAGGGCACGTATATCCCTAGAAATGGAATGCTATTATAACTACAAGCCCTATGTTAGAGGAATGAAACTTATTTTAAAATATACATTTGAAAACATAAGTTATATTGGCATGGCATATTTTTATTAGAAAATAGAATATGAATCCTCTTTATATAGTTAAATTTAAACTAAGAGCATGGTGGTATTCTAGCCATGGATTTACCTAAGTAGGAATTTCCACTTCTCCATACTAATTTGAATATTTGAGAAGACTGCTTTTACTTATATGACTAGATACAAAAGAATAATTTTTGCTTATCAATATTAACTAGAAAACTATACAACACTTCTTTCAAAATAAATATAATGACTATTGGATTTTAAATTTATTTCAAGAAATAAATAGAAGCAATGCATTCACTCTTATATAGAAAGTACAAAAATAATAAAAGGGTCAGAATTGGTGGGTGCCCTTGAGCACTATAAATAGTATTTGTATTATTTTTGAATAAAGATAATGACACTCTATTACAAAGGATGTAGTGGCTAGGGGTATTTAGACCAATAATAAAAAATCATAATGACATAATAAAATTAACCTAAGCTAACTTAACAAGTGGGATTTAGGTTAATTATAATTATAAGATGAGTTTAACATGACAAGGTTAAGCACAACCCATAGAGCTTATATAAAAGAATAAATAAACAAATATACTTATACAGTGATTTTATGTAGGCTAATCCAATAATATATCAAACAATATTGCCCTTAGCATAAGTTATATTACACTATCAACACCCTCTCATAATCTAAACTAAGGGGCTAAAGAGAGAAGAAATTAGTGATAGCACCGTAATCAATGATCTAGTGGATTTTCATACTTGAGTCTTAAGAGAACCCCCTCATCATCTAGAAGTCTACTTATGTGAAACTCCCAAGTTAGATAAAAATATCATAATTATCCCTCCTTTATAATAGCACCAAGTCCTATTTGTGAGGAAATAGTGTTTGAATCTCCTTGAAGAAGCTAAGGCACCTTTTTGAAGTTAATATGGTAATATTTATTCTATCTCAATGGTTTGGAGTTGTGAAATATAAGGTAAAAAATATTCAAATAATAAAAGAACACAATCTAGAGTAGACATTCTTTAAAAAATAGAAAAATTTGATTAAGAAAAAATGGAATCTTTCTTTTTCCTCTCTTGTTGAATGGGTTGATAAAGCTTTGTAAAGTTATTTATACTAGAAGCTAAATGAAAGATCAAAGGCTCTAATTATAGGTCAAAGTGATGATGCTCCATACTCACTCTCACTCATACCATGTTAGATTTAACACTTATTTCTAAAAATAAATAGAAGTAATCTATTCACTCAAATCTTGTACATAAAGTAAAAGAAAGATGAAAAAGATAGAATTGTTAGGTTTTCTTTAGCACTATAAATAATCATTGAATTATCCATATGTAATGACTACAATACTATGATATAATAGGATGGAGCGGTTATGGGAATTTATACCAATACCAAAAATCCTAATTACATTTGAAATTTTTGAGTAGGCATAAGCAAATTTTTTTACTTTTCAATCTATCAAGAATGCTATTTTCTCTGCAGGAAAGTAGTATGACAGAGATACTAAATAATTATACACATATCCCCACAAATATGTTAATATCCCAATACAATTCTTCACACCTATAACATTATTAGTTGAAGGTCACTCTACCATGCATTTTTATCATAAATTATTCTATTAAAATTATCTTGATGAAAATAATATGACGTAAGCATTAAATATAAGGTTAAAATAAATCACTTCATTATATCCATGTAAATATTATACTTTCATAAACCTTACAATAGGAGAATAAAATATATATCATGTTCTTTTGAAATATACATGTGAATTTGTATATCATCAAAAATACCAATACAAAATTATGCATTTAATACCAAGATACATAGTTTATTAAATTCATGAAGACTATAGTCTAGAAATATGCTACATCAAAATTTATCATTGTAAATTTGTGAAGATTCAATTGTCCTAGTTCTAGCATTATGAGTGATTACCACCCTAGAATGGTGTTTTTAGTATGTAGATATTCATTCAATGAAGTTGAATTCTTTAGCCCCTCTTATGTTATCAACTAAATTATACTTAAGGTATAAAATATCCAATTTTTATTAGTGAACTTACTTGTTTAAAAATTATATATAATATAATGTTATGACTATAGCCAAGTTGAGACACAATTACTTAAACAGATATTAAAATATTAAAAAATAAGAGTTACTATAGTGAGATTTCATTGCATTGGGTAAAATTCACTGAAAGGATATTTTTAGAAAATTTACCACCAGGAGCCAAATTTATGGAAAATTTAGATGAGAGGATCTAAAGCCTCATTATTTTATAAGTAGCTCATGTTGTAAAAAATTCAAATATGCTAACAAGTGAAGCTCTTCATTGAAACCTGCTACTAAATTTTAAACTCCTTCTACCACAAAGCTATACTAAACAACTAGATTGGATAGATAATGGGTCATAGTATTTTTAGTGCTAGCTAAGCTAGAACCCACCATTGGTAGTGGTATTAGAGACTTTCTATCGATAGCTAAAACACCTCTATATTTGGTAATATTTTGTCTAACACAATGGTTGAAGACTCACCCACCATCTATATGGATAGGTTTAGAAATTGAACTTCACCATAAGTTGGTTAAAACTAAAGAAAGAGAAAATGAGGATAGATTAGACATAATAAGGAGTCTAATAATCCATATTTTGAGGTAACTTTGAAGCATCTAAAATAAGGAAGACATGGGCTAGTAGTAAAAACACATTTCCAAAATTGGGAGATGATCAATAAGGTGGTAACTAAAACTAAGGCTAGTATTCAATATTGAAGGACCTATCTAGACACATAATTCATTCAAGTATTATGTTTAAAAGCCTTAATAAAACAATTATGAGCTACAAATTTCTTAAGATTTGCATATTCCTCCAAGCCATAAGCTCTTTTTTGGAATAGCTTGGTTCTAGATCTACAAGGGGTTAGGATAGAACATTTTTGCACTAATGTAAGCAAGGCACATAAAAATATTGACATGGTTGATAATCACTTAGCCTTTGAGCTAATATCTATAAAGCAAAGGAAAACCAAAATAAAATTATATGGATGCCATCTTACCACCATAGAATTTATCATTGTAAATTTGTTGAATTTTATAATACTTGTGCTTATTGCATTTCATTATAGCTTTGAATGGCCTATTAGTATTTACTTGTATTTGATAGGCAATGCTCATTTAGCTAAAAAGTAATTTTATTAGCTAAGCCTCAATCACACTAATCATTCTTTCTTTCCCTATCTATTTTCTCAACCCTACATCTTCTTTCTAAACCCTACCTCTTCTATCTAAAACCTATCCCTTATTTATTTATTTTATATTGCACATAGTAATATTTAGGTAAGGATTTCACCTTCTCTAGAGGTTCATTCAAGATAAATTATGATTTATCCAATCTTGAATTTGGTCCAAGTAATAAATTCTATACCTAGATAGATTGAAGCATCAAGGGTTTTGACACACCCAATAGGATATAACCAATCTAGTTTACCCCATGAAAAATCACTAGTGCTCAAGATCCAAGATACTATCAATGTCATCATGTGCTCAAGAGCTTTATCATGCTCACATTTGTATAAAATCAAGATATAATTATATATGTAGAAAATTATGTGCTTAAGAGCTTTATGCTATTTTGAGAACCTAAATTTCAAGTAATATTCTACAAAATATATTATTATTTATCATGCTTGAAAACCTAAAGCACAATAACCATCCTCCGTAGTGCTTACTTTCTTAATTTGTCCTATAAATCCTAAATGTCCATGGATATACTCCATATTCCTTTCTTTATATATTAGTCTTGAAACTTTAAAGAGGAAGGGATAGAATCTATCCTACTATTTTTATTGTTTAAATAATATTTTCTACTTCTTGAGTAGAAAAAATATGATTTACCTAAATTAGACATGACATATTTTTTCTTGTATGTGTTAAAATTTACCTCCACTTATTTTATTGTATCTTAAATTCCTTTTTAAATTGAACATATACATTGTAATTCCTCATCCCTTTCATCCTTATTTTATTGCTAATGGTTAATTAGAATAAGTTACAATAGCCTTTATCATTTGATGCAAAGGTAAACCAATGATGTGATTAACTTCTACTAGTATATGATATTTTTTATTTATAGTATACTATGTATCATGACCAATAATTTTTTTGTATTTCTCAATCATTTTCTATTTGTAATCTCTTACCAAGTGTCAAGTCCCATAACATTTATGCTATCAATATACAATATTTAAAAATATATATATATATATATATATATATATATATATATATATATATATATATATATATATATATATATATTTGGTAATTATAATAATAGATTAATTGTGGGTTTTTATAAAGGATCCCAAAACCTTATGTACAAAATCAACCTTGCTAAAAGATATTTCATGCCGGATGGCTGGGTAAATAGAGCAGTTCATAAAAAATACAGGGAAATAAAAAATTCCCGAGGGCCCCAAAAGACGCAGACAGTCCTGGAAATATTGATCTTGAAATACATTAAAACAGAATAATAGCCGAAGACAATATATCAACAAACTTTGGGAGAAGACCTATGATACAAATTCATATCTGCCTTGGCCAAACTGTCCACCTCGGTTGGGAAATGAGAACGCCAAACAACTAGGCATGTGGTCATCAGTCCTTTGGTGGCCAAGTGATCCGCCACCCGGTTACCTTCTCTATAGATGTGCCCCGCCTCCCACATGGTGCGTCGAGAGAGGAACATCCTAGCCTCAAGGATGATATTCAGGACCCACCACGATGGGTCTGGAGCCACGAAGGTAGTTGATAATGTTTAGAGAATCGCCTTCAATAATTAAATGCCTAGGATCATTCGATATGACCTGCAACCCTTTCAACACACCATGGTCTTCAAAAAAATGATTGGTCTGAGGGCCCAAATTTTCACAGTAGGCCAAGATCATCTTCCCATTATGGTTCGTGACAAGCCCCCCGGAACCAACGGGCCCCGGGCTGCCTTTAGCAGCCCCGTCAAAATTAAGTTTGATCCACCCCAAAGGAGGTTTGGTCCAAGTGACCTCCCTACGGCCATTCACTGAGTCAACTCTGGAAGAGGAGCCAAGGTCCAGTATTTTGAAAATAATTGCCTCCTAAGGATTGTGAGGGCGAGAGCTGGGAATAGTTTTTGAATTCTCGACATCAAAGGATAAGGCCCATTGGGCAACAAAGGGAGCCATTCTAGGGATCTTTTCGAAGACTCTAGCATTATGCTCCAGCCAAATTTGCTAGATGGAATGGTGAAAGGCAGCCTCACAAAGGAATCGGAGCTTAGAATTCTTAAAGGGCTTGGGACATTGGAGGAAGGCATCTTTAACAAATATATTTTTTGACCTCATTATCTTGATTTAGATGTAATCTTAATGGATGAGGATTTTGAAATATCCACAACACATATATCAACATATACATCATGCTTGCACTCCTTAGTGATTGCCCCCTCCAATATTAATTTATCTACTCATATTCAGATCCTTTTAATAGTTTTTATCTCCATAGAAAATTCATATTTTGTAGTTTTAAATATATACAATCTATCCCTTTAAACAATGTATTATTTTACTATTGATATTTAAACTAGAGTATATGAGGAGGTAAATTATTTTTGAAGCCAAGTGAAGCAAATATTTAAATTAAATCTCCACTTCCATTTTATGAGTTTTGAGTTTCTGAAATACCTAACCACTATCTATGGAATATAAATATTAATCTTCTAATTTTAAGAACCATTATATCATGTTTGATCATCTCATCCTTGAAAAATAGATCTAGTCTAAGATCTTGTGTCTGAATTAGGATTATCATATACTTGTTCTTTTATTATCCCAAAAAGGTATTAAAATTTCCTATTAGACCATGCTTACTTCCACCTAGGGATTCCATAAATGACCTTCTTTCCATGTTACCTAGCCTGTCCTTACGTGAATCATTCATGTTTAGAATTTCTCCAAAGATCAAGAATAAGAAAAAATGGAAGACTCACTCCTTTCTAGCATTCAATCCCTTAGACAGTTTATTGAATATTATTTTAAAATATTATTATAGCTATGAAATTTTTAAATATTATTAACATGGTATTGTTAATAATGTTATTAATGATACCCTTTGAGGGGCATATTGATCTATTTTCTATTGTAGTAGGGAGTGTTGAATAGTAGTTCACATTTACATACATTCATAGTATTTATAATGCATTATAAAATTTTATTAATTTTTATGAATTTTGATATTAAAAAATATTTTAAAACATAATATAAAGTAAGAATATAATTAAAACTATATAAATTATTTTTGTTAATATGTTATTTTGTATCTTAAATATAGATAATTCATTAAAAATACAAAAAATAATTCATTTTTATGTAATTTTAAAATTTAAATGAGCTTTATAATAATTATTGTTTGGATAGTAATCAAGTGGTATTTAGCTCAACTAGTTAGATTCCTCAATATTTAAAGAGGAGACCAAGGTTTGAATATTGCCAAGTGATACATGGATAATATCCAAGCTTTGTTGTAATACCACTATATGATGATGATGTAATACTTGTGGGGCCCATTTCAATCCCATATAACCAATTGAAAAAAAATATTGTTCGGATAGTAAAATCTATAAATTTTTAGAACTTATATATCTATATCCATATATAGAGAGATAATTTATTTATGTTTTATTTATATAAATTAGTTTTTAATACATATTAAAATTATTATGTTTTAAATATATTTTAATAAGTTCTAAATAACATAAATGCAAAAGGTTATTGTAGTTTGTAATTTACAAGTGTTGACCAACACTCATAAGATCCTAAGGAAGGTCCTTATCCTATATTTTTTATTGGTAGAAGAAAGAAGAGGTTTTAAAAGGGACCCTAACCTTTCACATCAAGAGAAAAAATAGGAGACATTCTCCAACTAAAGAGAGAGACAACATCTTAGAGAAATACACCCACATAGGGGTAAAAATAAAAATATCCAAACAATAGTAATAGAGAGAACATATCAAAACAATAAAAACAAAGGATCAAAGAGGACATGTAGAGAGAGCTAAAGTGAAGTTAAAATGAAAGGGAGAAGATTTCTAATAACCCATATCAAGGGTAGGGATATTTTTTGGGTCTTCCTATTTATCACCATTGAGGATATTTTTATACTCTTCAAGAGCCTCAAACTAATATTTATATTCATCCAGGAGAGTTGTAGTTGTTGCAAAAGAGAAACACTCATCTTGGTATCTTTAGTTAGAGATTTTAAAAGGATATTCAACTCAAGGAGGTAGTTTTTATCGATAATATAAGCCACATAATATTTTTATCATCTGTCAATAAGTGATTTCAAGAAACCATACTAGGGAACATATTTTATGAGATGAGGATCGCATGTAGTTGTCCTCTTTCTTCATCTCATGGTGATGGTAGGGAGAGTATTTAAGGACCTTAGGATCATGTTCAATAATGATGGAGTATTTTCACTTTCTATTCTTGGATTTTTTATGAGTGGAGTGGCAATGGGGTTCAAAATTGATAGTGTAGGGTGTGGTTTCAACTTTATGATTAAACTCCAAAATTTGATTGGTTTTTGGGAAAGAGGGACCAACCTAATTACTAGTATTCCCAATAGCATAGATACTAGGTTAAGGACTAGGAGGTATAATAGTTGGATCTTCAATGCTAGGGATAATGGCTCTCATAAGCTCTATTTGAAGAACATACTAAAATATAATGAGGTGGAGTCCTTGGTGGATGAAAAAAGATGATTAACCTTTTTAAACATTAAGAATATACCTTTGAACAAACCTAAATAAGTATTCATGGATGTTTATGGTATTCTTACCTTGAATATGATTGAGGAATGCTAGTGGAAACTTTTGAGGATTGCATTGGGGTCATCAACTATGAAGTACTACAATATAGGAACCATTAGAGTATCCCATGGTTTGGGAAGAGTCACCCTCACAATACCACTTTTATCTCTACCAAGCTTGTCTCCCTTATTCTTGAAATGATATAACTCACTAACTAGAGAGTGTTTCTCACATTGGATAATTTCACTATCTTTCGAAGCCCAATGATCTCAACTAGTAAGTCAATACTTATGGTAAATCCATACCTCTTAGAAGAAAATTTACCTTCTTCTCAAGACCTGGAAACCTCTTGAGATAATTCCATATCATTCCCACTAAATTTTTGAAGGAATGGGAGAAGTCCTTGATCACTAAAAATATCCTCAAAAAGGGCATTCAACTAGAAGATAATAAATTCAAACCTAAAATCATGATCAATCATTACCAAGGGATGGGAGGGTAGGATGAGCGCATGGGAAAGAAAATAGAGAATGGGAGATGAGAGGTTGGTAATAAAAATTAAAATAGCAATAGATGATCTCAAGAATATTATTATGACATGACCATAGGAATAACAAGTGACTAAGCAAAAATAGAACACTAGGTCCCCTTTTATAGATATGAGAAGCATCGAGAAGTTGCTGGTTTGAGAGCCAATGCTTCTTATGAAGGTGGCCACTTGTGATCATTTTTTATGTTTCTCATACCAAAATATCCTCTTTGTTTCATGTTTTCATGAATGTATTAAGGTAAAGTGAGACTTAACATGGTGACAACCAATCATGGTGTGAATAGTCTCCAGGTAAATATTCAATTTTTTTGTGGCCTAGCACAAGCCCATGATGTGGAAGAGCCACTTATGTGTATAATGTGTATATCTTTGATAATTGAACATATCATAATTTAAGTAGAGTAGTATTTTCCAAGAATTGAGATCGGTTTTTCCACTCCAAAAAATAGCGTAAGAAAAAGGGGGGTCATGGGTAAGGATACCAAAGTTTTGGGCTTTCCAAAAAAAGTCATGATGGATAAACATACGATTTTGGGAATACCTCTCAAGGTGATGATGAGGAATAAGGATCAGCTGATGAAAATGAGGAAGAATATCATGGTTGGTCATGTGAGAGAGGGAGTCCATTGAAAACATAACCAAAGGTTTGAAAAGTTAGCACCAACAATGATTTTTGTTCATTTAAAAAAATACAGGGTGAGACCAAAAAAAGACTATAATAGGGAAAGCTTGTACGGTCCACACATTCATGATTTAATAGGGCTAGGATAGAGAACTAGAGACTGACCAAAAAAGGCTTGAGGGAATTCATGTAGCCAAATGTAGATATTTTTTTGGGATAGTCTTAAGTTGGCAATAATGTTAGCAACTTTGTTGCCTTCTCTATAGACATATTGAATGATAAGTCTACTAACATATCGAAGGAGAATTCTACATTCTTTGATGAGACTTAGCACATTCCAATAAGTAGGCCTATATCCTTTGATGTGGTTTATTATATTAAGATAATCTAATTCAATTATCATTTTGATAGATGGGTAAAAAATTTAGTATATTGAGGTCTTGGTAGAGGGATTTGGCCTCAGTAGAATGATTTGATTAAATTTTAATATTTTCTACAAAGACATGGAAAAAATTTCCTTGGTGATCTCTAAAGATACCTCTATCTCCCATAGGTCTAGGGCTCCCCTTGGTAATACCATAAAATTTCAATTGGATCCAGTCTTCTGGTAAAGGAGAGCACGAGATGGAGGATTTATCAACCAGACAAGATAGAGAGCCAAGAGGAGAGTTTGGGAGGCCAAGAGAGATTATAAAATAATTTTATATAGATGATTAGGCCTATCAAGGAGGGATAAAAGAGATGTTCTCCTTGATAACAAAAAATAATTGGGCTTCCACTAATAAAGGGTCTTTGAAAAAATTGTGGAAGGCTCTACAATTTCTTTCTCTTCATATTTTTTCCAAAGGTAATGGGGTAGAAAAAAGGACCATAAGGATTTGAGTGAGTGACCACAAAAGGGTTTTGACTACTAAAGGTAGATGTCTATGAGGAGTGTTCTTCTTATCCTATCTTATAAGACTTGGATATTAGGATTTTTTTTCTCAATATGTGATGGTAGGGTGCCATGGTGCTCAAAGTGCATGGTTTATTGGTGGTCAAGGTGTTAGGAGTGATGGTGGTGATGACATAGGGTGCATTGGCAGTTAGGGTATAGGTATTTGTGATGGTTAGGACAAAGGATGCCTTGGATTGGATTGAATATTTAACTTGTGACCAGGTTCTCGATTAATATGCTCAAGGGAAAATAAAGAGAAGTGAGCCTAAGGTATAATCTCAATTCATTCCTAGGATAGTTAGTGTTTTTGGATATTCTTATAGATATGGATAAAAAACATGGATATTTGATACTTAATGGGAAATTTATTGGGGTTTGCCTAGGGTTAGATGTTATTAGAAAGTAGGCTTTGTATAAATGGCATCCTATGGATTCTATGGATAATATCATACTATCAATGGTATTTTTTTGGTTAGGCTCTATGGTTTGGAAGACCATGATAGGATTATTCAATATTATATATGGTTCTTTAGATGTTGAGGTTTATTACTAAGGAAGTGTCCATCTAATTTAAATCCAAATTCTCAATGTATTGACTAAGATCTAGTGCGGGTTTACCTTCCTAGCCTTACCTTATATCTATGGCATGAGGATATCTTTGTTGGAATTGTAAATGAAATAGAAAATTTAGTGGTAATAGATCATGTTACCATTGCCAAATCTAGGTTTTTGTATGCTAGATACTATGTCAATGCTATGTTTGATAAGGACTTCCCAAATTCAATCGAAATAGATTCTAAGTTTAAGGTCGAGCCCCAACCTCTAAAATATGAGAACATAGTCTAGCTCTGCCTATGTTCCATCATAGAAATATGATAAAGAGAAAACAATATGGCAGAGGAATAAAGCCCCAAAACAAAGTTTGGTTAAAGTCGCATAGAGATATTGGTTGATGTTGCAGCTGAAGACCTTGTTTTATATGAAATCAATGAAAAGTGATTAGAGGTATATATTCTAGTGGCTACTAACTTTGCTTGTGCTATTGTTGTTGAATGTATGAATTATTTTAACTATATTCAAGTTTTATATTATAATAATTCTTTGGTAGAGGATTTTGGAGTTTCCAATATAGCATACATGTTTCTCTCTATTATAGTATCTTTATTGGATGAATCTAGACTTTCTAATCCTATTGATTGTGGCCCTAAAAAATATGTGTATCTAGATTTAATTCAGAGTAAGGAACTCAGTACTCCTAACTAAATCACCAAAAGTAAAAAAAAAGGAAAGGTTGATGTTAGTTTTGAGACCCATAGGGGCCTTTCATCAAAGTTTGAAATGCAGGAGAAGGAAACAACCATGGAAGTGGTGAATGGATCTCAAAGAGTTTTGAATTTTGGGTGAAAAACTCCATAAAAAAATAAAATTTCTTTTCTTGAATATCATAGAATAACCACGACATGTTCTCCTTTATTGGTTCTAGCCCATGAGCTTGTTTTTATTAAAGAAGCATCTCAAGATTTTTAGGATTTGAAGATTGGTCAAAGGTTTATTTGGGTGGATAAAATTCTGGAAACGTTACGAAAAAGGAGATAAATCCTTTTTTTTTGTCTATTTTCTCTTCTAGCCTTTTTTTGTAGAGTCAACTATGGTCTACTTTCTCTTGTTATTGATGGTGTAGTTTATGTATTTCTTATCCATGTGTTTTATGTTGGTACTTTATAATTGTTGATTTTTTAGATGGACCAAGTCCCTATTTTCTCTGCCATATTTATAAAAAAAATTGTAAAATATATGAGACCTTTTCAATCCCCTTCTTAACCTATCAATAAAAAATTAAATCTTATAAGACTGAACAAGCAACCAAACCTAATGTTCAATGGCTAACCAACTTGAATACTTTGAATACCTTTAAAACTAAGTTCCTCAACGATAATTTTTAATTTCATTTCTAAATTATAAAATGCAAGGCAAATGTTAAGTGTCACATATTCTTAAAGCAAGGTCAAGTTGGTAAGTTTTCATTGTTTTCATGTTGGATATATCATGTAGGAGCATCGAGCTACCAAGAGCCAACTAAGAAAATCAAACAAATAGTTGGAGTTGTTTGTGAAGACCGAATAAACATGGATTTGGTATCCAATATCGAATAAATATGAGGATGGAAAAAAAATAACTACAAGTGGGGTTGTGGTTTGTGCACATGGTTTTGGTCACACAGTTTGTACACATGGTTGGCTATAAAAGGAAAGATGAGGGGACCTAAACTTCCATATTTAAACATTGTAAGGTCACCCAAAAAGGACAAAACAAGGTTGCATGGAAGTAGCAGAGGAAGAGAAGAGAATTATAGTCAAAAAGGATCTAGAAGGACCAGACAAGGCTGCATAGAGGTGAAAAAGGACTGACTAGATAAGAGAAGTGGAGTAGTGGATTCAAATAGATCTAGTATTATTGGGAGACTAGTACTCTAAGGAGTGCATGCAAATGTGTGGTACTTATATCCACCATGGAATTGATTTGTAAGAGAAATTAAGATATTTTTGGCAATTGTGGCCATTGTTGTAATGTTTTATTGTGGATGTTTAAAAAATATAAAAATAAATAAAACAATGTTCAGTGTTTAATTTTTTTTACTATGTAAGCTTATCATGTAGATCAGATTTATGTTATTATGTTTGTGCATGTTGGCATTAATATGTCTAAGAAGCTAGGAGAGGTTGTTGTTCAATTGACCCCCTCTCCACTACTGCATCGATATCCAGCTTCAATTGATGGGACACCCATCATAATCGGTGGCTAAGTGGGTTTGTATGTTGTTGTGCAGTTTGTTTGCTGAATATCATTGATGATACTATTAACGTCGTATTTATAGGGACATGCTTACAATATTTTTTGTATGAACGGATGTCTAATAACCATTCACCTTGCTTATATTCACTACTCTTTATGCGTATGCCAATATTTGAAGATTTTCATTTAAGCTATTCCTAAAATATTGTGTTGTAATTTAAGTCTCTGCATACAATATTCCATGTTAATCCAATTTTCCTCTACACTAACAATCCATGAGGGAAGAAACAAGATCATGAAATTTGAAATTATAGAATTTTTATTCAAAAAAAGCTGCCATATGAATGGTTGTGTGGTGTTTATTTTCATTAATGTCTTTCTCTAGGCCTTGAAATCTATTTTTTTGGGTGTTATATTTGAATTTAATCCCTACCAACAATGAATATCGTCCAGTTCAACTATTTGATAAGGAAACTATCATAATACTCAAATCATCAAATTTTCAAATCCAATATCGTACTTCATTTATGTGGGAATTTCTACAAAAAGAGCCTTTTGTAAAGTGGAATTTAGCTCCCAATTTCTATAAATAGTTTCCAAGTTGTCAAATTTAGAAACCCATATAAATCAGCTTTGTTTTTTACACTTAATATAACAACACTCCTCAACATGTTTTACACATGAATTATTTTTTAGTTTTTATTGAGCCATGAGAAACAATATAAGGATGTGGAGCATAGCATAAGCAATAAATTATTTAATGTTAATGATATTATGGTCTTAATATGTTATATTTGCTTCTTGTTTAGTTGATTCAGGGTGGCAGATAGGTATTGCTACAAGGTATGACACTCCAAATGGAGATGGAAACGAAGGTAACATTAACACCTCTTAAATGACTAATTTAATTTTAAGTTTTTTTTGAAGGTTGAATTAATCCCAATCATTCCACATTAATATATATGATCTAATTTGTATTATTTGCATTGGAAAATATATGGTGCATGTGGGTATGGTGACATAATAAGTCGTATACCTTTTGCTTCAAATATAATAGCAACAGGTCTGAACCTATTCAAATGAAGGAAAGGGTGTGGAGAGTGCTATAAGGTATATATAATTGCTATGACTACTACTCTAATATTTTATTTATTTTTAGGTAGCTTTTTTAGATGTTAAACTAGATTTGACACTTGATATATCTATGATAGATCTTATATTTCAAATATGATCACCATATTTTAAAGTGTTTATATTTATTACCAGTAGTTGTAGTTATTCATTGATTGGATAGAAACCCTAGTTATGAATTCAATGCATGTCAAAATCTGGTAAGCTTTTCCCTCTATCCTAGCTATAAATATGTGAGAATATGGTATCATCAAATGTGATATTGAAGAAGAGAAAAATAAAGTAGAGAAATTAATATCAAAGTAGTACAACAGAAGTGTGGATAAAAATCTAGGAGTTGAATTCACAGCCTTTAGAAACCCCTCTATGAATATAACCTGCATATATCTAAATTACAGTTACATATGGATGTATTTCTAGTTCATGTTGTGGATGTATTTCCAAGTTTAAGCAATAAGATAATATTTCCATGTATTTTTTCTTCTATGTAATATTTGATTGATGAGAAAATCAACTTAGCAAATTTAGGTTTATTGCATTTTGTTTTATTGTGGTTCATTTTATATCCCACTAAAAACCTTTGTAATATATAGCGTCACTGAACAAGCATGTTCTAGCTCGCGTGTACGTTTACCTTGTAAAGTGTGTCAACAATTTAGGTTAGAAATATAGGACACATGTTATCCTTGTTATAGACCACATGCTTCTTTTAATTAATTATCGAGTCCCATAGGTTCAACTCACACTTAAGTCTGTGATACACATCTGATCCATCTTGCAGATTTATCTTGTGATTAAATCCACGTATCTCCTTTTGCTCCCACCTGCAGGTTTCATCATTTTATGGGCTTCATGTTCTAGCCTGCTCCTACTACACCTATAAAAGTGTGCATGATTTTTCTAAATCATGGGTTAGAACATCTTGTTCTAGCTCATGACCTTCTACATACTCCGTCCCGCAGGATACAGCACTTGCTCCAGCCCGTGACTATTCTAGCCCATGACATGCATTATCCTATGCAGAGCATAGTAAAATATTTCAAATTGGTATCAAAGCTAGAGCTGACTTGTGGAAGATAAGAGGTAATGGCTTCCAGAGGTAACTCACTGTAGTTGCAAGTCCCATGTTTCAATGGCAAGAACTACGATTACTAGAGCATCCAAATGAAGATCCTATTTGGGTATCAGAAGGTATGGGACTTGGTGAAAAATGGTTATCTAGAACTATTTGATACAATATAATTGAGCGGTAACTCCCAAGTAGAGTTAGACTTTTTGAAATAGAATTGAAAGGATAATAAGGTATTATTCTACATAATGCAAGCATTCACGAAAATAATTTTCTTGGGAATCATAGCAGCAACCAAATTAAAGGAGGTATGAAAAACTCTAGATAGCTCCTTTTAGGGCACCAATAAAGTGAAGTTGGTGAGGTTTCAGATGCTAAGAAGGGATTTTGAGATTTTGTAGATGAGTGAATCAGATTCCATGATCTACTTCTTTACCTAGATAATGTGTGTCATCAATTATATGAGGTTGTATGGCAAGAATGTTGAGATACAAATAATTATGGAGAATATACTGAGGAGCCTACTAGCAATGTTCAACTCAGTTGTGATAGCAATTGAATAATTGATAGATTTAACAAATATCTCTATAGATGAGCTTATGGGTTCTCTACAAACACATGAGCAAAGGTTGAGTTGGTCATCTCAGTCCTCATTAGAGCAAGCATTTAAGATGCAAGTATAATTTTGGGACAATAATAGGAGAGAAGAATCCCACCAAGGTATCTCATGTTATCAAGGAGGAAGAGAACAAGAAATAGAGGTAAGTATGTAAGAGATCAAAAGCAAGGAGGAAGGTAAAAATCTAGTGAAGAAGAGACTAGCTGCAACTTCCATCAAGAAGAAGAAAGAGACAATGATAGAAATCATCAAGGATGATCAAATCAGAGGTATAATAAATGAAATATCCAATGTTATTATCGTAAGAAATTTGGTCACTGTAGCTATGAGTGTAGAAATAATTTGTTTAAGGATAATAAGTAGAAAGTCCACTATAAAAATGAAAATGAAATAAAGAAAGTATATATGCATGAGGGAATTTATTGTTAACTTGCAGTACAGATGAAGAGAGCCAAAGGAATACTTGGTATCTCTATAGTGGGTGCAGTAACCACATGTCTAGAAATAGATAAATGTTCTCACAGTTAGATGAAACCATTAAATCCAAGGTGAATATAGGAAACAACAACAAGGTACCTATCATGGGAAAAGAAAATATCATAATTTGTACCAGGAAAGATAAAAGGAAGTACATCTCTAATGTGTATTATGTGCCTAGATTGAAATATAACTTTCTAAGCATTAGAAATATTTTAAAGAAGGGTTACACTATACAATTTATAAATAGATCCTGTATCATTCAGAACAAAGATAATGGGCTCATAGCAATAGTAGCCATGATAAAGAATAAGATATTTCCCCTACATATTCAAAATGAACTACTGCTTTCATTTAGTGCAGTTGTAAATGATGCTACATGGTTATGGTATCTTAGATACGATCACCTGACCTATTTTACAAGAAATAGATAGTGAAGGGTTTATCCCTCATAGAGCAACCCAATCAAGCATGTGATGGTTGTCTAGTCAGCAAGAATCATAGGTATGTGTTCTGTATTGGACATTCTTGGAGAGGTTCATAGTCATTGGAGCTGGTGGATTCAGATATTTGTGATCTAATGCAAACCAACACATTTATCGGTGCCAAGTATCTCTTAAATTTTATATATGATTACAGTCAGAGGACATGGGTATATTCTATTAAGCAAAAGTTAGAAGCTTTCAATAAAATCAAGGAGTTCAAGGCTTTGGTTGAAAAACAAAGTGGCTATTATGTGAAGACTATCAAAACATATGGAGGAGGTGGATACATTTCCAATGAATTCCATAAGTTTTGCAAAGGAAAATGGAATTAGAAGGTATTTCACAACCAGATATACACTACAGAATAATGTTGTTGTAGAGAGGAAGAACATAACCATAATGGATATGTCACAAAGTATGCTAAAGGTAAAGGGTTTACCACATGATTTCTAGGTAGAAGTTGTAATTTTTGCAGTTTATTTACTGAACAGGTATCCCACAAAGAGTGTGAAGAAAAAAATTTCTCAAGAGGTATTGAGCAACAAGAAGCCGAGTGTTGCTCATTTAAGATTTTTTGAGTGCATAGCATATGCACATATCCCATATGAGAAAATAAATAAGTTGATTATAAGCCGAAATGTGACTTGCCTCCAAATTTAGGGAGCCCTTCTATAAATTCCATGGAAATATCAATCCAATCCTGATATGGGACATGTAATGGCTGAAGAGTGCCTGGAGAGTGCACTATTTCACCTTTCATCCTTTGACATGTGTCACAGGTAGCAACAAAAGAGTGGATGTCATGTTTCATACCTTTCCAAAAGAAGGTGCGCTTGAGTCACTCATATGTTTTAAGGAACCCTAAATGGCCTGCAAATGGAGTGGTATGCAATTCCTTCATGATGAGCTCTCGAAGTGGGTACTTATGAGGCAGAATTAGGCATTGATGGTAGAGTAGATCATGGTCATTCCAACTATACCCTGGTGCATAATATGGATCATCCATTAGTGAGGCTATCAAAGCTTGTAAATCAACATCCTCACGTGCTTCTTGACATAAGGAATCAATCCATTGGCGAAGTGGTGCTGAGATGGCACACAACATACTTACGGTTTCCATTTGGCAAGAAAGAGCATCAACCATAATATTCTCCTTTCCCTTTTTATAGGTGATATTATAATAATAGCCCATGATTTTAGACACCCACTTTTGTTGGTCAGGTGGGGCAACTCTTTGTTCCAAAAAATATTTGAGACTTTGATGGTTGGTTTTGATGGAGAAGTGATGCCCAATGAAGTAAGGTCACCAATGTGTGACTACATGTAATATGGCTAATATTTCCTTAGCATATGTGGATTTCCCCAAATTATGATCAAAGAGTGCCTTGCTAGTAAAAGCCACAAATTATCCTTATTGCATCAATACTATCACAATACCACAACCAGAAGCATCACTTTCAATGACAAATGGTTTAGAGAAATCTAGCATGGCTACAATGGGAGTGGTGGTCATAGCATGCTTGAGTTCAATGAAGACTTGGTCAGTAGGTCCTATATAAGTGAAGGAATATGTTTTCAACATGGAGGTGAGGGGGGCAGCTATCTTCCCATAATTTTAGACAAATTTGTGATAATATCCCGTAAGCCCTAAAAATCCTCGAAGTCCCTTGAGGGTGTGAGGTTTCGGCAAATCTTGAACTGCTTGAATATTTTTAGGGTCAACCTTGATGCAATTTTGTGAGACAATGTGTCCTAGATACTCTACTTTAGTCATACCAAAGAAACACTTGGACCTTTTGGTAAAAAGGTGATGGGTTACCAACAAATTTAAATTTTGATCCACATGATTGAGGTGCTCTTCCCATGTGCGACTGTAAATCAAGATGTCATCAAAGAAAACGAGGATGAACTTCTGAAGAAAGGGCTGGAATATGTTGTTCATAAGAATATGGAATGTAGAAGGAGCATTTATGATACCAAATGGCATTACCAAGAATTCATAAGGACCTTCATGAGTGTGAATGGTAGTTTTGGGGATGTCCTCATCCTTGAGATGGTCCTGTGTAGTTCATCGAGTAATTCATCAACCACTAGAATAGGAAATTTATCCTTGATTGTAGTCTTTTTGAGTTTCTTGTAGTCAATACATAGGTGCCATGAGCCATATTTCTTGGGAACAAGTAGGACATGTGAGGAGTAGGGGTTAGTACTAGGCCGGATGACACCAGCCTTGAGTAATTCCTATACTAGTTTTTCTAGTTTTGATTTCATGGCATGAGTGTACCTATATGGCCTGATATTTGGTAGTGCGCTACCCGAGAGCAATGGGATAACATGGTCATGAGAGTGACACAGTGGTAGTCTAGTTGGTTCTACAAAGACAACATCATTTTTGTGTAGAACTAGTTGTAGGTCTGATGGAATTTCAGCCATTAGTGAAGTTGTTGGTTGGATGGAGAAGAGTTGTGCAATGACCCCTATAGACACCAAAACAGCACCAATCCGATTATGTGACAACAAGCGCTGATCGCATTGACACACACAACCCCTAGGGCAGCCCCTAGAGGTTAAACAATGGTCCTAACCACTCCCAAAAGCAGTTTGGAGGTCAGAGGTCAATTTGGCACCTTTTTGGCACCTTGCTCTCTACTCGTCCCACCCAGGGATGAATACAAACTGGCATTCATCCCACCCAGGGACGAATATCAGCATTCACCCCAGGGTGAGGTGAATAGCAAGTTTGACTGGCAAAAAGTCAAACCTCGACAAGTCCGCTAGTTAACTGCAGCTTCAGGCCATGCAATTGTGAGGAACGACTTCAAATCAAGAAGAGAGACTTTAGTCATGCATGTATTTATTTTAGAGACCTCATGCAAGGAGATTCTAAATTAGGGAATTATCTTTTCTCTCAAAATAGGACAAACAACTCAAGTGGCGCCCTCGCATGTGCAATTCAAATAGAGAGACCCTAGGTCTATAAATTGGTGAGTTTTCTCACCCAAAAAAGATATAGAGAAGGAGCATTTGAGCAATGAAGTGCTGCCAATTTACATACCTACTTGCGATTTGTGCCTTTCACATCCTTAATCTCTCATTCGAAAGGGAGGTTATTGGGTGATTATTGGAAGCACGAATCTAGACCCAAAACCCAAACTTTTGGCCACAATATCCCACAAAATTTGTTGACAACACCCCATAAGAGGTTTTGGACCCATCCCAAGTGGATTGGTGCCGAAACAGAGTCCCAAACGGTGGGCGTCCTGCCCTCGGGCGCTCCCCAAGCTGTCGCAGTTCTAAACGCCCCACCCCGGAGTGATTAGAAATCTGTGATAGATTTCTCTGATTTTTCTTTTGCATCTTATTCTAGGTTATTTAAATAGGCTGTAGTTTAAATTTCACTTCATTTTGAGCATTTTTGACCAGGTTTTTATCATTTCTCGCCTTTACTAACTTGCAGATGCCATCATCAAAATATGGGTGCTAGAGGCCAAATTGGAGAAATATGACCATCTAGGTCTTCCCAAAAAACCCCTAATTAGCTAACCCCAACTTTGTAGGTCATTTGGAGCTTCCTAGATAGGACATTGAAGAGGGTGCTTTCTGACAATTTATTGTAGGTTTATTCGTCCCACCCCGGAGCGAATACAAATATGTGAGGAATTTCCCGACTGTTCCTTTTGCAGTGGCTTCCTGGTAACATATTCATGCTTCTATCAAATTTTTAGGTCGATCTGATGTCATTTGGTTATCGGTTTAATATTTTCATGCATACACTAGCAGTAGGCCTTGGGAAATACATGTTCTATTCTATCTGCAGGTGCTACTAATATTTTCTATTTCCTTGAACGTAGGTCTTCGACATTAGAGGAGCAGTAAGGATTCAACACTCATATACACAAGTGGCGGTGATGTTTTGGTCCGCCCATCTTACATGTGGGCACGCGAAAGAAGGATTGCTATCCATGGATGTGATAAGAAACATATTTGACGCTCCTATCCCTTAAAAAGGAAGGAGACGTATTGTAACATGAATTTGAAAGCATATCAATAAAGAGGGCTGTATTCCATATTGCTTTTATCTTGTGTCGATTCGTCTATGTTCTTTCCTTTCATGCATTTTTCAATACATAGGCTTTTAGCGTTAAGTTTGGTTCTACACGCATCGTGCTTGGCATTTTCCTTTTTGTTTCCGTATCCTCGTGCTTTCAGTGGTGATCACGGTGGGACCTCTGTCCCTTGATTTTTAAGATTAACTTTTTGATCAAAAGTTGCTTGTTTTTTCTTACAGGTACCAAGTTTTCAAATGTTGGACTATTGTTCGTTTCAGTCTGTGATGAGTACAGAGCTGTAATTCGTCTACCCCAGGGACGAATAGGAATTCATCCTACCCTGGAATGAATACATATCTGTTATTCATCTCACCCAGGGATGAATAGCTCTCTGTGCAATTTCAAGGCAGAAATTCAGAGACATCCAATTTGGGCAGAGAAGAGGTAGGGGTTACAAACACCTTCTGGCATTTTTTTTTCTATTTTTGGTTTTCTGGTTATTTGCTTGCATAGGAGAGTTTGAATGCTTGTTTGCTTCATTTATGCAACTTAAAAATAACCCCACACACCACGTGGTAATTGAAACAACAAGGAGTTGGTCGTAAAACCCCAACCCTTGAGCAAGACCAACGGTGGATTTCATCACCACCTTGGCTTGAGATACTGCATACATAACCCCGATCACGACTATTGCTAGACGTAAATCCTGATGAAAGCTGACCAAGTGTAGCGGGGGTGATTCCCAGTGCATGAGGATAAGTCTTCTATGGTAGGTGTCATAAATAGAGTGATTCCCCTTCCGTACCGCCTATGTTCCACGTACCATCTGCTCTCACGTACCAATAGTTTCCCTCACGTAAGGGCGGGTATATAGAGAGGTTGGTATATCGGTCTGGAAAAGGTATATCGAAGGGGCGACCATTTTTGGGAGTCATAAGAGCCATCATATTGCATTTAAACGTTCTTCACAAAAAGCTTTCAAAACAAAATCAAAACACACTAAACCAGATTTTAGGGCACACTTTTAATCTTTAAATGAGATAACCATTGCGTTGATTGTGTGTTTCCTTTCTGTTTAAGTGTAGCATAAAAAAAATCCTAAAAGAAGATAAAAATGTACACATCTTTAGGTAAACATCACCATGGTGTACACCCGTAGCCGAGCCCAATCACGGGCAAGCACTGCAGAAAGTGTGCAAAGGGGGACAAGTCACCTCCGATATAGTCCTGAGGACTTGGTCATCCCGCCTTGGCGGCATGGCACACAAGATAGTCCACATCATGCCATAATAGAATAGGACTATAGAGGCACCTCTTTGAGGGGCACCCCCACTCAACATAGATCCTTTCAAGAGGAGAACCTACACGTGGCACTCAACATAGACAGGAGACCTCCCTTAGACGCTCGTTATGAGTGGCCTAGTGATGAAGTGTTAGAGCAATAGAGGGTCCAGAAGGAGGGGCCACATGATTTCGTCATCCCTCCTTTACCCCGTATTATTGTTAGAAACACTAGACAAAATCCAGAGTATCAGGCTCTCCAGACAGGGCAAGACAATTCTACCCGCACCTTTTACGCATATAAAAGAGAGTATGAGGAAGACCACTACATTCCTCAAGAGTAGTACACAACGTGGGAATGATGCACCTCCACACCCGCTATGTATCAGGATCACCCATTGAGGCCGGAGCCTCAGGTAAATGTCGCTAACCTCGATAGAGGGAAGCAACCCATAGGGGTCTCGGATCACCATGACCGAGATAGACATGTAGGAGAGGCATCTAGGCTTCCTAAACATGAGACGATGGAACAAATTGACTTGGCATTTGCCAGACATGCCACCCGCAAAGCATAAATTACGTAGCTCAGGCAAGATCAACAATAGTTAGAACATCTATGTCACCTTAACAAAGAGTGCATTCAACGTCAGACAATCGAATTGCTCCTGAACAAGGTGCCTGAGAAGGTCCCAACTCCTCATGCACATAAAGTAGAAGTGCAGGAGAGGCATAACCCCTTGGTGTGAGACAGGTCTCCGCGACCTCGTCAAGTACTGCCTCCAAGACCTCCTAGACCTGAGCGGGAGGCCACTCCTAGAAACAACGATGGGCACCCTCCACGGGCACCCACCCATGCTTATAGGTCTCGTCCAGGCACTCCTCAAGAAGCCTATGAGGAGTATGAACAAGAAGAAGAGTGGGCTGAAATGCCCTACCAAGGTAGAGGGGGTGCTACCTAGCTACCCCTCCATAGGCCTCAAGCTCCCCGCAACCCACGGTAGGAGCAAACCAAGGAGGAAGAGATCAAATCCTTCGATGCATATAAAGTGCTGCTAGAGTGCTTAGAATCTATGGAGATCAAGACTTATGGGCCCCAAAAGCCCACTTTACGCCAACTCCATAGTCATCCTGTGCATCCATCAGTGCCAGCACCTCCATACCCTGAACACTTTAAACTACCCCAGTTGGCACTCTTTAGAGGGGAGGAGGATGCCCAAGAGCATGTGACTAGATTCTTGAGCCAATGCTTTGGCATTCAGGACAATGATGCTTTGTTACTAAGAACATTTATAACCACATTCGCAGGCCCTACCTCGGATTGGTTCACTCAATTGCCAAAACATAGCATCAGTAACTTGGATCAGCTAGTGGACGCGTTCCTCGAATGCTTCACCTTCAACACCAAGAAAAAGGCATCATTAAGTGACCTAGCTAGCCTCAAGAAGTATGAGGAAGAGACCATGGTGGCATATGGGAACCGATGGAGGACATTGCTTTCAAAGCTGCCCTACCTCCCTCCCATGTCCGACCTAACCCAAATGTTCTCAAAGAGCTGTTTGAGATCGATCTCCATGCTATTGTAGCTGCAGCAATATGCCACTCTTGAGGAAGCTCTGGCGCAAGCCAGAATCATTGAGGAGATCAAGATACAGGATGGCGAGATCACCAAACCTAAGAAGAAAGAATGGACCAAGAACACTAAAATAGGGACCATGCAACAGAAACCCGCTACGGTCAATCAGGTTGCTATCAATGTCCCTAAGCCTGCACAAGCAACACAACCTCAAAAGGCTAACTATCAGGTGGTGCCTCCTAACAATTATGATAGAGAAAACCAGAGGCAGGAACAAAATTAGCAGGATCGCCCTAGATGACAATTTACACCTTACACAGAGTCCAGGGACTCCCTATTTGACCGCTTGTCAGTGGCAAACTTGATCAACCTGCCAGAGATTCAAACTATAGACCCCAATGCACCGAAGCCTAAGGGGTACTAGGAGGACTTGTACTGTAGGTTCCATAGACGGAAGGGACATGACCTTAATGCATGTTGGAAGTTCAAAGGCTTGGTGCAAGACCTAATCGACAACAAGACATTGGCGGTGGACAACCCCGTAGTGCCAAACAACCAACATATGGGAGTCTTCAGAGACCCCTTGCCTACCCATGATGCATAGGAAAAACCCCTTCAAGTCAATGAGGTGCAATAGAATTGCCCCATGTAGGGGTATGTAGGGATGATAAGCATAGTGACTAGGAACAAGAGGTACCCAGGAGCTGCCCCCATGGCAGCCACAAGAGAGGTTCCATCGACGTCACAACCTCAACAGCACCCTACGCAACTTCCCCCGCCTAGACCAGTGGCCATGATTCGGACTAGACTTACCCAAAGTCTAAGGACCACGTCGGCTAGGCTCTCCATATACGAGCTCATTCAACAATCAACGCCCCATCGGGAGGCTCTAATGGAGATATTAAAAGCCATCGAGCTGCAGCCCCATGAAGCAAACTCTTTCAACAACTTTGTGGGACATGTAAAACAATGTACAGAACCAGTCATCACCTTTAGAGAAGATGAATTGAAATCAGTGACTGGTGATGTGGCGGATCCACCCCTGCACGTCATTGCGTGGGTCAATGAGATTTCGTATAAGAGGGTGTTGGTGGACACTGGCTCATCCAGTAATATCATCACAACAACAGCATTGAAACATCTAAAGTTGTCGGCATCTCACATCGTGGCCTCCACCTATACACTGCGAGCATTCAATGATGCAATATGCTCGACGGTTGGCACAATTGTCCTACCCATCCAAGTGGGACAAAATACTATTCATACATTGTGCCACATCTTGGAAGGTGAGATGGCCTATAATATCTTACTAGGCCGGCCTTGGATCAGGGACATGAAGTGTGTCCCTTCAATAGCTCATCAATGCCTAAAGTATACATTTGAAGGACAGGTGCATGTAGTCCCGATAGACTTAGAGCCCTTCAAGTACTACAATATGATGCAATTCATGCCGCAATCGACCCTTCCATCAACACATTTGGATTTTCAGTTGAATCCATCTAACCAGGGTCCGATTCTACAGGCATCCCCATTGACAAGTCCATCAAATCCCCAATCGGGTCCATCTTCCTCATCTGGTCCTTCAACAATGATGCCACCTACGATGGCCACACCAAAGGACAAGGGAAAGAAACCCCTAGAAGAGGAACCACCCCTCGTCTCAACCATCTCTACCGAAGAGATGCCTAGCCGAATGGAAGTCGAGACGCCTAGTTCGCCCCACATGGAGTGGACTCAGGAAGGACTCCCATTCGCTCCCCCTCAACCACCAACGGTCACCATTGAGATGGCCAACACGGGCCTGGGGGAGTATCTAGTGAGGAACATTGTAGCAACACCCACACTTGAGTCCATACAGGACATGGGGAGACCTCGACTCCCCATCGACTCTGTGGTTCCTCTAGGCTACCCACCCAATCAGACAAAATTTGTTTATGGGGGCCTAGATAATGGCATTGAAACTTGTATGCAAGAAGACGAAGATGAAGAGCCCTTTGCTAAGGACGTCAACTATTTATCCAACCTAGATTTCACATTGAGATATCTTGGCCAATGCAATTGGCATGGATATGGGTTGGGAAGGTATGAGCAAGGAGTGCGTGTTCTTTGCCAACCGAGATATCAAATGTCATATGACAAGTCAGGAGTAGGGTTCAACCACCCCCTAGACATCTTGGTAGAGAACATGCAAGGCCTAGGGATAGGCAACAAGGATGGGTTGGCATTAGATCCATATGCCAATCCTAACACAACATATACATTGGGGGATTATCTCCCATTGCTAACAACCAACCTTGTTGACCTTAACAACCCTTTCCCTTCTAAGGAGAAATTTGAACCCACAAGGGATATGGACAAGACGAGACGAACCATCAATGCCTAGGGTGGACCCTATCCTTTTATCCGCACATAGGGCCGATCCATTTGTGCCAGTACCCACAGAGCCAGATCCGAAGCACAAAGATCATCTAGGATGTCCGAGCAATCATACCCATGGTAATGGAGACCACAATCATTTCATCAACATGATCTCCATTGATTTAACCGCCCCCATCCATGATCCAGTCGACCCAACATGGTCATTGCATCTAGACCTAGATGCTATAGACTGGGATCGCGCTGACACACCGCCATCCCCATCAGAGTACTGGCCTTGTGGTGGGATGTTCCATTTCACCCCAGGATAGACTCAGGATGTCTTCCATGCTGAAGAGGAACCTGACGTTCCAAATGATGATCTAAATTCAGCAAACGATATCCACTTGATCCCAACTCCACACCAGTTGGAGGACGGATCCCACATGTCGATCGAGGAGATGACTGACGTAGACATCGGCTCAGATCTAGTGAATTTGCAAATCATCAAGTTGGGGGTAAGTCTATCCCCCGAAGAGCAAGCCGACTACATTGCCCTTCTCAAAGAGAAGAAGGAGGTTTTTGCATGGTCATACAAAGACATGTCGGGGCTAGACCCATAGCTAGTCACGCATAATCTAACGCTTGATCCGACAGTCAAGCCAGTAAAGCAAAAACTACGTAAGATGCACCCAACAGTGGCCTTAATGGTCAAATATGAGCTACAAAATCTGTTGGATGCATAGTTTGTCATCTGCATGGATTACCCACCATGGTTGTCTAACATGGTGCCCATCAAAAATCCCGATGGGAGGATTCGCATATGCATCAATTTTTGAGATCTAAACAAAGCGAGTCCTAAGGATGATTTCCCCTTGCCTAGCATCGACGCATTGGTAGACGCTACAACAGGCCATGAAATGCTTTCCCTCATGGATGGTTTCTCGGGATACAATCAAATTCGTATCAATCCTGAAGACCAACTAAAAATGGCGTTCACAACGCCTTGGGGGACATTTTGCTATAAGGTCATGCCTTTTGGCCTTAAAAATGTCTGGCGCCACCTACCAACGTGCCATGACGTACATCTTCCATGATTACATGCACAAAACTTTGGAAGATTACATGGATGATTTGTTGGCCAAATCTCTTTTGTGCCCAGATCATCTCGATGACTTAAGCAAGATCCTCGATCGCCTCATGGAACATAAAGTTAGACTAAACCCCAAGAAGTGCGTATTTGGCATCACATCTAGAAAGCTCTTGGGTTACATAGTCTCCAAATGAGGAATTGAGGTAGACCCACACAAAGTCAAGGCAATCCTTGAAATGCTTCCCCCAACTACCATCAAGCAGCTCAGAAGTCTACAGGGAAAGGTCGCGTCAATCAAGCGCTTCATAGCGTAGCTATCTGACAAGTGCCGACCCATGAATAAATTATTGCACAAGGGGGTAGCATTTCACTGGGATGACGAGTGCCAGTCAGCCTTTGACGACATTAAACAATACTTGGCTTCGCCACCAGTATTGGCACCACCTAGACCAGGAGTGTCATTCTACTTATACATCTCAACCTGTGAGGTGGCACTGGGCGCCATGCTATCCCAGAAAAATGAACTACACAAAGAACAGGCTACTTACTATCTTAGCCGCACCCTAGTCAGTTATGAACTTAACTATGCATACGTTGAGAAGCTCTGCTTGGCAGTGGTGTTTGCTACCAAAAAGCTATGCCACTACATGCTCAGCAATACGACGTATGTTGTGTCTAAGGAGAATCCATTGTGATACATGATGAGTCGTACTTATCATAGTAGCCGCACGACGAAATGGATCATGTTGTTGATGGAGTTTGACATAGAATTCATTGGACAGAAATCCATAAAAGGTCAAGTCATCGTCGATCAACTAGCAGAGGCTCCTCTTGAAGATGATCAGCCTCCGACCATAGAACTACCGGATGATGGGGTTTTTCATGTTTCAGAATCGCCAGATTCTGATGAGCCTGAGTCACGGTGACATGACCCTATTCTTCGATGGTTCTAAATGTGAGCAAGGAGGTGGCACGGGAATTGTATTCTTCACTCCACAAGGGGCTCCAATGCCTCTATCATTTAAATTAGACTTCTCGTGCACCAACAACAATGCAGAATATGAAGCCTTGCTCATAGGTCTTCAGACAACAATCACCATGAACATTAAACGTTTAAACATCTTTGGTGATTCATTGTTAATTGTCAATCAAGTAAAGGGGATATTCCAATGTAAATGTCCAGTTCTACAGGCCTACAAAGCCCTTGTGGACAAATTCCTAGCACAACTTGAATGGTATGACATCGAGGCACTCCCTCGATCATCGAATCATTTTGCGGATACTATGGCCTCCTTGGGGTCACTAATCCCGCAAGACCCTTCTGGTGAAATGACAACCATTCAGGTCAAAACATTATCGCAATCCATGATGGAGCGTGCAAGCTCTGACCTAACGCCAGGAATCCACCTGATCCAGATTGAACCATCTCAGGATAGGTTCTCTCGAATCCAAGATTGTTTGACTCAAGCCAAATGGGGGTCCTTGTTCTCCCCGACCCCTCTTAATAGCAACACAACGCTATTTTTACAAGTTCTTTCCCACTCAGCTTTTGCTAGGGATGAACTTCAAGAGGGATTGGTCATTCATACCATCGAGGTTTCGATCAGCGGGATTGGTACACACCCATTAGGGATTACCTCAAGTTAGGTAACCTCCCACTTGGATTGACACAAGCCATGAAAAGATCATTTAAATAGAAAGCGGCAAAACATGTCTTGTTAGGAGACATTTTGTATCGTCAGAGCTATGAAGGAATCCTCCTCCATTGCTTGGACCAGCAAGAGTCCGCTTGGGCGATCACCCAAGCACACGATGGTACATGTGGTGGCCACTTCAGCGGTATGGCCATCGCAAAGCGCATTCTTTGCATGGGCTATTATTGGCCATATTTAGAGCGAGATTGTTGTGCATATGTAAAGAAGTGCGTGAAGTGTCAACACCATGCTAATTTGACACATGTACCTTCTCAGGCCTTGCAACCGATCCAATCGGCTTGGCCTTTTTCATAGTGGGGCTTCGATCTAATCGAAAAGATCTCCCCTGCATCGTTGGGTCATCACACGTTCATCATAATGGCCATAGAGTACTTCACCAAGTGGGTGGAAGCAATTTTGCTAACCTCTACGACTGGAACCCGCATTACGGAGTTTATTTTGCATAACATCATATGTCATTTTGGTATTCCATCCAAGATCCTTTCAGATAATGGGACGTCATTCAAGAATAAATATGTGCGTGCTTTGACAACAAAGTACAAAATTCAGCATAATTTTTCAACACCCTATTATCCATAGGCAAATGGGCAAGCAGAGGCGTCAAACAAAATGCTAGTCGCCATCCTCAAAAAGATAATCATAGATAGTCATAAGGATTGGCACATTCAAATCCCGCTTGCCCTATGGGCTTATCGCACTAGCATTCGGATGCCCACTAGGGCAACTCCATTTTTGTTGGTGTATGGCTCCGAGGCAGTCATGCCTCTTGAGTTGGAAATCCCTTCCCTACGCATTTCAATGCAAGAGTTCATCGATGATGACACTGCGTGGCAGGCCCGGTTAGACCAACTGACGTTGCTCGATGAACGACGCATCAATGCTCTCGAGCATTTGCGTATCTATCAAGAGCGACTTAAGAAAGCATACAACATGAAGGTCCACCTAAGGGAATTTCAGGTTGGTGACTTGGTCTTAAAAGAGAACCAACAGAATTCTAATTTGTCGTCCCATCTAAGGGACAAGTTCATGGCAAACTGGTTAGGTCCTTATGTGATTGATAGTAGAATAGGACCTGGAACATACCGGCTCGCCTCTCTTGAAGGAATCAAGGAGCTAGAACCCTTGAACATCAGTCATTTGAGGCCATTCCACATTTAGAGAGCCATAGTCCAACCAAAAGCTCCAAGGATTCCCACAATCACTTGGTCAACCCCAAAATGCCCCAAAGGTATCCATAAACCCTTTGGTCAAACCAAAAGCTCCAAGGATTCCCACAATCGCTTGGTCAACCCCAAAATGCCCCAAAGGTATCCATAAACCCTTTGGTCAAACCAAAAGCTCCAAGGATTCCCACAATCGCTTGGTCAACCCCAAAAATGCCCCAAAGGTATCCATAAACCCTTTGGTCAAACCAAAAGCTCCAAGGGTTACCATAACCGCTTGGTCAAAATAAATATTCAAAAAACAAACAAAAACAATAAAATCATCAAAAATAACAAAAAAAATTGCATTTCAATTCCATGCATACTCATAAAAATCAAAATACAAAAATATAGGTTGCATTAGGCATCACATCCATACATTGCATATTTGCTAGGTCATACAAGTCAAAAGCACCATAGACTATCATTACTTGGCAATTCCATCATTTTCCACATCAAATCCATTTTATAAACACATACATCCAGAATAACACCATCCCCATTTTTAGCAAAGTCAGTTGTCTCCTAATGTATATAGGGTTTTTGTCATTCAGCTGTCTTTAAATTTCTAGCCAAAAACTATACAAAGTTAAACAGATTTTACAAGGGAAAGTTTTACTTGGATCAAGCCTCGTTACGTAACATCCCTACACAAGTTAAAACACATAAAATAATTCCTAAGTTGTGTGAATGCAAGAGAAACCTACAAAGCAGTCTAGGGTACCATAGGTGAAATATTAGCCTGTTCATCCCCCTGTGCGAATGGTTCAAGAGTGCTGAGAATTGACAAAAGGACAAGCTCTTCCCCATCAATTCCCCTAAATAAATAGTGGTTTTCACCACTACCAAAAATCCCAATCACCATTGGTCCCTAAGGTTGTAAGGATTCATACTACACGTCCCTGCCAAGGATGGGTAGTCATCCCCAAGGCCTAAAAGGATCGATGCCATTCAAAAACAAAATTCCCACAAGCCATCATCACAATCACCTTTGGTCTCCAAAGTCGTAAGGATTCGTACTACACGTCCCTGAACAGGATGGGTAGTCATCCCCAAGGCCTAAAAGATCAATGCCCTTACTTCATAATCTCCATAATCCCCTTTGGTTCCCAAAGTCGTAAGGATTCGTACTACACGTCCCTGAATAGGATGGGTAGTCATCCCCAAGGCCAAAAGGATCAAGGTCATTCATAAGCCAAAAACATACAAGCTCAACCTTACAAAGCTCAAAATCCAAATCAAATAACAGTGGTTCTCACCACTATTCAAAATCCTTGCTCAAAAAGAAAAACAAAGAGAAAAATAAACAGTGATTTTCATCACTATGTATACGAGCAAGTATCCTAAACCATTGAGCAAATAAAAATCCTGAACTTGAATCCCTAGAATTCTCAGCATTCAAAAACCATCTAGGTGATCCTCATTACGGGTTTGGTGGACAACCTACCTAGCAATGGCGGTATCCTAACCGCATGACGATATGTCTATCACATTAGCTTTGCATGTGAGCAGACCAATGTTTGCATGTGGATGAGCTAGCTTATGGTACCTTAGATTGTCCCATGGATTAATCTTACTAAATACAACAACGGAGTTAGTGGAGCTAATTAGGTGATCCTCAGTACAAGTTTGGTTGATAGCCTATCTAGCACTGGCGGTATCCTGACAAATACCACATAAACGAACTCAATTGCACACACAGGGATGTGAAATAACTTGGTTAACCTCCAAGTCGGATTTATACCTTGTTCAAAAGTCTTGCGAGATAAATGTACAATCTTGGCTAGTTAGTTAAAATATCTGAATCTCAGAAAAGCTTAACTACATTTTAAAACAACTGGTACATTTCATTCCGTACATCACCATCAAAAAATATGCAAAATACAAAAACAAAGTTTTCACATGCAAAGTCATTCCACAAAGTCATCCCATAAGTACAACAAGCCAGTCAATCTTGTACAGTCTATGGTGCCATCGACAAGTTATCAACAACTCATTTCATTCATTCCATATGCATACATCATATAATTAGAAACATCGCATTCATAATACCACATGCATACATCATCATAAATAAATATGCATAAACAAAAACAAACCATGAAAAGTGTATAAACACAAAAAGAGTCATCTGTATATATATCATCAAAAATGCCCGTAGGCTACAATGAACCGGTCCTCTGACCTCGCAACAAAAGCCAAAAGCTCAAAAACCCCCAAGCCTAGGGCGTCGGCCACCATGATCATGCAGGATCGGTGCGACAGGAACTACCCCCCGTGGTGTGGGTCCTATGGGACCCCTCAGGGTGGCTGTTGCTAGCCCCCGCATCATGCCTACTAGTGCCCCCCTCATCCAATCGCCTACGACGAGATGATGCTGACTACTCAGTATCGCTGCCTCTCGTTCGACGTGAAGACCCACCTCAAGATGGCTTAGGTACCTACCCCCCGAGGTGGATAATCTCTCCCTCCATATCCATCCGATGCCGAAACCACTTCGCCTCCCATCGATGATACATCGCTACTACATCATCGCACTGCTCCAGCTACGTCCATAGGAGATCCCTCTCCCATGCAGCATCGGTATCCCCATCCTACCGATGGTACGCAGCCCATGCGTTCTCCCACTCAGCTAGCTGAGTCCGCAAGAGATCCCTCTCATGCAGAGCCTCCCCCAGCTCCTCATCTCACCTCTGAAGTAGCCCCACCAATCATGCATTCTCAGCATGCACTCCTGCCTCCATGTCCTCCAAAACTGCCTGAGGCATCCGAATCCAAGACAGTAGCCTGCTCTGGCTCCCACTACTTCGGGACGTCCTACATCTCCGGCTGATCCGGCACCCCAAACTCCCCTCCAACATCCTCAACCTCCACCATGTCCGCATCATCCAATGGAACCCCCAACCCTCTCCTAGTGCCTCTGCACCCTCATCCCCTACTACACCCCTAGAGGCCCCTCGCCTCGCCATCACCGCAAAGTCCACCACTGCTCATACTCGATGGTAACCCCGACGTCATCCACATCTAGGACATCAATCATTGTATCTGCATCCTCACCCAATGGTGCAATGATTGGCCAAGCTAGAGTCCTCTCGTCCCCCCGACGTCGATAGACCACGGGCTCACCAGGCAACCCCTGGTGCACCCCGAACTATCATGTAACCCGGCCATATGGGAAGAACTCCTGCTCAGTCCCATGATGCCCAATCAGCCACCGCCCCCTACGTACCCACCGGAGCCACTCTCCAACCTCAAGCCAGGTTGGATAGTCCCGATAGGGGCGCCAGAACACCTCCCCTAGAGCAAGCCGAGCGAAGGCATCGGCATAGTGCCCTACGGCACCTGCCCATCGTCGACTCTGACCCTGCTCCTCAGACCTCTGCCATAGTGCCCCGTATCCAATCTCTCGGTCTACCATCTCCGCCTGAGTCATCCAGGGCAGCCCCACTAGCCTCTCCACTACTATGTGCTGCCAAGCCCAACACTGCAACAAGTAGCTGCAACTAATCCCCTTTCGCCTCCGATAGCGGACCTCGTACAACTCATCATAGAGCTGTGCCAACAGAGTCTGTCCCCATCTCATGATCATAGGTGCATCCGTAGGACACTCCACCAACCGAAACACCACCTCTAGCAAGTTCCATGAGAACCTCACACCCGAAGAGTCGGGGAGAAGCATGTTGGAAATGAGGCCCATCAGTAATGTGTGCCTCACTCCCAACACACCCCTCTCTAGCCACCATCGAACCAATATGCCACCAATATGGCAGTCACCCTCTGCCCTCTCCACTGGGCTATCCACCCCCATCTCCTCTCCATGTCCAAAGTAGCGTGTCAACACTGATGTCCGCTGATCCCGTGGCATCATCCGGATCGGCAGTCCATCTATCAAAATCCGAAGAATTCGATAGACATCCTCCAAGGTCACCATCATCTCCCCTATTGGGAGATGGAAGGTGTTGGTCCGAGGATCCCACAAGTTGATCAGGGCCATCAGATAGGCCCGATCCCCGACCACAGGCTCCAGTCGAGTCACCTGCTTGAGCCCAAGGGCATCAAGCCAATCCTAGTCAGCCAAAGTCAGCGCCTCCCATGCTTCAGTAAACACCGTGGGCACACGGTACCGGCTCTTCACAACCTGCAAAAGAAAACAACATAAAAACATTAAAACAATGAAAAACTGTACAACAAGGCATAAAAATGTACAGCCAAAAACATAACAAAATTCAAAAACTAATTTGTTAGTTCTAGGGTTTTAACTCTCAACTGATAAATTTAAAAACATAACAAAAAATTCAAAAAATAATTTGTCAATTCTAGGGTTTTTAACTCTCAACTGATAAATTAAACAAAAACATAACAAAATTCAAAAAATAATTTGTCAGTTCTAGGGTTTTTAACTCTAACTGATAAATTAAAAACAAACATAAAAATAAAAAAACTAATTTGTCAGTTCTAGGGTTTTAACTCTAACTGATAAATTAAAAAAAAAAATTAAAAACTAATTTGTCAATTCTAGGGTTTTTAACTCTAACTGATAAATTAAAAACAAAAAAATTAAAACAAAATAATTGTTTGTCAGTCCTAGGGTTTTTAACTCTAAAAATTGATCAATTACAAACACAAAAACACAAACCACAACAAATAACTAGGGTTGAGCTACATTTTTACGCTCAGTTTTACCCTACGTTTCTAACCTAAGTTTTGATCTTTGTTAAATTAGGGTTAAGCGAAGTTTTAAGTTATGTTCTAAACTAAGTTTTTTTAAGCTCAGTTTTAAACTAAACTTTTGATCTTTGTTTAACTAGGGTTAAACTAAGTTTTAAGCTAAGTGTTAATTTTGATAGACTAGGGTTTCATTTTTAAATTTGAAAAACAAAAAAAACAAAAGGACAAAAAAACAAATAACTTGCGGTTTTACAACTGTAAAGCAAACAAACAATAAAGAGGAAGGGCACTCACTGGTCTCGCTTCGGCTCCACCGCTCGATCCAGTTCATGCACTCATGGTGGCGGGAAAAATTTGGTAGTGCTTCGCTTCGTAGAATTGACCTCCTCCTCCTCAGAGCTCCAAATCGCCAGGAAAAACAAATGCAAATGAGCCCAAAACCTAGTTTTGGCCTTTAAATAGGCTTTTGAGCCTGTACTCATTCCCCCTGGGATGAGCACTCTGGTTAGCGCTCGTCCCTCCCTAGGACGAATACTAAATAGGAATTCGTCCCACCCAGGGACGAATACAGAGCAAAAATTTCAAAAACAGCAAAAAAATGCACAAAAATGCACCAAAAAAAAGCAATAAAACTGTCCAATGAGAGTGCTTTTGCACTTGACATTTTGGGCATGCAAAATAGATGTCGGGGTCACAAATCCTCACTATCCTACTCCCTAAGAAGGCTACCATAGCCGGACCGCTCCACGGGAGGACGGATTTTCGAGAATTTCATCCCCAAACGACATCACAAAAAGGGTCAAAACCCAACCAAAAATAGCAATAACATTGCCGAACGAAGGCGCCTTTGCGCCTGACATTCTTGGCATCCAAAATAGATATTGGGGTTACAAATTGTCACTATCCTACTCCCTAAGAAGGCTATCATAGCCGGACCGCTCCATGGGAGGACGGATTTTTGACAATTTTAGCTCCAAAATGCGTCACAAAAAGGGTTCACACCCACCAAAAATAGGTCAGAATGTTTGGAAATTGCTTTCGCATTCAACGGTAAACAACTGAAGGCACCCTTACCTAAGTCATCTTGGGTCAAGCGACTCGTCGCTTTTCTCATGTCGGTCATTCCCTCATCGATTCGTCGCTTGAGGGGGTAGTCACACTTAGTCACCAATCAACAAAGATATACCCAATCAAGGAAATGACATGCATTCAAAGGATCATTGACAAAGACAATCACGCTCCTGCTTGGGGCAGCAAACAAGCAATAATCACAAGCTGATCAAACACTTGGCATTCATGAATCATGAACTCAAGGTTCCCACAGACAAAAGGTTGCGCCCTTTGCCTATTCATGACTGATCAATGTCCAAGCTCAAGTAACACCTCACCGAACAAGGTTAACACTTGAATTAAGTTCCTTAGCTCGTCAGAAGCAAGGATTCAAGAATGCGTGCCCTTTCCATACTTGGGGCATCAAGAGTTGGTTAGGTTACTGAGAAACCCTAATCATTAGTGCTTTGGTTATCTATTTTTGCTCGGCGTTGTGCCTTGCACAATGCTTCCCAAAAAGGGGCATCTATAGACACCAAAACAGCACCAATCCGATTATGTGACGACAAGCGCTGATCGCATTGACACACACAGCCCCTAGGGCAGCCCCTAGAGGTTAAACAGTGGTCCTAACCACTCCCAAAAGTAGTTTGGAGGTCAGAGGTCAATTTGGCACCTTTTTGGCACCTTGCTCTCTGCTCGTCCCACCCTGGGATGAATACAAATTGGCATTCGTCCCACCCAGGGACGAATATCAGCATTCACCCCAGGGTGAGGCGAATAGCAAGTTTGACTGGCAAAAAGTCAAACCTCGACAAGTCCGCCAGTTAACTAAAGCTTCAGGCCATGCAATTGCGAGGAATGACTTCAAATCAAGAAGAGAGACTTCAGTCATGCATGTCTTTATTTTAGAGACCTCATGCAAGGAGATTCTAAATCAGGGAATTATCTTTTCTCTCAAAATAGGACAAACAACTCAAGTGGCGCCCTCGCATGCGCAATTCAAACAGAGAGACCCTAGGTCTATAAATTGGTGAGTTTTCTCACCCAAAAAAGATATAGAGAAGGAGCATTTGAGCAACGAAGTGCTGCCAATTTACATACCTACTTGCGATTTGTGCCTTTCACATCCTTAATCTCTCATTCGAAAGGGAGGTTATTGGGTGATTATTGGAAGCACGAATCCGGACCCAAAACCCAATTTTTGGCCACAATATCCCACAAAATTTGTCGACAACACCCCATAAGAAGTTTTGGACCCATCCCAAGTGGATTGGTGCCGAAACAGAGTCCCAAACGGTGGGCGTCCTGCCCCGGGCGCTCCCCAAGCTGTCGCAGTTCTAAACGCCCCACCCCGGAGTGATTAGAAATATGTGATAGATTTCTTTGATTTTTCTTTTGCATCTTATTCTAGGTTATTTAAATAGGTTGTAGTTTAAATTTCACTTCATTCTGAGCATTTTTGACCAGGTTTTTATCATTTCTCGCCTTTACTAACTTGCAGATGCCATCATCAAAATCTGGGTGATAGAGGCCAAATTGGAGAAATCTGACCATCTGGGTCTTCCCAAAACACCCCCAATTAGCTAACCCCAACTTTGCAGGTCATTTGGAGCTTCCTGGATAGGACATTGAAGAGGGTGCTTTCTGACAATTTATTGTAGGTTTATTCGTCCCGCCCCGGAGCGAATACAAATCTGTGAGGAATTTCCTGACTGTTCCTTTTGCAGTGGCTTCCTGGTAACATATTCATGCTTCTATCAAATTTCTAGGTCGATCTGATATTATTTGGTTATCGGTTTAATATTTTCATGCATACACTAACAGTAGGCCTTGGGAAATACATGTTCTATTCTATCTGCAGGTGCTACTAATATTTTCTATTTCCTTGAATGCAGGTCTTCGACATCAGAGGAGCAGGAAGGAGTCAACAATCATATACACAAGCGGCGGTGACGTTTTGGTCCGCCCATCTTACATGTGGGCACGCGGAAGAAGGATTGCTATCCATGGATGTGATAAGAAACATATTTGACGCTCCTATCCCCTAAAAAGGAAGGAGACGTATTGTAACACGACTTTGAAAGCATATCAATAAAGAGGGCCATATTCCATATTGCTTTTATCTTGTGTCGATTCGTCTATGTTCTTTCCTTTCATGCATTTTTCAATACATAGGCTTTTAGCGTTAAGTTTGGTTTTACACGCATCGTGCTTGGCATATTCCTTTTTGTTTCCGTATCCTCGTGCTTTCAACACCATGTTTTGATTTCTTTAGCACTTTATCCATACGATTGGAACTAATGAGGTGAGGTGTTCCTACATGGGAGCCCTTGAGTAAGTGTGTCTGTCCATTTTGGGAGAATTGTGTCTACAAATTTCCAACTGATAGTGCCCAACGTACTCAACCATTGAGATACCAAAACCATATCACATCCTCCCAACTAGAGGGTAAACATGTCCTACTTGAGTTCATAGTCCCCTATCCTAATATTGACATTGCGGTATTTTCCTTTACAAGGTAATGTTCCCCCATTGGATACCATGACCTCAAATGAATTACAAGTGTGGATATAGCAATTTGTTCGCTTAGCAACTCAAGGATCAATGAAGTTGTGTGTCCTACATGAATCAATAAGGATGGTAACATGTTGGCCCTTGAAAAATCCCACAACTTTTATGGTTTGTTGATTGGTAATGCTTGCAAGATCATGGACTGAAATATCTACCTCAAATCCCTGTGTATCTTCTTACTATGGAGGTGTTTCAGGAGGAGGGTCCTCATCCTCATCACTCTGGTTAGTGTTAGCAGGTTCCTAGGTTGATTTTGACGAAACCATGGTGGGCGCATTTGGTTTGAGAGTTTAGATTTGGCCAGACAAGCCAAAATGATAGCTTCCATCATGGACTGTGGTTTCAACATATTTACTTCAACTTGGAGATCCCCTTTTAACCCACTGATAAAACAACTCATGAAGAACACTTCCATCAATACTCTTGTCTTATTGGCCAATTTTCAAATTGAGTTTGGTAGTCATGGACTGAGGATGTTTGTTGTAGTTTGGTCAAGGCCCTTGTGAAGTCCTCATACTCACTAGGCCCAAATTAGGTCAGTAGTTGGGACTCAAAGTCCTCCCAAGAGAGATTTGGGTTGGAATTACGTAACCACTAGAACCAGTGTAGAGCCTCAGATTCTAAATTAAAGGAATCCATATGAACTCGATGATATATGGGAACATTATGAAGTCTAAAGAATTGATCAACCCTACATAACCACCCATCAACATCCTTCCCATTAAATCAAGGGAAGTCCAATTTTGGAATTTTAAAGGATGGGTCATGGTCATTCCTTGTAGAGTTTTTAGCCTGATGTTCTATTTTGAGTGGTCCCTTCTGTAACTTGTTACCCACTTCTATTAGTGTTTCTTCTAAGTGAGCACTAGTGGCCTCATGATCTAGACGAAGACATTGGACCTCTTCCCTTATGGATAAAATTGCCAAGTTCAAATTCTCAATGGATTTTGTTAAGGAGTCCATCTGTTCTAGCTCTTTTTGATGTCCACGGGTACCCTGGGCCATTTTGGAACCTTTTGTGACCCGTTACTAACAATAGAATTGGGTTTCAAGACTTACTTTTTTTAGTAAGTTTCCAAAAAAGTGCCTGGGTGCTATATATCAAAATGAATAGCTCAAAGAGGTGGTCACACTGAGTTATATCCCACAACACTACTTTTTGGCAACCCAAACTTTTCTTTTCTCCTATTTTGTCGAGTCTAATGGTGTTTACAGTTTTGGATTCTGAGTTACAATGCAAAAGTTGGGTACTAGAGCACTATCTCTAATTGGTCTCTTGTCACTCACTCAATGTTTTGCTCAGCCCTAATAGTCTCTCTGACACTGCTTACCTCACTAGTCTAAAGATTCTCTTTATTGTGTAGGTTACTATTATGACAATTTTGTTCTGACACTGAAAACTACAAATTTTGACCTGACTATGCTGACCTGACTGTTACTGCAATTATAAATTTAACTATTATTCTCTAGTATTTCAACTTAACTATCACCCTCATATTCTATCCTAAATTCATGCAGTTTATGCTATTTTTTTGGTAGAGGATTTCTTTCTCATATGATCACTTTTGGGAATTTGAAATGCAGGTTTAAAAATAGGAAGTTTTGGTTTGTGATTTTTTTGGAGGTTGAAGTTTTAAAAAAACCAAGGTATTCTAGGTAAAGGAGTATGTAACACCTATAGGCCTTCTGTTATACTGCAGTGATGAACAATAGTTCTTGTACCAATATTTCAGGCCACTACCCAAGGAGGATTCCAATCATACCCTTGAGCACACTATTTGCCTCTTTAACAGTATGGGAGGGTAATCGTCTAGGATGTTGTGTCCCTTGGACTATGGATGATACAAGGCCGATAAGATTACTACTTGATAAAATTTTGTTAACCCTAGAATGGTCTTTCGATACACCCAAAGATGAGTGGGAGCTCAAGTCCATGTGTGAGTTTTGTATGAGGCCTGGGTATTGGAGCCCAATCGCCCCTCACTTCACTAGATGTTGTATGGGATATCTAGCTTAGCCAATAAAAATAGATACTTCATGATATTTTAAAACCCCCAGCATAGGGTTTCTACTCACTCAACTAAAAATACTATTTTTTTTACTAGTCTCTGTTTTTTTTTTTATAATAGTAAAAAAAAATATTTACACGAAAATAAAATGGGATTATACCTAACAGGTAATAATCATTACTGTTGCAATAGAACTTGGCCCTGGAAAGCACTATGATACCACTTGTTAGTATCCTACTATAAAATAAACTCAAATAAACACACTCACACAATTGCTTGGAAATAAACTCACATAAACATCATATTAATATAAAAAAAAATATACACATTATGACAAAAATTTGCATAAAGGAACAATATCACAATCAGATAGAATCACAGGCCTCTTCAAGGGGGCAACCTCCTTCAACACTTCATTAACTTGCAAAAATATGAATACATTGGTGCCTTCTCGGGTATTTAAAGAGTTCCCTTCCATGGTTGGCTTACATGCAAAATGTCACCGGGATTACATGCATAATGCCACCCGAATTACATGCATAGTGCCACTCGAATTACATGCACATTGCCACTAGAATTACATGCACAAGGCCACATTACATAACCTATCTAGCATGTGTTACATAAAAGGGTGTCATTTTTCATAAGCACTACATAAGCTAAAACATAGAACATTACAAAATACTAATCATGGGTACTACTCATGTTCTTAGGAATTATTACATCATGGAAGTTATTACATTAAGGGTTAGGATGAGATCCTAACATTAACCAATCCGCAAATGGTATATTCATATTTAAAGGTAAGTATATTATAGATATCTTGAATAAGTTTAAAATGGAGGATAGCAAAACAGTGATCACATCAGTTGTGGTAGACCTAAAATTTAGCAAAAAATGATTGCAGGAGTAATATTGATCCAAATTTCTACAAAATATTAGTTGAAAATATCATGTATTTGATAGCAACTATACCATATTTTAATGTTTACAGTGAGTTTGATTAGCATATTTATGGAAGCACTTAAGAATACTCACTTATAGTAAGGGAAGACGATTATACGTTATGACAATAGGACCAAGAACCATAGAATATTTTATGCAATAAAATACCAACTTGAACTTGTTGGCTACTCAAATAGTGATTGGGTTGATAGTATAGATGATAGGAAGAGCACTTTCAATTATGCATTTCATCTTGGATCAGATGTAGTTTCATGGTCATCAAAGAAACAATAAATTTTTACATTATATACCACTAAGGCAGAGTATGTTATTGCCACTTCAGCCACATGCCAAGTAGTTTGGTTGCAAGGAATTTTGGATGAGCTTAATCATCTCTAGGAATGGAGCAACAATAATATACTGTGATGATAATTCAGCCATAGCACTATCAAAGGATCCAGTATTTTATGGAAGGAGCAAGCACATCAATATCTACTACCACTTCATCAGAGAGATTGTAAAATTTAATGAAATTGTAATATTGTTTTGCAAGTCCAAAGACCAGGTTGTGAATATCTTCATAAAACCTTTGAAGGAGGAAGATTTTAAAATATTAAGGGAAAAACTAGGTGTCAAAGTCTTTGTGAAATCTCATTTAAAGGAGGATGCTAGAAATTAAACAAGATTTCACACTTGATGAATCTTTGATAGATCTTATATTCCAAATATGATCATCGTATTTTAAAGTATCTGTATTTATTATCGATAGTTGCAATTTTTTGACGATTGGATAGAAACCGTAGTTTTGAATTCAATGCATGTCAAAAAATTGGTAAGATTTTCTCTCCATCCCAGCTATAAATATATGAGTAACTAGTATCATCAAATGTGAGAGTGAAGAAGAGGAGAACATAGTAGAGAAGCGAAATTAGAGCATCATAGTAGAAGTATGGAGAAAAATCCATGAGTTGAAGTCGTAGCCTTCAAAAACTCCTCTATGAATGTAACCTGCATATCTCTAAGTTGTAGTTACCTGTGGATGTATTTCCAGTTCATGTTGTGGATGTATTTATAATTTTAAGCAATAAGATAATATTTTCATGTATTTTTGTTTTTCAACAATATTCGGTTGATGAGAAAATTAACTTAGAAAACTTAGGTTTATTACATTTTATTTTATTACAGTTCATGTTACATTCCACTGAAAACCTTTGTAATATTTAGTGGTGCAGAACAAGCATGTTCTAGCTCACGAGTAAGTTTACATTGTAAAGGGTGCCAACAATTAGGTTAGTAGTGTAGGACAAATTTTATCCTTGTTATAGCCTGCATGCTTCATTTAATTAATGGTCGAGCCTCATGGATTCAACTCACGCTTAAGTCCATGATACACATCTGCTCCATCGCATGGATTTATCTCATGATTAAATCCATGTATATCCATTTTTCTCTCACTCATAGGTTTCATCATTTTGTGGGCTTTTTTCCAACCCACTCCCGCTGCACCTAGAAAAGTGCACACACATTTTCTAAATTATGGGCCAAAAAATAATTTTCCATCTCACGACCTTCTACGTGCTCTATCCTATGATATACAATATGTGCTCCAATCCACAACCTGTGTTGTCCTACATGAATCATAGTAAAATATTTTAAACTTTTCCTTATAAGTTTTAGATTACAATATATATTATCGACTATTAAATAAATTTGATTACCAATAGCAATTTTTCGATTACAAGAAATATTATCAACTATTAAATAAATTTGATTGTTAATAGCAAGGATCCAACTTATTGGTGGTTTTTATTGTTGTTGTTGAAGATGATCTTCTAAGTTATAATTTATGCCAATATTAAACCAAACAAAATAGTTAAAATGCAAGGAGAATCTTTTATGCTCACAAACATCGGTCATAGTGGTGATCACAAATGAATACCCAAAGTGCACATAAGGGCAACCTCACTTTTATCTCAGTGGAACTACCTTATCCTACATGGAATTTCCTAAAAAAAATTGGATTTTAGTTTTACTGGAATCATGAATATATTTTTCAAAAGGTATATACCTCCCCAAAACACACACACACACACACACACATATATAATTTGCATTTCATGTATTGCACTTTTTTGGATGCAAGGTACCATGCCAATATCCGAGAAATAACATTGCATTACAAAATAGAATACAAATCCTCTTTACATTGTTAAATTTAAACTAAGAGCATGGTGGTATTCTAGCCATGGATTTACCTGAGTTGTAATTTCCACTTTCCACTACTAATTTGAAAATTTGAGAAGACTAATTTTACTTATATGACTAAATACAAAAAGAGTAAATTTTTCTTATCAATATTAATTAGAAAACTATACAAGACTTATTTCAAACTAAATATAATGACTGTTAAATTTCACCTCTATTTCAAGAAATTAATAGAAGAAATCCATTCGCTCAATTATTATAAAAAAAGTATAAAAAGGATGAAATGGGTAAAATTGGTGGATACCCTTGAGCACTGTAAATAGTTTTTGTAAAAAAATGAATAATGATCTTGACACTCTATTATAATAGATGTAGTAGCTAGGGGTATTTAGACCAATAACAAAAAACCATAATGACATAATCAAGTTAATCTAAGCTAACATAACAAGTGGGACTTAGGTTAATTATAAATTATAATATGATTTTAACATGACAAGGTTAAGCACAACCAATAGAGCTTACATAAATGAATAAATAAACAAATACACGTGTACAATGATTTTATGTAGGCTAATCTAATAATATATAAAACAACATTGGCATTGGTTTAAGTCATATTGCATTATCAACACTTGCTCATAATCTGAACTAAAGGGCTATAGATAGAAGAAATTAGTAATAACATATTCCCACCATAACATATGATCTAGTGGACCTTCATACTTGATTGAGTTTGAACTGAATCCCCTCATCATCTAGAATTCTACTTGTGTGAAGATGCTCCTAGAGAAAAATTGTCTTAAAATGGACCATAGTAACTACAACCAATATTAGAGACTCCCTCATGTATACAAGCAACACCTCATTTTTTACTCTATATCAGAAATAAAATATAAGAATATGCCCTCTTAGAAGTTGCTTCACTCTTATTTAGTCACATAAGACAAGAATTGGAAGCATAACTTGCACTTTTATAATACACTTTACCTTATTTTGAAACTTTCACATGTCCTTAGGACACTTAACTTTAATTAGTGAAGGAGAATTTGCATGAACCTATTTATGAGATGATCTATCACAAAATTCTATGAGTATTTGTAAAAAATTTAGAAGATAAAAATCATGAAGGGTTGGATCTTCATATTTTAAATGAACCAATAGCCCAATAATATGATAGGAATAAGAATAATTGACTAAAGAATATTCTAAATTATTTTTTAAAGTATATTCAAAATATCCAATATCTTCTTCTAATATTACAAATTCAATTATTTCTACCATGAATATGGACCAAGGATTTTAATTGAATAATATAATATAAATTTAACCCTTTGAATGATGGTAAAAGGTCTTGAAGATAATAACACAATGAGATATTTATCCACTTGTAATAAGTCCTTGATCAAATACCACCAATTTGAAGAGATCAAAAAATATTTTGATTTGAGTGATGAAAATATAGAAACTGTGAAGGAAAGGAGCAGAGAGAGCAATGTGGTATTCTAGAGTGAGCGGTAAGGATTCAGTGGTGGAGTTTGTGAAAGAGATTAATCAGGATGATCCTTTTTGTTCAATTAAGAGTGTGGCTAGTGGTTCTCCCTCTCTATGGGATCCAGATAATATTGAGTCTGGTCTTGGATTTTTTGGAAAATTCCCATCCCCCATTTCCTTTTCAAGGGCAGTAGTTGTTTTGAAGGAGAGGTATGTTTTTACTCTTTGTAATGTTAATTAGGCTATAAAACATATTCATAACCTAGATAGTACTATCAACAATATTCTTTTGAAGGGAACCTAGAATTTGGTTGGCAAAATACTTTGGGTTAGACCATATTTGGATGCCTTGAAGAGTTGGGTCATGGCCATATGACATTCACATGGATATTTCAAATTTATGATCCTTTCTAGAAATTTCTTCCTAATTAGGCTTTCTTGTGAAGAATATTTGGGAAGGATTTATGAGGGTGCGTCATAGTTCTTCGACAAACGAGGCCTTTTATCAGGAAATAGAATTTGGAATTTAATTTGATGCTACAACATGTTAATATGGTGCCGATGTGGGTAAACATTCTAGATTTTATCTCATACCTATGGCATGAGAGTGTCTTAAAGGTGGTATAAAAATACATTGGAGACTTTATTTCCTTTTATTAGAGCCTCTTGTTTCTCTGAACGAATGTAGTTTATTCGAATGTGCATCATGACAAACATAGAGAAGGATCTTCCCAACTCTGTTGAACTAATTTCTTACCTCGGGAGTTGGATTCAAGCCATAGTTTATGAGAATAAACATCATGCTTGTGAAGAGTGTAGGATGGATGGCCATCATAAAAACTTATATCCTTTGAAGCAGAATCTGAAATCGATGGAGCGTTTAGTTCCAAAAGAGAATTGGACTCCTTTAAATAACCTGAATTCCAAATCCTTTTGGAATTCTAAGAAGAGTTAGGGTGGCTCTAAAGGAAATAAAATTAGCTCTTCTTAAAAATAGGTTTGTCCTCATGACGAGGAAGTAGAATCTTCTATGCGAGAAGCTATTCTTGCTACAACTAAGGAGCCTATTGTAGAACCTCTTGGTAATTTGTAAGTGATCCTAGAACCAAGGAATATGGTGAAGGGTGTTGAGCTCCCTCTCCAGAATTCTTTTGTATTCCTAGAAATGGAGGATTCGGTGATGCAACAGTTTGAGGATGGTCAAGATTTCTCAACTTCCAAGTCTAAGAGACCGTCATCCTATCCTAAGTCAAGAATTTTTTCTCCTATGTTGGGCCTTGATAGTACCTTGATTTCTCCTAAACCTATTCTTGAAAAATGTTCTCCAGGGCCTAATACTAGGAGTCATAGGAGTAAGTGGATTGATATCGGTATAGTTAAGAAAGTGGTATGAAAGGGAATGGGGACATCCAGTTGAAATTATACGGTTTCAGGTATCCTCAACTCATGAATATGGAAAAGAAGCTCTCCTTCAAACCCCTTTAATTAAGGTGTGTTCATGGAATGTTAGAGGGCTAAATAGCTCTTCTAAAAAAATGCATTTTGGTTTTGATAAGAAGGGATAAGTCTCCTAATTTTTTGTGTATTCAATAATTCGAGTTGGAGGAAGTTTCTTGGGAGACTGTTCATAAGGTTGTGTGGAAGGAAATGGGTTTTGTAGCTAGTGAAGGTATTAGATCAGTAGGGGGGTTGTTTTTTGGAATTATTCAAAGTTTGAAGGTTATGTTATTTTGTCATCCAATTGGGTGGTTAATATCATTTTTGGTGCAGGCCATGTGGTTTTCTCATATAAATTTTGAAAATCATGTGGAGGATTTATGGGAGGAAGAAGCTCAAGGGGAAGGGATGGAAATTTTAATAAAAAATATGAGTAAATTCAAATCCAATCTCAAATTATGGAACAAATTCAGTTTCGATAATTTTTTAGATAAAAAGAACATTTAAGAGTGTAGCTCAAGAGTCCGAAAGACTATATGGAAATTCAAAGTTACTTTAAGGATCTTTAAAGAGAGGATAAAGCCCTTATGTTGGAGCTACACAATAAACTTGTAGAGGAAAAAATATTCTAGAACATAATTTTAGAGACTTATGGTTAAAGGAATGAGATCAGAATTCAGAATACTTTCACACTTCAACTCTTCAGTGTAGAAGTCATAACAGGATTAGAGACATCTCAAGATATAATGGCTCTTACCCATTGGAATTCCTTGATATTAGAGAGGAGACGGTAGATTTTTTTAGCTTCTTGCTGAGTTTGATTCTAGAAAGACATATTCAGGTGGAGGATGAGCTTCTAGAATCCATTCCAAAGCTCATTTTGAATGATATAAACACTAGTATCCAATAACCCTTCTTGGATGAGCAATTTCAGAGGGATTTATATTCTATGGGCCCTCTTAAATCTGCTAGGCCAGATGGATTTCCTTCACTATTATTCGAAAAATACTGGAATATATGCAAGGAGTATGTGTGTAATGCTCTAAGGTCTATCCAAAGATCCATGTTGATTCCTAAAGCACTAAATTCTATATTTTTAGACCTTATTCCCAAGAGTTCGAATACCTCTTCTTTTAGTGACTATAGACCAATAAGTTTGTGTAATACAATGTATAAAATTCTGACTAAATTTTTAGCAAATAGAATTAAGCCTCTTTTGATTTCATTGATTGAAAATGCATAGAGTGGGTTTGTGCTTGGTAGGCAGATTTTGTATAGGGCTATTGTGATCCACAAGCTGATGCATTCAGTTCATAAGAGTGGCAGGGTTGGGTTTCTTCTTAAGTTGGATATGAATAAGGCCTATGATAGGGTCTCCTAGACATTTTTGTTTATAGTTTTGAGGAAATTTGGATTCGATCCCATGTGGATTGAGCTGGTGGAAACATGCATTTCATCAGCTTGGTTCTTAGTTATTATAAAAAAATTGCGAGATGGATTCTTCAAATCCTATCATAGTATTCACCAAGGTAATCCTTTGTCCCCTTTCCTTTTCATTTTAATGGTGGAATATTTTTTGTGGCCTTTATCACTTTGTTAGAATGTTGTGGATATTCTATTGGCCTTATCATGTAGATCGATATCTCACCAACAATTTGTAGATGATACTTTGTTGTCTTGTGCTACTTTAGTTATTCATGCTAGAGAAATAAAATATCTTCTAGTTTACTATGAGAAGGTGGTCGGTCAATAGATTAGATTTATTAATAGTAGCCTCTTCTTTATTAATACTCTGAGAGGATGTCAGAGAAATATTGCTAGAATTTTAAATTACTGAATCACATTTATTTCAAAAACTTCTATGGATCTCCTACTTTTCTTATGCCGAATCAAGGATTCCTTCTGGACTCCTATTGTTGAAAGAATACAACAAAAATTAGTGTCTTGAAAAGGGGATCTTTTGAGTCAGGTCGGTAAGATGGTACTAGTCAATTAATTTTTGGGGTGAATCTTGGCTAAGGGATAGTACGTTGTAGACTAATCATAGACTTAGATATTTGATCCCTATTACTATATATCTAGGTAATGTTAAGGTGGTAGCTTTCATTTTGATTCAAAATGAAAAAAATTTGGTTTCACCTTCCACCTTCAGTCGAAGATGCGTATATTCAGCAAGCCTAAAGTGTTATTTATAATGAGCTTCATCTTCATATTGTAAGGTAGGAGGATGTTGAAGACAGTCTGGTGCGGGTTGGGGATAGTGAATGATATTACTTAGTGAAATTAACTTATGAGTTGTTGAACCCGGAGGTTGATTCCCAATTCCCAGTAGGAAAGATATGGTTGAAAAACTTAATTCCAAAAGTAAATATCTTCTTCTGGCTGGTGATGCAAAATAAAATTTTATCTATCAAAAATATTCTCAAGAGAGGTTTTGATTTGGTTAATAGGTGTTTTCTTTGTGAAGCATATTGGGATTCAATGAAAAATTGCTTCTCATATGCTAGGTTTTTAGGAGGTTTGCTCGTTTATATTCAAAAATATTGGATTTCAATGGGTGATGCTTAATTCGTTGGTGAATTACGTAAATCATGGGTCTTATCCCTTTATTTACCCTATATCAAGTTTTTCTAGAAGTTCTTGTTGCTACACATTCTTTGGAGAGTATGAAAATAATGAAATGTAAAAGTTTTCAAAAATTATAAAAATGAAATTAAAAGAGTGAGGTACAAGATTATATGGAATGTGGTAGAGAATGTTTCTTTAGCATTTAAGTTTCCTAGTAATACTAGGATCTTCTATCATATGAATGAGAGGCAAATTGAGGAGGATTTAGGTTTTCCTTTGATTTCCTAATTCCGAATTGATCCAAACCAAAGAAGATTGGTGAAGTGGGCTCCTCTTCCTAGTGGATGGATCAAATTAAATTTTTATAGTATGTTTAAGGGCAATTTGGTTTTGGCCAAAGTTGGAGGTGTGATACGAAATAGTGATGGGGAGTTAGTGATGGTGTTTGTTGATAATAGTTGTTCCCAAACCTCTCACTTCATTGAGGCCAAGTCAGCTTTTAAAGGATTTTTATTATTAAAAGAACTTGGGATCCCAAATGTCGTCATTAAAGGTGACTCTTTAAATGTGATAAATATGATCAATGGTTCGGTTCATCCCAGTAGGAAGGTATCAAATTTTATGGAAGAGGTAAAATTTAATATCTAGTTCTTAAGCCAAGTTTCAATTTCTCACATGCTGAGGGAGGATAATTCTTTAGCAGATCTCATGATAAATCTTGGAGTGTCTTGTCCAATATTTTTGGTCTAATAAAGGGATTTTCCAATAGAGGTGTTGCAACAATCCAATGAAGAGAAACCTTAATAAGTGTTAGAAGGTCATTAAAAATTTGAAATTTTGGAGTAAGGCTTTTAGTTTGTGTTTAAAAGTAGCTAATATCTGGATTTAGGCAAGAGGTACGAAGGCCTTGAAGTGTAGCCCATTCTAGGTAGGGTAGGCCTCGGCCTTAGTTTTAATTCAAAATTCAAATTCTTTGTGTTAGAACCCTCTGTAGTGATTTAATTATATGAGAACTACTTTAAATTTTTGTAGATAGAATTTGTTATTGTTGTTTTGCTTGGGTTTCCAAAGGACCTTGTATCACAGGCATTGTCAAAATTTCAAGAAGGGTCTAAGTTTAATATTTATTTGGATTTACCAAAGCATCAATGGAGGGGTGGAAGCTCATAGACTATCTCAATTTCTTGGTTTACAGTCCTGAGGTGGTTTTTTGGAGGGCCAACATTTGATTTTGTTGAACATTACTTTGTGGTGGTGATCGAGGTCCATTATTCCATGGTTTTTTGGGGGGTCTATAAATTCCTTATCTTGCATATCGGTTCAGGTTTGGCAGGACCTGTATTTTGATATTTATTATTGGTATTTTTTTATTTTTCAAAGCTCCATGGGGAGTTGGGAAGCTTCTCGTAGTTTCCAAATTTTTAACCCACTCTTCACAATTGATGAGTTATCATATTTCCTAGAGTGGATTCCATGAGACATGGCAAATGGAGATTGCTTCCCTTTTGGTTGAGTCTTTGTTCTAGTGCCATAGTGGAGAAATTTTGTATGATTTTTTCTTTTTGTGGATGGATATGAAGGTGAGAAAGTTTGCTTGTTTTTTTGGCTCCTTCAGTCACGAGTTGATTCAGACTACGTAAGTCTAGCAAGGAGGGATTTTTTCAATATCGGGTTGTCATAGTCAATTTGGTGAATAGTAAAATGCTTGAAGTATCTTCAGTTGTGATTCTAGGAGTTCTTGGGCATCATAGGTTGATTTAGGCCCGAGATTGGTTTATTTGGGTATGGACATCTTTATTTTACTCTCAGGTTTTTTAGTGTGCTCAGAGAATATCTGTTCAATTTTTTTGTCTATAAGGTGGGAGAGCTTGTTATGCATAGGAGTGGGGAGGTGGTGAAAGGTTTGCCAATAGGTAAGGCAAAAATGTATAGCCCTAAATATCACCATACAAATATTCTTATGCAACCAACCTATTTGTTTGTTAATGATGAGGTTAAATAAATTCTGCTAAATGGTGGTCTTCTAAATTGTATTCATAAGTTTCAAGGCCACATTATGGTCCTACCAAAATGGATGACATCGACATTGAATTATGGATGGGTGAGACTTGGAAACTAGTCCTTTGAGGTTTTGAATAATTTGATTAGCAATACCATAGGCCTTTTTTTAGATGGAGCTTATCATAATAGAGATAAGCATTCACTACTAAAGGAAATAAGTTTTTTTTGGATGTCGATGAATTTTTTCCAAGAATACATAATGGATTTAGTGCTAAGGTCTTGTATCCTCCCTGGTATAATGTGGCTAGAGAAATTATGGACTATTTTACTCTGGATTCGATGTATGATGTTATTTGTAGTTTCCACATGATGTTCCTTAATTACCTTCAGAGACATCTATGGATGAACATCCCCATGTTTTTATTTCAATCTATGAAGAAGTCTATGTTGGATGTGCAAGGAGGAAGATGTCAGGTTCGTTTGTACCAAGGATTGATGTTACTGGTCTTTAAGTATTTTGATTTAGAGTGTACCTTGGTTGGTAAGGAAATCCTAAAATCAATTGCTAAACAACTGGTTCGTGAGCCTTGTTTGCCTAAGGAGGATTCGGGTGGATTTAGAAATCGAAGTGAGGACCTATACTCATTTTCCCTAGGTTATGGGGCTTAGATAATTTCAAGGAAGATTCAGGTTTTGGTAAGAGGTGTGAAAGGTAGGGCACCCCATAGCAAATGTTTGAGTAATGATTTTTTGAAATGCTCCTCCAAATAGGCAAATCCTAGACCTGAGAGGGATGGAAGTCCAATTGTGAGTAAGGCGGGAGGTAGTGGTACAAGGAAATCCAAGTGATTTTTGGGTAAGAATAGGGTTGAGGATAACTCTCCTATATTTCTCCCCTCTCATTCTAAGTTCTTACCTAGAGACTACGAGAATGACAAGTTGGTAAAATAATTTTATGACCCAGAAGAGGCTACTGAGCAAAAGAATTCAATGATCCATAATATGAAATTGATGGAGATCAAACAACATGCAATTTGGGGCTCACTAAATATATTGATTGAATACTCAGAGGAGGTGTTCAGGCTAGTGGGATATGTGGTCCAGGAAATTTATTCACTAGTATAGAACTTCCTCAATTCTATCCTAGGTCCTTTCTAGTTATTTGTTTCTCTTTGCTTGAATGCTTTTATGTGTTTTTGGTTTTTTTTTTTGTCTTTGGACCCTCTCCATTTTTGGGGGGTGGTTTCTAGATGGTTTGGTCTTGTTTCTAGTGTTGCTCCATTTTTAGTAGAGGTTTTGTAAAAGGTTGTGGGATCCCTTTCAAAACCTTTTTTTTCTTTAATAGTATAAAAAAAATTCTGATTTGAAGAAAAAAGGGAGATCAAAATGATTCTATATGCAAAATTTATGGCCTACACAAATTTTCCCTCAAAATAGCCCTAGAGTGATGTTTTTAAAAAACATCCATAGTTTGTAAAAAAACTAGTTTTCTATAAGGAATAACAAGCAAAAATATATTCCTTCTTTTGCAAATTACATCAAAAGCTAAAATGCCCTTATACCACACCTATGTAGCCTAATTTTTTGAATCACTACTTGGTTCCAAAGATGTAATTTCTCTATAAATAAGGTCATCATGATCTATAATAGTAAAAATATTTAACCATTTAAATATATATGGTGTACAACATTTGAACTAAGAATTAACATAACTCGTTTTACTTCCATACAAAGAACCAAAGTCCCCAAGTCAGATGAAAATATCACATTTGTCCCTCATTTATAATAGCACTATGTCCTATTTGTGTGAAATAGCATTTAAATCTCATTGAAGAAGCTAATACATCCTTTTGAAGTTAAAGTGACGATATTTATTCTATGTCAAGGGTTTGGAATTGTTAAAAATAAGGTAAAAAATATTACAATAATAAAACAACTCAATATAGAGTAGATATTCTCTAAAAAATTACAAGAACTTGACTAAGAAAAAATTGAATCTTCCCTTTTCCTTACTTGTTGAATGGGCTTATAAAGCTTTGTGAAATTATTTATCCTAGAAATTGCAATAAATATTAGAGGCTCTAATTGTATGAAAAAGTGATGATGCTCCATACTCAGTCTCATACCATGTTTGATTTTACACTTATTTCTAAAAATGAATAGAAACAATCTATATACTCAAATCTTGCACATAAAGTATTAAAAATATGAACAAGATAGAATTTTTAGGTGTTATTGAGCACTATAAATAACCATTTAATTATCCATAGGTAATGACTACAAAAATTTGATACAATAGGATGGAGTGGTTATCGAAATTTATACCAATACCAAAAAAAGCTAATTACATTTAAAATTGTTGAGTAGGTATAAGCAAAGTTGTTGATTACTTTTAAATCTATCTAGAATTCTATTTTCTCTATAGGGAAGTAATATAATAGAGGTACTAAAAAATTATACATATATCCCTACAAATATATTAATAGCCAAATAAAATTCTTTACCCCTATCACATTATTGGGTGAAGGCCATTGTACCATGGATTGTTATCATAGATTGATCTATTGAAATTATCTTGATGAAAAGAGTATGACCTAAGAATTAAATCTTGATACTTTCATAAACCTTACAATATGATAATAAAATATATATCATGTTCTTTTGGGATATACATATAAATTAGTGTATCATAGAAAATACCAATACAAAATTATGCATTTACTACCTAGATATATAGTTGATTAAATTCATGAAGACTATAGTCTAGAAATATGTTATATAAAAATTTATCATTGTAAATTTGTGAAGCCTCAATTGTCCTATTTCTAACCTTATGAGTGATTACCACCCTATAATAGTATTTTTAGTATCTAGATATCCATTCAACCAAGTTGAATTCTTTATCTTTTCTTTTTTGATCAACTACATTATTACTTGAGGTACATAATATCTTATTTTTAGGAGTGAACTTCTTTACTTAATTAATAATTATATATAGTATAATACTATTTGAGAAACAACTACCAAAAAAGATATTAAAATATTAAAAATGAAGAGTTACTATAGTGAGATTTCACCACATTGAAAAAATTTCATTGAAAGCATGAATTGTTTAGCAAAATTTCCACCTGAAGCAAATTTTATAGAAATATAATATGAGAGGACTTAAAGACTCATCAATTTATCAAGTAGTTGTTGCTATAAAATTTCCAAAGATATTCACAAGGGAAGGACTTCACTAAAACCTTCTAGTAAATTTTAAACTCCTTGTGCCACAAGGGTACACTAGCCAAATAGATTGGATAGATAATATCTCATAACATTTTCAATGGTAGTTAAGCTAGACCTCACCTTTGGTAGGAGTACTAGAGATTTTCTAGTGATAGATAAAAGGGCTCTACCTTTGGTAATATTTTGTCTAAAAAATTTTGTAGACTCACTCGTCACCTAGATGGGTGGGTTTAGAAATCAAACTTCACTATGAGTTGGTTAAAATTGAACAAAGAGATAAAGACAATAGCTCAAACATAATAAGGATTCTGGTAATCCCTATTTGAAGGTAACTCTAGAGCATCCAAAATAAGTAAGGAGTGGGTCAGTAGTAAAAATATATTTCTCCAATTGGGATATGCTCAATAATGTGGTAACTAAAACTATGATTAGAATTAAGGCTTGAAGGATCTATCTAGACTTATAATTCATTCAAGTATTATGTTTCAAAATCTTAAGAAAATAATTATGAGCTAAGATTTTCTTAATATTTGCATATTATTCCAAGCCAAAATTTCATATCTAGTCTAGCTTGGTTTCATACCTACAAGGGGGGTAATATAGAACATTTTTTCACTAATGTAAGCAAGGAACTTACAAATATTGACATGGATGATAATCACTTAGCCTTTGAGATAAAGTCCAGAAAGAAAAGGTAAGACAAAAAAATTATGAGATTCCAGCTTAGCCTCCAAATGATTCAAGCATGATGAAAAGGATTGCATAAAGCATAAAAAATAATCTAGAATTCAAGGTAAAGGAACAACATCTTGAACCACAGTTTGTTATTAACAAGAGTGATGCCAATATCAATAATATCAAGAATGATTACATAGCAACATTGCTTAAAAGAAAAGGTAAGATCCTAGATAAAAATAGTTTAGTCAAAGGTGCTAATTGTTAGATACTAGAAGTAATTACCACTCCACCTAATCATAATGTATGACCATGAAAAGCATAACCACCTACTACAATATATGTTGAAGATGTTCACTACTAGTATCTCATCGCTAATCATGTAGAGCCATTTTTGCTTATTATTGCAAATAGTAGTTAGCACTGTCTTAGCTTAGTGAAAGCTACAAATAGATGAATATCTGAGTGTTCACTTATCATATGCATAATATTTTGGCTATTCTAATTTAATGAAGAGCTATTTGACTTACCTCAATTGAAGTATGGAATGTTAATTTTTGTGATAATTTATTTTTATTTATTCTTTAATCAATATCTTTTTGTTAGTATTTGAGCCATTTGGTATGCTTAGTAATTGTAGTATTATCTATGAGGTTTGAATTTTTTTAGATTTATTTGATTTTTTTTTATTAGCAAAAAACCCCTTACGGGGCCGCCTTGGTCTGAGAGACCATGAACAGGGGGTTCTACACCATCAAAGTCACCCGGGAGTCACACTCGACCCTGCTCGCACCAACATTATCAATTGGATTTTGGATACCCAATTCAGATTTTTGTAGGGTGGAGATTTGAACCTGGGACCTCTCCTAGAGGATTTCCCTCTCCTCTCCAACTCACCTACAACACCTAGGTAGACTTATTTGATTAAAGTGCTTAAAATATTGAATGTTATAATACCTATGCTTATTGAGTTTCATTATAGCTTTAGCTAAATAGTCTATAGGCTTTGCTTGTCTTGGATATCCATAGATAAAAAATAATTTCATCAGGTAATTTGTAGTTGCACTAATCATTCCCTCTATCCCTATCTATTTTCTCAATCCTACATCTTCTCTCTAAACCCCATCCCTTGTTTATTTATTTTATCTTACACATAGTAGGATTTAGGAGGTTAATTCAAAACTAATTATTATTTATTCAATCTTAAATTTGGTCCAAGGCACACATTCTATACCTAGGCAGATTAAAGCATCAAGAGGTTTGACACACCCAATAGGATATAACCAATCTAGTTTATCCCATGAAGAATCACTAGTGCTCAAGAGTTTGATCATGCTCACATTTTTAGGAAATCAAGATTATGGTGAAGATCTTGGTCTCATTAGAGGATAAGCAATCTAATAAACTCCATTTTCAAGAACCCAATAACAAATTATAAACTTTACTAAATATACAACCCCTATAATCATATGATTACAAGATCAAAATCCAAGAAATTGAAAGAACCTATATATTTTGTTGAGCTATCATCCTTAAAAAATACCACATTCACTTGTTTAGACCTCCTCTGTCCAAATGCCAACTCGTCTATAGCCCATATCTATAAAACCGCCTACCATATCCCTACCTAGAACCATGGCTAGATGGATCTACCTTGGATAGAATAGTGTGAAAGCCCTTAATCTCCTAGATTTATATGATATTACACACGATATATTAAATGCTTTACCCTCCTATGATGGTAGTGAGAAAATAATAAATGAACATTGCCAAGATATAGTCATCTTATATACTATACATAACATCATCCATAAAGATGTAATGGTAAGGTTATTAACCTTATTTTTCAAAGGGAAGGTACTACCTATTGTTTCCATTGCACAAATCACCCCAATTAAGAACCCACTTGAATTTATTTTTTCTCACACCAAGGTTTTAAATATGCCAGCACACATGTTTTACATTTTATTGCATTGAATATATTTTTAAACTTACTTGAATTTAAAATTTTAGAAAATATTAAATTTTAATTGCTTTTCAAGGTTTGGAAAATTCTATTTTTAAGTTGCTTTTAGGTTTTTTAGAATTCTACCATTTTTTCTAGATATAAACCTAAAATGGTCATAACATTTTCTAGAGTGATGTGATTCAAATCTTGATGGAAATATCTTAGTTTATCTTTTCAATGGTATCAAATTTGCATAAAAAATGTCAATATTTCCAAAAAAATTGTGAAAATACCATTCAGTAAAACAAATTGTCCATAGTAGTCCACAAATTTTAAAAGGCTATATATTTTGAACCACAATAAATTTTCTAGTTATTTCAACTATTATGGATACCCATTTGGTCTATTTAGAAATTGGAAAGTTTCATAAAATTTTGGGCACTTTGAAGTTTTACCCTATTTTTACACTACTAGAAATAAGGAAAGAAAATCATGGCCATGAGATGTCTCAAATCCATGGTTAACATATTCAAGGTGGGACTAAATTGAAAAATAATCATGACCATGAGCTTCCTCAAAACCATGGTCAGCATGGTCAAAGGAAGCCAAAATCTAAAATGCACCATAGTCACGAGCTTGTTCAAATCCATGGTCAACATGGTCAAGGGAACCGTAATTCCAAAATGCATCATGACCATGAGCTTGCTTAAAACTATGGTTAGTGTAGTTATCAAAAGCATAAATTAAAATAGAAGCACAACCATGAGCTTGCTCAAAGTCATGATCAAAATGAGAAAACAAAAGCAATGAAATTGGATTAATAAATAGTTAATGAAGGCATAAATAAAAATTAATCATGATTATGAGATTGCTCAAAAGCATGAACTTGCTCAAAGTTGTGGTAAAAATTGTTCAACTTCAAATTTTAGCAAATTTAATCATGACCGAGATCTATCTCAAAGTTGTGGTCAAAGCGATCAATAAGCTCAAATTCCAAATTTCAAAACACATCTACGAGCCATCTCAAATCCATGGTCAAATTAGTCAACAAGGACAAATTCTAAATTTTGATCAAGTCCATGAACCATCTCAAAGCCATGGTCAAAATGGTCAAACCAAACAAAACAAAAAATTTCAAGCATAGTTTTGAGATAAGCATTTAGCCAACTAGATCATAGGGTTACCTTTTATTTCCCATAACCCAAGATAATTTCACACATCCATTTCAAAGTCTCATCTCCACCTAGCCACTTTGAAGTTTCAATTTTACCCATCCATTTTGTGCCTCTCATTTTTTAAATCATTTTTTTTATAATCCTAAAGCTTTGGACTTTAATAAATAATGAAAATATTAGCATTAATTTTAATACATTGGCATAAAAAAGTTAAAATAAAATTTTAATGATAACTTTAGACCTAAAATTAAAGGCAATTAAACCTTCTAAATGGAAAAATTAGTAAATTTAACATGACTAATAGAACATATTATAGAAACAAATTATTTCCAATTGAAATAAATTAATGTTTAATTAAGCATTATTAGAATATTTTTTGTTTTCCACCAAATATAAATTTGAATTAATTCTGCTAGGTTTTTGGATGTAGAGGTGACATAAAGGGCAAAGATGAAGGTCAAGAAAGAATGAAATATGAGAGCCAAGGGAATAAATAAAGGTACATTGAACCTGGACCTAATTTTAGACCACCTAGTGCATGCCAACTCAATTCACTTAGCTTCAAGGAGATGCTTCCAAGGCTGTTGCAAGATCCATGGTTGAAATTTGTAGATCAAGATCAAGAAAATTTATAGAATGACACATCATCAAATGCTAGCTAGATAAATATAGTTGTATATCATTGAGAAAATATGAATTGTAAGGCTATGAATAGCCATAAAGACCTCATTCCAAAGTGTTAGATTCCACTTTTAGCAATAGATATTTTTTAGAAATTTTTTTGTTTGTAAATGTTGGACATATGAACCCTTGACATTGTACCTTGGAGATATAGTCTTACAATCACATGGTTTTATCAATTCCAAGAATGTAATAATTGAATAATATTTAGTAATACAAATACCAAATATGCCAATGTGGGTGGCTAAGATCCCTTTAAGGAATATGCCAAACCTAAAGTTAATTAATCTAGTCATAAATTATTTCTTGGGTGCTAAAGTAACTTTCTTGAAAGGTTTGATGACCGCCCACATTGGAAATGCTTTGATTTTCTAGGCCTTCACCCTGAGAAGGTTTCAAATTTCAAAAAAAAATTAGACATTCTGAAATGGATTATCATTTTGAGAAGAATCATCCCAAATCATCTTATTTGGGGACTAGAGAAGAGCGGGTTGTTTTCGATTAAATCAGTATATTCCTTAATTGAAGGGTCTATGGATCCTTGGTTCCCCAAGAACCTAATTTGGTTAAAATGATTCACCCCAAAGATCAATTTATTTTTTTGGCTGGTAGCTCAGGGTAAATTATTAACACTAGATAATATTCAAAAGCAAGGTATATTTTTGCCTAATGCCTATTTTTTGTGTAGATGTGTGGAAGACTCCCATGGCCATCTTCTTCTCGGATGTCCTTTCACATAGGATGTTTTTAGTTTATTTTTCAATGAAGTCAGGGTCCAATGGTTTAAATATTTGATTTAAATATTTAAACTTTTATATTTTAACCTTTACTCTAATATTTAAATATTTAATTTAAATATTAAATTTCACACTTTGTCTTGTATACCTTTTGAAAATATATTTTTCTTGCATAGATTTCTCTAACACATCATGATTTTCTTTTGATATCAATGGAAATTGCTATAAACCAAAACAACCTTTGATATCAATGACAACTCAGTTATTCCAGTAATCTCCCCATTTATCATTGATGGCAACCCTTTAAAGAAAACTATCTTCTTCTCAAGCTACTCCCCTTGACATGCTGCTCCCCCTCACTTAAATTCTCTTCTTTTGACATAAATAGAAAAGGGCTCCTTGGGGCTAAATATAAACACTTAATATAGTCCCATTACCACCTCCTTTGATGTGATCAATTTTGATATGGGAGTAAAATTACTCCAAAATTCCCTCTGAGATACTCAAAAGTCTCCTTTGGTGGTGGCTTGGTAAAATGTCAGCAATTTGTTCTTTTGTAGCAACATATTCCAATTTAACTTACTCATTAGTCATTTGCTCTCTCAAAAATTGATATTTTATTAGAATGTGCTTGGTCCTTGAATGCATCACTAGATTATTTAAAATATTTATGGCACTTGTATTATCACAAAGTATGGATATGGGATGATCATGATCTATTTTGAAATCACTTAAATTTTACTTCATACATAAAACCCATGTACAAAAATCAACTACTGCAATGTACTCTGCTTCTATAGTAGATAGGGATACTGATGCTTGTTTCTTACTTAGCCAAGAGACTAAAAAATCTCCAAGAAAGAATGCTCCTTCACTTTTTCTTTTTATGTCATCAACACTGCATGCCTAATACGCATTTGTATATGGAGTGAGAGTGAAATTATTACTTTTGGGATACCACAATCCAAACACCATAGTTTCTTCTAAATACTTAAATATTCTATTTACTACTTGTACATGTGTTTCCTTTGGTGCTACTTGAAATCTTGCCACCAATCAGATTGCCTACATTATATCTAGTCTAGTAGTTGTGACATATAGTAAAATTCCAATCATGGATCTATACAATGTCTGATTTGCTTCAGGAGACTCATCATATTTACTTAACTTACATCCTGTAACCATGGGGGTACTCAAAGGATTGCAATCCTCCATCCTAAAAAATTTCAACATTTCTTTCACGTACTTGGTCTGAGAGATATATATACCTTTATATGATTGTGAAATTTTCAAACCAAGAAAGAAGGATAACTCATTAAGCATAGACATATCAAATTCATTTTGCATAAAATTTACAAATTTCTAACACATCTTGTCATTACTACCTCCAAAAATGATATCATCCATATAAACCACTACAATTAACAAGTTATTTCCTTAATTTTTGATGTATAGATTACTATCAGCTATACCTTTTCTAAAATATTGTTCTTTGAGATACTTATCCAACCTTGAGAACCAAGCCCTAGGGGATTGCTTTAGTCCATAGAGATCCTTATTTAATTTGCATACATAGTCTAGCTTATTTGTCAAACTGAAACCATCTTATTGCTTTATGTAGACCTTTTCCTCTAAGTAACCATTGATAAATGCTTATTTTACATCCATTTGATACACCCTGAAGTTTATAATGCTTTATAAATCTAGGAACATTATTATGGCTTCAAGACGTGCAATGGGAGAATATGTCTCTTCAAAATCAGTCCCCTCAACTTGTTCGTAGCCTTTGCACACAAGTCTTGCTTTGTTTGTGACAATATGACCATCTTCATTCAACTTATTTTTGTAGACCCATTTGGTACCAATTACATTCTTGTCTTTTGTATGTGGGACAAGTTCGTAAGTGTCACTCTTTCTATTTGTTAAAAATATTATTCCATTGCTTTAATTCAATATTTATATTCACTTGCTTCATTGAAATTATTGGGCTCAACTTTAGATAGCAAATAAAAATTTTAATGTTCACATGTTCTTATTATCTTCGTCCTTGTGTGTCTCTCATCTGGATTCCCAATAATTAGTTCTCTTGGATGATTCTTTTGTAGATACCTGGATGGTGTCTTAGGTGGTGCACTTTGTGTCTCATCTTATTCAGTTTCTTCACATTATTCTTCTTTGCAAATTTCTCCTTCTTGATACACAATCTCTTGGGTTGGTTCTCTTATATCTATTCCTTCATCAAATTTTACATTTGCACTTTCCAAAATTGTATGTGATCTTTTATTGTAGCATCTATAGGCTCTACTCTTAGTGGAATAACCAAGGAAGATACCCTCATCACACCTAGAATCAAACTTTCCCAAATTTTTCTCTTCTTGTCTAATGTAGCATTTGCTTTCAAAAATTTTTAAGTACTTCATAGTAGTTGGTCTTCCCTTCCAAAGCTCATATGGGTTTTTATGGTGATTTAATCTTAATTTAGCTCTATTGATAATATAAAAAATTGTATGAATTACCTATTTCTAAAATACATCATAAATATTAGACTCATTTAACATAGCCCTAGCCATACCCTGAATAATTCTATTTTTCCTTTCAACTACTCCATTATATTGTGGATTTTTTGCTGCTGAGTATTGTCTCTTGATTCAACGTTATTCACAAAATTCTACAAATTCACCTGAAGTGAATTCTCCTCCTCTATATGATCTTAGACACTTGATATTTTTACCTATTTTATTTTCTACTAGTGTCTTGAATGCCTTGAACTTTTTAAATACTTCTAATTTTTCCTTTAATAATATTACCCAAGTCATTCTAGAGAAATCATAAATAAATAACATGAAGTAAATATCACCTTGTAAACTCTTTGCCCTTGTAGGCCCACATAGATTGGTGTTAACTAGCTCCCAAGGCTTGGATGAAGAAAAATCTTTTCATTCGAAAATTGTTCTTGTTTGTTTACCATGCTGGCATTATGCACAAACTGTGTTTGGAGGTTTTGCTATCTTGGGCAAATATCCGACTTCCTATTTTTTGCTTATTTTTACTATGTTTTCAAATTTTAAGTGACCCATTCTTCTATGCCATAACTAGATTTCATCCTCTTGTGATAGAAAATATTTTTCTCCTTTAATCTCACACATCATATAGAGATTATTTGCATTTCTACTAACCTAGGATCACATATCCATACTTTGTGATAATACACATCATATAGAACTTTCCTATTTTGTATTTCCTAATCTCATATCCATTTGGGTGAAATGAGACTATGTGTACTTGATCACATAAATGACTTACACTTAGTATATTGCACTTCAATACTTCAACATACAACACATTTTATTTCCTTGATCTTCCATTATCCAAGCTCAAAGTCCCTTTTCCAACAATTTTGGCAGAAACATTATCACCAAATGTCATTGTTCCTTCATTTATTTTCTTGAGAGAAAGAAAATTACTTTTTTCACCTATCATATGTATTGAACAACTACTATCAATATACCATTATTTTCCTTCATTATGCATATGAAGAGCTATTTGTACCAACATGGACTTTTCCTTTTCTTGTTCCTTTTTATTTTTCCAAACTTTTGATGACATCTCCTTCTGAACTGTTTGACCTTCCTCTTTCTTGGTTGATTTAGGAAGTTCAAGAAAATCCGTTTTACACCATCTAGCTTTGTACCCAAAATTTTGCATTTGTAACACATGACATTGTTATTCATGAGAGGTGAAAGAGAAATGTAATTTCTATTGATGATGCCAACATTATTTTTCACATAGACCATGCAATGTAAATATTTATGACCATATTTATTACATGAAAAACAATAACCATGGAAGAAATATTTAAAGTTGTTTTATTACCTTGGATTATATGGTCACATGGTTCTTTCATTTTTGTTCCTATGATTGACTTATGTCCATGATGATTCTATTTTTTCCTCCTCCTTGATGCTTTTACCCTTCAATACATCAGCATAAGTCATGGGCTCTTATTTACTTACTTTCTTTGATGTCTTTGTTCCTTTTGAGCTTGAATCCTATTTTTGTTTCTTTAACCTTATATTTTTCTATAACTTACCTTAGAATTATCGAATTCCTTTCTTAGAGAGACAACTTCATGTTCTAATTTTTCACATTCCAATTATTTTACCTTTAATTTCTCAAACATAACTTCTTCAATTACCTTTGCCTCTTTAATATTCACTTTTGAGTCTATGAGATATTGTAGAAGCTTTATCTTTGTTTCCTCATCTTCTTGAACTTGAGCCTTTAATCTTGAATTCTTTTTTCTAACCCTTTTCAATTCTCTAAGATCAGTAATAAATTCCTCCTCTATGTTAACCATGGTTTCTTCTTTATTTTATGGATCTCTCTTATTGATTTCAACAACAAGAACATCTTATATAACTTTAGTAGCCATGTGTGTTCTTGTAATATGTTCCTTCAAGCTTTTAGGCTTTCACGAAGAAATTTGCTTTGATACCAATTGAAGGACACAAGCTTATACTACGAGGGGAAATGAACAATATAAGGTAAAACTTTTAATTTTATTTCAAAAGCAATAAAATCAAATAATATCAATTGTAATAATAAAAAATTGCACAAATCACCACACACATAAGAGACACAAATTTAATGTGGTTCACCCAATGTGGGCTACATCCACAAAGAAATATTTTTTATAAATTTTCTCAATCAATTTCATGGGAACCAATTCCTTATTACAATATTTATGGACTCCAATTCATAGGAGACATCAATCGCCTCTTCTCTTATTTTTTGAATTCTATCCACAGGAGACACCAATCGCCTCTACTCTAATATGCTCCAAAACCTGCTCACAACTCTACTCAAATATACTCACAAAAATTTCTAAACTCTACTCACAACTCTGCTCAAATTTGCTCAACTCTGCTTAAAAAACTGCTCAACTCTACTTAGATATGCTCACAAAACCTACTCAAAATATGCTCACAACTTTGCTCAAAATTTACTCACAACTCTACTCAAATATTCTGACAACTCTACTCAATTCTGCTCTCAAAACCTTCTCAAATTTACTCTCAAAAACCTTCTCAAATTTACTCTAAAAAACCTTCTCAAATATGCTCTAAACTTGCTCAAAACTTGTCCTCAACTCATGCACAAATTCTCTACTCAACTCATCATAATTGTATCCTCTATCTTTACCTTTTTCAAAAACTTCAATGACTATGCAATAGATGAAAATATACAAAACAAAAACTTCCAATATATTCACAACAAGATCACCAAAATCAACTATCCACTTTGACATATAATTCCCTCTTTACTTCTCTATTATAATTTCAAATCAAAATACTTTCATTATCCCTCATTTTTTGTAAGAACCATACATGAAAAGCTTATTTTGAAATACAAAATATCTACTTATACCTCCCACTTTAAGGTCAACAATTATAATTACTTCACAAAATAAAATTATCTTAATGTACCTCTTTGGCTGCCAACGTCAAAAATGAAACCTCTTCCTTTGAAATATTTATTTTCCACACTCTACAAAAGGAAATCTTGCATGATACTCAAACCTGGGTCTCTCACTTCTAATCTTTATCAACACAATGCAAACCACCCCAGATACTAATGCACCTTTCCAGAGCCATAACTTGTGAACCGTATGCCTGTTGGCCTTGAAATTTAACAGGTGGTTATGTGTGCATGTTTTGCATCAGGCGAATCTTTGATTGGGCTGAATCTCCAAAAAATATGTTTTTGGGACCTAAATTCTCCATCTAGTGTCGCAAATTAACCTTTAGAATAGGTTCTCGAGTTTTTTAGGTTTTTTTTAATGTTAGAAGTTTATTATATTTTGTTATATATTAAGTTGAGACCTAATATTTTAAATTATGGTTCATTATTGTAAGAGGGATGTGTTCACCAAATTTGGGTGCAATCCGACTCATTTCTATTTTTAGCAGTTTTTAGAAAAAATATATTTTTAGGGTTTCTTTGGTTTTCGGTTGCTATATGATGGATTGTAATATTTTGAAGAAGGGGTGTGAATTTAGGAATGAGAAGAATATTTATTTGTAGGTTTCTTCCATTATATCGTATTTGTGTTATGTGATTGGAGTCCATTTTGTTGGTCTCTTGTAGCTGAGTTCATACCGGATACACTATATGTTGAGAAGAATATTCAACACCCTTCTCTTTGAAGTGGATACATCAAACAAAGCACTTTAACTATGTTGTCCTTCTTGTATTTTCAATCAATATTTTTGTGTAGTGTTCAATTTCAATGCCTAGCAGCAACCAAATCCTGCCACAAAATTCCAATCTACTCTTCTACTCAACAATATGAATATTTATTTTCCCTATGCGTCACTGCAAATCATGATGGCTCTATGTTCAAATCAGTTCTCTATCAGGTGAAATCCAACTTAACCTCTTCTTGCACTTGTGTTGATGCACTCAACCCTAATAGTTGTCATTCCCTTTTAACACATGCAAATTATAACTTCTTCTTACAAGGATTTTCATGGTCCTCTCTAGTTGGTGCTCTCAAAAAATATATTCATTCACCTCCTTTTGCATGTAGGTGAAACCAAATTCACCTCTTTACCTCTATGCCTAAGTCTGCTCACTGGATTTATCCTCACTGTATTTGTAATGCCTCCGATGTCTAAATGATTTTACTCTAATTTGCACATTATTATCATCTTAGTCAAAGATGGACCATATTTTATACCTGAGTGATATGATCTTCTATATTTGTAGTGTTTATTCTGTATATTTGTGCAAACTTAGTGACTTATATTTTCTCTCACATTCTAAAATTTAACCCATGTTCTTCATAATCCTAGTAGCTTTGGCATCTCTATTCTACTCTATATGCACCAGTGAAGGATTCTCAAGAATAGCGATTGTAGACATTAATGGACTTTCATGAATGGTTGTTGTGAAACAATGATTATGAATAACACAAAAAACCTTCGAACGATGATAGAGAATTCTCAAAAATAGTGGAAACAGATCACACTTGTGAATACCAATGAACTCTTACGAATGGGGGTGAGGAACTTTTACAACCAGAGATAAAGGACTCTCACTAACAACAATGAAAGACTCTCCCGAAATGACAATGAATAACTTTCTTGAATGGCAATGAATGATTCTCTCAAATGGCAATGAATGAATCTCACAAATGATGACGTAGAACTCTTAGGATTGGCAATGAAATAATCCCTTGAACGATAACAAATACACTTACGAACAGAATTGAAAGACACTCATGATGTCAGTGAAGAATTATCCATGAATGATGAACAAAGACACTCATTAACAACAAGCACTCATGATAGCAGCAAATAATTCTCCACAAACGACGAATAGTGAAGAGATTTCACCTCCAAAAAATATTGTTTTCAATGGGATTCAATCTATTATTTATACTCTCCTCCATGTGGCACCTTAAGACGTCGACCCACAAATTCAACTTTCCACTTCATATAAAATATTTAAATCATTGATTTAAATATTTAAACTTTTATATCTTAACCTTTACTTTAATATTTAATTTATATATTAAAGTATAACCCACTTTAATATTTAAATATTAATGTTCACACTTTGTCTTGTATACATTTTGAATATATATTTGTCTTGCATAGTTTACTCTAAAACATCATGATTTTCTTTTGACATCAATGACAACTACTATCAACCAAAATAACCTTTGACATCAATGATAACTCAATTATTCCAATTTTTTTCTCTTTTTTTTCTTAATTATTTATTTTTTTAATTTTATGTGATGCAATAATGCTTGTATATCCGAATGCACCTACATCAATAAAGGGCTACCAAAAACTATTATGGGATAACCATTTGCTAAAATCATGAGCATAAATTGGAGGTGCTTGGATACTTCATAAGAAGAAATATTCACCTTCCATAGAAGACTAAAAAATGGACTATCATCTACAACACCAAGATACAGATCTAGATCGAAGATAAAATATGAATTCAATGGTGGAGCATCACTAATCTAAATCACTAGCCTTATTTGCATTCAATAATCCTATCAAAATTAAAATTGCTTTAATAGTGTAGTCAATATCCATCTAATATGTACCTATGATTTAAAAAAGTATTTGCTTGGTCACTATAAAATGATTCATATGGTGAACCTACATACACATAGAATAATTACTAAAAACAAATTCCATAGATAATTTAGTATAGGTGAGATATAGAAGCCCTTCAAGAAGTGACTAGTATATGGTGACATCTTGAAAAGTAGAAATACAATATACTTCAAAATTTAAACTAGAAGCATAAGGATTCTAAGTAAGTTTCCATCTCTCCATCCAAAATTATTGTATAATATCCATGGCATATTTTGGATTGGTAAATGGTGATCCTATAGGGTGAGTTACAAATATAAATCCCTAATAAATAATGAGGGATACTCAAATATATTATCTCCTAAGTTTCATGAATTCATTTCTTCATCTTATAGATCAAGGATGTTGAGCTTTATTTTATTAATACCTTGTCAACATCCAACATAATCACCAAAATCTAATAATATTGATTCTTTATATATGCATTGCACTATACCTTACATTATAAAAATCCACAACTAAGGAAGAAATAATGAAGATTCTCATACCAAACATAAGTAACCTACATAATCCTATATAAGTACTTCTTCACGACACATAAAGGGATGGGGGTCATCAAGATCAAAACTAGGTGCTTATCTGACATAGATCCTCTCTTGAAGCTCTCCATGAAGAATTGAATTCCTTATGTTCATATGATGTACCTCCCAATTATAAAAAGCATCAATAAGGATAATTATTTGAACAAAGTAAATCTATGCAATTGGGGTAAATATTTATCAATAGTTAAATTACTCCTAAAATAATCCCATAGCAATAAGGCATATATTGTGCTTTTCAATGTGGTGCTCGAAACTATTCTTGGTATTATCAACCCATTTATAGTAAACATTTTTCTTTTCTTTGGGTAAAAGAACAAGTTCCCATGTATGATTCTTCATCAATGACTCATACTTTGACAACATATCATCCTCCAAATGCATACAACCCTTAGATTGAGTTTATGTGATTGGATATATATAATTATTAACTCATAGAACTAGTGGTCATGAAGGAGACTTTTATTTACACTCTTTATAGAGAATAAGTTGAACATTCTAAAATAAAATTATGGTCCATTTGGGAATCATATAATTAATATAAGGTAGTGGAACATGTTTGAAAATAAGTAGCATTAGACAAAGGTATAAATATTTTTATCACATGGTCTCCATCAACCTTAACATCCAACACCATCACACAATGCATGAGAGGGTTTCTCTAATTAGATATAGCATCCAAATTTGGAGAGGATGCTAGAGGAAAATTAATTAGGGAAATAAACAAATTAGTGGGGTCCATGAATGGACCAAATATAATAGGTTAGAAATTTAGAATGGCTAGAATAGTTCCTATAAGAACATTTCAAGAACAATGGGGACCTTTGGAGGAGCCCGATAAATAGGGATCATCTATAAAGATAATAGAGCATGTGTTAAAAGAGTAGACAGAATCACCTCATGGAAGATCACACTCATTCAAAAATATAATTCCTCTTCATAGTATCATAATTTCAATCATCCTTAGAGGTATTAAAATACCCCATATGAATATAGCAATGATTCTTTAAAGTCACCTTAGTCTATGTATATTTTGGAATGTGAGTCCATGTTATAGAACCAAATATTTGAAACTTGGAGATATTTGGATTATCCCTTGTCAATATCTTGAGTGGTGTCATATTGTAAATAATCCAAGTTGAAATCCTATTGATGATATGTGTTACACATGTTACTACTTCATACATAACTTGGGATCCATCTCCTTGGTATAAAAATGTATATCTAGTCATCTCCATGATAACCTTGTTATTTTACTCAACCACCCCTATTATACTATGGGGTATAATAAACAATTCTCTAAACAGGGATGCCTTGAAGAGGCAAAAAAATATTAAAAGTATGACATGCATAGTCACATCCTTGATCATTATATAAACACTTGTTCTTCCTCTCAAATTTATTCTCCAAGGAGCTTTGAATTCATTGAATTTTCTATAAGGTTCATATTTGGTATGAATAGTGTAAATCCATACATATCTTGAGAAACTATCAAGAAATATGAGAAAGTACTTATTTCTAGAGAGATACGGATAACATATTGATTCAAAAATATCTCTATGGATGAGTGTCAATGGCCATGTAGCATGCCTAGCTATAGATTTTATGAAATTTTATCGATGATGATTTTCCAAAACATAACACCTATAAACAACATTCACATGATAAATAGGAGGAAGATAATATTTGATTTGATATTGGCTCATGTACCTCAAATATCCATAATTGATGCATCCAAGTCTATGGTACCACTACTTATTGGTGTTGTTTTCTTGATCCACCATAGCCATTAAATATCACTTATTAGAGGAAGAACAAGGAGAGGAATTATGGTCATAAATATTATACATCTAACTAGACTCATAATAATATCTTCAACCAACTACCTTAAAATATTTATTAATGTCCTTAATTACCCATATATCTTGCAAAATTTCCATATTTTTGTTAGTATGAGCAATACGGTAAAAAAAAATATGATTTGTGTCCCTAACTAGTACATGAAGAATGATGAAATTTCATCACCTACAAACAAGAGTCATCACCAATGACCATCTGATCATCACAATGTTGTCCAATATAACCATTCAAAAGTTGTGTGTTGAATACCTTCCAAATTTTGGATCCACTCTTTTTAGTAAGTGAATGTCTAATATTTCAAATGAATAGCTATGTATACATGTATGGTCTAGATTCATGAGTCAGACGTATTAAATGATTATCAAAGTCATTTAATCTATTATTAAATATGTCTTTTAACTTTTAATACTCTTATAATATAAAAACCACATTTTTACATAGTGTCTTTATTTCACCATGTATTTGGGCCCTCATTTGACTTATTTTTTCATCTAGTTTCTCCATATGAGCATCCCTAGCAGCTCAAACCATGTTGTGGTGATTGGATATTCCTAAAAATACTTATGGATGATATTAACCAAAATAATAAACTAAAAATGATGATCATAATGGAATCTACAATAAGATGATGATTTTTAGTTTCCAAAGAAAACTTATGGATGCTATATACCAAAATTATTTGTTCAAACAAAGGATCACAATGGACTATACCAAAAAATGGCAATTTTTAGACACAAAACATTTGGTTGAATCTCTAATTTTTTTTCATGTCTTGAAAAGGTGTTTTTTTCTACACTATCAAACTAACTCCTTAAAAATACCTATTCTAACAATCATCACTAATTATTAATATACCTAATTATTACCAACTATTCAAACTACACTATCAAAAACCAACCAAGTACTACACTAATGACTATAATTAGTTATTATAATATTTTAAATCTATGATAGGAATCACTTTATGAGTATGCTCAAATATGATTTTTGTGTTATGTGGGTTGGAAGGTGACTAAAAAAAGTTAATAGGGACAAGCTAAGTTGTGTGTTTGGTTATTTGGATCTGTAGTATACTCTCTTGATCATGATTAGTTGTTTAACCAATGCCCTAGAGTTATAACTATGGATGGTTCCATACTTGTAGCTACACTATCTAGAGTGTACTATGAGAGTAACTTCCTGGTATTCTATTTATTGGTGCACCACAAAACCCAAATAACAAATATCTTCCTATGGTTGAACGTTTCTACAAATTTGAGGGGCAGTCCCTATACACCTGAGTACATAATCCCAAATAAATAATATCTTCCTATTGTTGTATATGGGTGTTGTCTAAGTATTAGGTATTGGATTTTGATCACCCCTCTCTTTAGTATATGCTTTGTGGGTAATCTAGCTTAGCCAAAAATGGTAACTCCTCTACAATATTTTAAAATCCTTAGCACATGGTTTCTACCCTATTCCACTAAAAATAGAGAAAACAAGTTATGCTATTTTATTGTAGGGTACTTAAGTAGAATGCACAAAATAAAGGAAAAATATACCTAACATGAATTGGAACGTAGGACAATATTTGTTACAACTACGATAGAACAAGGCCCTATAAAGTTCTTTGATACAACTTGTTCAAATATTCCCATTAAAAAAGTATGTCAAGAAAGATATTCTAATAATAAATAGAAAAATATGAATTGAAATAATAATATTGTAATACATAATGTAAATGCAACAACTTTATTTTTATTTTTGGTAAATAAAAGTCTTCATTAATTACCGGGTTTTGTAGGTTAACCCAAAACCTATTACAATATCTAGCCTTCTACTAAGATTGTAGATCCTAGTCATCCTTGAAACTTTCTTACCAGAACTTGTGTTGAATCCCCTACAACACCTTACTAACAAGGCACACCCATACCTAAACATAACTGTAAACATTACTTACATTGATAGGAAATTGAAGTTTGGAACTTTGCACTTGTGAAACTTGTTTCTTGCCCATTTCCTATTCTCTGTTAGAATCCTCCAAGGCTTACACCCTGTTACCTTCATTTCCAATTAGGTATGATTTAGAGGGAAACCCCATAGTTATTACCAGCTCCATGGGGAAAGAACACCCATTCATAATTCTCCTTAACGGGTAGGTTTCTTTTCATGACTAATAATGTTTTCCACTTCACATGGCACACCTTGTATCCATGTCACCAAACTACCAACATCAACACCTATGTTGGCTAATTTTTCAGCTGACCTGTTGGCCTCACGGTACATGTAATGAGCCCTCCTATTTTGTCTTGCCACAAAAATGATCCTCACTTCATGGATGACTCTCTCGATTCTCCATGGAGGTTTTTTGCCATTGGTTAATAGGTTGTTGATGTTCATCGAATCACCTTCAATCATAAAGTTTTGAGTTTCTTGGGATACTTGCAACCCTCTCCAAAGGGCTCTAGCTTCTGCTTCGTTATTAGTTCTGATTCCTAATGGTTCAGCGAAGGCCTTGACCATATTTCCTTGATGATCCCTAATTATTCCTCTAGCTCCAGTTCTTCCCGGGTTCTCCTTGGCTGCACCATCAAAATTTAGTTTAAACCAACCCTGGGGGGTGGCTCCCAAGAAATCCCATTTCTTGGATTGGGCAAAGGAATGGAAGGTTTGTCCTCAATACCTAAGGCCTGAGCTAATTTTTTTTCTTTGGGAGGAATTATGTGGTTCTCATCCACTAAGGTGCTAAGGTTTTCTTTCGCAAAGACAATAATCATATTGAGGATGGTTTTTGGGTTGTGAATGGTATCCTTAAAGGCTCTATGGTTCCTTTCTATCCAAATCTGTCGGAGAAAATAATGCCAACAAATTTTCCATAGGTACTTAAGTTTTAGGCTAACAAAGGGTTGAGGCCATTGATGGAACACTTCGAATATAAGAGCAGGCTTAACCCACGAGATCCTAAAGGCTTGGAAAAGTTCATCTAGGATGGAATCCACTACCGAACACTCCAGAAACAAGTGTTGGGTTGTCTCCCATCCTGCCTTGCACATGTAGCAACGGTTAGCAATAACCATACCTTTGGATAACATATTTTCCATAGTGAGGATTTTTCCTTGAATCACCAGCCATGAAAAAAAAGATATTTTAGGAATTAAGCCTTTGATACAAACCAAACACGATTGAAATTGTTGACCTTCCATATTGAGAATCAAATTATAGGTAGACTTAACTGTGAAGTCACCACTTTCAGTCTCAACCCAAACAATGTGATCTTCATCCTCTCCAAAGGGAATAATTTGCTAAGTTAAAATGTTATAAAGCTCTTCAAACTCCACTTCAAAACCCTTTACTCTGATGTGTTTCCACCTGTTGATATTTATATCCTATCACATATAATTTGCAACCTTCTTCCCAATATGCTACTCCATATGCTCTTGAATCCTAGCCAAACAAGGATTCTGGGATAACTCCTCAGCTGTCACCCATCGATCCTTCCAAAAGTCTATTGTTTGCCCATTTCCTAGAATCCATATAAGACCTTTCTTGACAAGATCCCTGCTCGTGAGGATTACCTTCCTAAAAGCAGACCCCCTACTTGCTAAGTTGTCATTAAGAAATTTCACACCTTGGAGGTATTTCCTCCTAACTATGACAGTCCATTCATTATCAACCTTAGTCAATAACTGCCACGCTTGTTTGGCTAACAGAGTTGTATTGAGATGAGCAACTCTCATCAATACTAACCCCCCATAAGCTTTAGGTTTGCAAACCTTGTTCCAATCTACTAAATGGATCCTTTTATTATCCTCAGTCCCTGACCAGAGGAATTTTTTTTTAAGCTACTCAATTTTGTGATACACCTTGCTGGGAGCTCTAAAAACTGATAGGAAGTAAACGGGTATACTTTGAAGTGAAGCCATAGTTAAAACTCGCTTTGCTCGATTGAGATAACGAGATGTCCTTTCCAACTTCGTTAGATTTTTTTGGATCCTCTCCAGAACTATGTTCCACATTGATCCTTCAGGTTTCCCTGTAAACAGTGGAAGACCTAAATAGGAGGTGGGAAGGGATGCAATCTGACATTCCATGATCCTTTCTATGCTATTTTCCCTAGGAATGGGGGTATTGATGAAATAAAGTTTTCTCTTATAAAAATTCACTTTCTGTCCAATACTTCTTGCCTCAACCACAGAAGCCAAATTCAATAGCAATGTATCATCAATAAATTGTTGATGTTTTACTGGGGTAGTTAGCGACATGGCCTTGATACCTGATATGAGTCCAGCTACCGCTGCTGCCTTAATGGTTCTTCCCAAGGCCTCAGCTATGATGATGAACATCATAGGAATTATGGGATATCCTTGTATTAGACCACATTTACTTTGAAAAAAACCTGCAGTAGACCCATTAACCAAAACTAAAAAACAAGGCTTAGAAATACACTCTCTTATTAACTTGACCCATTTCATGTTGAAGCCAAATTTTAATAAAACTGCCTTTAGGAATTCCTAATTTATCCTGTCATAACTTTTGTTCATGTCTAAATTTAAAGCCATGACTAATTTTTTGGTCTGAGAAGCTGTATGAAGAGCCTCATGAATAGTAATAACTCCATCTAATATTGGTCTTCCTTGTACATAACTTCCTTGACTTGGATCAATGATAACCAGTAGAACTTTCTTCAAACGGTTGGCTAAAACTTTGGACAGAATTTTATAGGATATATTACATAGGCTAACTAGCCTAAAGTTAGCCATAGTCTTGGGGTTGGTGCCTTTAGGGATCAAAGCAATGAAATTTGAATTGAAACCCCTTGGAATATGATTTGAACTTTGGAAATCCTTGATTGCAACAATAACTTCTGCTCCAACAATATCCCAACAAACTTGGAAAAACTACGGTGAAAACCCATCCGGCCCAGGAGCTTTATCAGGATTCATGTTAAACAAAGCCTCATTGATCTCTTCATCTGAAAAAGCTGTTGTAAGAGACTCGTTAATCATTTCATCAATGATTTGTGGAATGAATTGAAGGATAGAGTCCTTTTATTGGGCATTACAGGCCCGTTCTTCACCCAATAATAAACTAAAAAAATTAACAGCCTCGTCCCTGATCTCATGAGTTCAAGATCCATCCACCTTAGTTAAATTTCTAATATTATTGTTGTTTCTATTGCTCAATGTGGTAACATGGAAAAACTTTGAATTAGAGTCCCCTTCCTTTAGCCATAGCCCTTGATTTCTACCTCCAATACATCTCCTCACAAGCTAAAATATTATAAAACTCACAAATGGTTTCCTTCTCTTCAGTCCTTGTCGCCTCATCATAGGTTCCATTTTGGATTTTGCTTTCTATTATTCTCGCTTTTTCCCCCACTGCTCTCTTATTCTCGAAAATATTTCCAAAGACTTCTTTATTCCATATTCTAAGGTTGTTTTTCACCATCTTAAGTTTTTGAGATAGTTTGAAGGAAGCACTTCCTTGGATAGGCTGCTGCCACCATTCCTCTATTCGTTTCTTGAAGTCCAGATCTTTAACCCACATTGATAGAAATATAAATGGATTTTTAAAGGATTTAGCCCGAAATGCCTCCCATAGAATAATATTATGGTCTGAAGCGCATTTAGGAAGGGCCTGTAACACTGAATCACCAAACATTGTTGTAGCTTCCTTGGATAAAAAAACCTGTCCAACCTTTCTTGAATCATCTGACTTCCTATCCTCTTGTTACTCCATGTAAATTTGACTCCTTTTAGTCTTACATCCATCAATTCATTTGTGTTAATGAATTCATTGAAGTCCTCCATTCTCCTTGAGGGTAACCTAGATCCTCCCTTCTTATCAGATGGGTAAAGGAGGGTATTGAAATCTCCCCCAATCACCCAAGGAATGTCTTTAAAATCTTGGCTCAAATGCCCCAAAAACTCCCACAGTTCAAACCGCCCTTGGATAGAGGTGGGGGCATAAACATTTGACATAATCCAATTCTTATTAGTATCAAAATCATGAAATAATACGCTTAAGACTCTTTCATTTGCCTAAATAATACTTCCTTCTATTTTAATAGGATCCCATAATCTCATGAGGCCCCCAGATGCTCCTCTCGCCTATTGAAAGGCCACTTCCCCTTGCTTAAAAATCCTTCTAGCTATAAGTGTTGATTGTGTCGCATCTATTTTGATTTCTTAAAGAAAAATGATAGTAGGATTCCAATCCTTCCTTATAGACTTCACCATCCTTTGTTTTGGTGGGTCGTTTAGGCCTCTCACATTCCATGAGAGAACCTTCATTTAGACTGTTTAATATTTTTTCCCCACCTCCTTCCCTGAGCCAAAGGGGGTTTGTCAATTTTACTATTATCCTGGCCAGGAATAGCTTGCTGTAACAATGTTCTTTGCTTTTCATTTGCAATTTCTTCATTGATTCTCATTCTATAGTGCTCTGTTGTAGATATTCTCCCTTTCTTTCTTTCACTTCCATAATCTATCGGAGGCTTGGTGGTTCTTCTAGTCTATTTTGGACTAAAATGAAGGGGCATATACTATGATAGTCTAGGTCTTGAACCTTCTTCCTCATTTTTGGGATTTTCAATTCCCTCTTCATCCTCAGCCTTGTTTTGGTTCACCTCTCCTATCTGGTTCCTAAACAGGGGGCTTTCCTTCAAGGAACATTTTACCGTTGGGATCGTCTGATAAGGGATAATTTGCTCCACTATCGAATTAGGAACTACATTCCTACCTCTTGTTTCCACAATTTCGACTCTTGACTCTATTTTTTCCATGTTTAAACTGAAATGACTTGGAAATTTTTCTTCATTTTGAGCATAGATTTTGGGGATTTTTGTCATAACTATGGATGGTCCCGATTTGGATGGGGAGTCTAGGGTTTCAAGAAACTTGAAACTGATGGTATCATCCTTACTATTTTCTTTTTCAACTTCTAGATTTTCTAGGATATCAAACATGTTCAAGATGGGATATTTATTACATACCTTATGATTTTTGCCTCCCTCATTATGTTGCTTTCCTTTCTCCTAGATTTTTTCTAGTTCTATGTTGGCTTGGTTAGCCTGGTTATTCTTAACTTTTTTGTATCCTTCCAAGTTAATACGCAGTCCTTAAAACTTTGGGATCCTTCTCCCATTAGATTTCCCTAGAAAACCTTCACTTGTGGCTTCCTTGTTTGCAGTTATTTTCAGACATTGGGCTTGAAGGTGGCCCTGGGTTTTGCACATGCTACAAAATGTCAGCTTGTTCTCATACTCCACAGGCTGAATCCTTAGAAACTCTCCATATGCTAGTTCCACCTGAGAAGGTAGATCAAAATACAAGTTTGCATTAACACAGATCCTGGCATGCGTCAGTCTAGTCCTTGCCAGGGTTGAATGGTCTATTGCCACGATCTCTCCTATCATCTTTGCTATGCCACTAAGCCAGTACTAATTAAAATACTAGGCTGGGAGGTTTGGTAAGTGGACCCAAATGGGTACTATATTAATGTTCTACTTCTCAGGGTTGAAATCCTCCCCCCACTTCCTCAAAAAGAGGCTACGCCTTCCTAGAAACCAGGGTCCTCCTATCAAGATGCGCTTTGCATCATCTTTGTTGTTGAGTCTTATCATAAAAAAACCTCTTGACATGGCTATGATTTCTAAGCTTCCTGAAGTTTTCCACTTTGTAGCGCCCCATGAGCGAATAGTCTCAATATTTGGCCTTCCTCCCAAAAACTTGCCAACTAAGGATGATGCCTTCATATCCAAGAATATTTCCATAATATCCATTGGTACAATTAACCTGTTATTGTTTGGTATTAGGGGCGATAGTTCACTGACTGGTTCCTTCTTTTTCCCTTTCAATATTTCTAAAAAGGTTGGGCCCTTGTTGCCAGCTCCCGAACCCCAATGGTACCCTTTGTCTGAGGGTTTATCTAGAGGATCTGTACCTTTAGCATTTTTGAACTGAGCTGACAGGGAATCCTTTTCCTTTCCAGCTATAGCATTCTGCCCTGCCTCTGGATCTTCTCCTTTCATTGGTTCAAAATTATTGCCTACCATTTTTGCTCCTTCTCTGCTTCCTCCACCGCTCCTCATCTCTGGTTACCCTGATTTAGGGGGGTAGTTATTACATCATTTGTTTTGCAATGCAACAACTTTATTAATTAAGAATAAAAATTTCATTATTGACTTTTATGCCTCTTCATGGGTATAGTCTCCTTGGAAGAAGAGATTTGTTAGAACATTAAAAATGACTTGATACATTTCCTTTCTACCCTACTTATCAACACTAACCCTAATGCTCAAGGGTATCCATCCACATGCAAGTGGGGGCCTGAGCTAGTAAAGAAATAATTACATATTTATTAACTCCTTCTTACAATAAGTAATAATGGCATTGATGAGTGCCAAATTGACACATATTTTATGCAAGGATTATATGTTTTCTATCTGCAAAATCATGAAAGTAAATGTGTTTTAATGATTATTTTACCTTATTTATGTGATTTATTAGTTAATTTTATGAATGAGGTTAAAATGATAAATGATCATATTTTACACAAATTGTGCGATGTTTTTGTATGCTTTTGGTAGGTATATTATAGCAAAATACAGGTCATATATTGAAGAAAGGATGAACAAATACCGAGGATACACGTGGATGAACGCTACGGAAGGACGCTACGAAAGGGTGCTATGGAAACCTGGAAAAATCTATGGAAGAACCTGTTTCACATAAATGCCACATAAGTTATGGCTTGGTCAAACACCACATGGAAAACTGAAAGAATCAAGCATGAAATGTTTCAAATTCCACATGGATGGTTAGAAGAATCAAATGTGGGTGACTCACCATTTATTTGGGGCATATAAGTTGTTACATGAATATTTTTAATAAATGTATCCTTCCCTGAAAGAAAGGATAAAAACTATAGAAAAATTCTAAATCAAGGGTTGTATTGTTATGTAGCTATACCACCAAGTCAAAGTTAGTATTATGTTATAATTAGTTGCCACTTGGACCAATTAGAATATTTATTGAATCCAAGTATTTTAGGATATGTGTTAATTTAGCTTTATTTTTATTAAGAACATAGTTGTTGCGTATCAAGTCCAAACCATATGGAAGAAATACATGGAGTTATGTTCAGAATGTTGTTGCGTATCAAGTCCAAACCATATGGGAGAAATACAGGGAGTTATGTTTGGAATTGTCTGAGTGACAATATATATTTGCATATGATACCTTTGAATATGGATGGCAAGCTAATGGAGAAATATATGTAATATGTGATTATTATCGATGTAATCTTCTGTATGCAATTATGGAAGTTGGATGCGCAACCATGTACATTTGATTTTCAATAGTAAAGTAGCAGCAATATTTTATTCAGTATATGGTAATTGTTTTTTATAATTACTTTATATTTTGCTTGCTTTGGTAATTTTTATTTATTTTATTCTCTTGTAATTATAAAATAATTAAGAATTAGATTAATTAAATGAGAGTAGATTATTGAAGTTAAAGTAAAATAGAAATCTGCTTGTTGTGGTGTAGTGGTAAATGCCCTAGGTGTTGGTAGAGGCCGACCCAGGTTCCATTCCCCTTGTCTCCATCCTGCAGATATATGATATAGTTAGGAATGTCCTATGTGTTGGTAGAGGCCGACAAGGCTCCATTCCTCCTATGCCCAACTTGTTGAAAGTGGCATCTTGAAAGGGGTGTTTTCCACTATAAATTAGTTTTCCAAGGGACTTTGGGTGGCATTGCTTGTCTTTGGAACCCAAAATAGGTAGTTATTCATCATATGATTGGCAGTTGGGGTTTGTTGGCTGTAGCTATTCAAAGTAGACATTCCAACCAGATTATGATCTACATTACTATTTATGCTTTGACTTCTTTAGAGGAAAAAAGAAGACATTTGAAGGATATTACTCATATTATCTCTCATTTTCCTAAAGCTTGGATCTTGATCGGAGGAGATTTCAATACCATCCTCTCTCTGGATGAGAAAAGAGGGGGAAATAGAAATTTGGACAAAAACACTAACCTCATGAGCGAATATATTGCAAACCTCCATCTTGTGGATATCCAACTAGATAATGGCCTTATGACTTGGTCTAATAGAAGGCAAGGCTTAGCTTGTATAATGGAGAGATTGGATAGGTTTTTGCTCTCTAAAAATTTCTTAATCCATGGTCACATTCCTAAAGTGAAGACTCTTAATAATGTTGGTTCGGATCATTGGCCAGTCATGGTGGAAATGTGGAAAACCAACGTGAGTTTCTCTCCTTTTTGTTTTCAATTAATTTGTCTTAGAGACATTTCCTTCAAACCTCGTGTGCAACAATGGTGGAAGGAAGGTAAACCTAGGCATGGGACAAAGATGTTCAATTTTGCCAAAATACTGCAATACATTAAATCCAAAATCAAGACTTGGAACTGGAAAGAGTTTGGGGATGTTCATAAAAAAAACATGAAGTTATTGCTCATATTGAAAATTTTAATAAGAAAATCCGTTTAGATGGCCTCACAGAGAAGAGAAGTGCAGATGAAATTAAACTCACAACTCAGTTAGAGGAATGGGAAAAAAGAGAAGAAAATTTATGGAAGCAAAAATCTAGATTTCAATGGCTCAAAGAAGGAGATCGAAACACTAATTTATTCCACAAATGTCTTCTAGATCGAAGATCTCACAACTTTATTTCTTCATTAAAATTAGATTTTGAAGATGTTGTTTATACTTGGGATGGCATGAACTCTCTTTTTGTTGATTACTTTTCCAATATTTTTGTTGCTACTCCTCTTGACTCAGCTTCTCAACATAATTTTCTTCAAGCAATCTCTTCTCTTATCACTTCTAAGGAGAAATATATTTTGACTGCTCCTGTTACTATCAATGAGCTTCAACAAGTAGTTTTTAAAATGCAAAAATGGAAAACCCCAGGTTCTGATGGTTTTCCTATTGAGTTCTACCAAGAGTTCTGGGATATCCTTCATGTTTATTTATTAGAGGTGGTGGAAGAAGCTGGGAAAGCTAAAGAAATTTTTAAGGTTATCAATAAAACTTATATTAATCTTGTTCCAAAATCTCAAGAGGTTGATCATATCTCAACTTTTAGACCTATTGCTTTATGTAATGTTCTTCTCAAAATCATTACTAAAATCATGGCAGAAAGTTTGAAGCCTCTTTTGCATAAGATTATTTCCCTATAGCAAGGGGGTTATATGGAAGGATATCAAATAGTAGATGAGATAGTTCTTTCTCAGGAAGCCATCCATTCCATGGATATGCAAAATTATCCTTCCATGTTCATTCGGTTAGACTTATCCAAAGCTTATGACAGAGTGGATTGGCACTTCCTTATCAAAGTTTTGAGGCAATTTGGTTTCTCTAAGGATTGGATGGATTGGATTATGGGATGCATCTCTTCAGTTTCCTCCTTAATTCTTATCAATGACAAGTCTTCTCAGTCTTTCCTAGCTTCTAGAGGTATTAGATAAGGTGACCCGCTATCCCCTTATTTATTCATCATTCTTGTTGAATGCTTGGGTAGGACTATAACCAAAAAGAGGGAAAACAAAACCCTTGAGGGAGTTACCATTTCTCATGGAGCTAGACCTATCTATCATCTTCAATTTGTGGATGACTCTACTCTTTTAGGTAAAGCTACAGTTAAGGAAGCTTCTAATATTAAGCAAATCATTAGTTGTTTTTCTAAGGCTACTGGGTAGTTGATCAATGAAGACAAATCTAAAGTTATTTTCCTTCACTTCTCTGCTAGACATGAATCCATGGTCTTGGATAAATTAAGATATAAGAAGACCTCTCTTCCAATCACTTATTTAGGTATTCTCATAAATATTCAAAGGCAAAATAATAAATATTGGAATTGGTTGTTGGACAAAGTCAAGAAGAAAATTGGAAAGTGGACCAACAAGTGGATTTATTTTGGGGGTAGAATCACCTTGGTAAAATCAGTCCTTAAAGCTATTCCTATTTATGTTTCTTCCGTTTTGAATATCCCAAAGGTTGTTCTTCAAGAATTGGATAAAATCAGTCATCGTTTCCTTTGGAGTGGTACTAAGGAGAAAGAAAATGGGCCTTGGTGAAATGGGATACTTTATGTCTTCCTAAGACTGAAATGGGGTTAGGATTCCGGTCTTCAATTAATAACAACAAAGCTTTAGCTGCTAAATTATATTGGAGGATGTTGCATAACCCCAATGCTCTTTGGGCCAATAATCTCCATGCTAAATATGCTGAGAACAAAAGTCCTGAAGACCTTGTTTGCTATCAAATTCCTACCAAAGGTTCTCCCATTTTAGCAGTTCTTAAGACTGGTGAGGATTTTATAAAGAAAAAATTATTTTGGATCATTCATAATGGTCAACATGTAAATTTTTGGATAGATTCTTGGGATGGTCACAAGCCTTTGATAACTCAGTTTCCCGATTGGAGGCCTTGGATGGATGAGCTTCACCGATCTAATTGGAAAAAGATGTCTAATTACTGTCGGTACCATACTGGTAATTCAAATGTTGGTAGATATTTAATCCCTATTGAGGACTGGCCTATTCAAATCCTAGAAAGGTAAAGACAAGATATCCAAGGAATCCTTCATATGTGATCCCTCTCTTGGTCCCATGAAAAATACTATTTTGGATGATACTAAGGGTGAGTATTTAGTTGCTCAAGGTTATTTGACCTTATGCCATAATAATGCCAACCATTCTTCTGACATATTTTCTTGATTGTGGGCTCAAAAGCTCTGGCCTAAGATGAGATTCTTTAATTGGCTTTTATTGCATCGTAGGGTGCTTACTGGTGAGCAACTTACGTAGCGTGGTTTTCATGGCCCTTTTAGATGTGAAATGTGTGAAGAGAATGTAGAAAATATCAACCATATTTTTATTGAGTGTACTTTAGCCTCTGAGCTACGGAGGAGAATGGTCACTTTACTTGGCTTACAGTGGTCCAATTTTTTTACTTTTGAATAGCTTTGGATGGATTGGCCTAATCAAGAGGGTGTTGATCATTTTATTAGGCAGTTAGTTTGGATGGGTTTTACCATTCTTATTTGGAATATTTGGAATGAAAGGAACAATCAAATTTTTAATCAAGATAGGAAGGATATTCACTATATTTGGCAAAATACCATAGCCAACTTAGTTGAATCAGTCCATCAACTCCTTAATCACCCCAAAACTCCCACCAAAGATGGGATCAAGTGATGCAAATATTGAAGATGAAACCTTCTAATGGAAACCAACTTAAAGGGAATGTGTGTATTAGTAATATGGATAGGACTAGAAATTGGCAACCTCCTCCTAAGTATTTTGGAAAAGTCAATACTGATGGAGCCTCTAGAGGGAACCCTGGAAAAGCCAGTGTGGGAGGAATTGGTAGACTTTTAGATGGCTCCCTGGTTTTTACTTTTGTTGAGAATTTGGGTATTCTTTCCAATAACCTTGCTGAGGGGTATGATATCCTCAGAGGTCTTCAAGAGGCTACTAAGGTTGTATGGGAAAAGGTGTTAGTTGAGTCTGACTCTCAACTTATGATTAATCTCTTGAAGACTCCTTCTAAGAATCATAAGGTGGATTGGACAATAAAAAGAATTATTGAGAAGATTCAGTTAATCCAGATGGGATTTTTGAAAGTTTATTACAATCATGTGGTTAGAGATCAAAACAAGAGTGTTGATGCTTTAGCAATTAAGCTTTGGATAAAGGTGATCTTACTTGTTATGTCCACCCTCCTATATGGTGGGCTTCTCAAATTAGGGAAGCTCTTCTTTCTATCATTTCTTTGGATGGCTCCAGTTCTAAAGGTACCTAGTTTCTTCTTGTTTTTTTTTTTTTGCTTCTCTTTGGTTTATTCAATTTTTTTTAGTTCCCTAGCTCATTCTATTCTTTATTTTGTTTCCTCTGTTGATTCTTGCCTTAATAGTCTTCTGGTCTAGACAGGTCATTATTTTGTTCATTTTTTTTTTTTTTCTTTTTTGTTTTTTTTTTGTTTAGTTTTTTAAGGTGGGTGGGTTCTTTTGTTTTGTTTTGTTCTTTTGTTTTGTTTTGTTTTTTTGTTCTTTGTGTTGTTTTTTTTTTGTTCTTGTGTTTTTGTTTTGTTGTTTTGTTTTTTTTTTTATGTTTTTTGTTATTGTTCTTGTGTTTTTTTCGTTCTTGTTCTTGGGTTTCTCTTTGTTTGTGTTATTTTGTGTTTTTATGTGTGAGTGTTTTCTATGTATTTTTTTTTGTTTATTGTCTTTTGTTGGTTGTTTTTTATTTTTATTTTTATTTTATTTTTTTAATTTTTTAGGTTTTGGTTGTGTTTATTTTTCATGTTTTTTTGGATTATGTCTTTGTAGTGTTATGTTGTTCTTGTCTTGTTTGTGTTTTGTTATGTGGTTCTTGTTTTTTTCTATGTGGTTTGTGTTGTGGTTTATTTTATCTTATTGTGCGTGTTTGGTTGTGCTTTTATTTTTGACACACTCAAGGAGCATGTTTTTTATTTTATTTTATTATTTTTGTTGTTATTTACTTATTTTTAAATTGGTTTTGTGTGTTTGTTTGCTCCTTGAGTATGTCAAAGGTGGTAGGCCAAGTCCGAGTCCTGGGCATTTTTTGCGGAATGGATACCCCTGCCTCCTTGGGTCTTACCCGAAAGTGGCATCCCTTTTGGGATGTTTTCCACAAAAAATAAAAAAGGTAAAATAGAAAATAGGGAAATGGGTTAACATTAATATTCCAGAGGTAGGGCCCACTCCGAAAGGTTAGTCCCTAAATCTCTTCCTCCCATTAACATGGTAGATAGAATTAGATTAAAGATTAATTTATATAAAAAATTAATTATAAATTATAGTATATAAATGCATTAAGTAAATCATTAGTGGATTCACATTAGAATAATTCATAAATTGCATATTTAATTTAATTTTATTTTATTTTTTGCAAAATTTAATTTCTACAACACATGAAACCAGAGAGATCTGAACTAAGCTTAGTATTAATTACTACAGTACAATATATATTAGGTTGCTACTCTTTAAATCTAACCTAGATTAACCTAGATTGACAAAATTAAATGTAAGCTACTACAACCGATCAGTTTGGTGTCATTTTTTGGGAGATAAGCACCGTAGTGGTTAATCAAAAAAATTGTTTGTCAATGCAAAGAGAGAGGCTTACTTGTATGTGAAAAGGGGTATGTAAGAGACCTTGGTGTGTATACAAGTCAGAGTGGCCCGAATATGGTTCCAAAAATCTCCTCCGTTCAACATTGCCAAGTTCATTTTTCTTACAGGAATCATTTTACTGCTTTCGTAGATTAAGATTTATTTTCTGCAAATTTCAATTTTTGCAAATTTCCTGCTTTGGGTAGTTATTATTGCTTAGTTGAATTAGGACCTATGAGAAAGAACAAGAAGTAGGTGAACACCAAAAGTAACACCCTATTTTTATAGTAGGAAGTAGTTACATTGAGTGACACAACTGTAATGAAAACCCTCCTAATAATCAAAGAAGTAGTAATAAGTTACATTTTATTTCAGCATATTTAATTTCTTGCAATTTTCTTTGGGTGATTATTATTGATGATTTGGCTTAGGACCTATGAAAATAAACAACAAACTAAACACAACCTAAACTTTGCTTAGGACCCTTTTGAACATAGGAAGTATGTAATATTGAGTGACACAACCTTAGTGAAACCCTCCTAAACAGTCAAAGAAACAATAATAGTTTACCTTTTATTTTAGCAATTTTATTTCTAGTAAAATTTATTTTTCAAGCATTTTTACTTTCCTCCTATTGTACTAGAATTGGTTGTATGGATTCATAGACTGTGAGTCACACTTAATTTTAGTAACATTAGGATTGTTCAAAAATTTTATTTCTGTTGTGTTAAGAATAGTTATAAACTCTATGATTTGCATATAAACTTGACAACAATAGGATTAAAACATAAAATCAAAATCAAAACCCAAACAAAAACAAAGCCAAAAAGAGAGAAAAGAAAAATAAGTTGCTAGGTGGTGAAAAACAGTCCAATAAACCTCTAGAAAATATTACAAAAAAAAAAATGATAATAATAATAATATATAATGAAATAAAATAGAGGTATATACAAGACTGAACCAACGAAATTATAAAGTGGTAGGAAAAACATATTGTATCATGAAAATCAATTAGAAAATATTTGAAAGGGTGTAGTAAAACTCAAATCCTATTGATAACTCAACTAGAAAATCACTAATTAATGGACATAGGTTTTAACTATACAAAAAGTCACTATCTAAAAATAAATTCATACACCACCTTAGATAACAAATGATTTGCAGTGCATTTCTGAACTGCAACCAACTACTATCCAATAATTTCTCTATGAAAATAAAAATATATATATATAATAATATAATTATATATATATATATAAATTGAAAAAAATAATAATACATAAAAATAAAAATAATTATGCTTCCTTTATTTCATCATGAAGTTTATGTATTCCCTTCCATTTTCAGTCTTAATGTTTTAAAGATAGCCCAAGAAAATGTTCTCTAAAAAAAACTTGTAGGAAGATGATTACCACATGATGCATAGTACATTATTGCTAGATGAAGTTTAGGTGTTATTTAAATACTCAAATTATATCTGGTATCCTGAGCAAAATTTTATTTTAAAAATGTTGTAAGTTACTCCTATTTGATCAAGTTTCTCTTTGGCCACACACAATTGCACACCTAAAAACATTGTGAAGTATTGGAAAAATTAACTCGTGTTATTTCTGCCATAAGTGAACAATTTCCCTTGCTTATCTATTTTTACGCATGGTTTATAATACTAAAGAATTGGCAAAAGGACAAGCTCACCCTTCACCCTTGAAAAAAAGACGAAGAGAAAAATAAAAAATCCCTTGCTCCTCATCTAATCAAGCAAGTATCCCAATAAAAATCTTCTTGCTTCTCCTCAAAATAAGCAAGAACCCTAAAAAGCATTAAAAAACCCTTGCTCCTCACAAAATGAGCAAGTATACCAAATAAAACAAAAGTAAATAAATGGTAAAAGAGGTTTAATCCCTGGAATTCTTAGTATCTCAAACACCATATGATACTCTTTATTAAGGTATCCTTACGTATTAGCACTAAGTATGGATAAGACCTTTAGATGCTCATACGATAAACTAGCTTTTTGGCATACATAACCCTTGTTTTTTTTCAATCCTTGCTCATAATGGGAAATGAATCCTCACTGCACACACAGTTGGTCTTGAAAGAAGCTTGAGAATACTAGGACAACTTTGACACTATATTGATTTGTGAAAGGAGTAAATGAAGTTGTTTAAAAAATGCTAGAATGTTTGAATTCCTTTAAGAATAATCCTAGAAACATCACATAAGGAAAAAATCAAAAGCAAACCCTCATGAAAGTACTATGGTTTCAATTTTTTTTTTTTTCTACAAAAACATGGCTTGTGCCCATCACATTTTCATCCCTTATAAAAATCCATCTTAATATCTATTTCAATTTTTCCCATGATTGAAGATATCCTATAAGGCTGAAATCAAATTTCATATTCATTACCTTTCTATCTCGGAAACTTCTTAATGACATACATGAAGCACAATCACAAAAATTATATTAAACCCCCATAAAAAACTTATTATTATATTATCCACCAATAGAAATAAAACAACCTTCATCTTGTTTTGGCTAAAATTACACTTTGGCGGTAAATTAAATAAGGTATACAAAGTTCACAATTCAGTTTGGGGGGAAAAATCAAGTAAAGTATTTTCTTAAACTCTAACAACTGTAGTTTTGTAGATATCTTTTGTAGACAACTTCTATAATAATCTTCAGTAATATAGTTTATAATACTTAATACAGTAGAGTTTATAATATAGTTTAGATGTATAGTATAGGCAATATAATATTTTATAGTTATATAATAATAATATAATATAATATAATAATAATAATAATAATAAAATGAATATATATTATATTAATTTACTATTTTTTTACTATATCTTTACTTTGATCATTCTTCTTGAAATAATAATAATAATAATAATAATAATAAATTAAAAATTAAAAAATAAATAAATAAATAAACTTTAAAAGTTAATTTAAATTTCATATGTTACATATATAATGATGTTCTTATTGTTAGTATGGGTTTGTAGATAACATTATTATAAAAGTTATAAGTCTTATTTATGCATAGTTTTGATATACATCTAAATAAGTCCAATGAGCACTATTGACTTTTGCATTGGAAAGTGTGTTTAGATAGATAGAAGTTGAAATATTGTTGCTATAGGAAGTGATTAGACTAAAATAGAACACATATTCCTTGTATGATTTATAGTACCTTCTTTTTTCAACTTATTTAATTTGAAAAAAATGATGGTAATCCCAATTTAGCCAAATGACAATTTGCATTGTGCTTCTTATCAAATGTATATCACATTCCAAAAGAAATATTATTTAAAATTGAATATCAAGATAAAGATTTGGATTTACATAAACAAGGCATAAATCATCTACTATAGACCAAATTTTGGATTTATGCAACTGTTATAACTATAGAGTTTATCCCTTGATATTGTTGTATTAATCCTGTGTGCATGAGGACATACACTTCCTTTAGTTTGGGGGAATGATGAGTGCCAAATTTACACATATTTTAAGCAATATTTATCTGTTTTCTATCTACAAAATCATGAAAGTAAATGTGTTTTAATGATTATTTTACCTTATTTATGTGATTTATCAGTTAATTTCATTAATGAGGTTAAAATGATAAATGATCATATTTTACACAAATTGTGCGAAGCTCTTGTATTTTTTTGGTAGGTAATATTACAACAAAATACAGGTCATATATTGAAGAAAGGATGAACAAATACTGAGGATACACGTGGATACGTGCTACGGAAGGGCGCTACGGAAGGGTGCTATGAAAGGGTGCTACGAAAACCTAGAAAAATCTACGGAAGAACTTGTTTCACATAAATGCCACATAAGCTATGGCTTGGTCAAACACCACATGGGTAGCTGAAATAATAAAGCATGAAAGGTTTCAAATTCCACATGGGCGGTTAGAAGAATCAAATATGGGTGACTCACCATTTATTTGGGGCATATAAGTTGTTACGTGAATATTTGTAATAAATGCATCCTTCCCTAAAAGGAAGGATAAAAGTTGTAGAAAAGTCTAAATCAAAGGTTGTATTGTTACGTAACTATCCTACCAAGTCAAAGTTAGTATTATGTTATAATTAGTTACCACTTGGTCTAATTAGAATATTTATTGAGTCCAAGTATTTTATGATATGTGTTTAATTTAGCTTTATTCCTATTAAGAACATAGTTGTTGCGTATCAAGTCCAAACCGTATGGAAGAAATACGAGAAGTTATGTTCATAATTTTATTGTGTATCAATTCCAAAACATATGGGAGAAATACAGGGAGTTATGTTCGGAATTATCTAAGTGACAATATATATTTGCATACAAGACCTTTGAATATGGATGGCGAGCTAATGGATAAATATATGCAATCTGTAAATATTCTCGATGTAATATTATGTATGCAATTCTAGAATTTGGATGCGCAACCATGTATGTTTGATTTTCAATAATAAAGCAACAACAATATTTTATTCATGATATGGTAACTGTGTTTTATAATTATTTTACATTTTGCTTGCTTTGGTAATTTTTATTTCTTTTATTCTCTTGTAATTATGAAATAATTAAGAATTAGATAATTAAATGAGAGTAGATTATTGAAGTTAAAGTAAAATATAAAATAGGGGAATGGGTTAACACTAACCTTCTGGAGGCAGGGCCCACTCTGAAAGGTTAGTCCCTAAATCTCTTCCCCCCACTAACATGGTAGATAGAATTAGATTAAATATTAGTTTACATGAAAATATAATTAGAAATTATAGTAGATAAATGCATTAAGTAAATCATTAGGGGATCCACATTAGAATAATTCATAAATTGCATATTTAATTTAATTTTATTTTATTTTCTGCAAACTTTAATTTCTGCAACACATGAAACCAGAAAAATATATGAACTAAGCTTAGTATTAATTACTATGGTACAATCTATATTGGGTTGCTACTCTTTAAATCTAACCTGGATTAACCCGGATTGAAAAAATTAAATGTAAGACCAAAGTATCACATACACATTACTAGATAATTTCATAATAATAATGTTAGGATAGGGTCCTAACACTCCATCCAAAATTATTTTAATAGGTCCAAGGTATATTTGGGTTAAGAAATGATGATCTTGGAGGGTGGCTAATTGATATGAATCCCTAATAAATAATAGATTATTGAATCTATCATGTCAAAAACATCATGAAGATTTGACTTCACATCCTATATTAGTGATGTAGAATTTTCACATAATGAGAAGATAATTTATAAAAAATACAATCACCAAAATTTGACCATCTTGATGCTTGATGTAGACATCATGCTCCACCTCACAACATTGGAATTCATAATTGAGAAAGAAAGAATTGATATTCTCATACCAAGCATGAGGAGTTGCATAAGCCCATATAAGGACTTCTTCAACCTAACACTAAGGGAATGACCCCATAAATATTGAAATATGGTGGATATCTCATAAATATCTCCTTCTTAATCTCTTCATGAACATATGCATCCTTCACATCCATTTTATGTACTTATTACACATAATAAGTGATATTATAGAAAATCATCTAAATCAAGTCTATTAATATAATAGGAAATAAACTCTAAATTGTCAACTCTCTCCTTTTGAGATAGTTCCTTTGCAATAAGGCATGTTTTGTGCTTATCTATCTTACCATTTAAAGTATAAATGGTCTTGAAGTCTAGTTTATACCCAAATAATATTCTTCTCTATAGTAAGATGAATAAGCTTCCATGTTTAATTTCTCAACAATGATTGGTAATTTTCTAGCATGATATGTTTCCAATCTAAAGAACCCTTGGCCTAAAGATACATAATAGGATCTCTAGATTCATCCAATCTTGAAACTAGGGTCTACTAAGATATTTTTCATTAGCACTTAGAAGATAGAATAGGATAAGCATTTCAAATATAGTTTATGATAATCTAGGTATTGAACATCCTAGAATATGTAATGGTACATTCTACAAGCCATTAGCATTAGATGAATTTATTGAAGAATCAATCACATGCTCTCCATCAAACTCAACATTCAACACCATTACATAATGCATGGGAGGATCAATTTAATTAGATGTAAGGTTCAAAAATAGTGTAGATATTGGAGAATAATTAGGTATAAAAATAACCATATTAGTTGGACCCTTATATGGAGTGAAGAAAACACTAAAAAATCTTTAACAAGTAGAGAAATTATAAAAATAATCTCTAAAGGAGTAATAGGGATATTTTAAGGATCCATAGTGGAAGTAAATAATCTACCAAGAGGTAAATTAGAGGTGCTTAAGGAATGGGTAGAAGAACCTCATAAATATCCATGTTACTATAAATAATAGCATTCTACATCATAATATCATAGATGTGATAATACCTATAGATAACAAAGTACTTAACATAGATGTAGTTATGACTCTTTGAGGTAACCTTGTTTCACATATCATTAAGAATAAAATGACATGCAATAGATCTAGGGATATAGAACTAGGAGATATTAGGCTTATCACATATCAATATATGAGGAGGAGCCATATCTAATGACTCAATACAAACTCCTATTGATGATATGTGTCAATAAAATCAATGTATAATCCAATATTTTAGATCCATATACTTGGAATATAACATACTTATAGTGATATGCATGATAACCCTATTATTTCACTTAGCCACCCTATTATTCTCTAGGGAGTAGTAAATATTCTTCTAAGAATAAATATTATGAATATAAAAAAAAAAGATAAAAAACATGACTAACATACTCACCTCATCTATAAGTCTATAAACACTGGATATTCCTCTCAAATTGGTTCTCCACAATATCATTGAACTCCTTAAACTTACCATAAGTTTTTTCTTTAGTTTTAATATGTAAACACATACACATTAAGAGAAATAATCAATGAATGAGATAAATAACTTATTATTCAAGAGAGATAGACAACCCATTGGCCCATGAATATAACTATGAATGAGATGCAGTGGCCATGTAGCACACTTATTTATCCTTTTTAGGAAATACTAATGATAATTCTTCCCCCAATATACAACCCTCATAAATACTAACTAGAGGAGAGATAAGTGGAAGACCATGTATTGACTATTATTATATTAATATAATTATCCATAATTGATGGATATAGGATTATGATACCACCAATTGTTGGTGTTGTCTACCTTATGTACCACAACCCAAATGCCTCTCTTAACATTGGAAGAAGAATAGGAAGTAAACTCACCAATATTGCACATACTATTAGAATGATCATAGTATATTGATGTAACTATCTTAATCAGTTATTAGTTTCCATAGTCACCAATATATATAGGTAAAGTTCTATTATTTTATTAGTATGAGTGACATGGTAAATGGAAATAATATTAGAGCATACACATGGTACTTGAACAATTAATCCAATGGAGGAGGAACCAACTATCATTTCACCACATCTAGATAGCTACAAGGATGCATCATCACCAATTACTACATACTCATCTTGATATTATCCATTGTAGTCATTCAAAAGATGATAATACTTAGTCATATGTTGGTTTACCCCTGAATTTAGAATCCATAATTCTCAAGAAGTTGATGTATAATAAGTTTAATTAATAGATACATATGCATGCGAGGTCACCTCATTTTGTTCATTCTCATATTAAGCATGGAAAATTGTAGCATTAGCATCACCCTTTTCATTGTCCCTTTTCATTGTCCATTTTATTTGCATGAGTCTAGATGGTGAGAGAATTATTATTCCATCATTTATGTCAAGCCTAATGGTGAATAAGAAACTTCAAGATATAATTAAAAATGGAGTGGGTATCTTAGGGAATACACTTCAAGCATCTCAAAGACAATAGAAATTGTCTCATAGGTATTTTGAAGTATTATCGAATACTATATTGAGATAGTCAAAAAATATCTTAGCATAAGTATTTCCTATAGTTTTATGGATATTTACTTACAATTTATTGATCCAATTAAGATAATAATCAAGGATTTCAAAATTATAAATGTCTAATGTAACTCACCCTACCTACAATGTACTATTTTGAGTAGAACCAACATGATCACGCATCTGCTAAATATTATCTAATTGATTATATAGGCCTAAAATACTATTGATGTGATTGTCATAAATCTTGTCAAGATGCAGAATAGTCACACCAAGACCTTCCTTCTTATCCCTATACAAGTGGTTTCTATCCATAAAATAAATATCCTTAGGATCCTCAATCATATCTTTAGGAAGTACCTTACTTTTTATTAGATCTTCTATCTTGATTTTGCACATGCCATAATAAGGACCATTAAGTAGAGAGGACATGATATATATCCATAAATAATTATAGTATTTATCTTAAATTACGGTGAAAATTAATGTTTCTAATACAAAGAGCTAAAAATATATATTTAAATAAATAGAACTAAAAATGCTTTTATATATAAAAGTTATCGCCCTCACAATTTTAGCCCAAATTTCATAAAAAATACACCAAACCCTTTTAAATCATGTAAAATTTTAAAAATTCTTCCAACCCATCATGAAATGTGATGTTCCACTATTTGGATAACAAAGAAGGGCTAGCTATGCACTGAATAGATGGACAACTATATGGAGTTCCAACAAACCAACTATTACCAAGTGTCACTAAACCAAGAAAGGGAATGTCGTTGGGATGCTAATTGTATAGGCCATTGTATAAGGTATTAGTGAATTATAATATACCTTGTATTACATTTCTAATATAGTGATACCACTGGTTTGCTGATCTTATTGTTGACTAGTTGAATGACTGGGCAATGGTAAATTGTAATGTGTATCAAATTCACTAGTTGAACATCCTTTTAAAGGAATGAAAAATTATCAAATACATCCTCCATGATTCCATGTCAGCCAAAAATGCAAGCTGGAAACCACTAACCAATGTCAAAGAAAATTCTAGCAAAGGGTGTTCATGTAGGGACTTAAAACCAATATTTCCCTCATGCCAAGTCTTAATGGTACCTTTGCTAGATGTATTCCTATGGATCCATTAAGATGAAATATCCTCAACATTCTATGAGAAGGGTAGGTCATTCATGTGGAGGGATAAAATATTCCTTATCATATGGGCCAAAGACTCTAATACTAAGCATATAACCTTCTAAGGTGATGTTCATTCACCACATACCTTCGATAGGAAATAAGAATTAAAATTTGAAACCATATCCCTTTGAAAATAATGAACCAATGTACTATCACCAATCCAATATACCACATGATATGCCATGGACTAAAATTGATATGCTCATATTTAAATATAATGTGTTAGCCTACAAGGAGAGTGCATACAATTGAGGAACCTCACATCGGTTTGGCTATCTCTCTCCATTCATCCTAGATTACAAAGTCCATCAAATTGGCCTTCCACTGGGTCAAACACATGATTCATAGGTTGAAATAGCTTTTCAAAATAAATAAATATCATGGGGACAACACATTTATTGAGGTTTGAGTACCCTATTTTAAACAAATACCATCACGTGTAAGCCAAATTCCAATTAACACAAACACATTGTTTGCTAATTTTCTACAAAAAGGTAGAAAACTTGAAAAACTATTCATATTTCAATATATATTTTAAATTGTAGGTAAAGTGTATTTTTGAATGTAAAAGGTAATAACTAATGGTAAAATAGTAAAAAGTGCTAAACTATTACCCATCCTAAAATTTTATAAAGAATCCAAAAATGTTAATATTTTATCCATTTCTATCATATTTTTCCCACATGTTTTGGAATATAACCAATCAATCCATTCTCTCTCATCAAAGTAACATAAATTTTGTCGACCATTTTTATAACCTTGTCATATGGCTCCAAGGTATTTTATGTGTAAAAATATCTAACTAAAATGTCTTTAACATCTGAATATAATCAAAATATATCTAGTCTCTTCTCATATAATTCAACAATAATTTAGTTTACTATCTAATTTTTATTGTATTGATGCCAAAAATCCAAAGGAAGGAAATGCCTTTTTCTAGATTTATAAAATAAAAATAAAAATTGCAAATAACCTTAAAAAATTCAATCTAGAATCTGGCATCCATCCAATCCTTTCAAAAAGAATAAAATTGAACACCAAGAGAGAGAAATAAAAGGAACTTATTAATGGATACTTCCTCAAATTCAATACATTCACTACAACATAGTGAAATCCTCCTGATCTAAGTCCAATTATGGTTTTGATACAAAACCTTAAAAAAGTTTTAGTAATACACATAGCCTCCTCAAATTACTTCAAAAATACATGTGTGACTTTTGGAACCACCATATAATAACACAATTGTTTTTTAGTTAAATAAAGCAGATTCACACCTACTCTAATAGAATATCAAAATTTTGAATACTTTCTAGATATGAATGGAATCAACAAATTATCAAGAATAATGAAAAATATGATAGAATATCAAGGGTATACATAGACACCAAAGTAATCTTATTAAATAAATAATAAGCACTCAAAGTAATAATTGAAGTTGTTGGTCTCTAGGGGTATAAATACACAAATTACATGTGACTTTAGTTCAATCTTAAAGAACCATCAAGGTGTATTATCAAAATATTATAATAAATCCATCTATAAAATATGTACAAAATCCAACATGGGTATACAAAAAATATAATTAAAAAGGCTAGCTATGACCTCAAATGAATCTTATCACCATATATTCACCAAAAAATATACTTGTTTTATTATTAATATGGAACCTTTTAATTTGGTTGAGTCAAGTCTTTCTCCATATCTTACTTGCTTGTATAAAATATGTTTATGAATTAATTAACATATAAAAACTAATTAGTTATGAATGGGTACCATAAAATAAAATAAGACATATATATATATATATATATATATATATATATATATATATATATATATATATATATATATATATATATATATATATATATATATATATATATATATCACATGCTATTGTTGAATGCTTCCTTGGTAATTATAACTATTAATTATGACCAAAAATTTATGATAAGTGTTGGGCACCAAGAAGTTGCTAGATATTAATTCTTCAAAGATAATGTTATGGAAATCAAGGGTATTTAAGTACATAGGATGCCTAATTTAGGCATAACAAATTCTTACACAAACTTTAAAATATATTATTTTATATTACATTAATGTTCCTTATGAGGGGTGGTTATACCACTTGACTTGTCACATGATATATGATGTAATAAATTCTAATGTATCCCCTTCCTATTATTACATAATAATAAAGAGTTATATTGTTCATATTACCAAAGAACAATTTCTAGGATGATGTGGTAATTTGATAGAATTTCCACCTTTAATGGAGACCTACTAATTTTAATACTTAAGATTGTTAGGTTATATTAATCATGAGCTACAAATATATTTATTACAAAGTACTTATTCAATGCTTATAGCACTAAATAATTGGAATGTATTTCCTTCAATATCATGTGTTACCATGCATCCAATGTCACTTGTTGAATTGATTGTCTACCAATTTTTGTCTTGCATATGATGGAATGAAAGTTGTGTATGGATTCTTTTGCTATTTTTCCTTTATCTAATTTTCATTATGATCAAATATTGGATTGTTTTAAAGTTATTATTTCATCATAAGTTATATGATATGATAAATGGAATGTATATTTGAAATGCAATCTCTTACAGTTTTGCATAGTTGTTTTAGTGCTTTGAATGTTTCCATAACTGCCATAGCTTTTTCTTCATCTAGAATGTAGCCTACTACTAATTATTATATGGTTCTTGGATTTGATCCATTAGAAATCAATATATGTCATCATTGTATAAGAAGATCACGTATGTTTTCAATATTGATGATATCATAATACATATTAACATTTAATATCTTGTTTATTTTTAGTTTAGTACACTTCTCGACAATCACTTTATGAGATCTTGGGATTTGATAATGATGTAGGGATGTTTTATTTGAGTTGCAAAGGTAGATATTTTTCTTTCAATAAAACCCAATCTACAATCTATCCAATACTTTTTATATGCTTTCCTTTCAATAGGACATTAATCCTATAGATTTTTTTCTCTATACTAGAGAATGTGAGTAGAAAGTGAATTAATATTAAATGTATCATATTTGTTTTAAAATGTATTAAAATTACTTGCCTTAGAGGTATCCCATGGCTTATCCTAGTAATAGTTCCCTTTATATCCAGGTAATGTTACCTCTTATTGATTCCCTACCTTCAAGTGATCAATAGATGGAAATATATGTATGATGATTTAGATGCTTCCAAGTTAATTGCTCTATCATATGTTTAAGAATGTACTGTTGACAATTCTGTCACATTACACAAGGGGTAGAAAAAAAAATCAAAAAAAAAAATTCCTTTTGTAAAAGTGTTTCTTTTGTTGCTTTAAAAGCATTTGTAAGTGTTGCAGCAATTTTGGCTTTCAATGTCATCCCCTTGTACACAAAATGAAGAAGGAAAAGCTTCACTGCCAAACAGGCCAAAGAAAATAGCTCGCCAAAAGAAAAGGAGGAAAATGTGAAAAGAGCTTCGGGATTGAAGCACTTTGCATCACCACTTCGGGCGAAAACCTTGCGAAGTAATTTTGCCGAAGAAAATGCAAAGACAATGCTTCGCACCCAAAGCATTTTCAAAAGTCGCTTCGGGCGGAAGTTTTGCGAAGCAGTACCCAAACAACTTTGCCGAAGGAGGAGAGCATAACCCAAATCAGCCAAGGCAAGGAAACTGCTTCGGGCCTGAAGTATTTCCAACACCTACTTCGACCAGTTTTCACCCGAAGCAGTGGCACCCAAAGAAAAATAACAATGTGTCGAAAACAAGAGTGCTTTGGGAGAATATGCCCCGAACCACAGTTTTGAGAGAAAATTAGGCCGAAACATTTTCCATCCAAAGCAGTTTCACCAGCAAAGGACAAAAGGCCCATTTCAAAGATGGAACCCGATCGACAATCATCATCCCCGAAGAAGTTTATGCGAAGCATTATTCTGCAAAGAACAAATCAAAAGGAATCTACTTCGGCCCGAGGCTTTAGCGAAGATGATATGTAGGGAAGCATTTTCTAGGCCCATGTTCCAAGGTGGGCAGCTTCCCAAGGTGATCGAAGGCCCCTTACAAGTACCCCATTTCTTTCCCGATAAGTCCGCTGACCATTCCTGGCAAACGAAAGGGACGTAACAGTCCTCGAAGTAAAACCCAGTGAGAGTAGCGATCACTCAATCACAGCATCCAGAAGCTAGGGACACTCGGGTGGTGCATTAAATGAATGTTTCCATGGTTGACCCGATCACAGTTGCCAGTTTTGATAACCGATTTGAAAACTCAATTGCAGTAGCCACGAGGAGCCAATTTCTCAGAGCCCGAGAGTGTACTTTGCCATTTTGGTAATAATGACTCAAAGGGTTGGGTCCTCTATAAAAACCCAAGCTTTGCAATGTAAAAGGGGGGGAACTTTCTGCTAGAAAGCTGTTGTAACTTGATGTCCTGCGTCTAATACTAAAGAATTTTGTGCTCCATTTCTCTCTTTTATGCTGCCTTCTATGCTTAATTATTTTTTCTGTTTGCACTCGCATATTGAGACTCTGAATCCTGAATCCGGTGTGCGATTGGGAACTGTACCCTAAAATTTGCCCTGAAGGATACATAGGAGAGGAAAAACGCTTTGTCGTTTTCTTTTATGCTACTTGGTGGATCGAGGTTTCTGTTATTCTCTCTTCTTAATCATTGTTACTCTGAACCCTGAATTCCAGTGAGAGAGAGGAGAACCCTGTGAACCCGTCCAGAGGATACATAGGAAGTTCGACACTTTGTTTCTTTCGTCTGTTCTTGGTGTTTTTTGCTGCTATTTGAGTTATTAGTGAGTGATCATGCTTCCTATTCTTCCCCACCTTGAATCATCAATCTCCTAACCTTTACTCTTTTTTATTTCTTTCTCTAACCCTTACCCCTTTTTATTTATTTCTCTAACCCGAACTCCTTTTATCTCTTTCTTGCACTCTTATCTCAAACCCCAAAAGTAGATTAGTATAGGAGTCAGCCTTTCTCCGGAGATTGGCATGAGGGGCATCTCTTCCCTTTGGCCTTTCAATGTTGGTCACAGGTCTAGGGTGCGCAAACCCATCGAAAGTCCTTTCCTGTGTGGATTTGGTGACCAACAGTTTCTGGCATGCCTAGTGGGACCCAACTGTATCTGTCCTGGATAAATCCATAACCATTCAAGGTCCCAATTTTTTAACTCAATCCCATTTCACCGGGGCCACTAGTTCTAATCAGTTCCTGGTGTGACCCGGTCAGTCTCACCTGACTAGTGGTAGTGAGATCTGATGCTCTCATTATCGGAAGACTTATAGCATCTGGCGACTCTGTTCAACTTGAAAATATCCAAGTCGTAAAGACCAGTACCCAAATCTGTGCCTTCATGGCAAAAGTCCCCATGTTTTAAGGAAGCCCGAGTTGGTGAATCTCCGGCTTGCCTCCATCTGATAAAATCACCTGGCAACTCTGACTGAGCTAAAGATCCAGATTTCTCGATCGTAGGTGCCTTTTAAAGCTGAAAGAAGATATCCTAGAGGAATCAAGGTTCGATGAGCAGCCTTGACCTCACAGGCAGAGAAAAGTATGTTCACCTGGTGACTCTGACTTAGTGGCGAGGACCGTGATCTCTGCAGGCCACTGCTATAATGGAGAGGGTATGTTATCCCAGCTGGGATGTTTATAACCCTCTGAATCTTCAAAGTTACCATGAAATTCCCAGAGGTGTCTTAAAAAATGTTCCAAAATATGATGGCGCTAAGGGAATGGCCCTAGAGCACCTTGAACATCTTGTTGATTTAGGGTCCATCTATGACATACTCCATGAGGATGTCATGATCAGGCTCCTGGTCCTATCTCTGGAAGGAAGGGCACTGCAGTGCTACAGATTGCTCGAGCGTAAAAGCATCTGCTCGTGGTATGACTTAGCGGGAGCACTACTCAAAGATTTTGATGGCTCCCAAGACCCCTTCCAACTATCAAGCATACCTCATCAGGAGGTAGACCAAAGAGAGGAGCAGATCCAAGTGGATAGCACGCAGACATTCAGCCAGAGCCCATTAGGCATGCCTCATCAAGAAGCTAAACCCGAGGAGGCCCTAGAAGATCACTCTTTGCTGGAGGAACCTGTACCCAACCCGCAGCTAGTAGATTCATCAGCATGCTGGTATTGGTTCCAGCCCCCACCACAGCTACTACCCCAAGAGACCACTAATGCTGCAAACTTCTTTGCCACATGTTTTATCAACAACACGAGTACTGGTGGGAGTAATAACTCACTGAGCTACTTCCTGTTTGCGACATGGATAGCTTTGGGAAGAAACCAGTCAAACTTTAAAGATCAACTGAATTTCAATCTGATCTGGTCCGGGCATTGCAGATTCATCGGATAGACACTCGAGGCTGAGTCTGTGATGGTGGTATGTCTATCATGCCACAAATTTTGTATAAATTGTAAATAGCCCGGCTAGTAAATAAGAGCCGAAAGCACTAAGGTTGCTTAGGCACAAACAAAAAATTATATGTTGTCAGTGGATGATCAGAGAAGAAGATAATGAGAATGACTCTATTGCCCAATGGATAAAGGCCTGGGATCTCTGCATTCAGACTAGCAAAATGCCCCGTGAGCCACCAAGAATGTTGACAATTCTGTCACATTACACAAGGGGTAGAAAAAAAAATAAAAATAAAAAATTCCTTTTGTAAAAGTGTTTCTTTTGTTGCTTTAAAAGCATTTGTAAGTGTTGCAGCAATTTTGGCTTTCAATGTCATCCCCTTGTACACAGAATGAAGAAGGAAAAGCTTCGCTGCCAAATAGGCCAAAGAAAATAGCTCCGCCAAAAGAAAATGAGGAGAATGTGAAAAGAGCTTCGGGCCCGAAGCACTTTGCATCACCACTTCGGGCGAAAACCTTGCGAAATAATTTTGTTGAAGAAAATGCAAAGACAACGCTTCGCACCCGAAGCATTTTGAGAAGCTACTTTGGGCGGAAGATTTGCGAAGCAGTACCCAAACGACTTCGCCGAAGGAGGAGAGCATAACCCAAATCAGCCAAGGCAAGGAAACTACTTCGGGCCCGAAGTATTTCCAACACCTATTTCGGCCATTTTTTACCCGAAGTAGTGGCGCCCAAAGCAAAATAACAATGTGTTGGAAACAAGATTGCTTTGGGAGAATATGCCTTGAACCACAGTTTTGAGAGAGAATCGGGCCGAAACATTTTCTAGCCAAAGCAGTTTCGCCAGTGAAGGACAAAAGGCCCATTTCAAATATGGAACCCGATCGGCAATCATCATCCCCGAAGAAGTTTATGCGAAGCATTATTCTACAAAGAACAAATCAAAAGGAATCTACTTCGACCTGAAGTTTTAATGAAGTGAATATGTAGCGAAGCATTTTTTTGGGCCCACGTTCCAAGGTGGGCAGCTTCCCAAGATGATCGAAGGCCCCTTACAAGTACCCCCTTTCTTGCCTGATAAGTCCACTGACCATTCCTGGCAAATGAAAGGAACATAACAGTCCTCGAAGTAAAACCCAGTGAGTGTAGCGATCACTCAATCATAGCATCCAAAAGCTAGGGACACTCGGGCGGTGCATTAAATGAATGTTTCCATGGTTGACCCGGTCACAGTTGCCAATTTTGACAACCGATTTGAAAACTCAATTGCAGCAGCCACGAGGAGCCAATTTCTCAGAGCCCGAGAGTGTACTCCATTGTTTTGGTAATAATGACTCAGAGGGCTGGGTCCTCTATAAAAACCCAAGCTTTGCAATGTAAAATGGGGGGGAACTTTCTGCTAGAAAGCTACTGTAACTTGATGTCCTGCGTCTAATACTAAAGAATTTTGTGCTCCATTTCTCTCTTTTATGCTACCTTCTGTGCTTAATTCTTTTGTCTGTTTGCACTCGCATATTGAGACTCTGAATCCTGAATCCGGTGTGCGATTGGGAACTGTACCCTAAAATTTGCCCTGAAGGATACATAGGAGAGGAAAAATGCTTTGTCATTTTCTTTTATGCTGCTTGGTGGATCGAGGTTTCTGTTATTCCCTCTTCTTAATCGCTGTTACTCTGAACCCTGAATTCCAACGAGAGAGAGAGGAGAACCCTACGAACCCGTCCAGAGGATACATAGGAAGTTTGGCACTTCGTTTCTTTTGTCTGTTCTTGGTGTTTTTTTTTTGCTATTTGAGTTATTAGTGAGTGATCGTGCTTCCTATTCTTCCCCACCTTGAATCATCAATCTCCTAACCTTTACTCTTTTTTATTTCTTTCTCTAACCCTTACCCCTTTTTATTTCTTTCTCTAACCCGAACTCCTTTTATCTCTTTCCTGCACTCTTATCTCAAACCCCAAAAGTAGATTAGTATAGGAGCCAGCCTTTCTCCGAATATTGGCACAAGGGGCATCTCTTCCCTTCGGAATTTCAATGTTGGTTGCAGGTCCAGGGCGCACAAACCCACCGAAAGTCCTTTCCTGTGCGGATTTGGTGACCAACATGTACCAAGTATTGTGTTATCCAAATGTTCTTATGAAAAATACATGTTCTTATTCTTCGTTTTGAACTTCTTCTTATTTAACTTGATGTTATTTATCTACATTATTTTATTGTGTCTTTCTCTAATTTATTTTACTATTCTAAATATGACATGTCATGTTGTTGTTACATATATCATGAAGGCAATATATTTTTTAATGGAATATGCCAACACTCCTTCATAGTGCATCCATTAATTCCATAATGTTCAACCATATTCCATTTATTGAAAGTATTCCTATGAGAATCACTTCTTTGATTCTAAAATCTTAGATAATTATTTATTTATTGGAAGCATTGTGGAGATCTCATACCTCTTTTGAATGGCTACTTTACTCTTTCACTTGTCACTAGTAATTGTTCTTCTTCCTCTATAGATTATGAGACCTCTAATTTTTAGAGTGTATTCACCATATTCTCAAAGCTTGGTGTTTGCTCAGTAATATTTAGTGTAGTTATAAAAACATTATACTTTGTTGGTAGTGATCTCAAAATAATAGGAACTAACATTTCATCAGAAACTAAAGTTCCTAGTGCTTGCAATGATGCTCATAGTTAAGTCATTCTCCTCATGAATGATTCCAAATTTTCTCCACTTTTTATCTTTAGACAATGGAAATAGCTTTGAAGGAATAAAATATTATTTTGACTATAGGATTCAAATACCGTATTCAACTTTTTCCATGTATCCTTGGATATGGTCGTATCTCTAATGTATGCTTGGACCTCATGTACTAATTTGAACATGATGATTAGTCTCATATTTCTATTAGAGTATATTACATTATTTGGTACATGCTAATGTCATGGTACCTTCATGGTACATTTGTAAATAATAGATTAGGATTAAATCATAGTTTCGAGTGCAAGTTATATTTCCCCTTTTATGTAAGTATGAATGTGTAGTAAATGCACAAGTGTCGCATAAAGTTGTAATATGTAGGGAATGCACAAGTATTATTTAAGTTAGTGTGTAAGTGTAACTTCAGTCTAGGTGTGCAAGTGTTTTTTACAGATGAGAACAATATGTAATGTAAATATGTGCACATGTGTCTTATATTAGAGAGTGTAAAGTGAAGTATAAGAGTAATATATAGGTGGGCATACAATATAGAGTCAAGTGTTCATTAAGTATGCAAGCATCAATTAGATAATCCAAGAGTCGTGAGATTTGGCATATGGAAAGGAATAGTGAAGTATCCAAAGATCCAAACTACTATGGCTATATTATGAAGATAATAATCCATCAACAATATCACAATCAATCATGATCATTACTATCATATACTTTATAAGAGGAAGAGGAGCAACAAATATTGCATATAGTTTGAACAATTAATATTGTAAGTTGTATTGCATGCTTAGTACATATTAATTTGGGCTATTTACATTCATATTGCTACATATTATTGAATATTATTTTACATATTATAGACCTTCTTTTACATATTAATTTGTCCCTATTATTCTACTCTTACCATTGTCTTGACATTATATTGTGGTTATATTATATTTGATCCTATGATATTTGTGGTAGTATTAAGGCTTAAAAATCTATCATTGGTATTAGAGCTATCACTAGAATCTATCTATATTGATAGAGTTTATTTTAGCCAACATTAGAAATTAATTTTATCTAGATTGATAAAGTCAGTTAAGAGTTTGTCCACTTTGAAGATGGTAAGAATTGAACTCTATTTTAAGGTTGTATAAAGTAGAAGAGGACAGGGTAATTACACTAGGTTGAAATAAAACTACTGAAGTATAGATAGTCAACTATATTGAAGAATTTAGAAAACCAACTTAGAAGAAATTTGGTTATTCAGGAAAGAGATATCATAACATTGATATTGATATTGGATTCTCTAGTATGGAGGACAATCATATTGAGTTCTTAGGTGCGGACTAAGATATTATTAATTTTAGAAAAGAAGAATCATATTTTCTTAGGTATCAGCTAAGATTTTGAAGATTCTAGAATTTCAACAGAGATTAAGCTATAGAAGTGTGATAAGCTTCCTATAAAATATAAATAAGATTTACGACTTCTAGGAGTAGAGAATATTGAAAGATAGAAAAATATAGTAGTATATTTAAATACACTCAAAGCTTCCTAAGAAAATAAGAAAGCATAGAAATGGATTTACAAGCACTCAAAGCATCCTAATATTATATAAAAAAACAGAGGATTTTAGAATATTGGTATAAATAAAAATAAACCTAGCTTACTTTATATTAAGTCAAGCATTGGATTAAGAATATTGATCTTGAAGAATGATAAAGAAGCATCTAGCATACTTATATTGCTTCAAAGCATTAGACTAGTATCTATAATGATAAGAGCTACAATATATTGAAAATATTCAATATCAAGAAAGTGATAGTAAATATTTAAGCTGAAGAGATCAATATGGAAGAAAAGAGATACATTAAACAAATAGGTTCATATAGAATACATACCTTTATAATGGATAATAAAGAGGCCCTTATACAAAAAAGAGAAGTCCTTATAGAATATAAAAGAGATGTGCATAAATAATTGAAAAGAGCTATCACAAGTCCCTATAGAATAGAAAAGAGGCCTGCATAAAGAATTGAAAAGAAGTCCTTCAATCGTTGGTGGTCCTATTCGGTTAGTGTGTGGATATACTATTTGGACTCCTCTATTTGGGGCTTCTAGTAACTGGATCTGTCCTACTTTGTGGATTATTAGTGCATATTTTATGACCTTAGGGAGGCCTTCTCCTTATTTCTTGCTACTAAGTTGATCCCATAGTTTTTCCAGAACTAGTTCCTTGAAGTTGTTCATGTGCAGGGTTGGTGGATCTTTTTTTTTCTATTTTATTGGCTTCTTGGGTTCATTCACTACATATTTCATGGTCTTTGAGGGTACCTATACCTATTACCTACAACTGTGATCATCCCATTGATCCTTCAGATATGGAATTTTAGGATCTTCCCATCCCTGCTACTCATGGTTGGTGATTCATTTGCCTTATCTATGCTATTTCTCATATTTTTATACTACACCTTTCATGGTCATGAGGAGACACATGCTTATTATTTGTAGCTATGACAATCCTGTGCTATCTTCTTATCTGGTTTCTTGGATCCACCTTAACACTTGGAGTTTATGTATTTCTTTGCTTCCACTAGTTCATTTTAGCGTTCTTGTAGTTTAACCTCACATTCAAAGGGATATCATGGCCTGCAAATATCCCCTAATTTGCTAATCCATTCTTCAAGCTATATGGTGTTGCTTCCAGGATCGCCTTACTAAGCCCTCCTTGGGTGGGAACCTATTTTTATTTTTAATTTTTAATTTGTTCCTACTTTTTCTATAGTGATTTCTATATTTCCTAAGTGGGGTTCCAGTTTTTAATTTTAAATATTGTTTGCATGTGCTGGTCCCAAATCTACTTGGGAGGGAGGGACCAGGTATTAAATTTTTTTTTTTTTTGCACGTGTTGATCCCATCCCTGCTTGGATGAAATGTTTTTACTTGAATTCCATGTTTTCCATGGTCCTTTTTGTGTAGGAATCTTGTTTGTTTTACTTGAATATATTACATCTTTTTTTCCATCACATGGGCTATCATCATGTTGTTTTTTATAGCCTTTCGAATGGTCCTCTCGGGACTATCCTCTATTGTGGATATTTCCTCCTTGACCTAATTTGTATCCATATTTTTTCAAAATACATATTTATATAATTACATTTACCTAAAAAAAAAAAAAAAGATATCTCACAACTTATTGAAAATATTAAGGTTTGTATAGAGGAAAACAAGTGACCATTATAGAAAGAAAATAGACACATATAGATAATAGACTAAAGAAAATTCTCAAGGTGCATATAGTGAATAGAGGAGGCTTGCATATGAAGGTAAGATTAATATAAAATATTAATGGAAAGGATAAGAGGACAGTAATAAGCTAAAATATTTAAGGGGTTCTTAAGGTTCATCATAGAAGAACAAGGTGGTCCATGCTAGAACAACGAGGTGAACCATGTACAAGGAATACATAGAGTTGTTTTTAATTGTAGAACACCGTTAGTGAGCTCATAAAGTTACAAAGAAATAATGTCATGAAATATTAGAACCAACATAAATATCAACATGAAGAAGAGGTGTAAAAGAGAACCAACAAAGGTAAACATTGACTGAAGAATTTATAGAGAGCTAGCAATTATTGCAAGAATAAAAACATCAAAATAGTGTAGTTCAACAACAAAGCATAATTACATTTGGAGATAAGGCAAGCACTAATTAATAATCCAAGTTGAGCATTGCAAGGTAAATATGAAGTAGATTCCTACATTAGAATGCAAGCTATAGTGCAACTTTGGAAGTCAATCAGTCAACAACCAAGTTGAAGCTCAATGTAAGAACCTAAAAAATTAAGTACCAAATAGAGAACTACATTGGAAGGTGTGTTAGAAGCCAATTAGTCAAGAAAAGCACTAGGTGAGTGAGCACTAAGGTTGGAAGCCAAAGTTGAGTGTAATGTAAGGATATGAGATAGTAATGTCTAAGAATTACAATAGAAGCCATAAGATATTAAGTGTCAATTGGAGGTGTGTAAGGCATTAGCATTAATATGGAAGCCAATGATAACCAAGGATGATAAACATTCAATCTGATCAATCTAGCTAAGAATCATAATGTCTCAAAGCAAGTGAAAATTTTGCATACTTACATGTGAAACCTAAGAAGTAGGATAGGCCAAGAATTAAAGAGAATGTAAAGGTTTTGAAGTAGTATAGTCATAACAACAATGGGTATAGAAGTGCACATGCAACAATAATTTGCAAGGTTGGTTATACAAGGGTTTTTGAAATCTATTTTAATATTTGAAGCTTAACTTAGGAGGAATAAAGTTTTATTTAATAGTGATTTATATTTGAAGTAATAAGTTGAGTTATAAAAGTTTGTAAAGTTTTAAAGTTTTATAATGTTCTGGAGTAATGAGATATTTAGGGTTATTAAAGCTTTATAAAGTGTTCTATAATATTAAGAGTAATAAGGACTTTATTTAATTTTGAAAATTTTAATAGTATTTTAAAATGTTTGGAGTGATAAGGACTTCAACTTGTATTTTTTATTTTTTAAGCTTTTTAAAGTTTGAAGTTTTTTAAAAAATACTTAATTTGGTTTTATATTTTGAGAAAAATTAAAATTGAAAATATTGAGGTTTTAAAAATTTAACTATTTTTGAGATAAAAGGATATCAACCCCATACGATTAGGAAAAACATAAAGTTGCAAAATTTATTATTAGTTTCTAAAACTAGAGAGACAAGGTTTATTACTTCCTAGGAATTAAATTAAAAACTTTGAATTATTTATTCCTAAGGTTTTCTAATTCAAAGGAAATAGATGTTAGGACCCCATCCTAAAATTATTTTTGTAATTCTAATTTGATTATGTAATGACCCAGTTCCAACATGGTGATTTCCTTTATAATGTTATTTTGTAATACTTTGTAATGGTATGTGGCAATTAAGGTGCCTAGACAAGTGGGATCATTTCATGTAGTCGTTATCAAGAATGTAACTGATGTTTAGTAGAATATGCTAGCTCAAGTGGTATTTTACATGTAAGCCAACTCTTGAGTTTAGGGTTAGGGTTACATGAAGTTTTTCTTTAAAAGACATCAATCCATGTACGAATGTATATTTTTACCAATTAATAAAATATTGGAGTTTACCCCCTCAAAGAGGCTCCTGATTACATGTTTATTGTGAGAGTGTTTAATTTTACATTTACGTTTTTCATTGTGATAATGTTTTATTGCATGAATCTTTTTTAATTTTAGTATTTTGTGTGAGTGATCTTATTTTTAATAGTAGGTTCCTAACAAGTGGTATCAAAGCACTTTCCTATTCTACATTCTATTGTGACTATGATGATTCTTGCCCATCCATTTTGACTATTAGGTATAATTTTCTTTATTTTTTCATTTTTTGTTTGTTCTTTATTAAAAAAACAACAAAAACCAACAAAGAATACAATTCTTTATTTTTCTAAAGTAGTTGTGTATGTTAGAAACCCTATGTCAGGGGTTTTAAAATGTTGTGAAGCAATTTTTATTATTGGCTAAGCTAGATAACCCATAAAGCATCTAGTGAAATGGGGTGATCAAGCTCCAGAATCAGGCCTCAGACAACACTCGTACACAAAATCGATCTTCCATGTATCTTTACATATATAGGCACATCATCTAGGATTAAACACACCTTTAGACATAGGAAGATTTTTTGGCCTTTTATTATACATAGTACACGAGACACAACATATTGGAAGATTACACTCTTGTACTATTAGAGAAGCAAGCAGGGTGCTCAAGGGTATGTGTGGAATTCTCCTTGAGTATTGGCTTGAAATATTAGTTTGAGCAATATTAATTATTCATCATTATGGTATAATAGAGGTCCCATGAGTATTACATACATCTTTGCCTAGAATATCCTAGTTCTATAAAAATTTAACCTACAAAAAGAAATAAGCCTTCCTGTTCTACTAAATCTATTACCTACAACCACAAATTTATCCCACAAAAGTGAGCATACAAAGGAGACTTTCCCATCATGAAAAAACTTGCATGTAGAAATAATCAAGGTAGAATTTACAATTATGTGTATCAATCAGGTATTAATTCAATAATAATTAGAAATTTATAGGTTTGTTAGTAGTGTAGGGAATACCAAAGTTAGAATTGAATAGTTAGGGTTGTTAGTGGCAGTGATAACCATTTGTGAAATATACAATGATTATATGGTTGTCAATGATAAAAATAAACAATGTCAGGGTTTTTAGTGATATAAATAGATCAAAGCCTTAGTAATTGAATAACATGGGAAATTCCAAAATAGTTTTAATGTCATACTATAGGTTCTAGTACAGTGTATAAAGTGGTTAGTGTTAAAAAACAAATAGGGCAGAGTTAGTTGATGTAGTATCCAATTTTTAAACCCAACCTCCAAAGAAAAAAATAACCACACCATTAAACTTGTCAAAACAACATATAAAAATAGTTTGGAGTGTCCAAAATGAGTGTTGAGATATATAGCTCATTATGACTATATTTTCAAGCTAATAAATTTGATATAAAACACCTAAGCACTTTTTTGGACTCCTTACTAAAACTAGTAACTCCTATAGTCACACTTATATTTTTAATAATTCTGTGAAAGAGGTTCAAGACTTTCCAAAATGGTTGGTGGAACTCATGGACTTTAAAAATAAGTAGAACAAGCCACACAAATTTCTAAAACCATAAAAATCTTCCTTTATAGCCTTATCCATGATAATAACATCATAAAGTAAGATATTCAACGCTTTAGAAGTGAATACCTTAACTCCAAAACACACTTGGAAGAACAACTTGCCGAGGTTGAGTCCAAACTTCAAGGTGGCCCAAAGGGGTTTTATTACCATAAAAAATAATCAAGTCAGGAAAAAGTAAAGGAAGGAAGAGACTCTAATCCCCACTTTGACCATGATCCTACCTTTAAGATACCTAAATTAGACTTTTCTAAGTTCAATGGGAATGATGCAGATGAGTGGTTATGTTGTGTTGATCATTTTTTAAACTCCATAATATCCCTAGATATTTTTGGGTCTAGACGTATTCTTTCAACTTAGAATCTAAAACTTTACAATGATACCAATGGTTGTAAAACACTATTGTTGATCCTTATTGGGAAGAATTTGAGTCCCAATTACTCACTTAATTTGACCGTAGTGAGTATGATGATATTATAGGAGCATTGGAAAAGTTAAAACAAACCTCTATAGTTTGGTATTACCAAACCCAATTTGAAAATTTGATGAATAAAACTAAGGGGTTGAATGAGGGGATTTTTATAATTTGTTTTATCAGTGGCTTGAAGGATGATCTTCAGCCTGAGGTCAAAATTTTTAAACCATAAATAATGATGTAGGCTATAATATTGGCATGATTGGTCGAATACAAATTCCTAGATCAAAGAAGGATGTATAATTTTTCACAAACTAACTCTTCTTTCCTCCCAAGTTCCCAATTCATAATGAAAATAAAATTGTCCCCCACAAACACTTGAATACAAAATAAATAGATGCTTGATGTGCTCAAGGTTTGTACTACAATTGTATTGAAAAATATGTTTGAGGGCATATATGTGCACAAAAGAAGTTGTTCCTCATAGATGTCAAAGATCCAATCAAAAACGACTAAAGTGATGATGAAAAAAAATTAGTAGAAGATCCACCCCATACTAAGCAAGAAGTACACGAAGAACCATAGGCAAAAATTTCTATACATGCTTTTTCTAGGATTACTACTCCCTAAACCATGAAATTGGTGGGTGTTTTAAAAGGACATCTCACAATACTTATTGGTTCTATAAGTACACACAACTTAATTGTTCCCTCAGTTGCTAAGCATACCAATTGTTACATGCACACATATAATTTCTTTGAGGTTATGGTGGCCAATGGAGGGACTTTACCTTACAAAGGTAAATATCATAATATTAAAGTAAAAATAAGGGATGTGATATTATATTAGGATCTTAGTGGTTAAGTACGTTAGAAACCATATCTTAGAGTTTTGTAGATCTCTAGATGCAATTTTCACATAATGGAAGGTCTTACACTATTCAAGGTTCACAAGCAAGGCATCCTAAGATTATAAGCTCAAACTATATGGAGAAGTTGTTGAATTTTTTTTATTGGGTCATTGCTTTAATATTTACAATCCAACCACCTAATTCAAAGGTGGACAAAATTATTGAATATTTGGAACATGTTTTGATAAAAGCACAATGTAGTTTTTATTGAACCATTAGATTTACCACCACATTGCTCCAATGACCATGCCACTCCATTGGTACTTGGAAAAATACCACCTAACATCAAGCCATACCTATACCCTCATAACCTTAAGTTAGAGGTTCAAAATTTAGTATAAGAATTGTTAAAATCTAGGGTCATTCAATCGAGTAATAGTCCTTACTTTCTCCTATCTTATTGATGTGAAAGAAAGATGAGTCCTATAAATTATGTATTAATTTTCATGAGGTCAATAAGCTCTCCATTAATAATAATTTCTATGTACTTTTGGTGGATAAATTACTGTACAATCTGCATGGAACTATGTTTTTCTCCAAACTAGATATTTGCTTTGGATACCAAAATATCAGGGTCAAGAATGAATATATTCCCAAAACCATATTTTGTACTCATGAGGGTCATGAGTTCTTGGTGATGTTTTTTGGCTTGACCAATGTACCTTCCACATTTCAAATCCTCTTGAAGAAATTTTTTAGTACATTCCTTCATAAATTCATTCTGGTTTTCTTTGATGACATTTTGGTCTGTAGTCACTCTTGGGAAGTGTTGAGTGAATATTTTGTCCTACTACAAAATGAACACGCAACTGGAGTCTCAAACCCGTAGACTCTTTCTTGCAAAGAAAATTTATCATTTTAATTTCTCCAAGTTTCTTGTGAACAAACATTCATATGCATATAACCAATTAAGACAAAATGCAAATAAATGAATGTAATCTAGAACAACTTATTTTCTGCAAGTAACTGTTAACAAGGGGCCTTTGATGATTCCCAGAAAACTTTGTAACCCTAATCTGTTAAAATAATCTAACCGCATAAAGCAAAAGAAAGAACAAAAACCCTTTCTTCCTTTATGATCTTGAAATTAATGAAACCCTCCCTAGAATGAATTAGCAACCTCTTTTATCTTTGGCTTAAAGAAAGATTTTAAATGAGAAAATGCGTGGTATAGGCCACTTCATTTTAAGCTCCGTGCCTTTAGCATGAGGTTCATTTTATGGTTAACTGGTTCATTTTATCTTTCATTTAAATGTTCTGCTATTTCTACGTTAGCGTTTGGAGTTAGTAAAAAATATAAAACGTATCCTGGAATGCACCAGAATCCGAGATGCCAATCTTCGAATAAAAAGTAAAAATAATATCAGAACCTAGAACCGCAACATTGCTTATGAAAATCAGCTGGAAAACTAAAACAGGACGTTAATTCGGTTAGCAATCTCCTCCCTGCAAAACCCCAAGTTGTGAGACGAAGTTCTAAAACAACCTGACCTAACGAGACCTGCACTAACACACAGTCAAATCAGATCAGATGCAAGACTCTAAGGAAAGAAAATGATTGCATCATTCTGTCATTCACCTATCGTAACCCATCTCATGGTGTAAACGGATAGATACAAGAGAAAATAATGCAAAGGAAAGATTAACAGAGAAAACAGTAGTATTAGCTTCAATCTCCTTTTGGTTTTGCACACAAAAGTTGCTCTTGCCAAATAACTCCTTTATTTTAAAAATAATGCTTTCTTGCTACAATTTCCAGCCCCGTATCTATCTACATTTCTGCTATTTAAACTTTTTGTTGCTGCTCTCGGCTGCTCTGTGACGCTTCGTTTCAGTTCCCATGACGCTTCGCTTCATTTTCCCGCTTTTTGGTGTTTTTAACCTTTCGCTTGAATCCGCAACGTTTGATCTTCTCTGCGGCCAGTAACTGTCGATCTGAAGCGTTACTCTGATCCTCATGCCTTTCTGCCACGTGTTCAGTGCTCTCTGCATGTTCGATAACGGTCCCATGAAAATCATGACCAAAAATAGCCCGCGGCCTTGCTCCTTCGCTTTCACAACGAAACGCGACATGTCACGCGAAATCGCGACATGTCGCGATATCGCGACGCTTTTGTTCTCCGTACGCTTCGGCCGCAACCTGTCACGAAATCATGACCATTTTCTCCTTCGGGCCCTCTCGCCGCAATCTGTCATGATTTCGCTACCGTTTTATCTTCCTACTTTGCCAACCATCACGATATCTGACCATTTTCTCCTTCGACCATCTCTCCAATCTATCGCGATTTCGCTACCTTTTATCTCCGTACCTCCTCACGATTTCTCACCATTTTCTTTCCCATCTCCTTCGCGATTTCGTACCATTTCTCTATTTCATACACTTTGCCAAAACCTGTAGCGAAATCGCTACCATTTCTCTGTTTCGGCATGGTCTTCACTTTTTGTCATGATTTCACGACGTCTTTTCCTGGCTAAAGCATTTCGCCAAAAGTTGCACGAAATCGCTACCATTTTACTACTTAGTTTTTTATTCACCCGCTTCGCGAAAACGTGACACGTCGCGATTTCACGACGCCTTTCGAACTAATGCCTATGTCTCCGTTTTGTCACGATTTCCATGACCATTTTCCACTTTGTGCCTTCTGCCCGCTTTCAAGCCGCGAAAATCAAACACGTCACGATTTCGCGACGTTTTCGCCCACCTACTTCCATTGACCACTTTGACCATGATTTTTTGACACGTCACGATTTCGCTACGATTTTCCATTCTGCCTTTCTCTCTCCTTTCTTGGCCGCGACGGAGCAACATGTCATGATTTTGTGACACTTTTCTGTTTTTGGCCGCGACGGCGCAACATGTCGCGATTTCGTGACATGTCGCGATTTCGTGACACTTTCTACACTTGTGCATTTTTGCCCCTTTTCTTCATTTTTAGCATCTGGGTCACTGAGATTTTCTCTGAAAGCCTAAAAAAGGTGGGTCCCCAATTTTGGGGTGTGTTGTGGATTAGCCACAACAAATGGCGACTCTGCTGTCAAATGCTCCAGAGCATTTTTGTGAGAACCCAACCTGAAATATACAAGCTTAGATACAGGCGTTAGCACATAAAAGATAAACAAATACCGACAGATCAGAAGTACATGAAACATCAGAATCATTAGTATTAGCTCGGTGTGTGCTATTTGTTTTCATTCCATATCGCTTGGACTTGATCAACATTCCATTGTCAGTTTTACATGCATGCATGTGTGAGACTGTAAATGATTTGTGAAACCTAATGAATATGCTTAGAGATTTTGCTTTTACAAATGCATAGACCTTCTAATATCATACACAAATATTCAAGATTATCAAACCCTCTTAGGATCAACCATGTGTATAATGAATTGTTTTATTAGATCCCAAAGTTGGTTATGAGTCACTACTATCTTGAACCCATGTGTAAGTGAAAGTGAAATCAGAGCTTTGGGAAATCAGACTCCCAACTTAATCTAGATGGGAGTTTAACCCTATTCTTACTACTCTGATTTGGAATTCATTACCTCACTTTGAGCAAAATGATTTAACCAATTATGGAAGAAATGGTCATGCTAGTCTAACCCTTTGAACAGTCAGTGGTCTTGTTTTTTAGACAAGACATGTTGTCATGCATGGGCATACCTAACCCCATAATCCATGACTTAACTTCATTTCTTTGGACCTTGGGGATGACTACCCATCCTTTGCAGAGGACAAGTAGTACGATCCTTTCAATCCAATATAAAGATGAGATGGGAAAAAGTTAATTTTACTTCTTGGATCTTGGGGATGACTACCCATCCTTGCTAGGGACATGTAGTACGATCCTTCCAATCCAAGTCTTAGATGAAAATGGAGAATATTAATTTTATTACTTGGACCTTGGGGATGACTACCCATCCTTTGCGAGAGGACAAGTAGTACGATCCTTTCAATCCAAGTTTTATCATGAAATGAGACATAGGAGCTTTGGGGAATCAGATTCTCAACCTAGGCGAGATGAGAATTATGCCCTATCCTTACTACTCCATGTAGGTCAAATCAAAGCTTTGGGGAGTTGGATCCTCAACCTAAGTTCGATGAGGACTTAACCCTATCCTTACTACTCTGATTTTAGGCTTTAAGCTTAATGGAAGTGGTAAAAACCACTGTTTTAAGGATCATGTTGCATAATAGGATAGACATGAAATATTCCTTTCGCTTGACCCTTTTCTTCCAAGCAAGGTTTTGATCATTTTGCCCAAGATCTTTTTTAATGTGTACAAAATGTGCTTGGTTCTAGATATCTTGGGGACTCGGCTTCCAACCTTAGGATTTTTCCTTTATTTATGTTATAGTATAACCCTAAGAGGATTTAACACACTTTAATGATTTGTATCTGAAATGCATATGCAACTAAGATGGCATGTATATGCAAAGTGAGATGTACTATGAATGCATTGCCCTTTGAATTGCAGATGAAGTATTGCCATAATTTGTAAAACTGACTACTTCATGCATCACAAGCCTCAAACGATATTATTTAACAGTTTGTGTTATATGTGGAGCTTTTTACAACATAATTCCAATGCTTCATATTCTCCCGATCTTAGGCATGTGTTACCATTTCAAACTTTTATTCCTTTTTTTTTTTTTTGTATAAGACAATGAAAACATGTCAAATAAACACACCACCTAAACGTCCAACCTGCACACACAAAAGAAACAAAGCACAACATTAATACAAACCTAAACATGTCAAGAACACACAACTTAAATATCAAATCTGCACACAAAAGAAACAAAGCATGGCATAATTACATATAATACAAAACCCAACTGCTTCAAGCCTGGAAGTAGTGTTTCAAGTGCAACCCATTGACAGGTAATGCCAAATCCTTTCCATCCAAGGTTCTTAGTCTAAAACTATTTTCCCCTAGGACTTCTGAAACTTGGTACGGACCCAACCATAAGTAGTCAAACTTATCATGATCCCCTTTCTTCTCATGTCTTTTGTCCCATAACAGCACTAGATCTGATATTTTAAAAGCCTTGGCTCTAGAATTTTTGTCAAACCATATTTTTACTACATCCTGGTGTTTACTAAAATGAAGCATAGCCTCATCCCTTTTTTCATCCAGATGCATTAATTGTGTTAGTCTAGACTCAAGTTTATCATCAGTTCCAAAATAATCTTTCATGAAATGCAGCGTTTGTAACCTGAGATTTGTAGGAAAAATGGGATCTTGTCCATAAACCAGATGGTAAGGAGATGTTCCTATTGCTTCTTTGACTCTGATTCTGTCAGCCCAAAGAGCCAACTTAAGCTTGTTATGCCAGTCCCGCGGATTTCTTTCCAACAATTTTTTTATGACATTTAACAAATTCTTGTTAGATGATTCGGCCAATCCATTACCTTGCGGATAATAATTGGAAGAGAATTTTAAACTCACGTTGTTATCAAAGGCCCAATTAGCAAACTCTAGAGAGGAAAAAGCTGAACCATTATCACTTACAATGGAGTTAGGCATCCCGAACCGAGTGACAATATTATCCTCTAAGAATTTAATAACAACCTCCGAAGTAGCATTCTTTGTGGGGATAGCTTCAGTCCACCTTGTGCAATAATCCGTAGCTGTCAGAATGTATTTGTGGGAATCAGATGAATTGGGACTGATAATCCCAACAAAATCCAGGCCCCATTGCGCAAAAGGTCTAGACTCAATTACGGATTGTAAAGGCATGGAAGCACTCCTGTCTCTATTGGCTGTAGTTTGACATGTATGACATGACCTCACATGAGTATGGGCATCTTTGAACAGTCGAGGCCAATAATAACCGGCTCTGAGGATTTGATGGGCTGTGGCATTAGCGGACCCATGTCCTGTCCCATGTTTACCATGAAATTCCTCGAGTATTCGCACTGCCTCTTTTTGATCAACACAACGAAGGTAAATACCTTCATGGTTTTTCTTGTATAACGTGCCGGATCTAATTAGGAAATTAGCAGACTTCAAGCGCAAGGCTCTTCGTTGAGTAGAATTCAAATGCGGTGGACATTTACCATTTAGTAGAAAATACACCACATCTAGTATACCACTCATCTTTGGTTATATCTGCGACTTCATAATGTTGACATGAAATTGTGAGATCCTTTTCTCGCTATTGCCTTAACCAACCCTTGTCCCCGCACTATCTTCATCGACTGAATCTCAAGATCAAACTCCTGCAAAGTTGAAACCCACTTACCACGTCTTTCACCTAATTCATTATGTATGAACATGGCTTTGACTGCAGGATCCGGGACGATAGCAAAGACCCTACTGTGGACTATGTAATGCCTGAATTTTTTACAGTCTTAACCAGAGCATACATTTGCTTGTCCAAGATGGAGTATCTCAGTTTCGCATCTTTGAGAGGACTACTCAAGAAGGCAATAGGATTTTCAATGTTGCCTTCACTCTTCTTGAGTTAAAACACTCGCAAAGGAGTGATCTGAAGCAAATGTGTAGATATAGAAAGGCTTCGTATAATCGGGACTCACTAAAATCGGGGCTTTAGAAATCGCGTCCTTGATATTTTTAAAAGCATCTCTATTTTCATCTTTCCACTTGATCTGGACCTCTTTCTTTAACATGTCGTTCAAAGGCTTTGCTATTTCTGCAAAATCTGCAATAAATTTTTTGACGAAATTGATCTTCCCAAAAAATGATCTCAACCCCTTCTTGCTGTTGGGACAAGGAATCTGTTGTATGGCCTCTATTCTCTCAGGGTCAATGGAAATTCCATCCTTAGATATTATATGTCCCAACAGTTTTCCTTCCGTTACCCCGAAAATGCACTTCTTTGGGTTGAGAGAAATGCCATGTTCCCTGCATCTTTGAAAGACTTTCTTAAGATCCCTGACGTGGTTTTCCCTGTTCTTAGAAAAGACAGGAATGTCATCTACATAGACAATGATGCACTTACCTATGAGCCCTTTAAAAGCAAAGTCCATAGCTCGCTGGAAAGTGGCACCTGCGTTCAATAGTCCGAAGGGCATTCTCCTGTATGCAAAGGTGCCCCACTTTGTGGTAAAAGCAGTTTTCATCCTATCACTAGGATGGATAAGGACCTGATTATATCCCGAATAACCATCCAGGAATGACATCATCTCCGACCCATTTACCTTTTGGAGTATTTCATCAATGGTGGGTAACGGGTAGTTGTCCTTTTGTGAGGCTTTATTAAGATTTCTAAAATCGATACATAACCTTATTTCTCCACTCTTTTTCCTCACGGGGACCAGGTTAGCAACCCATGTGGAATGCCTAACAGGAAAGATGATCTTAGCTTCTAACAGTCGCTTCACCTCTTTCTCTATCAAGGGTTCTAATAATGGATTGACTCGCCTTTGTCTTTGCCTGAAGGGTTTGGAATCTGGCTTCAACGGAATCGTGTGCATTATGACATTCTGATCATAGGTTTTCAACTCCTTATAACTCCAAGCTATGCAGTCTATGTATTCCTTTAATGCATTGGCAATGGAATCCTTCTCCTGCTTGGTACATGCTTTTGCTATGAATACTTCTCGAGGGTTTTCTGCACTTCCAATGTTAACCAAATCACAGGCTTCTCTGGGAGGTGGAACCTTTTTACCTTCTCTTGGTTGGTATCCGATATCGAAAGTTTTTTCTAACGAAGCCATCTCATCTGGCATCTTATTGCTTTTTCCAATAATTTTTTCTTCCAAATCTGCCTCCTCTAAATCCCTCTCATCTTCATCTATAACCTCGCTTTTCAAATATACCAGAATTAGTGACAAAATGGAATATGTGCCTGTCACTATCAAACACTTGGAAATTCATGACATTATCTGGTATTGAGGGACAAGGGACCAGTTCTATGGAGAATTTCTTGCATTTCTTATGGTCCATTGGTTTCAACATACTCGCAGCTACGGCTAGAGAATCTGCCAGACGATTGCCTTTTCTAGAGATCAGAGATATGTTAAAAGCATCAAACTCGTCTATTAAATCTCTAACCCTGGTTCGGTAAAGTCTAAGCCGCTTGTCCTTGCATACGTATTGTCCCTTCACTTGTTTTACCACCAGTTCCGAATCACCAAGGACCTTGATACACTTAACTTTCTTTCGAAGGGCCAATTGAAGTCCGAGAATCAAGGCCTCATATTCTGCCATATTGTTGGTGGCAGGGAACTGCAGTCTGTATGCAGTGAACATAGGCTCCTTATCCGAACATGACAATTCAACACCGGCTCCTGCTCCTTGTCTGGACCTGGATCCATCAAATCTTAAAGTCCAAATGTCCTGATGTCCTTCAGTAACGTTGCACCCAATCCTTTCATTTTGGGAACTTTCAGGTGTTTCTATGTCCAAACAATATGCTCCCAGCTCTGCTTCAATGTATTGGATCTCATTCGGTTTGTTGTACTCCGTGATCATCTCCTTGAGCCTAGGTTCACTATCAATCCGAATTTGGTTGGCCACTCCCCTCCACGGCAACCACATATGTGAAGAATCTATCACAATGTAACCATTCAGGTTTTTACTCCAATCTCTTCCCAAAACCATGCCATATTTGATAGGAATGTCGAGCACCAATATGTCTATGTGATGTTGAACCCTAGGTTCCGAATTGACCTGAATGAGAACATCCCCCACTTCTCCCACTGCCTCCATGGTTGATCTATCCAGCTGCACCACCCTGCTTCTAGAAGGTTTTGGTGTAAGTCCCAATTTTCTATAGATTTCTAGGGGCATGATGGTAGCCGAGGCCCCTGAATCTATTAAACAATTGTGCAGGTTTTTACCTGCAATTCTAATGGTTATCAAAAAAGGAGGTATATCTCATTTTTCCTTTTGTAAAACCAATCGGGACTCAGCACTTTTAGCTTCATGAACTTGGGCAGATGGATCTAAACTTTTTGGTGGACTTACTTCTTGGCCTAATAATCGGGACATGTCATACATCGAGACATTGGCCTTAGTTTTCTTCATGTCTTCCACCAAGTCATAAGTGGGTTTTTCTGAATTTGACATATTTTGCACCATCTTAGACTTTTCCACCATGGATGGAGGAGGGGGATTGACATCTCCTTTGAAATCAGGAGGGAGTAATTGGTTGTTTGGAGGAGTAGAGGAAGTTTTGGGCTCCTTAGAACTCCTAGTGTAATACTTGTGATTTCCTTTCCCAAAACGTTTGTTGGCATGAACTTCCAATGTTTCTTCATCTTCGTTTCCCAAAAAATTCCACATCCTCCTCTTCTTCACTTTCTTGGGAATGTATAACCTCAGTCAATATAGACTCATGCTTCCCGTGGCCACAGTGCATACAATCATTGTCACAAGGTCCCGATTCTCCAAAATCTTTCGAGACATCTCGCCCGATTGGCTACGGGATTGGGTACTCGCCCATTATTCGGCTGCGTGTTGTATGTTCCTTTTCCTCTATGGTTATGAGGCCGGTTATGACCCATGGCTTGGTCCACTTTTTTATTGACATTTCCCACCGTGACCAAAACTTTGGCCAAGGTTTCCTTCATGTTTTCTATGGCGGATTCGGACCCTTGTGGTTGAGGCACTGTAATTCCGGGTCCAGTTGTGTTTGCTGCATTAGCCACCTCTGGAATAGGTACAATGGCTTGGGTCTGGGCAGGTGGATTCCATCCTGGTCACTTTGATAGCGTAGGTGGATTCCACCCTGGATTCACACTTTGAATGGGAGTGATTGTTGGATAAGTCGTTGGGCTTGGCGTGCTAATCGGAGCAAACCCCGGCATGGTCAACAAATTACTGCCCATGCCGAACCCGGGCAAACCCATCGGGCTATTTTGAATTAATCCCTGCGTTTGAACAGAGGCATTCGGATAACCTGGAAATGGCGTCACTTGGGTGGGTGTTTGAAAATTATTCATCATAGGAACCTGTGGTGCCATTAACTGGTTCATCATGGCAAATTGACTGTATGGACCATATTGTCCCATCCCAGTCAATTGAGACAATCCTGCTCCTGGCAGGTTCATCTGTTGTTCAAGAGTCATTGTTTCTGCATAAGCTAAAGGAAGCGTCGTAACCTGAGGGTTCCTTCTAGTCAACAAAGACGTTAAAGGATCTAAGGCTCCGAAATATAATTGCAAGGCGACCGTAGGATCTACCGCAAAGTGACGAGTCAGATTCGTGTATAGTTTTTGGAACCTCTGGTTAAATGTTCGTATGGGCTCATTGGGTAATATTTTACATGATACGAACAGATTGTAGATTATGGAGGGATCCAATAACATTCTAAATTGGCTAATGAAGGCGGTTTCTAATTGGGCCCATGAAGTGATGGACCCTGCTGGAAGATTTTGATACCATTCATTGGCCGTGGGGTCTAGACTAGCAGGGAAAACTCGGCAAGCAACATCCTCGTGAGTAACCCCTTGCCTAAACATATAGTCCTTGTAGATTTGGACATGATCTTCTACTGTTGTGGGACCATCGTGCAAGAATTTGGGTAATCCCCTTTCAATGTTTCTAGGCAAGTCATGGACTGCCCCAGGAATATCTAAAGGGGAACTTTGCGCACCATACCAGAGGGCAGGTGTTTGTTGTTGTTGTTGTTGTTGGGCCATGTTATTCAAAGGTGTTAACCCTGTGGGAACAATGGGAACGCTTGGAACTGTGGAGACAGATACAACTGGTGTTACTGTCGCACTTGAAATTAAGGGCTCAGGCCCGCTAGATGTACTTGAGTCTAAAGAAATCCCTAACTCAAGTATACTGGGTGGTATTTCGATCTCTAATGTTTTGTTTTTCGGCCTCCTAGCAGTGGGAGAAAGGCTTTGGAAAATAGTTTCCCCTGTGGTTTTAGACCTAGTAGCAATGTACTCAGGTTGGGCCAGCTTGGAAACTCTAGAACTCTAAAAGACTTCTCTCAACTCACTTGCAAAATAAAATATCTAAATGTTATACCTGCAAGCACAATAGGTGGAAACAAAACTACCCACGTTAATTGTTAGAACAAATCAAAAATCACAAAGCAATAAAGAAGGCCCTCCTTCTAGCGCCAAAATGTTGAGTGAATATTTTGTCCTACTACAAAATGAACACGCAACTGGAGTCTCAAACCCGCAGACTCTTTCTTGCAAAGAAAATTTATCATTTTAATTTCTCCAAGTTTCTTGTGAACAAACATTCATATGCATATAACCAATTAAGACAAAATGCAAATAAATGAATGTAATCTAGAACAACTTATTTTCTGCAAGTAACTGTTAACAAGGGGCCTTTGATGATTCCCAGCAAACTTTGTAACCCTAATCTGTTAAAATAATCTAACCGCATAAAGCAAAAGAAAGAACAAAAACCCTTTCTTCCTTTATGATCTTGAAATTAATGAAACCCTCCCTAGAATGAATTAGCAACCTCTTTTATCTTTGGCTTAAAGAAAGATTTTAAATGAGAAAATGCGTGGTATAGGCCACTTCATTTTAAGCTCCGTGCCTTTAGCATGAGGTTCATTTTATGGTTAACTGGTTCATTTTATCTTTCATTTAAATGTTCTGCTATTTCTACGTTAGCGTTTGGAGTTAGTAAAAAATATAAAACGTATCCTGGAATGCACCAGAATCCGAGATGCCAATCTTCGAATAAAAAGTAAAAATAATATCAGAACCTAGAACCGCAACATTGCTTATGAAAATCAGCTGGAAAACTAAAACAGGACGTTAATTCGGTTAGCAATCTCCTCCCTGCAAAACCCCAAGTTGTGAGACGAAGTTCTAAAACAACCTGACCTAACAGACCTGCACTAACACACAGTCAAATCAGATCAGATGCAAGACTCTAAGGAAAGAAAATGATTGCATCATTCTGTCATTCACCTATCGTAACCCATCTCATGGTGTAAACGGATAGATACAAGAGAAAATAATGCAAAGGAAAGATTAACAGAGAAAACAGTAGTATTAGCTTCAATCTCCTTTTGGTTTTGCACACAAAAGTTGCTCTTGCCAAATAACTCCTTTATTTTAAAAATAATGCTTTCTTGCTACAATTTCCAGCCTCGTATCTATCTACATTTTTGCTATTTAAACTTTTTGTTGTTGCTCTCGGTTGCTCTGCGACGCTTCGTTTCACTTCCCATGACGCTTCGCTTCATTTTCCTGCTTTTTGGTGTTTTTGACCTTTCGCTTGAATCTGTAACGTTTGATCTTCTCTGCTATTGTAACTGTCGATCTGAAGCGTTACTATGATCCTCATGCCTTTCTGCCACGTGTTCAGCGCTCTCTGTATGCTCAATAACGGTCCCATGAAAATCGTGACCAAAAATAGCCCACGGCCTTGCTCCTTCGCTTTCACAGCGAAAACGTGACATGTCACGAAATCGCGACATGTCGCGATATCGCGACGCTTTTGTTCTCCGTACGCTTCGGCCGCAACCTGTCGTGAAATCGTGACCATTTTCTCCTTCGGGCCCTCTCACCGCAATCTGTCACGATTTCGCTACCGTTTTTATCTTCGTACACTTTGCGCAACCTGTCACGATTTCGTGACCATTTTCTCCTTCGGACCATCTCTCGCAATCTATCATGATTTCGCTACCATTTTGCTCTTCACGTCATTTACCATTTTAATCCTCCGATTTCCTACCATTTTCTTTCCGTACACTTTGCCAAACCGTCGCGATATCGCTACCATTTCTCTACTTTGGGCATGGTCTTCATTTTTTTCGTGATTTCGCGACGTCTTTGTATGGCATGGAATGCCTTGCCAAAAGTTGCATGAAATCGCTACCATTTTCCTACTTAAGCTTTTTTATCCACTTGCACCGCGAAAATGCGACACGTCGCGATTTCGCGACGCCTTTCGAACTATGCACCTTTGTCTCAGTTTTGTCACGATTTCACGACCATTTTCTACTTTGTGCCTTCTGCCCGCTTTCAAGCCGCGAAAATCAAACACGTCATGATTTCGTGACCGTTTCGCCCCCTGCTGTCGTTGACCACTTGACCGTGATTTTGTGACATGTCACGATTTCGCTACAATTTTCCATTCTGCCTTTCTCTCTCCTCTCTGGGCCGCGACGGAGCAACATGTCACGATTTCGTGACACTTTTCTATTTTTGGCCGCGACGGAGCAACATGTCGCGATTTCGCGACATGTCGCGATTTCGCGACACTTTCTACACTTGTGCATTTTTGCCCCTTTTCTTCATTTTTAGCATCTGGGTCACTGAGATTTTCTCTGAAAGCCTGCAAAAAGGTGGGTCCCCAATTTTGGGGTGTGTTGTGGATTAGCCACAACAGGAAGAGGACCTCTCCTATGTGGAATATAATTTATAACTTTTGGAACAACATCAACTTTATGTTAAGTGGTCCAAGTGTTATTTTAGATTTATAGAAGTGGAGTATTTGGGACATTATCACCAAATATGGAGTTAATTTTGACACTAGGAATATTCAGTTAGTTCAAGAGTGACCCAAACCTCACACTCTAAAAGGTCTTCATGAATTTTGGGGGATTACAGGCTATTACCACAAATTGGTCTATAGTTATGGTAAAATTGTTGCTCCCTTAATGTCCATGATAAAAAGGAGTCTTTTACTTGGATTAGTCTAGTTGAATAGAATTTTATTGAGTTGAAGCATTGTATGACAACCACATGGGTCTTAGAAATACCTATTTTCTCAAATCCTTTAATAATTAAAGGTGGTTCTTTAGGCAATGGTATTGGTACGATGTTGATGCAAGAAGGATACCCCTTGGATTTCACTAGTAAAACCCTCTCCAATCATAATCTAGGATCATAAATTTATGATAAGGAAATGAATATTATTTTTCATAAAATCACTCATGCATGACCTTATCTCATTGGGCATAATTTCTCCATTAAAAAAATCACCAAAGTCTCAAGTATTTCTTGGAGCAATGGGTTGCCATTCCAAATAATAAAAGTGGGTCTCTAAGCTCATGGGCTATGATTATGATATTACTTATGAAAACATGAAGTAGAATAATGTGGTGGATTCCCTCTCTCACAAATTTAAGGCTTGTATTAGTCTATGTGTAATTTATTCACACATTGCATAGTGGATACATTCTCTTTATGAGGAGGTGTTTAAGGATTATGGTTTTCAAACCTTTGTTGACTACCTCATGTCCAAGATACATTTGGGATGGACAATATTTGTGCTACCACTAGCACCTTGTTGTTCTTCACACATCTCCATTTTTAGAACTTATCATGAAGGAAATGCATGCTTCATCCACTATAGGCCATTTTGGGTTCCTCAAAATACTTGTCAATGGATGAAAGGCAAAATAGTGCATTCTCTAGGAAATCTACAACCCTTTCTAATTCTTAAATAGGTTTGGATAAATATTTCCATGGACTTATTTAAGGGTTATCTAATTTTTATGGCAAATCAATTATTTTAATGGTAGTGGATTATCTTTTGAAGTATGCTCATTTTTGTTCCCTCTCCCATCCTTACACGATCTCCACCATTACCCAAATTTTTCTTGATTCTATCTTCCACCTTAATTGCATACCTGCATCCATTGTTTTTGACCATGACACTACCTTCACTTCTAGTAAGAATTATTTAATTTTTATGGAACTCAAATTAATATGAGTTCAACTTATCATTCATAAATTGATGGCTAGATTGATATTGTATAAAAAAGGAGACCTACCTTCATTGCTTTACCTCTAATCATCCTAAATAGTGGGTGATGCGGCTTCCTTTGGTCCAACGGTGGTATAATAATTTCTATCACACATCAACCAAGGTCATCCATTTTGAAGTATTTTATGGATGAACTCTGTTCATGCCCTCCTCTTACATTCCAAGTAGCTCCAAGGTCCACGTAGTTGATATTACACTCAACCAACATGCCGAAGTCCTCCATCAATTGAATATGAATTTGGAAGCAACCCAAAATTGGATGTGCCAATAAGATGATGAACATTATTTGAGTGTAGATTTAATTTTGGTGATATGGTCTTCCTTTGCTTGCAGTTGTATAAATAGTCACCACTCTAGCTTTGTAGATGCTAGAAACTCATTGCCAAATACTATGGGCTCTACCAGGTTTTATAGCATATTGATACCATAGCCTATAAATTGGTCCTACCATATACCTCAAATCTCTACCCTATTTTTTATGTATTCTCTTTCAATAAGGTTGTGGAAAATTAGGTAAAAGTTCAATCATCCCTCCCAAAATTAGATGAAGAAAGTTCTATCTTGCTTGATCCAAAATAATTGTTTGATCATATGACACACACTCTTTACAAATGAACCATTATAGAGGTCCTTGTTTAGTGGAATGGTCTACAATAGGAAGATGCTAGATGGGATTCTCTCCAAAAACTCTAACACCAGTTTCCTCATATACAACTTTCAGGATAAAGCTTTTTGAAGGGGAAGGACATGTTAGGATCCCATCCTAAAATTATTTTTGTAATTCTCATTTGATTTTGTAATTATCCACTTCCAACATGGGTACCAACTTTATAATGATATTTTGTAATACTTTGTAATGGCATGTATCAAGTAAGACACCTAGACAAGTGGGACCAATTCATGTAACTGTTATCAAGAATGTAACTAATGTTTGGTAGAAGATTCTAGCTTAAGTGGTATTTTCCATGTAAGCCAACTTTTGATCTTAGGGTTAGTGTTGCATGAAGTTTTTATTTAAAATAAATAGAGCCATGTATGAATATATCTTTTTCCTAATTAATGAAATACTGAAGGAGTTTTCCCCCTCAATGAGACCTATGATTCTTTGTTTATTGTGAGAGTGTCTAATTTTGTATTTACTATTTTTATTGTGATATTGTATTATTGCATGAATATTTGTTTAATTTTAGTATTTTGTGTGAGTGAGTTTATTTTTATTAGTAGGTTTCTAACAATAGATTGTAACATTGATTGTGTATCATGGAAAAAATTATTCAAAATGCATTTAATAAAGATAGTGAGGAAATGATGCACAAACTTGAGTTTTACTCTCAAAATTTGATAGATGACTTTGATGGAAGGAAATAGATGAATAATGATCTAAACACCATTATACTTTTTTCATAGGAATACTTAATTTTATACTTGCCATTACTTAGGTTTGATATTTTGCAAGAAAAGAAACAAGAAAAAAATGACACCTATAACTTGAATGAAGTTTACGTTAGTTTCGATGATGAATCATTCAAATCAAAGTTGTATTATTGTAATGATTTTCTAACACAATTCCTAGAAAGTACATCATCTAGTATATTTCAAATGAATATACAAAATCGAAGAAGAAATAAGAATAAAATAAATCACACAAGGATGGCTAACAAAAAATACGAATTCAAAATCAAAGAGGAATAATATAGTGTAAATTAAAATATTGATTTAAAATATGTGGATTGAAGATGAAGATAATTATTAAAGACTAAATAATTCAATAACTAAATAATATAATACAAGAGGTTATTGGAGTATTTTATATTATTTTGTGCATGCTAATGTACCGCCATGGTACCTTCATGGTACATTTATAAATAATCGATTAGGGTTGAATCATAGTTTAGAGTATGAGTTATAATTTCCCTTTTATGTAAGTGTGAATATGTAGGAAATGCACAAGTGTCATGTGAGTTAGTTTTCAAGTGTAAGTCAAGTCTATTTACATGAGTGTCTTGTATGTATAAGAATAACATGTAATGTACGAAGTACCTTGATTTTGAAGTGGGGTGCCTTGATGAAGCAGGGTTGCATTAAAAAAATACATACAATCCACTGAAAACCAGAAATGCTAAAAGGAGCCAAAGATTTCCATTAATTTCATGATAATAATGAGGATCCCAAAAGAAGAGACCTTTTACAATTTTGAAAATTCCTACTTATGTCATATTTTCCCTTTTTTTCCCACCTAAAACTTAAAATTTCAAATTTTAAATTTGGGGCAACTTGCGGAGGTCATAACTACGCGCTCGTTGACCCGATTGACTATTACAACATATATTTGGAAACTCCATGAAATGAGCTAAGTGGGTTGAGACTTGGATATCTATGCCAAGGCCAGTGTCTAGCTGAAAATCCTCAAATTTGACCTCTAAGACCTTTAAAAATCTCCTTCAAGAAAAACTAGTTTTACTAGTTTTTACAAAATTAAACAATTACAATCTTTTTTGGGTGATGCAAGATCAATTTTAGACCATCGGATGCTCCTACATAAGAGACCTAGGGTAAATTGAGAAGTTACCTTCAATTCTTTTTTTTTGGAATAAAACTAAGGCGTTCAACCTCAGCCTTCGACAACCAAGATGAATCTTCAACAGGCCTGCCCTTCCACTTAACTAGATATTCTGCATACTGCCTGTTTCTTGTGATTTTACCTACACGGGTATCTAGGACCTCTTCTATCTCTGGAGTAGATGCAGGAATACTCTACAATTCTGTGACTGGTCTGCCATTATTGTCACCTTCATGATATTCTACCAAATCTGAAATGTTGAACACAGGTGATATATTCAGTCCACTTGGCAATTCTACCTCATAGGCATTCCTTGAATCTCATTTCCCTATGACCCTGCATGGTCCAAAATTCTTCATTTTTAACTTGTTGTAGGTTTTATCAGGAAATATTTTCTTTCTCAAGTGAACCATAACTTGATCTCCCACTTGGAACTCCTTAAGTCATCACTTTTGGTCTGCTCTTGTCTTGTACTGAGTGTTCATCTTGTTGATATGCTAATTCACTTCATCATGCAGGCTCTTCAGGTGCTCTGGAAAGTCTAGCCTCAGCACTGATCTTTTCCCCTCTATTCATATTTCTCAACTCGAAAGCATTCCTTGGGCTGCTCCCATACACAATATGGAATGGGGATTTATTAGTACTCCTATTGACAAAATTATTGTATGGAAATTCTACCTATAGCAAAACCAAATACCATCCCTTGGGCTTATCTCCTACCAAGTACCTCAGTAGATTGCCCAAACTTTTGTTCACCACCTCTATTTTTTCGTCAATTTGTGGGTGGTATGCAAAACTGAATTTTAGGTCTGTCTTCAATTTCTTCCATAAGGTACTCCAGAAATACCCAATAAACTTGGTATCCCTGTCAAAAATGATACTCTTTGGTAGACAATGTAGGCATATCGCCTCTTTCAAAAACAACCTTGCAACATGAACTGCATCATTAGTTTTCTGGAAGGGAATAAAATGTACCATCTTCAAAAACCTGTCAACCACCACAAATATGGAGTCATTCCTCCTCTATGTCCTTGGTAAGCCAAGAAAAAAATCCATGTTGATGTCCTCCCATGGCCTATTTGGTACAGGTAACGACTGATATAATCTAGTGTTCTGTCTCACACCCTTGGCCATCTGACATACTTTGCAACTCTATACAAACTTCTTCACATCTTGCTGCAACTATGGCCAATAATAGTTCTCACTAACGAGGGCAATGGTCTTATCTTGACCAAAGTGTCCAGCCAACCCTCCACTGTGCTTCTCCTTGATCAGATTCTCCCTCATTTAACTCCTTGGAATGCATAATTGATTTCCTCTGAACAACATCCCATATTGGATTAGAAAATCCAACCACTTAGTCCTGTCTAAAGTAACAGGTGCTAAGCAAGCCCTCCAAGCCTCTACAAAATCAGGATATTCAGGGTACAAACCCTTAAGTTCGTCAAACCCTACAACTTCAACCTTCATTTTTGTCAAAAAACACTACCTTCTACTTAAGGCATCTGCCACTCTATTTGACTTCCCACTTCTATGCTTCAATACAAAGGTATAACTCTGTAAAAACTCAACCCACTTTAGGTGCCTCTAATTTAGCTTCCCTTGGCTATTAATATACTGTAAGGCCTGATGATCAGTATATAGAATAAACTCTTTTGGCAAAAAATAATGCCTCCACTTCTTTAGAGCTTGAACTATAGCATAAAACTCCTGATCATATACAAAATACTTCTTCCTAGCATCATTGAGTTTCTCACTAAAATAAGCAACGGGTTTACTTTCTTGACTCAACATAGCTCCTATGGCACTACCACTAGCATAACAGTCTACCTGAAATACCTTATTGAAATCTAGAAGTGCTAAAACAGGTTGTTCTACGACCTTATTTTTCAATATATCAAAGCTCTTATCTGCTTCTAAGGTCCACTTAATTTTTTTCTTATCCCCTCTCATTGTTTATATTAGGGGTGCACAAATACTGCTAAAATTTCTAATAATTTTTTTGTAAAAACTTGCTAGACCATGAAATGATCTTACCTTAGTTATGCTCCTTGGAGTAGGCCATTCAATGATAGCCCTCACATTTTTTGGGTCCATTTTTAGACCTTCGACTAAGATAACAAATTCCATATACACTAACTCCTTCTTCACAAAACTGTACTTCTTCAAATTAATCATCAATTGCTCCTCCTTCAACTTCTCAAAAACTCTACTGATATGCATCAGATGCTCTTTGAGGGTCTTGCTAAATATTAAAATGTCATCCAAATAGACAATGATGAATTTTCCTAAAAACTCCTTCAATACCTCATTCATCAACCACATGAATGTGCTTGGTGCATTGGTTAGCAAAAATGGCATGACCAACCACTCATACAAACCCTCTTTGGTCTTGAATGTTGTCTTCCAATAATCCCCTTCTCTGATAAGAATTTGATGGTACCCACTCTTCAGGTCAATCTTTGTGAAGTACTTGGCTCCACTAAAATAGTCCATAATGTCATCCATCCTGGGCAATGGGAACCTATATTTTATGGTGATATTGTTAATAGCTCGAGAGTCTATACACATTCTCCACTCTCCATATTTCTTTGGTGCTAGTACTTTAGGTACTGCACATGGACTCAAGCTCTCCCGAATCAGTCCCTTTTTTAGCAACTCTTGGACTTGTCTGTTTAGCTCCTCACTTTCTACAAAATTCATTCTATGGGTTGCCTTATTGGGTAAACTAGATCCCGGTACCAAATCTATATGGTGACAGATCTTCCTCACTGGTGGAAAACCCTCTGGTACATTATCTGATATAATATCTGGAAATTCTTCTAACAGACCTGAGACTTCTACTAGGGTATCTTTGCATTCTTCTTCCCTAACTCTAGGAATTAATGCATAGCACATATGCTCATGTTTCAAACCATCCAAAAACCTTCTACCTTCAACTAAATATATTTTAGCACTACTACATACCTTTTCATCCACTTCCTTTAGGAGCTTCAATGTATGGCGCATTCCATTATTTGTTAGAGAGTAATTTTTGGCACGCCCATTGTGCATTGCACACCGATCAAACTGCCATGACCTTCCCAATAGAAAATGGCAAGCATCCATAGCTAGGATGTCACACAGGACCTCATCATAGTAATTCCCAATAATAAATTTTACCAAGCATTGCTCATTGACCAAAGCCCTATGGTCCTTCTGCAACCATGCAATCCGATATGGATACCAGTGTCTCTTCCTCTCTAATTGTAGTTTGGTAACCATTCCTTCTGCAACTAGGTTATCCATGCTACCATTATCTATGATAACATTGCATACCTTACCTGCACATTTATACCTTGTGCGAAATAAGTTGTTCCTCTAATCTGGATCTTTCTCCTCATTCAGCAAGTCTCTCCTTGTTATCAATACTTCTCCTCTTTCTGCTTCTTCTAAGTGCTCAGATTCAACACCTTCATCAACAATAGCAGTGCGGGCATTACCTTCAGGCATCCTATTTATTCTCCTTGGTGTTTTGGACACTCGTATGCTCGATGTCCTTCTCTCCATAGTGTAAATAAATTCCATGAAATCCTCCTCTTCCAAACCCTTGTCCAAAAATCCCTCTTCCTCTATGGTAACCATTATTTTGGTAGTTATTATTCTACTCACAGGGGCGGTAAGCATTTTATCCCTTCTGGTCTTGATTGTTGCTTGTATCCCAAATTTTCTTTTGGTTCTCATTCCATCCTCCATTTGTTCTCCCACCAGTTCTTCCACCATGACCTCTTCCTCTTTGTTTGCTTTCAAACATCTTGTTCAACTTCTCTTCTACCTTTAAGGAAAACTGGTAAGCATCTTCAATGGTGGTCATCCTGACCAGATTGAACTCTTCTTGAATACTTGCTCTTAACCCATTAATATAATGGGCTACCTTCTCCTTGTTGGCCTTAGAATGGCCTATTCTAATCAGGATCTTATAGAACTCCTATGTATATTCTTTTACAGACTTACTTGATTGTCTCAAACCCTACATTTTCTTGAGTAGATCCAACTTGTAATTAGCTAGAATAAATTATCTCTTCAACTTCTCCACCATCTACTCCCACCTTGTTATCCTTTCCTTTCCTCTTTTGTTTATGTCTGGTTGCACTCCATTCCATCATATGCTAGAATGACCCTTCATATTGGTCTTAGAAAACTTGACCCTCTCGAGATCTTCTACCTCCTCATACTCAAAGTATTCCTCCATGTCATTGATCCAGTCGATCAACTCTTCTGGGTTGAGATTTCCAAAATACGTGGAGACATCAAACTTTGGTCTCTTTCCAATCTATGATATGGCCTTATACAATTTGGCTTATGCAGGATCTATTGCCTCTTCTTCTTCTTCTTCAAACTAGGCCTCTTATTCTTCAGCTTCATCTTCACTCCCTTCTTCTCTCCTTGGCTCAAACCCTCTACGCAACTCCTCTTGTAGAGCTTGAACTTACCTCTGCAAAGATCTGAAATCTTCTTCTGGCACCATATTTCTCCCACCACCATGGTTTCTTTGTGGATTAATTCTACTCACTTCTCCCACAAACCATAACCACATATCCTAGTGTAAACTGCCTCACATTCGGTGCTCTATTTACACACTCAGGAACAATCACTCTGATATGATTTGAAGCAGAGTTGCATTAAAAAAAATACATACAATCCACTAAAAACCAAAAATGCTAAAAGGAGCCAAAGCTTTCCATTAATTTCATGCTAATAATGAGGATCCCAAAAGAAGAGCCCTTTTACAATTTCAAAAATTCCTACTTATGCCATATTTTCCCTTTTTTTCCCACCTAAAACATGAAATTTCAAATTTTAAATTTGGGGCAACTTGCGGAGTTCATAACTTCACGCGTGTTGACCCGATTGAATATTACAACATATTTTTGTAAACGGTATGAAATGAGCTAAGCAAAGCGAGCATCTAGCAAAAAATCCTCAAATTCGACCTCTAATACCTTTAAAAATCTCCTGCAAGAAAAACTAGTTTTACTAGTTTTACTAGGTTTTACAAAATTAAACATTTACATCCTTTTTTGGGTGATGCAAGATCACTTTTTACACCATTGGATGCTCCTGCATCACTTGATCTAGGAATAGGATGTTATGATTTGCAAATTGGGTATTATAGTGAAATACTCATGTATAGGTGTGCATATAATATAGATTCAACTATTCATCAAGTATGCAAGTTTCAAGTAGATAAGAAAATAGTGATTATAATTGGTATAGGAAAAGGAATAGTAAAGTATCCAAATATTCACACTACTATGGATACATTATTGAGATATTAATACATAAGCAAGCATCATAATAAATTACAATAAATCACAATCAACCATGATCATTACTATCATATACTTTTGTTAGAGAAAGATGAGTAATTAAGATTACATATAGTGAGTTGTATTACATGTTGAGTGCATGTTGATTGAGGCCATTTAAAATCATATTGTTGCATATTATTGAATTTTATTGGATTATTTATAAGCCTTATTTTACATATTAATTTACTCATATTATTCTACTCTTATCATTATCTTGATCTTATTAAATTGTGGCTATATTAAATTTGATCCTATAATATTTGTGGTAGTATTAATGCTTAAAAAGCAATAACTTTCTATTTTCTTTGTTAAAATTTATTTAATATCTCTTTATATAGCATGATTATTTTCACTTCCATATACTACTTGCCATACTTCATCAAACTCAATTTGTATCATGATTTTGGTCTTCTAGGTAGCATAATATATTCCCCTCAATAATTGGGAATATGAAAAAAAATTAGGGCTTGTAGGTAAATTTCACCACCTACATTCACAATCCAATTATGTGAGGTAGATTATAATTTTGTTCAAGCCATACAATATTTTTCCCAAGGCACAAGTGCAAAACATTACATGCAATAATTTTGAAGGGATCGAATGAAGCTCCTATGGTAGATTGAGCTATAAAGAGAAGACACAAGGTAGGCAAAAATATTGCATGACAACACAAAGAGAACAAATATATGGCAAGATGAAAAATTAGGTAAGGTAGACAAGAGATTAGTAAGCATAAACTTATCAGACTATAAAAAATATAAGGAAATTTAATTTGGCAAGAAAAAGGAAAATACATGAAAATTTGGCTAAGTGAGAAAGCTAGTCAATCATTTAAAATATCAATGTCAGCAAAGGTATAATGGATGTATGAAATCTAGCATTCTCCAAAGGAGAAAGTTGATAAGGCATTTTAAGACCCTGAAGTCTGGTGTTTGATTTCCAATATTAAGGTAAAGCATACCAAATACAAGAAGGAAGCTAAACATTGAAGGTAATCGGATGAAAAATGATGCTGACATCATTAAGGTAGCATTAAAAACCTAGTTCAATATAAAATAATGTTCATGCAAAAAATATTCTAAGGAATTTGGTCTAGCACTTGACATCTGATGCCATTCTTTACAATGTTTTTGAAGACATAAAACTTTAGAAGTGATGAAATCATCATTAGCAACATAAAATATTGATAATCTAAAATGAATATTGGATGCAAAGTAAGTTAAAATCATAATATCTGATAATGGTATCTAGAATCCAACATTATGCATGAATAGTTGTGCCTATTAGTAGAAGCAACTAGAGTATAGAAATAATGATGTCATAAAAATAGAGGAAGATCTCTTGCACCTGACAAAGGGGAATGCAAAATTTATCATAAAGAAATAGTAGATGGATTTACATTCAACCATGATAAACTATATAACATTAATCAATATTCCCTCACACTCCACATTTTACAAGGAGGCTTTGGACTAGTCCTAATTTATAAAGTTACATGTGCCAATTAGCTTCCAAGCATCATTGATGTTAGAATACCTCAATGGTTAAAGCCTCCTCAATCACACACCTACCCCTAATTAGCTAGATAAGTGTAATAGAAAGGATTGGATCATCATCAAGTTGTTATAATTCAATGATGCAACATGCAAGCCAACATGATAAGAGAAATTTCTATCACACACATCAACAAAATGTGATTGAAGTAGTTAAGCACAATTAATCTAAATGTGACAACCACTTCCTATGCCTATCCTTATTGGTCTACAATCTATTTTTAATGTAATCATCATAAGATAACTAAAGGTATTTAAAAACTATATATATATATATATATATATATATATATATATATATATATATATACTTGAATTTAATTTATTCAAGAGGTTGATTGTTTGGCATTTTTTAGTGCATATAGTATAATGATTGTACTGTGCACATTTATTTAAAGATTGGATTTTTGTTTGACCTCTTTATTAGATTATTTTAGATCATATATGTATGCCAGCTTAATTATTAAACATTTTTATTAAATATACATGAATGCTTTATTTTTAATAGTTATTTTGCTTTTTGGATTTCTCCCTAGAATTGTTGTTCATTAGTTTCCAAAATTCTTGATAATTTTTAAGTGCTTAATAATATTAAATACTATATATTCAGTTTGAACTGTGATAATATCATGCTTTGTGTCTTTTGATGTTGCTAAATCCACATTACTTTAAATCTAGCCTCTAAATTTATGGATTTCTTACTTTAGTCTACAAACCTCGATTATCTTTTTGTTAGTTACTATAGCAACAACTATAGGAATAGGCCTACTCTAGAGGTTGAACTAAAAACCTCTATTTTATAGGTCATCCAATCTTGGCCAATTTCTTGAGGGTACAACTCATCTACTTTATAACCAAGAGTTTTTAGCATACCTCATGGGATAGGGTTTCACCAATACTATTTAAATTATCCAAATATCATAATATTTTTATGAATAGTCTTGACGTCACATGTGGAGAGTGTATCTTAATTTGTTGACTCTATTGAAAATAATAATCCAAATAAGTTGGTGATTTTATTGGTAAAAAACATCAAAATAAAATGATGACAATGTTGGAAAGACAAAATAGTCCACAATCTATCAACCGGATGGCTACACGACTACATTAGGGAAAATTTTAGAGCCTTGGTTTGAAAATTTTGTTTAACTTGAATAGTGTCATACCACTTAATCTTGTAGTCCTCCATGAGATCTCCCTAGTTGCATTAAAGATATTACCCATTTATGATAGCAATGGGGAAACCACCACTTCATACACCTATCCTAATATACCTATAATCTATTTGAAGGTAATCATGATAAGATAACTAAAGGTATTGTAAAACTATACATATACTTGAATGTAACTCATTCAAGAGGTCAAATATTTAGGATTTACAATTGCATATAGTGTGATGATTGTGCAATGTATCTTTAAATAAAGATTGGGTTGTTGTTTGATCTTTATCTTATATTATTGTAGATCATGCATGTATGTCCATTTAATTGTTAAATTTTTTTATTAAAGCTACATGAATGGTTTATTTTTTATAGTTATTATGCTTTCTAGATTTCTCCTTGGATTTTTTTTCATTAGTTCTTGAAATTCTTGATAACGTTTAAGTGCTTAATAAGATTGAAAGCTCTATAATAAAAAAATTAAGTTGGTCTATTAGGTAGTCCTATTTATTTTGAAGTGCAAAATTCTCATGCTTTGTGTCTCTTGATGTTTCTAAATCCACACCACTTTAAATATGCCCTCTAAATTTATACATTTCTTATATTGGATAAAAACTCCCCATTTTCTTTTTGTTAGTTAGTGTAGCTAGAACTATGGGAATTGGCCTACTCCATAGGTTTGCTTGAAAACCCCTATTTTTTATGTCATACATTATTGACCAAGGTTTTGAGAGTACAACTCATCCACTTAGGTAGATTTTAGACCAAGAGGGATCCACAAGCCATAGTAAACTTTTATAAAACTTGGATATTCTTCTTTCACTAAATTGACCTCAAAAACTTATTTTTTTGAGTATATATATGCCTATACATAGATTTTAATTGATGCTTCAAAAATATGAAAGATTTGTCTCTTTAAATGAAATTGTGTCCTCTATTTTTGAATTTTATCCCTCTTTTCTTTTGAACATTCTTTTCAATTTTTTCTTTTTATTAAAATTTTAAGAAGGGGATTGGAAGGGTCCCATCCCTTTACATAGACTTTCTTACGTGAAGATACTAAATGACAAATGGAAAAAGGGTTCCATGTACTACTAGACTACATACACCTAGAGGGTTGCAAATATAAGTAACCAAAAAAAAGATAAACCAACAACACCACTAACACCTAGAAAAAAACATTTCCTTAATTTAAGAATTTTTCAAATATTAATGACACTCATTTTTTAGCATTTCCTTCTCTTTATCTTTTTGAAGAGTTTCTTCTTGAATTATGGGTTACTAATAGATTGCCTTAATGTGAGTGTTCCCTTGTATTCTAAATATTATTTCTTTATACAAGATTAAATCATGCTTTATTTTCCTTGGTGCACTTGATTGCACTTTGATTCTAAATTTAAGTGCCTAAATGAGGCTCCCAATTCAAGATTATTTCTATCCACTAGAAAATTATCTCTTCCTTGGATGAATATTGTATTGGAATGGATGCCCATTTAGAAACAATGGGAATTGAAATTCTAATGTGTTCCATATCTTTTCTATAAGAGGGACAATGATTTTTGCTCGAGTGTGATGTTGTTTTTCCTTCAAGACCTTTGCTATGATGTATAATAAAGCAAATGTTGTCTTACTATTAGCTATAGTTGAAAATGAAGCTTCAAGCACATTCCTTGATCTTGATTCTAAAATTTATTTATGAATGCTCATATAGTATATCTTCAAGAAATATTTTGGACATTTCCTTTCTCTATTGAATTGATTGTTCCATTTGGCACTTTGAATGCTTTGTATTAGGTTGTTACTAGTTTCCTTTGAAGACTTATTGCACTTATCCTTTTGTATTTTTGGCTCTACTCTTTATGAACTCTCTGATCTTGTAATATCTATACAAATATATTTTTTAATATCCTTTCTAATGCCTTTTAAATAAATTTAATATAAAATTTAAAAAAATGATCTTATGTGGTTTCATTTTATTATAACCTTTAATGGTGCTTCAAAATGGCTTTCTTTTCTTGCTTACTAAGATTGGTCTAGTTGTTTCAGGATTTATGACCTTTGGTCTTAAACGTGGATTGAAACCCTTTTATTATTTGACATACTGTTAACCTATGAGAGGAGATTTTCATCATAAAATTTCTTGAACATGTTGTGTACTTTTCGTTCATGGTCATAATATTATATAGGGTAAATTTACCCTTGAAAACGTTTATCTCAACTTGAACTTTTTCTCAAAGAGAGCACATCTTGTATTTTTTTATGTTGAAACTAGAGGAGGATTAAAAGGAGAATTCTCTATTCCTTATACCTACTCTAATACAACATGTTAGATATTGATACTTCAAATTATTGTATTATGTAAATGAAGGGTATTAGACTACATAGGATGTCTAATTTAGGCATAAAAAACCCTCAAAATAACTTCAAACTATCTTGTCCTATATTACATATATGTACCTTGTGAGGGGTGGTTATACCACTTGATTTATCACATGGTCCATGATGTGAGAACTCCTAATAGGAGTTTCAAATTAATGTCATAGATTCTAGTGCCATTTGTGGGAACCTTATAGAACCATAATAACACATGGATATAGGGAATTGTTGTATGGCTACACTTGGACATAGGTTAAGTGGACACAGACATAAAATTAAATGTATCATATTTTGTATCCAATCCCATCCTCATGCCATGTATGATTTCTACTTAATGTTAATATTAAAATTTGAACCAAATTGCATGATCTCAAGTGTTTAAAATCATAAACTATCAAGGTAGGTAAATAGGTTAAAATATTTCTCAGAAAAATACATATGAGTGTTAAATACTACTATTAGGTTTATTAAAATATCATGTTAATGCAATCATGATGTAATATGGGTGTGATATATTTCAATCCCATGTAACCTATTTATGAAATTGTAGAAACCAAAACCTAGGTGCCTGCAAAACCCCCATCCACCCCATAAGCATGCACAATAAAATATGCCTAAGTATAAACTTAGGTATAAAAAATCTTGTACATTATCCTATTTTCTAGATTTTATTACATATAAAAAATACCCCTAGGATACCTTGTCTCCCCATTGGATATATATCCTATCGACCACTACCCTTACCCTTGCCACATCTCACATGTCACTCTACACATCATTCCACTTGCACCTAACCACTTGTCATATATCCTGAGTTAAGTGAGGTACTTTCAATGACGCACTCTAACTATCCCCAACACTTGGTTGCCTTGACTTACCACTTAGCAATCCTGGCTTGCAACCTCCATTTTCCTCCAAAATCTCCCAAGTGCCTATAAAAGAAACATTATTTTCATCAAGCAAGAGAGGATGAAAATTGCATTGTTACATTTCTAGAATCGCTATAGGAGATCACCAATGCCCGTGGATATTGATTGCTCTCAGATTGAGCTCCTAGCATTCCTGCAATTCAACCATAAATTCCAATGGGTATTTACACAAAGATAAAATTACATCCACATTTTCCAAATGCCAGCCCGTATTTACACAATCCCAAACAGGCACCCACGTTTTCTTAGGAGCATTTTCTAGTCAACGACAGATAGAGATCGAGGTTAGGTAATCAGTAAGGCATGATATTAATGTTTTATTTCTATCTTCTATGCATTGTATTACAATTTACATGCATTCATTTGTAGGGTTCTTAGGGTATATACTTTAATTCACATCAACAAGTACTACTGACTCTCTTGTGTTTGCATTAATGTATGTGAAGGTTACAGGTTCTTGAAGGTTGTTATAATCAGGATGGTCTGCAAAGATAGTGGAAGCCCATCCACTACCTGGTTGTAGCAGATAAGACCAAACACACCATAATTCCTTGTATTAAAAAAAATAGGGTATTTCCCGCTTTCTTAGCCATTGTAATATCAAATAGCAAGCAAACTTGTTGTATCGATACACCTGCAAGTTCGAGGTAAAGTCATTGTAAATGAAGACCAAGGGTCCATTGAAATATCATACAAAGTTTTTTTATTATACTTGTTTGTTTCTTATCATTTGCATGGTGTATATTCTTTTAGCTTGCAAAATGGCAATCACAATGGGATCCCCAAAGGGTTCTATTTGTTGATGCCTTGCTTATCTTGTTTACTGATCTTGGTCTATCTGGTTGTTGTAGATTTCTAGAGTTTTGTCATGCAAAATTTGGAAATCAAATCTAGGAGTTCTAAAAATTTTTCAACCTATTATTGTGCCTATACAAACATGGGATGGCATTTTATTACCTAAGTATACACGTGTGCGTATTTAGAGTTATTTACAAATTCCATCATGCATTTGAAGATCTGATAAATCATCCAAGTGCATTTAGAGATCTGAACAACACCAACATGCATTTGGGACACTGAGAAACCATGGATCAACATTTGAGAAGACTAGAAGAGAAGTTAAAGGACCATAGTTTTGTAACAATCAAACCCTCCAGTTGTTTTTGTTTTTGCTATTTTTGGTTTCATTAAAAAAAATAGTTTCTATTTTTGTTGTTTTTTATATTTTGTTTGCATTCAAAATTCTAGGTTAAATGCATTTGGTAGGCACTTAAAGGCAAATAAATTGAATTTGGATTTATCTTTAGACTTCATTTTTAATTTCTAGATCATAGAAAAGTCTAAAATTTGCATCTAAGGTTAGATCTGCATCAGTAGGTGCATTTTAGGGTATTTTAAAATTTTAGAACTGCTCAACCTTATTTCTGACACAGTCAAAAGTATAGACCTACATTTTACTTGTTTCAAACTTGAACCCATATTTGGTCAAATTCCTAGTGATGTTTGATCAATACCAAATGTCCAACGATGTTTGGATCTGTGTTTCCGAACCACTACATAGATTTTTTTTTTTTAAATCTATTTTCTTCATCAGATTTAAGATATGTATGTTTCTATTGTTTTGTCTGCCTTTGTGTGTTTTAGATTTTGTATTTTGGCATAAAAATTTGAATTGCATTTTAGATTGCATAAAACCTTAAAAAAAAAAAAAAACATCTCACAGACTCACATGTATCACATAAAATATTGGTAAGGTTGGACTTCATCACCAACCCCCAATTGATACCAGTGATGTTGGAATTGACATTCTTCCACTAGCTCGTCCCTTAGACACCACAATATCCCCAAGAAAGTGGATTTCTAGACTTCATCACCATAAAGTCCCCTACTTTTGGGTGCACCTAGAGTAGGTAGGTTAGTAAGCCCTTTTCCCACAGGGGCTCTTTACAATAATTAGTGTATGTAGTTTTCATTCTTTGTTATGACCCATCACCCTCATACCTTATTTAAAGAACATTAATTGATATTGGGGATGAATTAATGCCTGATAAAATGGGCATAGACCCTAAATTATCCTACAAAAGTTCTAATAAAAGCATTTTATGAAGTATAGAAAAAAAAAATAGTTCTTTTGGATAAGATAATTAATTAGAAACTAATTATGAGGTCTTGTGAAATATAAATTTGAGGAATTATCTTTTGGCAAAATTATAACAATATAGTAAATTTTGTGTAAAAAACCTAGTGGACCCAATTTAGATGGGCCTTTAACAGGAGTATAGGATTGTTAAATATTATATATATCATATCCATTGGAAAATACCCATATGGCTTCCTTATATTGGTGGAAATTAAAAAGGATATCCCTTGCCCTATCAATAATAGTTCTAACCTTGTACCCATTCTTTACCTTAATAGTATTAGTTTTATATTTATCCCATGGGAAAGGATACAAAACAAAAATAAGGACACTCTCCTTATCTCCAAGTGGACCCTTTTTCTACTTTTGGTCATACTATACAAGACATGATGAGTCATAATGGTTCCAAGGCATATTTTTAGTATTATTATAATGTGGTTACTATTTGGTCCTTGAGTGAAGAAGTGTCCTATAAATAGAGGAAATTTTATGAAGAAAGGGAATCAAGGAAATCTGGATGGTCTAGGGAGTATGCTCTCCACCTAAGGTGGATTAGAAACTAGAAGGCTTGATAATTATTCCTAGCTATGGTAAAAATAAAGCTTGGGAGGATTTTGGAGGATTAGAGGAAGCCAAGGAGCTTAAGAAGACCAACCTCGTAGGAGTTTAGGTTGGTGGTCTTTTTTTTTAATTAAGGATATTTCATTACTTCTTTAATTAAGTACTCCTTTGTAAACCCTCCTTACAAGCTCATGAAAGTTCTATTAGCTTGCATTCTACATTAATAGGGATTGAAAGTCTTCTCTCATTATCTTTATTTTACTGAATAATACTAGATTTGTGAGATTTCATTTAACCTTGAGATGATTCTTTACAACTATGTAATGTAATAATATAGATTTAATATGGTTACAACTATGTAATGTAATAATATATATATCCCAATCAGAGAATACAGGCCATAATCTAAGGTACAACTAAGATGAACCATTACATATTTTGTTGACTGAAGATGACCACCACTTGGCAGTTACTCTAATTATAGTGTGTAAATATTTTTATAGTGTTGAATTCCCTTGACACAATATATATGATATTCATGTCTCTATTGCCTAGATCTACTCTATTTAGTTTTGATGTTACATATGTGTATATCTTTAATTTATTGTCAACTAAACTCCTTTATTTACATCTCTTTCCATATGATAGTGTACATCGAAAAGGCTCTCATTCTGGGTGTTGATTAGGGATATAATACTTTATGGTAAAGGAGGGATTCACTTATACCAATAAATTAGATAGACAGGATACCCATGACTCATTATACTGTATAGTCTTCATCACTACTCAAATTCATAGAATTCTATCTTAAAGTGAAGTCAACTTTTGAAGTCGTCTTTGTTGAGGTATTACACAGGACAGTCATAGAGGCTTTAACACTGACGAATGAGTTGTGAACATTATATGGCCATCACTCCAGGATTTGTGAACTATTTTTAGAGGTGAATAGAGGATGATACCTCCAAACCCTCGTTCCAATAACCCACATCAACCATCAAGAGTAGTGGAAAAGGAGATCTAATAAAAAATTATCTCTCTAGTATAATGAATACACCTCGGTGCTTCCATTTAGTTACCCCAACACCTGTTATACTATTGGGTGAAATATGCCCTGGGTATCACGGGTGATTGTCAACTATGTGATGGAAGTCATGGATTGTTTGATGTCAATATAATTACCTATGTCCTCTCCAGAATGCTCTTTGGAACACAAGAATATCCTAGATAGGGGAATGGGATTCTAGTAGCTATCGACTCATTTCATCATAAAAATGCTTGATATTTAATGGTCAAATAGCCAAATGTGGGAAAAAACTATCACTGAATACATTTATTGATTGTTGTTAGTTTTAGACATGATTAATGGATATCTAGATGATCGTTGAATCGTTTACTAAAAACATCAATGATCCCTCATTATGTTACAAAAATTATATTAGATAAGTGGGTTCCACTAATTTATATACGGACAAAGGGGTATACTTTTATAGGATATACTTAATTAATCCCTATTTAATTTAAATTACAACATTAGTTAACCTGAGGTTCTATTTACATTTGGGGGTGAATTTCAATATTAGAAAGTCATTGATGAAGAGCTACTATTTTACACTTTGCATCGCATATGATATAATCATTGCTCGATATACTAATCACCTTGCTCATATCGATAAATCCAACATGTTATACAATAGATGGATGTTGGAAGAAATGACCACGTGTAGGTAGAAGGACTCATGACGAAACTACAACCATAACCCAACCACCTTTACACTTGTGTAAGACCTCTTGAGTCATGTACCTATTGAGACACATGTCTGTTAGTAGTCTTTCGATATCTGTCACAATTTGGTAATCAGAAAAGGCTTCAGGGCATTACAATGGATATACATTCACATATATGAAACATATTAGAATACAAGAATAGAACCCGAGAACATTCCCAAAATCCTTGTCTTGAGCCCTTCAAAATAATGGCTAAATGAATCTAAATAAACATAGTGATGATATGGTCATTGGAAAGGGTTCATCTAACCCTTAAATTAACTTTCTTTATAAGAGGAAGTTAGTTAGTTTTAATATAAAAGATATATAGAACGAATCCAATTAAAGGTATAATTGATATTTACCATAATTTGTATAAACTACTTATGTATATATAGGTATGAATTGTCAAGATATGCAAAGGTATTTTATGAATTAAAGGTATGCGACTTTGATTCATTAAACTAAGGATCGATTATGTATCAATATGAGAGAATGGATTGGGAATTCATTCTCTAGGAAAAAATTATAGGTTTCCCTCTAAAATCGATACGAATTTGCCAAAATATAAACTCCAATGAATATCATAATCACTTGTGAGATGTTATAAATCCTTAGGATGGTTTAGGAAAAGGAATCAATAGATTCCTTAATGGTACCTTGAATTTTATGGAACAATTGGGTTCCTTATGGGTATGAAAATTATCCTTTTGTTATAACGATGACTTAGAGAAAGGAATGGAGAAATTTCTTATTTGCATCGTGAAACTATAAAGGGGATAACTGTATCCCTTGATTTGTAAAACTAATTAAAAAGGGATCCATTGATGCCCTTATTTATTTCCTATAATGTACCCAACTCAGCACTAGCTCAGCGCAGAGGTCTATTAGCCTAGACACAGGGTCCCCTAGGCTAGTTAGTGTGGTTAGGGACTCATTTGGTGATGATTTTATGTGTAAAACTCCAAGGTAGAGACTCAGATGTGATCCAGTGAGCCAAAATTATCTTGTTTTGGGCATTTGCATAATCCTAAGAGCTTATTTTATCAAGTTGCAAGTCTTGACCAAGGTCGACAATTGTTAGAAAATGGGGACACTTTTTAGTGTTATATTTTAACGTTGATTTATAACTTAAAGTTATAAATTAAAAACATAAAATGGTTCTATTAGGACATGGTGGTCCCTTTTTATTATTTGAAAGACAAATTAAAAATTAAAAGAAATTCAAAATGGAGCCCTGGAAACCCTAATTGACCTCCCCTCATATTCTCATGTTGATGGTCATTTTGGTTATGGAAGATATTGTTTTTTTTTTTGTGGAGATTTTCGTAAGGATTTTAACCAAAATATCACAGGGCTTATTGGGAGCTATGTCAATAGGAATTTTTTAGTTTTAGGTATGATATATCAGCTCTAGCTGATAGGTATTAGATCTTTCGCTTCAAAGAGTTCATCTGAGCATTCATGGGGTAAACTAGGGTTTGTAAAAAATTGAAGTTTTCTAGGTCAATAAATGAAGCATCTGGGTCTTCATATTTTGGCCATATTCCACAGATCTGAAGGGTTTTAATGATTTGCATATTAGGCTATATAAGTGCATTAGGAAGTATGCCAAAATTAATGGATGTTTTAACCTACAATTTATCAATTGGAAAAGGTGCACCTAGCCTCTAGGATCAATTAGCATTAGACGATATGTGATTCAGACACTAGATGGTGAAGATATCAGTGATTCACTATTTCAGCTCATCATCTGGACACACCCAAAGCCATGGACAAAATTTGTAATTTGCTGATTTTAGGTCAGAATAAATAAAAAATCTATTTCAGTCAGTATTATTTGATTTGTTATGTTTTTACATTCTATTTTCAGTCCATTTATCTTATAAAACCTCAATATGAAACACAAGCAAAACTAGCATTAAACCCTTAGAAATAAAAAAAAATTAGATCATAAAACAAATTGAAATAAAACAGATCAGACTAGTGTGCAATCCATTTGTTAAATCGAGGTGTACATTCTAGTGGTATCAGAACTCATATTTTTCCTGCTATCCAGTGGGTGATAGTTCATGAGTGACAGGGGGATTAGATACCTTGAGTGAGTAAAGAAGAAGAATCAAACCATAACATATCATCAGGGTCATACACAGTACTAGTATTAAAGGGCACCTGAGGGATAGAGGATATCTCACATTTTGGGCATATCCATAGACTCAGCCACAAAACCATCCACAACCATGGGTGATAGAAATGCATAAGATGATATGGATAGGCAGATGGCCAATGATATTAAATAGACCCAACATAGGATGCAACATAGTTTGGAACAATTGGTTGGGTTGATAACACAACGGGTGCACGATATAGAAATTCTGGTAATTAATGCACATGGTACACAAAATCAACCACCTAATACTACATGGGAATCATGAAATGAGGATTCAATAGTCAATAGAGATGACACACACACTAGAGTAGAGAGAGCTACCAATAGCTCTATACCATTCATACCTAAATTTATTGCTCACCCTGAGCCTATAGTAGTTCCACCGGTTGAGGAGGAACTAGAGCCTACTTTGGTTGAACAATATCAATAGTATAGAGTAGAATGGGATGCACTAGTGCCATACTTCTAGACTCTCATGTATTTTTGAGACTTTGTGGACACCTAAAATATATAAACTCCTATAAATAGGGGGAGACCTTTTAATCAGGCACAAATTCTACAAGGACATGGAGATCATACACAAACCACATCACAGGTTCGTCCTAATATTTAGAAGAGGATTGGAAAAATACACAACATTATTTGATGCTTCTTGTAGAATGAAAACCAAGGCATGGGTCCAAAAATGGGACACATATATGCAGTTGAACCCCATGACAAATTATGAAGCCACCAGATTTTGTACCCTGCATCTAGATGGTGTTGCTCATGATTGGTGGTACCATGGAGTGCATACTCTCAAAAATGAAAGGGTGAGCACTTATGTGGAGTTCACTGAGAGACTTATGTAAAGGTTTGATATAAGAGAGCAGGATCTGGAGTTGAAAGAGTTGATACATCTGAAGTAATGGATCTCAGTCGACTCTTACATAATAGAGTTTTAGATATTTTTGATGATGGTCACATATTTGTCTAAGAGGTGGTTGATAATTTTATTTATGGATGGGTTATCAGAACCATTAAGAGGTTGGTTCAAGGCCTTTAATAAAACTACCTTGTAGGATTCCATCAGATAGGTGAGGGATATGGAGGTTAATTTGTCTAAGTCCAAAAATCAATTCAAGGAATTCAAAAAGGACAAGGACAAAAAAGTAGTTAAGAAGGATGCATACCAGCAAAAGAGTACCTTTAAAAAACTTGATCCTGAAACCCTTCACGACCTCTGAAATAAGGGGTTATGTTTCAATGTCATCAGTCATGGTCCTCGGTGCATAAGTGTGAGTTTAAGAGAAAACTGCAGTTGATTGAGTACGTCTCAGATGAGGATTATAAGTCTGAAAATTATGATCAAAAATAAGAAAAAGAGGACAACAATGATAATTCAGCCCTAGAGGAGTAGGGAGACGAGCAAAAATATGACAATTTTAGGGTAGATACTTTGGCGCACCTCCACAGTCTCCAGGGGACATAGGCCTTGTGTATCTGAGATGTTCTAAAGGGACAGAGAGTGGTTACACTCATAGACATAGGGTCTACTCACAACTTCATATATGAGGGCTTAGTTGCATGTAGGGGTTTGTAGATAAAGGAGGTAGATGATTTCAAGGTCATGATCGCAGATGGATTCTTCATTTCTTGCACCCGTAAGGTTCCACATATGAGGTTGAATTTGGGGAACCATGAGGTTCAGGATGACTTATATGTTGTTAGTACACAAAAGCTTTATGTGGTATTAGACATATAGTGGTTGCAGACATCGGGTGAGGTGACCTTCAACTTCCAGAAGATGGAGTTGAAGTTTCAAGTGAACGAGAAGCTAGTGGTACTCAAAGGGATGTCCAATGGGGGATCTCGAGTAGTTTCCTTTAGGTGCATGGAGAGGTTCATCAAATGAGATATGGTGGAGTGGGCTACACACTGCATTATACTTTCAACCACCACTAAGGAGGAAAAATGAACCTATCCTCCAAAAATCTAGGCTTTTCTCACCAAATATAGCAAAGTCTTTAGCAGTATACAACCAGGTATACCACTATACAAAGGGACTAAGAACATTATAGATTTGGAGGAGGGGACTAATGTCATAATTATCACCCTGTACTGACACCTGAGAAGGCATAAGAATGAGATAGAGAAGGCCATTTGATAGTTGATTGACATGGGACACATCAGACTGAGCAACAGCCCATTTGCTTTATCTGTGGTATTAGTGAATAAGAAGGATGGTACTATGCATATGTGCATTGACTATAGGATGTTGAACAAGAAGACCATAAAGAATAGATACCTGATACCACACATAGATGAGTTGATTTATGAGTTACACGGTGTAGTTTACTTCACCAATACTGATCTGATGTTAGGCTACCATCAGATCTATATGAGGGAGTCAAATGTGGAGAAGACTACTTTTTGGTGCCACTATGGGCATTTTGAGTTCCTGGTTATGCCATTCAGGCTAACCAATGCACCTGCCACATTTTATTCCTATATGAACAGGGTGTTTTAGAGGTAGTTGAGGAGATTTGTGTTGGTGTTCTTTGATGACATCCTTATATACAACCACACATGGGAGGAGCACTTGAGGCATTTGGATGAGGTGCTAAGTATTTTGGAGGCAAAATATCTTAATGCCAAAGAGACTAAGTGTGAGTTTGGGATGACCGAGCTATTATACTTGGGTCATATCATCAGTGCTCAGGGAGTCAAGATGGATCTAGAGAAGATACAGACTATTTTGTATTGGCCACCTCCATCTACCCTCACGTAACTTAAGGTATTCTTTGGACTGTGTGGTTTTTACCGTTAATTCATCAAGGAATTTTATCAGTTGGTTGCACCCTTGAAATACTTGACCAAGAAAAGGGTGTTCCAGTGGTCAGACACAGTTGAGTAGGATTTTGATAGATTCAAGTAGGTTATGAGCAGTTGCCCAGTCTTGGACATTCTATACTTCACCAAACCATTCGAGGTGGAGTGTGATGCATCAGGAGAGGGTATTTATGCGATGTTGATGTAGTCAAAGCACCCCATTTCTTATGAGAGCTAAAATATTTAAGGGGGTGAGATGAGTTACTCAATTTATGACAAAGAGATGCTAGCCATTATGCATGCACTGGTTAAGTTGAGGCAGTATTTTGTGGGTAGGATATTTGTGGTTAGGAATGATCACAATAGCTTGAGGTACTTCCTAAACCAAAAGGACCTCAATGATAGGTATATGAAGTGGGTGAGTAATATTTAGGCATATGACTTCGACATTGAGTACATTAAGGGGAAGATGAACATAGTTGTGAATGCACTATCTAGGAGACCTCATTTCCTATATAATAAAATATGCCTAAGTCTAAACTTAGGTATAAAAAATCCTACACATTATCCTATTTTCTAGATTTTATTAAATCTATAAAATTATCCTAAGATAACTTGTCTCCCCATTGGACATGTGTCCTAGCCACCACTACCCCTTTCATTGCCACATATCACACCTCACTCTACACATCACTCCACTTGAACCTACCCACATGCCACATCTACCTAGTTAAGTGAGACACTTTTAGTGACTCACTCTAACTATCCCCAATACTTGGATACCCTGAATTACCACTTGGTAATCCTCGCTTGCTACCTCACTTTTCCTCCAAAACCCCCTAAGTGCTTATAAAAGAAACATCATTTTCATCAAGCAAGGGAGGATGAAAATTATATTGTTAGGCTGCTAGAATCGCTACAAGAGTCACCAATGCCTATGGAGATTGATTGCTCGAGGTCCTAGATTGATCCTTTAGCATTATTATCACTCAACCCCAAATGCCAATGGGTGTTTACATAGAGGCATATGTACATTCACATTTGCCAAATACCAGCCTGTGTTTACACAATCCCAAACACGCACTCACATTTTCTTAGGAGTATTTTATAGTTGATGATAGATAGAGATTGAGGTCATGTAATCAACAAGGCATGATTTTAATGTTTTATTTCTATCTTTTGTGCATTTATTACAATTTACATTCATTAATTTTTAGATTTTTTAGGTTAGCTACTTTTATTCACATCAACAGGTGCTACTGACTCTCTTATGTTTGCATTCATGTATGTTCAGGTTATAGGTACTATAATTTTATTATAGTGAGGATGGTCCACAAGGATAGCAAAAGCCCATTCACCGCCTGGTTGTAGCAAAGAATACCAAAGACATCATCATTCCTTGTATTCGGCAAAAGGGGTATTTCTCCCTTTCTTGCCCATCGTAATATTAGAAAGAAAGAAAACTTGTTGTATCCTACCCCTACACATTTGAGGCAAAATCTTTGTAAATGAAGACAAAGGCTCACTTGAAATATCATACAAAGTTATTTCATTATACTTGCTTGTTTCTTGTGATTTACATGGTGTATCTTCTTTTAGCTTACAAAAAATCATAAGATTTTTTATTTATGATATATTATAAAATTATGATGTAGAATGTTATAATATTAAGTTCAATTTTAATTTTCTATGTTATTTCTAAGAAGACATGGAATCATACCAAGTTTAGAACATATTTTCCTTGGGTTTTAAACTATATGTATACTTTCATGGGTATATATTTGTGATAATTTGAGGTGATAATTTTATCTATATTGACACATGAATTTAATAGTAATTTACTAGCTTATTGACATAAGGTAGTAGAGGTCCAAATAGGGACACTACAATGACAAAAGGTATTGGCCTCCTCTAATAGAGATCCAAGTTCAATTCATGGGAAGGGGGCCCTAATATACCCCAAACATTTCAACCTATTCAAAAAATAAAACATAAGGTACTAAGGGACCTTTTAAAAGAATGATAGAATAATAATTTTAATAAATTACTTTAAACTAATTGGCATAAATTATTACTAATATTGTGTGATTAGTAATTATTTATAGAGTTTATTTTGTGGGGTGTAATATCATATTATATATTATAGTCATGTAGGTAAGAAACTATATTTCATACATCTAGTAAAATCTATGCTAATGGAATAGAAGGATATTTCTTTTAAATAATTTATTCATATCAAAAAAGTATAATGATTTGTTTCTAATGAATATACTAGATATAACTCTAGAAAATAGAGATAAGTGCATATGTAAAGCTAGTAAGATTAACCTAATTAACACTAAATATATCATATAGTATGCCTAGATTCCTAAGTTATTTTAGCTAAAAATAGATATGTAGGAATTATTAGAACAAGCAACTATTTGTCCCCATGGATTTATTTTGGTATTATTATATCATTTATCATAAGAATATATATATATATTGTGTGCTACGTGCATCAACAACACTTTATATAATATACTATAATGAATTTTGGTTCAAATCGTATATGTAGCACTAGTTCATTATATCTTGTTAACTTGAGAACTTGTAGTGGACGATATTCTAAACTATCCTAGTTAGTGGTTGTATGTAAGTATACTCTTCTTGTAGCACCATGGTTAGAACATACCATGATCTTGTGCATATGATTACTATATAGGGTACAATCATCCTACTTGCAATTTATGTGTCCTACATATCAATATAGATATGTTTTAACATTTTTGTTGGATAAAGTGTGCGTTTTCTCACCTAATGCTTGTAGGTGCAATTGTAGTCCATTTATTACGGGTACATATATGTCCATTTATCCCATTTTATTTTTTCAATGTAGTTGTGCATTCCTATAGTTGTAGGCACATTTTAGTTGGTTTTAGTTTTTTAAATATTTAGAATAGAAACAAAGAAATTTATTATAGAATGTATACAATCACACTAGAAAGTCAATTTGATATAATTTTTTACTTTTAAATTAGAATTAGAATGCTTTCTACAAATTTTTATGTATATATAAATATATGTGCTATAATTTTCTACTTTTGTATAGGATACAAGATAATTCATTCTAGAACCCTAAATTAAGTCATATATAGATTTGAACCTAAACTTATGATTGTAATATCATTTATTTTTTCAACAAAGATTTCAAGATCTTCAAAATGGACTATGTTACAATGATTTTATTTTTTTCTTTGAAGGGGAGAGTGGGGATAAAAACATGGTCCAAAAGTTTATAATTTCTATGAATCCAAATCCATTTCTTAATGGACATATATTGGGTAGATATTTATATAAACATCTATATTTGACTCTTAAAGTGATGATTAATATTTAATAAATCTAAAAGAGGAAATCATAAAAGAGCTTTCTCTTACATTTTTTAGAGAAATAATGATGATTAATAAGATTAATATTTATCTTGACACTTTTGTTAGAGAAATAATGATTTCTCTTACATAGGACTTGTATGTGTCCGTGTCTCACATTTAACTTTCTTCGAGGGATATTTTACAACTAAATTATATACATATATTGGAAAAATCTATAAGATTACTATGAAACAAAAGTATTTTGTACCTTAAGTAATTATTTTCTTGTTTAAATAAGAGGAGATCAAGTATTCACCTAGAAAGATTCAAGATGTATAAATTACCAACCTCATACTAAGGCTACATTTAGAACAACATGTGTATCACACATTTATAATTATTAAGTTTATTTAAAAAATATTTAGTCTATATTTACTATAACTTAATAGAGTATATGTTTTAGTAGTAAATAGATACATTTATATTGGTATTTTTATTTTTATTTTTATTTTTAAAATGATATCCTTATTTAAAATTCTTTCAAGGGAATATGATATGCATTTGTTTTTTGTATTGTAAAGTTTATAAAAATAGAAGGTTTATGATAAGATCTTGAAGTATTTTTTCAACCTAATATCCAATACATAGCATAGTGTCCTATACCCATTAATTTTCTAGTGGCTAAGTGTTTTATTAGATTATTAATATATTTCTACTGATGTGTGTCTAATTTTTTAATTTTTAAACATTATTACCATATTACTTCCTTGAATAGAATTTTTTTTGGGTGTCTTTAGAAATATAAAGAATATTTCCATAATCAAGATAAACAACTCACTAATGCTTGCATACTTATTGCACTATATTTGATAGGATAATTATTTTAATAAATATTTCACTAGTGTGACTTAGAGAAGTGCAAATGCAAGAAAAGTTGATAATTTATTACGAGACATGGAAACTTGAACTATGAGATCAATTATACCATTCATGATTTTGGGATAGAAGCTATGGTTAACACCCATAAATTGTGTTATTATAAATTTTTTGTGGAGATGGTTAGATTTGACACAAAACTATCAAGCTTAAAATATGTCTCATTCATGTTCATCAAACAACACAATATATAATGTAATGTAAAATGTTATTTGACTATAAAGGTTGTATTTTATTGTAAATAACACAAGGTTATTTTATCTAATCATAATAGTAAAAGTAATCTTATATAATAGAAGATACTTTATGGAAGTAGGTGGAAATTATTGTTTTATATCTAGTGATAATAGTGAAAGTGGTCTTCTAGAATATTCTAGGTAGTGTGGAAAGTGAGATATCACTATATATGTAAGACTGTGGATAAAATATAACCATATTTTTTAGGTTATATTTATCTATATAGGGCATCTATCCTCCATTTTCTAAAAAAAAACATTTTTTGGTAAGTTAATAATTTTATTTAAGGGGCATTTGAAAGGCAACCCAACGCCTTGAAAAAACAAGAAGAGAATACACAGACAAGGAAAATAAGCAAAAAAGAAAGGATAGAAAAGAGGATGATAAAAAGGAACAAAATGCATCCTTATAAATAGAGGAAGAAAATAGAAGTCAATATAGCAAGACCAAAAGGAAGGGAATCCCACAGAGCCAATAACATGCATCAGGAAAGAATCACTACATATGAGGTGCTTCACTAGATGCAACAGTGATATATGGTTTGCTGTTCTTGACAACAACCTTAAATTCATCCTTAGGAGTATCCTTATATACATCCTTAGTGATTTAAATGACTTCATCCTCTTTAGCATCCTCATTAATATTATAAATCCTAGTCATAACAAAGATAGTAGGACCGTCCTTATCATAAGTATCACAAAAAAATTATAAATTTAGGTTGTTTATTTGATCCTTTAGTTGAGCAATGCCCCTACCAAGAGCAACATAAGCTATCTCCAGGTGACCAATGGTAGCGGAAGAATATTGAATGACAAGTTTGTGCAGGTATTTCTCAACTACATTAGGCGAATCAGACCCAAACTTACTGTCTCTCTTGCCATTCTTAGGAGTAGGAGTTTCTTTGAATTTGAGCCTTTAGGAACAATGTGTGGTATTATTTTAAACCTTGAATTTTTTCTTAGCATTGAATAATGGATAGGTTTTTCCAGGTTTGCCCTTTCTTTTAGCACCTTTGGATTTAGGGCTAGGAGTGTGAGAAGACTCCTCCTCAACACTTTCATGGACAACAATATTTCATTTGGAGAAAATTTGAAGCAAATTGGCATACATAATTTTAAAAAATATTTGATGGGAAGGCCAGTATGCATATTTCTTAGCACGAGTGGAAGTAATGGAATAGTCCATGGACCATTATAAAAACTCAGGGATATTAAGCACTTTGGCATCTCTAAAATGATTATATTTTTATATCACTATAATTTATGTATTTAAATAATTTTCTTAATTGAAGAGTTTTTCTTCCCACGTAGGAATTTCATTCCATTACTAAGTATGTAGGTGCCCTTATTTTTTATTTTAAGTATTTATGTAAACAATATTTTTGGAGTCATACTATATGTGGTGTCAAAGCTAGTTATGTAGTAATATCTCTTTGTGGTTGTAAGCACATTAACCGTAGCATCAAAGTTGAATATTAAATCTCCATATAGAAAAATGCATAGGATGATTCCTATATCTTTTAAACATAATAAATACATGTTAGTACAAATAACATAACTCTGCACTGAACAATGTATTTGAACATATACTATTAAGAATTTAAATTTTATCAATTTTGTAAAGGATATATCACTATTGTAATTCGCTTCTCATGAATATATAAAAATATAGTCTATATTGTTATCTTAAATTCAATGGCATAAGACTACCAAATCAAGTATTTAATTTTATCTCTATTTTTTGTTTGTGAAGAATATATAAATTGATTTTGTATGAGCTACTAAGACCAAATTTTATAACTTATTGGTGTAAAAATTTATGTTTATATCGATTACTATTTTCAAGTTATAATGCCATTATATGAAGAGTAAAAACTAAATAATTATTTTTCATTGATGGTTATGAAGCATGACTCTACTTATATTACTAGCAAGGGTGTTAAATAATATTAAAATATGAAAATGAGTTTAGAAAATATATAAATAATATTGCATTAGTTTTTCCTATTAAATATAATATACATACATACAAACATATATTATTACACACACAATGATGCAGGAGCATCCAGGGACATTTGAATCAGAGGCATCCAGCTACGGGAAAGCCACTTCAGAAGAGTCAGCTTAGGAAGAAGAGGCAGAAGACAAGGAAAATTTTGCTAAGGCAAAGTTTGAAAAGTGTAGCGAAATCGCGACGTCGCGAAATCGTGACATCGCAGCGGCAGAGGAGGCGCAGTGAGAAAATTGTCGTGATTTCGCGACATGTCGCAGAATCGCGATAGCAAAGCGGAGGCAAGGCAAGGGCGATGGAGAGGTCACGATTTTGTGACATGTCATGAAATTGCGATAATGAGATAGCAGCAAGGCAAAAGTTGGAGAGTGCAGTGAAATTGTGACATCGCGATTTCACGACGTCACAAAATTGTGACGTCACAAAATTGTGATGTCAAAAGGGATTCAGGGTGAGGCGACAGAACGGTCGCGATATCGCAACATCGTGAAATCATGACAGGAAGTTGAGCAGAGGAGGAAGCGACGAGGAGGTCGCGATCGCGACATCGCGATATCGCGACGTCACGAAATCACGACAGGAAGTTGAGCAGAGGGGGTCGATGGCCGAACGGTCGCGATATCGTGACATGTCGTGATTTTGTGACCTGTCATGATTTTGTGATAGAGAGAGAAAGAGGCACGGGAGGAGAAAGAGATGACGAGAATGGAATTTATGAGGACCGTTCAAATTTGACACATGGCACAATGTGTAGTTAAAGCAGGTGACTACCCAAGAGCGTGGAAGACGAAGTGGATGGGCACGCAGAGTATTCTGACAGATTCAGTGGTGACAGGGACCGTGCGGAGTGCGAGAATTTAATTGGGTTGGTGTCCCAGTTTTTGAAAATGTAATTAATCAGGTTGGTGAAATATTTTAAGCGAGAGTTGATGCATGAGGGGGTCGGGGCCTCTATAAAAACCTAGTTTGTTGTTTTAGTCGAGACGGTGGATCGGGGAATGCACTTAGAGCATGAGAAGCGGGAAGCTAAGCCAAGAGCTAGCTAATGTAAGCCTGCGGGCTATATGCATGTATTTTTTTTAGATTTATTAATGGAAAAGTAGGGTTTGAAGAAGTGTGTTTCTCGGGTCCCCATCAGTGGTATTAGAGCAGAAGTTCCTGAGTGTGTAACAGATTGCCGAATGTGAGGCAGTTACACCAGGATCTGTGGTAGGGTTTGAGAGAAAGAGAAAGAGAGTTTCGGATCCCCGAGCGTGTTAGCAGATCGTCGGACATGAGGCAGCTACACCGGATCGTTAAAGCTTTGTAAGAAAAGCCAAGAAAAAAAAAATGCATTCCCGAAGAAGTTGGTACCGGAAGGAAGATGAGGTGCCGATAGAAGAGTTCGAAGCTTTGCAGCGGCAATTAAAAGCCCTGCAAAAATAATGGCTCAGCATAAAGTTACGGGAGCAAGAGGAGCGGCAAAGAAGACGGGAAGAAATAAAGAAAAATAAAGATGTCGGAGTGCATCAGAAGTTGAAGTTGAAGAAGGCTGTGAAAGAGTGCAGCAGTACTAGGACCTGCCCGGAAGAAGGCACAGATTTTTTTGTGCAAGAGGAAGAGTGGAAGCCAGCTGCAGCAGAAGTTTGCAGCAATGAGAAAATCTATCTAGTAGAAGACAGAAGTTTGGACTGGGAGCCGGGGTTAAAGCAGACTGCTAAGGTAGAGATGAGTTTGGGAGTGTTGCAAGAGGCAGCAACCAGACCAAGCAGAAGTGAAGATCACTTCTCCACTAATCCTGGGTGTCTTATGCAGGAGCATCCAGGGACATCTGATTCAGAGGCATCCAGTTACGGGAAAGCCACTTCGGAAGAGTCGGCTCAGGAAGAAGAGGTAGAAGACAGGGAAAATTTTGCTAAGGCAAAGTTTGAAAAGTGTAGCGAAATCGCGACGTCACGATTTCGCGACGTCATGAAATCGCGACATCGTAGCGGTAGAGGAGGCGCAGTGAGAAAATTGTCATGATTTCATGACATGTCACGAAATCGCGACGTGTCATGAAATCATGACATGTCGTGAAATAGTGACATGTTTAGAATCACGACAGTGAAGCGAAGGCAAGGCAAGGGCGATGGAGAGGTCACAATTTCGTGACATGTCATGAAATCACGACAGCGAGACAACAGCAAGGCAGAAGTCGGAGAGTGCAGCAAAATTACGAGGTCATGATTTCGTGATGTCACGAAATCGTGATGTCAAAAGGGATTCAGGGTGAGGCGACAGAACGGTCGTGATATCGCGACATCACAAAATCATGACAGGAAGTTGAGCAAAGGAGGAAGCGACGAGGAGGTCGCGATATCGCGACGTCGCGATATCACGATGTCACGAAATCGTGACAGGAAGTTGAGCAGAGGGGGTCGATGGCCGAACGATCGCGATATTGCAACATGTCACGATTTCGTGACCTGTCACGATTTCATGATGGAGAGAGAAAGAGGTGCGGGAGGAGAAAGAGATGGCGGGAATGACATTTACGAGGACCGTTCAAATTTGACACGTGGCACAATGTGCAGTTAAAGCGGGTGACTACCCAGGAGCGCGGAAGACGAAGTGGATGGGCGCGCAGAGTATTCTGACAGATTCAGTGGTGACAGGGACCGTGTGGAGTGCGGGAATTTAATCGGGTTGGTGTCCCAGTTTTTGAAAATGTAATTAATCGGGTTGGTGAAATATTTTAGGCGGGAGTTGATGCGTGAGAGGGTCGAGGCCTCTATAAAAACCTAGTTTGTTGTTTTAGTCGGGATGGTGGATCGGGGAATGCACTTAGAGCGTGAGAAGCGTGAAGCTAAGCCGAGAGCTAGCTAATGTAAGCCTGTGGGCTGTATGCATGTATTTTTTTCAGATTTATTAATGGAAAAGTAGGGTTTGAAGAAGTGTGTTTCTCGGGTCCCCGTCACACAAACACAAAGAAACATATATGTATAGATTATCATCCATATAAAGTCAATAAAGACACAAAAGTAATGGATCATAATAATTTTTATTATAAGTATGAAACATATCTCATAACCAAAATGAAAAAGACTCTTATAGTACTTATAAGTGAAAGATAATCTTTTTTACAAGTTATATGCATATTTTTTTTCAATCCAAACTCAACACTAAAATAACATTATATAAATCTAGCATTTTATATTTGACTATAATATGTTTTGTATAAGGCAAAAGTGAATAAGAAAATGCATGGTAGATATTGTATTTGGTTCTAAAAGCTTGGGGACAAAGCTTTCCAAGGTGGAGATCATATTAGGTTTCTCAATATGACATAAATTATAATATAACATAATGAGCTATTTTATTATAAATATAATATTTTATGATAAATAAATTATTTCATTGTATATATTCATAGTAGAAAAAGTAGCCTTCCAAAATGTTCTAATTATTGGTGTTAAATAAAAATAATGGTTTATGTAAAACTATTTATATAATACCACCATGGTACTGGACTATCTTCAAACATATATAGAAAGAAAATCTATTCCTCTTTGTATAATCAATTTGCTTTTCCATATTAGTATAATATAGTTCAATTTATTTCATTTTATGTAGTTATATCTCCCTTATAATTTAAGTCACATTAGTATCAGATCTAATTATATATTTATGTCTCCATGTGGTTGTAGGTATTCTATATTCTTCATTCAACAATATATTAACTCTCAATAAATAATATAAATGGAGTTTCATTGTGAATATAAATTTGAATATTTACCTACATATCAAAAATTAGGAATAAGTAATAATGCGCCATAGGATCCAATCCATTTGTAAAACTTATACATACCTACATTGATAGAGTCACCTATGGTTGCATATAATAAGAATTATGCCCCACTTTTATGTTATTTTTCTTGGTATAATAAAACTTATGTCCCACTTATATGTCAATTTTGTTCAAAAAACTTCTAGCTTATGTCCACTTTTATGTCATTGTTGTTAAACTAAATTCTAACTTTTTCCATAATTAGTTCTTTGCAAAGTAGTAACTTTCTTATTCAACTTCATAAAAAATATAAATTTTCTACAATTAAAAGGCAAGCATAAATGACATGATTTTATCTTTCATGTCATAGAAAGTATTTATAAACTTTTAATTTGTCAAAAAAAACTATTGTGTGTCATGTATTTTTAACATGACATGATAAAAATAGGTTATAAAAGATATTCATTAAAATAATTTGAACTAATATTAGCACAATATTTAAGATTCCTCTCACATGACAAAACACTATTATTATTTCAAGATATTTCCACTAGTATTAAACATTGTCCCATCAATGCACTACCTATTTTAATAGTATTTCCTTATAGAAATTCAAGTATTTGTGGTGAAAAGATCATGTAAATGGGAAAGATATGGTCATTATATAAAACCATTATTTAATTTATTAATTTTCTCATTTGTAATTCTAAATGGATATATGCCTAAGAGATATTCAAAGTTGTATAATTATGTTTCATTGGCATAAAATATACCCAAAGTAGGGTATAAAAACTAGTCACTTATCCTTATGTTAAAACATATGTGGTGGAAGGACTCTTTTCAGCTCACTATGAATGATTTTTATGAAAGGGTACATCATTAAAAACATATAGAGCATGATCAAAGGATGATCATTAAAAACATATAGACCTTTTATCACTTAATTATATATGAAGATATTTTATTAATGTACAAAGTATGATAATTAAAAACATATAGAGCATTATCATCCCATACCTAATTCAATTAAAATGGTATTAGAAGAAGTAAAAAAATTATATTAGGCAAGTTCATGTGATTGTGGTAATATTATATCAATTTATAGACTCCACAATAATGAATCAAGTAAATGAGTGAAAGGGTGAAAGAACACAAAGTGCAAGGAATTCAATCCCTTGACAAGTACATAACCATAAAAATAATGTTCTTATCCTAATGGAATAATATAATAAAATATAAGTATGTATATACTATCAAGTACATTTATATGGATACATGGATATATAGAACTCTTGGTTCACTATCTAAGCATTTTTATAACAATCAAGAACTAAGCACACTAAATCCTTGATTCATTTATTCATGTTTGATATGACTATATTTATATTATTCATATACATATAATTTGTAATGAAAATATTTTAGATATACATTAATAATGCATTCCTCTATGGTGATTTATGTGAATAAATTTATATGGAGAAACTACTTAAATTTTTAAATGAATAGATCCATTGCTTGTCTAAATAGATTGAAATGTCTCTCTTTGGGATTGAACAAACCCAAAGAGTTTAATCCAATATTTTTTAGATCTTAATTATTAATAAATATTTATAATATGCAAATTAGAATTTTTATTTTTAGATAAATGAGATAATTGTTTTATCCTTGTTTTGGATGTATATATCTTGACTTTTCTAATTTTGTTAGAAATTCAACTATATTTTTCATAGGATCAATATAAAATATTTACACAAATTCATACTTTAAATACCACACTTACTAAATAATGTTATTGCTGAATATTTCAATACAAGCAATGTAAATACCATGTAATGTAAGGCTTGTTCTCACTATGTATCTAATTATAGTGTTTTATATTTAATATATACAACATGGATATGGGACTCTTTATATTCACAATCGTTTACTTTTCTACATACATAAATCCATCTCCTCACACATTATAGATTTAACACTTCATATTTCTCATGGGATAAATACCACATAATAATAAATCTATTATTGAGTCTGCATATCCACATAAGAAAAAATAATCTAATCATTGCACAATTATATGACACCTCACTTACATAACTCCATACTTACATGACACCTCACTTACAAAACTCCTCACTTACATAAATCCACACTATATGACACCTACTATATACTCATATATTTAATCACACTCTAAAATAAACTATTTACTTGGTACTTACAATATTATTGTAAGTTACCAAATAACATAACACTTTCAACATACCCTCATATTATATTACTTGTTATGTATTTTCTTTACCTTCATGTATTTTCAATCCTCCATTTTGGTCTTGGTATTTCTATTATGACTATAGTACTCCTTTAGGTTCAAGCACTCAATTTATCCTTCTAAGTTGTTACCTATACCTATCACACTTATAAACAAGCCATCAAAATAATATAACTCATAATTGATATCAATGTTTTTCATCTTTCTGTTCTTGAGGTTAACATCATTAATACTACTCAAATCACTATTACCATATATATTATTGGTCTCACAACTTCCATTTTGAATATTAGTCCTTTTATGAAGATCATATGTGTCTTTCTTTTGTAGTGTATCAAAGAACATATTTTTCAACTTATTTATCATCCTTTCAAATTTATTTGTTGATGTCTTATCTTGTTCTTTTTCCATGAGAATTTTATGTTCAATTAAATACCTTTTTTGATATTGTTCTTCTAGTAGAAGTTGATCCAATTGTTTTTGTGCAAGTGTTATCACATATAAAGCAAATATACCACTTTTGTAGGACCCAAGAGCTTCAAATTTGTTTAATATTTTGATAAGACATTTCTTACTGCCATTGATGATTTTGAATTCTACTATTTTTCCTCTATACAACAACAATGAAACTAAAATTAGATTATTTGTTATCCTTGGAACATAAAGCACATTCTCTAGTGTACATTTTGAGTAAGGTAGACTAAGTGTAACATTGTGCTCCTTGGGAAGATTTTATAATAAACTCACATAATTGGTATACTCAATTTTACTTGAATGGGATCAAATGATTACGGATTGTTTATCATATGACTACTAGGTCCAGAATCAATATACCAAGAATTATATTCATACACAATTTTTGGTTATATTCAAATTTTTAGTACTTTTTTGTATCTTAGAACATGTTTGTGATAATATTTTTGTGCTTTTGAAAAACTTTACTAATTAAATTTTCCTCTTTAAACATATGTTAGTTTGTAAAAGACCTTTTTGATGCCTTCATATTTTTTTTCCAAATGTTTCCTTTCAATAATAAGCATTTGAATAATTCTGCAAATATTTTTAATCTCTTCACAAATCTCATTATTACTTTAAAATTCAAATATATTAAAACCTTTCAAACAATTATTCTTATCTCAAATAATTTTTTCCTTTCAATATTTTAATTAATTCAAATTCCTTATTATTTCTTCAATGATATCTCAAATTTCAATTAATCAAATAATATATCCTTTCTATCCATGTGTTGTAGGTGATTTGGAGAGGGTAGGGTAATCCTCCAAGGGAGGCCCTTGGTTTGAATCTCCACCCTACCAAACGTACATTAGGTACCCAAAATCCAATTGATAATGTTGGTGCGGTCAGGGCCGAGCATGACTCATGGGTGATTTTAATGGTGTAGAACCCCCTAGTCGTGGTTTCTCAGACCAAGGAGGCCTCGCAAGGGGTTTTTCACTAAAATAAATAAAAAAATAATATATACTTTCTTTAAATATATTAATAATTTGTTTTTTGATAAAAAGTATTTTATTTTTTAAATTTATTTTTTTATATTTATTATTATTTTAATTATTTTTTTAGAAGTAATATTTACCAGTAATATGAGTTGGGAGGAAGTGTAAGCCAAGAGGGATTCTGATCTAGGAGGAAGTTTGAATTAAGAGGAAGTGCAAGCCAAGAGAAAGTGCAAGCTAGAAGGAAGTGTGAGCCAAGAGGGAGTAGGAGATAGAAGGAAGTGTGAGCTAACAGGGAGTGCATGTTGAGATTTAGTTATGGAAAAATAGTGGAGGGTCCATACAAAGTGTATCAATGCTTCAAAGACTTATTACGAATGTGTTAAATATTATTTCCAAAAAAAAATTGAAGCAAAGGAATGATAGGAAAAATAAGAGACAAGAGCTATTGTGAGCCAATAAGGAGTGCAGAGTGAATGTAACTTCAGATGGAGTGTAAGATAAGAGGAAGCATAAACCAAGAGTGAGCCCCATTAGCTAGTATAGACAGAAAGTCATATTTGAAATCCCTAATAGGAAGTTAGGATGCCCTAGTTGAAAATATAGAGGAACAACTTAGAGATAAGAAGAAGAGCACATACATGCAATTTCCATCTAGATAACATATGTTACACTAAAATTAAGTATCAAGTATGAGATGATTGAGAATGATATAATGGTTATTAAAAGTAGATGGTTAATATATTATTTCTATAGATCATGGCAAAGGTTTTTAGATATTCAAGATTGGATCAAGTGGATGCGGAGCTTAAAATGAAAATACTATGTGAATTTTCTTCCTAAAGGTTTTTTCCTCATCATCTTTTCTAGTTAAAAATTAGGGATAAAATATTTTCTGGTGGCCCATCATTTAGGGGAAGAGATGAACTTTATTTAAGACCAAGGAATGCAATTTTTTTCTATTGAGACAAAAACTATTAAGAAGATTCCAATATGAGTTAGGATTGTTGGACTTCCATATCAACTTATAAATTTGGATGTTTTGAAGAATATTAGAAATACCCTAGGGGAATTCATCAAGTAATGAATAACTAATAAGGATATCAAGAATTTAATATATACTTAAATATGTGTTGTTATGGATAATTCAAAACCTTTGCCACAAATTATTAGTATTCAATCTAAGTGAAGAAAACGGGATCATATTTTATTGCCACAATTATTATGAGATTGGACACATGGAAAGATTTTGCAAAGTGAAAACTATGAAAAAAGAGAAAAAATATAGCTATGAGATAAAATTCAAGATGAAGCAAGGAAATCATACAATAATAGAAGATAGATCAGATTAAGGGTAATCCACTCTACAAAAAGAGGCAAAGAAAGCCTATCTACAATATCATTTGGAAAGTTCAAAAGGAATTAGAGGTGCAAAAGAAGATGTGAAGAGAAATACTAAAACAAATATGATAAAAGAGGTAATGTTTATTCCAAGTAAATCATATCCATTTTTGTCTAGTGTAAAATCCCCTCTAGGTAATAAAAGTGAAAACAGTGAATATGTTATCCCTTGCACTTTAATGTTTCAAGAGCAATATAATAAAGAATTGAGGATGAAAAAACCGATACAAATTTAGGTTTTTAGGGTAGAATAAGAAGGCAATTGCTATAGAAGAGCATCTTTGCACTTTAGGATTTCTAGGAAAACATAAATAATGTTGTGCTTTTGAGGTTATTCCTTGCACTTTAGATCCTTTAGAACAAGGCAAACCTAAAGATGATAATCCTTACTGAAGCAGAGTTGCATTAAAAAAACACATACAATCCACTGAAAACCAGAAATGCTAAAAGGAGCCAAAGCTTTCCATTACTTTCATGCTAAAAAATGAGGATTCCAAAAGAAGAGACCTTTTACAATTTTGAAAATTCCCACTTATGCCCTATTTTCCCCTTTTTTCCCACCTAAAACTTGAAATTTCAAATTTGAAATTTGGGGCAACTTGTGGAGGTCATAGCTTCGCGCTCGTTAAACCGATTGACTATTACCACATATTTTCAGAAATGGTATAAAATGAGCTAAGTGGGCCAAACCTTGGCAATTTGTACCAAGGATTGTGTCTAGCTGAAAATACTCAAATTTGACCTCTATGACCTTCAAAAATCTCCTGCAAGAAAAACTAGTTTTACTAATTTTTACTAGTTTTTACAAAATTAAACCATTACAATCATTTTTGGGTGATTCAAGATCACTTTTACACCATTGTATGGTCCTACATCAAACACGCAGGGTAAATTGAGAAGTGACCTTCACTTCTTTGTTGTTGGAAGAAAACCAAGGAGTTCAACCTCAACCTTCGACAACCAAGATGAATCTTCAACAGGCCTGCCCTTCCACTTAACCAGATATTCTGCATACTGTCTATTTCTTGTGATTTTGCCGACATGGGTATGTAGGATATCTTATTTCTCTTCTATCTCTGGATTAGATGCAAGAATACTCCACAATTATGCGACTAGTCCACCATTATTGTCACCTTCATGATACTCTGTCAAATCTGAAATGTTGAACACAGGTGATATATTTAGCCCACTTGGTAATTCTACCTTATAGGCATTCTTTGAATCTCATTTACCTATGACCCTGAATGGTCCAAAATTCTTTATTTTTAACTTGTAGTTTTTAGTAGGAAATATTTCCTTTCTCAAGTGAACCATAACTTGATCTCCCACTTGGAACTCCTTAAGTTGTTGCTTTTGGTTTGATCTTGTCTTGTACTGAGTGTTAATATTGTTGATATGTTGCTTCACTTCATCATGCAGGATCTTCAGGTGCTCTATAAAGTCCCCAGCCTCAGCACTGCTCTTTTCCCCTTTGTTCATCTTTATCAACTCATAAGCATTCCTTGGGCTGCTCTCATACATAATTTGGAATGGGGATTTGTTAGTACTCCTATTGACAGAATTATTGTATGCAAATTATACCTATGTCAAAACCAAATCCCATCCCTTGGGCTTATCTCCTACTAAGCATCTCAGTAGATTATCCAAACTTATGTTCACCACATCTGTTTGTCTGTCAGTATGTGTGTGGTATGCAGAACTGAATTTTAGGTCTATCTTTAATTTCTTCCATAGGTTCCTACAGAAATACCCAATAAACATGGTACCCCTATCGAAAATGATACTCTTTGGTAGACCATGTAGGCATACCACCTCTTTGAAAAAAAACCCTACAAAATGAATTGCATCATTAGTTTTTTGGTAGGGAATTTCAAAAACCTGTCAACCACCACAAATATGGAGTCATTCCTCCTTTATGTCCTTGGTAAGCCAAGAATAAAATCCATGTTGATGTCCTCCCATATCCTATTTGGTACAGGTAACAACTAATATAATCCAGTGTTATCTCTCACACCCTTGGCCATCTGGCATACTCTGCAACTTTGTACAAACTAGTTTTTCCTATTTTAACTTCGTACAAACCCTTAAGTTTGTCAAACCCTACAAATTCCACCCTCATTTCTATCAACAAACAATACCTTCTACTTAAGGCATCTGCAACTCTATTTGACTTCCCACTTCTATGCTTCAAAACAAAGGTATACCTTTGTAGAAACTCAACCCACTTTAAGTGCCTCTGATTTAGCTTCCCTTGGTTATTAATATACTGTAAGGCCTAATGATCAGTATATAGAACAATCTCTTTTGGCAAAAAATAATGCCTCCACTTCTTTAGAGCCTGAACTATAGCATAAAACTCCTGATCATATACATAATACTTCTTCCTAGCATCATTGAGTTTATCACTAAAATAAGCAACATGTTTACTTTCTTGACTCAACACAACTTCTATGGAACTACCACTAGCATCACAGTCTACCTGAAATACCTTATTGAAATATGGAATTGCTAAAATAGGTTGTTCTATGACCTTCTTTTTCAACATATCAAAGCTCTTATCTGCTCCTGAGGTCCACTTAAATTATTTCTTATCCCGTCTCATTGTTTCTATTAGGGATGCACAAATACTGCTAAAATTTCTAATAATTTTTTTGTAAAAACTTGCTAGACCATGAAATGATCTTACCTCAGTTATGCTCCTTGGAGTAAGCCATTCAATGATAGCCCTCACCTTTTCTGGGTCTATTTTTAGACCTTCATCTAAGATGACAAATCTTAGATACACTAACTCCTTCACAAAACTGCACTTCTTAAAATTAATAAGCAATTGCTCCTCCCTCAGCTTCTCAAAAAATCTTTTGATATGCATCAGGTGCTCTTCCAGGGTCTTGCTAAATATTAAAATGTCATCCAAATAGACAATGGAAAAATTTCCTAAAAACTCCTTCAATACCTAATTCATTAGTCGCATGAATGTGCTTGGTGCATTGGTTAGCCAAAATGGCATGACCAACCACTCATACAAACCCTCTCTGGTCTTGAAAGTTGTCTTCCACTCATCCCCTTCTCTAACATGAATTTGATGGTACCCACTCTTCAGTTCAATCTTTGTGAAGTACTTGGCTCCACTCAAACAGTCCATAATGTCATCCATCCTTGGCAATGAGAACCTATATTTAATGGTGATCTTATTAATAGCTCAGGAGTCTATACACATTCTCCACTCTCTATATTTCTTTGGTGCTAGTACTGTAGGTACCACACATGGACTCAAGCTCTCTTGAATATGTCCCTTTTTTAGCAACTCTTGGACTTGTGTTTTTAGCTCCTCACTTTCTACAAGAGTCATTTTATGGGCTGCCTTATTGGGTAAACTAGATCCTGGTACCAAATATATATGGTGACTGATCTTTCTCACTAGTGGAAAACCCTATGGTACATTATCTGATATAATATCTAGAAATTCTTCTAATAGACCTGAGACTTCTACTAGGGTATCTTTGAATTCTTCTTTCCTAACTCTAGAAATTAATGCATAGCACATATGCTCATGTTTCAAACCATCCAAAAACTTTCTACCTTCAACTAAATAGATTATGGCACTTCTACATACCTTTTCATCCACCTCCTTTAGGATCTTCAGCTTTTGGCGCACTCCATTCTTTTTCAGGGAGTAAGTGTTGGCATGCCCATCATGCATTGCACATCGATAAAACTGCCATGACCTTCCAAATAGCAAATGGTAAGCATCCATAGGCAAGATGTCACACAGGACCTCATCACAATAATTCCCAATATTAAATTTTACCAAGCACTGCTCACTGACCAAATCCCTATGGTCCTTCTGCAACCACCCAATACGATATTGATGCGGGTGTCTCTTCCTTGGTAACCATTCCTTCTGTAATTAGGTTATCCATTCTACCATTATCTATGAAAATATTACAGACCTTACCTGCACATTTACACCTTGTGCAAAATAATATCTTCCTCTGATCTGGATCTTTCTCCTCGTTCAACAAGGATCTCCTTTTTATCAGTACTTCTCCTCTTTCTGCTTCTTTAATGTGCTTAGATTCAACACCTTCATCAATAATAGCAGCTCGGGCATTACCTTCAGGCCTCCTATTTGTTCCTCCTTGGTGTTGTGGACACTCGTATGCTCGATGTATTTCTTCTCCACAGTGGAAACAGGTTCCACAAAATCCTCCTCTTCCAAACCCTCATACAGACCTTCCTCTTCCTCTCTAGTAACCTTTATTCTAGTAGTTATTATTCTGCTCACGGGGGCGGTAAGAATTTTCTCCCTTCTTGTCTTGGCTGTTGCTTGTATCCCCAATTTTCTTTTGGTCCTCATTCTATCCTCCATTTTTTCTCCCACCAGTTCTTCCACCATGACCTCTTCCTCTCTGTTTTCTTTTAAACCTCCTATTAAGCTTCTTTTCTACATTTAAGGCAAATTGGTAAGCATCTTCAATGGTGGTCATCCATACTAGAATCAACTACTCTTGAATACTTACTCTTAACCCATTAATATAATGGGCTACCTTCTCCTTGTTGGCCTTAGAATGGCCTATTCTAATCAGGATCTTATAGAACTCCTATGTATATTCTATTACAGACTTACTCGATTGTCTCAAACCCTGCATTTTCTTGAGCAGATCGAACTCGTAATCAACTAAAATAAATTGTCTCTTCAACTTCTCCACCATCCACTCCCACATTTTTATCCTTTCTTTTCCTCTTTTATTTCTATCTAGTTGCACTCCCTTCCATCATATCATAGCATGACCCTTCAGCTTGGTCTTAGCAAACTTGACCCTCTCGGGATCTTCTACCTCCTCATACTCGAAGTATTCCTCCATGTTATTGATCCAATTGATCAACTCTTCTAGGTTGAGATTTCTAGAATATGTGGAGACATCAAACTTTGGTCTCTTTCCAATCTGTGATATGGCCTTATACAATATGGCTTGTGCAGGATCTAATGCCTTTTATTCTTATTCTTCAAACTGGGCCTCTTCTTCTTCAGCTTCATCTTCACTTCCTTCTTCTCTCCTTGGCTCAAACCCTCTATGCAACTCCTCTTGCAGAGCTTGAAATTACCTCTACAAAGATCTAAAATTTTCTTCTAGCACCATATTTTTCCCACTACCATGGTTTCTTCATTGATCCAGAATTATTTTTCGGATAAATAAAATTTTAATAATCATGGTGAGTAAGTAAACATCTGAGTGGAGTTATTTGACATCATACTTCAATTTTGGGTGTTGTTAGTACCACCAAATCTTGTAAAATTTGGCAACTACATACTCTTTTGCAAAACTGGAATGCACATTTGACAGCTGGAAACAGGGTAAAAATCAGCCTCAGTGGCCATATTCGTGGACATGCTGGGAATGACTCATAATGAATTAGGACCTCAAATTTTAACCAAATGTATTTCTAATTATTGAGAATGCATGGTAAAATTTTCAGGTCGATTGGACAGGTAATCCGAAATCTGTGCGCGTTCCAAAATGACAATCTGGCACTTTTGACAGCTGGAAATAGGGTAAAAATCAGCCTCAGTGGCCATATTCGTGGACATGCTGGGAGTTACTCATAAGGATTTAGGATCTAAATTTTTAACCATATGTAGTTCAAACTATTGGGAACACGTGGTATAAATTTTAGGTCGATTGGATATGCAATCCAGAAGTTGTACATATTCCAAAATGGCAATCCGATGCGTTTGACAGCAGAATACCAAAAAAACAATTGGAGACCAAAAGTCACGCTTGGTAGCCAAAAGGCCAGGAGTTATTGGAATGTTTATTTATGTCATTTTTAGCATCTATGGCAGGGTTAATGAGGGATTGGAGAGTATGTACGTGAGCTTTGTTTATGGTGAACAATTTGCAGACTGTTGGGTAAAATTTCTTGCTTAGTATTGGCTGTTTCAAAACAGTAGCAATGCTTGGTAGCCCTTCGAAGGTTGCAATGTAATGTTTGTTCAGTAATAAAATAATGAGCTCTCTTGTACAATGGATGTTTCCCCACATTGGGGTTTTACCACTATAAATTTCTGTGTCAAATTTGTGTGAATGTTTTTGAATTAGATTTTAGCAATTGCATAGAGATTTGGTAATTGTTTTCAATCCTTAAATCTGTAATTGTGAGAATAGTCAGGTTTGGCTACCATTACGGATCAAGTGGTATCAGAGCAAGTTCTTTCGTAAGGCCTGTGTATGCAAGGTAGAAGGTCTCAGAATTCGGAGTTAGTTCCTTATAACCCAGAAATTGGGAGAAGGCAAAGAAATACTTCCATGGCTGAAGAACAACGAGCCCGAATGTCTGATGAGGAATATGAATGCAAATTCCTCAAGATGGAAAACACTCTCGCACAACTCACCAAAATGATGGAGATGATGCAATTACAGCTGAACCAGTCTAGAAATGAGGAGCAAGCGATTTCTGTGGGAGAGGATGAAGGTGCTTCGATTTCTAATAAGGTACCATTGGTATCTGATCCATTTAAGATGGAGGTGAAGCTGGACATACCTGTCTACAGTGGAGAGTTGGATCCTGAGAAGTTGGACGGCTGGTTGAAGCAGTTGGAGGTATACTTCAGTATCAAGCATTATACGGAGCCCCAAAAAGTGAGTTTTGCCAGATTGAAGCTTGGAGGACATGCTCTCACATGGTGGGAGGCATATGTTGCTGGTTTGGCTCGTAATAGGCAACCACCTGTACAAACATGGGCTCAATTTGTGGCTGCACTCAGAGCTCAATTCTATCCGGTTGGATACCAAGAAAGGATGGAGGAGAGGTGGCAATTTTTGAGGCAGAAACAAGGACAAGATGTTCAAGAATACACCACTGAATTCAGGAAGCAAGCGGTGTTATTGAACATAAATTTGCAGGACCCATCAATTCTGAAGAAGTACAAGGGTGGATTGCACTACCATCTCAGAACAGAGTTGGCACTTTTCAATGTCACAAGCATAGATGAGGCATGTGTCAAGGCAATGTACTTGGAGATGAAGAATAGGAAGCCAAATAAAATGCAGCAGACCTCTAATCAGCCCAGTGGTAGTAAGAATGTGGCAAAACCACAAAAGCAAAGCAAAAATCAGACCAAAAAGGCTTCTACAGCAGTGCAAAAAGATGAAAAACATTGTGACCATTGCAAGGTTGATGGGCACACTACAGAGAAATGTTGGAAATTGCATCCAGAAAAGAAGCCCAAATGGTTGAACAAAGGTAAAAAGAAAACAGCCAATGTGTGTCAACAAGATGAGGATTGTATTAGCACTGCAGAGGTTGAAGAAAAATTGGCTTGTGTAGCCAAGCAAGGGCAAAAGAAACTACAGACTTTGGAGGCTCATGGAAAAACCCATATTCAAGCTACAAAGGAGGAGATAGTTTCAGAAACCACAAAAGAAGAATTGTTTTGGGTGTATATCCAAATAAAGATGACGAAGGTAGTTGCATTGTATGATTCTGGATCACAAAGAAATCTGATCTCAGAAAAATTAGTACAACAGTTGGGATTTGAGGTAAAACCTCATCCTCAACCGTATCCATTGGGGTGGCTACACAAAGATGTAGAATTGCAGGTAACTAAGCAATGCACATTTAAATTTTCTATTGATGAGAAGTTTAAAGATGAGGTAGTTTGTGATATTGTACCTCTGGATATATGCCAAGTTGTCTTTGGTAGCCCATATTTATGGGAAAGAGATGCTGTTTTTTATAGAAGGCTGAACCAGTGGCGCTTGGTGAAAGATGGCAAGGGATTTAGAATTCATGCCTACAAAGGGCAAAAGAAATTTCAGCTTGTTACTGCTCAACAAGCAAAACATATGGTGAATACTAGCAAGAGGTTTGTGCTTCTCATGGTGAGACGTGTGGGTGAAGACTTGCAAATTGATGGACCTAAAGTAGAGGCAGCTGATTGTACTCCTAGGCAAAGGGGAGAGTTGAAGAAGTTGCTTCAAGAATTCCAAGAAATTATGCAGGCACCTCGGGGCATCCCACCAAAGAGAGATGTAGAACATGAGATTCAGCTATTACCAGATTCACCAGTACCAAACATTGGGTTGTATAGGCAGTCAGTATTGGAATCTGATGAGGTGAAGAGACAAGTCCAAGAATTATTGGAACAAGGGCTTGTGAGGCCTAGTACATCACCAGCAGGTTCTCCCATTGTGTTGGTTCCAAAGAAATATGGGACATGGAGGATGTGCATTGACTACCGGGCACTCAATAAAATCACCATTAAAAATAGATATCCACTTCCTCGCATTGATGATTTACTTGATCAGTTGAAGCATGCCCGATATTTCACCAAGTTGGATTTAAAATCTGGTTATCACCAAATCCGGATGAAGGAGGAAGACATTTGGAAGACAGCTTTCAAGACTAAGCAAGGTCTTTTTGAGTGGCTAGCTATGCCATTCGGTTTAACTAATGCTCCTGCAACATTCATGAGAATGATGAACGATGTACTACGTCCATTTTTGGATAAATGTGCAATTGTCTTCTTGGATGATATACTTGTGTATAGTGCATCTTGGGAGGAGCATATGCAACACTTGAGAGAGGTATTGGCAGTTTTGCAGCAGTCACAATTGAAATTAAACATCAAGAAATGTGAGTTTGGAAAGACTTCTTTGGTTTATTTGGGCCATGTGATTGGTGGAGGAGAGATTCGAATTGATCCAGCGAAAGTTGCAGCCATCTTAGAGTGGGCCCAGCCAAAATCTCAGACTGAATTAAGAAGCTTTATTGGAGCAATTCAGTATTTGAGGAAGTTCATTAAAGATTTCTCACATGTGGCTGCACCACTGCAGAAAATGTTGCGAAAAAATAGCAGTATTATGTGGGGTAAAGAAGAAGAACAAGCATTTCAGAAGTTGAAGGATAAGGTTTGCAATGCACCAGTTCTTGCCATGCCGGATATGAGATTGCCTTTTGAAGTAGAGACTGATGCTTCTGGCCATGCTATGGGAGCAGTTTTACTCCAAGGAGGTAAGCCGGTATGTTATCATTCTGAGTTATTTTCTGGAGTTGTTCTTAATTATCCTACATATGACAGAGAATTGTATGCTTTGGTGCAAGCGGTTAAGAAATGGAGGCACTATTTGATGGGTAAAGAATCAGTTATTCATACTGATCATGAACCCTTAAAATATTTGCAAACTCAGAGTAAATTGCAGCAGTCAAGACATTTTAAATGGATGGGTTTCTTGCAACAATTTAACCTTTTGATCAGGTATAAGAGGGGTAAAGCTAATAAATTGGCTGATCTATTATCCAGACCTCCCATGAAACTTGCTTCAGTTGTTATGGAGTTAGAGCCTTTTGCTTTTGATAGTTATAAAGGTGAATATGAGGAGGATAAGGAATTTAAGGAAGTGTATCTCAGTCTTGGAGCAGGAAAAAATACCTCAGTGGAAGACTATCACTTGGAGGATGGCTTACTGTTCAAGGCTGGCAAGCTTTGTATTCCAGTTGGTAGTAGATTGCAGCTGATTAGAGAATCTCATACTTCATTGATTGCTGGTCACTTTGGGGTGCATAAAACAGTAGCAAATTTGCAGCGTTATGTGCACTGGCCAAATATGCAAAATGATGTTTCCAGATACATCCGTGGGTGTGCCATTTGTAATACAAGTAAGCCAAGTAACCGGAAATTAGGATTGTACACTCCCCTACCAGTTCCTAGCCGGCCTTGGGAGAGCATTTCAATGGATTTTGTGGGTGGACTGCCTACCACTCGCAAGGGGAATGATTATTTGTATGTGATAGTTGATAGATTTAGTAAAATGGCTGTTATGATTCCATGTAAGAAGACTATCACAGCTGAAGGAGCAGCTGATTTGTTCTTTCAACAGGTTTTTGTGAATTTTGGTCTACCCAAAAGCATTATTAGTGACCGTGATACCCGGTTCCTTAGCAAGTTTTGGACTGCACTTTGGGGAATGTTGGATACAAAGTTGAAAAGATCTACCGCATTTCATCCCCAAACTGATGGTCAAACAGAAGTTGTCAATAGGACCATTGTTCATTTGTTGAGAGGATTTAACCAGCAAAGACCAAAGACTTGGGATGACAATCTGCCTTATGTGCAATATTGCTACAATAGGGCTATTCATTCATCAACTCAGCTATCACCATTTGAGGTATGCTATGGTTTCCTACCACATTCACCTTTTGATGGAGTATTTTCAAGTGGTTCAGATGCAGCAGGGAGTAATGAGCCAGAAGGTAGCAAGGCTTTGAGGTTCATCCAGAAAATTCAGCTTATCCATGAACGAATTGAGGAGAAGTTGAAGAAGACTCAGCAGCAATACAAAGAGCGCCATGATAAACACAGAGTTGCACATCAGTTTCAGATTGGAGATATGGTGTGGTTGCATTTGGGTAAGGAGAGGCTTCAAGGAGCTGGTAAGAAGCTAAAACCCATACGTTATGGACCATTCAAGATTGTGGATCAATATGGGGATAATGCATTCAAACTTGACTTGCCTAGTTATATGCAAATGTATTCTGTTGTTAATGTGGAGAATTTGAAATTGTTTGAGCCTTCATTATTGGATGCCAAAGAAGATACTCCAGTTCTACCACATTGGGATGACCTGACTTCATCAACTTTTGAAGAGGCTGTAGAGGATGTGGTGCTTGAAAAGAAAATTCGTACTTCAAGAAGGGGTGACCAAGAGTTTTGGTTAGTTTGTGGAAAAGGTAAAAGATTGAACAAAGCAATATGGTTACCTTTGGCTCGGGTGAAGGATTTATATCCTCACCTAATGGCTTAAAGCTTTTGAGGGACCAAAAGCTCCCCAAGTAGGGAGGCCTGATCCGGAATTATTTTTCGGATAAATAAAATTTTAATAATCATGGTGAGTAAGTAAACATCTGAGTGGAGTTATTTGACATCATACTTCAATTTTGGGTGTTGTTAGTACCACCAAATCTTGTAAAATTTGGCAACTACATACTCTTTTGCAAAACTGGAATGCACATTTGACAGCTGGAAACAGGGTAAAAATCAGCCTCAGTGGCCATATTCGTGGACATGCTGGGAATGACTCATAATGAATTAGGACCTCAAATTTTAACCAAATGTATTTCTAATTATTGAGAATGCATGGTAAAATTTTCAGGTCGATTGGACAGGTAATCCGAAATCTGTGCGCGTTCCAAAATGACAATCTGGCACTTTTGACAGCTGGAAACAGGGTAAAAATCAGCCTCAGTGGCCATATTCGTGGACATGCTGGGAGTTACTCATAAGGATTTAGGATCTAAATTTTTAACCATATGTAGTTCAAACTATTGGGAACACGTGGTATAAATTTTAGGTCGATTGGATATGCAATCCAGAAGTTGTACATATTCCAAAATGGCAATCTGATGCGTTTGACAACAGAATACCAAAAAACAGTTGGAGACCAAAAGTCACGCTTGGTAGCCAAAAGGCCAGGAGTTATTGGAATGTTTATTTATGTCATTTTTAGCATCTATGGCAGGGTTAATGAGGGATTGGAGAGTATGTACGTGAGCTTTGTTTATGGTGAACAATTTGCAGACTGTTGGGTAAAATTTCTTGCTTAGTATTGGCTGTTTCAAAACAGTAGCAATGCTTGGTAGCCCTTCGAAGGTTGCAATGTAATGTTTGTTCAGTAATAAAATAATGAGCTCTCTTGTACAGTGGATGTTTCCCCACATTGGGGTTTTACCACTATAAATTTCTGTGTCAAATTTGTGTGAATGTTTTTGAATTAGATTTTAGCAATTGCATAGAGATTTGGTAATTGTTTTCAATCCTTAAATCTGTAATTGTGAGAATAGTCAGGTTTGGCTACCATTACGGATCATTCATGGAGGCATTCTACTCACTTCTTCCACAAATCCTAACATAGATCCTAGTGTAAACTACCTTACGTTTGGTGCTCTATTTACACACTTAGGAACTCTCACTCTGATACCACTTGAAGTAGAGTTGCATTAAAAAAAACACATACAATCCACTGAAAACCAGAAATGCTAAAAGGATCCAAATATTTCCATTACTTTCATTCTAAAAAATGAGTATCCCAAAAGAAGATCCCTTTTACAATTTTGAAAATTCCCACTTATGCCCTGTTTTCCCCTTTTTTCCCACCTAAAACTTGAAATTTGAAATTTGAAATTTGGGGCAACTTGCGGAGGTCATAACTTCGCACTCGTTGACCCGATTGACTATTACAACATATTTTTGAAAATGAAATGAAACGAGCTAAGCGGGGTGGCCCTTGGCTCTTTACACCAATGTTCACATCTAGCCGAAAATCCTCAAATTTGACCTCTAAGACCTTCAAAAATCTCCTGTAAGAAAAACTAGGTTTACTAGTTTTAATAGTTTTTAATAGTTTTTACAAAATTAAACCACTACAATAATTTTTGGGTCATGCAAGATCACTTTTACACCATTGGATGCACCTGCATCACTTACTATGAGCAATGTGATAAGATTGAAGAGATTGATGAAGATGAGAGTATTGTGAGGAATGAAAAAAGAGAGGAAGACCTAAGAAGCAAAAACAAAGAGAAAAATAAACCCATAGGATATTGATATGGGTAAAAAAAAGCAAATATCACAATTTCTAACAATAAGTGGGGCTAAAACCACAAATAAAAACAAAAAATAACAAATAAGTTAATATTTTAGAATATTAGGAAAATGAATGAGAACCTTAAAAAAAGGTATTAATAAATTGTGAGGTTGATATAGATGAGGTATTTATAGATATAGAAGCTAGAAATTTTTTTTTTAGCCATTAGCGATGTTGAATTTCATCTTGATAGAATTTAAATATCGAAACACATTTGATATAAAAGGAGGTTACTATGGAAACTTAGCAGTTTGAAGAAGATGTAGAATATATTTTATAGAAAGGCAAATGAAGAATATATTTCATAGAAAGGTAAATTTGGGTAAGATTTAATTAACTTATTATAAATGTAATGAAAGCAATATCATGTTTTGTTTTTGTAATGGGAGTGGCCCTCATTACAAGCGACACATAACTTATTAAAAATATATATATTTCACTTTTCTTTAATCTTCTTCAAATATTTAATTTTCACTTTAATAATTTCAATCTATAATCAATTATCTATGTAACACTTCCTCCAATTAATTTTCTTTTTCACTTTAATAATGTTGCTCACAATAATTTACATCCTTTCAAATTAATAAAATTATTTCTTTCAATGTTATATTTTATCCTAAATTTTGTGTTTTTTATTTCTGCTTTCTTTTACATAACTTCCTCCAAAATATTCTCTTCTCCTTTAATTTTATTAAATCAAATAATACAAATATTAATTTAAATACCTTTACACTTAATTAATACTCCGCATTATTTTCTTTTATTTTGCATTAACTCCATGCTTCTAAAAATTTTTTACTCGTCTCTTGGATGTTACAATGCTTTCTTTAATAAACCTTTCTTCCAATTTGATATTTCTCACAAAAAAATACATGAGCTTCAATATTTAATCAAACCTATATATATCACCTCATGCATCAATACTTTAATAAATTTACATTAATATATTATATTTGATATTTCCAAATCCTCATAATAAAATTATTTTTCTTCTCCTTTAGGAAATTAGTCATGTATCTCTAACTATGCTAATAACATCCACTATGCTTTCCACTTGTACCTCATTTCAAACATATCTTCTGCTTAGTATTTCAATGGACTTTCTCCAATGTATTTTCCAAACCCATTATATATAATGGGTTTGGATATATATATATATATATATATATATATATATATATATATATATATATATATATATATATATCACCTCATGCATCAATACTTTAATAAATGCACATTAATTTATTTATACCTGATATTTCCAACTCTTCATAATAAAATTATTTTACTTCTTCCTTTGGGTGTTACTCCTATGTATCTTGTTTAAAACATATCTTTTGCTTAGGATTTCAATGACTATATCTATTGTATTTTACAAACCCATTAAATGCTTTAGTGTTTAACTTGTGGTATTTATTAGCTTGACACTCTACTGCATGTTCATTAGGAAAATTCTCTAGTCATTTTATTTTATCTTTTCCTCAAACATTCCATCTCTCTTCAACTATCTTGTCAAGCATTCATCTTCTTGGGCTATCTCCTTAAGCATTTAGCTCAAATTTTTTAGCTTCTCTCAAAAATATTTGGTCTCTTCTCATAGTAAGAAATATTTTTTTCTCATTGTAGCCAATGATTGTAGGCTTCTCTCAATATTTAGGTGCACTTATCAACCTAAATTCTATAAAAAATCAACCTAAATTCTCGAAAACTAATGCTTCTTGCCACACAACTAGTGTGGATCTCACCAAACATATTTAGCGTGGATCTATCCAAATACAATACTATGGGTAAATGTGTTTTCCTTTTCAAAATTTATTTTCTAAAAATATATCTTTACAAAAATAGATCTTTACATCAATGGATCCTTTCTTACAAATTTAAGTCTACCTCATCTTGGCATTTTTCTCAAATTCTCTGCTTCACTACTCTTCACCTATTCATGGAATCTCTCTTTCACCAAATCTCCAACAATGTGGCTTTGATACCACTATTATAAATTCAACTATATTTATCATAGGATCAATATAAAATATTCACATAAATGCATACATTTAATATCACACTTATTGAATAATATTATTGATGAATATTTTAATACAAGCAATGCAAATACTATGTAATGCAAGGCTTGTTCTCACTATGTCACCGATTACAATGCTTTCTCTTCAATATATACAATATGGATATGAGACTCTTCACATTCACAACCCTTGACATTTATACTTACACAAAATTTTTATCTCCTCACACACATAGGAGATGTAACACTTCATATTTCTCATGGAAGAAATACCATAAAATAATAAATATATTATAAAATTTCCATATCCATATAAGAATAAAGACTATAATTATTGCACATATTAAATGATAAACTCTTACATAAATACATACTTACATGGAACCTCACTTACATACACCTACTATATACTCAAATATTTATCATACTGTAAACTAAGCTATTTACATGACACTTATAATATTGTTGTAAGTTACCATATTATGTATACTTGTAGTAGAGTTACAATAATGTTCCTTGTAATAAAAATATGACGTATACCTTTAAGATGATAAATAAAGGGTAATAACACTTGATAAAAATTCAAATACTTCAAATTAATGATAATGTATCCTTATTAGGGTCAAAATATGTCTTACTTTTTTAATAGGATTAATATGGAAAATTACAGTCCATATATAGATCCATTCAAATGACATATGAAATTTATTAGAGGGTATGTTAACAACAAAAAAATAAAAAATATATATTTTGTATAGTAAACTTATTGGAAATTTTATTTGACTATATTATATTCTTCTTGATATTGTATTTGGTATGATCAATATTTTCAATATCATGTTGGATCTAAGATCGATTTAGACATAAATTACAAAATAGAATCATGATCTACATGAAACATTCCTCATATTACATATTATATGATATACAAGCATCAAAATTTTATAATTTTAATGTGTTATTTGACAAATATTTTGTTTATAGCAAGGTTATGCATATCGGTGAATCATCGTAAATTAGCAAATATTAGGATTTTAAAATTTTAAAATTATCTAATCTTGGGAGCTTTCATTGGGTCCTATTCGCCCAAAAATTTTGGGGTGCAAATTTTATTGCGGTCGACTCACTCGATCATGATGATAAATTTAATTTTTTTATTTTATTTTGCCAACCAATTTCACCCAAATTGATGGACGTTTTTTATTCAAAAATAATTTTAATTTTCCTACCAAATTTACTACTTATACCGCCAGTATATATATCCAATGTGACAATGATACTCACATATTCAAAAATAACTAGTAGCATCAAAAAGTCTATAACAATAAAAAATATTTGAAGCAGTGAAAAGCATCAATAACATAAAATAAAGACCTATGACACCTACTCATCACAACGATACACCGGTAGCTCGTACAAGCTATTGGTGCTATGATATGATGATTGACTATAGGGACTACCAAGGCCAAGATATGTTAGTATCCTTTGTAGGCTACTATGACTAACAAGGTGATGATAGCCTTTGTAGGCTACCATACCTAACATGGCAATGATAACCTTGGGAGGCTATCATTATAACATGGTGATGGTGATATTTACAAGTTATCGTGTCTAACATGGTGATGGTAGCCTTTACATGCCACTATGCCTAACATGGTGATGGTATACTAAGCAAGCTATCATGCCTAACATGGTGATAGTAGCTTTTGGAGGCCATCAACCTAATATGGTGCCATCACTATACCATGAACTCTATTTTAGGTGGGGCTGCATTGACACCCTCTATGGTGGGGAAAAATCCTTTTTATTTAAATCCAAGGCATCCAAGGTAAGAAAAAAATGTCTCTTTATTTATTTTTTGTTTTTTAAACCTTCTCAAAACCACAACCAAAAATTTTAAAAACCACCATGACTTTACGTTTTCCAACCCATCAAAAATTTCATAGTTAAGCATGCTCGACTAGAGTAGTACTTGGATGGGTGACCTCCTAGGAAGTCCTAATTTTGCACCCTCTAAACTAAAAGTTTTTTCTAAGCCACACATACACCAATAGCTTTTACTGGCTATTGGCACCACTGATACTCCAGTATCTTGCAGAGGCTACTGGTGCCACACATACACCAATAGAATTCAGAGGTTGTCAATGCCACATAAAAATTATCTTATCGATAGTCTTTTGCTATTATTTAATATTTTTTCCAAATATTAACAAAAATTCACCCCATTATTATAATTTTTGGTGGAAACAAAATGGAATACACCATGAATTTTATATGATTTTGGACCCTATTTGTCTTAGTTTCAAAACTGATTCACATGATTTATATAAATACATTTTGAGGCTGACCCCTTATGCATAACCCTTGTCTATAGTTACCATGACTTAATAAACTATATATTTTAGTAATAAATGGATACATTTAGGTTGGTATTTTTATTTTTAGTTTTAGTTTTAAAATGATATGCTTATTTACAAGTGTTTGAAGATAATATGATATGCATTTTTTTTTGTATTGTAAATTTTATGAAAGCATAAGGTTTATGCTAACATCTTCAAGTTTTTTCCAACTTAAGATCCAATACATAATATAACATCCTATAGTCATTAATTTTCTAGTGGTTAATTATTTTATTAGCTTATTAACATATTTCTAGTGATGTGTGTCTAATTTTACAAAATTTCAAACTTTATTATCATATTACTTCCTTGTAGAGACAAAAAGAAGCTTTTATGCATTGAGAAATATAAAATAGCTTTCAATAGGTATGAGAAACAACTCACTAATATTTCCTTGCTTTTTTATCTAGATTTGATAGGATACTTTATTCTAATGAATATTTCACTACTGTAACCTAAAGAAGTTAAAAGGCAAAAAAAGTGGATAATTCATTACAGGACATGGGAACTTGAGGACTATGAGGTCAACTATACCATTCATGATCTTGGGATATAAATTATGGTTAACACCCATAAATTGTGTTATTATAATTTTTTGGTAGAGATGGTTATATTTGAGATAAAACTATCAATATTAAAATATATCTATTTCATGTTTTTTTTATTTGATAGATGAAGGAGTTTTAAAAGGACCTCAAAATTTTTTTACAGAGCGAAGCTAGTCACCAAAAAAGTGATAGAACACTTCAACCAAAAAAAGGCTATTGGGTGGTACTTACAACAATAGAAAAATTTAAATATCAAGCACAGATTCCTACCCAGCCAAGATAGAATCCAACACAATAACTGAAACAAGATAAAATGAGCATCTTGCCCATATAAACAAGATCCAAGCACCAAAAAACACTAAAAATATTAAACCAAAATAACACTCATTTTGTGCCCAAACTGGCAAACTACATAGAGGTCATTCTACCCTCACAATAAGAGAGAATTTGAATCTATGCTAAAATAAATGCCTTTCTTGAATCAAGCCAAACACCCAAAAACAAGGTGAAATAAAAAAATCCCAAAAAAATATAGCCCTGTAACCTTGGGATCAAACGCAACCACCAGTGCTAGAATAGGAGATAAAAAATTTGCAAATCACCAAAGCAAACCATAGTAACAAAGCAACCAGATTCGATGCTAGCCAAGGGAACAACAACTAGATATTACTGCAACAATAACAACCCACTATCATCCCCAATGATTTTGGGTTAGTGTTTGGACCTATCCCCCTTAGGGACCTTAACTAGATTTTCAATAAAAATTTGAATCCTTAAGAAATAAGAGCAATCTAACCAAGTAAACTCAACTAGCAACCAACCCTAGTAACATCGTCACCCAACAACCAACCAAAGTAACATAGAGCCAAATCTATCCAAGGGGTCAATAGCTAAAACTTTACATAGCGATACAAATAGCCCAAGATCAACCCCTTTAGCTTTGGGTTGGCATTTGGTCCTATCCCTCTTAGCAAACTCGACCAAATATTCAATCATAAACCAAACCCAATAGAAATACAGAGCAAACCAACAAGATCCTCCAAACAATAAAAACCCTGGTCATAGAGCCATCCAATCAACACAGAGCATAAAGACCATAGCAAATACCAAGGTCCAACAAGGAAAATAGGAGGTCTCCCACATAAAGGGTTTCAGAGCATCAGAGTTAGAGTGGAAGATCAATCGAGAGCCAATTACATGAATCTATTCAAAAATCCTAAAAACATAGCCATGGAACCCTGGGATCAAACACAACCACAAGTGTTGGAACTAGAGGTAAAAACTCTACAAACCACCAAAGCTAACCAGAGTAATAGAGACACCAAAGACAATGCTAGCCGAGGGAACAACAATCCAACATCATCCCTAATAAGTTTGGGTCGACGTTTGGCCCTATCCCCCTCATGGACCTTAGCCATATTTTCAATGATAAACTAAACCCATAAGAAAATAGAGCAATCTAACCAAGGGCCCTCAACTTGCAACCAACCATAGTAACAAATTCACCCAAAAACCAACCAAAGTAACATAGAGGCAAAGCTAACTAAGGGATCAATAGCCAGAACTTTCCATAGTGATACAAACAACCCAAGATCACCTCCCATAGATTTAGATCAGTATTTAGCCCTATCCTCCTCAGGAACCTCAACGAGATATTTGATGGTAAATTGAACCCAAAAGAAATATAAAGTGAACCAAAAAGACCCCCCAACAAGAAAAAACCCTGGTCATAAATCCATCCAACCAACATAGAGCATAAAGACCATAAAAAATAGCTAGGTCTAGTAGAGAAAATAGGAGGCCTGTTCAGAAGTTTTCAAAGTACCAAATTCAAAGTAGGAGGCCCAAAAAACCTTATGTTAAGGAAAATCATTCCTCGTATCCCCTAGGGTCTAGGAATTTCCATTCCATGGGACCTACCCATATGGGTATACCCCTCAGGCTAGTTGGGGGGATTTTTTGTATCTGATGCAGGCCACTAGAATTGAACCCTAGACCTCATTTCGAGGATTGAGGGTACCAGTAAGGTTCCTGGTGTGAATCAATTTTTTTGTGGTTATTGTGATAAATCGTTATGATCGATGCATAGGGTTGAGCAATCCTCTTCCAACCATGATCCATCATAAAATTGAGAGCTATACTTGTCAATAGGGGAATAAAACACAACTATTTGTCTATAAACAAGGTGGGCACAGGGGGAATGGAGCCTTTTTGACCTCTACCAACACATAGGACATTCCCAACTACACCTTGTATCTATGGGGTAGACACAGAAGTAATGGAACCTAGGTCAACCTCTATTAGCACCCAAGAATTTTACCAACTATGCTACACAAGCAGATTAAATTTTTTATGGTTAGTGTGATAAACCCCTATGATCGATACATAGGGTTGAGTAGTCACCCCCCAACCATAACCCCTCATAAGGTTGAGAGCTACACTTTTCAATAGGGGAATAACACACAACCATTTGGGTATCAATAGGGTGGGCACAGGGGGAATGGAGCCTTGTCGACCTCTACCAACACATAGGACATTCCCAACTACACCTTGTATCTGCAGGGTGGACATAGAGGGAATGGAACCTAGGTTGGCCTCTACCAACACCCAAGACTTTCACCAATTGCACTACACAAGCAAATAAAAAATAACACAATACACTTTACAATATAATATAATATGTTATTTGAGTATAAAGGTTGTAATTTATGATAAATAACACAAGGTTATTTTATCTAATCATAATAGTGAAAGTAATCTTATAGAATATAAGATAATTTATGGCAATATATGTAAATTATTGATTTATGTCTAGTGATAGTAGTGAAAGTGGTCTAATAGAATGCTCTAGTTAGTGTGGCAAGTGGGATACCACTATATATGTAAGACTATGGATAAAATATAACCATAGTTTTAGGCTATATTTACCTATATAGGGGATCCATCCTCCATTTTATAATAACATTATTTTTTATATCTCTATATTTATTTATTTAAGTCAAGATATTTTCCTCTCACTTAGGGTTTGTCATTCCATTACTAAGTATTTAGGTGCCCTCATTTTTATTTTATATAGTAATATCTCCACTATGATTGGAGTCATACTACATGTGGTGTTAAATATAGTTATGTAGTAAGATCTCTTTGTGGTTGTAGGCACACTAGAGGTAGCATCGAAGTAATTTTTTAAATCTTTATATAAAAACCCCAAGTTAATGCAAATGATAAAACTTCACATTGGGTTGTTGAATTATATTTTAGCATATTTTATTTAAAATTAAAATTTAATATATTATTAAGAATTTAAATTTTATTAGTTTTGTAAAGGTATATATTAAAATTGTAATTTTTTTCTCATGAGTATATAAAAAACTAATATGGTAGTTTTCTGCCATTGAATTTAAGATACAAATATATGTTTTTGTCCCTAATTTTTGCTTGTAAAAAATATCTGAATTGATTTTATATGAGCTGCTATGACCAAATTTCATAACTTATTGGTGTAAATTTTTTTGTTTATATTGATTACTATTTTCAAGTTATAATGCCATTGTATGTAGAGTAAAAACTAAATCATTAATTTAATTGATGGTTATGAATGATGATTTTACTTATATTACTAGAAAGGGTGTTAAATAATATTAAAATATGACATAAAATGTAGAAAATACAAAAAATATTGTATTAGGTATACCATATAAATATAATATACATACATACAAACATATATTAGTACACATAACACACAAAGAAAAATAAATGTATAGATGATCATGCATATAAAATCAAGAAATATACAAAAGTAAAGGATCATAATAATGCTGATTTTAATTATATCCGCCCATGTAGAGGAGTTGGAGTGCAAGTGGGTAGTTAAACCTCTCTAGTTGCTGAGAGGCCCAGGTTCAAATCTCTCGCCTCACATGTTGCGGATATGTTATGTAATGGTTTCCTCGTGGTCACACTCTGTTTACCCCTTGTGGCCACCACCAATAAAAAAAAAAAAAAAAATTCTGATTTTAATTATGCAACATGAGCAATACTGTTATAGGACTCGTATATAAAATATAATCAATTTACAAGTTATATGTATATTTTTGTTCAATCAAAACTCAATGCTAAAAAAATATCATATAAATTGTGCACTTAATGTTCTCCTATAATATGTTTTGTATAAGAAGGTAAAAGTTAATAAAAACATGCATGATGGAGATTGTATTTTATTATGAAGGTTTGTTGTCAAAACTTTCCAAGGTAGAAATCAAAATATGTTCCTTAATATAACATAGCTTAAAATGTAACATAATAATCTATTTTAGTATTAAGATCATATTTTATGGTAAATAAAATAGGTCATTGTATATATTCAAAGCAAAGAATGTAGCCTTACAAAATGTTCTATGTATTGGTGTTAGATAAAAATATCAATTTATGTAAAACCATTTAGATAATACCATCATGGTATTGGTTTATGTTCAAATATATTTATATAGAAAATTAATTCCTCTTTCTATAATCATACTATTTTTCCTTATTAGTATAATTTACCTCTTAGAGGAAACATTGTTCTTCTTACATAGGACTTGTAAGAACAATTAAAGTTTATTATTTATATATAGATACTTCAATTTATTTGATTTGATGTAGTTATATCTCCCTTATAATTTTAGTCAAATTAAACTAGTATCAAAACTAATTATATATTTATCTCTCCATGTGGTTGTAGGTATTATGTAATCATCATTCAAAAATATATTAACTCTCAATAAATATTATATATGGTAGATGGTATTTCATTGGAAATATAAACTTAAAAATTTAACTACATATAAAAAATAAAGAAAAAGTGGTAATGCACCACAGGAACCAATAGGTTCCAATCCCACGGGCTTGCCCATGCATAGATAGTAGCCCAGATCTGATTCCTCTGAGTGGTGCGCCAGATTGATGACGACGGTGCAACCCTTGTGCGTCCGGCGGTCCCCATCTCACGTCGGGTTACCATGTACCGAGACGGTGGAAGTCCTGGGAGCCTTCATAGATAGTTTGAACCCTACCAGCTGTTGTGTTGATAGTTACTAAAAATAGTGATTATAACCATTGCTTCTATATATCAAAAAAAAAAAAAAAAAAACGTTTAAAAAACTTACTCAAAATGCTTACATTGATAGAGTTTTAAATATCATCCCCAAGTTTTAACAATCGCCACTTACTCTTACTTTAATTCCCCATTTGTCATTATAATATCTATATTTATAAATTTAATTACATAATAATTACAAAAAGAAATTACGCCATACATGGACCTACATGGTATTTATAATCCTATAAAATGCATTCAATAGAAATTTATATGCATCTATGTCCACATATTCACACACACTCAATCACTCACTTATGCTTGGGTATAAAAAAAATTGTGTCCACTTTTGCATCAATTTTGTTAAATAAAATTTTAGCTTTTCCCTTATTTAGTTCTTTGTGAGGTAGTAATCATTTTATTCAAATTTGCAATAAATATATATTTTTTACTATTAAAAAATAAACATAAATATCATGATTCTATCTATCATGTCATAGAAAGTATTTATAAACTTTTAATTTGTCAAATAAAAACTATTGTGTGCCATGGAATTTTAGCATGATATGATAAAATTAGATTACATAACATATTCATTAAAATACTTTCAAATAATCTTAGCACAATCCTTAATATTCCTATCACATGACAAAATAATGTTATTGTTTCAATATATATCCATCAGTATTAAACATTATCCCATCAATGCACTACCTATATTTATAGTATTTTGTTATAGAAAATAATGCATTTGTGGTGAGAAGATAATGAAGAAGGTAAATATATGGTCATTATATAAAAAAAATCTTTAATTTATTAATTTACACTTTTGTAATTCTAAATGGATATTTTCCTCAAAGATATTCAAAGATGTTTCATTGTCATAAAATATACTAAAATTAGGGTATAGTTCTATTCACTTATCCTTATGTTAAAATATATATGGCGGAAGGAATATTGATCACCTCATTAGGAATGAGTATTATGAAAGGGTACATACAAAATATAATTATCAGTATTATGAGTATTATGAGTATTCATGTGATCCTGTAATTTTTTTGGGTGTGTGCCACGGGGTGTGTTAATTCCACCCAACATTTTTGTATGAAAGTGATTATTTCCAATTAATATAAGGTCCTTTCATTCAATATATATATATATATATATATATATATATATATATATGAAGATATTTTATTAATGTACAAAGGATAAAAATTAAAAACATACAGAGGATGAGCATCCCATGTATAATTCAATTAAAATAGTCTTAGAAGTCAAAACATTTTTTAAGGAAAGTTCATGTGATTGTGATAATATTATATCAATTTATAGAATCGACAATAGTGGACCAAATAAATGAGTAAAAGGGTGAACAAACATTAAGTACAAGGAATTCAATACCTTGACAAGTACATAACCTTAACAAATAAATTTATTATCCTAATATAAATTTATAATTAAATATAAGTATGTATATATTATCAAGTAGTTTTATATGGGTAAATGGTTATGTAGAATTGTTGGTTCACTATATAAGTACTTTACTAACAATAAAAGACTAATAACACTAAATCCTTGAGTCATTTTTTCATGTTTGATATAATTAGATTTGTCTTATTCATATACATTGAACTTGGAAAGAAAATACTTTAGACATTCATCATTAATATATTCCTGGTGGAAATAACGAGTTGTCATTGATGTCAAAGGCAGAAATATCTTCAAGGATGAAATGTTGATGTTAAAGACAGAAATATCTCCAAGGATGAAATATTGAGTTATCACTAATGTTGATGTTAAAGACAGAAATATCTCCAAGGATGAAATATTGAGTTATCACTAAGTGTAAGGTAGATATCTTCAAGGATGCTTCAATATTTATATAATATTGAATAATAAAGGGAGAGGGTTCATATTTAAATCAAAGGATTTAAATATAATTTAATATACAAAGGTTAAATAATTAAAATTTGGGCAACCTCATTACAAAAACCAAGCAAAAATTTTAAAAATAAAAAATTAAATATGGCCGACTTCATTGGGTGCAAAATAATAAAACACATAAAATGGTTTCGCCAACTCTATTGGGAGCCAAAGGATAAGCATATAAATATAAGTTTTAAATTAGCTTTGCAAATTCGATGGAATTGAAAGCACATCGATTAAGTGGAGTGGCAACGAGCAGAAGACGAAGGAGGAGAGTGGAGAATTTTTGGTGGTAATGTAAAAAACATTTAAATCCAATATCGTTCCCCATCGGTTTCAACCATTGGGGTAGCCTAGCCGGTTACCTAGCTCACATGGAGCATTTTTGGGCAAGAGGTTGAGGGGTCAAAAGCCTTCGATGTTATTTTTCCGAAGACAAAGCTACGAAGGTAATAAAATTGTTTTTACGCCTTGAGGTTCCATGTGTTGTGATAGTGCAACCGGTTAAAGGGTCCATGTTAGGGCACTGCACCTCTCAAGTTTAAGGGATTGAATCCCATCGGTGGTAGTGAGAGGTATTTATATTTATATTTTATTAAATTTGATATATGAGGAGTTATAAGGTATAGTTTTGCAATTTAATTTTGCAAATGATAAAAGGGAGTTATAAGGTATAGGAGTGTGATTTAATTTTTGGAATAGGGAGTTATAAGGTATAGTATGATTATTAATTTTTATAAATTATAAATGTGATTTAATTTTTACAAAAGGAGAAATAAGGATTCTTGTTGTTAAATAAAGCTTTATATTGTGAGTTTCAAAAGGGAGATATAAGGAGTAATTTTTAAGCTTTATTGTGTATGTTTTTGAAAAGGGTTTCTAAAGTGGTTTATTTAATAATTAATCAATAAAGGAAAATGATAATTGCTAACCTAATTTTGAAGGGACAAACAAAAGGAAAATTAATTTTGTCAAGACAGGTTTGGGAAACTCAAGCAAAAGAATATCATCATCATTGAGGCAGATTTAGAGGTGTGGTGATTTAATTCCTTTCTCAAGGTGGTTTTGTATCAGGAAAATATTTTTGTTGTCATATGTTTGGAGATAAAAGGAATTATTGGATGTGCATTTTTTTTGCTTGAAATTGGAAATAAATGGGCAAGATTTATGGATCAGATTTGAGAACAAACTTGTGCATTGGTTTTGATTGAAATTGGGAATAAATGTGCAAAAGTTATAGATCATATTTATGAGTAAACCTGTGCATTGGTTTTGCTTAAAATTAGGAGTAAATGTGCAAGGGTTATAGATCGTATTTGAGAGTAAATTTGTGCAATATTCATGATTGGTTTTGGGATTAGATGAGAAATATTTGTGAGTAGATTTATGCATTGTGTATGATTGGATTTAAGAGTAGATGAGCAATATTTGTGAGCAGATCTATGCAAGATATGAGTAGAGTTGTGAACAATTTTTGGAGCAGATTTGAGAAGATTTTGTGAGCAGATTTTGTAGTAGTTTTGAGTATGTTTTATGAGTAGGTTTTGGAGCAGATTTGGGTAGGTTTTATGAGTAGGTTTGGAGCAGATTTGAGAACAAATATAGAGCAGATTCGAGAGAAGACTTGAGCAAAGTTTAGACCAGATTTGAGCAGAGGGGATTGGTGTCTCCTATGGATTGGAGTCCATGAACCAGAGCAAATGGAATTGGTGTCTCCTATGTATCGGAGTCCATGAACCAGAAAAAAAGGAATTGGTGTCTCCTATGGATTAGAGTCCATGAATCAGCAGAGGGTATAAGTGTCTCCTATGGGTAGCTGCTGATGTAAATCCAACTGCAAGAGGTCAAAACAAAATACCTCCCATTACATAAAAATTATGATAAATAAAAATAATAAGTAAAACCCTCCATTTACATAAAAACTATAATACATGGAAATAAACCAATAAATATTTTCTTTTTTTTATTCTTGGATTCACTTCCTCCTTTTACAATGCAATACCAAGGGAATATATATCCCCAAATAAACCCTAAAAACCCTAAATCTTGAAGCCCTAAAAGAAACCCTAAAATAAAACCCTAAAAATAAAATATTACTATTTTAGGAAAATTTATTTTTTCACTAAAAATTTCCTTTTTAAGTAATTATTATTTTCGACAAATTATTTTTTCATCAAAATTTGCCATTTTTAATAATTAACATTTTCGGAAAATTATTTTTGCATCAAATAATTCCATTTTGAGTAATAAAAAAATTATTTTAAAACTTCTTTAAAAACAACCCTCCAAATATAGGCTCTTGCATCATTCTCCTCTAGTTGAAAAGAACTCTGCTCTTGCGAGTTCCTTTGATCAAACTCATAATTGCTCTCCATATAGGGCCACACATCTATAAGTACTCCTCAAAGTACCAATCTCCTTTCGAGGTTCTATATCTCAAACCTCCTGCAAGCACTACACATAGTGCCAATTCTTCCTTCAAGGTTTAAAAATAGCAAACCTCTTGCAAGCACTAACATAGAGTGCCAATTTCTTTCTCCAAGGTTTTAGAAACCTTCTGCAAGCACTATACAAAGTGCCAATTCCTCCCTCTGAAGTTTTACATAAAAAAACCTTCTGCAAGCACTATACAAAGTGCCAATTCCTCCCTCTGAAGTTTTACATAAAAAAACCTTCTGCAAGCACTTATAGAGAGTGTCATTTTCTTTCTCCAATATTTTACAAACCTTTTACAAGCACCACACAAAGTGTCAATTCCTCCGTCTAAGCTTTTACATAAAAAAACCTCCTGCAAGCACTTACACAAACTGCCAATTTTTTTCTCCAAGGTTTTAAAAACCTTCTGCAATCACTACACAAAGTGTCAATCTCTTTCTCTGAGGCTTTTACATAAAAAAACATCCTACAAGCACTTACACAGAGTGCCAATTTCTGTCTCTAAGGTTTTACAAACCTTCTACAAGCACTACACAGAGTGCACATTTTTTTGAAGCACTTTCACTCTCCTATCATTTTCTCTTTTCTCCTTAGCAAGATCCAACTTGCTTTGATACCAAATGATGTAAATCCAAATGTAAGAGGTCAAAATAAAATACCTCCCATTACATAAAAACTATGATAAATAGAAATAATATGTAAAACCCTTTATTTACATAAAAACTATAATACATGGAAATAAACTAATAGATATTTTCTTTTTTTATTCTTGGATTCACTTCCTCCTTTTATAATGCAATACCAAGGGAATATATATCCTCAAAGAAACCCTAAAAGAAAACACTAAAACTTGAAGCCCTAAAATAAAAACCTAAAGCTCAAATCCCTAAAAATAAAATATTACTATTTTCAAAAAATTGATTTTTCCACTAAAAACTGCCTTTTTAAGTAAACTATTTTCGACAAATTATTTTTTCATCAAAATTTTTCGTTTTTAGTAATTACCATTTTCAAAAAATTATTTTTACATCAAATAATTCCATTTTGAGTAATAAAAAAATTATTTTAAAACTTCTTTAAAAAATCCCTCTAAAGATAGGCTTTTGCATCAGGTGCCCACGAAATTGAGAGAGAATATTGGTGTCTCCTGTGGATTGGTGTCCATGAACATTGTAATAGGGGATTAGTATCTCTTGTTGGTTGGAGCCCATGAAATTTGTTGAGAAATTTATAAGCAATATTTCTTCGTAGATGTATCCCATATTGGGTGAACCACGTTAAATCTGTATCTTTTATGTGTGTGGTGATTTATACATTATTTCATTATTATAATTAATGATATTTTAAGTTATTACTTTGGAAAGAAAAGTAAAATTTTTATCTTATAATGTTCACCCCTCTCTCAGTATAATATTGTGTTCTTCAATTGGTATCAGAGTCAGTTCTTTCGTAAAAGTGTAACAACTTAAAGGAAGATTTTACAAGAACACACATGGCCACTAAGAATAAAGAAGATGTCCCTATGGTTGAAATCAAAAAGAGAAATCCAGAAAATGGAGAGGAAGACATGGTTGAAAAAGAAGAGGAACCTATTATTTCTATTTAAGAATTGAAAATGGTTAGAAAGAAGAATTCAAGATTGAAGGCTCAAGTACAAGAGGATGAGGAAACATAAATAAAGCTTCTACTAGATCTCAATAATTTAAAAGTGAAGGTTTAATAGGCAAAGATAATTGAAGAAGTTAGGATTGAGAAATTAAAGGTAAAGGAGTGTGAAAATTTGGAATATGAGGTTATATTCTAAGAAAAAAGTGGAAAAATCTAAGGATAAGTTACAAAAAAGTATGAGGTTTGAGAAAAGAATAGAAATATTGGATGATATTATCAAAGCACAAAGACTTTCAAGTATAAATACTGGACTTGGTTTTGAATAAGGTCAAGAGAAACAAAAATAGGAGTCAATCTCAAAAGGAAGAAAGACATAAAAGAAAATAAGTAAAGAAGAGCCCATGACCTATGCTGATGTATTGAAAAGTGAAAGCATCAAGGAGAAAGTAAAAAAAAAATCATCATGGACAAAATTTAATCACATAAAAAACAATGAAAGAACCAGTGACCGTATCATCCAAGATAATCAAACAAGTTTCAATATTTCTTCCATCCTTATTATTTTTTATGTAATAAATATGGTCATAAAGTTGTACATTGCATGGTCCATGTGAAAAATGATGTTGGTTTTATTAATAGAAATTTCAATTCATTTGCACATCTCATGGATTATGATATTATTTGTTACAAGTGTGATAATTTTGGGCACAAAACTAAATGGTGTAGAATAGTGTTTCCTAAAATTCCTAAATCAATCAATAAGGAGGAATATTAAACAATTCAGAAGGAGATATCCTCAAAAATTTGGGAAAGAAAAAGGAAAAAGAATAAGAAAAGTCCATGTTGGTACAAACAACTCTTCATGTGCAAAATAAAGGAAATCAATGGTACATTGATAGTGGTTTTTCAAGCCATATGATAGGTGACAAAAGTAAATTTCTTTCTCTCAAGAAAGTAAATGAAGGAATAGTGAAATTTGGTGATAATGCTTCTACCAAAATTGCTAGAAAAGGGACCTTGAGTTTGGATAATGGAAGATCAAGGATAGAAAATGTGTTATATGTTGAAGGATTAAAGCACAATATACTAAGTGTAAGTCAACTATATGATCAAGAGCAAACACTCACATTTCAAAAAAATGGATGTGAGATAAAAAAAATCAAAGACGTGAAATCTTATTACAGACACTAGTAGAACTGTAAACAATCTCTACATGTTGAGAAAAATTAAGGGTAAAAAATACATTTTATCATAAGAGGATGAGATTTGGTTATGGTATAGAAGAATGGGTCACTTGAACTTTGAGAACATAGTGAAAATAAGCAAAAAATAGGTAGTCAAAGATCTAACCACAATAGAAAGACCCCCAAGCACGATTTGTGCACAATGCCAGCATGGTAACCAAACAAGATCAAGTTTCAAATCAAAGGATTCTTCTTCTTCCAAGACTTTGGAACTAGTTCACACTGATCGATGTGGGCCTACAAGGACAAAGAGTTTACAAGGTGAGAATTACTTCATGTTATTTATTGATGATTTCTCTAGAATGACTTGGGTAACATTCTTAAAAGAAAAATTAGAAGCATTTGAAAAGTTCAAGGCATTCAAGGTACTTGCAGAAAATGAAACAGGGAAAAAGATTAAGTGTTTAAGAGCAGATAGAGGAGGTGAATTCACTTTAGGTGAATTTATAGAATTATGTGAATAGCATGGAATCAAGAGATAATACTCAACAACAAGAACTCCACAATAGAATTGAGTAGTTGAAAGAAAAAATAGAACTGTTCAGGGTATGGCCAGGGCTATGCTAAATGAGTCTAATATTTTTGATGCTTTTTGGAAAGAGGAAATTCATACAACTTTTTATATCATAAATAGATCTCAAGTAAGAGTAAATCACCAAAATACCCCATATGCGCTTTGGAAGGGAAGACCAACTACTATGAATTACTTCAAAAAATTTGGAAGCAAATACTACATTAGACGAGAAAAGAAAAATTTGGGTAAGTTTGATTTCATGTGTGATGAGGGTATCTTCCTTGGATATTCCACTAAGAGCAAAGCCTATAGATGCTACAATAAAATATCACATACAATTGTGGAAAGTTCAAATGTAAGAGTTGATGAAGAAATATATCTAAGAGAACCAGCTCAAGAGATTGTGTATCAAGAAGGAGAAAGTTGCAAAGAAGAAGAAGGTGAAGAAACTAAAGAAGATGAGATACAAAAAGCACCGCCTAAGACACCATCTACGTATATGCAAAAAACCCATCCAAGAGAACTAATTATTATGAATCTATATGAGAGACAAAAAAGGAGGAAGATAACATGAATAGGTGAACATGCAAATGTTTCTTTGTTGTCTAAATTTAAGCCCAAGAATTTCAATGAAGCAAGTGAAGATAAATATTGGATTAAGGTAATGGAAGAAGAGTTGGACCAAATAGAGAAGAGTGATACTTAGGAACTTGTCCCACATCTAAAAGATAAGAATATAATTGGCACCAAATGGATCTACAAAAATAAGTTGAATGAAGATGGTCAGGTGGTCAAAAATAAAGCAAGACTTGTGTGCAAAGGATATGCACAAGTTGAGGGGATTGGTTTTGAAGAAACATTTGCTCCCGTTGCACGTATTGAAGCTATAAGAATGTTATTGGCTTTCTCAATTTTCAAAAACTTCAAAGTGTATCAAATGGATGTAAAATTAGCATTTTTTAATGGTTACTTAGAGGAAGAGGTCTACGTTGAGCAACCAGATGGTTTCAGCTTGACAGATAATATGGATTAAGTATGCAAATTAAAGAAGACTCTCTATGGACAAAAGGAAGCCCCTAGAGCTTGGTACTCAATGTTGGATAAATATCTTCAAGAATAGGGTTTCAAAAAAGGTATAACTGATAGCAACCTGTACATAAAAAATAAATAAAATGACTTGTTGATTGTAGTGGTCTATGTGGATGACATATTTTTTGGAGGTAGTAACAACAAGATGTGTTAAAAATTTGTAAAATTAATGCAAAGTGAATTTGATATGTCAATGCTTGGTGAGCTATCCTTATTTATTGGTTTATAAATCTCATAGTCATATAAAGGTATATTTCTTTCTCCAACCAAGTATGTAAATGAAATGTTGAAAATTTTTAGGATGGAGGATTGCAATCCTTTGAGTACCCCCATGTTTACAGGATGTATGTTAAGTGAATATGATGAGTCTCGTAAGGCAAATAAAACTTTGTATAGATCCATGATTGGAATTTTACTATATGTCACAGCTACAAGGCCAGATATAATGTAGGCAGTCGCATTGGTGGAAATATTTCAAGCTACACCAAAGGAAACACATGTACAGGAACTAGAAATAATCCTCAGTAATTTGAAAGGAACTATGGATTTTAGACTGTGGTATCCCAAATGTGATAATTTTACTTTTATTACATATACAATTGCAGATTGAGAAATCAGTATTGATGATAGGAAAAGCACAAGCGGAGCAGCATTCTTTCTTGGAGATTGTTTGGTCTCTTGGATAAGCCAAAAAAAATGGCATCAGTATCCGTATCTACTGTAGAGGAAGAGTACATTGCAACAACTACTTTTTGTACTCAAGTTTTATGGATGAAACAAACCTTACATAATTTCAAATTAGAGAACGATCATCCTATCAACATAATTTGTGATTATACAAGTGTGATCAATATTTCAAAGAATCTGATGATGCATTCAAGAACCAAGAATATTTTAATGAAATATCATTTTTTGAGAGAGCAAGTGGTTGATCAACAAGTTAAGTTGGAATATGTTGCTAAAAAGGAACAAATTGCTAACATATTTACCAAACCACTACCAAAGGAGATTTTTGAGTATTTCAGAAGTAAGTTGGGAGTAGTTTTATTTACATATTAAAATTGATCACCTTAAGAAAAGGAGGTGGTGAGGGAGTTGTGTTTAGTATCTTATATTTTACCCCAAAGGATCCTTTTGCCATTGATTTCAAATGGGGAGAATTTTAGTGAGGGAGAGCAGCTTGTCAAGGGGAGCACATAGTGAATCCAGTTGGAGTAAAAGAAATTTTTTTTGTAGGGTTGCCATCAATGACAAAGGGGGAGATTGTTGGAAATATCAAGTTGTCATTGATGTCAAAGGTAAAAATATTTCGGTTCCAAAATAATTAATTTGAAGAGGGTTGAGAGGGGAGGGCTCTGGTCCCTCCCCTCCTCCCCCTCCCATGGATCCTGGTTTCTGCCCAGTCCCTGGCTCAACCCAGGTCATCCCTCCCGGGGAGTGGTTGTTTGCAGATGATCTCCTGGGGGGAGATCCTTCTCCACTATCTGTTCCCCTCCCGATCGGCTAGGGTTTCCTTGGTTGTTTTTTTGGACTGGTGCTTCCCAGGGATCCTTGTTTGGTTGGGGATCCCTTCCCTTTTTCCCTCAGGCTTCCCCCTGGGGTTTTTTGCAGGTGATTCACGTGGATCTGGTCCCCTACGTTTCTCAGTGCGATGGAGGTGACGGTTTAGGGTTTGAACAGCTTCCCCATTTTTCTTGTGAATCCTCGACAGACTTTGTGCTTGGACGGGATTCTTGGTCCCTGCTGCTGGGATCCTCTTCTGTTTTCCCGGGGCGGGTTCCTTGTGGTGCAACTCTCTAGTCACTTCCTGATGGACCGGATCCTCTCTGTGCTGGATGTCGGCTTCCTACAGAATGGCTCTCACTGAACTGAATGTTTTCCTGATGGGCGGGATGGTTTCTCCATAGGGCGGGATCCACCAAATCCGCCGGTTTTCCCGCGAGGCGGGATCCTTTCTTTTCTGCTGGTTTCCCGGATGGCGGGATTTCCCTGTTGCTTCCCGCTAGGCGGGACTGTTTGTGGTGGTTTTTACTGCTTCCCGCGAGGCGAGATTTTATTGTAATGGTTTTTCTTTGCTTCCTGCTGGGCGGGATCTTCTCGATGGTGGTTTTTGGCTACTCCTCGCTGGGCGGGATCTCCAAAACTACTTTTTTCTTATTTGTTTGTTTCCCGCTGAGAGGGATTGTTTCATGCTTACTGTTACCACTGGGCGGGATTTCTGTTTTGGTGTTCAGTTTCAAGGGATTGATGCCCTAGGCCCATTACTTATGTAATCAGGTTTTGGGATCCTTGTTAAAACCCGCTATAAATACAAACACATAATTATCAAAAAAAAAAAAAGGTAAAAATATTTCCAAGGATGAAATATTGAGTTATCACTAAGTGTAAGGAAAATATCTTCAAGGATGCTTTAATATTTAAATAATATTTAAATATTAAGGAAGAGGGTTCATATTTAAATCAAAGGATTTAAATATAATTTAATATTCAAAGGTTAAATAATTAAAGTTTAGGTGGCCTCATTAAGAACACCAAGAAAAATGTTTGAAAAAAAAAAATTTAATATTGGTCGACTTCGTTGGGCATGAAAGGACAAAGCACATAAAATGGTTGAGCTCACTTCATTGGGAGCCAAAGGAAAAGCATATAAATATAATTTTTAAATTAACTTTGAAAAGTGGATGGAATTCGAATAACATTGATCGAACGGAGTGGCGACGAGTAGAAGACAAAGGAGGAGAGGAGAATTTTTGACGGTATTGAAAAATAAATTTAAATCCGATATAGTGCCCCATTGGTTTCAAACACGGGTTTACCCTAGCCAGTTACCTAGCTCACATGGAATGTTGTAGGGCAGGAGGTTGAGGGTTCAAAATCCTTCGACGTCATTTTGCTAAAGATAAAGCTGAGAAGGTAATAAAATTATTTTTACGTCTTAAGGTTCCATATGTTGCGATAGCATAGCCGATTAAAGGGCCCGTGTTAGGGCACTGCACCTCTCATGATTAAGGTATTGAATCTCATTGACAATAGTGAAAGGTATTTATATTTATATTTTATTAAATTTGATATATGAGGAGTTATAACGTATAGTTTTGCAATTTAATTTTGCAAATGATAAAAGGGAGTTATAAGGTATAGGAGTGTGATTTAATTTTTGGAATAGGGAGTTATAAGGTATGTGATTAATTTTTACAAATGATAAATGTGGTTTACTTTTGAAAAAGGAGAAATAAGGGTTCTTGTTGTTAAATAAAGCTTTATATTGTGAATTTCAAAATGGAGATATAAGGAGTTATTTTTAAGCTTTATTATGTATGTTTTTGATAAGGGTTTATAAAGTGGTTCATTTGATATTTAATCAAGAAAGGAAAAAGAGAATTACTAACCTAATTTTGAAGGGACAAACAAAAGGAAAATTATTTTTGTCAAGACATTTTTGGGAAGCTCAAGAAAAAGAAGACCATCATCATTGAGGTAGATTTAGAGGTATGGTGATTTAATTCCTTTCTCAAGGTGGTTTTGTTTGAGGAAAATATTTTTGTTATCATATGGTTGAAGGTATAAGGAATTATTGGATGTGCATTTTTTTGCTTGAAATTGGAAATAAATGGGCAAGAGTTATGGATCAGATTTGAGAATAAACTTGTGCATTGGTTTTGATTGAAATTGGGAATAAATGTGCAAAAGTTATAGATCAGATTTGTGAGTAAACTTGTGCATTGGTTTTGCTTGAAATTAGGAGTAAATGTGCAAGGGTTATAGATCATATTTGAGAGTAAATTTATTCATTGTTAATGATTGGTTTTAGGAGTAGATGAGAAATGTTTATGAGAAGATTTATGCATTGTTTATGAATGAATATGGGAGTAGATGAGCAGTATTTGTGAGTAGATCTATGCAATATTTGAGTAGATTTGTAAGCAGGTTTTAGAGCATATTTGAGCAGATTTTGTGAGCAGGTTTTAGAGCAGATTTGAGCAGGTTTTAGAGCATATTTGAGTAGGTTTTATTAGTAGTTTTGGAGTAGGTTTGAGTAAAATTATAGAGCAGATTTGAGAGAAGACTTGAGTAGAGTTTGGAATATATTTGTGAGCAGAGGATATTGGGTCTCCTATGGATTGGAGTCCATGAACCAGCAGATGGGATAGGTGTATCCTATGAGTAGGTGCACATGAACTTGAGAGAGGATATTGGTGTCTCCTATGGATTGGTGTCCACAAACATTGTAATAGGGGATTGGTATCTCTTGTGGGTTGGAGCTTGGGAAATTTTTTGATAAATTTATAAAAAATATTTCTCCATGGATGTAGCCATATTGGATGAAACACATTAAAACTATGACTCTTATGTGTGTGGTTATTTGTGCATTGTTTCATTATTGTAATTGATGATATTTGAAGTTATTGATTTGGAAAGAAAAGTAAAAGTTTTATCTTATACTATTCACCCCCCTCTCAGTATAAGCTTGTGTTCTTCAATTCCTCTTTGGTGATTTATGTGAATAAAATTGTATGGAAAAACTACTTAAATTGTTAAATGAAGAGATCCATTGCTTGTTTAAAAATATTGAAATAGATCTCTATGGGATTGAAAAAGCCCAAATATTTTAATACAATTATGTTGATATATTAATTATTAATAAATATTTACAAGATGCAAGCATACTAACTATTTGTATTTTTAGATAAAAAGGATCAAATTTTTATCTATGTTGTGCATGTAGATAACTTGACTTTTATGGAGAATTTTTATTGCAATTCAACTATACTTTTCAAAGGATCAACTATAAAATATTCGCACAATATCAATAGGATCATACATTTAATATCACACTTATTTATAAATATTATTTATGATTATTTAAATACAATCAAGGCAAATACTATGTAATATAAGGCTTGTTCTCACTATATCTCTTATTATAATGCTTTGTATTAAATATACAAAATATGGATATAATATTCTTCACATTAACAACCCTTTAACTTTATACATACACAAAAATTTATCTCCTCACACACACAAGAGATCTAACACTTAAAATTTCTCGTGGGAGGAATACCACATATTAGTAAATCTATTATTGACTCTACATATCCACATAAGGACAAAGAATCTAACGATTGCACATACTAGATGATAAACTTTTAAATAGCTTCATACTTACATGATAGCTCACTTACCTAACTCCTCACCTACATAGATACACAATTATATAACACCTACAATATATTAAAATATTAATCACACTCTAAACTAAACTATTTACATGGTACCTATAATTTTATGACAAGTTACCCAAATATGATGCACCTTATCGAGGCTATAAATTTTGATGCGAGTGTTTGTTTTACCCTATTTTTTTAACATGTAAAATTGAGTTGCCAAGTGACCTACAAGGATTTCATAATGACCTTGGCTGATTTTTGACCACTTTTCATATTAAAAATATTCACCATGTGGTCATAAATTAGATTTTGATGTAATTTTTAGTTTTTCAAAATCAAAATTTTTTAATGTATCTTAGTGTAGAACTAGATTGGGGTTACTATTTTGGGATAGTTGTCATTATTGAATAACAAATTTTTGGTTCCATTTTGGAGGTCATCCAAGCTTTATTATAGAGTTACTAAAATAGTAAGTGGGTTACTAAAAATAGTAAGTGGACATAAGGTAGCGTAGTCTAGGGTTTTTGGAAGATAAGTAGTTCATGACTCTTTTGTAAAAAGTGGTGTGGATTTAGAAAATAAAGAAAAGTCATTTGCAGGTTTATTTTATTGGTATTTTTGGTTTGATTATTAGTCTTGTAAATTTACCTTGGAGTCCATTATTGGTCTCTTGCAATGAATCTACATTAGTTCATATCAGAGAGAGGTTGAGATCTCACTAGTGGAAAGAATATGAATAGAAGAGGGAGAGTGTGAGGGATATACGCCAAAATGAATTGGTAAATGGAGGATATACACATGAAAATAATAGGGTTAATTGGTATGATTAACCACATGATGAAGATGTGCACCAATGAAGTCGTAGATCTAGGATTTTATGATGAGACCATGGTCAAGGAAGATGGATCTGAGGATCACATGGAAGCAGAACTAGAAGGATCTGAGGTAAAAGCATGATGCTTTTAAAGTAGGCTAATCCGAGCCTTGGAAGGACTTAAATAAAATTGATATGGAATCAAGATTGAGGTTTTTGAGTATGCTAGTGGGTTAAAACCAATAGAGCTAATCGATTTGCTATATAGCATGGAGAAATATTTTGATGGAGTAATATTGCTGAGGAAATGAATGTGAAACTCACATGTGCAAAGTTGAATGGACATGCCCTAATTTTGTGGGATCATTTATAGATAGGGATACAAAGGAAAGGAAAGGAAAAGATCAGGGTCTAGAAAAATATGAAGAAAAAGTTGCAAGAGAAGTTTGTGCCTATAAACTATTCTCAAACCTTGTTTCATAGATTTCAAAACCTCCGACAGAAGGACCAAAGCATTGAGGACTATACTAATGAGTTCTACAAACTATCTATTTGGGTGGAGCATAATGATACCGAAGAGCAAAGGGTTGTGAGGTATGTAAATGGCCTAAGTTATGCTATTCAAGATGAATTAATTATGCATCGTACCCTTACTATTAAGTTATGCTATTCAAGATGAGTTAAGGGTCGAAGAGAAGCATAAGAGGAGTAATTATAGAATAGGAGGGAAGAAGGAAATGACATCCTCTCTAAATTGGGGGCATGGTGGATCTAGTTCATCCAAGGGATAATGCTTGAATATAGAGAAACAAGAAGAGACAGAGCAAGGTCGTGGTATCTACCAAAGAGGAAGAGAAATTTAGAGAGGTTGATGTAATGGAGGAGGTCAAACTGGGAATGGACCATGGAATCCAAATACCTATTTTAGATGTGATGAGAAAGGTCATAGAGCATTTGAATGCACCCATTATGATGCTAAAGAGAAAAATCAAGGGGGACAAGCTAGAGTCAACTTGGTTGATAAAGAGGAGGAGACTGATATAGAAGTTGTTGCAGATATGGGCAAAAACCTCATGAAAATGAGGATAGTAATTACTCCAAAGAAGGCAAAAATGCAAGCGAATGATGGTGATGAGTCCTGGTTGCATACAAATATCTTTCACATAAGATGCACATTAGGATGAAATGTACACAAACTAATCATTTATGGTGGTAGTTGTGAAAATTTGGTATCTAATATAATGGTAGAAAAAATGAATCTAAAATATGAGAAGCACCCACACCCCTATCACATTTCATGGATCAAGAAAGGGAATGAGGTGACTATTGATAAGAGATGTTTAGTAAAATTCTCAATTGGGAATACTTATAAAGATGAAGTGTGGTGTGACGTAATTCCTATGGATGCCTATCACATACTATTGGGGAGGCCTTGGTAGTATGATAGGAAGGTCATCCATGATGGAGGTCAAAATACTTACACCTTCTAGAAGGATGGTGCAAAGGTAGTACTATTACCTCTTAAGGAAGAAGGGCAGGATGATATTTTGGTGATTGTAAAGGAGTTTATAACAGAGGCACAAGAAACTAGTTGGTATTATGCATTTGCATCAATTAAGGTAGAGGTAGAGGAGGTTCTTATACCACCAGTAGCATCAAAGTTGTTGAAGGAGTATGCTAATGTCATACCTGATAAATTAAAATATGGGTTACCACCAAAGAGGGATATCTAGAATCACATTGATTTAATTCCTTGGTTAGCTCTTCCAAATAAAATAACCTATTATATGAGTCTTACATAGAATGTAGAGCTAAGCAAGCAAGTGATAGCTTAATACAAAAAGGATTAGTAAGGGAAAATATGAGTCCTTGTGCAACTTCCACACTGTTAACTTCAAATAAAGATGGCTCATGGAGGATGTGTGTGGATAGTAGGGCCATCAATAAAATTACTATCAGGTACATGTTCCCAATACCTAGAGTGGATGATATGATGGATGTCTTAGCCAGGGCTAACACTTTATTATTATTAATTTGTGGAGCGATTATTATCTGATCAAAATTAGAGTGTGATGAGTGTAAAATAGCTTTCAAAATATGAGATGGTTTGTATGAGTGGTTGGTGATGCCATTCAGATTGTCCAATGCACCTAGTACCTTCATGAGGTTGATGAAACAAGTGTTGCAGGAATACATTGGTAAGTTTGTGGTTGTCTATTTTGATGATATCTTTATTTTTAGTAAAAGTGAAGAACAAAACCTGCAACATTTGAGGTTGGTGTTAGAGTTATTAAGGAAAGAGAAATTGTATGCTAATTTGAAGTGTATATTTCTATAGGAAATTTTAGTGTTTTTAGGATTTGTAATTTCAAAGGATGGCCTGAAAATAGATGAAGAAAAGGTGAAGGTAATTATTTAATGACCTATTTCAAGGAGTGTGATAGAGGTAAGTGCCTATGGTTTGGCAACTTTTTATAGAAAGCTCATCATAAACTTTAGTAGCATTCTTATGCCCATAACATAGTGTACAAAGAGAAAAAAAATTGTATGAAAAAAAGCAACAACTTAAAGTTTTGACCTCTTGAAGAAGAATGTTTCAAAAGCACCAGTACTGGTAGTACCTAAATTCAAAAAATTATTTAAATTTGAATATGATGCTTCACATGTGGGGATTGGTGTTGTATTAAGCTAAGAGGGGCAACCAGTAGCATTTTTTAGTGAAAATTTGAATGAGGTAAGAAGGAATTATTCTACTTATGATGTATAATTTTATGCTATTATATAGGTACTGAGGTATTGGTGATATTATTTATTATCCAAGGAGTTTTCATTGTACACTAATCATGAAGCCTTAAGGTATGTCAATTCTCAGAATAAATTAAATAGTAGACATGCCAAATGGGTCTCTTTTTTGCAAGAATATTCATTTCTGTTGAAGCACAAGTTTGGTAAGTAGAATAAGGTTGTTGATGCATTGAGTAGGAGAGTAATATTCGTAACCACCAAGGGGATTAAGGATTTGTATGAATCTGATGTAGATTTTGGAAGTATTGTACAACAATATAAAAATCCAATAGTGGGTGATATTGGTCAAATATTTGTCGAGTGCATTATGCAAGATGGCTATCTGTTTAGGGGGAAATGGTTGTGCATACTTGTTGGATCCTTGAGCAAAAATCAGGATTATTCATAGCAACTATTTATCGCCAAATTGGCTAAAATTTGGATTTTTAAAATTTGGAATTGGCTAATATTTGGGACCCTTGACCAGGGCCCATTAGAAAAAAAAAATTGGGTGCAATTTTTTTGGGTCTATTCGCCCCAAATTTATAATAATTTGATCATTTTAAGTTTAAATTTCCAACATTACCCCTAATAATAGTGACCCTTATACATGCATTTGGACACTATTTTCTTGGATTTTAAAACTGATTCTCCAAAGCTTTATAAATACATTTTGGATCTGACCCCTTATGCATAACCCTAGCGAGAGTATCATACGTGAGTTGCGTAGTGGTAGTATTTATAGACACTTTGGTGTGGATAAAATAGTTGCTCTTGTGGAACAAAAGTACTATTGGCTAAGGTTGAATAGAGACATAATTCAGTTTGTGTCTAGATATCGAGTGTGTCATATGGCTAAAGGTCATGCACAAAATACAAGATTGTATACACCCTTACCATTTTCCATAGGATCATGGACTAATTTGAGCATGGATTTTGTGTTGGGGCTACCACGTAATTAGTGAGGTAAAGATACAATTTTTTTTGTAGTAGATAGGTTTTCTAAGATGGCTCATTTAATTTCTTGTGATAAAACCAATGATGTAGCCAAAATTGTAGTACTATTTTTTATGAAGTTATGAGATTGCATGGATTTCCAAAGACCATCAATTCAGATTGGGATGTTAAGTTATTAAGTCATTTTTGGAGAATGGTGTGGAAGAAAATAGACACAAAGCTATAGTTTAGTACTACTTATCACCCACAAAATGATGGACAAACAGAGGTCATGAATCAGAGCTTGGGCAACCTTCTAAGGTGCATAGTTGGAGAAAAGCCACAACAATGGGATCTAGCCTTGTCACAATTAGAATTTACATACAATAGTTTGGTGAACTGCTCGATAGAAAAATCACCATTTCAAATTTTTATGGTCAAAATCCCAAGGGTGTTCTAGATTTGGTTGAATTACCAATCACTAAGCATATTAGTGATGATGTAGAAGCATTTGTTGAGCATATACAACAATTGTAGGAAGAGATTAGAGATAAGTTGCATAATAGTAATGCTAAGTACAAAGAGGTAGCAGATGTGCTTAGGCATACACAAGTTTTCTAGGTAGGATATATGCTGATGTTTCATATTTGAAAGAAGCACTTTCCAAAGGGGAAATATAATAAGTTGAAAATAAATAAAATTAGATCCTCTAGGATTTTATAGAAAATGAATGACAATGCTTATAAGGTGGAATTACCTGTTGACCTTGATATTTATTTGGTTTTTAATGTCTCATATTTGTATAAATTTCATGGTGATATCTAAGATGTTGAGGAGGTAAAAACAATAGATTGGGAGAAGCAAATCCCCAATCAGAAGAAGGAATAATTTGCATAGGTCTTTGATAGGATAGTGATCACCACACACATGGAAACTATAGTAAATGCTTGGTACATTGGGAAGGTTTGACATAAGTAGATAACACTTGGGTTTTAGAGGAGGAACTAAAAAATATTGACACTAACAAGCTCCAGGTATTTCATCAGTAGAACTCAGAGAAGTCGAGATCATTTTCAACCAGAGGAGAATGATGCACCTTGTCAAGGCCATAAATTTTGATATGGGTGTTTGTTTTGGTTTTTTCTTTAAAATATGCATAATTGAGCTGCCAATGGTCCTACAAGGTCATTATAATGGCCTTGGCCAATTTTTACCACTTTTTAGACTAAAAATATTCACCAAGTAGACAAAAATTAGCTTTTAATGTAATTTTTTGTTTTTTTGAAACCAAAAAGTTTTAATATCTCTTAGTGTAGAACTAGAGTAGGGTTGCTATTTTGGGATAGTTGTAATTATTGAATAACAAATGTGTGATTCCATTTTGGAGGTCATCCAAGCTTTATTCTAGAGTTACTAAAAATAGTAAGTGGGTTACTAAAAATAGTAAGTGGACATAAGGTAGTGTTGGCTAGGTTTTTGGGGAGATAAGTAGTCTGTGACTCTTTTGTAAATGGTGGCGAGGATTCAAAAATTAAAGAAAAGCAATTTGTAGGTTTCCTTTATTGGTATGTTTGGTTTGAATCTTTGTCTTGCAAATTTACCTTGGAGTCCATTATTGGTCTCTTGTAGTGAATCTACATCAAAATAACATAATACTTCCAACATCTCTCCATATTATATTACTCGGTATGAAGATCCTATGTCTACATGTGTTTGCAATACTTCATTCTAGTCTTGGTCTTTTTGCTCTAACTCTGGCATCCCTTCAGGTTGAGAAAATCTATCTATACTTCTAAGTTGTTACATATACTTATCATATTTTTTAGTAATTCATCATAATAATATCTAATTATTTTTAAAAAAATGAAAAATATGTTATATTTATAGAATTTGTATTACAAGGTAAAATGAGTTGGACAAACATCAAGGGAGAAAGAAAATACTCCTCTAGTCCCTCCTGGCTCAAAAATTACCCATAAAACATTACCATACATAATGCATATATCCATACACCTCAGCACTACCATAGTTGAATTCCAATTTATCTAATTTATCTAAACTCCATAAACCATCCATTTATCTTCATGTTGTGTTGCTCTATGGCCTAACTGTGATAGATTAATTAGACTCACTATTTGCTCTTCCTGTTCTGCTATCGACTTGTATCACCTCTTGCATCCCTTGGATTCTTTAGCACCAACTTATCTAATTTTCCATCTAAGAGTCTACATATTACCCTTCCTCCAAATATTTTTCCCATTTTGCTAAATAGTCTGCCACCCTATTTTCCTCTCGCTTGATGTGTAATAAAAATATATTGAAAAAGCTACCAGATATTTAGAATTACTTCCACCTTCATCCTCTCTCCAATTCCTAGCACCTGAAGGAGCCTTATCGGATCCAAGATTCCAACCCATACCTAAGAGTCTGTATCTTTCCACAACTTATGTAACTGTAGCTTTGTAGATATCACTGATGTTGATAAGATCACTTGTCCTTCCGCTTCATTATTTTTTACCTCTCCCATACATTCTTCTCTCCATTACACCTATTCTCCTTTCTAATTTCACATGATAATACCAAAACCAGCTTTCCAAGGGTTTTTAGTAGAAGCCCCATCTATAACTCATTATTGATAGTAATGTATTTTGTCTTTATTTTTGAGGTATACATCATTAATTTTTCTCAAATCATTATTGTCACATATAGTATTAATCTCTCAACTACCATGATGAATATTTATCCCTTGATGAATACTATACATGTCTTTCTTTTGTAGTGTATCAAAAAACCTATTTTTCAACTTATCTATCATCCTTTAAATTTTATTTCTTCATGTCATTCTTTTCTATTATCATTAAAATTTTGTGTTCAATTAAATACTTTTTCTAATATTGTTCTTCTAGTAGAAGTTGATCCAATTGTTTTTGTGCAAGTGTTATCACATCTAAAGCAAATATACCACTTTTGTAGGACCCAAGAGCTTTGACTTTGTTTAATATTTTGATAAGACATTTCTTACTACCATTGATGATTTTGAATTCTATTGTTCTTCCTCTATCCAACAATTGTGACACTAAAATTAGATTTTTTTTTTCCAAAAATATCTATTAATGAATTTTTTCTTTTTTGAACATATGTTATTTTGTAAAAACCTTTTTGATACCCTCATAACTATTTTTTCTAATTTTGTACTTTCAATAATAAACCCTTGAATAATTCTACAAATCCTTTTAATCTCTTCATAAATATATTTGAACAAATTATTTTCTCTATTTTTTCTTTGAGTTAGTTTCCTTTATAGTATAAATCCTTATTACTCCCAAATTCAATATTTTTAAAAACTTTAAACAATTATTCTTCTCTTCAATAATTTTCTACCTTTAATATTCAAATTAAATCAACTTTATTATTATTTCAACAATGATATCTCAAATTCTAATTATTCAAATTATATATATATATATATATATATATATATATATATATATATATATATATATATATATATATATATATATATATATATATATATATATATATCGTGTGTGTGTAGTTTGTGGAAAACACCCCAATTAAAATGCTATTTTGGATAAGTCCCAAGGAGGCGGAGGTATCTATTCCACCAAAAATACCTAGGGCTTGCACTTGGCTTGCCCCCTTTGACACACTCAAAGAGCATGCCTAAAACAACAAAAATAACAAAAAATAATAATAAATAATAAATAAAAAACACAAAAATACAAAAACAACATAAGACAACAAAAAACACAAAATAAATGTGAAAATATATAGACAACAAAAAATACAAAACAAATACAAAAACATAAAAACTGTAACAACCTTATTTGTTACCCTTCTTATCCAGATTTTTTTTTTAACATATATAAATGTTCATATTCATATGGAAAAAAGACCTAATTATGTCCGAGGACAAATATATTCCATTTGGATTGTAACTTTCAAGGAAAATAGCTTCAAGAGCTATAGAGACTTGATCAGAGTCTCTTTAAGTAGAAGTGATCAGCTTCTATGAAACCCTCATACCCCACTTGGTATGAGTACGCTAGCCAAATGTTAGGTTTCATACCCATAAAGGAGAAATCACCAAATGGTCCACCCAGACTAGGTGAATGCCTTGAAGATGGATAACCACACCAATGGTAAACCATTGTAGATTAAATAACCACACCAATGGTTATTCATAATTATTAGCTCTAATCCATTCCATTTAGAAGGGAGTTCTAAGACAATTGTATCACTATCATGATAAGAATCCATGGAATATCCTTTTGAACATGATTACATATCTTTAAGCCTCTTAGAGTATATTGGTACACTCTCCATTTAGGCAACCCTCTTTACTTGTTCATATTGAGTTTATTATGAACAAGGACTTATCTTGTCCCATAAGGGTGTTCCTTCATCCTATATATCCAATTCTTGGCTTAAAATGTAGGGTCTATCTTGGTTTGTAGTTTAGGGTTAGTTGGCCTTGTTGAGAGTTCCATTCATAATTATGTGCTAGATGTTTAGATTAGCATAAATCAATTATCCCTTTAAGAATTAACTTGTATTACATAATAGTCCTAGGAATCCGAAAAATAATAACCAAAAATAATGTAATCAATGTTGTATATGGAAAGGTGCATCATTCATAAATAGTTATTCCACAACACTATAGAAAGTTAAACTAATTTCATTGATTCATTAACACATTTAAGTAAGCATACATCCTTCACATGAGATTATTATTTGAGCAATTCTACCCAAGTATATCATTCATCATTACCCATCATATTCTAAAGTAATCGCCTCAATTATATTACATTAAATTATCAACATATTAGAAACTGATCATACATTTCTAGCATCCATACATCATTTTCCTACTAAAATTTTAGCATACATTATAGTGCATGAAAATAAAAATTACATCAAACATTTAACATCTCATTACATAGATCACTTTATTTTTGGAAATAAATACCACATCCACAAGATATGATAAATCAAACCATAAAATAAAGTGACACAATGATTTATCCTAGGAAACCCTGATGGGAAAAACCCAGACTCCAAAATATATTCTTCCTCATTCTCATAAACTTAAATGGTGAATTTACAATAATAGCAGGGCATCTACAAACCCCTTTTTCTCAAATATAGATCAAGGAATACAACGGTCCCTTTTGATCTCTTGATGTAATTAAGGAATCACCCAATTCCTTTTTCTAAGACATCAATATAAAATTCACAATACCATTGAGGAATCTCTAGTTCCTTTAGGTTCCTTTCTCTAAGTCTATTAATATCCTACATTGTTTATGAAAGTCATTGGAATTATATTTTGGAGATATCGTATTTCGAGGGAGCCCTATAATTTCCCTCAAGAATGAATTCCAAATTCATTCTCCATGATTTATTTATAATCAATCCCTTATGTAATGGATTTAAATTTCCATACCTTTAAATCCATCAATAACCGTTTCTTAAGAATGAATTCCCAAATTCACTCTTTTTGATTGAATCACTTTTAGTCCCTTGAATTTAGAGTTCCATACATTTAATTTATAAAACATTTCATATAGAAATAAAACTAAACATAACTATTCCTTATTTGAGTTAAACTATTTAATCCCCAAAATATTTCACATATCAAATCATAAAGACTATGATGAGTCTTTCTATAATAACACTGTAGGTGAACTCCTTTAATTCAAATATAGACTCGATTATTACACATAAAATTTAAATTTAGTAGTTATATGAAAAAAAAGTATTATACTGTCTCTAATGTTAGGTTGTAAAACACACTAGTCTTCATATATCGTAATCACCAAGTTAGATAACCCGAAATAGTTATTAAGATATTTTATCCATGTCTAAAGACCTTTGAGACTCTAACCAATAAGATGTGTCTAATGCTCAACTAATTCAAAATTTAGGCTTCCCAAAACCTATCCATAATCATCAACCATAATGATGAATACGATAAAGGCCTCCCCGTGGCCACACCAAAAACTAACATGCTAGTTTCCACGACTAGACGACCACTTCCACATGGTCAAAGTACCACCATTCCATTCAATCCTATTACAAATGCTATACTTCTCTAAACTGGATTCACATTGCTTCCTACGGAAGAAATGTGGGTTAATTACTTCCACCTTATCAACAAGAGGGTTTGAATTCACCCTTGGGCACCTAGGCCAACACAACTGCAGAAACGTGACATCACATGCATTCCTTTTGAATGCAAAAAAAATTATCCTGCGGTCAGGTTGAGAAGCGTCATCTACCCAGCATAGGGTGTGTATTCACCAATCCTGGATACCCTACTATGGGGAAGAGGCATTTGAGATCTCCTACTATTCACCACATATCCCTATGTAAAATATTAGGTGCTAGATTGGGGGAAACCCCACCTCCATCAACATATGGTAGTTTCGGGTATACTGTGTTTTCCACACGTAGTGTGCAGATAGGACAACATAGCTTCGAGAATGGCAGGTTTTTCCCACTTGCATGAAATTACTACACAAGCACAGGTGCTTTTCCCGTCACTAACTAAAGAGGTTGGAGACTTACCCACTTGTCAATCTGAGAGATATCCAGGGCTCGTTATTTTTTGCGAGATTTGTAATTGCACTAGTTTGAGGTTGCATCATTGGACATTCCTCTAATTGGATACTGATTCTATAAGACTACATTATTATTGATTGAGGATTATTTCACTCAAACCTACCTGTGACGTATTTATTCCACTGTCTCATAAACCTATTTGATAAAATCAGCTAGTACAAGCTTCAAATAGATCACAACGAAGGGGGAAAAATGAGGAGGGTATAATAGATAAAATCCATAATTCCCAGCCAAGTATTTGGTTAACAAGGTACTTGTGAAAATATATTCAAGTCTTGAAAGTTCTATGCCTAACTCATATAGAGTATCTTCTGTGATTAACATGAAGTACCTCCTCCGCTAGTTCGATGTGCTTCAGTTCCTTATTTGTTTTTGACTTACAATATCATTGTGTAGGGTTAGACACGAGATTTTCTGACATAGTTCATTTTGATGACTAGGCCAAGGAATTAAATGGAGATTAGCTTACCCCTCCTTCCGGCATACCCACACTCATCAGGTGTGCACAAATTCCAACTATCCAGACCCGTAGTGGTGAAATTTGCTTGTGGTTGAGTGGCAATTTTAAGACTCCTACGGTCGCGAAACCATCCTGGGGTTTCATCGATGATGAATGAACTATCTCCAAGGAGAGCTCCTTGGGTTTGACGTCGTCACAATATAAACCTTTATGATAATCCGACCTAGGTGTAATTTAAAATCCACTAGGTTCACATCTGATTGATAATATGACATGTAAGGTATAATGGAAATAAAAGTAGTTTGGTGGTGTTCGATTAGGGTTATTTGGTAATTAATAAAAATTGCTAACTTTTAACCGAGGGTCATCTGTCCATTTTAACATCAAGAACATATATCTAGGAGCCTTATATTTCCAAACAAAGTCAACCCACTTAAATATATAGATTAAAGAACCATGTTAAAAATAGATAACGAAATCATAGGGTGTTAAGGAAAATCCTTAAAATGGTTAAGAACCAACATTTAAAATACCCAATAAACTCACCCATAACATACCTAGAGATTTGTGAAATTATAAAATTAAAAAGGTCTCACTCAAACAAATCTATTAATAACTAGACATTTACCATATATTTCCTTAACAAGAAGATAACATAAAACTTAATAGATCGAGCATTCTTAACAAGGATGGAAATGACCTGCAACGCCTAGCTTTCGAGAATTTTTCATAAGCTTCCTTCTTGTGCTTGACTTGACCATCCTTCCTCCCTGAGCTATCTTCCTGTGGTCTCCTTCATCAAATAGGAAATCGTTCAAACCTTCTAGTTTTGATCCACCAAGGTGGAGAGCATACTCCCTAAGGTTTTATGGATTTCCTAGCCCCCTTTCTTCACAATATGTCCTCTAATTTATAGGGAAACTTCTCCACTCATGGGCCAAATAGTGGTCTTATTATTTTATTATTAAAAATATGCCTTGGACCCATTATGACTTATCATGTCATGTGAAGTGTAAGGAAAAGGGTCCTACTAGGGATAAGGTGAGGGTCCTTATTTTTGTTTTGTATCCTTTTCCCATGGGGACAAATACAAAACCCATACTATTAAGGCATAGGACTAGGTACAAAGTTAGAACTATTATTGATAGGGTAAAAGACTTCCCTTTTAATTTCCACCAATATAAGGAAGCCATATGGGTATTTCCCAATAGGTAGGATAACCCATATGCTATTTTAAAAATCCTCCAGTCCTTCTTAAGTCCCATCTAGGTTGGGTCCACTAAATTTACACCTAATTTATCATATTGTTCTAATTTTGCAAGAGATAATTTCTCAATTTTATCTTTCACAAAATCTCATAATTAATTATCTTTTCTAAAAGATAATTAATATTTTCCTATCCTTCATAAAATTCTTTTATTAGAATTTTTGTAGGATTCTTTAGGGTCTATGCCCCTTTTATTAGGCATTAATTGATCCCCAAGATCAATTAATATCCTTTAAATAAGGTAGGAGGGTAACGGGTCATGACATACACCCCCCTTAGATTAAACACAGTCCTCTGTGTTTGGACATCTACCTTACAAAAGCACATTTGTCTAGCAAAAGCTAGCATTTATCTTGCTATTTTACAATCAGATTCTTCTATTATCTAGCACTTCAATCTTGATGGCAAGCTTCATCTTCCATCCAAGCGAGTACCTGGACCTGCAAAAATGTAAAATATCAGTAGTACCATGTCCTTATAAACAATATAACATCCATCTTGCATATCAACAAGTATTGAAAGCATCATCAATACACAATATTAACACAAAACTATAGTTTTAACTCATTTCAAATTGCACAAACAATTGATCTAGAGAACTGTAGTATTAGAATTTGCAAAATGATGTTACAAGGATATCATGAAATTATGCATTTGTACCTTACTAGACATAAAAAGTCTTGTTAATTTTATCAAAACTCCCACCAAGGAGTATCACAGTATAATTTGGTTAACCTTTGGCATGAATTAACCTGATAAAATCAAGTGCTAACAAAGATACAACATAATTTTAGAATCTCAATTCAGGATATTCACATATATCCTAATATGCATTTTAATACCAGAGCATCCACCCAGATGTCTCCTAGTTTATATCATCATGGAGAAGTCCCATACCTTCTCCAAGAATGGACACCAATCCATTCTTCAAATTCATTTAGTGTTCTTCTATTTAAATAAGTTTGCTTTACATTCATAAGCTATTCTGAGTTTCATGATAGAAGACACAATATTTCATTTTTATACCAGAAATATATATATTTCAAATGATTTTTGCTTACAATTGGCCAAACTTATTGGCATACTAATACATATAGTTTCTAGGTTAGTGGTTTTGGATCTCAAGGTTGTTCTTCCTCGGATCTTTCACCTATCGGTTCCATAACTATATTACCAGTTTGAGAGTCTATTGGAGAAACTGCTCGAGAAGTGGCTTGGGTTCTATTTTGACCAGTTGCCTGAGTTGTGTTTCCCTGTTCATGCTGCCCCACAACCGTTGGTTGCAATGGAAGAAGCAAACCATGGCTTATAAGTGCATCCATACAAGAAGTCAAGAATGCAGCTCGGTATATATCTCTTCCATCACGTAATTGTGCATTCTCTGCTTGCAAGGTTGTCCCTATTGTATCTCTCCAGTAGCGTATTTGTGTTAACTCCAATCGAAGCCTCTCTCACTCTGAGATGGTGGCTTCTCTCTCAGTCTCCAACTTAAACCTTTGTTGCACCCATTTGTCTACTAACTTCAACTATTGAATTTCTAATAGTCAAATTTGTTTCTTCAGTGCTTCCACTTCATGTTGCGCTTTCCTCATAGGTTCCTCTTCTCTTAGGCTGGATGGTCCAGCTCCTGTATCCAACCATTGGTGCACACATCTTCTAGAAGGTTCTTCCTCATTTCTCTTCCTAGATGAGTGTTCCTCCTCTACAACTTTAGCTATTTCTCTATAACTTGCTTTCCTCACTGGAATCTTCCTCTTGGCGTTGCCATTGAGTGGTCCACCAAATGTCATAGTCAAGGGTCGTGCCTGCATCATCCTCCTCAGGTGTCCATATAGCCTCATCAGGTTCTGAAGCTAGTGGTTCTATTGGTGGAGGTATCATGATTGTTCACCCCTTCCTCATATAAACCATGGATGGGTCCGGTATCCATTGTGTAATATCAAACTATCACAATACCCGAGTATATTGAAAATACTCGTATTGCATACTGGTACGTCCGATCAACCATCTTGCTCGCCTCACCCAAGCGAGTTGAACACCATCTTCTACCCAAACTGGGCCCTCTCTCCAAGGTCTCCAAATAACATCATGGGAGTGTAGATTCTCCCAAATAGAGTGAAATCACTCTTTATTTCCCTCAAGCGGTCTACGATTAGACCATTCATTTTTTATTGCCATATCAACGCATAGGGCATCTCTGGCCCCATAAATTGGTGTGCATCATAAGGTAGCCCTTGGGGTCTTGCTACCGCTATGTGCTCCCATGCCCAAACTTGTAGCAAAGTGCTACAGTTCAATCCAATTTTCATCATTGTTCTTAAATAGAACAACTCTCTATAGGTTTGGGCCAATAATATTGGTGCCCATGCATATATTACTGACTCTTCCACTATATCCTGCATGATTCCCAATAAATTCCAAGGAAAATGTGCACTTCTTGATTTGGGCAGAATGACACCCGATAAGAGCTCCATTATAACCGCATGCTTATGTGTCAGTCTACCCTGCACATAGTGAAGTTCATGCTCTATACACCCCCTATCGGTGTTCACATTCCTCCAATATACTCCGAACACTCTTTCCAGAATATACCCCATTTTAGCTTCATTAGCAATGGTTACTACATGACCTTCTACCGGTATTCGGTATATTTTGTATACGTCTTCCAACGTAATAGTCATTTCTCCAGTGGGTAACTGAAATGTCCCTCTATCGGGATCCCATATTTCTACTAGGGTAGACAGATAACATCTATCTACATGTATTGGCTCTAATCGAGCCGCTCCCTCAAATCCTACTTCTTTCAACCATTGCCAGTCGCTCGCATCCAGTCTATTCTTGGCATTCTGAAAGATCATCCTCAAAGGATATCTTGCCCTAATGATCTTTAATGGTCGAATTTATGATATTTTTGTAGGATTACCGCTATCGGTTCTGACATTTTCAGAAGCCATAACTCAAAGAGTATGTACCAACAGATCGGCTAATAGAAATAAGATGATTATGAGACACACTATGGTGTTCATTCCTAAAACTATCAATACTAATAGGGTAAACCCTAATACGAGCAATATGATATTTACTACCATGAATAGTGCTTAGGTTATTTCTATATCTGAAACTGAGATAAATTCTACACTATTTACTCCATTCTGCGATGTTGGAGTTTTACTTCAATTTTATTCATTGGATAGTATTTTGAGGTCCATTTATTTTTGTAGATTCATAGATCCATCAAATTGAGTTATTGGGTTCTCCTCCAATTCTCAAGGGAGTAATATTTTTTTCAATGTGCATAGAACACATCATCATAACCCATGTGTCCTTTCCTTAGTTTGCATCACGTCCTATCATCAACCCTTCGATGACTCCAATGGATGATTTCATACCTTATTTCTCTATTGGCAAAATGTGTCTACCGCATGGTACTAATGTTGTAAAGTGTACCCCTATTGACCTTATTATCATATGGTAGAATTGCAATTAATTTTGTATTATCTTACTTCTAACTTTGGTGTTTGGTTTACACCGGTTTCATATACGTGGTTTTTCTGTGTTCCAACAACTGTTTCAAAACTACACTCTAGTTTTCTTATAAGTTTTAATACCACATTCATGACATAGTGGTCAGTTCCCAATTTAAATAGCTTATCACTCATTATTTCTTTCAACCACCACCCGGGTGGTCGGGTGCATACTTTTCTGAGGAGTCGGGCTGCTTCGGGATGTTGGCGAAGCTGCATGTGGTGGTGATTCTTGGGATTCCAGAGCATACTTGGTGGAGTTCCCTAATTCTCATGTCAGAGATGAGTCTGGTGAGATTTGGGATATTTCCATACTTAGACATGAAGTTTCACCCTCCTTGCTCTCCTCCAACATATCGGAGTTTCAGGTTCTGGTGTTGTTGTCGGGCGACTTCTTCCGCCATTGCACCATAACCTCTAGTTGGAAAATTCCATAGTGTATTGTAACATTGATCAAAAATAAAGAAAACATTGTTTTGTTTGAATTTCCACTAGTTAGTTTTTGACTAACTTAAATGGTTGAATTTATGTTTGCATATCCTAAGGTTTCACTTCAATTCATGACTATAATCATTTAAGTCATCCAAATTGGTTTGACAATTATAATTCAAGTGAATCCTTAGTAAATCTGAACCTTGACTCATACACAAGTAAGTCTTAAAGATATAGATACCGAGTAATTTCCCAAAAGAGTCTAAGGTACACCACTTAAAATGCATGCAGGAGGGTTCACTTAGCTCTTCCACTTTTGAACGACTATGGATCTACTCATGGGGGATAAGAACTCAGACATCATCATCCCAAGCACTTACCAAGTGTATATTTTAAAGTTGTGGAATTTTCTCTCAAGTTTAGTTTCATGCCCCAAGTCTTTGCTAACCTAGACTTTAACTAGAGTCTATTAGTTAGCCTAGGCTCTGATACCAACTATAACAACCCTAATTGTTACTCCTTCTTATCCAGAATTTATTTATTTTTTAACATATATAAATGTTCATCTTCATATGGCAAAAGACCTAATCATGTCCTAGGATAGACATATTCCATTTGGATTGTAAATTTCAAGGCAAATAGCTTCAAGAGCTATAGAGACTTGATCAGAGTCTCTTTAAGTAGAAGTGATCAGCTTCTATGAAACCCTCATACCCCACTTGGTATGAGTACGTTGGCCAAGCATTAGGTTTCATCCCCATAAAAGGAGAAATCACCAAATGGTCCACCCAGACCAGGTGAATGCCTTGAATATAGAGAACCACACCAATGGTTATTCATAGATCTTAGATCTGATCCACTCCATCTAGAAGGGAGTTCTAAGACAACAATATCACTATCATGATAAGAATCCATGGAATGTCCTCTTAAACATGATTACCTATCTTTAAACCTCTTAGAGCATATTGGTACACTCTTCGTTTAGGCAACCCTCTTGTTGTTCACATTGAGTTTATTACAAATGGACATTACTTGTCCAATAAGGGTGTTTCCCCTCATCATGTATACTCAATTATTAGCTTAGAGTGTAGGGTCTATCTTGGTTTGTAGATCAAGATCATTTTGCCATCTTGAGAGTTCCATTCATGATTATGTTTGAATGTTTAGATTAGCATAAATTAGTTATCCCTTTAAGAATTAACTTCTATTACATAATAGTCCTTGGAATCTAAAAAAGAATAACCAACAAAAACGTAATCAATGTTGTATATGGAAAGGTGCATCATTCATAAATAGTTATCCCACAATACTATAGAAAGTTAAACAAATTCCATTGATTCATTAACACATTTAAGTAAGCATACATCCTTCACATGAGATTATTATTTGAGAAACTCTACCTAACTATATCATTCATCATTACCCATCATATTCCAAAGTAAATGACACAATTGCATTACATTAAATTATCAACATATTAGAAATTGAGCATACATTTCTAGCATCCATACATCATTATCCTACTAAAAATTTAGCATACATTATAGTTCATTTTATTTTTGGAAATAAATGCAACATCCACAAGATATAATAAAAGAAACCACAAAATAAAGTGACACAAAGATTTATCCTAGGAAACCCTAATTGGAAAAATCCAACCTCCAAAATATATTATTCCTCATTCTCATAAACTTAAATGGTGAATTTACAATAATATCAGGGCATCTACAAGCCCATTTTTTTCAAAAATAGATCAAGGAATACAATGGTCTCTTTTGATATCTTTATGTAATTAAGGAATCATGCAATTCCTTTTTCTAAGACATCAATATAAAATTCACAATACCATTGAGTAATATCTAGTTCCTTTAGGTTCCTTTATATAATTCTATTAATAACCTACATTGTTTATGATAGTCATTGGAATTATATTTTGGAGATATCGTATTTCGAGGGAGCCCTATAAGTTCCCTCAAGAATGAATTCTAAATTCATTCTTCATGATTGATTTATAATCAATCCCTTGTGTAATGGATTTAAATTCCCATACCTTTAAATCCATCAATAACCGTTTCTTAAGAATGAATTTCCAAATTCACTCTTTTTGGATTGAATCACTTTCTGTCCCTTAAATTTAGAGTTTCATTACCTTTAATTTATAAAAGATTTTTCATATAGAAATAAAACTACACATAGCTATTCCTTATTTGAGTTAAACTATTTAATCCCCAAAATATTTCACCTAACAAATCATAGAGACTATGATGAGCCTTTCTATAGTAACTATAGGTGAACTCCTTTAATTTGAATATAGAATCGATTATTACACACAAAATTTAGCAGTTATATGAAAAAAAAAGTAGTATAGTGTCTCTAATGTTAAGTTGTAAAACATACACTAGTCTTCATATATCGTAATCACCAAGTTAGGTAACCCGAAGTAGTCATTAGGATATTTTATCCATGTCTAGAGACCCTTGAGACTCTAACCAATAATATGTGTCTAATATTCAACTAATTCAAAATTTAGGCTTCCCAAAACCTATCCATAATCATCAACCATAATGATGAATACGATAAAGGGCTCCCCGTGGCTACACCAAAAACTAACATGCTAGTTTCCATGACTATACGACCACTTCCACATGGTCAAATTACCACCATTCCATTCAGTTCTATTACAAATGCTATACTTCCTTAAACTAGATTCACATTGCTTCCATAGGTTAATTACTTCCACCTTATCAACAAGAGGATTTGAATTCATCCTTGGGCACCTAGGCCAACACAACTGCAAACATGTGGTATCACATGCATTCCTTGCGAATGAAAAACAAATTATCCTATGATCAGGTTGAGAAGCATCATCTACCAAATATAGGGTCTATATTCACCAATCTCGGATACCCTACTATAGGGAAGAGGTCTTTGAGATCTCCTACTATTCACCACATATCCCTATGTAGAATATTGGGTGTTAGATTGGGGAAACCCCGCCTCCATCAACATATGGTGGTTCTGGGTATACTGTGTTTGCCACACGTAGTGTGCAGATAGGACAACATAGCTTCGAGAATGGAAAGTTTTTCCCACTTGCATGACATTACTACACAAGCAGAGGTGGTTTGCCCACCGCTAACTAAAGAGGTTGGAGACTTACCCACTTGTCGATCCGAGAGAGATCTAGGGCTCGTCAGTTTCTGCGAGATTTATAATCACATTAGTTTGAGGTTGCATCATTGGACATTCATCTAATTGGACATTGATTCTATAAGACTACATTAATGTCGATTGAGTATTCTTTCATTCAAACCTACTTGCAACGTCTTTATTCCACTGTCTCATAAACCTATTTGATAAAATTAGCGAGTACAAGATTCAAAAATATCATAACAAAGGGGAAAAATGAGTAGGGTATAATGGATAAAATCCACAGTTCTCAGCCAAGTATTTGGTTAACAAGGTACTTGTGGAAAGCTATTCAAGTATTGAAAGTTCTATGCCTAACTCATATAGAGTATCTTCTACGATTAACATAAATTACCTCCTCCACCCATTCGATGTGCTTCAGTTCATATTTATTTATTTATTTTTACTTACAATATGACTATGTGGGGTTAGACGTGAGATTTTATGACATAGTTCATTTTGATGACTAGGCCTAGGCTTTAAATGGAGATCAGCTTACCCCTCCTTCCGGCATACCTACACTCGTCAGGTGTGCACAAATTCCAACTATCCAGGCCCGCAGTGGTGAAATTTGTTTATGGTTGAGTGGCAATTTTAAGACTCCTACGGTCGTGAAACCATGTTGGGGTTTCATCGATGATGAATGAACTATCTCCAAGGAGAGCTCCTTGGTTTTGATGTCGTCACAGTATAAACCTATGTGATAATACGACCTAGGTGTAATTTAAAACCCACTAGGTTCTCTTCACCATCTGATTAATCATATAACATGTAAGGAATGATGGAAATAAAAGTAGTTTGGTGGTGTTCGATTAGGGTTATTTTGTAATTAATCAAAATCGCCAACTTTTAATCTAGGGTCATTTGTCCATTTTAACATCGAGAACATATATCTAGGATCCTTAGATTTCAAAAGAAAGTCAACCCACTTAAATATATAGATTAAAGGACCATGTTATTATTGATAATGAAATCATAGGGTGTTAAGAAAAATCCATAAGATGGTTAAGAACCAACATTTAAAATAACTAATAACCTCACCCATAACATACCTAGAGATTTGTGAAATTATAACATAAACAAGGTCTCACTCAAACAAATCTATGATTAACTAGAACTTTACCACATATTTCCTTAACAAGAAGATAACATAAAGCTTAATAGATCGAGCATTATTAACAAGGAAGGAAATGACCTGGAAGGCCTAGCTTTCGAGGCTTTTCCACAAGCTTCCTTCTTGTGCTTGACTTGACCATCCTTCCTCCCCGAGCTCTCTTCCAAAGGTCTCCTTCATCAATTAGGAAATCCTTCAAACCTTCTAGTTTTTGATCCACCAAGGTGGAGAGCATACTCCCTAGGGTTTTCCAGATTTCCTAGCCCCCTTCACAATTTGGTCTCTAATTTATAGGGAAATTTCTCCACTTATGGCCAAATATTGGTCTTATTATTTTATTATTTTTAAATATGCCTTGGACCCATTAGACTTATCAAGTCATGTGAAGTGTAAGGGAAAGGGGTCCTACTAAGGATAAGGTAAGTGTCCTTATTTTTGTCTTGTATATTTTCCCATGGGGACAAGTATAAGACTAATACTATTAAAGCATAGACTGGGAACAAAGTTAGAACTATTATTGATAAGGTAAAGGACTTCCCTTTTAATTTCCACCAATATAAGGAAGCCATATGGGTATTTCCCAATAGGTAGGATAACCCATATGCTATTTTAAAAATCCTCCAGTCCTTCTTAAGTCCCATCTAGGTTGGGTCCACTAAATTTACACCTAATTTATCATATTGTTCTAATTTTGCAAGAGATAATTTCTCAATTTTATTTTTCACAAAATCTCATAATTAATTATCTTCTCTAAAAGATAATTAATATTTTTCTATTCTTCCTAAAATTCCTTTATTGGAATTTTTGTAGGATTTTTAGGGTCTATGCCCTTTTTATTAGGCATTAATTGATCCCCAAGATCAATTAATAAGGTAGAAGGGTAACAGTTCATGACAAAAACAATAAAAAAACATAAAAAACAACAAAAAATAAAAAATAAAAATAAAAAACGTAAAAAAAAACAAAGAAAACATAAGAATAATCGGTCTGATAAAGGAAACTAAAATACCCTACCTGAACCAAAGAGAAGCAAAAACAAAGAAAAAAGGAACTAGGTATCTGTAGTACTAGAGCCATCCAAAAAAAATATAGAAAGAAGAGTTTCCCTTATTTGTGAATCCTACTATCTAGGAGGGTGGTTATACTAAGTAAGATCACCTTTGTCCAATGCCCAATTATCTAAAGTATTAACACTCTTATTTTATTATCTGACCACATGATTGTATTTAACTTTTGAAAAGCCCATCTAGATAAATTGAATCTTCTTAACAATTCCTTATATTATCAAATTAACCTTATGATTCTTAGAAGGATTATTCAACAAATTAATCATGACTTGTGTGTAATATTCAACCAACACATTTTTCCATTTGACCTTAGTAGCCTCTCGAAGGCCTCTAAGGATACCATACCCCTCAACAAGATTATTGGAAAGGATACCCAAATTCTTAGAAAAAGTGAAAACCAAGGAACCATCTAAAAGTCTATCAATTTCTCCCACACTAGCTTTTCTAGGGTTCCCCTTAGAGGCTCCATCAGTATTTAATTTTCTAAAATTCTTAGGAGGAGGCTGCCAATTCCTTGTTCTATCCATATTTTTATTACTCACATTCCCTTTAATTTGGACACCCTTAAAATAATTAATATTCAATATTTGCATCACTTGATCCCATTTTTGGTGGGAATTCTAGGGGTGTTTAAGGATTTCTTAGACTGATTCAACTAAGTTGGCAATGGTATTTTTCTATATATAGTAAATATCCATCCTTTCTTGATTGAAAATATTTTTACTTATTTATTTCTAGATATTCCAAGGTAGGATAGTAGAACACATCCAAACTAGTTGCCTAATAAAGTGATCAACACCCTCCTAATTAGGTCAATCCCTCCAAAGCTATTCAAAAGAAAAAAAAATTGGACCATTGTAAGTCAAGTAATATGGTAATTCTACTCCATAGCTCAAAGGATAAGGTACACTCAATAAAAATATGAATAAGAGTTTCCACATTCTCTCCACACATTTTGCTTCTAAATGGGCCATGAAAACCATGTTTCATAAGTTACTCACCAGTAACCACCTTGCGATGCAATAAAATTTATGTAAATAACCTCACCTTAGGATAGATATTTTGAGTTCACAATTGAGTAAATATGTCATAATATTGGTTGGGATTATTATGGCATATGGCAAAATAACCTTGAGAAAGTGAATACTCACCCTTAGTAGTATTTTTCTATCTAAAATATTCTTTATCATAGGACCAAGAGAGGTATCTCATATGAAGGATGATTTTGATGTCTTTTCTTTGTTTTTTATGGAATTTAAATAGGCCAGTCCTTAATAGGGATCCAATATCTACCAACCTTCAAATTACTAGTATGGTATCAATAGTAAATATCAACCTTTATCTAGTTAGCTTGATGAAGCTCCTCCATCCAAGACCTCCAATCAGGAAACTGAGTTATCAAAGGTTGGTGACCATCATAAGAATCTATCTCAAAATTTACCCATTGACCATTATGAATGATCCAAAATATTTTTTTCTTAATCAAATCCTCACCAGCATTAAGAGCTGCTAAAATGGGAGAACCTTTGGTAGGCAATTGATAGCAAATAAGGTCTTTAGGACAAATAATTTATTTTTTCTTCAATATAAAATCTTTCATTTTTCTATAATTTTCTTAAAGTATTTATTTTGCACTTTAACAATTTCCATCTATAACCAATTATCTCCTTATAACTTCCTCTAATTTTTCATCTTTCTTCACCTTAATAATACTACTCATAGTAACTTACTTCCTTTCAAATTAATAGATTAACATCTTCCAAGGTATTATTTTATCCTAAATTCTGCATTCTTTAATTTTACTTTATTTTACATAACTTCCTACAAAATAACTTCAAGGGCAACATGAAACCCACCAAAAGAGACCATCAAAAAGAGGTAATCCATGAAAAAAAGAGATCAGATTGGCTAGCTAGAATTTGGAGAGGTTAACATTTACCTCCAAGTCATTATGTTTTATTTTAATCTACACCAAGACCTTAGGAACTCCCCTAGGAGTACTCAAATACCTACTTATCTTGAACAAGATGTTTCTTATGGAAAAAAAGTAAGTTGAAATAAGACATACTCTTCTACATGGGCCCCCTATTAATTTCAATACACAAATTTTGAGTATCCCTCTCTAAATAAATTGTTCCTCTAGTGTCTCCTAGCCAATGTAGTTTCTCTTTCTAACATTTGTTTCTTTCTAGGGCTAGCTCTACTTGCCAAAGGATCTTAAATAATAGCTCTCCATAATGAGGAGGCATCTTAAATAATAGCTCTACTTGCCAATGTAGTTTCTCTTTCTAACAAAAAATGAAGACCAAGGTGTACGGGCATCGTCATCCTTCCCTATTAAGACTATGTAATAGAAGACTCAAGAGATATAGACAATAAAAATATAAAATTGACCATAGTATCATGGTAGAAATAATACCACATAATGAAGGAGGGCCTAAAAATATTTTTAAGACAACCCTCTAGAGTAATGTACCTAACAAGTTAAAATGCTACCCTATCCCAAGGCTTGGTAAGAGAATCGATTCTATAGCCAAATTGGTAACTCTCCACTACTTCATCAACAAAAAAGTCCTTAACCTCATCCAAACAAAAATATTGATTCTTGGAAACCTCTCTATCCCCAATCCTAAAACCTGATGCAACAACAATTTTATAAAGATAAGTGAAAAAATTTACCACCCCCACTCTAATGACACTTTTTGGGAGGCTTCATTTTCTAGGGACACCTCATAGCCACTAAGACTTTTCATAAATGATTCTAAGATCCCTTTATAAAAAAATTACCAAAGAATTCTATCCTTCTTCAACTTGCCAACATCTCTAGACTTTATTCACACCATATCACCCCCAATTCTACATAGTTAAGGAAGGAAAAAAATAAAAATATAAAACCTACTCTTATTCTTGAGAAAGGGTAAGATCATCTAGATGGCTCTCCTTGAATTGTAACCAGGTATAACTTGCCAAATAATAATAGTAAATCTATTAATATTGTGTTGCTCTTGATCGGGTTGTATTACGATGAGTGTGGGAATTGACAGCCTAGAAAACATATCCATGTCATTATACTAATTCTTCTAAAATTTAGCCTTTCTATCATAAGCTTCAAATGTTAATGTATGTACATTTGCATCTAATTAATACTATACATTCAATTCTTTTATTCTGCACTACCTCCACTAAAAACTTCTAACTCCTCTCCCGGATGTGAAAATATTTTATTTAAATAACCTTTCTTCAAATTTGATATTTCTCACAAACAAATACATAACCTTCAATATTTAATTAAGCATACATACATACATACATACATATATATATATATATATATATATATATGTATATATATACATATATATGTATATATATATGTATATATATACATATATATGTATATACATATGTATATATATACATATATATGTATATACATATGTATATATATACATATATATGTATATACATATGTATATATATACATATATATGTATATACATATGTATATATATACATATATATATATATACATATACATATATATATATATACATATATATACATATACATATATATATATATACATATATATACATATATATATATATATATACATATTATATATATATATATGTATACATATTATATATCTATATATGTATACATATATATACATATATATATATATATATATATATAGATATTGATTAAAGTATTGATGCATGAGGTAATATATATATATATATATATTGATGAAAGTATTTATGCATGAGGTGATATATATATATATATATATATATATATATATATATATATATATATATATATATATCACCTCATGCATAAATACTTTAATTAATGTTCATTATTTTTTTAAACCTAATATTTTCAACAACTCACAATAAAATTATTTTGTTGATCTTTTTGAGCATTACTTATGCCTCTAACTATGCTAATTATTTCCACTATGTTTTCCACTTGTACATTGTTTCAAACATCCATTTTGCATGGGATTTCAATGTTTTATATGGGCAATTTTTTATATTTTGAAAGCATGAGGATACGAAAGCAAAAAGGGAAAGCTAACATGCGAAATGCAAATGAAAAGACCGAACTTAGCGCTAAATCCAAAAAACTTGAAAATGCATGAAAAGAGAGAAAAGCATGATCGAATCGAAATGAAACAACTGGGAATAAAGAAGACAGCCCTTTTTATTAATGTGTTTCAAACTCAGTTACAATATGCATCCTCCCCTTTCAAGGGCTAGGAGCGTTTAAGCGTTCTTGTTACATCCATGGGCGCATTTCCTTCTTCCGCATGCCCACATGTAAAATGGGCAGACCAAAACGTCACCACCACTTGGAATGATGAGTCTTGACTCCTCAATTTTGCTTCGATGTCTAAACCCTGCATTCAAAGGAACAAGAAATGGTCAGTAGCACCTGCGGATGAAACAAAGCATGCAATCCCCAAGCCTACAATAAGTGAATGAGAAAAATGAATTAAACTGATATTAAAACAGATCCAAATGCTATGAAAATTTGACAGGGGCATAAAGACTTCACCAAGAAGGCTCTGCAAAAATAACAGTCAGAAAATTCCTCACCGATTTGAATTCGTTCTGGGGCGGGACAAATTCACCTACAACAAAATGCCGAAAAGATACTATCCCAATGTCCTACCTCTGAAGCTCCAAAAGACCTGAAAACTTGGGATTAGCTAATTGGGGGCATTTTGGGAAGACCCAGATGGTCAGATTTTCCCAATTTGGGCTCCATAAATGGGAATTTGATGCTGCTACCTCTAGGTTAGTAAAAGCGAACAAAGCTAGAAATATGATCAAAATTGCTCAAAACGAGACGAAATTCAAATGACAACCTATATAAACATCATAGAGTGGAATGCAAAAATTAAAGAAAGTAAATCTTCCATGGAATTCCCATCACTCCGAAAAGGGGCGATTAGGATTATGGCAGTGTGGGAGGGGGCACACATGGGGCAGGCCGCCCACTGTTTGAGGCTTGATTTCGGCACCAATACACTTGGGATGGGTCCAAAAACTCTTGTGTGGTATTTTCAGAAAAATTGGTGGAATATTGTGGCCAAATGTTGGGTTTTGGGATCAATATTTGTCCTCCCAATAGTCACCCAATGACCTCCCTTCTAAAGGAGATCAAGGATGTGAAAGGTGCAAATCCAAAAGGTGTGAGATGTGTAAATAAAATGACAGCACTTCGTTGCTCTAAAATGCTACTTCTCTCCATATTTTGGGGTGAGAAAACTCACCAATTTATAGACCTGTAGGTCTCTTGAAATGGGCATGTAGAGGCACCACTTGGCAATCATACCTTCCCAGAGTGAAGGAGATTCTTCCCTGAGTAGGGACTTCATGACTGACCTTACAGATGCCTCTAATGCTTTAAAATGCTCACCCATACTCCCATGTGATGAAGGAAGCGTTGGGTGGCGGGCCTGAGCTGCCATTTGTCAAGATTTGACTTTTTTCCAGTCAAACCTACAATTCGCTCCACCCTGGGGCGAATTAAGAATTCGTCCCTGGGTGGGGCGAATCCCAGATTGAATTCATCCCAAGGTGGTATGGATACTGAGCAAAGTGCTTGAAGGTGCCAAATTGATCCCTGACCTTTCAAAACTGTTGTGAGAGTGGTTAGGACCACTGTTTGACCTCTGGTGGCTACCCTTGGGGCTGTGTGTGTCAAAGTGATCAGTGTTTGTAGTCACATAATTAGATTGGTGCTATTTTGGTGTCTACATATTTGTGCTCTACTACATATTTATTAGGTGAATTCTAGATCCATCTCAATTTGTTACTTTCTTTAAACATTCTATCTCTCTTCAACTATATTCTTAAGAATTCATTTTATTGAACTATCTCCTTAGGTGTTAAGCTCAAATGTTTTAGCTTCTCTAAAAAAATTGTCTCCTCTCATAGTAGGTAGGGTTTATTTTTCCTAATCCAACCAATGGTTGTAGCCTTATCTCAATATATGGGTGCACTTATCAATATGTCTTCTATAAAAAAATGGTTCTCACCAATAAAAACTAGTGTGGATATGACAAAACATATTTAGTGTGGCTTTGTCCAAACACAATAGTGTGGCTTAATGTATAACTCCATTCCAAATATTATCTTCCAAATATTATCTCTTTACAATAATAGTTCCTCACACTAATGAGTCCTCTGTTACAAATTTAACTCTGCCTCACCTTGATATTTTTGGTATTTTTGTATTCATTTCTCTTCACCTCTTCATCTAATCTCCTTTACCAAATCTCTAACAGTGTGGCTCTAATACCATTGTTAGTAATTCAACTATAATTTACATAGGAAAAATATCAAATAATCGCACAAATGCACACACTCAATATCACACATATTGGAAGTATCATACATAAGCATTAAATAAAAGCATATGACAAAAAGAGGAGACATTTTTCGTAGGACTGCCCAAACTACCAAACTCGTTTTGGCCATATCTCACTCATCCGAACTCGGATTGAGCTGAAATTTTGAGGGTAGATGCCTGAAAAACCCTAGAACGTCTCCACAAATTTTCATATCATTTGGAGCAACACATATCCTAGCACATCCCTATGTGTGAACGATATATTTGGCAAGTGGCTATGCGAGGGTTTCATCTGGGTTGAGTGCAAGCAGCTCCAGAGGTTGGTTTTTAGGGCCTTCGGGCCCTAGAAGCCAATATTTTTGTGGTTTATGCTCAATATTTTAGTAGGAAATGTTGCAGGGGATACAAGATGGGTTAGAAATTTGTCTTTCAATAGATCATACTATGAACTTGAGTGACAACGACTTCCAATTTGTTGCACAAAAGAAAAGTGAAAACCATACCTTTCCACGACATCTAGGGCAAGGATTAAAGAGACCACGAAATAAGTTTCAAGCAGTTGATCAAAAAATGGCTCATATCTCAAGTGAATCTGGTGCTAAGGTGCACCCACAAAATAATTCTACTATGAAAACCCCTGTCAAGGGTAAGAATTTTGAAGACTCGGTCCCAAAAATGAATTTTAGGGATGCCCTTCATGGTGGACAGCCTCAGCCCAATGCTAATATCAATATTAGGGCTTCTCATAAACCTCTAAGAATGCCTAAGATTGATCCTAAGAAAACGGAGTCAGGATGTCTTAAAGCAGCTGATGGAACTCCTATTGTTAAGCTTGATATGGGTAACATTCAGACTGGCATTGAAGATTTGGAAAAAAGAGGACTAATTTGTCGGTTCGTGGGTTTTTGTTCGAGTCTATCTGCTTTCAAAGTCTGGGCTGCAAAAAGCTGGAAAACTAAAGGTGAGTTACAAATCTCTATTTATCCAAATGGTTATTTTCTTGTTTTATTTGCTAATAATGAAGATAGAGAGAAAAATTTTCAAGGGGGTCCTTGGTTTTTTGGAAGGGCAGGGCTTTTCATGAAGCCCTGGCATACTAAATTTAAAGTCGAAGAAGAGATGCCTTCTATAGCTCCCGTGTGGGTTAGACTCTTTGGCCTCCCTATTGAATTTTGGAATCCTACTATTTTTTCTTCAATTGGAAACTCTTTAGGAACTTTTATGATGACTCATGATTGTACTCAAAATTTTGAACATATTATTTATGCTCGAATTTGTGTTTTAATGGATTTTGACAAACCCCTACCTAAAAATATCACATTACAATTTGGGGAAGACACTTGGGAGCAAGTAGTGGACTATGAGAACATTCCTTTTCATTGTAGAATTTGCCATGAATATGGTCATTTGGCCAGTGCTTGCCCAAATAAAATTCCTGATCAAAAGAAAGAAGATATAAACTCAGCAGGTTTCCAAATACCTAAGAAGAAGAACACTCAAAAAAACCAGTAATGAAGGATCAATCAAAGTCATTTGCTAATATGTTTGAAATCCTTTCCACAAATGATGTCCCAAGTGAGGAAGAGGAAATAATGGAAACTGAAATCTTAGAAACACAATTTAAATATGAAGGAAAGAACTTAGAGACAAACCAACAAATCAAAGGTTTTCAACAAAAAAAAAAGGAGAAAATTTACACAAGAAAAACAATATTTCAAATGTCAAAACTTCAAATAATGCAGGTCCCAATATAGACTCCATTGAACCATCTAGTAAAATTTTGGTTGTGTATGAGCATTCTTCAAGGTTAGAAGCCATCTCAGATTCAATTGGAATAAGTCAAGAAAAAGGGAAAAAAAAATTGAAGATGGATTCTAATCAAAAAGTAGGTCGCAAGACCAATCAATATCATATGGTAAAAGAAGGTGAAAAGCTTGTAGAGGAAGGTAAGATTAATGCCCTTCCCAACATTTTTAGCCCTGGTATTAATGAAGATCATCACTTGGAATATTAGAGGACTCAAAGGGAGTCTTTCAAAACAAAATGAAATTAGAAGAATGATTCAGATAAATCATCCACATCTTGTTTTCCTTCAAGAAACAAAGATGTCAATGGAGGATATGGACTTAATTGCCAGTAAAATTTGGCTAGCTGGAAAAGTGGTTTCCCTCAGTTCCCAAGGGACTTCGGGTGGCATTGCTTGTCTTTGGGACCCAAAAGAGGTAGTTATTCACCATATGGTTGGCAGTTGGGGTTTGTTGGCTATAGCTATTCAAAGTAGACATTCCAACTAGATTATGCTCTGCATTACTATTTATGCCCCGACTTCTTTGGAGGAAAAAAGAAGACAAGTGGAAGGATATTACTCATATTATCTCTCATTTTCCTAAAGCTTGGATCTTGATCGGAGGAGATTTCAATACCATCCTCTCTCTGGATGAGAAAAGGGGGGAAATAGAAATTTGGACAAAAGTACTGACCTCATGAGCGAATATATTGCAAACCTCCATCTTGTGGATATCCAACCTAGATAATGGCCTTATGACTTGGTCTAATAGAAGGCAAGGCTTAGCTTGTATAATGGAGAGATTGGATAGGTTTTTGCTCTCTAAAAATTTCTTAATCCATGGTCACATTCCTAAAGTGAAGACTCTTAATAATGCTGGTTCGGATCATTGGCCAGTCATGGTGGAAATGTGGAAAACCAATGTGAGTTTCTCTCCTTTTCGTTTTCAATTAATGTGGCTTAGAGACATTTCCTTCAGACCTCGTGTGCAACAATGGTGGAAGGAAGGTAAACCTAGGCATGGGACTAAGATGTTCTGTTTTGCCAAAAGACTCAATACATTAAATCCAAAATCAAGACTTGGAACTGGAAAGAGTTTGGGGATGTTCATAAAAAAAACATGAAGTTATTGCTCATCTTGAAAATTTGAATAAGAAAATCCGTTTAGATGGCCTCATAGAGAAGAGAAGTGCAGATGAAATTAAACTCACAACTCAGTTAGAGGAATGGGAAAAAGAGAAGAAATCTTATGGAAGCAAAAATCTAGAATTCAATGGCTCAAAGAAGGAGATCGAAACACAAATTTCTTCCACAAATATCTTCTAGCTCGAAGATCTCACAACTTTATTTCTTCCTTAAAATCAGATTCTGGAGATGTTGTTTATACTTGGGATGGCATGAACTCTATTGTTGTTGATTACTTTTCCAATATTTTTGTTGCTACTCCTCTTGACTCAACTTCACAACAAAATGTTCTTCAAGCAATCCCTTCTCTTATCACTTTCGAGGATAACTCTATTTTGACTGCTCTCGTTACTATCAATGAGCTTCAACAAGTAGTTTTTAAAATGCAAAAAGGAAAACCCCAGGTCCTGATGGTTTTCCTATTGAGTTCTACCAAGAGTTCTGGGATATCCTTCATGTTGATTTATTAGAGGTGGTGGAAGAAGCCAGGAAATCCAAAGAAATTTTGAAGGTTATCAATAAAACTTATATTACTCTTGTTCCAAAAGCTCAAGAGGTTGATCATATCTCAGCTTTTAGACCTATTGCTTTATGTAATGTTCTTCTCAAAATTATTACTAAAATCATGGCAGAAAGGTTGAAGCCTCTTTTGCATAAGATTATTTTCCCAGAGCAAGGGGGATATGTGGAAGGACGTCAAATAGTAGATGAGATAGTTCTTGCTCAGGAAGCCATCCATTCCATGGATATGCAAAATTCTCCTTCTATGTTCATCCGGTTAGACTTATCCAAAGCTTATGACAGAGTGGATTGGCACTTCCTTATCAAAGTTTTGAGGCAATTTGGTTTCTCTAAGGATTGGATGGATTGGATTATGGGATGTATCTCTTCAGTTTCCTACTTAGTTCTTATCAATGGCAGGCCTTCTCAGTCTTTCCTAGCTTCTAGAGGTATTAGGCAAGGTGACCCGCTATCCCCTTATTTATTCATCATTCTTGTTGAATGCTTGGGTAGGACTATAACCAAAAAGAGGGAAAACAAAACCCTTGAGGGAGTTACCATTGCTCATGGAGCTAGACCTATCTCTCATCTTCAATTTGTGGATGACTCTACCCTTTTAGGTAAAGCTACAGTTAAGGAAGCTTCTAATATTAAGCAAATCATTAGCTATTTTTCTAAGGCTATTGGGCAGCTTGATCAATGAAGACAAATCTAAAGTTATTTTCTTTCACTGCTCTGCTAGACAAGAATCCATGGTCTTGGATAAATTAAGATATAAGAAGACCTCTCTTCCAATCACTTATTTAGGTATTCCCATAAATATTCAAAGGCAGAAAAATAAAGATTGGAATTGGTTGTTGGACAAAGTCAAGAAGAAAATTGGAAAGTGGACCAACAAGTGGCTTTCTTCGGGGGGTAGAATCACCTTGGTAAAATCAGTCCTTCAAGCTATTCCTATTTATGTTTCTTCCATTTTGAATATCCCAAAGGTTGTTCTTCGAGAATTGGATCAAATCAGTCATCGTTTCCTTTGGAGTGGTACTAAGGAGAAAAGAAAATGGGCCTTGGTGAAATGGGATACTTTATGTCTTCCTAAGAGTGAAGGGGGGTTAGGATTCCGGTCTTCAATTAATAACAACAAAGCTTTAGCTGCTAAATTATATTGGAGGATGTTGCATAACCCCAATGCTCTTTGGGCCAATAATCTCCGTGCTAAATATGTTGAGAACAAAAGTCCTGAAGACCTTGTTCGCTATCAACTTCCTACCAAAGGTTCTCCCATTTTAGCAGTTCTTAAGACTGGTGAGGATTTGATAAAGAAAAAATTATTTTGGATCATTCATAATGGTCAACATGCAAATTTTTGGACAGATTCTTGGGATGGTCACAAGCCTTTGATAACTCAGTTTCTCGATTGGAGGCCTTGGATGGAGGAGCTTCACCGAGCTAATTGGATAAAGGTGGCTAATTACTGTCGGTACCATATTGGTAATTCAAAGGTTGGTAGATATTGGATCCCTATTGAGGACTGGCCTATTCAAATCCCAGAAAGGCAAAGACAAGATATCCAAGGCATCCTTCATATGAGATCCCTCTCTTGGTCCCATGAAAAATATTGTTTTGGATGGAACAACACTACTAAGGGTGAGTATTCAGTTGCTCAAGGTTATTTGACCTTATGCCATAATAATCCCAACCATTCTTTTGACATATTTTCTCAATTGTGGGCTCAAAAGCTCTGGCCTAAGGTGAGGTTCTTTAATTGGCTTTTATTGCATCGTAGGGTGCTTACTCGTGAGCAACTTATGAAGCGTGGTTTTCATGGCCCTTTTAGATGTGAAATGTGTGAAGAGAATGTAGAAAATATCAACCATATTTTTATTGAGTGTACTTTAGCCTCTGAGCTATGGAGGAGAATGGCAACTTTACTTGGCTTACAGTGGTCCAATTTTTTCACTTTTGAACAGCTTTGGAGGGATTGGCCTAATCAAGAGGGTGTTGATCATTTTATTAGGCAGTTAGTTTGGATGGGTTCTACCATTCTTCTTTGGAATATTTGGAATGAAAGGAACAACCAAATTTTTAATCAAGATAGGAAGGATATTCACTATATTTGGCAAAAGACCATAGCCAACTTAGTTGAATCAGTCCATCAACTCCTTAATCACCCCCAAAACTCCCACCAAAGATGGGATCAAGTGATGCAAATATTGAATATTAAACCTTCTAAGGGCAACCAACTTAAAGGGAATGTGAGTATTAGTAAGATGGATAGGACTAGAAATTGGCAACCTCCTCCTAAGGATTTTGGAAAAGTCAATACCGATGGAGCCTCTAGAGGGAACCCTGGAAAAGCCAGTGTGGGAGGAATTGGTAGACTTTCAGATGGCTCCTTGGTTTTTACTTTTGTCTGAGAATTTGGGTATTCTTTCCAATAACCTTGTTGAGGGGTATGGTATCCTTAGAGGCCTTCAGGAGGCTACTAAGGTTGGATGGGAAAAGGTGTTAGTTGAGTCCGACTCTCAACTTATGATTAATCTCTTGAAGACTCCTTCTAAGAATCATAAGGTGGATTGGAGAATAAAAAGAATTATTGAGAAGATTCAGTTAATCCAGATGGGATTTTTGAAAGTTGATTACAATCATGTGGTCAGAGATCAAAACAAGAGTGTTGATGCTTTAGCTAATTGGGCTTTGGACAAAGGTGATCTTACTTGTTATGGCCACCCTCCTATATGGTGGGCTTCTCAAATTAGGGAAGCTCTTCTTTCTATCATTTCTTTGGATGGCTCCAGTTCTGAAGGTACCTAGTTTCTTCTTGTTTTTTTTTTCTTTCTCTTTGGTTCATTCAGTTTTATTTTAGTTCCCTAGCTCATTCTATTCTTTATTTTGTTTCCTCTGTTGATTCTTGCATTAATAGTCTTCTGGTCTAGATAGGTCATTGTTTTGTTCATTTTTTTTTCTTTTGTCTTCTTTGTTTTTTTGTTTAGTTTTTTAAGGTGGGTGGGTTCTTTTGTTTTGTTTTGTTTTTGTGTTCTTTGTGTTGTTTTTTGTTGTTCTTGTGTTTTTGTTGTTTTGTTTTTTTTTTTATGTTTTTTGTTATTGTTCTTGTGTTTTTTTCGTTCTTGTTCTTGGGTTTCTCTTTGTTTGTGTTATTTCATTTTTTTATGTGTGAGTGTTTTCTATGTTTTTTGTTTTTGTTTATTGTTTGTTGTTGGTTGTTTTTTATTTTTATTTTATTTATTTTATTTTTTAGGTTTTGGTTGTGTTTATTTTTCATGTTTTTTTTGGGTTATGTCTTTGTAGTGTTCTGTTGTTTTTGTCTTGTTTGTGTTTTGTTATGTGGTTCTTGTGTTTTTCTATGTGGTTTGTGTTGTGGTTTCTTTTATCTTATTGTGCGTGTTTGGTTGTGCTTTTGGTTTTGACACACTCAAGGAGCATGTTTTTTATTTTATTTTATTATTTTTGTTGTTATTTACTTTTTTTAATTTGGTTTTGTGTGTTTGTTTGCTCCTTGAGTATGTCAAAGGTGGTAGGCCAGGTCCGAGTCTCGGGAATTTTTGGCGGAATGGATACCCTTGCCTCCTTGGGTCTTACCCGAAAGTGGCATCCCTTTTGGGATGTTTTCCACAAATAAAAAAATATCACACTTATTGAATAATATTATTGATGAATATTTTAAAACAAGCAATGCAAATACTATGTAACGAAAGACCTTTTATCACTATGCCTCTCATTAAAATACTTTATCCTTAATATATAAAACATGAATATAAGATATTTTACATTCACAACCCTTAACCTGTCTACTTACACAAAATTTCCATCTCCTCACACACACAACATATCTAACACTTCATATTTCTCATAGAAGAAATACCACATAATTATTTCATATACTAAACTCTTATGTAACTCCATACTATACATCTCACTTACATAACTCCACACTTACATACACCTACTATATACTCAAATATTAATCACACTCTAAACTAAACTATTTATATGGTACTTGCAATATTGTTACAAGTTACCAAATAATATAATACTTCCATCAAAATCACAATATTGTTACTTGAAATAAATACAAAGATGAAATATACCTTTAAGATGACTAACAAAGGGAAACAATACTTCTTGTGAGAAATTCAAATACTTCAAATCAATGATAATATATCCTTATTTGTGTTAAAAATGTGTCTTACTTTTTTCAATAGGATTAAGATGAAAGATTACAATCCATATATAAATCCATTCAAATCTAACATGAAATAAATTAGAAGGTACTTTAACAACAAAAAATAAAAAAGTATTAGTTTGTATGGAAAACTTGTTGGAAATATTATTTGATTATATTATACACTTCCTGATACTAAGTTTGATATGATCTGAATTTCCAATCTCATGTTGGATCTAAGATCAATTTACACATATGTTTCAAAAGAGAATCATGCACTACATGAAACAGTCCTCATGTCACATCTTATAGGATATTTCATTGGGATGAGGAAACTACATTAACTCAAACTATATTGTAAATAAAAAATAACATGATCAATATTAATGTATACAATCAAATTTTCTAAATTACTAATGTGTCAATTGTATGGTATTTCATAAACCACAATATAGTGGTTAGATATATAGAATTTGGTTTAACATAAATGACCAAGTGATAGTTCATTTTGATTAATTATTCTCATTTTTATAGTATCATGTGGTTTTTACGGTGTATAATTACATATATATGAACCCATCAATCATATTGAGTTTTCATTGTTTTTTTATGGATATCTTTACCATTCATAGTTTATAGATTCTATTAATATTATTATTTTTTGTATGTAAATGAATCCTTTGAAGAACACAAGCTTATACTGAGAGGGGGGTGAACAGTATAAGACCACTTTTTACTTTTTCTTTCCCAATCAATATTATGCAATGTAAAGATAGCAATATCAATAGCAGTAATCAAAGCAATGCACAAATCACCACACACAATAGAGACACCACAATTTACGTGGTTCACCCAATGTGGGCTACTCCACGGAGAAAATATTTCACTAAAATTTTCTCAATCAATCTCTTGGGAATCCTTTCCCTATTACAATGTTTATGGACCTCTGTCCAAAGGAGATACCAATCCCCTTAATCAAGTTCATGGATCTCTATCCATAGGAGAACTCCTTTCTCCTCTTGCTATGGTTGGTGATCTTCTAGAAGAACTGTTGCCTCTACTACACTAGCTAATGGATCTCTATCCACTAAAGACTCTTGTCCTCACTCAGAAGACCTATCCTCACTACCCTAGCTAATGGATCTCTATCCACTAGAGATTGTCATCCTCTATACTCTATCACCTCCAAATCTTGCACTCAGCTCTATCTCAAATATGTACTAAACATAGTCCATCGGTCTAGCACAAATCTATCCTCAATATCTATCTCTGGTCTGGCACAAATCTATCCTCAAATATACACCAAAATCTATCCTCAAATATGTACTAAACACAGTCCTTCGATCTAGCACAAATCAATCCTCAATATCTATCCTCAAGCCTTAACTCAAAGCTTGACTCAATCTCAAATCAACTCTTGGATCTACCCCAAACCTTAACTCAAGGTTTGAACAAATCAATCAATCAACTCTCTCTCAAGCCTTCTCAAAGACTTATCTCAAATCTACCTTGTAATCTTTCACAAAAGCTCACACCAATCAGTCTACAAGTCCTCTCTAGAACTTGTCCAATATTCTCAATAAGTCCTCTCAAGAACTTAACCAAATATCTCTCAATATGCTCTCATAAGCTTACACACAAATGCTTACTCAAAAACTTTTCCACAAGTCTTCTCATAGACTTAACTCAAATATTCTAAACTCAATATCCACACTAGAACTTGTCCAATCTCATAGAAACATAAAGAGAATTTTTAGAGACTCAATATGCTCTATACTCATCACAATGCTCAAAAAATTTCAATCACTCTTTCAGAAACATACAAAGAATTGTTAGAGACTCAATATGCTTCAACTCAATCACTTTCTCAATTCAATTCAGAATATAGAATAGTTTGTTTTATGGAACTTGAACAATCACTTCACACATCCACTTGACTAGGCTCAACCAACTCTACTCAACCAATCACTCAATGAAACAATCCTTCCTTACAAACCCTAGTCCAAGTATATAAACACCAACTCAAAATATTTCCAACAATGCTCAACAACAAATCTCACATAACAATGATAACCCTAGTTCAAGTTCTTTGCTCAACAACTCACTTCAACAACAATGCTCACAAAACAACTCTCACATAACAATGATACTCATGTTCTTTTCAAACCCTAGTTCTTGCTCAACCAATGGCTTCAACAAAATGCTTATAAAACAACTCTCACATAACAATGATACTCATGTTCTTTTCAAACCCTAGTTCTTTGCTCAACCAATGGCTTCAACAACAATGCTTATAAAACAAGGTTTCAAAAACAACTCTTTATTCTAGAAAACCTTGAAGCATTAACTCAACACACTCAATAAGGAAACCCTAATCAAGTCCTTTTCACTCCAAACTTATTTTCTAGAAAAACAACCAATCAACTTAACTATGGAAGAATGTGCTCATACCTTTTTCTTGATGATGAAGGAATCTCATAAATCTGCCAAAACCACAAACACTTCTTTGCCAAGCTCAAAGAAGTTATAAGATGATAAACTCCCTCAAAAATACAATATAAATATCAAGACACACATACACCTTATCACTCCATCTTTAAGAAAACATTCATCAACATTTACAAAAATAATTCACCACTTACACCTTATAATCTCCCAATTAAAATAATATTCAATGCACTCTTATTTTCAAAATAACTCAATGCAAGAAGTTCCCTTTATCCTTTTAAAACTTCAACAAATCAATGTGACACAAACACTTTATTCAAAAATAAAGCTAACCCCTTATTCCTCCAATTTACCAAAAATAATAATCAAATAAAAATCCTTTTAAGCAACCCTTTTAACTCCCTAAGACCTCATGTCAAACTTTAGGCAACACAAAATAATAATCAAAATTTATTACCTTTGCCTTGGTGGGTTTCGAACTCATGACGCAGCCTCAACCAGCGCCCTAGCCATGGCTCCAACCACCGTGCGAGCTAGGCGCTCGCTTGGGGAGTAAAGAGCACCACGTGCTCTATAAAGCTCCCCGCTTTGCCTAGAAAAATGTGCATCATTTCCTTTGGTGCTTCCAACACAAACACAACCACCAAAACATGTTGCCACCATGTTTCGAACGCAGGTCACCTAGCACCCAAACACTCTAACCACTACCCTCTTGCCACTAGGCCACGCTGCCCAGATGGCTTTCAACTTTTGGTGCTTTTCATTTTTGTCTCTATTCACTGGCACATAACACAAGAAATTCGCTTCTCTTTTTCGCATGAGTTCTCAACACAATTGCACGCATTAACGTTCGAGCAAAAGGATAATTTTAATGCCTCTAAGGTATGGGTTTTTATATCAATTTCCTCCTTCACACATATACGTCAGTGCTTCGAATTTCCTTCAAACTTTAGACGTCGACACTATGATTTTCCTTTAAACTTATTAATTTATAAATTATTTAAATTCTCTTGAATTTAAATTTTATAAATTAATTCTTTAAAACCCTTTGGTTTTATTAAGGCCTTCTCTCATTGTACAACTTTGTATAAATAATATTTATTTATAAAATTTAAATTCAATTTGAATTTAAATGTTTTATAAAATAAATATTAAACCTTCCTTTAGCTTTGCAATAAGCTTCCTTGGGTTTTTATGAAAAACCTTTTAACTTATGCTTCCACATAATATTAAAAATATTATGAAGCCCTTTTGCCTTTAACCTCTGCATTGTTCCTCTTGACATTTTGACATTATCGGTAGCTCATTAATGACAACTTCGTTTCTTGACATCAATGACAACTTTGACTCAAAATGTCCAACAATCTCCCCCTTTGTCATTGATGGCAACCCAAATTATTTTTACCAAAAACTTGATCTTTCCTTTGTTCAGCTCCCCCTGGAACATTGCTCCCCCTGGCTCAATGCTCTCTTCAAATATTTCTTCTTTACTCAAATACCAAATCTCTCCCCCTTACTCAAATCTCTCCCCCTTTGACATCAATGGCAAAGGGTCACCTTTGGGGCTCGGGGCTAAGAATGAGCCTCTTAGCTTAGCCCCTCCCCCACCTCCTCTTGAGGTGGTTAATTCTAGGGTGGGAGTATTTCTACTCCCAGAAAGCACTGTTCTTTACCTTTATCCTCTTTCCTTCTTATCTGATCCTTCTGATTCCTTTGACTATTCCTTTCCATGTCCATGTTCCTATCCATGTCCACATTCTTGTTCCTATTCTTGTTCCTGTTCCTATTCATATCCATGTTCCTATTCCTATTCCTGTTCTTGTTCATATCCATGTTCATGTTCCTATTCCTATTCTTGTTCATACTTGATTCTGGAATGTCTGCTCTACACCACTTTGTTGTGTGACCATCATTATTGCACTTATAACACTTAATGTTATTATTCCTTGGAGGTGCAAATATCTTAGGATTTCTCCTAGTGAAGCCATATCCTCTTTTGTCATGAACCCTGCAATTCATTGCCTTGTGACCAAACTGATTACATGAGTAGCAATACCCATGGAAAAGTTGTATGTTCCCATATTCCTATCTTTCATGTGTCCTGCACTATGAAGCCATGTGCCCAAACCTGTGACATGAAAAACATCTTCCATTGAAGTTTCCTTGTCTTGACCTCATTGGTCTCTTAGTCTCTCTTGACCTATTCTGATTGTTGTTCCATCTGTATCTTCTTTGTGCATTGTTCCTATTCTTGTTGAACTCTCTATTGTCCAACTCATCCTCAGATGTCTCACTTTCTCTTACACTGTCTTCTTCTGTAGTATCTTCATCTGAAGTTTCTTCTCCTCCAGAACTTGAGGTTGACTTTCCTTCCCATTTCTTCTATCCTTGTTCAAATCCAAGACCTATTTTGCTTGATGTAGGCTTTTGTATCTTGATGAACTTATCCAAGTTCTTTGAGCTATTTTTGAACCCTTTTAGCTTGACTTTGGAGTCTTCTAAATCTTCCCTTAGTAGTGCCACTTCTTGTGCTAACTTTTCACATTCTAAGATCTTTGCTTCTAACTTATCCTTGAACTTCTTTGTCTTAGCCTTTGATTTTTCTAGATCCTCTATAAGCATCCTTCTCTCTTCATCACATTCTTGAAACTGAATTTCAAGTTTAGAGTTTTGCTTTCTTACCTTCTTCACTATGTCAAGGGCATAGATAAGTTCTCCCTTGAGATCATATCCATATTTATCTGAATATTCCTCTATTTTTTTACCTTTGTCCATATCATCATTTTCTTTTGGCTTATCTTCTATAGGGTCATTTTCTTCTTCTTCTAGTGCCATTAGAATATTCTCTTCTAGTCCTTCAAGTGCATCCTCATATTCATCATCACTAAAACTATAACCATTCCTTGTACAACTATCTTCAAGATGTCCAAAGTTACCACATCTAAAACACTTGAGAATCATTGGTGCCCTTTTCTGAACTTCCTTTTCTTCAATCATAAATAGGACTTCATCTCTATCATTATCTGAAAAACTAGCATCACTATCACTTGAGTACTTACTTGCCTTATCCGCATAGTAGCTCCTCTTTTGCCTTTGAAAGAACTTCTTTCCTTGTCTGCTTTGTCCATCCTTGCTTTTCTTTTGGTGCTTGTATCTTTTTGATTCCCTGTTTCTGTGATCATGTTTCTCTTCACCATTGTTGTTCTTAGCTTCTTGACAATCTGTTGCATAATGACCATAATTTCCACAATTGAAACATTTAACAGATTTTAGATCTCTAGATCTTCTAGAATCCTTATCCCTTCTACCATAATTAGCTTCTTCATCACTGGATGACTCATTGCTTGATTCTGACTTCTTACCCTTTGTCTTTTTTATTGCTTTGAAGGTTGCTTCCTTCTGGGGAATAGGTTCTTTTGTTCTCATCTCAAAATCTGTAAGAATACCAAGCAACATATCTCTTGTCAAAGAATCACCATCCTTTGATTCTTCTATAGCTGAAATATTTTCACTAAACCTTGTTGGAAGAGACCTTAAGATCTTATCACAAATATCTGATTCATCAACCTTCATTCCAAGTCCTTGCATAGCATTAACAACCTCATCAACTCGAAGTAGATAAGTACTAATGTTTTCCTCATTCTTCATTCTTAACTCTTCAAGTTGTCCTTTGAGATTTTGTATCTTTGCTTTCTTGACACCTTTATCTCCTTCATATATATTTTGCAACTTATCCCACATTCCTTTTGCATCTTGACAATGCATAACTTTTATTGATTATGTTCTATGCAAACCTCTCAAAAGTGCATTCATTGCTTTTGAATTGTAATGTTGTAGAAGCTTACCTTCCTTATCTATAGGTGGATCAACTGAGGGGTCGTATCCATTTTCAACTACTTCCCAAACTTCATTGCCAAGTGCCTTCAAGTAGATCTTCATTCTCAAACTCCAATATACATAATCACTTCCATAAAATACTGGTATTGAATTATCTGAAGGTCCATTCTTAGAATCCATTGTGTTCTTGTTAGCTTTTCCTTCAAGTTGTTAAACTCTTTCGAAGGAACCCGCTCTGATACCAATTGAAGAACACAAGCTTATACTGAGAGGGGGTGAACAGTATAAGACCACTTTTTACTTTTTCTTTCCCAATCAATATTATGCAATGTAAAGATAGAAATATCAATAGCAGTAATCAAAGCAATGCATAAATCACCACACACAATAGAGACACCATAATTTACGTGGTTCACCCAATGTGGGCTACTCCATGGAGAAAATATTTCACTAAAATTTTCTCAATCAATCTCTTGGGAATCCTTTCCCTATTACAATGTTTATGGACCTCTATCCAAAGGAGATACCAATCCCCTTAATCAAGTTCATGGATCTCTATCCATAGGAGAACTCCTTTCTCCTCTTGCTCTAGTTGGTGATCTTCTAGAAGAACTGTTACCTCTACTACACTAGCTAATGGATCTCTATCCACTGAAGACTCTTGTCCTCACTCAGAAGACCTGTCCTCACTACCCTAGCTAATGGATCTCTATCCACTAGAGACTATCATCCTCTATACTCTATCACCTCCAAATCTTGCACTCAACTCTATCTCAAATCTATACTAAACATAATCCATTGGTCTAGCACAAATCTATCCTCAATATCTATCTCTAGTCTGGCACAAATCTATCCTCAAATATACACCAAAATCTATCCTTGAATATATACTAAACATAGTCCCTCGGTCTAGCACAAATCAATCCTCAATATCTATCCTCAAGCCTTAACTCAAAGCTTGACTCAATCTCAAATCAACTCTTGGATCTACCCCAAACCTTAACTCAAGGTTTGAACAAATCAATCAATCAACCATCTGATCTCAAGCCTTCTCAAAGACTTATCTCAAATCTACCTTGTAAGCTTTCACAAAAGCTCACACCAATCAGTCTACAAGTCCTCTCTAGAACTTGTCCAATCTGCTCAATAAGTCCTCTCAAGAACTTAACCAAATCTACTCAATAAGTCCTCTCAAGAACTTAACCAAATATACTCTCAATATGTATTGTAAGCTTCCACAAAAGCTTACTCAAATCTGTCCACAAGTCTTCTCAAAGACTTACCTCAAATCTGCTCAACAAGTCCACACTAGAACTTGTCCAATCTCATAGAAACATAAAGAGAATTTTTAGAGACTCAATATGCTCTATACTCATCACAATGCTCAAACAATTTCAATCACTCTTTCAGAAACATACAAAGAATTGTTAGAGACTCAATATGCTTCAACTCAATCACTTTCTCAATTCAATTCAGAATATAGAATAGTTTATTTTATGGAACTTGAACAATCACTTCACACATCCACTTGACTAGGCTCAACCAACTCTACTCAACCAATCACTCAATGAAACAATCCTTCCTTACAAACCCTAGTCCAAGTATATAAACACCAACTCAAAATATTTCCAACAATGCTCAACAACAAATCTCACATAACAATGATAACCCTAGTTCAAGTTCTTTGCTCAACAACTCACTTCAACAACAATGCTCACAAAACAACTCTCACATAACAATTATACTCATGTTCTTTTCAAACCCTAGTTCTTTGCTCAACCAATGACTTCAACAACAATGCTTATAAAACAAGGTTTCAATAACAACTCTTTATTCCAGAAAACCTTGAAGCATTAACTCAACACACTCAAAAGGAAACCCTAATCAAGTCCTTTTCACTCCAAACTTATTTTCCAGAAAAACAACCAATCAACTTAACTATGGAAGAATGTGCTCATACCTTTTTCTTGATGATGAAGGAATCTCATAAATCTGCCAAAACCACAAACACTTCTTTGCCAAGCTCAAAGAAGTTATAAGATGATAAACTCCCTCAAAAATACAATATAAATATCAAGACACACATACACCTTATCACTCCATATTTAAGAAAACATTCATCAACATTTACAAAAATAATTCACCACTTACACCTTATAATCTCCCAATTAAAATAATATTCAATGCACTCTTATTTTCAAAATAACTCAATGCAAGAAGTTCCCTTTATCCTTTTAAAACTTCAACAAATCAATGTGACACAAACACTTTATTCAAAAATAAAGCTAACCCCTTATTCCTCCAATTTACCAAAAATAATAATCAAATAAAAATCCTTTTAAGCAACCCTTTTAACTCCCTAAGACCTCATGTCAAACTTTAGGCAACACAAAATAATAATCAAAATTTATTACCTTTGCCTTGGTGGGTTTCGAACTCACGACGCAGCCTCAACCAGCGCCCTAGCCATGGCTCCAACCCCGCGTGAGCTAGGCGCTCGCTTGGGGAGTAAAGAGCACCACGTGCTCTATAAAGCTCCCCGCTTTGCCTAGCAAAACGTGCATCATTTCCTTTGGTGCTTCCAACACAAACACAACCACCAAAACATGCTACCACCACATTTCGAACGTAGGTCACCTAGCGCCCAAACACTCTAACCATTGCCCTCTTGCCACTAGGCCATGCTGCCCAGATGGCTTTCAAATTTCGGCGCTTTTCATTTTTGTCTCTATTCACTAGCACATAACACAAGAAATTCGCTTCTCTTTTTCTGCACGAGTTCTCAACACAATTGCACGCATTAACGTTCGAGCAAAAGGATAATTTTAATGCCTCTAAGGTATGGGTTTTTATATCAATTTCCTCCTTCACACATATACGTCGGTGCTTCGAATTTCCTTCAAACTTTAGACGTCGACACTATGATTTTCCTTTAAACTTATTAATTTATAAATTATTTAAATTCTCTTGAATTTAAATTTTATAAATTAATTCTTTAAAACCCTTTGGTTTTATTAAGGCCTTCTCTCATTGTACAACTTTGTATAAATAATATTTATTTATAAAATTTAAATTCAATTTGAATTTAAATGTTTTATAAAATAAATATTAAACCTTCCTTTAGCTTTGCAATAAGCTTCCTTGGGTTTTTATGAAAAACCTTTTAACTTATGCTTCCACATAATATTAAAAATATTATGAAGCCCTTTTGCCTTTAACCTCTGCATTGTTCCTCTTGACCTTTTGACATTATCGGTAGCTCATTAATGACAACTTCGTTTCTTGACATCAATGACAACTTTGACTCAAAATGTCCAACATCCTTATTTGCACTTTCCAATAGTTCATTTTCACTCATAGCATATTTTAGAAAAGATAATACTTGAAATTGATATAGTAGATTATATTAATTCAATTTATTCTTCTTATAAGATCATATTATTGAAAAAAGAAAATGCGAAAGTAATACTATAAAAACTTAAACTAGTTTATGATTCACCAGATCATAGATGTGCAAGTGAAAAGCATACTCCTAGTGTTGCAAGATTTTTGGTTCACCATATCACATTACGTGCAAGTGAAGAGCATAATACCAACAACAAAAATGTATTAGAAAACAAAAGGAAAAAACAAGGGATTATAAACTTAAAGAAAGAGACTGAGTTAGGAATGGAATAAAAAACATTTTATTGAATTTTTATTCCATCAAAAAGAAGTGTTTATTTAATTTACTGATGAAATATTATTTTATACTTTTAATTTAATTGTTTTTCCTTGTATTTTTTAATGATTGATTTTTTATGAATTTTATTGATCTAATTTTATGATTTATAAAAAGTAATAGAAATTTTTGTGTTAGAAAAATTCTTCAAATTAATAGCCTAATATATGCTTGAAATTTATTAAATAAATTATATTGACTCAAATGATTTTTATTAAAGGTAATTGTGTTTTACAAACACTTTTATTTTATTTATTTATTTATTTTTGGATATTATGATATTTTTAATTTAATCTATTTGGATGATTTATGAATTTAACATTTTAAATTATTTTTTATTTGTGCATATTCTAATGATTTAACATAGATATTTTTTCTCTAGAATTCTATAATATATATAAATTTTTATATTTCACCATGAATAATATTAATGTATTCCTTAATATGAAGAACACAAGCTTATACTAAGAGGGGGAGGTGAACAATATAAAATCAACTTTTACTTTTTTTTCCCAAAAAATATTATCCAATATTATCAATAAAAATATCAACAAAAGTAATCAAAGCAATGCACAAATCATCACACACAATAGAAACACAAATTTAATGTGGTTTACCCAATGTGAGCTACTCCACAGAGAAAATATTTCTACTAAATTTTCTCAACAAATCTCTTGGGAATCAATTCCCCATTACAATGTTTGTGGATCTCTATCGAAAGGAGACACCAATACCCTAATGCTATGATTTGTGGATCTCTCTCAACAAAATAACTCTTTCCTCTTTTCTCTAGTTCATGGAACTTGATCCAGGAGAACTCTTTATCTTCAACTGGTTCATGGATATCTCTCCATAGAAGAAATCTATCTTCCCTTCTGGTTCACAGATCACACTCCACATGAGAACTATTTCCCCTTGCTATTGTTTGTGGAACTCTATCCACAAGAGAAATACTTTCTCCTTTGATATGGTTCATAGAACTCTATCATAGGAAAACTCCTTTCTCCTTTTCTCTGGTTGGTGATATTTTAGAATAATTCTACCCCCACTGCAATGGCTTGTGGATCTCTCTCTATAGAAGACCTTTGTCCTAACTCAGAAGGCCTCTATATTCACTAGCCTAGCTAATGGATATCTATCCATAAGAGTATGTTATCCTCTACTCTATCACCTCAAAATATTAATCTTAACTCTACTCAATATTTGTCTCAAATCTACACTAAACACTATCCTCGATCTAGTACAAATCTGCTCCAAATCTATCTCAAGTCTAGCATAAATATGCTCACAAATTTGCACCAAATTTTGTCCTCAAATTTGTCCTCAAGCCTTAACACAAAGCTTGAAAAAATCATTCAACTCTCCTCTTATTGTTGTCTCAAGTCTTCACCAAGACTTGCTCAATCTGCTCATAAGTCTTCAAAAATACTTGCTCAATCTGCCCTTAATATTTCACAAAGTCTTACACAAATATGTCTTTAAGTCCCCTCAAGAACTTGCTCAATTATACCTACAAGTCCTCTCAATAACTTGCTCAATTCTTCTCAAAAACATGCTCAAAATAGATCACAAGATATGCTCAATCAATCTCAAATATTGCACACAATGCTATCAAATGCTTTGTCTAATATTCAAAGTAATTCCTTTAACTTGAACCAGTTTAGACATATTCTATTTAGTCATTAAGTTTGTCGCTTTCACAAATATGATTTCTAATGTTTGCACATTCACTTTCAATATCACTCAAATCCAATGCTTAAGTATTTCACTCAATCATTCAACCAATGAAACACAACTTGCTTACAAACCCTAGCCAAGTGTTTCACCCTTATTCCAACACAAATTACAATGTAGGTCTTCAACCCTAACTCAAATAATTCTCAATATTTATCTCAAATATTCTCTAAACATTCACCAACGAAGCATATAAACAACCACTCAAATATTTACAACAATGCTTATCAAACAATCATTTTCACTCCACCTTATATTTCACAACATTCATTTAAAAATTTCAAACAAAGGATGATGTACCCATACCTCTTTTCCATGATGGAGATATGTCTTGAAAACCTATTTTACTCACAACCAAATCTTATTGGCAATTCTAGGTTAGATAGCAACAGTCTATCTCAAAATTTCCACATGAAAATTTACTTCAATAATTATTTCACCTTTTAGGAAATACAATAAAATGTCAAGTCACAAATACACCTTATTATCTCCAATACTCTCAAAATAATATTCAACACATAAAAATAAAGTTTCTTTGCTTACACCTTATAATCTCCAATACTCTCAAAATAATATTCAACACATAAAAATAAAGTTCCTTTGTTAACACCTTATAATATCCAATCCTTTATTTATTTTCTAAGCACCAAAAATAAAATATTATTTCAACAGCCCTTATGAATCCCTAAATATTATTTTAACACTTAATATTGTGGTTCCTTGAAGGTGCAAATGTACTGAATTTACTCCTAGTGAAGCCATATCCATTCCTATCATGAACCCTGTAATTAATTGCTTTATGACCAAACTAATTACAAGAGTGACAATACCCTTGAAAGAGATACCCATTTCTAGAATTTCTCTTGGTGAAACCATATTACTTCTGTTCATGTGTCCTACACTACATAGCCTTGTGACCCTACCTGTGACATGAGAAGAAACATCCTTTTAATAAATCTTGCGTTGAAACCATTGGTCTCTTAGTCCTTTCTTCCCTATGATGTTTCTTGTGTCTCATTTGTGCAATATTTCCTTCCTTTGTAAACCTTCTATTTTTCAACTTATCCTCATAAGTCTCTTTTTTTCCTTCACTATCTTATTATGAATCTTCTTATTATTTGGAGCTTGAGATTGAATCCTCTCCTTATTTTCTTTGTTCCTCTTCAAAACCAAGTCTTATCCTCATGAATGGAGATCTCTATGTTTTAATAATATCATCCAAATATTTTAGCTTTTCCTGAACTGATATATCTTATTATTAAACTTTTCAAGTCCTTTCCTTATAATGTCAGCTTCATGTTTCAATATTTCACATTCTTGCTCTTTTATCTTTAACTATTCAATCAAGTCTTCTTCAACTCATTTTTTCTTTTCAATTTTAACTCTTAAGTCATTGAGATCTTGTATAAGCCTTGATTTTATTTTCTCATCTTCTTGAAATTGATCCTTCAATATTGAATTCTGCTTCCTAACATTTTTTAGTTCTTTAAGATCAACAACAAGTTCTACTTCTATATCAATTATGATTTCATTCTCTAATTTTTCCTCTAGATCCTCAATAACATCTTCATATTATTCTTCACTGTCACTAAACCAATTCCTTGTATAGTGATATTCAAGATGACCAAAGTTACCACACCTAAAATATTTGAGTATTTTTTGTTCCCTTTTAGCTTCTTTTTCAACATCTTCTTTTTCTATTGCCAGAAATAAAATTTCTTCTTCTTCATTATCTGAGGATCTTCCATCACTATCACTTGAACTCTTGCCTAACCTATCTGCATAGAAAATTTTCTTATGTCTTTGGAAAAACTTCTTTCCTTGCTTGCTTTATCCATCTTTGCTTTTCTTTTGATACCTAGATTTTTTTGCTTCCCTATTCTTATGATCTTGTTTCTCTTCACCATTGTTGCTTTCGACTTCTTTACAATTAGTTGCATAATGACCATATTTACCATAATTGAAAACCTTACTATTTTAATACCTTTGTACTTTCTTGAATTCCTCTGGTTCCTTCTGTCGTAGTTAGCCTCCTCATCACTGTTTGACTCATCACTTGAAACATGTTTATTATCCTTTTCTTTATTTGCTACCTTAAAAGCTACATATTTCTTTGGGATAGGATCCTTTACTATTCTCATCTCATATGCTGTAAGTTTTCCTTGCAACTCATCCAAAATGAAAATTTCAAGATCTCTTGTTTCTTCTATTTTTGAAATCTTCCCATCAAACCTCATAGGAAGTGACCTTAGAACCTTTTGATAAACATCAGATTCTTCAAATTTAAATCCAATTCCTTGCATGGAGTTAAAAAATTCATCCACGCAAAGTAAGTATGTAGCAATGTCTTATTCATCCTTCATATTCAAGTCTTCAAATGTTTTCTTGTGATTTTGCTACTTTACCATCTTAACCTTTTTATCTCCCTCATATGCATTCTTCAACTTATTCCATATATATTTTTTAATGTGAAATGGATAAATTTTACAAATTCTTCTTCATGTAATCCACCCAAGATTGCATTCATTGTATTTAAATTATCTAGGTGTAATATCTTACCATCTTCATCTATAGGAGTAGCTGGTGGTGTGTACCCATCCTCAACTGCTTACCATATCTCAATTTCTTGTACCATTAGGTAAATATTTATTCTTACAATCCATAATGCATAATTGCTCCCATAGAACAATGGTGCCTTATTTGTTGAATCTCCACTCTTATATGCCATATGTGTTCATGTACTCTCTTCCTTTAAGCTATTAAACTCTTTCGAAGGAACTCGCTCTGATACCAATTGAAGAATACAATATTGTACTAAGGGGGGTGAATAGTATAAGACCAAATTTTGCTTTTCTTTCTAAAAAAATATTATCCAATATTATCAATGGAAATATAAAAATTAGTAATCAAAGCAATGCACAAATCATCACACACAATAAAGACACCAATTTAATGTGGTTCACCCAATGTGGGCTACTCCACGGAGAAAATATTTCTACTAAATTTTCTCAACAAATATCTTGGGAATCAATTCCTTATTACAATATTTATGGACCTCTATCCAAAGGACAAACCAATCACCTAATTATTTGATTTTTGGATCTCTATCCATAGGATAACTCTTTCCCATTTTTTTTGGTTTGTAGAACTTGATCCAGGAGAACTATTTATCCTCAACTAGTTCATGGATATCTCTCCACATAAGAACTCTATCTTCCCAATTGGTTCGTGGATCACACTCCATAGGAGAACTCTTTCCTATTACTCTGGTTCATGGAACTCTATCCACAATAGAACTCCTTTCTCCTTTTTTATGATTTTTGGAACTCTATCCATAAGAGAAATCATTTCTCCTTTGCTCTGGCTAGTGATATTTTAGAAGACTTCTATCCCCACTGCACTGGCTTGTGGATATATTTCCACAGAAGACCTCTATCCTCACTCAAAAGACCTTTGTCCTCACTGGCCTAGCTAATGGATGTTTATCCACTAGATACTATTGTCCTCTACTTTGTCACCTCCAAAGGTTACTCTCAACTATGCTCAATATCTGTCTCAAATCTACACTAAACACCGTTCTTGATCTAGTATAAATCTTCTCTAACTTTATCTCAAGTCTAGCACAAATCTGCTCACAAATCTACACCAAAATCTATCCTCAAGCCTTAATACAAAGCTTGATCAAATCACCAATCAACTTTGCATATATTTTACCCAAATCTTAATACAAAGCTTTAACAAATCAATCAATCAATTCTACTTGGATCTACCCCAAGCCTTAACACAAAGCTTAAACAAATAAATCAACTATACTCTATATGTTGTCTCAATTCTTCAAAAAGACTTGCTCAATCTACTCATAAGTCTTCACAAAGACTTGATCAATATACCCTTAATATTTCATAAAATCTTACACAAATTTATCCTTAAGTCCCCTCTATGACTTGCTCAAATCTGCCTACAAGTCCTCTCAAGAAATTGCCCAATTCTGCTAAACACATGCTCAAAATATCTCACAAGATATGATCAATCAATCTTAAATATTGCACATAATGCTATCAAATTCTTTGTCTAATATTCAAAGTAATTCCTTTAACTTAAATTAGTTTAAACATATTCTATTCAGTCATTAAGTCTGTCGCTTTCAGAAATATGATTTCTAATGTTTACATTCATTTTTAATATCACTCAAATCTAATGCTTAAGTATTTCACTCAATCATTTAACCAATGAAACATAACTTGCTTACAAACCCTAGCCAAGTGTTTCATACTTCTTCCAACACAAATCACAATGTAGGTCTTAAATCCTAACTCAAATAATTCTCAATATTTATCTCAAATATTATTTACACATTCACCAATGAAGCATATAAAGAACCACTCAAATATTTCCAACAATACTTATCAAACAATCCTTTTCACTCTACCTTATATTTCACAATATTCATTTCAACATTTCAAACAAAGGATGATGTACCCATACCTCTTTGCCTTGATGGAGATATGTCTTCAAAACCTATTTTACTCACAACCAAATCCTCTTGCCAATTCTAGGTTAGATAGCAACAGTCTATCTCAAAATTTCCACATGAAAATTCACCTCAATAATTATTTCACCATTTAGGAAATACAATAAAATATCAAGTCATAAATACACATTATTATCTCCAATACTCTCAAAATAATATTCAACACATAAAAATATAGTTCCTTTGCTTACACCTTATAATCTTCAATACCCTCAAAATAATATTTAACACATAAAAATAAAGTTATTTTGTTAACACCTTATTTTATAAGCACCAAAAATAAAATATTATTTCAACAACCCTTATGACTCCCTAAAAATTTCACACATGCCTTTTTAATATCACATGTCCTTAAAACAACTTTTGCATTCCAAAATCTTTGGAAAAATTTAAATCAAAAGTGCATACCTTAATTGTTGGCCCACATCATTAAAAATGTTGTGCACGTCTCAACGACTAGCACATAAACTTGAACCTGTTACCTAAGCCACAACTGCACTTTAGCCCAAGGCTAGGCTTCTGTCTGGGCTACACACCCACACGTTAACCAAAGGTCCACGCTTCCGTATTAAAGCTGCCTCTCACGAATATTAGCAGAAATAAAAAATCCTCTCTTCCTTTGCCAAAATGAACCATGTGGGATTCGAAACCATGACCTTCCCTTCAAAAATATCTTAGCCACACCTTTGACCACTGTCTGTGCTACTCAGTGCTATGGGATATTTCTATTGTGCCAATCGAGTTTAAACACTACTATGCCTCCCTTTATTTAAAAATGTTACAAGTGTCTTCTCTTCAAAATAGAGTGCATGAATATTATTATCACTTAGGAATTCAAATCACATTAGAATTTGGAAATGAAAACCATTTCCTATTAATACATTTTCCTTTACATTTAAAAATGTTGGCCCTCCTTCGAATTCGATTTTAAATTTGAATTGAAACTTTGAACTTTGGCACCATTAATTATTTAAATTAAAATTTTAACCTTAGGTTAAAATATTTTAATTTAAATAAATTAAAACCTTTGCCAAACTTTATAACTTGCTCAATGGAATTTATCGGGGATATCCATTTTTTAATGATTCCTCGAACCTTGTTATTTTTCACCTCTTCCTTTTGCCCAAATATTATAATATTATTATTTATTTTTAAACTTGCTTCTCTTTTCTTGGGTTTTCAACCTTTGTAGCCTCTTTAGGCATATAATATTTAAAATAAATATTATACCCTTTTATTTTAACAAATTCCTTGTATTTTTGAAATTCAACCTTGTGACATCAATGACAATAAAATTGGACATCAAACCTCTTGACATCAATGATAAAAAAACTTGCTCAAATTTCCAATATAATTGAGGCATCATATATACATAATAGATGCTCTTTAAATTAATATATCTATATATAGATAGATGGATAGGTGGATGGATGGATGGACAAGGGATTTGGTTATAGCCATAGTATTTTGAGGAACTTCCAAGTTTAGGATTCAAACCATAGGGGCTGCATGCAAAAAGCCTATTCCACTTCATTAATTTATAACCCAACATCAAGATGACCATTAGTCACTGAGGATTTTTATTGTCATCATCAATTTGGTGTAACTTCCAAGTTTAGGGTCCAAACCATAAGGGTTGCACACAACAAGCCTATTCCACTTTGTTATTTTATAACCTGATGCAGGAGCATCCGGTGGGGATGGAGCAATCTTGCATTTTCCAGAAATGTTCTTAAAATTTTCTAAGTTCCTAGCACTTGTTTTATTTTCGAAGTTTTATGAGCAAAGGGAAGGCAAAAGTGTTTTAAGACAGGTTGGGGAGGGGAGCCGCGAAATCGCGACATGTCACGATTTCACGACATGTCACGAAATCGTGGCTTCGAAGGCGAGTAGTTGGCGAGGGCCAAAACCGTCATGATATCGCGACAGTTTTGCGCAAAGCAAATGCTGAGGTGCGGGGGGCCACGATACCGCGACATGTTGCGATATCGTGGCCCGTTTTGATTGCTGATGTTCGAAGGCATGGGGGGGTCGCGATACCGCGACATGTCGCGATATCGCGACATGTCACGGTATCGCGGCTCGCGAAGACTACGGAGGTCCGAAGGCGTGGGGGGTCGCGATATCGCGACATGTCGCGATGTCGCGGCCAATTAGAAGCTGCCACGTGGAGTAAAGTCGCGTGACTTAAAATTGAAGACGAAGGCGTGAAGGCAGTTGGTCATGATATCGCGGCCAGTAAAGGGCCGACACGTGGCCGGTATTTTGATAGTGGTGAAAGTCAAAGAGAGTTAGAGAACAAGACCAAGGGTAAATGACGAGCGGCCGAGTTTGACACGTGGACGGCCACGAGTGACTTGACAATTGTGCAGGGCGCGTGTTCCCAATTTATTATGTCGGAGAGAAGGCATGGCCAGTTTTACATGCGGACAGCTACATGTGTTAAAATGAGATGAGGGCCACGACCACGTATTTATGTATTATTGGCAAAGTAACAGGTACGGACATTAAAACAGACGCAGGCAATGGCCATTATGAAGGAGACCAACACAGAGGAACAACCGGACTTAGACGGCGGTGCAGGTCAAGGAGGCCATTAATACAAGCTCAGGGATAGATCGGGCAGAGATTGTCATTAATGACAAAATTTTGAAAACCCGAGAAGGAGGGAAATTCAAACTGGACAATCTTGTTTGGTGGGAGCATTGATTGCCGGGAGGACCGGGACCTCGTTAAAGACCCGAATTTTTGTATTAGTGAGGACGGCGGACCGAAGAACAGAGCAGTAGAACAGAGAGATAGACCAGAGACGAACTCGACCATTGTAAGCCTGCGGGCTGTTGCATTCAAGCTTGTAATTATTATTATTTTTTTAAATTTTAATGAAAAGGCCAGTTCGTTGAAGTGTGGGTTCCCGGAGCCCCGTCAGTGGTATCAGAGCGGGAGTTCCTGAGTGCGTAGACAGACCGTCGGCCGTGAGGCAGTTTGCGCCAGGACGTGTGGGAGGGTTTGAGTTTGGGTGAAGATGCCTCCGAGAAGAAACCCGATGGGTGGAAGAGGCATGGCAACGGAAGATTTTCGGGCTTTGCAGCGGCAAGTCCAGGCCCTGCAAGAAGAGCTACGTAGAGGACGTGAACCGAGAAGGGATGCAGACAGTGAGGATGAAGTGGAAGAGGAGAATGAGTTTGAAGAAGAGGAGGAAGATGTAGACCCGGCACAGGCTCGGCTATACAAGGCCATCTCCCAGATCGGGAAGAGGCCGAAGTTAGAGGTTCTCACATATTCCGGGAACTTGAACCCAGAGAAATTGATAGACTGGGTGAATGAATTAGAAGAATACTTCGAATACGAAGAAGTTGAAGACCCTAACCGGGTCAGATTTGCTAAGACCCGACTGAAGGGTCATGCTAGCATTTGGTGGAAGGGGGTACAACTGGAGAGAAATTGGAGAGAAAAATAACGGATTACCAGGTGGGACATAATGGTGGAGAAATTAAAAAGATAGTTCATCCCTGTTGACTATGAGCTAGATCTGTTACGTAAAATGCAAAGCTTGAGGCAGATGAACAGAACAGTTCAAGAATATACAGAGGATTTTTATAAAATTTCCATCAGAACCGGACACTTAGAAGCCAGCAAAGAAAAGGTGGCCCGTTACATTAATGGGTTGAGACCGAGTGTGCAGGAGGAGTTGAGCTTGGTTTGGGTAAGCACCATCGAAGATGCTTACCAATTTGATTTGAAAGTGGAAGAAAAGCTGGACCGAAAGTTTGATAGCAAGCAAAAAGTAAAAGGACCGGGAGGAAAGAACGGTGGAAAGAAGGAAGAGAAGAAAGAAGAGGAGAGCAGCAGCCAAGGTCAGAAAGAAGAAGATGAAGACCCAAAACCGCAAGTTCAGAATGATAACTACCCGAGAGGAAGGGGTAGATCTGGACGCGGGAATGAAAGGGGAGTATTTCGTGGAACATGTTTCCACTGTGGTGAAGAAGGGCATCGTGCATTCGAGTGTCCACAACACCGGGAAAAGACGAACAAGAAACCGGTGGGTCCCGCCAGAGCAGTTGTGGCAGTTGAAGATGCTGATTCAGAACATTCTGAAGAAGCTGAAAAGGGAGAAGCCATGATTGTGAGAAGGACCATGCTGGTGGAAGAAGACCAGTCTGAGCAAAGGAGAAGCCTGTTTCGCACCCGGTGCAAAAGTGCGGGCAAAGTCTGTAATGTCATTATTGACAATGGGAGTACAGACAACTTGGTTTCCGAGGAGATGGTTACTAAGTTGCAGCTGGAGAGAAGGAGACACCCGCATCCATACCGGATTGCGTGGTTGCGGAAGGACCACCGAGCTTGGGTCCGGGAACAGTGTTTAGTCACGTTCCAGATTGGGAGATACCGGGATGAAGTCCTGTGTGATGTATTCCCTATGGATGCATGCCATTTGCTATTGGGCAGGCCATGGCAGTTTGATCGGAGTGCAGTGCATGATGGCCATGCAAATACTTATTCCTTGGTGAAAGATGGAATGCGGCACAAGTTGAAGCCATTGCAGACCGAAGATGAGAAGGTGTGTAGTAATGCCAGAATTTGCCTGGTAGAGGGCAAAAAACTTTGCCAAGAAGCAGGATTTGAGCCGGATATAAAGGTTGATGAATGTTCGGAGATATTGCAAGGGACGCAGCCCGAACAACATAGAAGTGAAGGTCACTTCTCCTTCTTACCTGGGGTGTCTGATGCAGGAGCATCCGGTGGGGATGGAGGAATCTTGCATTTTCCAGAAATGTTCTTAAAATTTTCTAAGTTCCTAGCACTTGTTTTATTTTCGAAGTTTTATGAGCAAAGGGAAGGCAGAAGTGTTTTAAGACAGGTTGGGGAGGGGAGCCACGAAATCGTGACATGTCACGATTTTGCGACATGTCGTGAAATCGTGGCTCCGAAGGCGAGTAGTGGGCGAGGGCCAAAACCGTCGCGATATCACGACAGTTTTGCGCAAAGCAAAGGCTGAGGCGCGGGGGGCCGCGATACCGTGACATGTCACGATATCGCGGCCCGTTTTGATTGCTGATGTTCGAAGGCATGGGGGGGTCGCGATACCGTGACATGTCGCGATATCGTGACATGTCGCGGTATCGCGGCTCGCGAAGACTGCGGAGGTCCGAAGGCGTGGGGGGTCACAATATCGTGACATGTCGCGATGTCGCGGCCAATTAGAAGCTGCCACGTGGAGTAAAGTCGCGCGACTTAAAATTGAAGACGAAGGCGTGAAGGCAGTTGGTCACGATATCGCGGCCAGTAAAGGGCCGACACGTGGCCGGTATTCCGATAGTGGTGAAATTCAAAGAGAGTTAGAGAACAAGACCAAGGGTAAATGACGAGCGGCCGAGTTTGACACATGGACGGCCACGAGTGACTTGACAATTATGCAGGGCCCGTGTTCTCAATTTATTACGTCGGAGAGAAGGCATGGCCAGTTTTACATGCGGAAAGCTACATGTGTTAAAATGAGATGAGGGCCACGGCCACGTATTTATGTATTGTTGGCAAAGTAACAGGTACGGACATTAAAACAGACACAGGCAATGGCCATTATGAAGGAGACCAACGCAGAGGAACAACCGGACTTAGACGGCGGTGTAGGTCAAGGAGGCCATTAATACAAGCTCAGGGATAGATCGGGCAGAGATTGTCATTAATGACAAAATTTTGAAAACCCGAGGAGGGAAATTCAAACTGGACAATCTTGTTTGGTGGGAGCATTGATTGCCGGGAGGACCGGGACCTCGTTAAAGACCCGAATTTTTGTATTAGTGAGGATGGCGGACCGGAGAACAGAGCAGTAGAACAGAGAGATAGACCAGAGCCGAACTCGGCCATTGTAAGCCTGCGGGCTGTTGCATTCAAGCTTGTAATTATTATTATTTTTTTAAATTTTAATGAAAAGGCCAGTTCGTTGAAGTGTGGGTTCCCGGAGCCCCGTCATAACCCAACATCAAGAGGACCATTTGTCACTAAGGATTCTTATCGTCATCATCAATTTTGTGTGCACTCATAGGATTTAGAGTAGACTACTATCTTTGCAATAGGTATATCCCTAAGGTTTGAACCTAGGTCTCTTCTAGATAAGTGTCTGGCCAAACAAACACTTACCAATTCACCTAACCCTTAGAATCTAAAAGGGCTTATAGTAGCTAGTGTGATTTGATCTAGAGTTAAATGGACATGTGGTATGAATCTCAGACCTCAGTTGGCCACCTCACATAAACTTGACTACTCACTCATCCTTAAAAAATTAAGATTACATGGGTTTTCATGGGAGGTCCTAGACTTCTACTCAATTGGGTTTGAAATTTATATAATAGATTATATTATTTCAATTATATTTCTTAGATTCTATATTTTTATGCCAATAGAGTCATGGTTCAATGGTTGTGACATATGGGTGACAAAGTTCACACCAAGGTTCAAAATCTGGACAACATAGGCTATCTAGCTTGACATGACTAAGTTGATGTAAAATTAATTGATATAATAAATTATATTATCTCAAATGTTTCTCTTATAAGATATTAGAGTTCAATGGTTGTGACTTATAGGTGAAGTAATTCACATCAAGGTTCAAATCAGGTGGCACTAAATAGATGTAAAATAAATTGATATAATAGATTATATTATTTCAAATATTTCTCTTATAAGATATTATAGTCCAATGGTTGTGACTTATAGGTGACGTAATTCACATGAAGGTTTAAACTAGGTGGCACTAAATATGTTATATAGCTAAACTTGAGAAAATTGATGTAAAAGGGAAAGAACAACCCTTCAGAACCTTTTTTTTTAAATACATTTTTATAAAGTACATATGTATTTAATTTATTCATGAAGTATCATTTTATATTTTTTAATTAATGTTTCTCTCTTTGTATTTTATGGTGGTTGATTCTTTTTCAATGTTATTGATATGATTTAATGATTTGTGAAGAGTAATAAAAATTGTTTTTTTAGAAAGGTGTAGTTGAATTCCTTTTTACCCAATGAACTAGAGTTTATAGAGGTATTGTTACAGGAAATATACATACAGGTGGAACAGTTTCAATCCATATAACTTATTAAAAAAAAACAATAATAACATTAACTAATTCTAATGTAAAAATTTAAAATTAATTTGACTTTTTAAATATCATTTTTAAATATATATTTATGTAACCATATTTTAAATATATAATATACAACTCCTAATTTTTTTATATTGTAAAAGTTAAACTTGATATTTAAAATTGTAATCTGTATACCAACATTTGGAGATTTGGTAGTTATCAATAAATTGAACCGGTGATTATCTTTATCATTATTAGTGGGGATTAAAGTCAATGATTAACGCCAAGAATTAGATTTGAAGGTCCTGAAAAAGACATTAACCAAATGAATACCGACGGCCAATTCATATGGGTTGTATATCCATTGGAGGTGGAGTTACTCTATACAGTAAATTTGAAGTAACAAATTTCAAAACCTTCTATTTAAAATTGTACACTCTTATATCCACAGTTGAAGTTTTGACAGTCTACTTATTAATCAATTAATTGAACTGGTGATTATTATTCTCGCTATTATTAGTGAGGATTAAAGTCAAGATAAACGCCAAGAATTAGATTTGAAGGTCCTCAGAAAGACATTAGCCGAATGACTACCGGACGGCCAATTCATACGAGGTGGATTTTTTCCAATAAAAAGTCTGTTATTTCACATTTTGTGTATAAAGTAACTCCACGGCCAATAGATGTGCAACCGGAAAATGTCATGATCATGCCTTCCGCGTGGATTGTTGGTATATGGGAAAATTAGGTTGACACGGAATATTAGATGCAGCTAGTTATACTACAACACAATGTTTCGAATATTTGAAACATTAACAGTCGACAATTTGAAATATATATATATATAAATAAAATAAAATAATCACTTAGCCTCTGGCCTTTGGTTTGCTTTGAATTTCAACTTTTTAAATGGAGGTCGAAAAAAACTGATAAACATGACCACGTACGGGAACATGTGACAATGTCATTCTATAAATTTATATATCTTAACTTATTTTTTTATATATATTATTTAATTTGAATTGAATGAAGTATATATAGACTTACTCAAACACCTACAATAGAGTTCTAAATATCTTTTCCCACATTTAAAAATTACCACGTCTTCCTATTTTAATATCCCGTTTGACATCCCCACACATATAGTATTTACTATTCGGCATCCTATGAAATGCATGAAATAGAATCTTATATCTATCTCTATTCACACACTTATGGTTCTTATTTATTTATATATGTTATTTAATTTGAATTGAATGAAGTATATATAGTTACTCAAAACACATCTAATGAGTTCTAAATATTTTCCATCACTTTTAAAAATTACTACGTCCTCAAATTTTAATATCCCATTTGACATTATCATCCCTATATTTATAAATCTTCACTGTGACGGATGGAGCAGCAAGGAGGAGGAGCGAGAGGTCTAGGGGCATCAAACCCTAGGTGTGGGACTTCAGAGGGCAGATCAGCAGACGCGACAGGTGGGGGCTCTGGAGAGATAGCGAGCCCCCGGGCGGAGGATGTGGACAAGGAAGTTCTATTGGAACCGGTCCAAGGGCGTTGGGCGGATGCGGTTGAAGATTTCTCTGAGGGGGACCAGGACTCTATGCGTCAGGATCAAAGGAAGACCCAAGAAGGAGACAAAGAGAAACATGGCAACTGGAGACCTTCATATCTTAATGCTCTTCGTGGTAAGCAAAAATTATCCGACTCTTGTTTTAATCTAAAATCTGTCAATGGTAGGTTGCACGTCCGGATTCCTTAGCTCAGCATGTGGCTATGGAGGGCAGAACATCTCTGGTGGCTAAATTTATGGGGGTGAGGCCTGACATGGAATTCATAAGGAGATGGGCCATCCAAAAATGGCAGCCAAGGGCCGGTATGATGATTAAGGCTTTACCCAAGAGTTTTCTTTTGGTGACATTTCAATGTGAACAGGACATGGAAAGGACTCTCCAAGGAGGTCCTTGGTTTTTTGGGAAAAGGGGCTTGTATCCGAAGCGTTGGTCCCCCGATTTCAACCCCGGCACTCGGGTGCTAGATTTGGCTCCTATTTGGGTTAAGATGCCGGGATTACCTCTGCTTTTTTGGAACGAACAAATCTTGGCTGGGATAGCTACAGAGATTGGAGAACTAATAGCTATTGATCCTGCAACATTGAGCAAAACAAGACTCCTGTCTGCTCGCATGTGTGTGTTGGTGGACCTGAGTAAAGAGCTCCCTAAATCCATTATTTTGTCGTCTATGTTTGGCCTTCATACTCAGGTCTTTGAATATGAAAATATGTCTTTTAAGTGTAGTGTTTGTGGGAAGGTAGGGCACCAGGGTATCCACTGCATTTCCAAGAACCAACCCCCACTCCAAAATACTGATCCTCAAACCCAGAATAATATCCCTCCCCCGTAGATCTCCATTCCTACCCAACCTGGGCCTCAAGGACGTGGAGCTCGAAATCCGAATATCAGAGACCCTGTTCGCCCTATTGTAAGCAAGAGGCAACGTTTTAACCCTCCTCCCAAAAATTCCTATGCCCCGAAACCCTCTCACGGGGGAGCTGGTCCCTTTGATGGGAACCCTCAAGCTCAACCTGCTCCTAAGATGATACAGCAAGCCTCAGAGCCAAATCACAAAGGAAAGAACCCCATAGATCAACGCCCTAGGGCAAGTAAGTTTGATTGGGTGATACGGGAGGCCTATGGAGGCTCGGTGGAAGTGGTCCCATGTACTGCAGAGGAATTTATGGGAAGAAATTCTAAGGAGATCAACATCCCAGTGGAGAACAATTTTGATGCATTAAATCATTTGAAGGGAGATCAGATGGATAGCCAAGAAGTGGAATCTGAGGTAGAGGAGACTCAAGAGAAGGATTTAGAGGAGAAAAATCAGAGGAAGGAGTAGGAAACTAATAATATAGGCAAGGATACTCGGGAGGAAGAGGTGAACCACCAAGATCAGTGTAACCCCAAAGCAGGGAAAAAAGAATCTACTAATCAAGAAGCTAAGAGCACGGAATCATCTCCACTGTCAAAAAGACCAGTTAACCTGGAAAGCCAGATTGTTACCCCAAAGACCAAGACCGACCTACCCAAGATGGTTACTAGAAGCCAAATGAATCCCAAGGAACTTCAACCTAGAGCGGATGTATGGGGATATGGTTCGGTAGGAAGAGGGAAACCTAGCAATGCTGCCTTAAGGCGAAGAAGAAGCAGAGCGAGGAGTGGCTGATGGCACTCAAGAAGTATTGCTCTTTGGGGCGAAGGCTCGAGGATCCAAAGCCCATAAATGAAGATTCTTTCATGGAATATTCGTGGGAGTAATCCTACAAAAATAAGAGCTTTGTATTCTCTTAGACAAGAACACAAACCGGATATGATTTTACTGCAAGAAACTAAAATGGAGGAGAGTAGAGTTATTCCTTTTAAGAATAGGACTTGGCGAGAAGCTGAAGTAGTAGGCCAAGAGGCCACCTGGAACAATAGGAGGGTTACTGGTTATGTGGAACAAAAATGTGATTGATAGTAGAGTGATTCTGATGTCTAGTTGGTTTATTTGTCTCTTATGTGTGGATAAAACCACGCAGGAAGAGTGGATCTTAACGAATGTATATGCTCCGATTAGACAGTGTCGAGAAGGGTTCTTTGGAGTCGACTAGCTGAATTGAGGGAGACAGTCCCCAACTACCCTTGGATTATGGCGGGGGATTTCAATTGCTACCTTAATCCTGTAGATAAATTGGGGGGCTCTCAAAGAATAACTGCTGATATCTACGAGTTTAGAGATTTTGTTGAGCAACATGAGCTGATGGATGTGGACCTGCGTAGATTCTCCTATACATGGTCTAACAAAATATTGAAGGAAAACCAAATTCAGATAAGATTAGATAGGTTTCTTCTTTCTCAAGAATGCCTGGAGAGGTTTGGGGACTCTTCATTAAAGACACTCCCAAGAATCGGGTCTGATCACAACCCAATTCTATGGGAAACAGGGGAGGACTCTAAGAAAAGATACATCAGACCCTTTCGATTCGAACTTATGTGGTTCCAACATCAGGATCTCAAGGATCTGGTTGCCCAATGGTGGGACAAAAAGTATAATGGTTCGAAACTGGCCCAAGTGGCATGTAAACTAAGGAATGTGAAGGCTAACATTAGAGAGTGGAACAAAACTTTCTTTGGCAATATTTTTGTTAAAAAGGCAGAACTAAAAGACAAGATCAATGAACTACAGGAGAAGTCGAAGTCGGAGCGACTTACGGAGGATCCGAGATACCGGGAGAGGGAGTCATTAGCCGAATACCACACGATGCTAGGATTTGAAGAAACCTTTTGGAGGCGAGAAATCCAGATCTGCGTTGGTTAAAGGAGGGTGACAGAAATACAAAGTTCTTCCATGTCTCTACTCTTCGCCACAGGAGTACTAACAAAATTAAGGAGATCAAGATGGACGATGGGTCTAACACCAAATATATGGAAGACATAAGGAGGGAAGCGGTTGAGTACTTTAAATCGTTGCTAGAAGATGTAAATCCGACTATTGAAGAAGAGGACTCTCTGTTGGCAGCCATTCCACCCCTCGTAACTGATAATCTTAATGGATTCTTACTTAGTCCTTTCACAAAGGAGGAAATCAAGAAGGTCGTTTTTGACATGGATGGTAACGACTCCCCAGGACCGGATGGCTTCCCCTGCAGCTTTCTTCTAGAAGTTTTGGGATATCCTAGGCAATGATGTAGTGGAAGCTATAATTGAGGCTCAAAAGGACATGGAAATCCCGGAAGGAGTTAATGCTACTTTTTTAGTCCTCATCCCTAAACTAGTGGGAGCAATGGAATTTTCCGAGTTTCGCCCTATCAGTTTATGTAACACTCTGATGAAGATTCTCAGAAAAACAATCGCCAATAGGCTGAAGGTTATCCTTCCTTTCATCATTGATATGAACCAAGGTGGCTTTGTGAAAGGGCGAAAAATATTGGATGGTATCATCACAATTCATGAGGTTATTCATTCAATGGTGACTAGTAAGGAAGCAGGTATGTTACTAAAGCTTGATATGAATAAAGCCTACGACCGGGTCTCATGGCGGTTCCTCACCAAGATTTTGGGTAAGTTTGGTTTTTTTCCCCAGTGGATTAAGTTGATTTTTAGTTTTATCTCTACTACAAGATTTTCTATCATGGTGAATGGGTCACCCCTCCAGTTACTTTAAGAGTGAAAGGGGGTTGCGACAAGGAGATCCTTTGTCTCCATACTTGTTTATTATTTTAGCGAAAGCATTGGGTAGGAACATTTCAGCAGCGATGGCAGATGGTCAATTGGAAGGTTTTAAACCAGCCTCAACAGCAGAGCCAGTGTCTCACCAATAGTTTGTGGATGATACAATCATTGTATCCAAAGCCTCGGTGCCTCAAGCTAGGAAGTTGAAGAGAATTCTAACCAAGTATGAGACAGAAGCAGGACAATACATAAACTATAAGAAGAGTAGCATCTATTTCTTTAACACGCCTGGTGGGAGGGAGGAAATAATAGCTAACCTCTTTGGTTGTGGAAAGGAGCTTCTACCAACAACTTATCTAGGCATGCCTATGTTTGAAGGAAGAATGAAGGCTACTTTGTGGAACTCAGTCATTGACAGGATCTCCAAAAAGTTAGCGAGGTGGAAGGGCGAGCCTTCTCGGCTCCGCAAAAAAGCCTTATTAGTTCAAACTACTTTACGAGCATTCCAATTTACTGCATGTCTCTATTTAGAATGCCTGCAAAGGTCCGAGCTACATTGGAGCTAATTCAACGCAACTTCTTATGGTCAGGTTCAGAGGAGAGAAAGAGAATTTCGTTGGTAGCATGGAATCAGGTGTGTGCAAGCAAGGATCAGGGGGGCCTGGGGTTAAATAGAATGAAAGAAATGAATCAAGCTCTGATTGGCAAACAGGTATGGAGATTTATCAATAATGATCAATTGGGATGGGTAAAACTTCTTAAGGCAAAATATATCAGAAATAATCAGGACTTCCTGAAAGCTGATAATCTTCCTAGAGGATCCTATTTTTGGAATTGTTTGCTCGAATGTCGGGAGGTAGTCAGGAAAGACATCAGATGGAGAATTGGTAATGGAAGACAAGTGGACTTTTGGAAAGACCCATGGTTGGAAGAGGCCCCTCTGAAAGATAACTTAGACCTTCAGGTCCTCCAACATAAACTTTTGAAGGAAATGGGAGGAAAAGTAGGGGATTTTATTGTTGTAGCACAGGAAACTTCTTCTTGGAAGAAAATCATAGTTCATAATCTGTCAGAGCAAGAGAAGGTGGCCCTAACCAAACTCAATGATGCTTTAAGGGTGTTCCCGATCATTCCTGGGGGAGGAAGAGACAAGGCGATTTGGGGCAAAACTACAAGTGGGATCTATTCAATAAAAATTGCCTATAAGTTAATTCACTCGGGATTCAATGGTCGGACTCCGACTTCGTTATTTGGTTAAATAATTTAACCCCAAAAATAGCTTTCTTCTTTTGGTTTGCAGTTCAAAATAAGATCCTGACAACAAATAATCTACAAAGGAGAGGTTTCCAATTCATCAATCGATGTATCTTGTGTGAGAAAGCAATAGAATCTGTAAGTCATATATTTCTAACTTGTGATTTTTCTTGTACGATCTTCCAAATGATCCTGTCCAAATTTCATATAGATTGGGTCTGTCCAAATAGCATGTCTGACTTCTGCATACAGTGGGCTTCCCCCTTTCGGGCAAAGCTTTTGACTTGGCTCTGGAAGCTCAACTTACCCCATTTTTTATGGGGGATATGGAATGAGAGAAATAAGAGAGTATTTAAAGGACGTAAGAAAGATCCCAGGTTATGTGGTAATAAAATAATCAGAGCTTTGAAAGAAAACTGGAAAACTTTCTTCTTCAAAAATGAGACCATGTCTCTAAGGGAAAGGAGGATTTTGCGGAATTGGGGAGAGGAACTTCCAGACCTAGACATTACAACCAACCCACGGGATGGTGTCAAGTGGATACCCCCCACACAAAAGTGGGTTAAGTTTAATTTTGACGGGGTAGCTAAAGAAAATCCGGGGGCTGCAGGAGCAGGAGGAGTTTTGAGAAATGAGGAAGGAAAAGTGGTCCTTGCCTTTGCAGAGCCTTTGGGAACTCAAACAAATCATTTTGCAGAAGCCCGAGCCTGCATGCAGGCAATGAGAATTGCCAGACTTGAGGGTTATAAGGAAGTTATCTTTGAAGGGGATTCACTTAATATAATCAAGGCAATTAAGGAGGATAAAGACCCCAGCTGGACCATATTGGAGCTTATCCTAGAAGCAAAGATTCATAAATCTCATTTGGTTAATGCCCGAATCCAACACACCTTCAGAGAAGGGAACCAGGCGGTGGATCTAATGGCAAATATTGCGGTTTCTGTTGGGGAGATGCAAATTTGGAAGGATAACTTCCCTCAAGAACTATTGGTGTTGGTTGCTAGAGAAGAGCTAAGATCAAACCTGTTAGAGCATCGAGGAGATCGGAGGGGCTGATGATGAGTAATCCGACGGTTGGAATTAGGCAGAAAAGGCATCCCATTTGCTTGGGCCTGGGAGGTGACAAGTGTACAGATACGACAACCTAGTGTTAGTAAGTGCTAGGTGTTGTTTGGTTTTTGTTTTATCCTGAATAGTCAAGCGACAAGTATAGGACTTTGGACTCTAAGTATGGCTTAATGTGAGTATTAGAAAGATCCATTTTGTATTTTGATTATACGGGCTTGATGCTAGAACCAGCCCATTTTGACTTTGTAAAAGGTTTGTGGACCTTATAACCACCTCTACCTTATACCAAAAAAAAATCATCCCTATATTTATAAATTGAGTTATACAGGAAGCGCAAAGGAACTACCCCATACATATAGTATTTATCAATCGACATCCTATGAAATGCATTAAATAGAATCTTATATCTATCTCTATTCTCACACACTTATGGTTGGGTATACGAAAAATTATGGTCCACTTTTACATAAATTTTGTTAAACAGAATCTAACTTTTTTCATTATTAATTCACTATAAAACTGTAACCTTATTATTCAGAAATTATAAAAGTTATAAATTTTTAACAATTAAAAAAAATATATAAATGGTATGATTTTATATTTCATGTCATACAAAAGTATCTTAAGTACTTACAAAAGGATCTTCAACATGATATTATTGTTGATTACAAAGGATCTTCATTAAGTACTTTGAAATAAATCTTAACACAATCCTTAAGATGTCTAGTACATGACGAAACACTATTATTATTTTAAGATACCTTTGGTAGTATTAAGCATTTTCCCATCAATGTATTAACTATTTTCATACTATATTTTTTTAGAAAATAATACATTTATGGAGAGAAGATAATTAATATGGAAAAAGTAATTTCATTACATAAAACCAACATTAATTACTTTATTAATTTATTGGACTAGATTAAATTGAATTTTGATGGAACATGTTGTAATGACCTTTCTTGCACAGTTAATAAATGAAAGTAGATAAATACTAAAATTACCTTTTTATTGTAAGAAACATGGTACATAAAGATTAAACTTACCTTTTTATTGTAAGAAATATGAACTGTTGACAAATATTGTGAGTGCAAGACAGTTGCAAGGTGTTCAAGAAAGTAAATAAGCCACCAGAAAGAGGTAAGAAAGGGAAGTGATGATTCGGCTTGGGAGCACATGGAAACTCGCACTTTGCATATCATTTAGGTGCATTACAAAATCATACCCTTGCGTGAGTTAAGTTTGTTTGACTATTGTTTGTTGTTTTGAAATAGAAAATGCTTTTATGTGGCAATGACATTGAGAACCACTTTTTTGATGTGTTTGTGGAAATGCTATTGAGAGCCACCTTCTGTTGTATGCATATGATGTTTGAAGTTTTCTTTTTAAAAGAGGGTGAAGGTATTGTATGATATGAGGCTTATATTATAAACATTATTTTATTTTAAATAAAAATAAAATGTTCTACGTGTTATAAGTTTTTTTTTTTTTTTTAACATGGTGGAATTGGTAGCTGCCATGAATCCGGGAAGGCTATCTAGCTTTTATGGCCACCATAGTATTTTGCGCTATCCACCCCGGAAGCTACCACATAGATCTTCATGTAGTCCACCTCCTATAACTGCCATGCCACAATCATTTTAAACCTTTTATGCCACTGAAAGCACGAGGAAAGGGACAAGTGTTCAGTCCAGTGATGCCTGAGATTTGAACCTTGGAACTCCGCCCCCCTTATGCGGTTTGGATGAACCAATTGGTCTACACCTCAGACCCAAATGATTTGTAACCTTATGTACATAGTATATCCGCAGCATGTAAGGGGAGATATTTGAACTTGGGCCTCTCAATTTTAATCGGAGAGTTTTAACTACCCACTTGCACTCCAACTCTTTTACATGAGCGAATTACATGTTGTAAGTTACATTTCTATTAGTGTGTTGAGTTAAAAGGCAATGGTGGACCATAAAAGTGTAAATAAATATTAAAAAAAATATTATTGAATTATGCAAGTAAAAATGCACTCCTCAAAGGTTGATGTGGAGCTTTGGTAAAAGCAAAAAATTCTGTTGAATGGACATAATGTGTGATGATTGTGAGTGAAGTGGAGAGGAGGAATCTCAATCACTAGGTGCAGTGCATGAAGATTTTTTGAAACAAACTGCCAAATTCATCGTGGAGTGGAAAGAGGAGTGTATGGAGCACTAAGTCTAGAAAAAAACAATAAATAGCAATGGTACCAAAGAGGGAACAATGAAGAGCGAAGACAAAGGGAGCAAAAATACTAGGGAAGTGAAGGACGTACAGGTTCAGGTTGGTGAATTTGCTATGTTCCTCATTGTTTGCATCGATAAAAGAGTAGAACAAGAAATAAATTGTGTGGTTTTCCTATGAAGATGAATTGTGTGATGTTAATTCATTTGTGTTAGGTAAACTATTGTGCGTATGTTAATGGAAAATTATTTTACTATTGTGTAAATGATTTTGAAAATATTATTTTACTATTGTGCAAAACATCTTTGGAAAATGATGTTTATTGTTGTGTATACGTCTTTGGGTATGATGTTGTGCTACTATGTATTCGCTTGTGGAAGCATGGTCATATTGTTGTGTTGCATCATTGAAAAAGAAGATACACTAGTACAATGATAGAAATAAATAGTTTGCTATGATTATGTTTGAATTGTGGTATGTTGGATAAGGTGTTACCATGTTGATAAATGCATTCTATTGTTTTAAAGTTAATATGCCTTCGAAATCTTGTAGTTCCTTGAATTGATGAGACTATTTCATTGGAAATGAATTGATTTCATGAAGACCATCGGGAGGGTTACTTGTGTAGAAATCTATTGGAACTTTATGGGTCATATCTCGAGTATGGATATTTGAAGCTATTTGAAATGATATTGAAATTATAGTATGTGTGGATGCATAGTAGTTGCATAACTCATGATTGAGTCATATCTGATCCCTATCGATATCCCTTAAACAATGAAACACCTTCATGCTGGTTTATGTTCGAACGCTCAACAAGGCAATGTCGGTGTAACTATCAAGCGAAGCTGGTTGTGCGAGGGCATAAAGAAGAGAATCTTGCAGAGGAATTATCACAAATGAAGAGATTGCTATAGAAAACAAAACTAATTTTCAAATTCAGTGTTTGAATAAAGGTTGCTTACCCGAATACAAAACTAAAGATGAGCATGCGACAACAAACCCCCTACAGTATGTTATTGGAGGAATTAGAATATCTCATTATAAGAGATAGATACTTCTCCATGTTTGTTGGTGATGGTATTGCATGGACTGCATCCATCCTAGCTATTTTGTGTAATGGTGTTATTGCCACACTCTTAGGCATCGTTGGATTGTATTAAATAAATAAATATAGTTTGTTTGCTTTACTTTAGTATGAGTTTGTTGAAGCATGTAGCCTATGAAACTTTTGTTTTATGTGAGTCATTCAATATTGGAGCACTGCATGGCTAAATAATGGTTTCCAATTATGTTGAAATATTATTTTAAAGATAGCGTAATTAGTTTAATATGCTTGCCGTAATGAAATTAAGGAAAGCATTGAATAACTTCAGATTTAGAGATGTTGGCTTTCAAAGTGACTTTAAATTTAACCTTAATATTCTTTCTGAAAAGATGAGGTGATGCATGTAGTTTACGAACATAAGCCGCATACTTTATGTGAGGAATACTCTGTCTCAAACTCGTTTGTTTATTGAAACCTGTTTCAATAGATTCCTCAAACTATTAAAATTATTGAAACCATTTTACTCTAAGGAAGACTGAAAGTATTTAAGAATTATGATTTTATAAACTGCTTGGGTAACTAGATTAAACCTTGAGGAAAGGTAGTAAATGAATGGTAACCTTTGCTTTTAAAGTAGGTGATTAACGTTGACCAGCTCAATGTTATTCCATGAAAGGATTTGTTTAAACAAAAATAGTTTTGTATAGCCTTTAACTTAGAGAACTTGGCTTGTTGCATCTACCTTATTAAGGCATCCTTGTAGACGATTTGGAAAAAGAAGGGAATGGGTAATAAAGAAATATAATATTTTAGTTTCTTTAAGATGGCACCTTGGGTGTAGAGTTGAACTACATATTGTTAAATTATACCCATAATATTTTTAGTTGTGTTCAAAGGAAAACTAGAAAAACTCTTACTTGGAAAAGAAAAAAATATTTCTTATGGAAGATTAGAATAATCTATTTAATCTAGTAGGTTTTCTTAGAAGGACATAACTTAAGGAAAAACTATGTATACCCAATATTGTTGAGGTGTGGGAATGCACACAACATGCTTCGAGATAGCTGATGACTAACAAAATTGGTCTCATAATATGACCAGTCAAGTCAGAAAGAGAAGATGGTATGGGACATCTTTTCCAGGTTGATACTCGAAAAGCACTATGATAAAAACCGTGTTTAGTGAACCTAGCTGGAATGGCCATGGGGTTTGGTATGGGATGAACTATTGTGGGTTCTATTGAGTACGTATAATGAAGTCCAAGGTAAGGGAATTGACATGGAACTAACTGAATTAAAATAAAGAAAAATTAATCTCCAATTAGTCACAAGGGTATAAGTATGTTATTCTCATCTACACTAGTTCTAGAACAAGTCGACTAAATGGTTGAAGGTTCGGTGAGATGAGGAAGGGAAGAAAGCATCCACCCTCTAGGTGTTATGGGCCCTAGAGGATAACCCTTGTTGTGGTTTGATCCTCATGCCAAAATCCATGGATGCAAATGAGGGAAATCAAATCCATAGAATGGCAACTCTATGGGATTTGGCCAATCTCATCCACTTGGGTGGTTGGTTGCAACAGTTCCTAACCCAAATGTGGTTTGTTATACCTGTGCTACATTATATTAAAATGAATTTATAACTATTGGGTGAACCAAAAGATATAACCTGTAGAAAAACATGATAACCAAGTAAAACTTGTTAGTACTAAATGATTAACATAGTGGAAAATATTATATTGGGTTTGTTTATTATTTAAAATATGCAACCAGATGAGTAGTAGACTCGAGTTGTTACATACGGTATCAGAGCAAATATGATTCTGACATTTAGGTTTTGAATGTGTAATTAATTAGTTAGTTTAAACTAATGTACTACTTCCTTCGCCTACAGGTTGAATGTCACGTTTTTTCCAAGGTGGATCCGTAATAAATCATATGGGTGGTAGGAAGGAGGAAGTCACTGAGAGACATGTAAGGAGGCCATGAAAAAATTAATATGGAAGTGTCCCCAACATTAAAGAAAGGTGAATAATATTTCTCAGAATGAGAGTGAGACTAGTGTCGAGGAATAAAAGCTCACAAAAGTGGTGTAATTATTTTAAACACATATGGAATATCAAAGAAAGGAAATGGTCCAATAGAAAACTCACATGGACCAGCAACAAGAGTTTATTATACAACGATAGCGAGTCATAGAAGACTTAACTAGTGGATGAGGAAATGGAATGGAAAGTCAGTGGAAGCATCAAGATAACTAGAGAGATCCAATGCTAGTAGGGCAAGGGTGAGTAAGGAGTTGGACAGAAATTTAAAAAAGGTAGTAATATCTAAGTTTAATGGTAAGGACGATGGTGAATCAACTAAAAACTGGATAAGTGAACTAGAGTCCTACTTCTCTCTAGTAGTTTTATCATCTAAATCAAAGACTACTCTAGCAATGATGAATATGACTGAAATAGCCCTGTACTGGTGGAAATATTATAAGAAAGGGCATGAGGTGGAAGATGTTGACCTTAAATGGGAAGAATTTATCAAAGAATTTAGAGATAGATTCTTGACAAGGAAGTATTATGTAGAGAAGTTTGGGTAATTCTCAAATTTACGATAGGAGAATCTATCAGTAAGGGATTACCACCAAAATTTTATTCAGTTGTTAAAGAAGGAAACAAAAAAAGAAAAAAAAAAAAAAAAAAAAAAAAAAAAAAAATTCTGGATTACATCCTAGAATTATGATGGTGGTAAACATGCATAATCCCATCAATTTACCTACTACTTTTGATTTAGCAAGAAAATAGGAAGCTAATTAGGAAACAAGAAAGGCATATTTCAATTATCAAAAGCTATCCAAAAAGGAAAAAGATGAACTTCAAAAATGGAAAAGTGTTGGATTTATGAGGTGGGAGAAGGAACAAAATAAGAAACCCAAAGGAGAAGATCAACAAAAGCATAATGACAGAAATAAACCCAATTACCAAGGTGGTAAGTTCAAGAAAAATGCTAAAGAGTTTCCTAGAAGACAGGATCAAAAACTAGCAGGTCAAGAGAGGGCTAGGGAAACTACATTTGTGAATAAAAATGAGAATGACAATAGAGGAAATAGAGCTCCACCAAATGGATGCTATGTATGTAAAGGAGCCCATTATGCCAATAAATGTCCTCTCAGAGTTGATCATCCATCGAAAGTCCCAGAAGAAGCTAGCCACAGGATCTATGCAACCACAGGTAGTTTTGAACTCAATGGTCAAATTACTCCTTTCTTAATGAATGGTCAAATTTTTTGATAAGAATGTGCAAATTTTGATTGATAGCGGGTCAACTGATAGCTTTATCTCATCTAGATTAGTGAGGGATTTTCTTGTTAGACCTATATTTTTGGCCAATGGTTGGAAGGTAGAGTATGGCTTAGGGTAAACCTACCATGTTAATCAATGTTTATTTGATCCTCATATCTCCTTGCCACAAGGGAAGACCAACTAGAAACTGTATGTAGTGCCTTTGCATGCATTTGACATCATTTTAGGAGTCGATTGGTTAAAAGTGCACAAGGCTATTTTAAACTTTGAAGATATATGGGTGGAATTCATGGATGAATCTAATTGGAGAAATAGAATTAATTATGATTAGAAAGAAGTTAAACCACACCTTTTGATTGCAATGCATATTAAGAAGGTTATTAGAAAGAATGGTATGATATTCATAGTTAAGTTGAATAGAAGAGAGGAGACTTCAAAGGAATTTGATATTTTCTAAAAATATCCAGTGTTGGGAGCTTTCAAATATGTGTTTCTTGAAGATCTACCTAGGTTACCTCCTCGGAGAGAATTTGATTTTTCAATTGAGTTGTTACCTAGTGTTGCACCAATTGCAATATCACTTTATAGAATGACACCCATAGAGCTTTAGGAGCTCAAAATGCAACTTCAATAATTGCTAGAAAAAAGGCTAATCAAACCAAGTGTTTTGATCCTGGGGAGCTCCTATCTTGTTTGTTAAAAATAAATATGGTACTTTAAGGATGTGCATAGACTACCAAATGCTAAATAAAGTTACTATCAAAAATAGGTATTCATTACCAAGAATTGATGATTTGTTTGATCAATTGAAAGGAGAAACCATATTTTCTAAGATAGATTTGAGATCTGGGTATCATCAGTTAAGGATTCGGGAGGAAGACACTTCTACAAAAACATTTAGAACAAGGTATGGATATTTTGAATTTACTGTCTTACCTTTTGGGCTAACCAATACCTAATGCACGTTCATGAACCTCATGAATAGTATTTTTAGAGAGCATTTGGATCAATTTGTACTTGTATTTTTGGATGATATTTTGATCTACTCCAAAAGCAAGGAGGAGCATGATCAACATATGAGAATTGTGCTTGATATTCTCATAAAGAATCAATTATATGGAAAGTTAGCCAAATGTGATTTTTATACTCCACAAGTACAATATCTGGGACATATTGTCTCAGTAGAGGGAATTGCAGTAGACCCCAAGAATATTGAAGCAATTATGGATTAGCTAGCACCTACTAATATTTTAGAGGTACGAATTTTTATGGGAATTGTAGGATATTATAGAAGGTTCGTCAAGGGGTTTTCACGAATTGCTCAACCCATTACCAACCTTCAAAAAAAAGGAAAATCTTTAAGTGGACAGAGAAGTGTGAAGAGGCTTTTTAGATTTTAAAAGAAAGGTTAATGATTGCACCAATCCTACAATTACTTGATCCTTGCAAGTAGTTTATAGTTTGTACAGATGCATCAATTGAAGGGTTAGGTGGGATTTTGATCCAAGATGATGCAATTATTGCTTATGAGTCCAGGAAACTCAAGAGACACGAGGTTAATTATGCCACTCATGATTTAGAGTTGGTAGTGGTAGTACACACCCTAAAATTTTGGTGATATTATCTATTGGGAAAACCATTTGAGTTAAATATAGATCATCAGAGTCTAAAGTACATCTTTACCCAACCCTTATTGAATGCCAAGCAATGATGTTAGATAGAATTTTTGGTAGAATATGATTTTGGCATAGAATACATTAAGGGTAAGGAGAATAAGGTCTTTGATGCTCTAAGTAGAAGGGGACATATTACCACAATGACAAAATACCAATATGATCTGTTGGATCAAATTAAGATATGGCAAGAAAAATATAAATTTTGTCAATCATGCATTGGTTAGGATGAGCAAAAAACTGGTAAGTTTGCAGATTATGTGTTCAGAGGTGATCTGCTATTTTTCAGAAATAGATTGGTAGTTCCTAATTTAGGAGGATTGAGAGAAACAATCCTTAAGGAGGCTCATAATACTCCTTATTTTGCGCACCCAAGAGGGGTAAAAATACATAAAAACTTGAAAAAAGCTTACTATTGGCTAGGTTCAAAAAAATATATTACCAATTATGTGGTAAAATGCTTAGAATGTCAAAGAGTGAAAGTAGAGCATCTGCATCCAACTGGGAAGCTATACCCACATGAGATACCCACACAAAAGTGGCAGGTGGTATCAATGGATTTTATAGTGGGATTGCCTAAAACAAGATTCAGGTATGATGCAATTTTAGTAATTGTGGATAAATTAACCAAAGTCACATATTTTATACCAGGTAATGTGTAGGATGATGCACCCACCATAGCAAGTAAGTTTACTAGGGAAGTGGTAAGACTACATGATTTTCCTAGAAGTTATTATCTCTAATAGATATTCTCGTTTTACTTCTAAATTTTGGTAAGTACTACATCAAGCTTTAGGAACCAAACTAAACATCAGTATTGCTTATCACCCAGAGATAGATGGATAGACTGAGAGGGTGAATCAAGTGCTTGAGGATATGTTAAGAATGTACTGCATGGATCAACACACAAAGTGGGAAGACTACTTATACCTAGTGGAATTTCTTATAACAATAGTTACCATGCATCACTAGGTATGGCACATTTCGAAGCCCTGTATGGGAGATGGTGTAGAATTCCCTTGTCTTGGGATAATCTAGAATATCGGGTAGTGATCAGACAAAAAATGGTAAAAGAAATGGAAGAGCAATTAAAGAGAATTTAGTAGAAGTTGAAAGAGGCCGTAGACCACCAAAAGAGCTACATGAGTCTAAAAAGAACATCGAGGGAATATTATATGGGAGACAAAGTATTCTTAAGGGTGAAGCCAACTAAAATTTCTAATAAGACCTATTGCGTAAAGACTAGCTCTACCACCAAGCTTATCCAAAATCCATAATGTCTTTCATGTGTCCCTCTTTAGAAAATATATTTCTAATCCTACTCATGTTTTGGATGTTTCCAACTTGCAGATGATTGATCCATTAAATATTGAGGTTCGACCTGTTCGCTTGCTTGGTTTTCAAACCAAGAATTTGAGGAAAAGAAGCATAGAGCAATATCGGGTCCAATGGGACCACTACTCATACAAAAACGCTACGTGGGAAGACATGGCAGTTATGCAACAATAATTTCCTTATTTGTTTGAGTAGATGAAGACTTTATCATAAAATTTCTTTTATAATTTTGAGATATGTGTGTAAATACATATGTATGAAACTAGAACCTGAATAGTTGCAATGTGTTTGTGAAGTTACTGAGTAGGGTAGCTTGAAAATGTTTTGGTATTGCTCAATGAAATTTTTTGGACCATATGATGAGTATGTTAGCAAAACTTCATTATGACATAATCTATGGTGTGATTATATGCTAGTCACGAGGGAAAAATGATGTGATTTTTATGAAGATAAATATAATTGTTTAATGTTTAATGGAAAAATTGCTTGAATATTTTTTGTTAATGATATGATTCTTCTGAAATATTTCTTTGCTTAACCTAGTTTGAAAACACAGGGACTATGTTTATCCCTAGTGGGGGAGGATGTAACGACCCTCCTCACATGGTTAATGAATGAAAGTAGATAAATATTAAACTTACCTTTTTATTGTAAGAAACATGGTACTACTAACAAATATTGTGAGTGCAGGATAATTGCAAGGTGTCCAAGAAAGAAAATAAGCTAGTAAAAAGAGGTAAGAAAGGGAAGTGATGATTCAGCTCATGAGCACATGGAAACTCATGCTTTGCATATCATTTAGGTGCATTGCAAAATCATACCTTTGCGTGAGTTAAGTTTGTTTGAATGTTGCTTGTTGTTTTGAAATAGAAAATGCTTTTATGTGGCAATGACATTGAGAGCCACTTTCTTGTTGTGTTTGTGGCAATGACATTGAGAGCCACCTTCTTGTTGTATGTGTATGATGTTGGAAGTCTTATTTTTAAAAGAGGGTGAAGGTATTTTATGTGATGAAGCTTATATTATAAACATTGCTTTGTTTTAAATAAAAGAGAAAATGTTCTATGTGTTGTAAGTTACATTGCTATTAGTGTGTTGAGTTAAAAGGCAATGGTGGACTATAAAAGTGTAAATAAATATTAAAACAAATATTATTAAATTATGCAAGTAAAAATGCACTCCTCAAAGGTTAATGTGGAGCTTTGGCAAAAGTGGAAAATTCTACTAAATGGACATAGTGTGTGATGATTGCGAGTGAAGTGGAGAGGAGGAATCTCGATCATGAGGCGTACTGCATGAAGAGTTTTTGAAACAAACTACCAAATTCATCATGGAGTGGAAAGAGGAGTGTATGGAGTGATAATTCTAGGGAAAACAAGAAAAACAATAGCACTAGAGAGGGAACAATGAAGAGCGAAGACAAAGGGAGTGAAAATACTAGGGAAGTGAAGGACACATAGGTTGAGGTTGGTGAATTTGCTATGTTCCTTACTGTTTGCATCGATAAAAGAGTAGAACGAGAAATAAATTGTGTGGTTTTCCTATGAATATGAATTGTGTGATGTTAATTCATTTGTGCTAGGTAAACTATTGTGCGTATGTTAATGGAAAATTGTTTTATTATTGTATAAATGATTTTGAAAATAATTTTGAAAATATTATTTTACTAAGCAAAACATCTTTGGAAAATGATCCTATTGTTGCGTATATGTCTTTGGGTATGATATTTTTCTACTATGTATTTGCTTCTGGAAGCATGCTCATATTGTCGTGTTGCATCATTGAAAAAGAATATACACTAGTACAGTGATAGAAATAAATAGTTTGCTATGATTATGTTTGAATTGTGGTATGTTGGGTAAGGTTTTACCATGTTGATAAATGCATTTTGTTGTTTTAAAGGTAATATGCCTTCGAAATCTTGTAGTTCCTTGAATTGATGAGACTATTTCATTGGAAATGAACTAATTTCATGAAGATTGTCAGGAGGGTTACTTGTGTATAAATCTATTGGAATTTTATGGGTCATATCTCAAGTATGTATATTTGTATCTATTTGAAATGATATTAAAATTATAGTACATGTGGATGCATAGAGTTGCATAACTCATGATTGAGCCATATCTGATCCCCGTCGATATCCCTTAAACAATGAAATACCTTCATGTTGTTTTATGTTTGAAATCTCAACAAGGAAATACCAATGTAACTGTCAAGCAAAGATGGTTGTGCGAGGAGATAAAGAAGATAATATGGAAGAGAAAAGACCGCATGCGAAGAGCTTGCTGTAGAAAATAAAACCAGTTTTTTAGAGTAAGCGATTGAAGAAAGGCCGCTTACCCAGATACAAAACTAAATATGAACATGCGATAGCAAACCCCCTATAGTAAGTTATTGGAGGAATTAGAATGTATCATTATAAGAGATATATACCTCTCCATGTTATTTTATGATGGTCTTGCATGGACTACATCCATACTGGCAATTTTTTGTAATGGTGTTATTTCCACACTCTTAGGCATCGATGGATTGTATTAAATAAATAAATACATTTTGGTTGTTTTACTCTAGTATGATTTTGTTGAAGCGTGTAGCTTATAAATTTTTTATTTTATGTGTCATTCAATATTGGAGCGTTGCATGGCTAACTAATGGTTTCCAATTATATTGAAATGTTATTTTAAAGATAAATCATTTTAATATAATTACTATAATAAAATTAAGGAAAGCATTGAATAACTTCAGATTTAGAGATGTTGGCTTTTGAAGTGACTTTAAATTTAACTTTAATATTCTTTCTAAAAATATGAGGTGATGCATGTAGTTTACGAATGTAAGCCACATACTTTATGTGAGGAATACTCTGTCTCAAACTCGTATGTTTATTAAAACCTATTTCAATAGATTCCTCAGACTATTAAAATTATTGAAACCATTTTACTCTAAGGAAGATTGAAAGTATTTAAGAATTATGATTTTATAAACTGCTTGGGTAACTAGATTAAACCTTGAGGAAAGGTAGTAAATGAATGGTAACCTTTACTTTTAAAGTAGGCCATTAATGTTGACCAGCTCATCGTTATTCCATGAAAGGATTTGTTTAAACAAAAATAGTTTTGTATAACCTTTAACTTAGAGAACTTGGCTTGTTGCATCTACCTTATTAAGGCATCCTTGTAGATTATTTGGAAAAATAAGAGAATGGGTACTAAAGAAATATAATATTTTAGTTTCTTTATCATGGAACCATAGGTGTAGAGTTGAACTGCATATTGTTAAATTATACCCATAATATTTTTAGTTGTGTTCAAAGGAAAACTAGAAAAATTCTTACTTGGAAAAGAAAATAATATTTCTTATGGAAGATTAGAATAATCTATTTAATCTAGTAGGTTTTCTCGGAAGGACATAACTTAAGAAAAAACCTATGTATACCCAATATTGTTGAGGTGTGGGAATGCACACAACATACTTTGAGATAGCTGATGACTGAAATAATTATTCTCATAATATGGCTAGTCAAGTCATAAAGAGAAGATGGTATGGGACATATTTTCCAAGTTGATACTCTAAAAGCATTGTGATAAAAACTATGTTTAGTGAACCTAGCTAGAATGGCCATGGGGTTCGATATGGGATGAATTGTTGTGGGTTCTATTGAGCATGTACAATGAAGTCCAAGATTAGGGAATTGACATGGAACTAATTAACTTCGAGAAAATAAAATAAAATCTCTAGCTAGTGATAGGGGCATAAGTATATTATTATTATCTACACTAGTTCTAGAACAAGTGGACTAAATGATTGAAGGTTTAGTGATATGAGGAAGGGAAGAAATATTCCACCCTCTAGGTGTTATAGGCCCTAGAGGATAACCCTTTTCATGGTTTGATCCTCATGCTAGAATTCGTGGATGCAAATCAGGGCAATCGAATCCATAGAATGGAAACTCTATGATATTTGGCCAATCTCGTCCACTTGCATGTCTAGCTGCAACAATTCCTAACCCTTTCAAACCCCTTATTTTCTACTTAGTAAAAATAAATAAAAAATTATTGTCAAATTCTAAATGGATATTTACTTCAGAAATATTTAATAATATAAAATTATGTTCAATTGACATAAAGTCTACCAAAAGTAGGATGTAATTCTATCCACTTCTCATTATGTTCAAACAATATGGTGGAAGGACTCTTCCTCACTTCATTACAAATACATATTATGAAAGCATACCATAGAAAATATAATTATTTTTGGAGAGGATTTTATTAATGTATAAAAGCTAAGAACTAAAAACATATGGAGTATGAGTATTAGATGTTTAAATTACTTAAATTTCTATTAAAAAATCAACATAGATTTATAGACAAGTTCATGTGATTATAAATAATATTATACCAATTTATAAACTCCACAATAGTGAAACAAATAAATGAGTAAAAATATGAAAAAACACTAAGAACAAGGAATTTAGTCCTTCAAAGCTACATAACCTTTAAAATATTTTTCTTATCCAAATAGAAAAATATAATAAAACATAAGTATATGCATATACTATGAACAACATATGGATGGAGATACAGATTTGTAAGACTCTAGATTCACTATCGAAGTAATTTACTAACAATAAAACATAAGCATGCATATATTATGAACTACATATGGATGGAGATATGGATATGTAAGACTCTTGATTCACTGTTGAATCATTTTTCTAACAAGAAATAGTTCAACACACTAAATCCTTGACTCAATTATTCATGTTTGAATAACTAGATTTTTTCTACTCATACCCACTCAACTTGGAAAAGCCCTTAGACGTATACCAATAATACTTCATCTATGGTATTTTACGTGAATAAATTTATAATCATTTTTTCATGTTTGAATAACTAGATTTTTCGTATTTATATCCACTAAACTTGAAATAAAAATCTATTAGACGTATACTAATAATACTTAATCCATGTTGTTTTATGTGAGAAAATTTATAATCATTTATTCATGTTTGAATGATTAGATTTTTCCTATTCATATCTACTAAAATTGGAATGAAAATACATTAGATGTATACAAATAATACTTCCTCCATGGTGTTTTATGTGAATAAATTTATATATTATAAAGTTTAAACCTTCTTGTAATATGTTATAACAATGGTTGAATATTTGATAGTTACCAATTAATTGAATAGGTGATTATCTATATTATTAGAAATGGGAATTAAATTAAAATATAAACACTAAAAATTAGATTTGAAGGTCATGAGAAAGATATTAACCAAATGAATACAAGACGACCAATTCATATGGGTTGTATATCATTTTGCAGTGGAGTTACTTTATACAAATAATTTGAAGTAACAAAATTCAAAACCTTCTATTTAAAATTGTATACTCTCATACCCATAGTTGAATATTTGATCATTTACTTACCAATTTTTTTTTATTATATGGATGAAGCAGTTTTGAAAGGATCTCCAAACCTTGTACAAAAGAGACTAAGCCCAACCCAAAAATATGGAGCTGAAATTAGTTACATCTGGTAATAATCGAGGAATGACCAATCAGAGGAGTCACCCCTTCCAAAGCCAAACTAGTACATAGGTAATACCATACATAATTTAAAACATAAAATAAATTGAAACCAAATCAGGATGTTAGATATAACCAGTTAAACATAGATCACTAGCAGGACCTAAATCATAAACACAGACATACACCAATCCCATTATCCCGCATGAGTTTGTTGCTTTCTTGGGATTCCTAGCCCATTAGGTCAATAAGTTATTTTACATTGGAGATTGTGGCATGTAGGGAGGAAAAAACAGCTTGGAGATATGAAATTTTGTGTGAAAACCCAAAATCAAAAAGTACCCCCAAGTTTTATAGCAAAGTCATCAACAACAACTCGACCAAAGTGAAGCAAAGGATAATTGTGTATGATATAATTATTGATAGAAGAAATAACCATCGAGAAATTATTTTGCCATACCACTAAACCATTCTAAATAACTCCTTTGCTAGCCAATAGATTGGCCGCTCGATTACATTTTCTATATGTATGCTTAAATTGAACCTCTTCTAGATATTGGATATATCTTAAAATTCTAGAAGAAGGTTAAAAATAGTCTAGGTAGGATATTGAGTTTGTGAAAGCACGAGGATACGGAAGCAAACAGAAAGGGAAATGTAACGCTAAGTCCTACGAACGAGAATGCATGAAAAGAGGGAAAACAAACGAATTGAAACGAGATTTAAAGCAAAATGTAAAAGTGCAGCCCTTTATTTTATTAATTTGCTCGAGATCGGGTTACAATGCGTCTCCTCCCTTTTCAGGGGCTAGGAGCGTCGAACATAGTTTTGTTACACCACAAATGAGATATTCCCCTTGGGGATCTTCCGCGTGCCCACATTGAAAATGGGCGGACCAAACGTCGTCGCCGCTTGCGTGAATGCATCTATAGTTCCTTGCTGCCCCTCCGGTGTCGAGATCCTGCGTTCAGAGAAATAGTAAATGGTTAGTAGCACCTGCGGATGGAGGGAAACATGCGATCCCCAAGGCCTACGGTCAATGCATGCATAAAATAATTAAAACGATAACTGAAACATATCAGAATAAGCTGAAAATTTGACAGAAGCAAGAAAACATTACCAAGAACACACTGCAAAAGGAACAGTCGAGAAATCTGCCACATATTTCTAATCGCTCCGGGGTGGGACGATTAGGACTGTCATAAAATGTCAATAGGTGACCTCCTAAATGTCCCATCCAGGGGCCTCCAAAACACCTGCAAAGTTGGGGTTAGGCAAAACGGGGCATTTTGGAATGACCCAGAAGGTCGGATTTTGCATATTCGGCCTCGATCACCCTGTATCCGATGATGCTCCCTGTATGTTAGTGAAAGCGAGAAATATTGAAAGCACAGTCAAAACTCATCCAAATGACATGAAATTTAAATGACAAGACATATGGAAGTGACCTAGAATCAAATGCAAAAAAAATAGTAGGGAAATCTGCCATAGATTTCTAATCACTCCGGGGTGGGGCGATTAGGACTTGTAGCAATGCGAGGGTTGCCCGAGGGCAGGGACGCCCATCGTTTGGGGCTCGGTTTTGGCACCAATCCACTTGGGATGGGTCCAAAACCTCTTATGGGGTTGTGTCGACAAATTGGGTGGGGTATTGTGGCCAAATGTTTGGGTTTTGGGTCCGGATTGCACTTCCAATAATCACCCAATAACCTCCCTTCCAAAAGAGAGATCAAGGATGTAAGAAGCACAAACGATGGGTGAGGATGTAATTCGGCAGCACTCCGTTGCTCCAAATGCTCCTGCTCTATCCCTTTTTGGGGTGAGAAGACTCACCATTTTATAGACCTGAGGGTCTCTTGTGAATGAGCATGCAGAGGCGCCACTTGGCCATCATGCCTTGCCAGGGGGAAGAAGATTCCTCCATGATTAAGGGCTCCATGACTACCTCTATGATTGCCTCTTTGAGCTCAAAAATGCTCACTCACACTCCATGCATTGAAGGAGGAGTTAAGTGGTGGATCTGAGCTACCATTTGTCAAGGTTTGACCTTTTTCCCATCAAACCTGCTATTCGCCCCACCCTGGAGTGAATACTGCTAATCATCCCAGGGTGGGACGAATACCAGTTTGTAATCATCCCAGGGTGGAACGAGTAGGGAGCAGAGTGCCTGAAAGGTGCCAAATTGACCTTTGACCTTCCAAAACTATTGTGAGAGTGGTTAGGACCACTTTTTAACCTCTGGGGGCTGCCCTAGGGGCTGTGTATGCCAATTCGGTCAGTGTTTGTAGTCACATAATCGGATTGGTGTTGTTTTGGTGTCTATAGATGCCCCTTTTTGGGATGCGTTGTGCAAGGCGCAATGCTGAGCAAAAATAGATAACCAAAGCACTAATGATTAGGGTTTCTCAGTAACCTAACCAAATTTTGATGCCCCAAGTATGGAAAGGGCATGCATTCTTGAATCCTTGCTTCTGACGAGCTAAGGAGCTTAATTCAAGTGTTAACCTTTTTTGGTGAGGTGTTACTTGATCTTGGACATTGTTCGATCATGAATAGGCAAAGGGCGCAACCTTTTGTCTATGGGAACCTTGAGTTCATGATTCAAGAATGCCAAGTGTTTGATCAGCTTGTGATTATTGCTTGTTTGCTGCCCCAAGAAAGGGCGTGATTGTCTTTATCAATGATCCTTTGAATGCATGCCATTTCCTTGATTGGGTGTGTATTTGTTGATTGGTGACTAAGTGTGACTACCCCCTCAAGCGACGAATCGATGAGGGAATGACCGACATGAGAAAAGCGATGAGTCGCTTGACCCAAGATGACTTTTGTAAGGGTGCCTTCAGTTGTTTTTCGTTGAATGCTTATGCAGTTTCCCAACAATTTGACCTATTTTTGGTGGGTTTTAACCCTTTTTGTGACGCATTTGGGGATGAAATTCTCAAAAATTCGTCCTCCCATGGAGCGGTCCGGCTATGGTAGCCTTCTTAGGGAGTAGGATAGTGAGGATTTGTGACCCCAACATCTATTTTGAATGCCAAGAAGTGCAGGCGCAAAGGCGCCTTGTTCGGCAATGTTATTGCTATTTTTGGGTGGGTTTGGACCCTTTTTGTGATGTCGTTTGGGGATGAAATTCTCAAAAATTCATCCTCCCATGGAGCGGTCCAGCTATGGTAGCCTTCTTAGGGAGTAGGATAGTGAGTATTTGTGACCCCAATGTCTATTTTGTATGCCAAGAATCTCAAGTGCAAAAGCACTCTTATTTGGCAATTTTATTGCTATTTTTTGTGCATTTTGGTGCAGTTTTTGTTGTTTTTGAATTTTTTGCTCTGTAATCATCCCAGGGTGGGACGAATACCAGTTTTGTAATCATCCTAGGGTGGGACGAGCGCTAACTAGAGTGCTCATCCTAGGGTGGAATGATTACAGGCCTAAAAGCCTATTTAAGGGCCAAAACTAGGTTTTGGGCTCATTTGCACTTTGTTTTTCTGGCGATTTGGAGCTGGGAGGAGGAGGTCGAGTTCGCGTAGCAGAGCGCTGTCAAATTTCTCGGACACCATGAGTTCATGGACTGGATCATCAAGTGGTGGAGCCAAAGTGAGACCGGTGAGTGCTCCTTCTCATTATTTTGCTTGTTTTATTTTATAGTTTAAAACCGCAATTTTTTTTCTTTTGTATTTCATTTTTTGATTTAAACTAAAATAAAAACCCTAGTTTAATGTTTGTTGTTTGTTTGAATTTGTGCTTTGTATTGCTTTGTTAGAAACTAAGATCGAAACCCTAGTTAAAACCATGTTTATTTTTTTTTGTTGTAAACTAAAAGAAAACCCTAGTTTAAACTAAGATCGAAAACTTAGCTTAAAAAATTGTTTTTATTTTGTTTTCTGTTTTTTATCAGTTTAGACTAAGGTTAAACCCTAGGTAACCAAATTTTTTTTTTTTTATTTTTTCATTTTAAACTTAAGGTTAAAAACCCTAGGTAACTGAAAATTTTTTTTATTTTTTTTTATTTTTAGTTTGACACCTAGAATTTAAAACCCTAGGTTAAAGTGTTTTACTTTATTTTTTGTATTTTTATTGTTTAGACTATGATGAAAACCCTAGGTTAAACTATTTTATTTTGTTTTTGTATTTTTATTTATCAATTTGAACTAAAGTTAAAAACCCTAGGTAACTGACAAATTTAATTTGTTTTTGTTTTTTTATTTTGTTTTTTATTTATCAGTTGAACTAAAGTTAAAAACACTAGGTAACTGACAAATTGAATTTGTTTTTTTTTTTTTTGTACAATTTTTTTTGTTTCATGTTTTTAATGTTTTTGTGTTGTTTTTTATTTTCAGGTGGTGAAGAGCCGGTACCGTGTGTCGACGATGTTTTTGGAGGCACGGGAGGCTGACTACGATGGACTGGGATTGGCTTGATGCCCTTGGGCTCAAGCATGTGACTCGGTTAGAGCCTATGGTGGGGGATCGGGCATATCTGACTGCCCTGATCAACTTATGGGATCCCCGCACCAATACCTTTCATCTCCCAACAAGGGAGATGACGATGACTCTAGAGGATGTCTATCAGATTCTACGGATTTCGATAGATGGGCTTCCTATTCGGACTACTCCATGTGATCAACGGACGATGGTGCTGACACGGTGCTTCGGGCATGGGGTGGAGATGGGGGTGGATAGTCCGATGGAGAGGGCAGAGGGGGATTGCCTGATTGGTGGTATTTTGGTGTGGTGGTGGCTGGAGAAGGGCGTGTTGGGGGTGAGGCATGCACTACTGATGACCCTCATCTCCAACATGTTGCTTCCGACTCCTCAGGTGCGAGGTTCCCGTGGAACCTACTGGAGGTAGTTTTCAGACTGGTTGAGTGTCCGACCTCAGAGCCACTGATTATGAGGTGGGGTCAGACACTACTGGCACAGCTCTATGATGAGTTGTACGAGGTCCGCTATCGAAGGTGGAAGGGGATTGGATGCAGCTACCTGTTGTAGTGTTGGGGATGGCAGCACATAGCTGTGGAGAGGCCATAGGGTTTGCCATGGACTACTCAGGCAGAGATGGTGGACAGGGAGATAGGGTATGCGGCTCTGTGGTGGAGGTCCGAGGAGCAGGGGCAGAGTCGATGGTGGGCAGGTGTCGTAGGGCACTATGTTGATGCCTTTATGGGTCTTGCTCTAGGGGATGTGTTCTGGCATCCATACCGAGACTGTCCAGCCTGGCCTGAGGCTGGAGAGTGGCTCCGATGGGTGCATAGGGGGAGATGGCTGATCGGGGGCATGGGACCGAGCAGGAGTACTTCCCGTACGTCCGGGTGATGCGATAGTTTGGGGTGCACCAGGGGTTTCCTGGTGAGCCCTTGATCTATCGACATCGGGGCGACGAGAGGACTCGGCTTGGCTGGTCATCGAGCCACTGGGTGAGGAGTCGGATGCAACGATCGATGTCCCTGACGTGGACAATGTTGGGGTGACTATAGATTATGACCAATGGTGGACGATGCGGCGATGGTGGGGTGAGGGGCCTCTAGGAGGTCCGAGGGCAGCAGTAGCAAAGGGTGGAGAGGGTGCAGAGGCATCGAGAGAGGGTTGGGGGGCTCCGCTCGAGGATGCGGACATGGTGGAGGTTGATAGCTTTGGGGGGATGATTTTGGGATTCTGGAGCAGTCGGATACGTAGGACGTCCCAGAGCAGTGGGAGCCAGAGCAGCCTGTCATCCCTGATATGCCTATGCCTCAGGCAGTCCCGGAGGGTATGGAGGTGAGGCATCACGTTGAGATAGCATGATTGGAGGATCTACTTCGAAGATGGGATGAGGAGCTCGAGGATGCTCTATAGGAGAGGGATCTCCTACGAACTCAGTTGGCAGAGCGAGAGAACGCATTGGCTATGTACCATCGATGGGATGGGGACACAGATGCTTCATGGGAGAGGGATCTCCTACGAACTCAGTTGGCACAATGTGATGATGCATTGGCTACATACCATCGATGGGAGATGGATTTGGTTCGGCACCGGATGGAGTTGGAGGCAGAGATTATCCGCCTCGATGGGCGGTTACCTGAGCTCCCTAGAGGTGGATCTTCGCACCGAATGAGAGACAATGATACTGAGTAGTCAGCATCTTCTCATCGTAGGTGGTTGGATGAGGGGGGCGCTAGTGGGCATGATGTAAGGGCTAGCAGCAGCTGCCTTGAGAGGTCCCATAGGACCCACACCACTAGGGGTAGTTCTCATCGCACCGATCCTACATGATCATGGTGGCCGATGCCCTAGGCTTGGGGGTTTTTGAGATTTTGCTTTTTTTGTGAGGTCAGAGGACCATTTTATTGTAGCCTACGAGCATTTTGATGATATATATACATGAATTTATTTTTGGTTATACACTTGTTATAGTTTATTTTTATGCACATTTATTTACGTTGATGTATGCATGTGTTATTATAAATGCGATGTTTCTAATTATATGATGTATGCAAATGGAATGGATGAAATGATTTGTTAATAACTTGTCGATGGCACCATAGACTATACAGGATTTAATGGCTTTTTGTACTATGTGATTGCTTTGTGGAATGACTTTGCATGTGATAATTTTTTTGTATTTTTCGTATTTTTTGATGGTGATGTAAGTAATGGAATGTGCTACAGTTGTTTTAAAATGTAGTTAAGGTTTTTCTGAGACTCAGATGTTTTAACTAACTAGCCAAGACTGTACTTTTATCTTACAAGACTTTTGAACAAGGTATGAATCGGACTTGAGTTTGACCAAGTTATTTCGCATCCCTGTGTGTGCAATTGAGTTCGTTCATGTGGTATTTGTCAGGATACCGCCGAGTGCCAGATAGGCTGTCAACCAAACCTGTACTGAGGATCACCTAATTAGCTCCACTAACTCCGTTGTTGTATTTAGTAAGATTAATCCATGGGACAATCTAAGGTACCATAAGCTAGCTCATCCACATGCAAACATTGGTCTGCTCACATGCAAAGCTAATGTGATAGACATATCGTCATGCGTTTAGGATACCGCCATTGTCAGGTAGGCTGTCCACCAAACCCGTAATGAGGATCACCTAGATGGTTTTTCGAATGCTGAGAATTCCAAGGATTCAAGTTCAGGCATCTTTCGGTTGCTCAACTTGTTGGGATACTTGCTCGCATACATAGTGATGAAAATCACTGTTTATTTTTCTCTTTTGTTTTTCTTTTTGAGCAAGGACTTTGAATAGTGGTGATAACCACTGTTATTTGATTTTGCATTTTAGGTTGCAAAGTTGAGCTCGTAGGTTGTTGGCTTGTGAATGGCATTGATCCGTTTGGCTTTGGGGATGACTACCCATCCTATTTAGGGATGTGTAGTACAAATCCTTACGACTTTGGGGACCAAAGGTGATTTGGGATCTTATTATGTAATGGCATTGATATTTTAGGCCTTGGGGATGACTACCCATCCTTGTTCGTAGGTGATGTAGTACGAATCCTTACTACTTTGGGGACCAAATGTGATTGGGGATATGAGTATTGAATGGCATTGATCTTTTAGGCCTTGGGGATGACTACCCATCCTTGTCGTCGGCATGTAGTACGAATCCTTACAACTTTGGGGATCAAAGGTGTTTGGGATTTTTGGATTTTAACCACTATTTATTATGGGGAATTGGATGGGGAAGAGCTTGTCCTTTTGTCAATTCTCAGCATTCTCAAACCATTCACATAGGGGGATGAGCAAGCTAACCTTTCACCTATGGTACCCTAGACTGCTTTGTAGGTTTCTCTTGCATTCACACAACTTGGAATTTTTTTTATGTGTTTTAACTTGTGTAGGGATGTTACGTAACAAGGTGTGATCCAAGTAGAACTCTACCTTTGTAAAATCTGTCTGACTTTGTACAATTTTTGGCTAGAAATCTAATGACAGCTGAATGACGAAAACTCTAGATACATTAGAAGACAACTGACTATGGTATGGTGAAAAATGTGACTGATGTTTATTTTTGATGGACTATTTATAGAGTGGAAAAATGTGGAAAGTGATGGAATTGTCGAGTAATTACAGTCTATGGTGCATTTGACTTGTATGATCAACAAATGTGCAATGTATGTATGCGATGCCTAATGCAGTTCTTTTTGTGTTTTTGAGTGTTAAGCTTATGCATGAAAGTGAGATGCATTTTTTTTTGTTATTTTTGATTTATCTTGTGTTTTTTTTTGTTTTTGAATATTTGTTTATGACCAAGCGATTGAGGGAACCCTTGGAGCTTTTGGTTTGACCAAAGGGTTTATGGATACCTTTGGGGCATTTTAGGTTGACCAAGCGATTATGGGAATCCTTGGAGCTTTTGGTTTGACCAAAGGGATTATTGATACCTTTGGGGCATTTTAGGTTGACCAAGCGATTATGGGAATCCTTGGAGCTTTTGGGTTGACCAAAGGGATTATAGATACCTTTGGGGATTTTTGGGTTGACCAAGCGATTATGGGAATCCTTGGAGCTTTTGGTTTGACCAAAGGGATTATGGACACCTTTGGGGCATTTTTAGGTTGACCAAGCGATTATGGGAATCCTTGGAGCTTTTTGGTTGGGCTATGGCTCTCTTAAATGTGGAATGGCCTCAAATGACTGATGTTCAAGGGTTCTAGTTCCTTGATTCCTTCAAGAGAGGCTAGCCGGTATGTCCCAGGTCCTATTTTACTATCAATTACATAAGGACCTAACCAGTTTGCCATGAACTTGTCCCTTAGATGGGGCGGCAAGTTAGAGTTTTGTTGGTTCTCTTTTAAGACCAAGTCACCAACCTGAAAGTCCCTCAGGTGAACTTTCATGTTGTATGCTTTCTTAAGTCGCTCTTGATAGATACACAAATGCTCGAGAGCATTGATGCATCATTCATCAAGCAACGTAAGCTGGTCTAACCGGGCCTATCATGTAGTGTCATCATCGATGAACTCTTGCATTGATATGCATAGGGAAGGTATTTCCAACTCGAGAGGCATGACTGCCTCGGAGCCATACACCAGTGAAAATGGAGTTGCCCTAGTGGGCATCCGAATGCTAGTGCGATAAGCCCAAAGAGCAAGTGGTATTTGAATGTGCCAATCCTTATGACTATCTATGACTATATTTTTGAGGATGGCAACTAGCATTTTGTTTGATGCCTCTGCTTGCCCATTTGCCTACGGATAATAGGGTGTCGAAAAACTGTGCTGAATTTTGTACTTTGTTGTCAAAGCATGCACATCTTTGTTCTTGAATGATGTCCCATTATCCGAGATGATCTTGGATGGAATACCAAAATGACATATGATGTTATGTAAAATAAACTCCGCAATGCGGGTTCCAGTCATAGAGGTAAGCGGAATTGCTTCCACCCACTTGGTGAAGTACTCTGTGGCCGTTATGATGAACGTGTGATGACTCGATGATGCAGGGGAGATCTTTTCGATTAGATCTAAGCCCCACTACGAAAATGGCCAAGCCGATTGGATCGGTTGCAAGGCCTGAGAAGGTACATGTGTCAAATTAGCATGGTGTTGACACTTCATGCACTTCCTTACATATGCGCAACAATCTCGCTCTAAAGATGGCCAATAATAGCCCATGCAAAGAATGCGCTTTGCGATGGCCATACCGCTGAAGTGGCCACCGCATGTACCATCGTGCGCTTGGGTGATCGCCCAAGTGGACTCCTGTTGGTCCAAGCAACGAAGGAGGATCCCTTCATAGCTTCGATGGTACAAAATGTCTCCTAGCAAGACATGTTTTGCCGCTTTCTATTTGAATGATATTTTCGTGGCATGCGTCAATCCAAGTGGGAGGTTACCTAGCTTGAGGTAGTCCCTTATGGGTGTGTACCAATCCTGCTGATCAGAAGCCTCGATGGTATGAACAACCAATCCCTCTTGAAGTTCATCCCTAGAAAAAGCTGAGTGGGAAAGAACCTGTAAGAATAGCGTTGTGTTGCTATTAAGGGGAATAGGGGAGAACAAGGACCCCTAGTTGGCTTGATTCAGACAATCATGGATTCGAGAGAACCTATCCTGAGATGGTTCAATCTGGATCAGGTGGATTCCTGGCATTAAGTCAGAGCTTGCACGCTCCATCATGGATTGCGATAGTGTTTTGACTTGAATGGTTGTCATCTCACCAAAAATGTCTTGCGGGATTAGTGACCCCAAGGAGGCCATAGTGTCCGCAAAATGATTTGATGATCGAGGGAGTGCCTCGATGTCGTACCATTCAAGCTTTGCCAAGAATTTATCCACAAGGGCTTTGTAGGCCTGCAGAACTAGGCATTTACATTGGAATACCCCTTTTACTTGGTTGACAATTAACAATGAATCACCAAAGATGTTCAAGCATTTGATGTTCATGGTGATTGTTGTCTGAAGACCTATGAGCAAGGCTTCATATTCGGCATTGTTGTTGGTGCACGAGAAATCTAGTTTAAATGATAGAGGCATTGGAGCCCCTTGTGGTGTGAAGAATATGATTCCCATGCCACCCCCTTGCTCACATTTAGAACCATCAAAAAATAAGGTTATGTCGGCCTATGACTCAGGCTCATCAGAATCTGGCGATTCTGAGACATGGAAGACCCCATCATCGGGTAGCTCTATGGTCAGAGGTTGATCATCTTCGAGAGGAGCCTCTGCTAGTTGATCGGTGATGACTTGACCTTTGATGGACTTCTGTCCAATGAATTTGATGTCAAACTCCGTCAACAACATGATCCATTTTATCATGTGGCTACTATGATAAGTATGACTCATCATGTACCGCAATGGATTCTCCTTAGACACAACATACGTCATGTTGCTCAGCATGTAGTGGCATAGCTTTTTGGTAGCAAACACCACCGCCAAGCATAGCTTCTCGACGTATGCATAGTTAAGTTCATAACTGACCAGGGTGCGGCTAAGATAGTAAGTAGCCTGTTCTTTGTGTAGTTCATTTTTTGGGCTAGCATGGCGCCCAGTGCCACCTCAGTAGCTGAGATGTATAAATAGAATGACACTCCTGGTCTAGGTGGTGCCAATACTAGTGGTGAAGCCAAGTATTGTTTGATGTCATCGAAGGCTAACTGGCACTCGTCATCCCAATGAAATGCTACCCCCTTGTGCAATAATTTATTCATGGGTCGGCACTTGTCAGATAGCTGTGCTATGAAGCGCTTGATTGACGCGACCTTTCCCTGTAGGCTTTTGAGCTGCTTGATGGTAGTTGGGGGGAGCATTTCAAGGATTGCCTTGAATTTATGTGGATCCACCTTGATGCCTCATTTTGAGACTATGAAACCCAAGAGTTTTCCAGATGTGATGCCAAATACGCACTTCTTGGGGTTTAGTCCGACTTTGTGTTCGATGAGGTGATCGAGGATCTTGCTTAAGTCATCGAGATGATCTGGGCGCAAAAGAGATTTGGCCAACAAATCATCCATGTAATCTTCCAAAGTTTTATGCATGTGATCATGGAAGATGTATGTCATGGCACGTTGGTAGGTGGCGCCAGCATTTTTAAGGCCAAAGGGCATGACCTTATAACAAAATGTCCCCCAAGGCATTGTGAACGCCATTTTTAGTTGGTCCTCAGGATTGATACGAATCTGATTGTATCCCGAGAAACCATCCATGAGGGATAGCATTTCATGGCCCACTGTAGCATCTACCAATGCATCGATGCTAGGCAAGGGGAAATCATCCTTAGGACTCGCTTTGTTTAGATCTCAAAAATCGGTGCATATGCGAATCCTCCCGTCAAGCTTCTTGATGGGCACCATGTTGGACAACCATGGTGGGTAATCCATGCAGATGACAAACTGTGCATCCAACAACTTTTGTAATTCATCTTTGACCATTAAGGCCATTGTTGGATGCATCTTACATAGTTTTTGCTTAACTGGCTTGACTTTCGGATCAAGCGTTAGATTATGCATGACTAGCTATGGATCTAGCCCCGACATGTCTTTGTAGGACCATGCAAAAACCTCCTTCTTCTCTTTGAGAAGGGCAATGTAGTCGGCTTGCTCTTCGAGGGATAGACTTACCCCTAGCTTGATGATCTATGGATTCATTGGATCAGAGCCGATGTCTACGTCAGTCATCTCCTCGACTGACATGTGGGACCCATCCTCCAACTGGTGTGGAGTTGGGATCAAGTGGATATCATTCGCTGAATTCAGATCTACGTTAGGAACTTTGGGTCCCTCTTCAGCATGGAAGATATCTTGAGTTGGTCTTGGGGTGAAATGAAGCATCTCACCGCAAGGCCAGTACTCTGATGGGGATGGTGGTGAATTAACGTGATCCTAGTCTATGGCATCTAGGTCTAGATACAATGACCATGTTGGATCGGCTGGATTGTGGATGGGGGTGGTTAAGTCAATGGAGATCATGTTGATGAAATGATTTTGGTCTCCATTACCATGGGGGTGGTGACTCGGACATCCTTGATGATTTTTGTGCTCCGGATCTGGCTCTGGGGGTATTGGCACAAATGGATCGGCCCTATGTGTGGATAAAAGGATAGGGTCTACCCTTGGCACTGATAACTCTATAGGGTCTCTGGGTGGAAGGTGCTCTCTGTATGCCCAAAGTGGTGGATGCAACACTTGGTCCAACTATGCTGGGTTTAGGTGCCACCTATGCCTTGGCCCCATGTTTAATTGTTCAAACATGTCATCAAGATCCATGGGGTATTGTTGCTATCGCATATGATTGAGATATGCCATCTCAGTTTCATCTTCATAATCATTGTCGGAGATCCACAGGCCTTCGTTGGCTTCGATGACTATTTGTGGCATGTGAGGCTCGTCCTGCTCGAGCAAATTAATGTGGTCCCATCGGGGTTGTTCCGCTCTCTATGGGGGGACCTGATTTTCTTGAGGTGGCACTTGCTCGATTGGAGCATCCAAAGGGAACATTGCCAAGAGGCTTTCTTGGTAGTCATCCATGGGGGTCACTTGTGAGTGATTGCTATCCGATTCGAAAGGGTCCCATGGTGCTACCTCATACTCTGACTCATCTTTCGAAGATCCTTCTTGACCTTGTCTATATCCCTCTTGTAAGTGAGTTCTCAAACTTTCTCCTTTCTCGATCAAAGGGAAGGGGTTATTAAGGTCAACAAGGTGTGTTGTCAACAATGGGAGATAATCCCCCAATGTATATGTTGTGTTAGGATTGGCATATGGATCTAATGCCAACCCATCCTTGTTGCCTATCCCTAGGCCTTGCATGTTCTCTACCAAGATGTCAAGGGGCAGGGGGTGGTTGAACCCTACTCCTGACTTGTCGTATGGCATCTGATATCTTGGTTGGCAAAGAACGTGCACTCCTTGCTCATATCTGCCCAACCCATATCCATGCCAATTGCATTGGCCAAGATATCTCAAAGTGAAGTCTAGGTTGGACAAATAGTTGACATCCTCAGCAAAGGGCTCTTCATCTTCTTCTTCTTGCATGTAAGGTTCAATGCCATTATCGAGGCCCCCATATACAAAGTTTGTCTGATTTGGTGGGTAGCCTAGAGGAACAATAGTGCCGATGGGGAGGCGAGGTCTCCCCATGTCCTGCATGGACTCAATTGTGGGTGTTGCTACAATGTTCCATACCAGATACTCCCCCAGGCCCGTATTGGCCATCTCAATGGTGATTGTTGGTGGTTGAGGGGAGGGAATGGGAGTTCTTCCTAAGTCCACTCCATGTCGGGTGAACTAGGCATCTCGACTTCCATTCGGCTAGGCATCTCCTCGGTAGAGATGGTTGAGACTGATGGTGGTGCCTCTTCCAGGGGTTTCTTCCCATTGTCCTTCGGTGTGGCCATCGTAGGTGGCATCATTGGTGAAGGACCAGATGATGAAGATGGACCCGAATGGGGGTTTGATGGACTTAACAGTGGGGATGTATGCGGAATCGGACCCTGTTTAGATGGATTCAACTAAAAATCCAAATGTGTTGATGGAAGGGTCGATTGCGGCATCAGCTGTACCGCATTGCAATACTTGAAGGGTTCTAAGTCCGTCGGGACTACATGCACTTGCCCTTCGAATGTGTACTTTAGGCATTGGTGGGCTATCGAAGGGACACACTTCATGTCCTTGATCCAAGGCCGGCCCAACAAGATATTATAGGCCATCTCACCTTCCAAGATGTGGCACAATGTAGGAATAGTCTTTTGTCCCACCTGGATGGGCAGGACAATTGTGCCAACCATCGAGCATATCGCATCATTGAATGCTCGCAGAGTATAGGTGGAGGCCACGATGTGAGATGCTGGCAACTTCAGGTGTTTCAATGCCATTATTGTAATTATATTACTGGATGAGCCAGTGTCCACCAACACCCTCTTATACGGAATCCCGTTGACCCATGCAATGACGTGCAGGGGTGGATCCGCCATGTCACCAGTCACTGATTTTAGCTCGTCCTCTCTAAAGGTGATGACTGGCTCGGTGCATCATTTGACATGTCCCACAAAGTTGTTGAAAGAGTTTGC